>CM072774.1:116378571-117622500 GCA_036936925.1 Cenchrus fungigraminus | reverse complement strand
GGCCTTTAGTAACGGGCAAAGCGCCCGTTACCGATCAAGTGTTACAAATGAGCGAAGAAAGGGAACGGGCTGATGCCCGTTACGGATAACACGTATTCGTAACGGGAATCAAACAACGACCGTTACCACAACTTGTCACCGGTCATGTGAAATGACTGTTTCTCTGGGCCCACAGGGAACTTTGGTAACGGGCACCACAACAGAGCCCGTTATATGAACTCAACATCGGAGACCCGTGCTGTGAACCTGCGTCTCCTCTGTCTTGACGAAATGAGACGCTTCTATTTCACGCGCATCTCAGCACAACTAGTATTCGTAACGGGCATCAAACAACAACCGTTACCACAATTAGTCACCGATCACGTGAAATGGCTGTTTCTCTGGGCCCACACGGAACGTTGGTAACGGGCACCAAAACAGAGCATGTTACATGAACTCAACATCGGAGACGCGTGCTGTGAACCAGCGTCTCCTCTGTCTCGACGAAATGAGACGCGTCTATTTCACGCGCGTCTCCTGTCTCTCGACTAAAGGAGACGCGTGCTGTGAACCCGCGTCTCCTCTATCTCGACGAACGGGCCAAGTTCTGGGGCCCACCAGTCAGTATTGGTAACGGGCTTTTACGCTGCCCGTTACATTGTTGGTATGTTTGTAACGGGCGTTCCGAATGAAGCACGTTACTCACTTATCAGTGTTTGTAACGAGCTTTAATTAACACCTATTACAGATACGTAGGTCACCCCTACAGTAACCTGCCTGCTTGCCGGCTGCATCCTGGAACCAGCCAGGATTTGGCAGCCATCAGGGGTTGCATCCTGCCATCCTGGAACCAGCCAGGATATGGCAGCCACCACAGCAAGGAGACATCACAAACACATTCTCACATCACAGATATAGACAAGCAAGATCACATTTATAGACAAGCAAGATCACATCAAGTTTTAAGTTACTCATCAGGGCTTGTTTGGATGGAGTCATGAGAAAACTAACTGAACCATGCAACATCTGACCCCAACCAAGCAAGCCAAGCAGGTTTCTCAGGCAACAACACCTGACCAAAAAAGACTGAATGCAGCAAGTTTCAAGTTTCTGGCTACAATGAACTCATGGTGCACCATTATAGAAGTTGCCCTTTCGGTCGATGGTCTCCTTAAGAATGTACTCGCACAGCATCTCCCGGACCCGCTTTAGATCTTCTGTAGAAACATCTACGGCAACTTTGAAATCCTGCAAAATACAATCATTATGAGAATACAAGTAGAAATCAGTTTCTAAAATCAAATGGAGAATATGAGTAGAGACAAGGTTGAGCATTATTATCTACTTACAGCAACCTTCTTGATGTCAGGTATGACATCGAGTAGTCTTAACATATTGAATGCCACATGGAATCCACTCAAAGAGGACCGCGATGGCCGCTGAGCACACTGCATCGAGGTACCAAAATGACAAGTTAATGCAGTACCAAATAGGTAAGAAGGGACCATAAAAAAACCTCGGTCTTACATCGAGATTTGGTTTGTGCTTGAGTGTTGTGGTTTTTGGCTTTTTCTTCTTCCCTTTCGTCACTCCGTCCTGTGCACATGTACCAAAGGCCCTGCATGATCAGCAATACCGATTAGAAACACTAAGAGATTTAATTTTTGTGAACAAAACCTACAAGATACTGACCAGTCCACAACAGCTTTGAGGTCTGTGAACTTTCGCGTGGGATATTGTTTAGCAGAATCTAGATACCAAACCTCTTTGAACTTCATACAGATGATCACTGTTACCTAGTGGCCAGTGTAGTAGGCACCCACCACGTAGTCGTTGTTCATTGCATTTCCGATTGCTTTTACTACAAGGCCAGAATGCTGAGAAATATTTGTGGAAGTGAAAATATCTGGATCCAAAAACCCAACACTGATCTGCATCTCCTCTGCCTTGTCCATCATTTTCCTACAAAAAATCAAATTGTTAGCATGCATGAACTTTGTGGTCAAAATTAAAGAAATATCTTTTTAGGTTTTAAGGGACTTACAATGTCCACATCCTCAAGAAGGAAACATTCAGAGAAGCCAGGGTTATAAGGTTATACACGTCACTGAATGCAATGTTTAACATTAAAGCACCACCACCTTGAAAGTAGTCTTGATCCACCTTTGCTGGAAATGCAAGTTTATCCCTACTGTGTTCCATGACGTAAGCATGCAACCTGGCACAATTTGGTCCAGCAGCCTCTAAGTCCGCTCCTGACAACATAGGTACACCAGGCTTGTATTTTGGTTCCTATTCTGTCCCAATAATACAGTTAAGAATCTCATCTTTAGACAGATGTTTCCTGGCCTGGTTCTCCTTCTACAGTGGAGATTGCCTAGGCTCCTCTTCCTGTTGCAGGGGCTGCTATACATGTTGCATCTGCTCCTTAGGGGGAGATTGCTTGGGCTCCTCCTCCTCCTGCTGCAGAGGCTGCTGTTTCGTCTGTTGCTTATCCTCATGTTGCAGCTGCTGCTTAGGCGGAGTTTGCCTGGGCTCCTCCGGCTGTTGTCGACGCTCCTGCTGCGTAGTTTAGCTGATCTGCTGCTGCTGCTGAGCCTTCTCTTGCTGACACTGAGCTGCAGTACCTCCATCTGATGCTGTACCCCTGCTACCTGTTGTGGCTTCAGGGTTGGGATGTCTCGTCATGGGTGGTATAAGGATCCTGTCCTTTGGCCATTGGATCCTTTGAACGAGAGCCTCACCTAGGGTTGCTATGTCACCCCCATCAATTGGTACAGGCAAAGGGTAGTGACCCGCATTGGCCCACACATAAGTAGGTTGCACCACAACATACCCATCCTGCACTGGTACTGCATGGCAAGCCTTTTGAAATGGAAAGACTTTCGCTAGTGCGAGCTCCACATTAATCCCGGTACCATCCAAAAGGCTGCACGCGGTTGGCTCTGTTAGCTTATCTATTGAGTCCAGCATAGGTAATCGACTATCACTGTGCACTTGATTCGCTTCGTCCTCGTTGACATTCCAATGGTCTTGCTCTCTTCAACACGCATCTTCCTCGCGGTCATGCGCATCTTCTTCCTCGCTGCCATGCACGTCTTCTTCCTCGCTGCTACTGACAAGCGCTGGTAATTGGGAAGGAAGAAGTACATTTTTCCGTATTTTGATGCCTGATAGTCTTAGAGCATGGACAACTATTTTAAATGTTATGTCCATGATATCATCAGACCTCTTGTTCCTCTTCTTCCTGTACATTCCAGCAAACTCTTCACCAAACCCTTTACCCCTGCCAAGTGAACTAGACACGCCTCGGACCCAACCTTGATGCTCTGGAGTCTCAAGTGCTACGGTGACGATATCATTCTCCCTAACCCCAGAGAAAGAACCATCGCTACCCTGAGCTGCAAGTGTTTTCACCCTATCTGCTACCCCTACCACCGCAGGGTTACTGAATGTTATGTCCTCGCTTCCTTCACTAGTGTTCTTCCTCTTCTTCCCTACCCTTGCCCGCAGATAAGGTCTCAAACGTCCAGGAAATTGGTCCCAAGGGTTCTGTTTTCCTTCTGCAGCTAGCTTTGCATCCTCCTCCACCCACTCTTTCCTTTTACCACGATAACCTTTTCTGCCCGTCTTGTGTGACTTATTATGCAATGCTCTCTTTTGTTTCATCTCCTGGCTCAATTGCTGAAATGAAGGAGAATTGGTTTCCTGCACAAACATGTCCCAGTCTTGTTGCTGTAAAAAGACATGCTTCGCAAAGGGAGGCTCCTCTTCGCTCACATATTTTTTTCTTAAATGGGCCTTGAACCGCCGTTGCAAGGTTCCAATCTCTGATATAGCTGCCTTAACTGCCTTCTTGCGAACAGATTCTTCCAGATTGGTTGGGTAATCTAACTTTTCCTCTAAAACTATGAACAACTGTTCCTTCTCAATTGGTGAGAGATCATCAACCGCCTTGTTGATTGACACCCTCTCCCGAGTAATAAGGCCACAGACCAATACAAATCTATCCCTCGCAGTATCTGGGGTAGGCCAAATATTGGCATCAAGTCCAGTTGCAGTCAACTTGTCTTCTGGCCATTTGGTTTGTGTCCTTGACTCGCGGGATCGAGTACTACTCGTAGCAGTCTGTGCTGAGTGACCCTGTGAACAAGGTTCACCGTCGATGGGCTGTGATGGTGCACTGGAGGTAGAGGAGTTTGTTGTTGTGGGAGACTGCATAGATGATATGTTAGGTTATCAGTAGAGCAACATTAGCAACACTGAAAATCAAAACAAAATTCTTATTAGATAAATTCTTTTTCTCTGATAGGCAAAATAGCTGATATTAGACTAGAAATCATTACAAGTCATAAATAAAATCAGCATAGACATACACAGTTCATATTTTACTTAAATAGCATACAGGGATAGGTGCTAACCATTTTAACAGGGACACAGCAATATGCTTATATATCAAAGCAGAGAATAAATTCCTTCAATTGCTTCCTTGTCCAACTTCAGCAATGATGGATTGTGTGTTCCATGTGTACATGCAACAAGAGGATAAAGCAATCATGACAATATATATGACAATAGTGAAACAACACCCACAACACATCATGATACCAACAATAACAATATATATGATAGTAGTGAAACAATTAACACTCACAACAAAGCATAGGACAGTCTAGCTATCACTACATTATAAACCACTACGATGCAATTCCCACTGACATTATGTGGCCATCAGAATTAAAGTATGCTAACAGGTCTAAAGCATAATTGTCGATCTAGTACATTCAAAGCATAGCAGAATTAAAGTATGCATTAATCCTCAATGCTTTTCATGAATTTACAGTGCAAAAATTGTAGCACTAGGAACATGAAAATGAATTTCAACAGTTCATATAACTTCATCTATTAGCAACAATTTATTCAAACAAACTTGGAGCAATAAAATCCATCCATCAAATCCATAGTCAATCAATTAAAAATGACCTATTAAGGCATGTCTTCCAAATCCACCTTAACAGGAATATATAGCAGATTGGGTGGTCGAGCAGAGAGAGGGTGTTGGGGGTTCAAGCAGGACTAACCTCTGTCGCGAATGAAGTAGTTGTTCTCGTGATGGTCGGAGGGGCCGGATCCACATCGGCTCGTGGCCTGAGGTGGCCAGCTCGTCGTCGTGGCCGGGGATGCCGGATCTGCGTCACCATCTTTAGGTTGGCCGGGAAGCCGTCCGCACACCAGTAACCGCATCCTCATCACCGTCGTCACGCAGGGAGCGGTGGGGCTGGAGAAGAGTAGGGCTGCGGCGGGGAGAGAGCGGCGAAGGCGAGCGGGGAGAGTGGCGGCGATGACTAGGGCAGGAGAAGGAGCAGGGCGGAGGCGGGGAGAGTGCGGGCATTGTGGATCTGTCTAGCGAGTAGCCGAATATGTCTCCTGAGGAACTACTGCGCGCGTAACTATGTTTAAGGAAATTACTGGTGTGCCCTTGAACGGTGTTGATGGTTAAAACATGTGTCGCGTTTGATCCACAAGCGTACGGATCACGTGTCGCCCTTCCTCACTCGGGGGTGACCCAAGATATCGAACCATGGATCGGAAGCAAACTCCTAGGGTTCTCCATCTAACCTACCGGTCTAACCCTACACGAAGCATTGATTGCATAGAGATCATACAAGCATGAGAGGATGTATGGATCACATCCACCCAGCCATAAATGTAAACAACCCATGGTAACCCTAGCCTATCATCTTCTTGTTACCGCTCCGGCCACGGAGATAAACCAATCTAATCTTACAACATGAGAATGAGTCATCTTGACTCAACATTACACATTCGCTCACTGCTTTCTCCTCCCTCGTACTGTCACTACGCGAAGATAATCATCACCGAACGACAAACCTCGGTCCGTGCACTACTACGATGTATCTGCAAGAGATAGACTAACCACCATGATTACTCTATTCCTACTAAGGGCATATGCTAGCTACACATATGAATAAGGCACGCATCGAAGTAACTCAAAGTAAAGACAAGATATGATTATGTCACCATCGAATGTTGAATGTACAAACGCCTTGATGAATTCAAGGCGTGGCTCCGGAACTCCACCATGCCTTCACCACGCAGGGCTAACCATGGCGGCTAGGGCATGGCCTAGGCCATCTCCTGGGCAACTCGTGGACTTGCGGCAGCCGTCGGCTTCCTCCGGTGCTTCTCCTTCGTGTTGGCGGCTCTCTGATGAATGGATGTGGCGGCCCTTTGGGGTGGAAGCTATTTATCAACCGAGGAGCGTATAGGTCAAAGGGCGTCGCGAACCGGTCGGCCCAGGCCCATTTCGGCCCGGTTCGGCCCCGTCTCGCTCCCCGACGCTTCTCGGTCAATTGTTTACTTGCACCCTTCTGTATGTGGGCCCTTGACGTCGTCTTCTCCACGGTTTAGATAGGGATACTTGTCGTCCAAGCTCCAGCATCTTCTGTTCAGGTCCCTGGAGATTTACAGCTTTATGCTTTGGTCCTTGGGTTGTTTGGAGTCTTGTTCACTTCGTGTCTTGACTTGTGATGGGCTTTATAATCTTCTCATAAAGTGATTGGTGAACTTTACCCGAAAGTACTCCTTTAAGCGCTTAAATCCTGCATAAACAACATACTCCAAAAACCACATGCGAGTGCGACCTTATCATATCAAGGAGGTTAGTACCATTAGTTAGGATATCAAATATGTGCAAATATTGACGGTAAACTCATAGCTAGGTGTACCAAAATTGACCATCAACAAACGGCTCTCTGGTGGAATTGGAATTCCATGGGCATTATAGTCAATATAGGTGGGAAATTTTGAACAGCCCGCGCACGGTTTGCCTCCTGACGCTGACGCGTGGGCCAGTGTCATTGGTGACGCTGGTTAGTGAATCCGCATCGCCTTTGTTGGCAGTTGGGTTCGGGCGGGCGGGCAGCGGTTATCTTTTTATATTGGCTGCTGACGCTGACGCGTGGGCTAGCCACTATTTTTTCAAATGAAACTTGCTTCCCTAAAATATTAGAGCCCATAAAACAACACCTAAAAAATCATAAAAATATGAACAATTCATATTTGGACATTTAGTATTTGAATAAAATATCAACAGTCACACTTGTGTGCCCAAGATTCTTAGAATTCGTTTTTACATCCCATGTTAATGATGTAATAATTCTAATAACATCTAGTGTGCTCTAAAAAATCTACAAATTGACTTGGCAACATAATTTGGGTACCTAAACTTGTCTTCAAAATTTCAAATGGTTTCGATGAAGCAATAATATACTTGTGTACAAATATCTACATCTCTCACATAGTTTCCTAGAATGTTGCTTGAACATTGAAGTTTTCCACACTTTGCAACATGTTCGAAATCATATGCATTTGAAAACTTAACAAAACCTTGTGTTCACCTTAAGATTACGAAAATGCAAAGTTTCATTACAGGAGGTGTGGAAAACAAATATTATTTATATGTTGTACTTACATAGAACAAGATAAGGCATATAAACATTGTTCAAGAAACGGAATATACACTAAATAATGAAATTAATGAAAATATGGTGATTTTAGAAAACTTTAGAAAAAAATAATCAAATTTGGACTAATTACGATGGAGAAATACGTGTTACAAAATTTGATTGCAGATTAAAAAGAGAAATGCCGTCGGCGACGTGGGACGGATAAACTGTTCTTCATTCTCCAATAGAATAAAGGAGGAAGCAGACGGCACCGCCGCCCACCACTGCCCTCGCCGTGCCCGCTTCGGCGGTTTTGACACCCAACAGGGCACCCTAGGCCTCGTCGGCGGCAAATGAGACCACCACAACCTTCGATTTGACTCACAAACGTGACAAATCAAATCTTGTCTATCAAAAACCGATTAAAAACTGACATCCCGATAAAATCAAATCCACGTTTAGTAATGTCTAATAATTTACATTCAAGATAGCTAATGTTCATTGATGCTTGCGCCTACATCCGGATGTTCATCCTGCTGACGGCGTACTCCACGGCGACGCTGAAGTTACGCGCCTAGAGGTCGAACTCATGACGGATGCGACACTCGGCATTGCAGTAGTGGGTGATCTCTGAGGTTTCCGGCCCGTAGCGCCTACATCCCGCTGCCCAAATGCAGAGGTGGGGATTCTGGACGGGCAGCAACGGAATGTCGCCGTCGCCGTCACGAAGCTAGTACCACCACGCAATGTTGCGGAGATCGCGGTTGACGAGGTAGCGCAGCCGCCGCAGGTTCTGGTTCTTCCACCGCCCGTCAAGGGGTGACGGGCCACCGCTGATTTCGTGGAGCAGTGCCATGGCTTCGGGGTCCGCAGGGTTGCAACGGTACTTCAGCATCGCTAAGAAGTACTTCGCACTAGAGTCTTTAGCAGTGGCATCTCCGACGAGCTTCAGACCCTTATCGGGATTCCGCCGCCTCATCAACCTCTCCATCCCCTCGAAGCATAAGGCCTCCGGATGATTGGCCTCGTGGAAGCACCACTCAAAGGACGACCTGACATAGCGATTCCTGCACACCTGACGAAGCTCACATAGCGACACGTGTAGTAGTACCTCATCGGAGTTGCAGATGCGCCGGAAGGTGCCACAGATCTGATTACGAAGGATCAGGAAACGAATGATGGTCTCATCCTTGATGGTGTGGATGATGATCGGGGTGATAAGATCATATGGCAGTAGCAGCATCAAGCACACCGCGGCCATCAAGGAGAAGGGGAGGAAATAGAAAAGCGACAGGGTTTGGAAATTGAAAGGCGACGGGGTTGAAATTGAAAAGCGATGAGGGTTGAAATTGAAAGGCGACGGGGTTTGGAAATAGAAAAAGGTGACTCGGCCATCTAGAACAATATATGGAAATTGAAAAGGCATCGCAGTTTGGCTGCTGAAGCTGACGAGTGGGCCCGACACCATTGCCCCTGCCCCTTCACCTTCCCGCGTAATTGAAAAGCGACGCGTGTTTTTGGACAGTTTTGCTCCCAAAACGGAGCCCGAGGCATAGTAGGTGGGGGCAGAGGCGCCTTACGGTTCCGCGTCTTGTCAATATAACTCCCCTGCCTTCCCTTGCTTCTTCCATAAGCTTCTCATCTCTTTCGCTTCTTCTTCCTCCTCGCGATCCACCACTACAAATCTCTGGTCACCGAGAGATCACGAAGGAGAATATGGCGTCGAGTACCCCATCGCCGGCGAAGCGGGGACAAAGGGAGGACGACGATGACGAAAGTCGCTATCGGAGGAAGTTGGAGAAGGGGAAGGAGTTGGCGACCAAGATGAAGGATGCCGACGAGGAACCGTTCGGCGACGACACTAAGTTCGCCGTCCACCTGCTCAAGAGCGTGTTCAGCAAGCTTCAAGATGTTGGCGAGGCCTTCGACATCAAGTCGCCTCATGAAGTGGACAAGGACCTAAGCGTGAAGGGTCTCACCTTCAGGATCCACGGGTTGGCTGAAAAGCTCGAGAACCTCCCCGTGGTCAAGCGGGCTGGCTGCCACTTCGTCTTCGACGACGGCGGCTCCGACGGTGACGACAGCTCCGATGGCAGCCACGACGGCGACGATGGTGGGACTCTGACGGCGGCTACCGACTAATTGATAGACTCCTCTACCATATATAGTAATAATGTGTGTGCGTGTGTTTGTGTGTTCGTCAGGTTGTTGGACATGAACTGCTTAGTTTGTTTGTCGATCATGAACTGCTTAATTAATTAGTTTGGTTGTTGGATTTTGTATGTCATGAACTCGATCTAATAGACGCGAGTAGATCCATCCGTGTCTCCTATAATATGTGTTCCTCCTGTTGTGATGAACTGGAGATCTGTTGTGATGAACTGGAGATCTGTTGTGATGAATGAGATCTTAGAGACAATAGATAGTCATTGGCGATGCGGGTTAGCGAACCTGCATCGCCTTTGTTGGCAGTTGGGTCTGGGCGAGCAGGCAACGGTTATCTTTTTATATTAGCTGCTGACGCTGATGCGTGGGCCCGTCACTATTTTTTTTGGAATGAAACTTGCTTCCCTAAAATATTAGAGCCCATAAAAGAGCACCTAAAAAATCATAAAAATACGAACAATTCATATTTGGACATTTAGTATTTGAATAAAATATCAACAGTCACACTTGTGTGCCCAAAATTCTTATAATTCATTTTATATCCCATGTTAATGATATAATAATTCTCATAACATCTAATGTCCTCTAAAAAATCTACAAATTGACTTGGCAACACAATTTGGGTACCTAAACTTGTCTTCAAAATTTCAAATGGTTTCGATGAAGGAATAATATACATGTGTACAAATGTCTACATCTCTCACATAGTTTCCTAGAATGTTGCTTGAACATTGAAGTTTTCCACACTTTGCAACATGTTTGAACTCATATGCATTTGAAAACTTAACAAAACCTTGTGTTCACCTTAAGCTTACGAGATGCAAAGTTTCATCATTAATGTTGTGTAAAACAAATATTATTTATATGTTGTTGTACTTACAAAGAACAAAATAAGGCATATAAACATTATTCAAGAAACAGAATATATACTAAACAATAAAATTAATGAAAAGATGGTGATTTTAGAAAAATTTAGAAAAAAAATAATCAAATTTGGACTAATTACAATGAAGAAATACATGTTACAATATTTGATTGCAGATTAAAAGGAGAAATGCGAACTGTTCTTCATTCGAATAGAACTGGGCCCCACAATCATTGGCGACACGGGACCGATAATCCGCGTCGGCTTTGCTGCTCTTCGAAAAATTTACACAGATAATACGAGCAACATACAAAAGCTAATCCACTACTAATTTCCTATTCCAATACTCCGTTCGAGCTTCACCATTTCGCGGCGGAGCCTACAAGGTTCGCTGCAAAACCGAGAAATTCCACGCCATCCTTTATCCATGCCGCAGCCGCCACCGTTGCTTGCGCACGGCTGATCGTCGCGCACCTGTGCTGGAGGCGGCAGCGGTTCACCCCAAATGCGCCACATCGAGGAGTGGATTGCACGCGCGGCCTTCTCGCGCAAAGGCAGACACCCCTCGTTGCTCAGCCATCTCGATGTCGTACTGCCACCGCCCGCGACCCGCCTCGTGTACCGCTTCGCGGTGTCATCGGTGGTGGCACCGCCATTGTCCCTGTAGAGCAAGATGGCGTATAGATAGGCCGCTGCATCGTGCCCACCCTCGGCGGCACGCCGAAGATCATTGCTTTCCCTGTTTTCCATGAACACGGCTTTGATCCCGGAGAAGAAGCAAGCCTCCGGATTCCCGAGATCGGTCAGCATAGCAAGGAAGGCTTTGTAGGCAGTGGGGTCCCACACCCAAGAAATCTCATCTCTTATCCCCTCTATCGACAAACGCCTGCCGACATCGCGGTGGCCGCACACGCGGCGCGTGGTCGAGCAAGTACCTCGTAGGCTGCGGAGGTCAGCAAAGGGCTGCTCCGAGGTCGCACCGACGTGCGCCGCAATCTCAATGGGGAGGTCTTTAGGGAGGTCCAGCAGCGACGGCTAGTGCCGCCTGCTTCTTCCCGGCATGCTATTCATCTCCGCCCGGGAATGGTGACGATGAGGAGTAGGCAGTTGCTATTTTTTCGCAGGTAGATGAAGGGGCAGGGGATCTAAATTATTTTGGAATGAGAAGATACAGGAGACTTGTTTCCAAACACGGTTTAAGTATGCAATGGAGATGCGGTTTGGCTAATCCGCGTATCCTTTAATTCTCCATTGGAGATGACGTTTGGCTAATCCACGTATCCTTTAATTCTACATTGGAGACGACGTTTGGTTAATCCGCGTATCCTTTAATTCTACATTGGAATCACTGCCTCTGCTGTCAGCCATTGACTGGGTGAGTGTTTCCCCCTTGACCGGATCTGGCATCAATTTCTTGGGAACCTTCCCGTTTCCTGTGCTTTTGATCTTATCCCTTCCTTTTTTTTGACAACCGATCTTTTCCCTTCCTTGTTTTTGCTATAAAAAGGGACCGACGCCTATCGGTCCTCCTCACTTGCTTCGTTCTTCTCTAGATCTAGATCCAGCTATGGCACAAAGAATAGATCTTGTAGGGCGCAAGCTTTTGCTTTTCTCTCTTCTTCCTCCTCCTCGTTCTCTCAGTTGCTAGAAGAATTCTTGTGATATGGGTGATTGGGTTGCTCATCCCTCTAGCACAGTTGCTAGAAAAATCCTTGTGATATATTTCCTTGTGATTTTGCATCAGCTGTCGGGGGAGAGTAGCCCAGAACCTCTGCATCAGGAAGAACAAGCCGACGGAAAGATCACTGCTGAGGTATGGGGAGAGAAGCCCAGAACCCTTGAACTGCTGTATCTTTCTTGTCGAACTTGCGCTTCCTTTTGCTTTCCGTCCTCCAGGAGGAGGATTTTTGAAGGGATATGTTTCCACCCTCTGCTGTATCTTTCTCTTCTGCTTACTTGTAAGCATGAAGAAGAACAGGCGGACGGGAAGGTCACAGAATCTGGAGCATATCTCGTCAAACTTATGTTTCCTTTTGCTTTCCCTCCTCCAGGAGGAGGATTTTTGAAGGGATATGTTCTCCCCTTCTGCTGTATTTTACTCACTTGTAAGCATGAAGAAGAACAAGCTGCCGGGAGCGTCTCTTTTGCTTAGTTTATATGTATATATGTTCCTCATCCTGGTAGTGCCTAGTGATGATGAACATAGATGGCCGCTTTGTAACCTTCTGATGTATCAATGATGACTGTATTCTGTGTGTGTGATTTTGCATCTTAAGAGACATGCTTGTGTGATTATCTACTTGTGTGATTATCTGTGTGTAGTCCAATTATTTGTACAATTTACCTGCTCACTTGCAAGCATGAAGAAGAACAAGCCGACGGGGTTTGGCTAATCTGCGTCTCTTTTGATGTAATCTGTGTGTGTGATTTCGCATCTCTTGCCCATAACAAAGGCGACGCGGGTGGCTAATCCGCGTCTCTTTTATATTAACACCCGTTACTGATGATAATAATGTCAGCAGCCTGCAGCATACTTACTGAACTGAAGCAGAATATAAATAGAATATATACAGTATCTTAGGCAGAATATATTACAAAAAGGATTCAAATTCCACCACATCCTATATATTACAAAAAGGATTCAAATTCCACCAAATACATCACATCATATATATTACAAAACGGATTCCATTTCCACCAATAGACACATCCTGCATTACAAAAAGGATTTAGCAGAAATCAGGCTTGCTTTTTCTTCTTTGATTTCTGTATATGGATTTTTTCACTATGGTCACTTCGCAAGTACGGTGTTTTGTTAGTTCCCAAGAGTCGGGGCTTGTATGAAGTGTCAAAGGATGGAATTTCATCAAACTAGTTGTATTCCTCCTCCTCAACAACATTTTCAACACCAACAATCCTTTTTTTCCAGGCAGAACCACATACCAGTTCTTCATTGCAAGGTCAGGTACATAGAACACTTACTCAACATCGTTGGCGAAGTCAAACAGTTCATTTTTGTAACCAAAGACCCGGAGATCAACACTAACATAACCATATTTGTCCTTGCTCACAGCTCTCTTCCCCTTGGTGACCCATCTACACCGAAACAAGGCTACCTTCAATCCTACATAATCAAGCACCCATATCTCCTCTATTTGACCATAATATGTGTCTATCTGCATGTCATCATCATCATCACTGTCGTCGACGACGGCCCGTACACGCACACCACTATTTTGATAGACGCTCTATTTATCCTGGGACATGGTGTAGAACGTGTATCCATTGATATCCATTGCTTGGTATTTTGTAACAGTGAACAATGGCCCTGATGCTAGATTCCTTATCTCGTCGGTTATTACAGCATTGCTGCATGTCTCGACATAATCTCGAAGCCACCTACTGAAACCTTGCATGTGCATCTTTGCAAGCCAAGCCCTACCACGTTCAGGGTTGTCTTGACGTAGTTGTCGCTTGTGCTCATTGGCAAACGGTGTAATCAGGTGCAGCTGTTGTATCACGATGAAATGAGCCTTTTCGAAGGCATCTGGTTCCGGAGTGACTGCCTTTTTCCCCAGGGTCCCAACACCTGAAAGCCTACCTTCATGCCGTGAGCGAGGCACACCAATGGGGTTTCGGGGGTCCATATAACCCATGGCCCACTCCACTGCTTCGATGGTCTCGTAGCCACGAACAATGGCTCCCTTCGAAAATAACCGGTTATGTACCAATGATTTCAGGAATCCAAAGAACCTCTCATATGAAAACATTTGATGAAGGTAAGATGGGCCAAGGTACCAGATCTCCCTCGCGAGGTCTGCTGTTAGATGCAGCATGAGATCAAAGAATGATGGTGAGAAGGTAGCTTCAAGCAGGCATAGGGTCTCGAAATGCCTCCTCTCTAAGTCCAATAGTTTTTCCTCATCAATCACCTTCTGTTCTATTGCATTAAAGAATAAACACAAGCTCGTGACCGCGTAGCGAACCAGTTCTGTCTTGATACCTCTAAGTGCAACAGGAAGAAGAGCTGTCATCAACACATGGCAATCATGAGATTTCATCAAGTTGAAATTCATTTTCATGTCCTTCGCCGACACTAGCCTCTTGAAGTTTGATGAGTAGCCTGAAGGTACTTTCAAATCATGCAAAAACTGACAGAATTCTTTTCTCTCTGCCTTTGACAAGGTGGTTGCAGCAATGGGAAGGTCCGTCCCTGTCTCTGTTTCCTCTGCATAGAGCTTCGGCCTAATGCCCAGATCTTTAAGATCCTCCCTTGCATTTTTATGATCTTTTCCTTTGGACTTCTGTTGTGGCAATGTTCCACAAGTAGCTTCACACACATTCTTCTTGACGTGCATGTTGTCAATCGAATGATGCACATCCAACATCGGCCAATACTCTAGCTCCCATAGAATTGATTTCTTGTTCCACATTCCTTCTTCTTCTTCTTCACCATCTCGTTTCTTTCTTTTGGCAAGGGTTTTTTCAGTTAGTTTGGGTAACTCCTCGATAGTTTTGACGTCCTTGACTTTCAAGTGGACCAGATCTCCAGTCACATGCAACGGCGCCTCTTGATCCTCCTTTTCCCCATTAAACTGACAATCCATGGCCCGGTATGCATGTTTCTTGCTGAGGAAATGACGATGCTCCATAAATACGTATTTCTTTGAATGTCTTAGCCACACTGCGCAAGTATCTTCCAAGCAGTGTGGGCAAGCTGCACCTTTCCTTTTACTCTGGCCAGAGAGGTTGCGATGAGCTGGGTTGTCGTTGATGGTGGTGAACAACATGGCACGCATTGTGAACTCCTCACGCTTGAACTCATCCTAAACCTCCTTCACACCAGGCCTCCACAGTATCTTCAAGTCATCAACTAGTGGCCTCAAGTAGACATCAATATGGTCGCCAGGTTGCTTTGGCCCGAAGACCAATATTGTCAGCATCATATATTTCTGTTTCTTGCATAGCCAGGGTGGAAGGTTGTACAATGACAGCATGACAGGCCAGGTGCTATGTGTTGAGCTCTGGTTACCGAATGGGTTCACGCCATCTGTGCTCATAGCAAACCGTATGCTCCTTATGTCTTCGTTAAACCACTTAAAGTGGTTATTAATGTTACCCTATTGTGCTGCATCTGCGGGGTGCCTAAACTTGCCATCTTCCTTCTTTCGGCCTTCCTCATGCCAATGCAAGAGTTGGGCCTCCTTTCGTGTTGCGAACCATCTTCTCAGCCGAGGAATGATGCAAAAATACCATGCCACCCTCACAGGAGCCCCTCTGTTAGCCTTCTTCTTCTTGCCTCTGATCTCCATGGCCTCGTTCTCGTCATCAGCATTATTATCATCTCCACCATCCTTTTTCCTCTTGTACCGATCGCAGCCACACTTGGGGCACTTGTCAATGTCTGCATAATCTCCACGGAACAATACACAACTATTCTTGCATGCATGGATTTTTTCAACCTCTATTCCAGAGGACAGATTATCTTCTTCGCCTCATAGACAGACTCAGCTATTTGGTTTCCTTCAGGTAGCATGTCTCTAAGCACATCCAATAGATGTTTGAAACTTTTGTTGCTCCAACCATGATCTACCTTAAGCTGCAGAAGTTTTAGATCACCAGAAAGGTGAGAGTACTTCTGGCAATCAGGATAGAGGGGTTTCTTTGAATCTTCAATGAACTGCTTCAGCCTCGCTAATTCAGAAGGTGTGTACACTCGTTGAAACTCAACATCCCACAACATTTGATCAACATTGTGCACACGTTGCAACACCTCACCATCATCGAAGCCCCTAACTTCTTGATCAGTGATATCCTCAGGCCTCATCACATTGGGTGGGAATGGTTCATTTTCCTCAAAAACTCCACCTTCATCAAGGTCTTCATCATGGCCAGTAGCATGGTGTCGCACTTCACCTTCATTTAGGCAGCCTGCTTCGAGTTCATTAAGGCCTTCCTCACCATGTTTATTCCAACACGTGTAATTTTTTGTGAAACCACGTGTGACCAAATGATGAAAAATGATTTCCTGTTGTCCGAATTTCTTCTGGTTGAGACAATCTATACAGGGGCAAAGCATTGCCTGAACACCAGGGTTTCTCATATACGCCTCTGCTTGATTTAGAAAATCATTGACCCCGCTTAAGAAATTCTCCCAATCTTCCTGGGGCTGTCTGTACATCCAAGCCCGAGCAGCAGCCGCCATCTGCAACTTCCATACACCAAATGAGCATAATTCATCACACAAAAAAACCGATAACATAAGAGGATTAGGACAGCTGAAGAATTTCAATAAAAGGGGGCAATTAATTTCCACCTTGACAGGGACTTTCTACGAGGCGAGCGTGGCCGAGGAGGAGGATCGGAGGCGGCGTCATGGCCGTGGCGACAGCGCGGAAGACGGCACCGAGCCCGAGGGGGAGGGGACACGGAGGCGTCTGCTTTGGATGACGCCGTAGTCGACGTCCGCTGGCCCCTTTCGCCGTCGCGCACGCGACCGGCCGACCTGCTGCAGCGCCGGCTTTCTGAGGAGAGAGAGCGCGAACGGGGCAGGCCGGCGGGGACTTCTGAGGAGAGAGAGCGAGTATTGTTGTCGGAACGGGAGTGGCCTTCTGAGGAGAGAGGGCGAGTGGTGTCAGAAGGAGAAGACAGAGATGCGGAATAACAACACGCGTCTCCGATGTGAGAAAAAAGGCTACGCTGGGTGGCAATCAAAGGAGACGCGTCCTAAGAAACAAGCGTATCCAATTGGGTAGCCATCAAAGGAGACGCATCCTAACAAACATGCGTCTCCAGTACGAAAGTTATCGGTAACAGACTTTAAAGCCGGTTACCAATACGGCAGTGATCAGTAACGGACTTAAAGAGCCCATTACCGATAGGGCATTGATCGGTAATGGATTTTACGAACCCGTTACCGATAGGTTTAACTTTTGTAACGGACTCGCTTTAACGTCCGTTACAAAGAATTCATGTAACGGGCGTTTAAGAAGCCCGTTACCAGAAGTCCACATTGGTAACGGGCGTTGTGGAGGCAAACCCCGGGGTCGGCCTGCCGCGCTTATGGGTAACGTGCACCAAACAACAACCGTTACAGATGTGGGTGCATGTAACGGGTGTTAAGGGCCCGTTACAAATGCTGCGTGACCTATTTGAGGTTTTCACATAGTGCACTGAGCAGATATCACTACATCACAGCATCTCATCGAGACAAAGTAGATATAATGATCTACAATGCAGGTGAAAATAATTACAAATATGTGTTTGTAATTACAAATATAAAGATGCATATTCATTTAGTTTTCACAAATTAATTGATAGGTTTATAAAGACAAACAAGTCCCAATTTTTTCTCATCAAAGCACATAAACACTAGTATATTAGTATTGGCACATATTCACAACTTAACAGATAGGTTTGAAAAGAAGATAGCCTTCTGAGTGTTTATTAATTTCTTGTACGACACTGCCAACACACTACTACTTGTCCACGGGCCATATGCTCAAGATGTCTCACTTGTAAACTTACTGTTTACCAGGGGTTTGATCATGCATTTCCAAGATTTATGGAGTTAAAAGGTCACAAGATGAAACAGGAGGTGGCAAATACTCATTTTATGAGTGATGATGGTTTTTATATTTCAACATGTAGAACATATGATGTTTTACTGTCAATCAGCTGCCATTTACCTGGAAGCTGAGCTCAAATAAATTGCAAGTTATTGATGGAGAAGGGCTTGCGGATATCTAGAATGGAGCCTGAGTAGTGTCAGATCCAAGAAAGCATTGTTGGAGTGTGGAAGATATTTTTTCTTTTTTCTAGGTTTAGTATTACTTCTAAAGCATATAATGTGAACTTGATGATTAGTACCGGTGATATTGATTGTACTGAAGATGAGAACCGTCATCCTCAACTTTTTTTTTATAAATGTACTGTTGTCACCCACTAAATCATAGTTGTGCTGCAAATTTTGATAAGTTGTACTTTGGAACTTGGCTCCAGTAGATTGAAACAGTACGTACTATTTGTGAAGATGGCATAAGTTTGATCTATCATTTAAAGAGAGTAGGATAAATTTGATCATGGCATCACCTGCTAAGATCATGGCAAGACACCAGAATTCGAAGAGAACATAACATGTTGCTCTACTTGCATACCACAACAGTAAGTCATAAAAAGCATTACACTTTGAGCATTGAGATTTGAATTCCTGAAATATGGAAGAGTAGTATATTACAGCATATCAATCCAAACATAGAGATGTAATATATCCATCGAGTCATACGAGATGAGGTTATTAGTGTCAACTCCTTGACTACTAAACCAGATTAATTAAGCAATACTTTTGGATCAAGCTATGGGATACCTTGGTAGTGCCAAGGCACAGCTAAAATTTAATCAGACACAAAGAATAAATGGTTTGAAGGTTCTTAAAGATATAAAAGAGCATGAAGTATAAGAGTAAAGCACATCTCTTTACTTGCACAGATTCTCTTACATACAGATATAAACATAAACATATGTATACAACAATATTAATGTCATCAAGCATAAGTATTTTATATCCACAAAATATCTTTACATTACTAAGTACTGGCAGCCATAACTTGTACATGAAGGCATTTCTCAGCCTGCACCAAAACTGCAGCCTTGTCACCTACCCATATCACAATATATGGAAGTATTATTGGCAGTCATTCACATCATTGGCGATTGGTAGACCTCTACCAACCTGCTCAATATTGGGAAATTCTATCACAGGTTATACAGATTGCTCAATATCAGACATGGAACAACTTTTTACTTATATGCTGCCCCACAACTCATACTACAGTGTACTCCCTACTTTTTACCTATGTACTCATACATGTTGCATACACAATACCCATTGACAGTGCATCTCAGTAGTGACAAATAAATTATCAAGTGCTTCTTCCCATTATTAGAAGATAGTGACAGTCCTAGATAAAATATCCTCACTAACCCTAGTTTAGTGTGACAAATTGAGCCTGGGAATTTATAAATAAAACAATGCACACAGGCCAAAAGAAAAACTAGCATAATCTAAAGAATGCACACAGGCCAAAAGAAAAACTATAGTGGATACTTAAGTTTGGCCCAGTTTTTTAAAAGTGGTGCATAAGTAATATCAAAGTCCAAGCTCAGAATAAACTACCTTCGTTCCAACCACCCAAACATCCACTAATCTAAAGAGCTAGGCAAAAGAGCAGTGGCACAATACACTGACCACATTGCCATATCACTAATCAATTTCTTCAATGCACAATGCTGAAAAGAATAATTTGAAAATTAAAAATATTTTAGTAATCAGAAAGAACTAAAAATGCTAGTTGGGCTCATATTTTACCTTGTCTGACCTAATTGGCTAAACTGAACCATCAGGAAAATGCCAGCTTCTGCAAGATGCTAATAGTAGCTCAGCTACACCTTTCCAATGGATATGAACCTCAGTATCTGATTTTGCAGATAGGTTCATAAAGCAAAAGAGTAATGAGGTAAGACAGCGTAAAAACTAGATAGGAGAGATTATCTCGAGACAAATATTGTCATGAAGTGCATTCACCTAGTTGAATTTGAGTGTACAGGCATCTTTGAATTTCAGTGTATAGGCACCTTTACATCTGAAGAATACTTTCTATTACATTTCAGTGTGTAAGAAAAATACAAACAATGCTCAAAGGACATTAGGGGAATCACAGCTCGCCTCAAGAATCATGGTTTATAGGGATGAATGAAAGGATATGGCTGCAATGGTAAAGCAGACAGGGCTGCTTTAGCGAAAATGCTTGAAATAAAAGAAATTCCTCAAACATTATGGTTGGAGTATTTGCATGGCAAGAGCAGTAACGTAGAATCTAGCTTTAGCAACTACAGGAGAAGTTCTATAAAGCATGGGTGCATAATTAATGAAACTACTGAAAGCTCCATGCACAATATTTGAATAGATATGCCAACACCTTTATCACACATATTTGTTCATTTGAGTAAGCAAGCGGCCAAGAGGGAATGCAGTCAAGATTCAGAGAGAGAATGATATTCCAAGTCACGGCTGAAAGAGAGCCTGAGTGCCTGACGCTCACAAATTCACGGAAATAACTTCAATCGTGCAAAAGAAAAACTGCAGTTGAGAGAGTAGGAACGGAAATAACTTCAATCGTGAAGTAGCACCACAAACGATAGAGAACCAATACGGCCTGTGAGATCTGGATCTGCGAGAGCATAATACAAAGTTAATGGCATCAGAAAACAACCAAGATGCGTATGACAAACAGCATCAGTTTGCAAGTACATCGGAATATTGTTTTACAAAATTTCAAGATGTAAAGAATGGGGAGACTGGGTACCATGCTTGACGATTGTGGAAGGCAGAACCGAGAATCACCATGAGGGGAGGGGGGGGGGGGGGGATGCGCCTAGGATGCCGTAGACTTGAGCAACTTACTGCCGCGCTACTTCATGGCAACCAATGGTCGGGGCCGCGGCTCCGCCGGTACACTACCGGAATCCCCACCACTGCCGAGAGCACCTTGCTCTCGGCAAAGGGCCCTTTCCTCTCGGCACAAGCTGTGCTGAGAGGAAACTCTCAGCAAAGCACTCTTGGCACAGCCTGGCCGGCAAAGGGTTCTTTACCGAGAGCCACGTCAATCCCTCTGGGCACACATGTGCCGAGAGCAGAGATGGCTCTCGGCAAAGGCTTTTGAAAAAGAATAAAAAAAGCCAAACCACCCCACACCGCGGGCCCACCGGCAGTCCGCTGTGGCCCACCACCGCCGGACCCCCGCGGCCGTCGCCACCGCCGTCGCCACGCACGCCACCACCACACCAGCTGCCGCCGCCACCACGCACACCGCCGCCACCACCACCGGAGAGAGGTGGCACCGGCCGGCCCACCACCTAGGAGACCGGAGGCCGCCACCACCGCTGCCGGAGGCCGCCACAACCACCATCGGAGGCTGCCACCAACACCACCGGAGGCCGCCGCCACCACCATCGTGGCCTGCCGCTGCCTCTGCTGCACCAGAGAGAGAACGAGTGAGAGACAAAGAGAGAGAGATAACCGGATCCACCACCACCTTGCCCAGATTTGCAGGGGAGGGTGGCCGCCGCTGCCCCATGGAGCTTGGGCCCAGAGATCCGGAGCCGCCGACACCATGGCACCTCCCGTGTTGCACCGCCGCCACAGCTACAGGGCTCACCAGACCGCCGCCGCCAACTCCTCAAGTTGCGCCACCGCCGCACCTCACCCCGCCACTGCTCCTGACCACTGGTGAGGGGCGAACGGAGGGGGGAGGGTAGGGGAGGCAGAGGAGGGGGACGGTGGCACGGCCAGGAGAGAGGAGGGGAGGTGACTCCGCCGCCAAGAGGGAGGAGGAAGGAGGCGGCGAATCTGAGGGAGAAGGGGGCGGCACCAGGAGGCCAGGAGCTGGGAGAGGAGAGGGAGGATGCGAATGGGGCTAGGGTTTCCGGGGTCGTCGGCCGACGGGTTTTACCTTGAGCGAAATTGACTGATGGCCGTCGATCCGGAGATCGACGACTCCAGGCGCCCGGCGGATAGTTGGGCTCGCATTCGGCCCAAGTGGGCAAGGCACGCAGGCTGATTCGGCGGCCTGCTCGTCGGTTTGTGGGCTTCGAGCCCAGCCTGGGTCAGATCTTTGCTGAGAGGAATATTCTCGGCAAAGAAAATTTTAATCAAACTAATTATTAAAAATAGCAAATAGATGTGAAAATTTTCTAAAACATAACCTGACACCAGTTATGTTGTATATTACTTATAGAAATGGTTTTTTAGTCAAACTCAAATTTAAATGTCTCTAGGACTCCAAATCTAATGACATTAGTTCAAATTCTTAGAAACTTCTCGTGAGATGTTCTAGTTTCTAAACAGTGTACGTGTCAAAGTGTTCAAAACATTCTTAATTTTTTACCACAACCTCCACATAAGATATCATGATCACTTGACAAATTTCGTGATTTTGAAACTTCATTTGAATTTTATACATTTTTTAAACCTTTCTATCTCATGATCATCATCATGATCTAGGAACCAAATGCCAGAAATTTAGCTTCATTTCATGTACATGGTCTTAGAGATGTCTCACAAACATGATTATCATTTTTTTACCAATTTTACTCTACAATTTCATGCACTTGTAATTCATATCAGACGTATACGAAAAAATACATAGAAAGAAGTGAAATTGTTAAATATAGAAAACATAGCTAAAATTGTGTCAAATTTTAGCATAAGTTTTCTATCAGTGTATATTGAGGATAGAAAAAGTTTGGAGGGAAGAAAGTGATTTTTTTAATTTCTTTGCCAAGAGCCAACAAAATGCACTCAACAAAGAAATTATTTGCCGAGTGTTTTGTCTTTGCCGAGAGGTTTCTTTTATGCTCTCGGCAAAGAGCTCTTTCCCGAGAGCCTAAGAAAAAGCTCTCGGCAAAGACTCAAGCTCTTGGCAAAGTGTCGGATTCCGGTAGTGGTAGGGATGCCGGGGTCGGGGCTGTGGGCGCCACGGTAGGGATGCCGAGGTCTTGGACGTTCCAGATAGCTCGCCCTCAGGATGTATCCCCCACATCGAGTTTTTGTTTTTGCTAGCCATTTCATTTTACATAATAGCTAAATCAGGATTTCACCTATTCATTTTTAGAGAGACTCACTGATTCCTTACACATGCTCCATTAACTGTTGTTACCAACGAAGTTTTGCTGCTACACGAGTCTAAAAGGTAAACACTGGTATCGTGGGTGACGGCAGATAATAACAGCGTCTTACTCCTTTTGTCGATCATGAGAAGCCATACCGTCTTGTCCGGGTTGTCGATGAAGTAGTGATTCTCGCAGACCGTGAAGCAGACGACGTCATGGTTGTCAGAGCTCATGATGGGGTACTGAGGAGCCACGCGCGAGAGGCGCCCGTAGTTGGGGAGCTCCCAGAGCTCGTCGCAGGCCAGCACGCCGTCCTTCACCCACGCCACCGGCCACTGGTAGGGTGAGGGCTTTTAGTCCCGGTTGGTAGAGGCCTTAGGTCTCTGAAGTCCAACCAGGATTAATGATGAGAGACAAAAGCCCCCCTAGTCCCGGGTGCACGAACCGGGAGTAAAGGGGTCCTTTAGTCCCGGTTCGTATTACGAACCGAGACTAAAGGGGGGCACGCGAGCATCTGCGCCCATCCCCTTTAGTCTCGGTTGGTAATACCAACCGTGACTAAATGGTCTCGTCTCTTTTTTTTGTTTTCAATTTAAGTGTATATTCTAATTGTTGTCTCACCCGTATATGTACGTATACGTATTTGCACTTAGTATCTATGTATACATGTCTATATATATACCATATACGCACTTAGACTTATATATAAACCTATATATCTACATATATAAACTTATAAATATATATACACATAATAATTTAGACACATCAAAATAGATATTAGTATTTTCTTAAACTAGTATACATCAAAACCCTAAACCCTATAGTATATATACATCAAAATATCGGTCAATTCAAATTTCTAGTCTCAACTTTCATCGTAGGTGAGGTGATCAATTGGATGGTGGTCATAATAATATTTTCCTTTTGGATCAACCACCTCGTCCATGAGGAATCCCATGAGAGCTTCTTGAATTGCCAGGAGACGATCCATCTCAATGAGTGTGTCCCTTTTTATATCCCTCTGTAATTTGCAAATATGTTAATACATTACACCCAACGATTAAATATATAAGCGGTTAAAAGTGATGTATTATTAATAGGTTTATTTTACTTACACTATCAACTGTCGAGTTGTCACATAAAGCGTGTATGTGCTCACAGACGTAGTACCCGCATAAATTATTTCCTTGTTCCTGTCTCAAACACTAAAGTGGAGAGGGAAATAGATTATGAAATACTAGTGTTATACAATTCAAATATTCTCAATCTGAAGTTGTTATTTGGATTACGTACCAAAAAATTAGTAACCCATCTAATTGATGGTTTAAATGGTCGATGGTGTTTTGCAATGAAACATGTTCCAAGCTCTGAGGAAAATAATAAAAGATAGAGTGCTAGTAAAAGCCAAATATACATATTGCATTAAAGAAAACTTCTTAGATAGAATTATTACTCTTGAAATACTTCTTGAAGGTCTTGGTATTGTGAGGGGTCTTTTTTCAACGAATCTCACACCATGATGTTGCTGTTGTCGACACCGATTATCAGTAGAATCCAGTGGAAACTGTATGCATGCTCATAAAGATTAGAATTGACTAAATAGAATTAACAAGGATAATTAGATGACAATCAAACTTACTTGAAGTTGTAAGGCAGTAGTATACAATTCTTGTAATGAAACTCAGATAAGGTCCTAAAGATTGTCTCGATTGTTGTTTTTGGTTGGTCCCGGATCTCGGATTGGTTAACTTTTGATGGGTTCATGAAAGCAACATTTGAATAACCCTTCCTTCACATCTCAGTAAGTTGCAGGCTATAGAAAACGAAAGCCAAACGTTAATTAGTAGATCAACAAATGTAATAAATTTATTAATAAACATATGAAAATATGCCACTTATAGACACTAGGCCATCATAAGATCGGTATTCATGGCGTCCAGTTGGTAAACTTCATAGATATCTTTGAATTGGAGCCAGACCACCTTCTCGTTTAGAAGGGTAAAATCTTCAGGTCTCACGAGCATACCAAACATCTCCAGGCCTTCAAATGACTTCTTCATGTAGCAATCATGAAATCTGTGCATCTTAGCTGGGAGCTTGTTGACCAATTCTGGCTTCACTAAAGGTTGTCCTAGCTCAAAGCGCCATCTAGGTACGAAATTTTTATCCGATGGTAGGTCTTGAAGGTCGAGAATAGCACCAATAGGCATCCCTGTTTGTTCAACAAAACTAATGACATGAGTCAGTTGTTCTGTAGGCATGTTTTCAAGAGCTGCTTGTTCTTCTGCACTGAGGCCTGCAGCTAAGTCAATCAAATTGGTCATCGATGGATATATTTGCTTCTCCTTGTTCTTGTTTGTGGCAGTCCCCGACGTCGACGTAGGTATTTGCTCGATGTAACTATTCGGCGACCCTCGTCGTCTCTTCTTTTGATAAGACTTGTCCACCGAATGGTCATAGTCCATTTTCAACTCTACCCTTGTCTCGCTTTCTTCCTTCTCGAGTATGAAAGCCTTGAGTCTCTGCGGACGACCTTTATTTTTTTGGCCTCTAGCAGTTCCTGTCGAGTTTCTTCTTTTACTTTTACAAACCAGTCCGTGACTTCTTGTTTTGAAATCGCATTTGTTTCTTCTTCTGTCCTCTCCCATGTTAGCTTCCTTGGCTCTGGCTTTTTCTTTGCTGGTCGTTTTTTCTTTGGTTGTTGCACTGACTTGAAAAAGAGTGTGCTCGAGACCTTTGTGGCGTCTGCTGTGCGGTCGGTTGTTGCTGAGGTGAGTTGGGAGGGATGTCATCATCGTGATCGCTGGAATCATCGTGATCGCTGGAGCTCGCTTCTCCTTGATTGTATGGTTCTTGCGGAGAAGAAGGTGAGCGAGGTAGTGATGACGGCCTCGGAGATGATGGTGTAGGCTCCAGGGGATCTCTCAGAGGGATTGATCCCTCATTGACGGGGATTATGATGATGTAACATTTTGGCCATAATATGATACCGTGTAGCGCATCCTTAAGTGTCTTTTTCCCATCACCTCCCAGGATATCTAGCTCTAGCTCCTCAAAATTAGGTTGACAAATGTTCTCTACACTAACTGAGGCGTAGCCAGGTGGAACCGTGGCTTGTCTGTCCAGGAAAATGTGCAAAAGCACTTCCGTCCGCCACCTGTATATATGTAGAGAAATAATAATTATTAGCATGAATTATACCGTCATTGTGAATGTCCGTCCAGAAATTTCTAAGTCAAACATCAATTATTGAGCTAATAAAAACATGAATTATACCTTCATTTTGATGTTGCCGAATGGCTTGTGTAGCTCACATGGGGTGCGCCGACAGATGTCATCGACAGGGTACAGTTGGCTATCGTCCACTTCAACTCCTTCTATTGCCCCTTGCTCTTCGGGGACCTCTATGGAAGCACAACTGCTTTTGCGAGCGGAAGGATCCACTTGTACTTGGGGCAGTCCTCCAGATTGGGCCATCTCATTTATGGTGGCGGCCACTCGCCGTTCAATCTCTGCCGTCATGCTTTCTTCGTGTTCTTTAAGTCTTTGCTCTATCGCTTGGCGCCATTCCTCCTCTTCGCCCTCTCTTCTTCGTCTACGATTTCTATAGGTGGCAAAGTCTCCCTTGAAAGCAAATTTCCACGGTACGACCCCATAGCCCCTGCAATGTCCTGGTGTTCTGGATTCCTGAGCGCCATAGTAAGCTCATCCATCTCTCTGTCAACCTTCAATCTCCCTGCTTTGACATCTTCAATTATTTTCAATATCTCAAGTGCAGCCTCTCGTAACGAGGGTGGGAATTCAAGGGTACCATCTTCAGAGTTAATTGTGCCTCCATGAGCATAATACCCATTCTTCACTCACTCAGGCCACTCATAGACCGTTGGTATGGTACCTTGTGCGAGAAGGTCTTCTTCCATCTTCCGCCACTTGGGAATTGCAAGTGCGTAACCACCTCGACCAAGATAATGGTCGTGCCCCTTCTTACCACGACTTTTCTTCCCCCGTGCACTCGCCTTGGCAAAATCTTCACTTGTCT
This sequence comes from Cenchrus fungigraminus, assembly GCA_036936925.1. Lineage (NCBI taxonomy): Eukaryota > Viridiplantae > Streptophyta > Magnoliopsida > Poales > Poaceae > Cenchrus > Cenchrus fungigraminus. The sequence goes on along the minus strand of CM072774.1, from coordinate 117,595,310 downwards.
TGTATTCCACAAAGGATGTCCAGTGTTCTTTTAACTTGGGATATTCAATCCAATTTGGAGTTCGATTCTTCTTGATATAATCTTTATCCAGTTGCTGCTTGAACTTCTGAAATTGAGTTGCCATCCTCGTGAGAGTCCAACGCTTCACATCGTTTGGTTCAATGCCTTGAGGAAGTGTGAAGTGTTTTAGGATTTCATTCCACAACAAAGTTTTCGCTGAGTCTAGAATGACGTGTGGATTATCTGCTTTTCCCTTCCATTCTCTTTAGCTGATGGGCATGTTGTCCCTTACAATGGCCCTGCATTGCGACACATACATGTCCTTGATCTTTTTTGGAGCACATGGTTGGCCAACCTCTAACACTTCTGTGATATGATACATCACATGGCTGGTGGGTACTTGTGTACGCCCTCTCTTTGTCTTTTTTGATGTTGAGCCTGAAGCCTACAAGTTGCAGATTCGTTATTTAATTAATTATGTAAGAATAGAGGTTAGAGAAATAATAATTATGAACTTAATGCATGATATATATATACCTTGTTGGAACATTCCATACTATCATTCACAAGACTTTCCTCATTGTTTCCAGCAGTGTCCTCATTATTTGCTGTTGTGTCCTCACGGGGGCGGCGTCCTCCTCAGTCGGAGGTATGTTCAAGAACATGTCCGCCTAACTACACTCCTCATCGGTGAAGGTTGCAATGGTATTTGTACTACTAGCAATAATGTCGGCCATAAGGGTGTCATTGTTGTCATCCATCTGGAATAAACAAGAATTTTCTATAAATTTTTTGAAATAAACAAGAATTTGCTATAAATTTCTAGAATAAAAAAGAATTTTCTTTGATTTTTTGGAATAAACAAGAATTGTCTAAGAATTTTTGGAATAAACAAGAATTTACTATGAATTTCTGGAATAAACAAGAATTTTGTTTGAATTTCTGGAATAAGCAACAAGTTTCTATGAATTTCTGGAATAAACAAGAATTTACTTTGAATTTCTGGAATAAACAACAATTTTCTACGAATTTGTGGAATAAACAACATGTTTCTATGAATTTCTAGAATAAACAAGAATTTACTATGAATTTCTGGAATAAACAACATGTTTCTATGAATTTCTAGAATAGAGAAGAATTTACTATGAATTTCTGGAATAAACAACATGTTTCTATGAATTTCTAGAATAAACAAGAATTTACAATGAATTTCTGGAATAAATAAGAATTTTCCATTAAACTAAGTCGAAATATTTCTACTAATTTGTGGACGAACGATTCTTGTGGACGGCGGTGTCGTGTGGGCGTAGTGGGAGAATGGCGGGGAGGTACGGGAAGTCACTTGTTCGAGCCAACACGGTAGTTGTCGGGTTCGAAACTATGAATCTATGAAATGTGTATTAGAAAACAATTAAGAACTCAAATACACAAATAAGAATTATGTTCCATAGTCGTAGGTGCCGAAACTAATAATTTTATATGTATGACTATATATACACAAAAATATACAAAGCATTACAACTCTCTCTCTCCATATATATGATTTATTTCTAATTAAATTATATTTGCATTCAATTGATAAAGTAAGTCAAATAAATTAAAAACTAATTAAAAAAAGCATGCTGACGCAAGCATGACACCGACTTGTGTCAGTAAGCCAAAACCCCAGCTAGCGTGCGCGCAGCCCGGCCGACCATCGGCACACGCACGCACGCCGTCCGGAGGCCGCACGGGGGGGCCCGAAAAGCGGCGGCAGCGACGGCACGGCGTACCGGTCGGGCCGGCTGGTACGGACGGGGAGGGCTCATCGAGGAGGGCTGGAGATGCTTCGGCCGGCGGCGCAGTGGGGAGGACGGCGCATCGAGGAAGGGCGGCACGTCAGGGAGGGCCGCGCGCCGGCGCATCGAGGACGGGAGGTGCGGCGGCGCGTCGGGGTGGGCTGCGCGCGTCGGCCGAGCCGGGGTGCAGCGAACATGGCCTCGTAAGCCCTTTGTTCGAGTTTGATTTTGGTGATTAATGACAACATGATCAATGGGACTAACCAAATTGTTGAGCATGTCATTGTAGGCATTCCTAAGTACCATGGATGTTACCACAAATTAACATACCATACCCAAGTTAACATGTCATACCATAAGTTAAGCGAAGTTAACATACCATGCGCAAGTTAACATGTTAAGTGATGGTATGTTAAGTGATGGCATGTTAAGTTCAAGTAATGACAAGTTGAAGACGCAAAGAAAAGGATGCACTACTAGGAATTGACCCTTAGAGAACGATTTTTTTCCGCAACACCACACATTTGGTTGCAATATTTGATTTTATAGCAACCAAAATATTAATGGGTTGCGTTATCTGGATCTTATGGCCACAAAAAATGTGGGTTGCGTCTGTTGAAACATTTGTTGCAACAAGTTGGTGTTAATGCCACGGTGAAAAAAGTGGTTGCCTTTATGGGTACCTATTGCCACAACTAATTGTGCATTGCGATAGTATCGATTTAGTGTTGCAATAGATGTGTGTTTCTTGCCACGAATAGTTATTTGGTTGCGAATAGGCATGCTTGTGGACACGATGAAAGAACGTTGTCTACAACTTAACCTTTGTTGCGACAGCTCATGTGCCTGTTGCATCCAGAAAATCATTCGTTGCGTTTGATGTGTGTTTGTTGCCACGAATATTTAGTTGGTTGCAAATAGGCATGCCTGTGGCCACGATGAAATAACGTTGTCTAAAATTTAACCTTTGTTGAGATAGCTCATGTGTCTGTTGCATCTAGAAAACATTTCGTTGCGTTTGATGTGCATTTGTTGCCACGAATATTTAATTGGTTGCGATTATGCTTGCTTGTGGCCACGATAAATAACATCGTCTAAAAGTTAACCTTTGTTGCGATAGCTCATGTGTCTGTTGCATCCAGAAAACAAATTGTTGCATCAATTAGCTTCTATTGCCACCAATGAATTATGTGAATTCTTTTCTTGTGTACTTCGAAAACTAAACTATTTTTTACTATTTTAATTGCTGGTACGACTACACATTAGGAAGTAAACTGTTTCTTTCGTTTTTATTGGTACTAGGATCGTGCTCGTGCCACTAAAAAAATCTGGTTTCCATGACAAAATGGTATGGTCATGTAAAGTACAAAAACTGTCATAAAAAGTATCTTGTGATGAAAATCCACGGTCATAGGGGTCGTCACATATCGACCATCGCTAAATGCACCTTGTGACAAAAAATGGTAAACCATCACATAATGTGAGACCTTTTGTGACGGTACGTTATAACATCGTATATTGTTGACATTATATGACGCCTATAACTGTCACATAATGTTGGTCAAACCATCATTTATTAACATTCCTAGCCCATTTGCTTTTTTATATTGACATTCCTGGCCTATTTTTTTAGAAGATGCTAGCCCATTTGTTTTTTAGAGGATGCTGGCCCATTTGTTTTTTTAAGGATGCTGGCCCATTTGTTAAACGTCGGTCATTTTCCAACCTACTCTACTGAGCCCATCAAATTTTCAGCAAACAAACACTTCAACCTCATATAATTTCAACCCACTGAAATAGTGAGGACATTTATCACAACATCCATTTCATCACAAAAGATATTGTTTGCAGCCCATATATCAGAATTAAAACATATTATATACAAAATCTCAGGTTACAATCTTAGCACATAAAAATGGCTGGTTACATTCTTGTTCTCATCTTGCATCCAACAATAATCTGCAACCAAATAAAAATATGCATTAGCACATATAGTACTCTGGCTGCTATGAAATTTTAATTCCATTCAAGTCAATTCCTCAAATGCACCAGCTAGTCAATTCCTCTCCCAGTACATCAGACCTCTACTCCAGTTTTCTACACATGGTTCCAACAATGAATGGTTTCAACAGAATTATTGATTTTTCTGTAAAAGAAACATGGTTCCAAGTCTAGCGCACCTAGTTTGCCAAAGACTAAGCATTAAATTGTTTTTCATCGTAGACCATAAATTGTTTTTCATCATAGATACTTGCAGAGTTGCAGGAACATGGAGTTCACACATGCATTCACTACACACAGATCCCTTAAATATATCATAAAGATATGGCATTCACTATGAGATTATTTCACCATAGATCTCACATGGAGCACATTCACTATACCTGTGCAAGCTGTTGTTACCTTTTTGCCATTTAGCCAAACAGGTTGCTGGTACCGCAGATAAACTCCTTGCTGCTGGAGCTAAGACTCAATGGCCGCCGAAGTAGCAACTGCATCAGTTGAGTCCACGTAAGCATCTCCGACCTGCAAGGATACATAGCAAATAAACAATATTGTGATCAGTTAAATATTCTCTACAAGAAGTATCCAGCTGTTACAGTATATTATTAGGCTATCCATTGAGCCACAGGAAGTCCAAACTTGGTATTGACGAAAAATGCAGTGTGTATTGCATGATTTTTCAACATACACATATAGCTGACAAAAACACTCAAAGCCCAAACCTGAAATTTTTGGCACAATAAATTTCATAAATGTGTGCAGTAACATATTACCTCAGGCAATAAATCAAAATGCATTGTTCAGTAAGTAATGGTGTGATATCTTCCTGGCCTAGTGGCCTTTCTGAACTAGTGCCAAGATTGCTAACATTATCTAAGCTATCCAGATAACAATTCATCCAAGTATCAAACTGAACAAGTCCTAATCGGGGGCAATTTCCATCCCTTCTCAGTTTATGCATGAGACATCGTGAAATAAAGATGCCAAAAGGACCACACTCATGAATTACATGAAAATCACGACATATATATGTATATATGTCACATATGTACTAATGATTAATCAGGCATCTACAACAGTCACTAACAGAACATTAATTCAGGTATTTCTAATAATCAGGCATCTATAATAGTCACTAATAAAATGGTAAGGATGTAAAGCACGTGTTGATGTGAACTCTAAGTGTATTCGTGACGAATTCTCTCTATTATTTTCTTAAAGGAAAATGGCAAGAATGCAACAGCCTATGCACTCAGGGATCGAACACACATCTAAGCAAACAATACATTGCAGCCACAAACCATAACAGATCCGCACAGATATACAAGACAAAGGGGCTGTGAATCAATACCTTCGCACAACAGCTTACTCGTGGTCTTGTGGACGGTAGCACTACGAGCACCTGAAGCAGATCCCAGTGCGCAGTGGTCGGGGATTCTGATGCTTGGCCTCCGTCGTCACAGGGCCGGAAGGAAATGCGGCAGCCGTGCCCCCATCGGCCGGCTGATGAGTGCTCCCGCTACGCGCCCCCACTGCACGCCCCGTCCAGCTGCCGGAACCCTGGGTGGTGCCGCGCGCTCCTGCCGAACGGCGGCTGTCGGACCTAAGCTATGACGCGAGATCCCGTGGGAGCCGCGAGCGTCACGACCGGCCGGCATCCCCATGCGCCGTCGCGCCAGCCTTGTAGAAGAGAATGCGGATCTGACAGTGGCACCATGGATCCTGGCCCTCCCCTGCCCTTCCGGAGATCCCGCTGCCGCCGCGCCCGGAGCTCCCACCGTCGCCTGGAGGGTAGGGAAAAGAGGGGAGGGGCGGCGCTGCACAGTACAGAGGTAGGGAGGGGAGGCCGGGAGAGGCACGGAGGGAGGGGCGGCGCTGAGGGGAGGAAGGGGTGCAGGAATGGCGTGCGATGGGGCATGGTTTTTTTATGCGACCGCTACCACAATTTATACCGCGGTTACCGGTAAAACCGCCGCGGAACGGTAGCGGTTCCGGGTGGTTTGAACCGCTAGGGTTTTCAAAACTTCAAATTAAAAAAAAATCTCCAAAAAATCCTAATAAATCCTTCAAGTTGCAATGATGCTAATGGTGTCAAATTTTTTCAAAAAATCTTTCATTTAGCATTTTTTACGATAATTAGAAGTTAAATCAGAAAAAGAAAAAGAAAAATCTGGCCGGCACATTAAGGCCCACGTCGGCCCAACCGATGTGGGGGTCAAAATATCTCCAGAGACACCTCGTCCACAGCCCTATCCGCCTCCCTCAGACCTCCTCTCTCCCGTCCACAGGCACCCCGCGCCCGTCCGCCGCCGAGCGCTCGCCGCCGCCTCGGAACCGCTCACCGGGAGCGGTTTACCGCACGGTTTGCACGGCTTACCACGCACACGCCGAATCTACTGCCCGCGGGTGGTAAGCCGTGCGGTTGCGGCGGTAAGCCGCACGGTTTGTGTGGTTAGCCGCCGGCTTGAACCGGCTAACCGCCCTTTGGAAGGTATGCCCTTTGAGGTACTTTTTGATGTTGATGCGAATGATTCGATGCATGATTTAGGTTTGTGTGTAGGAATGATTCTGGTAGAATTGATATAGGTAATTATATGACTTAGGTAGGTTTGATTTAGGTGATTATATGACCTAGGTAGGTAGTCTGACTTAGGTGTAGTGTATAGAACTATAGATGAGTTAGGTGTATTATGGGACATTGTGTTTTAGTTAGGGAGGTTTTATTTACGTAGATTTAATTTATGGGATTGATATGTTTTTGTTGTCAATTTTTGTAGGTAGAGTGGTAGACAATGTCAGGCAGACCGCAAGATGTTGTATGGGAACATGGTGACAATCTTTATCTCGGATTTCGATGCAAGTATTGCAATCAGGTGAAAGCAGGAGGTGGTGCAACTAGATTCAAACAACATTTGGCTGGGAGGGGGTTGTCGGTTGTCCATTGCAGGAGTGTGCCGCCAGATGTGCAGCAGTATTTTCAGCATGACTTGGAGAGGGCTAAGAATGTAACTGCTGACCGGACGCGAGAGAGGTTGAGACGGGAGGAGGCAGCGGCAGCGGGAAACAATCCCACTGGTGAATATGATGAGGAGGAAGAGCTGCAGCGTGCCATGAACCAATCAAGGGCGGAGGAAGAGTACCGACAGAGTGTGTCACAGAGAGGAGGTGCATACGAGCATGGAGAGGGTAGTCGTGCTGGTGGTAGTGGTTCGGCGGGGTTGAATTCTTTGCAGAGGATGCTTAGAAGAGCTGGTTCGCGAAGGGACACTCCTGTGGTGGTGGAAGACTTTAACTTGGCTGTAGGTGGGAGAAGAGGAATGACGCAACCAAGGATTGATACAGGCTCCTGGACGCAGAAGGGTAAGAATGCAAGGGAATCTATTGGTAAAGCTTGGTCAAAATTCTTCCATATTGCGGGAGTTCCTGGGAGACAGGCTGATAATCCTTACTTTGTTAGTGCGGTTAGAGAGACACAGAAGTGGGGTGAGTTTTCTTTCATTGTAATGACACTGGAGAAGAAGCCAAACTTGTGTGAGGTTGTATACCAATACCAGTTGTGCAAACATGAAATGGATCTTTCTTTGGAAGAAATGTGTCGACGTGGAATGAGTATCAGCAGATTCTCGACAGACAGATTCGTGATGTGTACATTGAGATGTATGTTGGTGCAGGTAATACTTGTGCTTATTTCAAGTGCATAACTTATGCTTTCTCAACTTATGCTTATTTAAAGTCATTCATATTTTGCAGCTGGTGTCCTCAATCCTGCCCTTTCATATTCGATGGATCCAACTTCTGAGATGTATCGTATGCTCAAGACTACATTTGAGCGCATGACGGATGTCCAGTCCACCGTGCAAGCATTGCAGGAGGCTGAGGTGTTTCGCATGAAGCGTGGCAAGTTTGCCTCGGAAATGGCACAGCGAATGGCGATGGACCCAAAGACATCCCCATGTAAGAGTTGTTCCCAAAGACACCTTATTCTCTCCGCTACTCGAATATATTGCTTACACAATCGGTTGCACATGCAGCGCCCTGGTGGATGATGTTCGGTGGATCCACTCCACAGTTGCAGTGCCTTGCATTGCGGCTTGTTTCACAGTGTGTTTCCTCAAGTGGATGTGAGCGGAACTGGAGTACTTTTGCGTTGCTCCATACAAAGGTTCGCAACCGGTTGACACACAAGAAACTTAACAAGCTTGTGTATGTCAACTACAACCTTCGGCTGCGACTTGAGGAGGTATCTGATCGGCGTGATGATGAAGGTGATATTATTGAGCAGCTGGGCCAACTTAACTTCTATGATGAGAATAATCCGGTGCGGGAATGGATGGAATATGGTAGATCAAACTGGGAGCCAGTTCTTGATGAGGAGGATGAAGACGGTGACGTTCCTCTCCCGTGCCAGCTTGTGAGGGATCAAATAAACCCCAAAGATCTCCGTGATGCTATGGGAGATGATTGCATTAGTGATTAGGCATGTAGAAATGTGGGTAACACTCACATAGGGAAGAGGATGTTGCAGAGTGGGCCTAAGCAGGGTGACCCAAAGCGTCAAAAAGACAAGAAAAAGGCACCAGAAAAACCAGTGATCAGCGACACCTCCACTGATGATGGTGATGGACAGCGTAGTCCACCGTACCAGGAGTCTGGGGATAGCAGCTCAGCTAAAGATGATGATGATGATGATGATGATGATGGTGCTGGTGCTGGTAGTGGTGGTGGTGGTGGTGGTGGTGGTGGTGGTGATGGTGGTGGTGGTGGTGGAATTCGTTTCATAGGTATACACACGTACATTTACGCACATGTATGATGTTTCTGACTATAAGTACTAATTATGATTCATGGTTGACTGTAGGGGAGACTGCATTCACACATGCTACTCAGGATTGCGACCATGGAGCACCAGTTTCGCAGAGGAGAACGATTGGAGTGTCGCAATACAACCCGGCGTACTCTTCTTCCTCCTACAGTGATACCTCCCAGTCGCAGTCTATTTATCCCATTCCTGACATAAACGCGCAGGCACCGATGACATGGGTGTACGAATGGGAAGACCCCCATTTTTACAACATGTTAGTTAGTGAATGGCAGACAACATCGGTGTGGACGGGCCTAACTTGGCAATAGTACAAGGCTGAGCTGCTTAGGGTGAGAGGTTTGAATGTCATGTCCATCGCCGAGTACCAATCGGCGTCCCAAATGGGGGTATTTCCTTTCTTCTATTGAACTTTTATTGAGTTGTATCGAATTATTTGTATTTGAACTATCAAGTCACTTATGGACCTGTGGACTATGGTATTTGTATGCACGTTTAATATTATTGTGTTTGGTGTGGTATTTTTATGCATAACTATAAATTATTGCTTTGGTGTGGTATTTTACACTACTATGTGCCAACCTCATGCCAAAATTTTCATTTATTTCATACCGGAGACCCTTTTTTCTGTCAACGGTTTTAATTCAAACCGCAGCGGTTTTAATTCAAACCGCAGCGGTTTTAATTCAAACCGCAGCGGTAAAAATTATAAACCACCCGGTAAGCCGCTGGAAACCGTTTGTATAGGCCATTTTGATTTGAAAATTGAATTCGAGCGGTTTTTAGCGGTAAACCGTTTATACCGCTCAGTAAACTGCTACCGCCGACCGGTGGTTTAATTAAACCGGTCGCATAAAAAAACCCTGCGATGGGGGAGGCGGCGGCGTGCAGACTATGGAGGCCGGGTGAGTGGGGGTTGGGGAGCTAGGATTTGGCTTGGAGTAATATAGTACGTAACACGCTCAAAGCCGTCGATTCGATGATGGACGGTCGACAATAGCTGGGCCGTTTGGGCCGAAACGGGCTATGTTCGAATCCTTCACAGTTTAATGTTTTTTCTTTTTCTTTTTCATTTTATTGCACCATTGTGAAGTAACACACAAAAATAATTATCTTATGAGTACAAATATATTTTTTATATATAATAGTAAAAAAATCACTTTTCCATTTGACATTACTTTTCCATTTGACATCACTTTTCCATTTGACATCGTTTAGTGTAAAAAAATCGTGCTTGTAGTTGTTAATTTTCGAAATTCAAAAATTGGATTGTTCAAACTGACTCATACGAGAAATTTTTTCAAAATAATAGCATTAATAAGTTTCACAACCTGATATAGTTTGATTTTAGGAATTTTTAGGAAAAATGATCTATTTTGAAGTTCGTACGAGGGAGAAAGACTAGTTATAAGTTTTGACTACACATTAAAAAGAGAAATCATTCTTGTTCGTCACTTCTTCATGACGAACAAGAATGATTTCTTGTAGTGTGCGTTGCTACAGGCAATAAAAAAGTTTATACTAAAAGACATCGGATTCAGTTTATTGTGCTCACATGGTGTTTTCCAAATTCTTTGGATGACATTCCTACTATAAAATTGCTATGAAAATCATTATCTGCTATAGCCAAATATTTGATGTTAAATCTCATATGCAATTTAGTTTGTTTAATAATAAATTTCAATGTTGGTTGCAAATTTAATAATCTTGTTTACACATGGCATTTGCATTGTAGTGATCACTTCAATGTTGTTTTACAGAGCAAACTTGAGAAATGATATAGAGAACATTTTCATTTTTTGACTTCCTGAACCTGCTTTAACATTTTACGAATAAAATGCAGGAAGATAAGGACATAATTTTAATTAACATATTTTGCTAACTGCCATACACTGAAATTAGAATTTATAGTTGTACTTGCTCTTGTTTTGTACAATTTCAGATTATTGTGTATCTGATGCCTCAAGTTCTCTGACTAGGAAGGTCACCAAATGAAAGCAAGTTATATGATGCTTCAGACCTAGGGTTGCTGCATTATTGCTCAGTGTATACTTGCATGAATGCTTGTAGCTGTGTAAGATCCAGCCATGTTGCTTGTTATAAAACATCGTTGATGGGGCTCGTTGGGTATTAGAAGTTTGGAACTGTGGCATATCCAGGGTTCTTGTATTCTAACATTTGGCCCAATTTTGGATAAATCGATCAAAGAAATTGCTAAAGGGAATTGTATGTGTAGATAGCATCAAGGTTGAAATTAGTGCCAGCTAGCTTAAGATGGAAGTCAACCTGTGGTTGTAGGAGTTAGAGCACCACTGCTGTAACCGAGAATATGATAAGTGTAATGAAAAAATGAAATACTGCATTTGCAATCAAGTACGAACGTAGCTGAAGCGTCTTATATTGTTATAACAAGTATTGCATCTTACTTCTATAGGTGATCTTTATAGAAACCCAGGCTACCCAGATGTGTTGTGGGAGCACGACAGCTTCCAAATATGTAGTGGCGCGCTGATGGTGTATGTGGATCATGAATGGTGGGCATCACCCTCTCCCCTCCAATCCTCTGACTATCTGAAGACATGGCAGCATTAATCATCTGACTATCTGAAACAAATTGTGCTACTTACAGAAGGTGGGAAAAGGGGAAGCGTTGTCTTCACTTATATTTTCTTGAGCTCCAACCGTCGATCTCACATGTGTCCAGGTGATGTAGCCATCTGCCCATCTCCTTCCAGCCCTCATTTAAATGATAGACATTTTGAGTAGCCAAATTTTTTCTATGTGATGACTTTATTCTCATGAAAAAATTGAGACTTCATCTGTTGCAAAAATAGTTGCATAAATAAACTTGTCACTACTAGTTGTTTAATTGGTCTATAGAAAATCTATTACCTATAATATCAGGTTAATTTCTTATTGCTTTAGCTCTCGCCAGAATGCTTGTCTTGGTTTTGCATTGAATTAGCTTCTTTGGTTGTAGTTGTATGCTCTTTTTGCATATGCAGGCTGTATACACACATGAGTATTTAATTCACTGAAATTTGATGTGCTTGGATCCAAATTTTTGAAACCCCAAGTGGAGCCTAGTTTGTCATACAGCGAGGTAATTGCATGTCGTCAGCCCTACCTTGAAGCCTCCCTTTTTTTCTTGTGTGGATCTTTCTTTTTGCATGGATCTGGTGACCTCCACTTTGACTGAATCAACATACTTTTTATTGATTAAATAGAAAACCTGAAAAGAAAAGACCGTGATTTTTCCACATGTTTAGCCAGTTAATTAGTATTGCTCTTGGATTTTTTCCCACATGTTTGGCTAGTTAATTAGTTAGCATTCATTTCCTTAGTTATAAGAAGATTAACACCAGTTGGCTAGGAAAAAGCTTGCATCGAAGTTACCACTATAGAAAAAGGGAAGGATAGGCTCTTGTTAATTAGTTAGCATTCATTTCCTTAATTGGTTGGCTAGTTAATTAGTTAGCATTCATTTCCTTAATTGTTTTATCTCAATTGCTCTTGTTCTATGATTGCTAATTACTCCATGAATTTAATCATATATGTTTTCATGAATCGCAGAGAAATTCGGACAGCCAAAACAATTAGAGAAAGCTTCTATGGCTTAATGTTGATGGTCGGCACCAACAAGAATGACAAGTTACAAAGTTATTTATGATGGTGTAGTTGAAGGGCGATGGAGCAACCAGCGAACTCATTATTAGATCGATTTATTATATGCTAAACAATGTTGTGAACTTAGTTAAATATGGTGTCTTTATGTTGTTAGCTGTGGTCATGTTCTTTTAAGCAAAATTCTGGTCATTCTGTGTTACTTTGGTTTGAGACAATTTTAATTAATGAATGTATCAGTTATTATATGTGATGTGCATGCTGTGAAAATAATTTATAAACTACTATTCAAATTCCCCTCGTTGTGATAGAATAATAGGCAACCATTGATTTTGGTTGCAATATGCATTAAATACGTTGCATGTGCCCTCTATTACCACTAACTTAAATTCGTTGCAACTTCCATATATTACCTCGAAGACTAGTTCGTTGCATTATCATATTATCTATTGCCACAAACAATTGTTTGTTGCATGTGCCCTCTATTACCACCAACTCAAATTCGTTGCTACTTCCATATAATACCTCGAAGACTACTTCGTTGCATTATCATTTCATCTATTGCCACCAACAATTGTTTGTTGCAAGTGACCTCTATTACCTCCAATAGAAATACGTTGCAACATACGTATATTACCTCGAAGAGTAGTTCGTTGCATTACCATATCATCTATTGCCACCATATCTGATATGTTGCAAAAGCACTATAATGCAATGGATCACCCTTCATGGTAATATGATCATATGCCCACGTAGTTTTGGAGTGGCAATACTTTTCTATTACAACACATACGTTCGCGGCAATCATGAAATATTGCAGCCAAGTGTTTCATCGCAATAGAACCTTAGGCAACCAATCTAATCATTGCAATATTTATTCTTGCAACCAAGTATTGGTTGCAATAGGCTTTTTCGTTTGTTGCAATATTTGTTCTTGCAACCAAATATTGGTTGCAGTAAGCTTTTTTTTTCATTGCAATAGCAAAATCTGTTGCAACGCCACATTTAATTTTATGCCTGAGGCTATTACACCGTTCCAATTGCAACAATCTGTCGACCATTAGACTTCGTTGGAACTAATTCCAGTTGCAACCAAAATAGCCATATTGCAACCAAAAATAGGCGTTGGCCAAGGCCTGATTTCTAGTAGTGTTGGAAAAAGACACTGTCGGATGAACCGACGGTACCTAGAAGTGAGCGTCGGTGCAACGATCGGAGGACTTGGTACACTGCGCAGAGGATTGAGTCAACTAGCACCGTCGGATGAACCGACGGTCCATTTTCTACATGCGTCAGATGAATGGAAGAAATGAAGCAGTAGAAGACAGTAGCACCGGATGAACCGACAGTCTAAGTGAGGGCACTGTCGGTCTATCCGATGATCAGAGAAATCAAAACAGAGAGTAGCGGGTTGGAAGAGTAGTAGCACCGGATGAACCGATGGGTTAGCAGCGGTTAATCTGACGGTGTGAAGACAGCTAACAGTAAGGTTTTTGCGAGGATCCCTTCAGCACCGAATGAACCGACGGTGCATCAGTCAATGCGACGGATGATTTGTGTCAACGGTCAAGGGAGGTGGAAGGCAACGGCTAGTAGCACCGGAAGAACTGACGCCAGGAAAAAGCATAGCGTCGGATCATCCGATGGTACTACTTTCTGCAGCTTTGGCCCAATGGCTAGTTTGATGCCTTGGCCTATTTATACCCCTTCCACCCCTCCATTTGATGTTGCTAGATAGTGCTAGACTGTGTGGAAGTGCAGAGGAGTACAAGACACTTAGAAGATCATATCCAAGCCATACAAGTGCTAAATTGCTCATCCATAGACTTGCACATGCTTTGTGTGTGTGAGAGACATGGGTACCCCTGGGTCCCCACCGACCAGGCTCACGTCGTCCCCAACAAGTGGGACCGGCCCACCAGAAGACCTGCCTACCTGTCAGTAGGCCTACCCGACCTGACATCTGGGCCCAAAGACGAGAAGACAGCTTGGCGTGCAAGCCAAGGCAGTCCAGACGGATTAAGGTAGTTCGGATAAGCCTCCCATATTGTAACCGACTAGAGATAGGTTTCCCTACTGTAACTGACTTGGACTCCGATCACCGACCTTGTCCGTCAGCCAATATAAGGCGGGCAAGGGCGTCCTCCTGGGGACAGGCCACGATCAAATCAATACAACCAAGAATTGGACATAGGGTTTTACTCTCCGGAGGCCCGAACCAGTATAAAATCGCCTTGTCCCTTGTGTCTCACTGTGATTTCCGTGTGCTATGCTAGCATGAACATCACGTTCTTAGCTCTCGATCTCCTCCACCGAACAAATAAACCACCGGGGTCAACCCCCCTGTGGACTATTCAGATCTTAACCCCTGACAGTGTGTGCTTTGTGCTAGGCTTTGCTAAAAGCTGAGTGAGTGCAAGGTGTGCCTACCTTGTGAGGTGATTCTTGAGTGAATCAAGTTGTACAAGGTGCGTCGGAAGCCTTGGGGCCTAAGTGGCTCACCGGCAATCATCTTCGACCCTCCGGCTTGGTGTGGAGTGGCGAGGACACTTTGTGCGGGGGACATGGAGACCCCTTCCTTGGTGGAGAAGCTCCTTAGTGGAGGCGGCATCAAGGTGACCAAGGGAGCTTGGCGAGTGCCTTCGTGGCGAGCCTTAATGGCAACTCAAGTGGTGCTCTTGGGAGAGACTTGGTGACTGGGAAGCAATACTCTTGTGTGGAGTGCTTCAACAACGTGGACTAGGGGTTGCTAAGTGCCTACCGATACCATAGGATAAATCACATGTCAAGAGTTTGCTTCCTCTCATCCCTCTTTACGTTTCCGCATTACTCTCTTGCAATCCTTGCTTACCTTTACTTTCCTAGAGTAGTATCATGCTAGTATTGGCTATAGGTTGCAAAACTTGTTTTGGGATGAGGGTTTCACACTAGATCAACCTTAGATTGCACATCTAGATAGAATTGATCTAGTTTACTTTATGCAAAGTAGTGGAAGCCCTAGGCTATGTTTTAAAGTTCTCTAATTCACCCCTTCCCCCTCTTAGGGTACGAGCATCCGATTCCTTACAAGTGGTATCAGAGCAGGGACTCACTTCCTTCACAAGGAAACACCAATTCGATTGGTAAATTGTGAAAACCGCCTCATTATAATGGTTAGGCTTCACCGCCTAGTGAGTTGCTCTATAGAGGAATGAAAGGGGTGGATACCTTAGGTTTTGCTCCACATTTCGATGGCACAGGCTATCCTCGTTGGAAGGTTCTCATGGAGGCTTATCTCCAAGCAAAGGACCTTGATGTTTGGATAGTCACCAATGAGGGTGTGAAAATGGTACTAAGAAGGAAAAGCAATTTGATGTGATTGCTAAGAATATCATTTTATCCTCTCTAGATGTAGGTGTTTTCAATAGAGTTTTTACTTGTGAAAATGCTCATGAGCTATGGAAAACCATCAAAGAGCAAAATGAGGGTTCAAAAGAAGTAGCTAATGAACACTACGGTTGCCTCCTTGAGGAATTCAATAGCTTTAAGCAACTTGAGAATGAAAATGCCGAATCTATGTACTCAAATGTTCTTGTTAATGAGATTAATGCCTTAGGTGTGAAGAACATCACAGACTTGAACATCAACCGCAAGATCCTTCAAAGTCTCCGGAAGCTCGATTATGACTTGGTGAAAGCCATCATCTATGAGAAGAAGCTCGAAGTATTGAAGCCATCTCAAATCTTGAGCAAGATCATGGAACATGAGCTTCAAATCATGCCCAAGTCCAAGAAAGAGCCCCAAGAACCATCTTCTTCAACCACAAGCCATGCTCCTTCAAGCCAACAAGAGAAGAAGATGAGGAGAATGGCAATCCATGGAAGCTCAAGTGAAGATGATGATGATTATGACGATGAAGGCTCCTCAAGTGATGAAGAGGTCGAGTCAATGGTTGCCATGTATGTGAAGAAGATCTTCAAGTATGTGAAGAAATCAATATGTACGGCTACAACGTCCACTTGAGAGAAGGGCGTCATCATCAACACATCAAGTTCACCAAGATCAAGCACAAGACCAAGAAGAAGGTGGTCAAGGAGAAGAAGCCAAAGCAAGAAGCACTTGTCACCGTCCGTGAGTGGACAAGTGGTGGAGAATCAAGTTCTTGTAACTCAAGTGATGAATCAAGAAAGAACTTCCCCACCCGCTTCATGCAAGGTCCCTCATCATCATCACACTTGTGCCTTATGGCCCAAGGTATGGAAAGCAATGTAAGTGATGATGAATCCGACACCACCTCTCTCGATGATCTTGTTGATCTTGTCCATGAGCAAAAAGGAATGCTTAAGAAACAAGCTAATGAAATTAAAGAACTCAATGCTCTCAATGATCTTAGTGCAACCCTTTCTACAAACTATGAATATTTGTTGTGCCAATTCAATTTGCTTAGCAAGGAGTGCGATGAGCTAAAATCTAAGCCTGAGAGCATTAAGAATAAAACAAGTGATTCCTTTGAGCTTAATGAATCATCTATCCCTTGTGTAATTCCTATCTCCAAGGTAGATGCTTCAACTTCTTGCATTGATTTAATTGATGAATCTTGCTCACCACCTTGCAATGAGAATGTTGTTGTAGAAACATGTAATTATCTCATAGGCAAGAAGAATGATGAGCTCAAGCAAGAAGTGAAATGGCTTCGAGAGAAGTTGGTTAGCTTGATGGGAAAGGGCAAGAACAATGAGGAACAAGTGAAAGTCTCTCAAGACATGAAGAGCAATGACCAACCTTCTCAAGATAACCATGATCTCATGGTGAAGAAGCTTGAGAAGGGTGCAACCGTGACTTGCTACAAGTGTCATGGAGAAAGGCACAAGTTCTACAAATGCCCTCAAATTGTCAAGAAGAGGGACAAGGGTGAGAACAAGAAGATGAACCCCATCATCAAGAGCTCCCTCATCTACACCAAGCCCAACCGCAATAACAAGAACAAGAGGAACACCTACGTCATCAAGAAGAAGGTTAATGTCAAGTTGGTTGCACACAAGGTTGGGAAGATGAAGACAGAGCGGGGTTGTAACCAACCCATTTGGGTGCCCAAGGAAGACATCATCAACATGAAGGGGCCTCAAATGGTGTGGGTTCCTAAGGCCACGTGAAGGCCATAAGTTCGGGGACTTGGGAGGCTTGGCACAAAGAAGATGAGAAGATTCAAGCCTAGATGCCAAGCTTGCAAGTTGGACATGTGTTGCCCAAGATCCCCAGTTGATGTAATGGAAACTAGAACCCACTTCATGTATCATTATAGCTCCATTGCCTTGTCTAGGTCTGCATTTGTTGCTATGCCTAGGTGTTTACATATGGTAGGTTGCTTGTGTCATGTGCTAACCCATGAGCAACCTACATGGTTTGATAAGTGTGTAGGAAAGCTACACTTGCCCTTTCATGATGCATGTTTTCTCTCATATATATATCTCTTTGCATCATGAGCAAGCTATAGGGTTAGCTTCCCTTTTGTTTTCACAAACAATGTGCATACATTTGGTTGGTGATTCAAACACTAAATGCACACATTTAGGGGGAGCTCATCCTATGGTTTGTTTGTGGGACTAACATTGTTTCAAGCTTATTTTGTGTAGTCCCTTGGTGACGCGTTCCAGTGCGGTACTTCATTTTAAGACAATGCTATTTCACTCTCTATGTGATCTAACATCTCTAAAAGAGTGAATATAGCGATATGAGCTTCATGCTATTGAGTCATGTCCTTGCGAATTTATGTTTCTATATAAGTTCAAAGGCAATGTACTCATACATTTCTAATCCTTGTGGTACCCCAAGTGTTTCTTTGCAAGCCTCTTCCAAGTGGTGTCATCTCCAAGTGATATCATTTTCAAGTGGGTCATCTCAATGTGGTGCCAACAAGGTAGAGAGGAATTCCCCCGGATGTATGCAATGCTCAAATCTACAAGTGGTAATGTTACAAGAACTCTCTTGTCTTATCTCTTGTCTCTTAAGCTACCTCCTTGCATGATATGCTCTAAACTTCCTTGTCTCACAAGTGTTTGTAGTTGTGCACTTATTTTTCACACTATCATTTTGTGCACACACTTAGGGGGAGCTTAGTTTGTATCATTCTAGTCTCATGAGCTCATGATCCACCTTAGTCATTCACACATGTGGTATCTTCATTGATATCATACATATGGATCATGGTTCATGTGGGTTTCTCCCTTGTATTTAACATTTCTCTTGAGCTATGTTTGCTGGGCCTTGCTAAATTTCCATTGGAGACCCTTTTGCTTTGGACACTTTTTGGAGATTTTATTCCAAAGGGGGAGAATTGAGGACCAAAGAAAGCTAGTGTTTTCAAAGGTGGAAGAAGCAAGCTATGTCTGAACATATGAAGAGAAGATCAAAAAGGGGGAAGTATGATCTAGGGGGAGGTTGGATGATTGTAAGCATCCAAGCAAGTGTAAGTGGTTTAAGTTTGTGAATTTTTGCAAATTTATGCTTGCTTTGCCTGTGTTGTCATAAATCACCAAAAAGGGGGAGATTGTAGCGAACATGGCCTCATAAGCCATTTGTTCGAGTTTGATTTTGGTGATTAATGACAACATGATCAATGGGACTAACCAAATTGTTGAGCATGTCATTGTAGGCATTCCTATGTCCCATGGATATTACCACAAGTTAACATACCATGCCCAAGTTAACATGTCATACCACAAGTTAAGCAAAGCTAACATACCATGCGCAAGTTAACATGTTAAGTGATGGTATGTTAAGTGATGGCATGTTAAGTTCATGTAATGTCAAGTTGAAGACGCAAAGAAAAGGATGGAAAAAGACACCGTCAGATGAACCGACGGTACCTAGAAGTGAGCGTCGGTGCAAGCGTCGGAGAACTTGGTACACTGCGTAGAGGATTGAGTCAACTGGCACCATCGGATGAACCGACGGTCCATTTTCTACATGCGTCGGATGAATGGAAGAAATGAAGCAGCAGAAGACAATAGCATCGGATGAACCAACGGTCTAAGTGAGGGCACCGTCGGTCTATATGATGATCAGAGAAATCAAGACAGAGAGTAGCGGGTTGGAAGATCAGTAGCACCGGATGAACCGATGGGTCAGCAGCGATTAATCCGACGGTGTGAATACAGCTAACAGTAAGGTTTTTGCGAGGATCTCTTCAGCACCGGATGAACCGACGGTGCAGCGGTCAATGCAACGGATGATTTGTGTCAACGGTCAAGTGAGGTGGAAGGCAATGGCTAGTAGCACCGGATGAACCGACGCCCGGAAAAAGCATAGCGTCGGATCATCCGATGGTACTACTTTCTACAGCTTTGGCCCAATGACTAGTTTGATGCCTTGGCCTATTTATACCCCTTCCACCTCAGCATTTGATGTTGCTGGATAATGCTGGATTGTGTGGAAGTGCAGAGGAGTGCAAGACACTTAGAAGATCATATCCAAGCCATACAAGTGCTAAATTGCTCATCCATAGACTTGCACATGCTTTGTGTGTGCGCTTAGTGCTAGGTTTAGCTTAGAGCTGAGTGAGTGCAATGTGTGCCTACCTTGTGAGGTGATTCTTGAGTGAATCAAGTTGTACAAGATGCGCCGGAAGCCTTGGGTCCTAAGTAGCTCACCGGCAATCGTCTTCGACCCTCCGGCTTAGTGTGGAGTGATGAGGACACTTTGTGCGGGGGACGTGGAGACCCCCTTCCTTGGTGGAGAAGCTCCTTAGTGGAGGAGGCATCAAGGTGACTAAGGGATCGGAGCTGGGCGAGTGCCTTCGTGGGGAGCCTTAGTGGCAACTCAAGTGGTGCTCTTGGGAGAGACTTGGTGACCGGGAAGTAATACTCTTGCGTGGAGTGCTTCAACAACATGGACTAGGGGTGGCTAAGTGCCTACCGATACCACGGGATAAATCACGTGTCAAGAGTTTGCTTCCTCTCATCCCTCTTTACGTTTCCGCATTACTCTCTTGCAATCCTTACTTGCCTTTACGTTCCTAGAGTAGTACCATGCTAGTATTGACTATAGGTTGCAAAACTTGTTTTGGGATGAGGGTTTCACACTAGATCAACCTTAGATTGCACATCTATATAGAATTGATCTAGTTTACTGTATGCAAAGTAGTGGAAGCCCTAGGCTAAGTTTTTAAGTTGCCTAATTCAGCCCCCCCCCTCTTAGGCTACGAGCATCCGATTCCTTACACGGGGAGCGAGGAGCACGGCGCGTCGGGCAGGGGCGGCGCGTCAGGGAGGGGCGGCACGTTGGGAAGGGGCGCGTCGGGGAGGGGCGCGTCGAGGTTGGCAGCGGCGGCTGCAACGATGATGGAGACGAGGCGGCGATTTGGGCGAACTGCGGCTAAGTGCCGATCTGGAAGGCGAGGCCGACTTATATACTCCCCCACCCATTTTGCCACTGGTGGATTTTTGAACCGAGACAAAAGGCCCTTTAGTCCCGGGTGATGTTACCACCCGAGAGTAAAGGGGGGCCTTCTGTCATGGGTGGTGTTACGACCAGTGACAAAAGGGGTGTTTCACGGGGGAGCCCCCCAAATGCAAATTTTGGCCTATTAGTCCCGGGTGGTGTTACCACCTGAGACAAAAGGCCCCCTTTTAGTCTCGGGTCGTAACAACACCCGGCACTAAAGTGCAATTTTGCGTGGGAAGTTAACATTTCTCTTTTCCTTCCTCATTTTTCGAACATTTAAAAAAATAGTAAGTTAAAATATTTGTGCCATGCAAAATTATATTAAGTTAAGAACAAAAAATACCTACTTTTCTATGCACATATTAATTCAAGAGTGGAAACAATTCTTTCTAATTTTCGTTTACAATCTTCATATGTTCCAAATTATATATGAAAATATTGTAACTTCATTTGAAATAACTATAAAAAACAAAATTGAGTTAGTTTATGCATCATTAATTGAATCGACTGATAAATGACTTTGTGTCAAAGTTTGACACCATTCGGGTTGTTTTCATGGGTGGACTCAGGTCAACATTTAATTACCGAGTGATGTCGCGCGGAAAATCAATTAAAATGAAAATAATAGTAAACCAACTCAGAAAAATCTGAAACTTGGTGAGTACTTCGTGAACATGTTGATGATTTGTAGACAATACGTGAGTTCATAGACATGTGTTTGAAGTACTGGTTTAAATGCTGGAGCTGACCTCCTGCGAGGTGTCACTGAAAATATTATGCTTGGACAGCTTACTCCTATCGGTACTGGAGGTAGTGCAATATACATCTACATGCATGGTATTCATCAGAATCCCTAAGCGCAAATTCAATTAAATTGAAAATAGCACCAAACCAACTCAGAATGATAAACATGCTTACTGAACATGTTGATGATTTGAAGACAATACGTGAGCTCATAGATATGTGTTTGAAGTACTGTTTTAAATGCTAGAAGATGACATATATAGCGCACGTAACCTTCAGTACCGACGGAGCAAGCTGTTCAAGCAAAATGTCGACATTCTCTCTCTCACTCTCTGGAAAAGGTGTATAAGAGCTAGTATATATATATATATATATATATATATATATATATATATATATATATATATATATATATATATATATATATGCTAGAGGTGACCTCCTGAGAGGTGTCACTGAAAACATTATGCTTGGGCAGCTTGCTCCTCTCGGTACTGGAGGTAGTGCAATATACGTCTGAATGCATGGTATTCATCAAAATCCCTAAGCGCAAATTCAATTAAATTGAAAATAGTACCAAATCAACTCAGAATAATAAACATACTTACTGAACATGTTAATGATTTGAGGACAATACGTGAATTCGTAATAAGGTAGCTAATTAATAATAATTAATACGTTCATAAAGGTTCGCATACCTAGCTAATTAATACAAGATCATATAATAGGGTACAGTACAAAGCCTAATCCATGCATGCATAATATTACTGAGCAGCACGCGCTTGTAGATATGAAATATGGTTAATGTCTGCAATCGTCCAGCCTAGAGCTCCCTCAAAATAAGCTAGAGCGTGTACTAGTGCACTCTCCTCCGCTTCCGGAGGACTGTCAGAAATAGCTCTGCAAACATCAAACAATGGAGCCTTGGGTTTTGCTGGCTTGTAGAAAGTTAGAATTACTTGACTCTTCCAATTGTTGGTGAAAAACGGCTCCCCACCATAGTAATCTACCCCAACTCTTTCCACGACCTGATTAAGAATCGCACGGAAGCTAATTGAAGCATAGGTACAACCAGAGTGATCCTACACACAATCAGATGATGATGACATATAATAACCTTATGAAAGTTCAAAATATATATGTAACAGAAAAAAATTAATTAAGAATGAATAAAAAATGTTATATATATAGGTAGTGTCTATTCATCACACATGGTGTTGAATAATATTCAACACACGGCGGAGCACCACCCAGCAAGCCACCGGAGCCTCAAAAATCATGAACATCACTCGGAGCAGTAAAAAGCAACATGTGTCGTAAGATCCCACCAACGCACGCACAAATGGCACAATCCGCACAATTAAAATCCTGCAGCAGTTACCTTGGCACAATCCGCACAATTAAAATCCTGCAGCAGTTACCTCTCCCTCTGATTTATGTCCTCCTTTCTCTCTCTCTCCCCTATATCTCTGTTACAGATTTGGAATAGCGACAACCAAGCGGCGGTGGCGACCAGCACCGGCGGTGAGGAGCTCCCACGCGGTTGGGGCTTGAGGCCCATGCACTGGTGTGAGCTGCACCGACGCCTTCTTCCTCGTTGGCTCAATGACATCTTTTCCCACGCTTGCCGGTGGGAGAGGTGGCGGTGGCTCCCATCTGTGGGGAGCAGTGGCAACACGGCGGGCCATTTGTCGTCTTCTGTTCATGGTGAGATTTTGTATCCAATTTTTTCATTCCAAAAGTCATTTTCTCCACTCACATTTTGTATTTGCAGCATGTAATCGACATCTAATTCAGTGCTTCTTCAGTTCTGCTGTCTGCATGATTCACGAGGATGCCGCGGTAAATCATCCGATCTGTGGACATCGACAGATCTCTCTGGGCTTCCCTCCGTGGCAAGCTACATGTTAGCCTCATCACCACCCCTTCTGATTCCGATGTGTGCACAGATGGAGAACTTCATGGTTGCTGTGTTGCTTCCCCTGCAGAGATGGTGAAAGTGACACCATCATGGTGCATCGATTTGTGTCTCTCAGGGTATAATCGAGAGGGACTATATACTCCCGTATCATTTAATCACTGTGTACAATTTTTTCCCACATATTTATATTGATTCTTTTGGTCTAAAATTTCAGTACTAGTTCCATGCTTTTCTTCAATCCTGTACGTGCCCAATGAAGCACATTCTGACTGAAAATAATTACATGTCTTGATGGTGTGACTCGACTTAGTGTTGTGACCATAAAAGTCACTCGACTTTGTGTTGTGACCGTAAAAAATCACTCGCCTTTCTGCTGTGACTGTAAAAATTGTCTTGATTACTCCAGATACCCAAAGTAATATTCGTATCATGCGTATGTAAGTAAAATTGTAGCAAGGAATTACATCTAATGCTTAAAATATTCTATTATTTTTGCAAGTAATTACTTCCAACTTTATGAAAATACTCCTATTTTGGCAATTGAAATTACTGTTTCGAGGGATAGTAAGTAATTTGCAAATTATTACTTCTAATGCATATGAATAAATATTCGGTATCAACAATTACTCCATTTTGGCAAAAACTAATAAATAAATACGCTTTCATATATTAGATGTCTCTCTTCCAAGCACATCCGTATATATTTTCCTGCCAATCCAATCATGTTAGCCCGCATACAATCAAGTTACTGCACTACATCCCGCAATGTGTCACCATTTTCCTATTTGTACTAGCGTGTACTCCTAAATCATGATTTGAGTAATGCATCCATGCAAGGTAACCCATTCAAAAACTAAATCCATGCGTATGTACATTACTTTTTGAACAATCATGCGTACATTACTCCTTGCAGAAATCCATAGGCATGCAAGCATTAAGTCAGGTCGAAAATCTCTCTCTTAGCTTGGGGAATCAAAAGAGAATTGACCACAGATCAATTAGTGCATAATAAAACGACTTCTTGCATCCGCTTTGTATGGTCAAAGAATGAAAAAGGATGATCTTACAGTTTGGATGCTATCACAATGAGTTTTATGCTGCAATAGATGAAACCAGTGATTCTTTTTTACTCTTCACAAAGTAATATGAGTAAATTACTTAGTCGTACCGGTTTTTACTCTCTCCCCTGATCCGAAGCACATCCTGTCATGAACTTTGACACCTCTTGCATATGAACGCCAAAAACAAAACGTCTCGATGACTCATGCCAAAAACAAAACGTCTCGATGACTCACTACAATCGTATTTATTTTGAAAATATAGCAACCGGCCCCACACGAAAAATGTTTTTTGAACTCACCTCGTTTTGGTGACAGCAAAAAATTAAATTAATCGGCCAATTAATGCTTTTAACTCATGGAATGAATGCACATGCGAACCCCACCGGAGCGCATGGTAGTAATTACTTCACCTCCCCTCAACCCACGAGTAATCATAATGACAGTATTCATTTGCAAATCTAAAAAACGCTGTAAAAAATATGCTTTTTTACCTCACTGTGGCTGAACTGGAGCAAATATTCCTACACTAAATTCATCACCTAATTGATGCTTTTTACTATCGGCCTTGAGAACCACATAATTAATGCATTAACTGCATTCAAGAAATTAATTGTTCTTAATAGTCCATCTAAATCCAGCATGACGAATGCTACAAGGGCGTGTTTGCACGCATTGCAACCATCATTTGCCCCTGCTGCAGCTTTGACCAATTGGATTAACCAGACCATTAATTATTTACCACATGATAAAATAGAATCGTAAAAAATAACTATCCGCTCAAGAACGCACCAGAACGCCCCACGAATCTACAGCTGAGCAACTTGGCCGGGCCCAACTTGTCACAATGCTTTGTTGCCAGCATGTCGATTCTGTGCAGAGGAATTACGACCTCGATCGTTTCTATCTCACGGACAGGTGCAGCGGGAGCGTGGGGATTCAGAGCAGCTAGCCCTTGAGGCGTGACCGGAGGAGACAGAGGTGGGATGACGGGGAGGAGACATTACAGCGTCAGACATTGCGCCGTCGCCTGCCATTGGAATCCCGACCTTTCACAACGCGCTGGCGGCCCCAAATTCTTGCACCTAGATCCGTCGTAATTAAAACAGGCAATGGATCGCAAAAACGGATTCATGTAGCCACTATCAATCAATTTTACTACCGAAATCTGAAAAGAAGTAAACCTGTGAGTAGTAAATTACCTCGTCAGAGCTCAGAGCTCCGGACAAACCGAAATATGACAGAATAACATTTTGTTTCAATTGATGTTTTGCAACATCAATTATTGGGGCTGGGAAGACCCTACCAAATATCATTTCAGAAGGTCACGAGCAGACAGTGCGAGACAAAGGACGGAGCAAAAGGAATAAACAATACTTCTATTGTAGCCAGGACAATTATTGAAGCTTGCTGCACCGTCCAGCTGTCAAGGCAACAGTAAAGCAAAATAATTGAAGACCCTGAGTGCCAGGTGTGAAGGTGATCCTGAAGGCTCCTCCAGCTCTATAAAAGGGGAGGCCAGACGCATTGCAGAGACACGAATGAAAGAAGCAAGGAAGGAGTGAACCAACAAACCAATGAAGCCACCTTCCACCATCCAATATCCCATGAAGAGCTCCACTACCTCAGAGCCCCTCTGAGGAATCAATAATCTAGAATTAGTGCTACCTCCCACTACCGCTGTATTACTCCACCACCTTGTGTAATCATAGAATAAAGGAGGCTGCAGTGTCCATCCGGTGCTTGTAAGGTAATCAAGGTTTGTGGTAAGTGCTAAGTGCTAAGTGTTACAACACTTATTCAAATTCAGCACTAACTATTCAAATCTGAGGCACTATTCAAAATAAATGCTACTATTCAAATTAGGAATTTCAACAGTGCAAGAGCACCCACCACGAGTGACTCAGGCACCCACAAAATTACACACTATGCAAGCACTAACTTCACTTTTATAAGTGGATGTGGATGCAGGGGGTGTGAGTGGCTAATTAGGTTGCATGCAAATATTTACGTTGCCCAAGCGTCACTTTCGCGAACACTATTTGCAATAGTAATTGTGCTGATTTAGCAAATATGTGCTTGAGTATGCGGAATATGCATGCGTATATTTCTCTGGATCTTTTGCAGGCTGGCGAGACCAACAAATCCGCCGGTTGTGAGACTATGCTTGTGACAGCCCTACTTGGTACTCACCGCGCACATCACAGGCTCGCTACTCAGGAACGAGCTGACCCGATCATCTCCCTCGCTACCCTCAGCTACGAACACACAGGACTCATGCTCTATCGTCTCCCCAGGCAGTTCCACCCGAAGGGAACACTTCTCTGCGGACACAGGGTTCTCCACACACGCTGACATGAGAACATCACACGCAGAGGTTTCTCCTCTAGGGTCCCTAGCATAGAGACGTTGCCCCATATGAACGAGCTAAACACAGCAGGGAAACTCACGAGAGAAAGCTCAATCCATCACAGCAAGGCAAGCTTACACACGGCTTTCCCTTTCGGGAAACCCCAAGCACTTAGCACAAACCTTGATTACCTTATAAGCACCAGAGGGACACTGCGGCCTCCTTTATTCTACGATTACACAAGGTGTTGGAGTAATACAGCGGTAGTGGGAGGTAGCACTAATTCAAGATTATTGATTCCTCAGAGAGGCTCTGAGGTAGTGGAGCTCTTCATGGGATATTGGATGGTGGAAGGTGGCTTCGTTGGTTTGTTGGTTCGTTCCTTCCTTGCTTCTTTCATTCGTGTCTCTGCAATGCGTCTGGCCTCCCCTTTTATAGAGCTGGAGGAGCCTTCTGGATCACCCTCACACCTGGCACTCAAGGTCTTCAATTATTTTTCTTTACTATTGCCTTTACAGCTGGACGGTGCAGCAAGCTTCAATAATTGTCCTGGCTACAATAGAAGTACTGTTTATTCCTTTTGCTCTGTCCTTTGTCTCACACTGTCTGCTCGTCACCTTCTGGAATGATATTTGGTAGGGTCTTCCCAACCCCAATAATTGATGTTGGAAAACATCAATTGAAACAAAATTTTATTCTATCATATTTTATATATCCCACGGCCGAATTGTTGATAATACCTTATCAACACATAGGAGAATTTATTTATCATATATTCTCTTATACTATAGATTATTTCTTTCATACTGTACTTGTGCTAATATTCTGGCTTTTGCCCATGACCACCAATATCCAACATATCCTCATCAGATGTTGGTATATTCATTTTGATTTCGTAATCTTCTTGATATTTTCTTCATAATCTTTCTTTATAGATTCAATATTTCCTTCTATTTCCTGCTTTACTTCTCTCATGACTTCATCTTGTATCTCTTTCTTTAGTAGTGGAATTAGTCAAATTTTTCTTTTATGATTTTGTCAATATATTCATCTTTTGATAATTGTACATCATTTTTCAAAACATCTTTGTATGTGGGTATATTTGGAGGTCCATCTTCCTGGATATTTACTCCTGGTGAATTTATCTTCCATTCACTTACCTTTTTATATTTTTGAATATACTCCCTTGCAGCAGGTTCTATGAAATAATTTATTCCTAAAATATTTCTTGCATATGAGAGAGTTTGATCAATATCTAAATATTTGTTCCATGATATTCCCCCATCTTTCTCTTTTTCTATCTGTTGGGCTATAACAGATTCAAATGTCATATAAATTCCTGGTATTTTGCCTCTATATATAACATATTTAGGTCTTTTCTCAAAATTGGTAGATGGTTCTTTAGGTTGTATTTTTCCCTTGATCAAATGGAAATATTCTGCTACACTATTTAGTATTGCCAACATATAACCTTTATCTTCTCTCTTATTATTATATTGAAACCAAAAATTGTCAAATATACATTCTTGTACTTCATCTAGGACAATATGGTCTCTAGGCTTGAATTTATATGTATTTGGGGGGAAAATTCTCAACTTATTGTCAGCTCCAAAGCTGAATGATTCGAACCCATTAGGACTCAATCCTCTTTTCATTCCTACAAAATAGAGGATCGTGAAAATATATCAGGCAAAGTATTATCTTTTCCTTTAATATGCTCAAATATTACTTTATAACCATTTTCGGTAATAATATCTTCAAATAAAACCCATCTCCTAGTAGAACTTTTCTTACCATTAACTTTATTATAATATTTACATATAGCTTCACAGTCTGTTCTTACTGTAAATTCCTTAAATGCTAAATATAATCTAAAAGCATTGATTACATTTATTACAGCTAAAACTTCTCTATCAGTATTATTTATTGTTTTTAACTAATATTTTCCTGAAGCATACCTACATATTTTTTCTTCTGTCTTTGGTGAATACTTATTTGGCTTTTGTTTTAATATAGCTCTCCATCCACTTTTAGAAGCATCTGTTTCTATTATAAAATAATAATCATCTAAATGTAATTCTAAGGGTTTTAAGTTTTTAACTTTTTCCTTTATAATTCTTACTAATTTTATATCTTCTGAATTAAAATGTTTTTGCCCATTTTTTCTTAACTTTGCATATAAAGGTCCTGCTAATTTTGCTAAATTTTCAATATAATTTCTAGCATAATTAACTATTCTTAAAAACTGTTGCAAAGTCTTCTTATCATTCATAATATCTGGAAATTATAAAATTTTCTTTGCAATATGTTCTTGCCGATAAATTTTTCCTTCTCCTATCTCATGACCTAAAAAATTTATTTTTGCTTTACATATTTCCATTTTCTTTTTAAAAAGTATTAACCCATGCTGCTCTACTTTTCTAAAGAATGTTTCTAGATGACCAATATGTTCTTTATAAGTTTTTGAAAATATTAATAGATCGTCAATATAAACTAATATGAATTCTTGGTTTTCATTAAAAATGTTTTGCATTTTTCTTTGGAATAATGCAGGAGCATTCTTTAACCCAAAAGGCATTACTAGCCATTCAAAATGTCCCTGAGGACATGTGAACGCAGTCCATTCTATAGATTCTTCTGCCATCTTTACTTGTCAAACCCAGCTTTTAAATCAAACTTTGAGAAATATTTACTTCCTTGTATCATATTTATCCATTCTTGCTTATTTGTAATATTATACCCATCATTTATGGTGTTATCATTTAGTCTTTTATAATTTATAACCATTCTTGGCTTTGCTCTAGCTATTTCAGCGTGATTCCTGACTATAAATGCAGTTGACCTATGAGGACTCCTACTTTCTCTTATGGCACCTTGTAGTTCTTCTATATGTATTTTAAATTCCTCTATATCCTTTGGTGTTGCTTTTATAGGACTTGTTTTAATTATATATTCAAGATTTATTATGTTTAATTTACAAACTATTCCATTCTTCTCCCAATGCTTCATTGGTATTTCTCCAATTATTTGGATATCTTCTAATCTTTGTATAATTTTATCTATGTCTGTTTTAGATTTTTTGTCCCTATACCAATTTGGTGATAATGATTGTAAACTAATACACTCTATGCATGAGTGTTTTATATGATATTCTTCTATATTTTCACCTAACTCTTCATCTATATAATTATCAATGATACACTCTTCAAAATTTTGGTGTTCGACATTAGTATTAACTGAATTAGAATTTATAGTTTTTCTTACTACTGTTATGTATGGAATATTATCTTGATGAGGAATAAATGTAATTCCTTACTCATGTATTATTGTAGTTTGTAAGGAGAATTGCAAAAATCTTAATCCTAATATCATATCATCATGTATCATAGATAGGTCTCTTATTGTAATTTCATCCAAAATGTATTTTGTATTATTTATTTGTATCTCAATGTTATAACCTAATTGATTATGAACTTTTTTTTATCCCTGACATATCAGTAGATATATCTGCTTTATCTTGGTCTATTGTATGAACTACTTCTGGACACCTCACAAAATATTTATCATGAATAATATTCTTTGTGCAACCGGTATCTACTAATGCTAATATTTTATAAGTGATAGTAGGAGTCAATTTTATTTTGACTGGAATTCTTATTCCTACGATTTCCTTAAATGGTAGCCTAACTATATATTTGATTCCAAAATTCACTATAGTGTCTTTTAATTGTATAGCCTTATCATCTTTTTTATTGATAATCATTTGATCTTTTAATTCAATACTACCACTAGCATCCTCTTTGTTCTTATTTATTTCTTTAAGTTTTATCATGCTTCTTAATTCTTCTAATTCTGCTTCTAAATTATTTATTCTGTTTTCTAAATTTCTAACTCTACTTACTAATATTTTATCTTGTGATTCTAATTCTATTTCTTATCTGATTGATTTATTTCATCTTCTTATTTCCTTTTTATAATAGGATTTTTGAACTTATTATCATTTAGTTCTTCCCTGAGTCTAGCTAATTTTTGAATAAAATATACTTCTCTTTCTTGAATAGTGCTATGAATAGTAACTCGAAATTTTGAATTCTGAGTCCTTCGAGTTTTTGAATACTCCGCACACCCCCTCCGCCCTGGTATCAAAGCTGTGGTTGATTTAAATTTGAATATTTAGGTGTTTATATATCTTGTCAAAATAGAAAAGTTACATTATTTAAACTTAGAAGTAAATACTGGAAAGACTGTCAATACTAAAGAGAATATAAATATCAGGTGCAGAGTAAATAGTTCTGAAGAACATATTTGGCATACTTCACACAGACAAATAAATCTATTAGTTGATCTCATAAATAATTTTTATATAGCTTGGGGTAAAAGGCAAGACGACCTAGAATTATAATTTGAAAAATTACAAAAAGAACATAAGTATCTAGTAGAACAATATTTAATCACGCATAATAAATTAGAATTAGCCAAAATAGTGATTATATCAAAAACGATATATCAAGTTTATATAAAAAGCTTGATAATATTAATACTTCTGAGCATAGTAAAGATATTGTGTTATCATCTTCAGGAATAATTGAGTTGAATAGATCTTTAAATTCATAAAAATGGAAGTATCTGAGAGCTTGTCTAGAAGAGACAAGTCACTCTAGTTAATAAATAAAGACACAAGACCATTAAGTATCATGGATAAATTAAAAGGAGGATGTGATGATATAGAAAACCTGGAAAAAATGATAGATGTAGAAAGAGATCTTGAAAGATATCAGAAGAACACTTTACGAAAAATAAAACCACAACAAATATATCAAACGGGGTGGTTTGAAAATAAAAGTGGTTTATATAGAATATCCAGAGAAGTAGAATTAAGTGTTTTAACAGAACCAGTTCAGCTAAGAATTATTAGTAAACAGTTTGAGAATAGTCTAAAACATTCAGGATACAAATATATACATCAAGGAATGTATATCATAGCAATTAAAGGAATGACAAGGAAGAAACTAGGAACAAAAGTTTTAATCACACTATTAGATAAAGGATGGGATTCAATAAATAAAGCAGCTTTGGGTTCTCTAGAAGGAGATATGAATGAAAATATGTTAATAACATACATAGCCCCAGACTTAATAATGCCAGTAAAAGAATTTATAGAAAAAATGGCATTTGGTTTTCAGACTAAAGGCTATGAAGACTTCAAAGGAACAAATTTATTAGTAAGTATAGAATTCATAGGAAGGTTAACTAACAGAAGTGGAACCAAATACAAGGTAAATGTAAATAATGTAATAGAAAGTATGCAATCTAAAGGAATAAAATTCATGAGTCCTCTTAAAATAAGTTCTGATGAAAGAGCAGGAGAAGAATGGAATATTGGTGCTTTAATAGAACCTAAGGTTTTAAAGCAACCTAAAGATTATATTAGCTATGAAAATAGTAAAGGGTTAACTAGCATTAGGTTTGTAGATTATAAAGAAAGAAGTCTAGATGATTTAGAAACATCCAGTTCAGAATCAAATATTGAAGAAAATAGAAGACATAGTGTATGTGAATTCATGGAAAAATTAAGTGTAGAAAATGAAATAAAACATTATGAGTATAAGTTGAGTAAAATTCATGACGAATATAATACTTCAATGCTTTGTGAATGGCCTGCTATAAGAGAAAAAGAACTCTACTTCAGGCGAGAAATATATAGGCTTAATAGGATTAAGAAAGAGAAAGATATAAGTAGTGAAAAACCTAGTATATCAGTAGAAAAGAATAAAATTGCTTCAAAAGTAGACAATAAAGATAGTAGAACCCAAAAGGATTTAATAAATGAAAAATTGAAAATAATAGAAGAAGAAAACAATACAATAAGTGAAGATGAACAATGAGAAATTAATAATAAAATTTTGTTAGAAAGCTATGAAGAAAAGGATGAAGATATAAATGAGGTTTGTAGTTTAGAAAATAATGAATACTTTTCCAAAATTGAATATGCTATAGAAGCAATGGATTTAGTTCCTTCAAAAAGAAGAAGAGAAACTGAAGGAAATGTAGGCACAAAGATTGAAGGTGAGAAGGCTAGATCATCTAGAAGATGAGGAACTTGGCAACCAGAAAAAGAAGAACCTGCATATACCTATATACCTGGTCAATATAAGCATATGGGTTCTAAAAGAAGAGAATTTGAAAAAACTGTACAATTTCAAAACTCCAAAAGTGATGGAGCTATATTAAATCTAGCAGCACATGACCCTATAGATTGGCCAAATATTTGGTAGGGTCTTCCAGCCCCAATAATTGATGTTGCAAAACATCAATTGAAACAAAATTTTATTCTGTCATATTTTATATATCAATTATTAATTGCAATTATTATATGTAAAGCAAATCTATGTGTAGCAAATTAATTGCAATTATTATATTACCACATTAGCTACACGTGTCGGATCACCCATTTACAAGGTAATCTCGCAGTGAAAGTGCAATCCTGGACGTCGAGACAACGGGTCCTCCCAAACACCGCCACCAAGACCTCCACGGCCACCACACCCGCCATGGCGACGGACTATGCCACGGCCACGGCCATTAAGAAAGCCACTTGATGACGACATTGTTAGCTCAAACTATATCCAAATAAAAATAACACACATTATTCACAAAGGGTAGGGTTAGTTTACATAGATTGGATTCAATATATGTAGAAAAATAAAAACAAAAGGGGATAGAATTCAACACTATTATTAATGTACATAACCTTTATGAACCAGCGACTCAGACGACCCAAATGTTCCGAGAACTACAACAGTCTCACCTCACCATCATATACACCTGGCTCTCCCACTTACAGTACTACATCACCAAGCTACAGCCCTACATCTCCTATCTAGCTACAATCCAACATCACCGAGCTACAGTCCCCAGCTAGTCAGTGATGTTCGACTGTAGCTAGCTAGGATGTAGGGCTGTATATCAAAAATAAGAAAAATAAGAGTATGCTTACATTTTTTCTATATAAAAATAAAAAAACTTAATAAAAGAATTTAATCTTCTAGTTCCTGCTATAACTACCTAGGAATAGAAGCATTTCTAAATGATGAAAGAATGGAAATACCTAGTACATTTTCTGTATGTCTATTATTTTCTTTATGAGCATATATTTTGTAAACTATATGTACAAGTAAAATTCAATTTTCTCTATATGAAAAACAAGAAAATAAGATAATGCTTAATACAAATTTAATGAAAGAAGGAACAATGCTAGTACCATCCTAACTACATTTTCACGTATATATACAAAATCTCATCTCTCTAAGCTCCTACCTAGCTACAAATTAAAATTTCTATTTTCTCCATCTTTAAACCATAAAACAAAATTTAATCACAACAAATGAAGGGAGGATGAAGATTCGAACCTTAACAACAGTTTGGAGGAGAGAAATCTTCACAAATTAATGAAGAAAAAATTCGCAAGAACACCCTATGCTTGAGGCGCCATGGAGAGGAGGAGCTTGAGCTCGGGTCGGTACGGTGAACAATGGCTCTCGGGTGGCAGGAGGAAGAAGGAGGTACGGTGTTTATATAGACACCGACCATTAGTCCCGGGTGGTGTTACCATCTGAGGCTAAAGGGTACCCCTTTAGTCTCGGGTGGTAACACTAGCCGGGACTAATGCTTTAGTCTCAGGTGGTGTTACGACCCGAGACAAAAGGGGTACCCTTTAGTCTCGGGTGGTAACACCACCCGGGACTAAAGTCCGCCGGCAATAATTGCTGAACAGAGCCATTGGGAGCCTCCCATTTCGGGCCACGTCGACGAAAGGCCTTTAGTTACGGCTCCAAAGTTGAACCGGGACTAAAGGGGTGTACAAAAGCCTCCCACTCTACCAGTGGGCCCCTCTGTCCTCAGGCTCAGCGTCCACGTGGTCACGTTGAAGGAGAAACGGCCATGCTCGCACGTGGTCTTGCCATGGCCGCCGCAGCAGCAGCGGGGAGCAACGCTGACGAACCTCACCGCGTCACGGCCGGTGGTGGCCAGGTTGCGGCAATAAGCCAGGTAAGGCCGGTCGCTGTTGCGGTGATGCCGCTCAGGAGGTGGCTCAGGCAGCGGCACGTAGAGTACCTTTTGGTTGGAGGTCTCTTCCTCCACCATGTCGCAAATGTAGAAGCCATTGATTGATGTAGACCCAGCACATGAACCGGACGCCCGTGGGCACGGCAACATCGAGCTCCGGCCACTGCGGCAGCTCACGGCCATCGTGGTGCATGATGGGCATCTACTTGAGGTCCCACTGGCCGCCGGGCCGGAGCATGCAGAGCTCGGCGGTGCCATGCGGCGGGTTGCCTTCATGGATCACATCGAACTGAGCTAAAAGGTGCTCACCCTTGTTGTAATTTCGGCGAATTCTATCACCGGCGAACTACGGATACACGAACACAAACACCAGGAACACCCGATGCTTTGCGCTGCGAACTGAACTAGTTGCTTTTCTCGAATGTATTCAACTCCCCTAAATACAAGCTACGAAGTAACAGAATCTCCTACAAGCACGGCAAGCCGATCAACAGAACGTTCCATCCCACGTTCCCACGGACGCAACGCGCGCTACTCCTACAGACGCGCTCCACATGAACGAGTCATGCGTCGATCTCCCTAAGGACCCGCTCAGCCTGACGTGGTGAGCTTATTCAGAAAACAGAAAGCAAAAACAGACACTGGTTTACAGATAACAATCTCCTCCTAAACCTGTGTCAGGGTCTTGATGTTGATGATCCCAATGCGGTCGCGAAGCTCCTGGAACAGCACCCGACCGAGTGATTTCATCATGATGTCCACGAGTTGATCCCTTGTAGAAATCTGCTAGAGAACGATTTTCCCGCCCTCCACGCATTCTCCGATATAGTGATATTTCACTTCAATATGCTTGCTTCTATCATGGTGGACGGGGGTCTTGCTTAAATTAATGGCAGACTTGTTGTCTACTCTCAACACTGGCGCTCCAGATCCTAAACCGACCAATTCCTTCAGCCATCGAGCCAGCCAGATGCCTTGGTATGCTCCACTCCCTGCTGCAATATACTGTGCTTCACACGATGAGAGTGCCACCACCTTCTGCCTGCTTGAGTGCCAGGTGATGGGGCTGTCTCCAAGGCAATACAGCACCCCCGTGGTGCTCTTTCGGTCATCAACATCCCTGGCGAAGTCACTGAATCCAATCAGCTGGGCTTGGTTACCTCCCTTCCCTTTACTTCTAAAGAATAAACCATGGTCAACTGTTCCTGCAACATAGCGCATGATATGCTTTACTGCAGTCCAGTGTTCTTCATGTGGTTCTTCCAGAAACCTGCTTACTAGCACAACAGCAAAGGCCAAATCTAGGTGTGTGTTTACCAGGTACCTGAGGCTCCCAACCATGCTTCTGTATTCAGTTGCATTCACTAGAGGGGACTCACTCCTTTTACTCAGCTTCAACCTGGGTTCCAGAGGAGCTGTGCAAACATTGCACATCTTGTCAACAAGCTTCAATGCATATGCTGACTGTCCCACAGTGATCCCCTTCTCCATTTGCTTCACCTCAAGACCAAGATAGTAAGAGAGCAACCCCAAATCACTCATCTTAAACATTTTCTTTGTCTCAGCCTTGAACTTGTTGATTCCATGGTGTCCTGTAATGATCGGATCATCCACGTACACACCTACAATAAGCTTCTCCTTTCCTGTGCCTCTCACATAGACACCATGTTCTCATGTGCTCTTCTGAAAGCCAAGTGATAGTAGGCTGCTGTCCAATTTGGCATTCCAAGCTCTGGGTGCTTGGCAAAATCCATACAACACCTTCTTGAGCTTCAACACTTTGTGCTCTTGTCCCTTCAAGACAAAGCCAGCTGGCTGCACAACATAAACTTCTTCAGCTAAATCACCATTCAGGAAAGCACTTTTCACGTGCATATGATGGACCTCCCAACCTTCCTGTGTTGCCACCCCTAACAACAGCCTTACAGACTCCAATCTTGCCACAGGAGCAAAACCTTCTTCAAAGTCAATCCCAGGGCGCTGCACATAGCCCTTTGCAAGAAGACGAGCTTTGTGCTTGACTATCACACTGTGCTCGTCTCTCTTGACTTTAAACATCCACTTCAACCTAATTGGTTTGTGACCTGCAAGTAAATCAATCAATGTCCAAGTGCCATTCTCCACAATTGACCACATCTCCTCCTACATTGCCTTCTGCCAGCACTGGTGTCGTTCTGCTTCTTTGAAAGTTGCTGGCTCCTCCGCACTAGTGAACTGCAATTGCCCAGCTTCAACCTCACGATCAGCCAGACCGGGCGGCGTACCTGGGCCAAGTACGTTCTCCAGGGTGCGGAAGCGGGATGGTGCATCATCGTCGTGGTCTGCATCCACCAGGTCAAGGGCGTCCACTGGTGGCGTCGCGTACTCGACTTGTACAGGCATCGTGGGTACGGGTGATGTCGCAGGTCGGAGCAGCGTCGTGGGCGCGGCTTCGTGGCCCGACGTCGTGTGTGCGGCGTCGGCAGGCGGCGTTGCGGTGGATGAAGGCGTGCTCAGGCTCCCCCCGGCTGGTTCGTGCTCGTCCATCACGTACTGCATGACGAACAACTCCTCCGCCGCATCGTTTCCATCGTCGTCTGCCTCAGCTCCCCAGTCCCAGTGCGCGGCTTCATCGAACACGACGTGGCGCGCGACATGGACACGCCGTGCCACCGGGTCAAACACCCTATACGCCTTGGTCCCCTGCTCCTAGCCGAGCAGTACCAACTTCGTGCTCCTATCCTCGAGCTTCTTTAGGTGGGGCTTCACGGTCTTGACATGCACCACACACCCGAACATGCGCAGATGCTCCACCGTCGGCTTGACGCCATGCCAGGCCTCGAGTGGCGTTCTCCCGGCGAGGCTCCTCGTGGGCGCGCGGTTCAGCAGATACACTGCCGTCACCACCGCCTCCCCCCAGAATTCAAACGGCACCTGCCTCCCCTTCAGCAAGCTCCTCGCCATCGCCACCACCGTTTGATTTCTCTGCTCCACAACATCATTTTGCTGTGGTGAGTATGGAGTAGAGAAGTGTCGACGAACACCCCGGCCTGCACACCATTCGCCGAACTCCACAGAGGTGAACTCACCTCCATTGTCAGTGCGCAACACCCGGAGTACGCGCCCCGTCTCAGCCTCCACGAGCGCTTGCCACTGCTTGATTGCCGTCGCAGCCTCATCCTTGGTGTTCAGCAACCTCACCCACATGTACCTCAAATGGTCGTCGACAAGCAGCAGGAAGTGGCAGAGCCCTCCTAGTGTCGCCGGCGTGATGGGCCCTCGTGATGTTCGCCGTGAGCCGCGGGATGTAGTACACGTCGGAGAGGCGCTGGTGCTCCCCGGTCCTCACCTTGAAGAGAATCGACCCGCGGCCCTCAATGGCGACCACGGATCCATCACCAAATCTCACCATCCCCTGGTGTTCAGCTCGGTGAAGGCCTCCCGTGTGCCCGTCATGTGGTTGGTGGCCCCAGTATCCAAATACCAGAGCCCTGCATCGTGCTCGCCGTCGTCATTGCCATCGAGCTGGGTGAACACCTTCGCCTCCACTAGATCCACGATGCCGGGGTGCAGCGCCGGCTCAGCGTTGACTGCTGTGGCGAAGAAGAAGAGACCTGGACCCTCATCCTCCTCTGTTTGGGCGACATGGGCCTCAGCCTTCTTGGGCTTCAAAGGGCACTCACGGGCCCAATGGCCGGTCTTCAAGCACCACCGGCAACTGATTTATGCCCAGTTTCTTCACCGGCCTAGCGCGTGCCTCGCCGCCGGCATGACCGCGCCGCTCCTTCCCCCGCTGGTCGCCGGACTTGGACCTAGAGCCGCCTGCGTCGGAATGACGGCGCTTCTCCTTCTCCGCCTTTGCCTCCCACTGCTCCCATGTGAGGTACAGTTTCCTGTCTGCTCGCGGCGGCGATGCATCGTCCTCCGCCTCTGCTTCCTGCGCCGCACGCAGGCGGCCGCTGGCATCCTCCAGCGTCAGTTTGGAGAGATCAGCTGACACCTGGATCACGACGGCCACCTGCTGAAGCGACTTGGGGACAGTGCGCATCAGTTTCTCCACCACCCTCCGCG
Organism: Cenchrus fungigraminus; assembly: GCA_036936925.1. Classification (NCBI taxonomy): domain Eukaryota; kingdom Viridiplantae; phylum Streptophyta; class Magnoliopsida; order Poales; family Poaceae; genus Cenchrus; species Cenchrus fungigraminus. Next base: position 117,556,474 of record CM072774.1, on the reverse strand, counting down.
GCGGGATCGTCTCCCCCCATGGTCTCGAGCGCGGCGACGATGTTCTGGAGCCGAAGTGTGAAGTCGTCGACCCCCTCACCAGGGTTGAAGCGGGTGCTCTCGAATTCCAGGAGGAGCCGCTGCGCCTCCGTCTTCTGTACCTGGTCGCTCCTGACCCTGCATTCCTTGACCGCGTTCCATGCCTCCAGCGCGTTGTCCTTCACCGCCAGCGACGCCACCATCTCCGGTGGCATAGCGCTCGTAATGGCATCGAGCGCCATGCGGTCCTCCTTCACGGCCGGGCTCAATTGCCTCCCATAAGTCGCGCACCAGCAACTTGATCTTCGTCACCAACGACCAAGACGTGTAGTTCATCTTGGTGAGCATTGGCCGGTTCGGTGCGCCGGCGGTGATCTCCCGGACAACTCGCACAGCCTCACCACTCCTGCCGGCGCCGTCACCCTTGCCAGGTTTCTTCGGCGGTGACCCGGGAGGGGTCTTGACCTTCTTCGATTTGTCATCGTCACCCGCCATCATCGCCCACCGGATCGCCGGATGCCGATTCCAACGGCGGAACCTCGCCGTGATCGACTCCCTCGGCTCACCGGGCTCTGACACCACTTGTTGTAATTCCGGCGAACTCTATCACCGGCGAACTACGGATACACGCACACAAACACCAGGAACACAGGGAACACACGATGCTTTGCTCTGCGAACTGAACTAGCAGCTTTTCTCGAATTTATTCAACTGCTCTAAATACAAGCACGAAGTAACAGACTCTCCTACAAGCACGGCAAGCCGATCAACAGAACGTGCCATCCCACGTTCCCACGGACGCAACGCGCGCTCCACACGAACGAGTCGTGCGTCGAGCTCCCTAAGGACACGCTCAGCCAGACGTGGTGAGCTTATTCAGAAAACAGAAAGCAAAAACAGACACTGGTTTACAGATAACAACCCTCGCCACGGCGCAGCATGGCGGTGTTGCTACTCCTCAGGCAGCGCGGGCTTTCGTTTCTTGTAGGGACATGGCGGGCGCCATTCTCGCGGTCGTACTGCTCGGAGAAGTGGCAGACTGGGAGCAGCGACAGTGACGGCAGCCGGGAGGCGGCGCCGCCCGTCTGGTACAGGAAGTAGTCTTCGCACCTCTTGTTGAAATAACGGTCGCGCCAATCAGGAACGCTCATCGCGATGAGCACGGAGTCGTCGTCGGCTGCGATGGCGCTGAGGTTCTTGGATCTGTCGCGTTTCGGGGAGATCTGGCGCCGGAAATTATCGTCGGAGACATGGCCGTCACCGGGCGCGCTAGCGATCCAGTCGCAGTAGAAGCGTGAGGTCGCCGGTGGTGGCGCCAGGGCGAAGGAGATGCTGAAGGACTGGCCTGAGGAAGTGCAGGAGGCCGCCCTGGTCTTGGCGTCGGCGACGGAGGAGTCACCGTCGACTTTGTTGTCGACGTAGGGTTGCAGCATCACCCAGCGGGGCCTCGCCGCCGGCGGATCCGAGGGTGCCGCCGGTGCCCTCGGCTTGGTTGTTAAGGTTTCCATGTTGCCACGCGGATTTGGGTGAAGTTTGGATCGATCTTGAGAAACTGAATCCTTCATTTCTGACCTCGATGTATATGGATCGGAGACCAAGAGTTCCCGAGATCGAAACGGAGTCGGCTGATCTTTTACCTCTGGCTGGCTGGCCTGGTCAGAGCACAAGAACTGTCGTCGCTGAAGAAGCTAAATAAAGTATACAAAATTTAGAATATTGCAACGGTTTCAACAATATTTTTTCCTTAAAATTTTCACATGATTTCGCTAGAAAGTGTCTATAACCATCATACCTAGGAGCCATGGATTGATTCTTCCTTTCTACGCTTGGAAGAATATATTTTCACTACCACAAATTGTTTAGGGTGTGTTGCAGGCAACAGCTCCAAAATCCTTAGAGTTCGCATTTTACTTATTTCAATATTTAACCGGCGCTAATTTTTCAGTGGTAAAATGAGAGGTGAAGCTGACTTAGGTCAGGAGGATCGCCGGACCCCAACTAAACTAGTAAAATGCAGTGTAAATTATTGAGGTTCATGTCCGAGCGTTGCTACGGACAATAAAATTTTTTTCTGTGCAATGCACCTAAAATGGATGATATGATGTTTATCTTAGCAACATGCTGTGTTGAGAATAACTGAAATTTGAAAGCTTCAACATTTTACATAATGTGCCTATGCATTACTAAGAGCGACAAAAATCATACTCCCAATATTACCTTAAAAGTACAATAAATTTGTTTCGCATTGGTGAAAATCAGTTGATAAAATATAATAGATACTTCTACAAAATACCAAAGACCAGCTAGAATAGGATTTCTAAATAATACACATGTTACTGCTATTGATCGTTGGAAGACAACACTGAAAGGTGAAAAAACATCACAACTTCTATATATAGTTCTATTAGAGAGGTTGAAAAAGACGGCTCAGGAAGCTCAAATGGGTGCATTAGGCATTGCTTGCGGGGAAGTAACCACACATGGTCATCACACATGGACATGAATCAAATCCATGTGAATACTAACTTTATAAGGATTTCGTGAAGTCCTTAACACCCCGATCCAACTCCATATGTTACGGTGGCGTCCATCACAAGTTGGTATTATGCTGCAGTCCGAATCCAGCATACGGAAGTCCTTTTCCCATTCGATCCTCTCCATGGTTCCTAAGCAAAAGTTTTGGAGAGTGCTCGTATCTCCATGGTATCATATACAACTATATAGATGGAATCCACTACAAGTTATGGATAGATTTATCTCAACATGCAAGCATTCCACGTCACCATCCACTATACACCATGTTACCATTCACTAGATCATATATTTATGTCTTCAACCGATTTCCTGTGGTTAATATCATGTCTTTCTGAGTAGCTTGCCACAAAATTCTTGTACTAGACACTACCGGAATCGCAGCCTTTGCCTAGAATCCGGGCCTTTGCCGAGAGCCAAATAAAAACCTCTCGGCAAAGAAGGCTTTGCCGAAAGCCAATTAAAAAACTCTCGGCAAAGAAAAAACACTCGGCAAAGAGGCTTCTTTGCCGACAGCCAACCAAAAAACTCTCGGCAAAACCAAGGGCTCTCAGCAAAAAAAAATTTTAAAAATCACTTTCTTAAATCCAAACTTTTTGTACCATCAACATACACATATACAAAACTTATGCTCAAATTTGGCACAATTTTAACTTTGTTTGCTATATTCAACAATTTTATATCATTCTAGGCATTTTTATACATTCGATTTGAACTGCAAGTGCATTAAATCATAGAGTGAAGTTGGTGAAAAAATGATATTCATATTCATGAGACATCTCTAAGACCATGTACATAAAATGAAGCTAAATTTCCGACATTTGATTCTCTGATCATGATGAAGATCGTGAGGTAGAAAGGTTTTAAAATTATATAAAATTCAAATGAAGTTTGGAAATTACGAAATTTGTCTAATGATGGTGATATCATATGTGGAGGTTATGGTAAAAAATTGAGAATATTTTGAATACTTTAACACGTACGCTGTTTAGAAACCGGAACATCTCACGAGAAGTTTCTGAGAATTTGAACTAATGTTAGTAGGTTTGGAGTCTTAGAGAAATTCAAAGTTGAGTATGACTACAAAAATTTTTCTATAAGTAGTATACAACATAATTGGTGTCATATTAAATTTTAGAAATTTTTTCATCTGTTTGCTATTTTTAATAATTAATTTGATTAAAATTGTCTGTGCCGAGAGCCAAGATGTTGGGCTCTCGCAAAGAAAATGTGGCCCACCCCGACCCACCTCCGGCCCACCTCCAACCCACCGGCCCGTCCCCGTATATAAAGCCTCCTCCCTCCCCCCAAACCGTAGTCCACCTGACCACCTCCCTCCTTCCCAGCCGTGCAGCCGCGCCTCCCTTCCTTCCCTCCCGCCCCGTCCTCCGTCGGCACCACACCGCCCAGAGCCTTGCCATCCCCCTCCTCCCCCCTCCGCTCGCCCCTCACCTCGTGGCGAGGAGCAGCGGCGGGGCGAGGCACGGTGGCGGCGGATCCTCAGCGCGGCGGCGGCCTGCAGCTCCGTCCCCGCGCGCGGCCTGCAGCTCCGTCTCCGGCGCGGCGTTCTGCAGCTCCGTCCCCGGCGCGGCCTGCAGCTTCGTCCCCGGTGCGGCGTTCTGCAGCTTTGTCCCCGGCGCGGCGGTGTCGGATGCTCCCCTGGCGTGGAATTGGTGTGCGACGGCCGGATCTGTCGAGGACGGCGGCGGATCTGTTGAGGGCGACGGTGGATCTGAGGGCGGCGGATTTGTTGAGGGCGGCGGCCGGATCCAGGTGTGTGCCCGGCAGCTCTGGTGCGGCGGCTCTCTCTCTCTCTCTCTCTCTCGGTGTGTGTGCGGCGTCTCTGGTGGTGGTGGTGGCAGCGGCGATGGGCATGCTGGTGCTGGTGCTGGTTGGTGAAGGGGGCGGCGGGTAGTGCTGGTGCTGGTGCTAGTGGTGGCGGCGGCGGCGGTGCTGGTGGCGGCTGCGGCCGGCCTATGGGCCCACTGGCCGGTGGATTTTTTTTGTTTTGAAAATTTTTCTTTGCCGAGAGCTATCTGGCCTCACGACACACGTGTGCCGAGAGGGTTTGAGGTGGCTCTCGGCAAAGAGGCCTTTGCCAGCCCAGCCGTGCCGAGTGCCCTTTGCCGAGAGTTTACTCTCGGCAAAGGCGCTGCCGAGGGTAAAGTGGTCTTTGCCGAGAGCATCCTGCTCTCGGCAAAGGCGGCAATTCCGGTAGTGAGAAAAAATGTAGGATCAATAATTTAGAATGATTCTCTCTCAACAAAGTTATCATGCTTTCATGTATAATGTTGTTTACAAAAGAATGTTGTCAAGCAACCATTTTGTCATTCTTACTTGCACATTGCACCTTAAAATTCTATTTAAAAAATTCACGCAACAACGTGCGGAGTATCACCTAGTAAATATGATGGACAACAACTCAAGAAAGAACTCACCTGATGTAAGTGGACGAGCACGAGTACATGTAATAGGACTAACAATATATGCCTGTGTTGGTGCGATGTAGGTACATGTATCAGCATGGATGCACCAACCTTGTTGATGTCCTCATCAGAAAATGATCGCCACCGGTTTGTAAATGGTTACTATGGTTATGAACTGCCAACTCCTAATACAAGCCGGTGGTCATTTCCAAGGTCTACCTCCTTTGATTTCGCAATCTCCCGCCCAACCCACGGGCCTTATCCTCATCTCCCCTCTGGCTCTCCCCCCCCACCGTGTCACGTGCCCCTCTTCCTCCCCACTACGCCACCCCCTCTCTCTCTCTCACTCACTCCCTCCCTCCCTCCACTGCCAATGACCCCTTCCTCCCTCCGTGGCTCCCATCTCCTTCCCCCTTCGCATGTACTCACGTCATACTTGAGGTCACGAGTGGTGGCGGTAGCTAGCTAGGGCAAGGAGATCCGATGGTGGAAGAGGAAGAGTGGCAGCAATGTGCAACAGGAGGCAACATTGGTCAGGGCGCGGTGAGCATCAATTGGCATGCACGATCTGGGGGTGGTGGTGGTGGGAAAGTCCTTCTAGTTGGGGGTGCAGCCGGCCGTGGGGACTATACATCGCTGAAGCGATGTCTAGTTTCCATATTTTTATTTTTATTATTCTTGTTTCTCTTTTATTTCTTCTTTCCTTATTTATTTATTTATATTTATATTTATATTTATTTATTTTATTTTTTCTATTTCTATTTCCATCTTTTTATTTTTTTCTTTCCTTGATTTTTTTATATTTTTCTCTCAGTGAATATTTATCTCATTTCAATGAATTTCTCTCCAAAGTGAATATTTGTTTCATCTCAATGAAAAAATTTTACTTCAAATTATTTCATCTAAATGAATATTTGTTCTACTTTAGTGAATATTTGTCCCCCTTATTGAATATTTACTCTACATCAATGAAAATTTGTTCTCGCTTAGTGAAAAATTTCTCGTTCATTGACTCTGTGATTCATTTTCTTTACATATTTATTGTTCTCTTTTAAATATTTATATTTCTCTTTCTGTAAATATTTGTTCCTCTATAATTTGTTGTGTTAGTTCATACAATTTGTTTGATACATACAATTTTTTTGTTCTGACAGTTTGTAGAATTTGTTCGACACAAAGACATATTTGTTTCGGCAGTTAATATAATTTGTTTGGTACGTACAAATATTTTGTTCTGATAGTTTGTATAATTTGTTCAACATATGTACATTTTGTTCCTGTAGTTCATAAAATTTGTTTGGTATGTAGAAATATTTTGTCCCGGTAGTTTGTGTAATTTGTTTGACACATATACATATTTGTTCCAGCATTTCATATAATTTGTTCGGTACGTACTTCTGTTAGTTTCTAAATTTTGTTCTACGATTATGTATTGCACAGAATATAACCTTAATTAAAAAATATGAATCAAAAAGTTTCTCAAAATATAGTCAAGTGGGATCTTGTTCGAAGTTTTTATTGTCAGAAATCCAATGGTGCAATCGGAATTTAATTTTGATACTCGATTTAAGATTTATAGGTTTTTAAGTTTCAAAATAACTTTGCATGTAGGATGACATCATCTGTTGTGTCCTCTTTAGCATGTATGATTCCAACTAGCAAGACTGGTGGGTGGCGCGATAATTTGTTTTCGGTCGCAGCTGCGATCTATAATCGCACCCGCGGTCAGCTGGCTAGTGCTGCGGCGGGGGTGCTGTCAGCCAGTGACGGAGCTGGGAAAAAAATTAGCTGGGGCGACCCCTAACGACAGATCAAACCAAAATGAAAGACACCAATTCACACATTCATATACTTCAATTGCACAAATTTTATGCAAAGTTTAAATATGTAGTCTCAAATTTGAAGAATAAAGACACAAATCAACAAGTACTAAGAGCATGCGAGCAATGGTGCCATCTAGGAGTGGTGCCGGAGCTTGAAAATATCGTCGGAGAAGAAGAAATATACTCAAGCTTGCCCCAATGTGGCTACGCCACTGCTGCCAGCCGGCCATCGAGGATCTTATTTGTTTTTAATAGGGATGGGCATTCGGTCTATTCAGTCATTTCGGTTCGGTCTATTTGGTCTTTGGGAATTTTGGGTTTTGGAAAAGTGAGGACCGAAGTTTTTAAATGCATAATAGGAACTGAACCTGAATCGACCGAATATTTCGGTTCGGTCGATTCAGTCCATCGAATTACCCAAATTTTCAAAGTTATCATTGTCACCTTTCAAAACTCTATACTAGAAATTCAAATTCCTACAAATTCTCCGCTATATCCATAGAGGCCGCCGGGTGTTAGGGGAAAATGATTTGTATGTAACCCCACTCTCTTAGTTCTAGGGGCTCAAATGTAAATTTTGTACACACTAGGGGCTTGGGGACTAAAATGCCACTCCATCCCCTCAGCTATATAAACAACCCAAGGGGTTGAGAGGGGGGACTTCCCCCTCTTTGGTCTATCTTCTTTTTGTGAGTATTGGCTATATAATCTTCTTCTCATGAGTGTTGGTTCCTCTTCGGGAGACGGTTTTTACCCCAACACCGAGAACAATGGACAACAGCGACTTGCTTGTTGTATTAATCACAATAGTGGTGCTTGCATCGACCCTGAAGCAGACGACTTCATGGTCATCGGAACTCACGATGGAGTACACCAGGGTTCCACGTAGAGGTCGCCGTAGTTGGGGTGCTGCCACACCTCGTCGCAGTCTAGCACGTACGTGGTCCTTCACCCACGTCATCTGCTCCTCTGTCGCCCTCACGTTCATGGTCCAGGTGGTCACCTTGAATGTTGTCACACCCAGCCTAATTTGGATGGCCCATGAGTGGCCCATGAGCGCAGGTGTGTGTGTTTAGTGCCACATTGCTAGTTGAGCAAGGGTGGAGCCAACTTATAAACCTTTGTCTACCAGCCATAGCACCTTCGGGTTAACCCTTTTACACGATGTGAGGATGAAAGTGTAAGCAAGGTGCTATGAGTACGTGTGCTCGCCCTTACGGAAGGGCTGGGCGGTGCGGCTTTGGTGGGCGGGCTGTTACAAATGGTATTAGAGCCGACCCTCGCGGTTGCGCGTACGGGTCAGTGTGCGGCCATAGGGCGCATGGCGCGTGTGGGCCTGAGACGGGACACACGACATGGCATATGGGCCGGGACTGGACATACGGTCGTGCGCTAAGAGGAAAGGTTCCTGGACATTTGCTCGGGTCAGTGTGCGGACATATGCATTTGCGTATGGGCCTGCGATGGGACACACGGCATGGTGTATGGGTCGGCACTGGACGAGTGAGTTGGACCGACGAGGACATCGGGTTCTTTGAGGGGGGGGTGAATGTCACACCCGGCCCAATTTGGATGGCCCATGAGTGGCCCATGAGCACATGTGCGCGTGTTTAGTGACACATTGCTAGTTGAGCAAGGGTGGAGCCAACTTATAAACCTTTGTCTACCAGCCATAGAACCTTCGGGTTAACCCTTTTACACGAAGTGAGGCCAAAAGTGTAAGCAGGGTGCTATGTGTACGTGTGCTCGCCCCTACAGAAGGGCTGGGCGGTGCGGCTTTGGTGGGTGGGGTGTTACAAATGCGTTGCTTGAGAGTTGGCACTGTTATAAAAGTTGGCGTATACACGACGAGAAGCAAAGAAATCAAACCGCAAGGAGACACGAGATTTAACGTGAAAACCCCTCCCAACACGAGAGGGAAAAACCACGGGCGCAAGCCAACAAGAACTTCACTATGATCGGAGTCCAGTTACAAACGCCAACGGCAGCAGCTTACAAGAAGTCGAGAGAATCAATCTCCAATGGAAAACCCTAATGGGATTATATGACCCGTACCGTACCTTCTTCCTCGGCTTCACTCCGGCCCTACCTTTGGCTTTAAGCGGACCCCCGCTTCGCTCTGTCCGAAGTTGGCCTTTATGTTTTGCACAATAATTTGGATCATCATTCAACAAACTACACCTTGACACAAATTCCTTCTTATAGCATAAACCAAAAAACCTTCATCCTGAACACATTAAAAGAAACAAAATACTTCTGGCGCCAAATAGCCTCTTGGGCTAATCAATTATACCAACTAAGTTTGAGCAAACTTAGCAACAGGAACTGACTTTGTCAACATATCAGCTGGATTATTATGAGTGCTTATCTTGCATACCTTTAGCTTACCCTTTTCGATCTCATCTCGAACACAATGGTACTTGATCTCAATGTGCTTTGTCCTGGCATGGAACCTCTGATCTTTAGTAAGATGACTTGCACTTTGACTATCAGAAAACAGGTTAATGCAAGAATTAACTCCACAAAGCTCAGCATACAATCCTTTTAAATAAATCAACTCCTTGTACGCTTCAGCAATAGCCATATACTCTACCTCAGTAGTGGACAAAGCAACAACAGGTTGCAAAAACAGCCTTCCAACTCACAGCACAACTGCCAATAGTAAACAAATAACCTGTGAGCGATCTTCGCTTGTCCAAATCACCAGCATAATCTGAATCCACATATCCAATAAGTCGCTTAGTTGTCCTGCCAAACTTCAAACAATAATCTGCTGTCCCTCGGAGAAACCTGAAAATCCACTGAACTGTCCTCTAGTGTTCTTTACTAGGATTAGACATATATCTGCTAACTATATTCATAGCATAAGACAAATCCGGAGTAGAGCAAACCATGGCATACATCAAAGAACCAACAACACCGCAATATGGAACTTTTGACATGTATTCAATATCCTCATCTTAACTAGCACACTGCTCAGCAAACAATTTAAAATGCGGTGCAATAGGAGTACAAACAGGCTTTGCATCATGCATGTTGAAATGCTGAAGGACCTTCTCAATGTAAGCATGCTGACTAAGAAACAATAAACCGGCTTTTTTGTCTCTAGTAATTTCCATACCTAGAATTTTCTTAGCCGCACCAAGGTCCTTCACTACTCAATAATTTCTTCAACGTAGTGATCTCTTTCCTGCTCTTGACAACAATCAGCATATCATCAACATATAACAGCAAGTATATAGGTGATCCATTAACATGCTTGATGTAAACATAACTATCATATTTAGTTCTCTTAAAGCCATGTGACAATATAAATGAATCAAATCTCTTATACCACTGACAGGGAGACTGTTTCAAACCATACAAGGATCTCTTCAACTTGTCAGGCACTATGAACCCCTTAGGTTGGTCCATGTAAATCTCCTCCTTAAGCTCTCCATGTAAAAAAGCAGTCTTCACATCTAACTGCTCAAGCTCAAGATCATGTGCAGTAATAATACTAAAGAAAGTGCAAATTGAACTATGCTTTACAACTGGAGAGAACACATCATTATAATCAACACTAGGAATTTGACTGAAGGGTTTTGCAACTAACCTTCCCTTATACATTGGAGGCTCGCTAGGAGATAAACCCTCCTTTCTCTTGAAGATCCACTTGCAGCGAATAGGCTTCTTACCCTTAGGCAAAGGGACAACATCCCACGTGCAGTTCTTCTCCAGAGACTGCATCTCATTCGGCATAGCTGCAATCCACTTCTCACGGTCACTTCAAGCAACGGCTTCAGAATATGTGGCTGGCTCATAACTGCTATCAATCTGTTCAGCACAACTCAAAGCATAATAAATCATGCTACACTCCTCAATAAGACAACGTGGTCGTCCACAACCCCTCTTAGACTTGCGAGTAGCAATAGGCAAATCCTCATCTAGCTGCAAAACAGGGGGGGTAAGTGTTGAACATCGTCATCATGAGCCTCATTATCAACAGCTTCATTTTACTGGTCATCCACAAGCGGCTCCACCTGCTCGCTTGTATCATCATCCACATGTTGCTGCACCTGCACACCTTCCTCATCATCCACATGCTCCACCTGCACGCTGATATGCTGTAGCTCTTTATCAAAATTATCTGGAACATGATCTGAGGGCAAACTATCATTAAACATCACAGATTCATTGAAAATAACACTCCTGCTCATGAAAGTCTTTCCTGTTTCGGGATTCCACAACTTATATCTTTTAACTCCCAAACCATAACCAAGAAAAAGACATTTAATAGCTCTAGACTAATTTTCCATTATCAACATGAGCATAAGCAGTGCAGCTAAAAACTTTCAACTGTTAATAATCAGCGGGTGTGCCAGACCATACCTCAATAGGTGTTTTCTTATTAAGTGGGATAGAAGGCGACCTATTTATCAAGTAGCATGCGGTGTTAGCAGCTTCATCCCAAAAATGCTTGTTCATCCTTGCGTTGGACAGCATGCAACGGGCCTTCGAGATGATGATCCTGTTCATGCGCTCAGCCACACCGTTTTGCTGAGGAGTATACGGTATGGTGTGGTGCCTGACAATGCCTTCATGCCTGCAATAATCATTAAATGCAGCAGAACAAAATTCTCCACCATTATCAGTACGAAGCACCTTCACCTTCCTATATGTTTGCCTTTCTATCATCACTTTCCAATCTTTAAATGCAGCAAAGGTATCATCTTTATTTTTCAGAAAGTAAGGCCATACTTTTCTAGAGTAGTCATCAATAATAGTAAGCATATAACGAGCACCACCATAAGAAGGCTTACGAGAAGGACCCCATAAGTCAGCATGTATATAATCAAGAGTACCTTTGGTGGTATGAACAACGGTATTGAACTTTACCCTTTTATGCTTCCCAAAAATACAGTGCTCACAAAACTTCTTGCTACTCAAAGTACAGCCCTCCAGTAGGTTTCTCTTCATCAATTCTGCCATACCAAGTTCACTCATATGTCCAAGACGCATATGCCAAAGGTTAGTCTTACAAGGTTTATCATCAGTAACAGCAGCTGCAGCGGAAACAAAACCATGTAAAGTACTTCCTCTAAGGACATATAACTTAGCAGAATTCATATCACCTACCAAACAAACAAGGGAACCTTTTGATACCTTTAAAACTCCACCTGAACCAGAGTATTTAAATCCTTCTGCATCAAGTGTGCTAAGCGAAATCAGATTTCTGGTCATCCTCGGTATGTATCTCACATTCTGCAGCGTGCGTGTCATGCCATCATGAGCCTTGATCTGAACTGAGCCCCCCCTCCCACAATGTCACACGGGTTGTCATCTCCCATACGCACAACTTCTCCTTTCTGCACAGGCTTAAACGAACTCAACCAATCTCTGTTAGTGCAGATATGAAACGAACATGTAGAATCAAGTATCCACTCTTCGTTACCAGAAACACAACCAGCAAGAACTACTAGACAATCTCCAGAATCTGAACCAGCACCAGTGACAACATATGCCTTACCATCAGGATTATTTTTTCTGTTCTCGTTGTTCTTCAATTTCCAACACTCATCAATAAAATGCCTTTTCTTTTTGCCATACTTACAGAACTTCTTGGGCGGTCTGGACTTTGAACGTCCTCTGCTTTCTTGGCTCTTCTAACGATCATTGCCTTCATTGGAAGATCTCTGCTCGAACCTGCCTCTCACTTGCAAAGCATCACCCTTGGAGGATGACCCATCAGCATGCACCATGCCTTTCATCTTCTCCTAGGATTGAAGCAGCTCATAAACATCCGAGACGGTTAGTTCATCACAGCTCAAAAGTATGGTGTCACGAAAAGATGCAAACGAATTGGGCAGAGAGCATAACAGTAAGAGGCCTAAATCTTCATCCTCATACTACCAATGATCCAGTTCTATCTACTGGGCAGGTAATGTGCTACAACATTCTTCTTTTGTGTGATGCTTTTGGACTTTACATTAACCAGATGCTAATGCACCCTGTTGTTAAATGTTAGATACGGCGCATGGCTGTGCCTTGGATGCCAAAGGTTGATGAATGTCACCACAACGGCAGCAACTTATTAAGGATATATAGCTGGATGCTAGTTTGCTGATGTTATCTATATGTAAAAGAACATGTGGATTGGATGCTGCATGTGCTTTCGTAGGGTCAAAATGGCAACAAGTTTTTATTACTTTATTTCTGTGTTACTACGTCCATATCGTTTTGTTTGACGTTTGGTAGTTCAAAATTGAACTAAGCAATGTGAAATATTCTAATTTGGAGGGAGTATTACTCTATTACTTGCAAAAACCGAGGCTCATCAAGGAAATATATCCTTAGCCCAACTCTAAATCACTGGCAAAAGTGGAGGCCCAACGGACCCACGGATGGGTCAGCCGAACCACTGGTTCGGCCAAACTATGTGGGCCTGTTCGATGGCTTGTGGGCCTGGACCATGTCATGCACACAAGTATCTATATCTTTGTACACCGAATTCCTAACACAACTCTATAGGAAATCTAAAGGGGAAAAACATTAAAGAAAATTAATGAAAACCAAAAAAACAATTGGAAAACAACCAACAACGAATCGAACCATGGTCCTAGAATCTACACACTGGCGCCCTACCAATGTGCTGCGCGTTCTGTTGTGACAACTAAAGAACTAGCACAATTTTTTGTTTATTTAATTTTGCATGACACTTCTCCCTCATACGAACTTCAAAATAGATCATTTATTCCTACATATTCCTAAATTCATGCTGTATCATTGTTTTAAAATTTATTAAGGCTATTATTTTGGAAAAAATTCTCGTGTTAGTGAGTTTCAAAAAATGACAACTACAATCGATATTGTCATACACTAAATGATGTTAAATGGAAAAGTGATGAGTACCAAAGCTTCATAACTCATCAGAATCTACGAACTTTATTTAGGTCTTTCAGTCATTTTCTAAAGTAGTAATAACGTGAAGTACAAAATTGACAAGCCTCTAAGATAGTTTCTTAAACTATCTAAGTCAATCTAGGAGTAATGACCAATGTATACTACAACTTTCGAAAACGACAACGTGACCTAAACAAAGATTGTAGACCTTTTATGAATTATGAAACTTTGGTATCCATCACAATTCCATTTGTCATCATTTAGTGTATGAAAAATCTTGCTTGAAGTTGAGAATTATTGAAATTCACAATTTGGATTATTCAAACTCTGTGAAATTTAATGGATTTGTGACTTAAATACAATTTGTAGATGTTGATGAGTTCTACAACTTTCGTATTCATGACTTTTTAATTCGTAATCATGTATTGCCCCAAATAAATTTGTGAATTTCTTAACTGATGAAATCAGTAATGTAAATAGTTGAAGGTAACTTTATTGGCGAAACACACCAAAATAAAAGTTGTAGATCTCGATAAGTTCTAAAACTATTGAATTGCCAACTTCCTCATTTGAATTCATTGTTGATGTCGTAGAATTTAATTCCATTTCAACCATTAAAAGAAAATAAAAAATGAAGACGTGTTTGACCATAGTGGTTCCCACGAGTTTGCCCCTTCCTCTTCCGCTTACATACAACAAACCCAATTCGGCTCTCTAACGCGTGGGTACACTGATCAAGCTGGGGCCATGAGTCAGTGACTAAAGACATGAACGCGTCCCTTTGCATGCATAAACGAAGCGAGGCCGCCGGATTTCACCCCCATGCATCGCCCCTTCACCCCGCTTCCTTCCCAATCTGTCCCATCAACTGATGCTCTCGCTGCCCTGCTGTCGCCGCCGCTCTTCCTCCATCAGCGAGATGGTTCGCTCCACTGGCTCTCGCAGCTACGCAACCGAGTCCATCCCGGGCGCCGCTACCGCCATTCCCGCCGACACGCCTGCGGCTGCCATTGTTGGGCGGCCTGAAGTGGAGCACAACTCCACCAAGCAGAGGCGTGACGGGCGAGGAAGATTCGTCAGGGGCGATCGCACCAGGAACGTGCTCCGGAGGAGGACGAGGACGACGACTATCCCGAGGCGCAACCAGGAGGAAGATGAAGTGGCGGCGCCGGCCGCCATCCTCGATGCCGACGAGGACGTTGAAGAGGTGGTGCCAGACGTCATCAAGGATTCCGATGACGAACTGTTGGGCATCACTTCACCTCCTGCCCCTCCGGTTAGTATCGATTTGGGAGTTTCTTGCTGGGAGGATAGATTTGGAATTGGGGTTTTCTACTGCAGCTATGGAATAGGGTTTTTGTAGTTAACTCAGATTACTAGAAGTAGTTTAGAATGTTACAATGTTTAATTGAGCAATCGCATTCAATCTTGACTAAATATATAGCATGAGAATTCTTGTACATCAGATTGGAATTATTAGTGAAAAATTTAGTACTAATGCCTAGGTGGATAAGTTCCCCATTGTTTGGAGGCTGAGCTTGTACATAATGACCTGTGCAGCAAACAGAGGCAGAGGATCAGTTATCCGCTGAATCGAAAATAGAAAAGTTCATGACTGCAAAAATGGATGAATTACTGGATCGAATCAGATGAATTACTAGAGCATTGATGAAATTTGCACTACTGTTAAGAGAAATAGAGGAAGGCAATAGGATGCAATGTGCAGACAGTATTATTGAAGGAGCGATTACTGAAGCTGATGGGATCTACTGCAAAATTGAAAAGCAACGATTACTGAAGCTATTGAGATACATTACTGGACTTAATCGACTAAGCTGAAGCTGACTGGATGATCTATTACTGAATCCCATCAAATGATTACTGAACAAATGATGTTTGAAGAAAGAATACTGAACAAAGGATTTTTGAAAACTTACGTTACTAAACAAATGATTACAGGACAAAAAGATTACTAAATAAATGGTTACCAGACAAAAAAGATTACTGAACGTATGAACATATGGGATTCGTGGATTATTGAACCATCAAAACTGATGATGAGAAAAATTACTGGAAGAAGATTAATGATTACTGAACACTCAGGATGAACTTTTAAACTACCACTCAACACGTGAAGAGATGGAATTACTGAAGAAAAACAATGAAATCCTAGAAAAAATATGCGCTATGGAAGTGCTCCTTTCGAATAATAATAGGAATAGTATCAAGCACTCACGAGATACTGACAAGATGTAAATGTTTTGTTTCAACTAACAATCACATAGTCGATGCTAAATTTGAAAAGCATAATCCACTGAAGCTCTTGGGATGCATTACTGAACTTGATCGACTACTGAAGCTGGTGGGTTGAGTTACTGGTCACGTACTCACGTGCCTATTCTGATGCTTAATTATTAAAAATAGAAAATATTAAAGGAAAATAATACTCAAGGGTAGTGTCATTTCCACAAAATTGGCAGCGATTCAGCATTTGCAATACTGACAGAGAGAAATGAAAGATATTCAGTAAATTGGATCTCCCATATCTGACATTTGCATTACTGACATACGTTAAATTGGTAGCAATATTAACATTTGCATTACCGACAGAAGTTAAATTTATATATCTCCATATCAGTTACAACAACTCAGTAAAAATACACTAAGGAGACAATCTAAGGAGACAGTTACTAAAAACAAGCATCTCCATACAAATGCTCATGTCAATTTTCTTGTTCCAAGAACATTCCATCACACATCTGTCCGCGAATGCTGCTCTATTGGTGCTGTTCGAACACGCACAAAGCTCCTTTAGGATGTGCCGCTTCCGATTCTTTCTCAGCTCAAGGAAGACACCCACACTAATTTCCTGCAAGGCAAAGCTCATGGATGTTGCCACCGATTTCGAAAATCCCACTTTGCCACCAGAGCATGGTCTACCTTGCATCTTCTGTGTCTGCAACATTGCACATATTCCTGAACTGCTGAAAAGAAGGCACGATGCTAATCAAATACCAAGTTACTCAAAAGATAATGGTTGCCAATTATTTTAGGACATTAAGCTTATATTCGTAGTTGCTTGACAATTACTGAACAAAAAAGAAGATTAATAACAACATAAAAAACTATGCAATTGAGGGGTTACCGAGAGGGATTCACATGCAAATGACGGGAAAATTAATTGAAACAGTTTTACTGAACACCATGAGAGGTGTGGTGTTGAACCCATGTCTGCTATAGCTCAAAAACTGAAAGCACAATATCTACTCTTGCTTGGAACAACTAAATTTTATTGTTTCACAAGTAATTTGAGAATTACAAAACATGGGTTACTAATTAACAAGATTAATTACTGAACTCAATGGGTCAACTACTAAAGTCGAAGTTGATGGATTACTAAACATGATTACTGAAAAAGACATTGTACCACTCCGTTAACATATTACAGAAAAACATTACAATAGAGATAGTAATTAGTGAAAATGCCAAAATGGAACCTTGCAGGGATCATAATTTATGATCTGCCACTTAAATTACTGAATACATTTTGACTAATGGATAACTGAAAATAAGAAATAAAAAAAAGCAAAAACTAGATTACTCAACCAAAAGCATTACTAGACATAGAAAAGCAAGATGCAGATGAAAGCAAAAAAAAAAAAAGCAAAAGCATAACTGTTCACTCAAAATATAGAATGTACTAAACTGAATTAGCAAAGAAAGTGCCATGCAGATGAATACTAAACAAGGATTACTGAACAAACATATACCTACATAAAAAAATCCATGACTAGCTTGGCCTTTTCTATGTTAGTAAACGACCAAAGAAAAAGGCTCGAATAGATTAATGGAATAACACACCTCTGTTACTAACAGTTTTGCGACCAAAAATAGTCCAACTAAAAGTTCACAAACCACGAAACATGAAAAATGCTGCGCGATCCATGCACCACAAGTCAAACAAACCAAGCAACACAGAGAAAAGATTTTTTATGAAGCTAGGGGTGTTCAATTACTGAACATACTTGTGAAGCTCTGGTGTCCAATTACTGAAGCTAGAGTGTCCAATTAACGAGCCTATTTGTGTAGCTAAAATTAGTTACTGAAGCTAAATTATTTACTGACTGGCATAGATGTACTGAGCTAAAAACAAAAACACAATTCATGAATTGTGTGTCGCAACAAACAATCGCAGATTCGCAGAGATAACAAAAAAGGAAGAACAAGGAGGGGTGGGAGGTGTGAGGAGGGCGCACGGGGCTCACCCTGATTTCACATCACTGCTCATGTTCACGAACAAGTTGCTGATTACTAATAAGAGGAAAACAAAAGCATTACTGAACACTAATAAAAGTTGCCCCTTAATACTCAAAAGATGCTGATTAGTCAACCAACACATTATTGAACATAGAAAAACTGAATATAGAATATACTAAACTAAATTAGCAAAGAAAGTGCTACGCAGTTGAATACTAAACAAAGGATTACTGAACAAACAGATATCTACATAAGAATCCATGACCAGCATGCCCTTTCTATGTTCAGTAAAAGGCTAAAAGAAAGGGCTCGAATAGATTAATGGAATGACACCCCTGTTAATAACCTAAATGCTAATAGATTTTTGACCAAAAATAGTCCCACTATGAGTACACGAACTACAAAACACAAAAAATGTTGCACGATCCGTGCATGGTAGGTCGAACAAACCAAGCATCACAAAGAAAAGTTTTTATGAAGCTAGGGATGTCCAATTATTGAGCCTATTTGTGAAGCTATGGTGTACAATTACTGAAGATAGGGTGTCCAAATACTGAATCTATTTTCAGTAATACATATGCTTTGATCGACTACTGAATGAAGAAAGAATGCTGAGGCCAAATTACTGATATGCAACTTTCTGCCACTTAAAATATTGAATCAATACCTTACTATTGGCACTACTACTGAAACTCATGAAGTTGCACAAAAAATGATCTAACAAAAAAAGAAGGCCTGGATGCTGCTCGATTACAGAAGCAAAAAACAATCCTACCACATCTTCCAGGGCTAAACCTCCACATGAACTACCCAGATAACTCGATGGCAATAGAGTACGACAAGATCCATAAACTCTGTGTCACAACAAGCAATCGCGAGATATGACAAAAATGGAAGAACATGACGAGCGTGGGAGATGTGCAGAGGGCGCGTGGGGGGATCACCCAAAAATCAAGTTGCTGCTCCCGTTCATAAAACAAATGGAACCCTATGGAAGCACGAACCCTAGGCAAGCATGAACCTGGAACCCCCTAGGTAGTGGGGAGATGCTCACCTGTTTGCGCGCGCGAATCACCAGCGAGGACCCTCCTCTCCGGCTGACCCTTCCCGCGCGGCGTGGCGCTGCAACCTCGCCTCGCAGCCACCTTGTTTCCGTTCTGCCTCCCGACGAATAGGTTAGAAGGCTGCAGGGGCTCGCAGACGGAAGGAGATGCAGAGAATGCGTACCGTTTGAGAGCCCTCCTCAGCGACCGCAGCCGGGAGACCCACGCCGCCGCCCTCCCCTGTGGCCGCCGCGGAATCGCCACCGCCCTCTGCCGTGGCCGCCGCGGAATCGCCGCCGCCCTGGAAGGCTCGGGGGAAAAGGGGATCTGGTGGGTGCGAATGAATCGGGGTGGGCCGGTTGGGTTACGTGCGTGGGGGACTGGGGGTGGGGCGGTTAGCGTGTCGGGCGCGCGCCGCGGTTAACGGGCGCGGGCGGGGTGGGTTGGCCGGTTGGTCTGGTTGGGACGTTGGGTACCGGATGGTCTGGCTGGTAGCCCGTTGGGTAGTTTGGGTGCTACGGTGTAGAGTGTATATATATATATATATATGGAAAATCCATTCTACTCCCGAGTGTAGTTACTCCCATCCATTATCGGGTCGAGAAACCGTCGCGGATCTGGTAGCCACCATCGACGCGCTCCTCCTGCGCGTATACATCACGGCTCCGTGTGTGTATACATCTGATAATCAAAATATTTTTTGTTAGGATCAATATCCTCGGGGCGTCCTTATCCCTCCACACAATCTGTTTGTCGCCATCCTCATCTAGTCATACGACGTGCTTCTCCCGGCGGGCGCGGCGGCGGTGATAATCTGACCTGCATTCAATTTTGCCTTCCGGCGAGTGGTGCTGCTCCTTTCTCGTTCAGCTTATCACCGGCGCCTACGAGACGTACTCTCTCGTCTGGTCTCTCCATGAGGACACAGGAAGTCATCGACGCATCGGCGGTGGTGAATCCGTGAATAGTGATGAGTCGCCCTTCGCTCTGCTCGCGTGCAATCTGTGTTATTGTCACCTCCATGGTTGAACGGGTATGTGACCATACATCTTATGAAATCTCGGTGCAGTGCATGTACGACTCACGCAGACATCCACACATGCATGATTATTAATTTACATCGTCGTGTCTTCCAAAAGTATCTCTCGACATGAACGGATCTGTGTTCTGCTTCCTGTCTGACTCTGTTTTGTGCACGCATTCTGGTGATCGATCTAATGCTTGCCGGCAATCGTCTACAGAGACGTCGCTTTGCCTCGTCCGATCTCATCCCAAGACCATCAGCTTGGTAAAACTGGCGTATGCCAGATTATCTCCATGGAATTCCAGGTACAATAGAAAGAATGTAGTAGAGATCTCATGCATCATGCATGGCTTAAGTAGATGAGTTGCTGATATGCACTTATGCATGATCTCTGCAATACATATTTTTTTTCACATTGTGTATCACTTAATACTTCTCCAGAATATATATAGTATGATTTGATACTTTTTTCCCACTGCAGTATCACTTGATACGTTTTCACAAAGAGCCATGGTTGTGTGCTCACTGCTCAGCCCGGCGGCGAACATCATCTATAGGTATTATGGAAGCATCAGGCATGCAGGTTAACAGAAGCTAATCAATCAACACGTATGCTTTGGAGGAGAAAGGACAAGGACGATAGATGGAGATACTCGTCAAATTTTGAACAATATACTCAGATGATTCAACTCTAGCTAGCTAGCAGCCTGATTATTATATTATGTGAACTTGGACTTAATGTGATACATTAATCCGTTTCATAATGATACGTATGTGCTCATACAGTCATACTCATCTGGTATATATGCATATATATATATACTCCGATCCCATAGACGTGTCACGTGTGTATGTACTGATACTAACTTTGAACACGTATGTACTCATACTACCATATAAAAGCTATTTTATCATACTTTATTTTCCGATAATATGAAACCTCTGTATGTACATTCTTGTTTTAATCTATTTGTTTAAGATCACGCAATCATATAGTAAGTTTATTTGCAATTGTATTTCCGACGAGTATGCATCCATACTCTGTCTTACTGTGCCTACTAAGTATATTTTTGGAAATAAACAAGTATGGTCTCATACTGTTCTAAAAAAGTATGGCCACATACTGTTCTAAAAAAAGTATGGCCTCATACTCCCTTGGTATATTGTTTTTTTTTGTATGACGTGGTATGTATACATACACTTCATCAGAAGAAAAGAGAGCATGCATGCATGGACCTTTTTTTGTGATGAGAACATGCATGGACTCACGTATGTTTATTAGTATGTGCACATACTGACATATATACTTGCAAGTCCTGTTGATACGCATGCATGTGTAGTACCTTTCTGGGAAAAAAGTATGTACTCGTACATACTTATAGTACACAGGTGTATGCCTACTACTCACAACGTATACTCAAGAAAGCTAATTATGCCTACTTGCTCCTTTAGAAAAAAAAACGTATGCTTATATACTCCACACGTGAAAAGCGTGCCGTACTCCAAAATAATAAATATACTCCGTAATAATTTGTCAAGTGAATGAAGGCATACACTCATTAGACGTATGTATCTGTACAGCATCGGCTGCTCAAAATACTCCGTAACAAGTAAAAGTATGTACGCATACTTTACTCATAAGTATATGGTTATGTCAGTATATGTTAAGTTGATACGCACCAGGAAGCATGTCGATGATACCGAGGCCATTTTCAAACCTTTTCAAACCATTCATGCACCCAACCCCCGCACAAATTCCAAATCAAACTATCGCAACCATGCATGCATCATGCTGTGTATTTCGAAAAAAAAAGCTCGCATGCATGCATGCATGCACGCAGGCCGGGAATACAAGAGCATGTTCGCGGGTCACGATCTAAACCTGTTAGCACTAGTTGAAGTTGACCTCTGGTGGAGGGATGTGTGTAATTTCATTAGGAGTAGTTACTCCCGGGAGTAGATAAAACTCTCTCTCTCTCTCTATATATATATATTCTTGCCCCTCTGTCAACTAACAACTCAAGCGAAAGGGTGAGACTATCCGCGTCCTTCTGAAGCGGATGTATTTCGCTCCTTGAGTGCACGGATGGTGTGTGATTAGGCCGTCACTAATGCATGTAATCAGTGTAGTACTACTTTTGTGTGAAAGCCTTGTGCTTTCTAATGCTTTTGTGTGTGGAAACCTTAAGCTTGTGCCTGATGGACATCTAATGTATGGTGTTTAATTAATTAGTGATGATTTTGTGTTCAAGACTTGTGCTTCTAACTGATAGACATCTAATATGCATGCAGAGTTTAGTACCGCTTTTGTGTGCAAGCTTTGTGCTTGTACCCTTTTGTGAATACAAGCTTTGTGTTTAGTACTGCTTTTCTTTGTTGAATGGTTGTGTTCTTGAGTGCCATATATTTGTCAGTATCTGTTTGTGTCAATTGTTCTTGAGTGAAAATGCGTCAGGAGAAGGCAAATTATGTTGCATACTCTTCCCTCCTATTATTGTCCAGCACTCACAATCTCTCATCCCACCCACATTCATATGTTATTTCAACCAAGGCTACTCTAGACAGCCTAGAATTTGAAACAAACACATGACAAAAACAGATTAGTTCAAAATATAATACTATGACATTAAAAGGGCAAGTTCTCAAAAATGAAAACAATTGAGCCTGTGGGACCCACTGCATGCGGCAGGAGGGAAAACTCAGCACGTTTTTTTGCCAAAAAAAATTTCACAGCCCGCCTGATTAACCCCCAAGTTAAATATTACCTCCGAACGTTTTCTGCCAAAAAAATTTTCACATCCCGCCATTACCCCCCAGATTAAATATCGCGTCCTCATCCCACATCCCCCTAAACCACGCGCGGCGGTGATGACCATAGTTACAGAATCTGGTCTTCTCGGGAAGGCAACGACGAGGGGAACGTGCAGCCCGGAGGGGCAGGACGGTTCCTCTCTGCCCTATTGCGTCGCGAGGCCATCCATGGCCAGCAATGGAAAACCCGTGGCACAAAGAAATGGGCACGATGTCATCGAAGTCGATATTGACATTAACAGTCTCATGTGCATATCGGCCGCCTCGCTCTACACTGTCTTGATGAGTTTCCTGGCTTTCAGGATAAAATTGTATGCAGTAGTTACGTTGTTCCCTCCACGCAATCGATTTGATATACCTCTAATCCCATCTAGGGTTCTCACTTCTCAATGAATCGTTGCCGCTATCATTCTTCTATGTATTGGCGCATCTTATAAAAGTCAGTCAATTAGGCACCAGGGAAAATTCGATTAAGCCCGTGATGTTTTGTCACATGTTTGTCCATTAATCTCATTTGATTTTATTTTAGAGTTGGAGGGCAAAAAAGCCCTAGCCTTAATTAAAAGACATGAAGGTTTATCAATTTACGGCGCTGAAACAGAAGCACCAGTGTCTCGCAGGACACTCACTCACTCCAAAGGAACAGAAAATTTAGAAGATTACTCACTGCTATTTGGGTTTCTAACACACACACCACTCGCCTGAACAGACGCGTACAACTCATTCTCTTCAGGTCAAATGCACAGGCAACATATTGCTGGTGGTTGTCTTCACTAGCACCACCTCCTGCTTTTTTGTTCCTGGCAGATCAGCATGTGTCTCATCAGAAGCCCCTCCATGCTTTGCCAAGCTTTGTTCTGAAAGCACAGTTCATTCCTTAGCTTCCAAATAGCCCACAGGCCAGAAGAAGCAATGGCATATAGTTGCAAGAAAGTTTTTAATGGTCAACCAACACACACCAGGAGGGGAGAAATAGGGTCTCCCTGCCTTGGACCTTTACCAGGCTTAAAGTAGGAACTCTCCTCCCCATTCAGATTGACCCCTTACTAAGCTTTGTATCTGGATCATGTCCATCTCTCACTAAAACCCCTAGATGAAAGGATCTCAAACAGAAACTCCCAATTAACTCTATCATATGCTTTCTCGTAATCCAACTTCAATCTCAGACCTGGCTCCTTACTTTTGTTTAAAATATGAACTAACTCATGAGCCACCACTACACTTTCTAGAATGTACCTCCCTTTAATGACAGCACAATCTCATTTGATTTATCCATTAAAATTTACATTCCTATGAGGATACATGTGCGCATCATTTTATTTCTTTATTTTCAACATCCTTCTATTGTTTCGTCTTTTCCTTAATCAGAAATACGTGTTCATAGTTATGTGCTCATGCAGGTCTATCTCTATCTAAAAATTTGTAACAGAAACTAATTGTTGCTGTGAAACTTGCTGAGCTGAATAGGCATTGTGCTATTTGACCACTACATATTTGTTTTCCACATACTTCCTACTAGTGTATATATATATATATATATATATATATATATATATATATATATATGCATTCACCATTGTTAGTACTACATCTGAATTTGTCCATGCTGCCGTATTAATATTTATGTGCATGTGTAGAGACTCCGATTTGACAAGTGATGTGTGGACTGTACTAGTCGAAATCCGTGGGGAAAATCTACGATACGTCTCTGCTACATTGGACAAGGGTATTATAGACTTTAGTGCCCTGACAGATAGTAAAGAAATGTTTGGAGTTGAGCAGCGGGACCACATGTACTACATGAAGAGAAATGAAGATTATACCTGTACAGTGAGTCCTGTTGAAATTAAATGTGAGAAAGATATACTACAAATGTTTCAGTATGTGGAGTCAAGCAATGAGAGGAAATTTTGGTTGGTACTGTCAAAAACTGCTGTTGATGCAGGGGTGATTAGTGTTACACCCCTGAAACTTCAGAGGCGGCAGCCTAATCGTGATGATGACCCTGATTCTGATGATGAAGACTACTATGGTGTTGATGAATACAAAATTTGGCTTGAAGAACAAGACGAGGACCGTGGTACGTATGTTGCTTGTTCTACACTAGCCACATGTAGCCTTGACTGCACATTATACTCATACCAGTGTTTCTAATTAATTTGCAGACCATCACGATGACTTCAGGGAAGATACAGTTAAAGCTTACACTAAGTGGTTAACTAGTGTCAGATCTCTCAAAGAAATTAGTAAATCCTTTTTCCTTGTCGACTGCAGCTTATTTGTGATGAAAAATGTGAACCTTCTAAGTGCATGTGTTTTCCATTTTTCGGAGGCGTATGATAAAGTTCAAGCTAAACCTACAGAAGTAGTTGTACTCCAACAAGATGAGAGCAATGACAGCAGCCCAACGCTGCCACCAGAAATGATGTCGCCACCACAACTTCCATCGCATGCTTGGAGACCAAGGAAGACAAAAGGTTATAAAAGCTCTACACCTCGAGAAACTTCACTCTTTATTTTTCATTGGTTTCTACAACTGCTATTGTTCAGTAGTGAATGTTATTTTCTCTGGTGTGAATGCAAGTAGGTGGCAAGAATGTTGGCCGTGGAACCCTGAAAGGGTTATCTACAGTTGACAAGAGATCAAGATCTGGCTGCGAAAAGTTGAAAATCCAATTTTCATCAAAGTTGGGTGGTCCCTGTGGAGAAAACAGACATACCTTTGTTGATGAGATTATTGTACATACTAGACAGAGGGCTCCACTAATTGGAGTCCGATATTGGAGTGAAGAGCTTCTAGTAGTCAAGAAAGAGATCGTAAAAGCTGTAATGGTAAGTCACTGTCCACCGCATGCACCTTGTTAATTTAATATAGCAGATGCGTTCCTTCTATTTTTTTCGTATCTAGTGTTATGATTGAATCATGCATGAATAACAAGTTTTCTTACTGCCAGGAGGGATGGGATTTTGAGGGCATTCAAAATCCAGAGGAAAAGATATTGAAGATTTCCCACGAATGCTACAAAGGTTGGCGAGGCAACTTGAGTGCTACATACAAGGCATACAACAGTTATCCGGATAGAATGAGGCACAAGCCTGCTGACCTAAACATTGTGGAGTGGCACTATTTGTGCCACTACTTTAGTACAAAAACATTCAAGGTACAATTTTTTCTACTAAATTAAAGAACAACATTGTGAGTTATATAGAAGATGAGTTCAACCTTTCATCACTTAATAGCACTAGTTCACTCCTTGTAGGATCACAGCACCCAAAACTCTGACAATCATGGCCGTCTGGTTAGCAACCATTCGGTGGGTTCGAAACCTTACTCTCAGTGGAGTTGGGAAAAGGTAAAGATTGGTTACAAAATTCTCATCTTTCACTATCTACATAAGAAAATCATATATTG
The DNA here is from genome assembly GCA_036936925.1 of Cenchrus fungigraminus. NCBI lineage: Eukaryota > Viridiplantae > Streptophyta > Magnoliopsida > Poales > Poaceae > Cenchrus > Cenchrus fungigraminus. Next base: position 117,530,246 of record CM072774.1, on the reverse strand, counting down.
ATGCCGTGTAATGATGCAATCATAGCGAGATCTCGAAACTGGTGCTGAGCCATGCCAGTTGGAACTTTGGAAGGTTACTCACTCTAGGGATGGAAAATGGAGAAATGAGGTGGCTGAGACTATTTACGTGAGTAGAAATTTGATTGTAACCTTGCGTGCACATAACACTTGTTTAATTTTGAATCAAACCATGGGCACGGTTTTCTATCTTACAATTTTTACTTGCCCACAGCAATGTACAATCAGGAAATTAGCTCTACTAGCAAATCCAGATGAGGGGGGTGAAGACACAAGTTCCACTCCTCGAGATGAAGAGGAAGAGAAATTTTTCCAGGAAACATACAGGGAAAGAACACATGTCAAATCCTCCGTGTCACGTGGCCATGGTTACATGTCCACTCCAAGAAGCAACAAAGTGTATCAGGAGAGGTTGTTACAGGAGAAGCTCGATAAGGTCGAAGCACGAGAACGTCATCTGGAAGAAATACTTAAGATGCATGAAGCTGACAAGGAACGCGAGAAAGAAGAATTTAAGAAAATGATGGAAAAGCAAATGCAGGAACAATTTGCAAAGATGATCGAGCCTATCAAACACTTGCTGCCTTGTTCAGAGGTAACTAGATGATTGTACCTGTTGTGTTCATAACTTGGCTAATGTAGCTAATATCTTACCTTCCATCATTTCAAATAAGCAGAATACACCTCAATCCAACAACAGTACAGGTCAAGTTGACCCTAGGGTCGATGAGGATGGCATTGCTGCAAGAACATTAGTGCAGAGTCAAGAAACAACGAACATGGTAATGACTATACTTGGTTGTGATTGAGAAAATGCATATTTATGCCACTTATCTCTCGTCTGCCCTCTTTCACAATGTGCAGACTCCCTCTGAAACCATCAACAATAGTTCTAAATAAGCTGTAGATACGAGGTCGGAGGAAAACATTCCTGCAACACTAGTAGTGCAGGATCATGTAACAACAACCCAGGTAATGACACCGAACAAGCTTTCCAATCATGATGCAATGCATGGTGTCGTGCTTTTAATCACAACTGATATAGTTCCGATATAAAACTATACATTCCAGATGCATCCATCAAGCACCGTGACAAAAGAAAAAGAAAATGTGCCACCTAACATCAGTCATACAAGTGCCAACATTACCAAGACATTGTTCGTCGAGAAACATGATAATCGTGCTCTACCTTCTGCACCTTCTTCTGCACCTACAAGATTTATCTCTACAAACACGCTGGTGAATCAGTCTAAGACGCGGTCAGGAAAGAAGAGAGCACAAGAGGTACTAACTGAACTGTCCTTTCTTAATGCCATTTATATTTTTCTACTTCCAATCCATATGATGCTGCATATTCTCATTCCAAGACAAATTGGGTTCAGATGATGTAATTCTCTAATTTCTTTACATTCAGAATGGCATGGAAAGAGAAGCTCTGGAGCCGAGAAAAGACTCAAGATCGGCCAACAAAATCCCTTCGGCATCAAACAAGAAGCTCAAGCCTCCAAGCAAACCTCAGCTCCATAAATGATGAAGATCATCAACAATACTGGGTGGGAGTGATACCCAGACCGTTGCGATGCTAGGCTCTTTACAAACTTTGTTACTATTAATGTGAGTGATGGACAAGAGTGCAAAATTTAATGTGGTGAATTTTATTCTATTATATGAAGAATTGTGGTCTTGAATGATATGAATGTACATTGGTTGCATCAGTCTATGTTTTAAATATTTTTGTTGCAATAAAGAATCCGAAATTGGGGACGGTGGGCATCCAGCGTGTATCCTATGGCGACCAATATTTTGTTGCACTTTCCTCTATGCCAATAGCGACGAACCATAGTTCGTAGTGATATAGTACATGCATATGGCGACCAAAATTCATCTGATGCGTTATCACTAGAGCATATAGCGTCGACACATGCTTCGTTGCGATACCCCTACTCATATAGCGACAGTAATAAGTGTTGCGATTTGGTTAAAGAACATGGCGACGACCAATCTTTGGTTGATTGACCATCTATGTGTATAGCGACAGAAATCAGCGTTGTGATTTTGTTCAAGCATCTGGCGACGACCCATCATCGGTTGCATGACCGGCAACGTGTATAGCGATGATAACTAGCGTTGCTATTTTGTTCAAGCATATGGCGACGACCAATAGTTTGTTGTGTCACCATCTATGTGTATAATGACGGTAATGATCGTTGCGAATTGTTTCAATCTTATGGCGATGACGCATAGTTGGTTGTGTGAATCCCTTCGTGTATGGCGACGACACTTAGTGTTGCAATTTCGTTGGATCATATGGTGACGAACCATATTTGTTGCGTGACCCTCTTTGTGTATGGCGACGGCAATTAGCGTCGTGATTTGCTTCAAGCATAATGCGACGACACATAGTTGGTTGCGTGAACCTTGTGTTGTATAGCGATGGTAATTAGTTACATTTTAGTTCAAGCATATGGCGACGGATTACGACTTCGTTGTGATAGCCTACATAAAAATTGCAATGGCACGTATTGCATTGCGACACGATTCTTTCATTGTAATAGAGCTTGATTGCTACCGAGCAAAGTGGTCACAAAAACCACTATCGCAACGACGCCTTTCGTTGCAATAACCTGTGTTGCAATGCCACTGGTCGTCGCTACGTCACCTAATTGTGACGCCAGACACCGTTCAGGCACGAGGTTCCCGGTTTTCTCATGGATGGAGGTAGGCGTGATGCCCACTGTGTCGTCGCAGTAGATGAAGGAGAACGCCTGTGGCACTGCGATGCCGAAGGAGGCGCGGAAGTTCCGGCCCACGGAGGTCCAAGAGTCCGCCACGGTCTTGGCGTCAGAACGACATAGTCACTACTGGAAACACGACCATTTGTACCGGATCATAACCCTCATTTGTACCGGATATTGAACCGGTACAAAGCATCCGGTACAAATGAGGGGTAGCATTTGTACTGGGTGAGATACCGGGTACAAATGCCACACATTTGTACCGGGTGGAGCCTCGACCCGGTACAAATGTGCCTTCCCCCCGACGTGGCAGGGGGGCATTTGTACCGGGTGGAGGTACCACCCGGTACAAATATTCATTTTTTGTTTTTTATTTTTCTTTACTCTAATGTATTTGCTTAATGTACTAATACTAATCCTAATACGGTGCAATATAAAGTCGTGTGGCATATAAAATATTATATTTGAGATGATATTCTACATGCATTCATATATATTTATTTGTATAATATTTAAAAAAATAAATATATACGAATGCATGTAGAATATCATCACAAATCCTGAAAATGAAGAACTTTGGAAATAATATTACACATTAGCATATTGTGCATACTAAAATTTAGATTAATAATATACATTGGATGAAATGTTAGCAGAGTTTAATTTTTGCTTCCAGATGCTTGGTCTTTGCTTCCAGATGCTTCTTTGTTGGTCTAACTTGTCCCTTCCCCGGTCGTCGCTCCCGTTACAAGAATAGAGGATAAGCCAGCATAAAACTCTCCCCCTGGACTAATAACCTCGTCTAAAAGAAATCCACATAATTGTTCTTGAATCAATCGGATTTGTTCTGTCTTGAGGAATTTTTCCTTGATGTTGGAAATCTACCAAAGAATATGAACAAAAGAATAAGAACCGAAGAATATGAACAATAAGAACTACATGTAGTCGCAGTTGTGTGTGCACACACCTTCTCTTCGAATTTGCTACCATCAGCGCAGGCTGTAACACGGTGCATGTACTCGCAAACATAGTATCCGCATAGATTGGTTCCGGAAGGCTGCGTCATGATCTGCACATATGGGAATGAAAACCAAGTCATGAAATAAGTTTTTATTATATTGTAAGAAGTGAATAAGCTGGGATGCATACTGGCCAATCATAGTGGACAAAAAGGTTTTTGTTGAACTTTCCAGGGTACTTTTCACAAAGACAAGTCCATGCAATTTTAATCAACTCTACAATATCTTGGTATCTAGTTTTATCTATAGTCTTGTACAAAGAGTCGAAGACAAAGACCTTGCTTCGCGCCATACAAAAACTAAAGAGAATCCAGTAGAAGCTGTTCATAGATGCAGAGGTATTAGTTTCTTAAAATATGCAATGTAATTTGAAAAAGATAAGGAGATGAGATACACGTTGCTCACCTGAAGTTGTATGGCAGCTCTATGACAGCCTTATCATGGTGTTTGTCTAGAAAGTTGATGATCTGATTAAGTGTTTCCCCCTCATTAAGTTTGAGAGTGTTCTGAGTTATCATCAAAGGATCCATGTAGCCCACACTCATGATTCCTTTCCTCCTGCTCCATTGCATCTCAAAACTGTAAGACACAAAAAATATATAAGTTTAGATATGGGATAAAGTGGCTAGAGCATTGATTTTTAACTTAAAGTAGAATAAACACTTACAGAGCCCAGCAACTGACGAATGAGACGTCAACTGCATCCATATTGAATAGGAACCAGAATTCCTTCATGGGAATAGTGAAGACCTGCTGCCCATGGAAATAATGATGGTCCTCAATGCGAACATAGAGCAAGTCCATAACGCCGGCAGCTTGGAACATGTGCCACTTGTGCATTTCATACATCCTCGTTAGAAGATACTGGAGCAATCACGGCCACACAAGCTCACGCCCAGGCACATATTCCGGTCTATTTGCCCCTTTATGCGGTGCAATTTCCTCATCCCTAGAAGTTGTGCTGGAGTCAGACCTGTTGATTTGGCAAAATCAAGCAATTGTTGCTCATATGTTGTAAGTGGTCTAGTTGCCCTATATGTCCCTTCAAGAGTTGGGATTGCATCCTCCCCTCGAATTTGAGCTTCAGTCAGACCTGTTTCTTTGTTAAATTCAGATACTTGATGCTCATACGTTGAAAGCACCCTCAGATCGGGGATAGATTGTTTTGACTGGGTCCCTAGTTGTGGAACTTTAGATGCAGTTTTCTTCTTCAAGTGTTGAGTCTTGAGTACTTGTCGGTTATAGTCACTCAATGGCTTGGGAATATCATCTGGTTTTTTTCTTCTTTCCTCCTCCATTTTCCTCATGAAATGATGAAATTTGACCCGGTCAATTGGTTTCTCAACTGGAGGCTTGGGAGCTTTGAATATCTGTCTATCCAATTCTTCCTGAACTGACTAGTCAAGTTCCTCGTCTGTCTTGTCATAAGCAAGTTTTGGTGGAGGCTTCTTCTGCTTCTTTGGAGGCAGAGGAGGAGGAGCTTGTCGCTTGCCCTTGCCCTTAACATGTGCAGGAGGTGGAGAAGGAGGTGGACTCTCGCTTGGATCCCTGTCACCTACAGGACTCATGCTGTGCTCTGCCCTTGCAGCTGGTGAATGCGGTAGTTGATCATCACGTTCAGGCATGACGGCTGGTGATGTAGGTGAGTCAGCTGGAGAAGGTGGCTGTTGCGTAATCCTTATGTGAGCTTTGGGCCAAAAAATCCAAGTATGCACAGCACTTGAAGAAACTCTTCCCCATTAGGCCCCGGTATCTCCAGCTCCAAGTCACCCCAACCATCGACCACTCGGTCCACAAAAACTTTAGCGTAATATTCAATTCCACGATGGTGGCCCATGATGCTATCCCATTATACAGTTTTCTCAGCCACGCCATGAGCCACCACAAGCTTCTTGTTTCTGCAAACATCGAGAAGCTCACACACTGACCTCATGGTGATGTCATCCACAGGCCAGTGTGGCCGCTTTTCCGGTGAGGCTGGGGTTGCTGCTTCAACTGGTGGTGCTGCTGCTTCTGTGGCTGTTGGTGCATGTTCTGTTGAAGTGACGCTGCTTTTCCCCTTAGCAGATGGGCTCATTTCATCAGTAGGACCTTGGTGATGAGATGATTGTTTGCTAAGAGCAAGAGCCACACGCTCGTCAATGATTTGCTCCATTCTTGCCTCAGTTTTGATTACGCGATCTTGCAACTCTCTTAGTTGTCGTTCTTGTTGGTCCTTAGACCTTTTGCGACTTTTATAGGAGTCAATTTGCTCACACCATGCGAGTTTCCATGGAACTGCACCTTTGCCTCGGCAATGTCCACCGTGTTCTCGAGTGCCAATTGCAGCACTAAGCTCGTCTCTCTCTCGATCAGGCACATATGTTCCTTCAGCAGTCATGCGGATCAAGTCAACAAGCCTTGCCGCAATCTCTCTTATTTGGTCGCCTGGTACCAATGTTCCATCTTCAGGATTGATCATGCCACTATGTGCATAATAGTAAGTCCTTGCTCGTTCGGGCCAATCTGTAGTTGCCGGTATGAGTCCACGTGCAATACAATCATGTTCCATCTTATCCCATTTGGGCATAGCCACCTTATAACCTCCAGACCCAAGCTTATGAAATTCTCTCTTTTTAGATGCATTGATGGTGTTGGTTGCAATCAACTTGGCGGCTTCTTGCGATTGCTTGTACTGCACAAATGAATCCCAGTGATCTCGCAACTTTGCAAGTCCTTTCTTTGTGAAATCGGGTGCAAGTCCCTTCTTGATGTAGTCTTTGTTCAGCCGCTTCTTGTATGACTGAAAGGCTATTGCACCCTTCTGCATGGCCCAAGTCCGCCCATTTACCAGATTTGTACCTTCTAGAAATGAGAAGTGTAATTGCACCTCGGCCTAAATCATGTTCTTCTCTGTGTCCGGGACCATATATTGTTGTGCATTCTCGTGTGCCACTTCATCTTCATTTTCAAGTTCAGCTGCAGCTTCAGATCCTTTCCAATACCGAAAGCTTATTGGGATGTTATCCCTGACAAGAGCCCCAATGTGGTTTGTCAACTTGACGACATTGTCATGTGGAGCTAATGGCATGCCTTCGTCAGAAACTTCTGTGATGATGAAACGACCCTCTATCTTCCTCTTCGGACCGCGTTTCCCATGAGGCTTTTTGCTACTCGATGACGGTTCCTGGAAATTTAAGGACTATTAACTGATTGCTACTATTAATTAGCAATTAAACTTAAAGTGTAATGTGGTACTAGTTTGTACTAATTATACCTCTGATGGTTGCCCATCGTTCCTTGTCTCGGCAATTGATTGCTCTTCCGCATCGATGCCATCACCAGACATGTTCAGGTAGCTATCAGCCTCCCACTGATCTTGTTCATTAACCGCATTGTTCGAACCATTGTTGTTGGCAATTATGTCCACTAACAATGCCTCTTCGCGTTGCTGCTCCGCTATTGGATCCATTGTCACTAAATAACAAGAATAAATAACAATTATTTTGTAGTGAAGAAATTGATTTTCCAGTGAAGAAACTAATTTTCTTAAGAAGTAACTAATTTTCCAGTGAAGAAACTAATTTTCTAAAGAAGTAACTAATTTTATAATGAATTAACTAATTTTCTAGTGATGAAATAGATTTTCTAGTGAAATAACTAATTTTCTAGTGAAGAAACTAATTTTCTAAAGAAGTAACTAATTTTCTAATAAAGTAACTAATTTTCTAGTGATGAAATGGATTTTCTAGTGAAATAACTAATTTTCTAGTGAAGAAACTAATTTTCTAGTGAAGTAATTAGTGATGTGCGAGTTGAGCATGTCGGGCGAGTCAGTAGTGTCGTGTCGAGCGAATCGAACGTGTCGAGTGAGTGGCGAGCGAGTATAACGTGTCGTGTCGAGCGAGTGGCGAGCGAGTGTCGAGCGAGTGTCACGCGTGTGTCGAGCAAGTCGTGTGTCGAGAGTGTAGAGTCGAGCGAATCTAAATTTAAATTTAATTCTAAATAACATTTACATCTAAATCTAAATCTAAATCTTAATGTAATTCTAAATCTAGTGAAGAAATTCTAAATCCAGATATAAATCTAAAAATAACATTTACATCTAGTAATTCTAAATCTAATTGTAAATTTAAATTCTAAATAACATGTAGATATAAATTTAAATCTATAACAAAATCTAAATCGAATTTAAATCTATAACAAAATCTAAATAAAATTATTTTTAAAATATTAAACTAAATAAACTAAATTATAAATCATAGAAACAGAAAAAAAAAGTGGGCTGACGTCAGCCACCATCGGGCTGACATCAGCCCCCAGTGAGGGACGACGCGCGCCGGCCGGGGCGTTACCCGCCGGCGTGGGAGCGTGGCGAGGACGGCGGCGGATGGCGCGGACAGCGGCGAACGACGGCGTGGACAACGGCGCGGCGGTGCGGACGACGACACGGACGGTGGCGGACCGCGGAGGACGGCGCGCGACGGACGGCGGCGGACGGCGCGGATGGCGGGGATGGTGCACGGGGTCGACGGAGCGGTGGTGGTGGGGACGGCGTCGACGGCGCGCGGGTGCCCGACGGCGTCGACGACGGTCGCGGGGGAGGGCGGATCCGGGGGGCGGGCGGATCCGGAGGGCGGGTGGACGGCGAACGGCGCGGGGACGGCCGGCGAAGGCGGGTTGGGTGGACGGCAGACGGCGTGGTGGCGCGGGATCGTGGGCGGCGCGAGGAGGAAGAAGAAGAGGAAGGGGAGAAGAAGGGGAGGAGAAGGGGCTTATATACCCCCACCTCATTTGTACCGGGCCATAGCTGGCCCTGGTACAAATAACCTCATTTGTACCGGTTGGCCTTACGCCCCGGTACAAATGCTCTCATTTGTACCGGGCCGCATCTTGCCCCGGTAAAAATGTGCTTTTCTTTTCGCACCATAACGAAAAGCACATTTGTACCGGGGCAAGACAAGGCCCGGTACAAATGTGCTTTTCATTCTTTTTCATTTTAATTAGCTCTAAATATCCTAAAATTCTAGTTTATTTATTATAAATTGTATACAATGCATAAAATGACAGAAAAAACTTAGTATTCTTACTTTACATGTATACTATGCAACAATACATTCAACAATCAAAATGACAACTTTATTATCATTAACAAGTAATATCTTCTAATGGGTATTATTTTTTCCTTCACTGCAACAACTACAAATAATTTTTTTTTCTTTTCATGCAAAATCCTCCGTAAGTAGAACATCTAATGTTATTAATATGGTAATCATGATTTGGTCTTGCTCGTGTATATTTGTACGTAAAATTATTATTTTAAATTTAATGAAGTTACAAAAATTGATATGGTTACTATTTTTATTAAGATATAGTTACAAAAAATGACTAGTGGATAGTACAGTGGCTTGACACTTGTAGACCATGTTGACCTGATCTGGCCCGGTGCAAATGTACATTTCATTTTGTTTCCTTTTAACTTGCTTTAAATATCCTAAATTGGTAGTTTATTTATTATAAATTGTATACAACGCATAAAATGGCAGAAAAACTTAGTATTCATACTTTACATATATACTATGCAACAATACATTCAACAATCAAAATAACAACTTTGTTATCATTAACGAGTAATATCTTCTAATGGGCATTATTTTTTCCTTCACTACAACAACTACAAATAATTTTTTTCTTTTCATGTAAAATCCTTCTTAAGTAGAACATCTATTTCTATTTCTACATAAAATTATTATTTTACATTTAATGAGGTTACAAAAATTGATATGGTTACTATTTTTATTAAGATATAGTTACAAAAATTGACTAGTGAATAGTATACAATGGCTTGACACTTGTAGACCATGTTGACCAGATCTCGGATCGATTTCACGTCATTCGAAACTCACAAGTAATAAGGCATTCAAGAGATAAGAGGGTACATCAATACTTAAGTTGATCTTAACAATGACAACAAGTTCAAATCCATAAAAATTAAACGGGTACATCAATACTTAAGTCTTAACAAAGACCACAACAAGTTCAAATCCATATAGAAATAAAAGGGTACATGCACGCACAACACATATTTCATATTGATCCTCTATTTTTCTTAAACATGTAATCCATATAGTTGAAGTCTCCAATCTTGAAGTCCAGAACTTCATAATATATGCTACATCATGAATTAGTGCACTCTCTTTAGCTTCACATGAACGGTCACATGGACTTCCATAAATCTGAAATAGTGGAGAGTTGAATTGATATGGAGGGCAAAATGAAAGATGAGCCTGGAACTTCCCACCTCTTGTGCGTTGCGGATTTGGTTCCTCGTAAGAAAATCCCAAAACATCACACGCTTGCTCCAGAATTGCATAAAAACTCATTGCCGTAAATGTTTCACCAAAGATATTCTAAAGTTAAGAAAAATACGAATGTTAAAAAATGTAGCACAGCTAGTTAAATTAAAAAAATGCTCAATGATATTTCTATGCTCCATACCATGTCATCTTCATTCAGGCGACAAAGTCTCTCTGTGGTAGTGGTCACACTTTCTCCCTCCTCGAGTGCCTTGATTAGAAAATGAGAGTAATCTGGCAGAAAGTACCCATTAGCGCTAAGTTGTTCTAAGCACTTCTGCACAGCGGTCCTTTCAAAAGTCCTCTTAAACGGTGAAGGGTTACACCACTCAACAATCGATAGCATTTGAGTGGGGGGTTCTGATGACAACGAGGAGCGAAATGGTCCTCGAACAGGTATGTAAAAAGAGATTTTTAATTGAATGGTGTTGTTTGGACCGACAATTGCACATTGTACAACAGGAGGGGTACCACCAATTTTATCGAGAACATGTCGGAATCACTTCATATGATCGATATTCTGCATGTTATGAAATGAAAATTATTATTCTTGTAATAAAAATCCGGTTTATAAAGGGAAAGAATATTACTATGTTTGGAGCAGATCCTTGACGTCGATCACCATTAGGCAAGTTAATGACGCCATGGGTGAAATGTATCCCTAGAGGACAAGGCAACGGTGGGCGGTCATCAACAATGTGTAGTCACAGACCGCCTCCGCGGCCACGACCACGGCCACCTCGACGGCCGCCACCACGACCAAAAAAGTGACTTGCCATTGTTATACCTAAAATATGCTTGGAATTTTATTTAATAATTTCTAACCAAACAACCATCCCCACTCCCACTAGTTGCTTATTTGTACATATAATTAAAAACTATGAAAAATTGTGAAGAACTAAACTGTGAAATTTAAAATTTAATATCAATTATACCTAATTATTAAATACTAGTGAAAGTCTAAACTATGACATATTATTTTTTCTTATGAATATATATATATACGAAAATATAATGAGTAAACTAATTTTGTAATAAGGAAACTACTTTTCTACTGAAGATATCAATTTTCTAATGATGAAAATTAATTTTGTAATAAGGAAACTACTTTTCTACTAAAGATATTTTTTCTAATGATGAAAACTAATTTGCTAATAAGAAAACTAATTTTCTCATGATGAAATCAATTGAGTAAACTAATTTTCAATATAAATAAATAAATTGAAAAAAAATCTATCATCACATACAACATCTCATACATCTATCATAACACTTTCTTTCTATTAGAACATAGACCAATATTCATCTAAAAAAATCACCATTCTTAGTTCATTCGAAATTTAATGAAATACTCTAAGTACAAAGCATAATACTTAAAATGGCAACCGTATATCAAGGTAGGATGAAGTAACTAACCTCTACACCACTTCAATGAGTGAATTCGTGGAGAAATCGTCGCAAATCGGGCAAAAGCTCCCTAGGTCGCCATTGGGGAGAGGAGCTCGAGTTGGAGAGAGGAAGAAGAAGAGTGAGGAGGGGGGGCTAGGGTAGGGAGAAGAAGAAGAAAATATAGCCGTTGCACATTTGTACCGGGCCATCACAGGGCCGGTACAAATGGCCTCTCATACAAATGGATTATCTAACAATGTATAATAGATCGAGGAGGAAGAAAACCCAAACGAAGACAAAGTCGTAGAGAAAGCACTTGATCGCTAAGAATCAGATTGCAATTTGATAATTCAACATAGTAAATGATACATGGACAAGATCACCACCGGGATCCTACCTTGATCTTGCTCCTAGCTCCTGGAACTCTGACGTGGTCTTCCTTGCAAGGTTCCCACGCCGGCTAGGGAAACCCTAGTCAACTATCTTGACCCTCTCCTCTCCGGAATGGTGTCCCTCTCTTCTCTGCTCCTCGGCGGCGAATGATGAATGATTTTATGCGTGGCTCCTGGCACGGGGACTATAAATAGTCCGAGAGTCATCTAGGTCAAAGGGGGTGGCGAATGGGGCCCGAAATGGGCTGGGCCGACCGGCCTGGGCCCACTTCGGCCCGGTTCGCGACCTCCTTCGTCGGCGATGCTTCTCACGTCTTCTGGAACCTTCACCCTTCTGCATGTGGGCCATTGGTGTCAGTTTCTCCGTGGTTTGGATAGGGCTCCTTGTCGCGCAAGTTTCAGCATTTTCTGTCCAGGTCCTCAGAGTTCTCTGCCACTACAGCGATTGGCGTTGTTCGCGATGCCTCCAAGTGGTCGCTATATGGGGTTTTTGGTCGCGATACATAGAGATTACGACAGATTCATTCCGTCGCCAGGCGTCGCAATTTTGTCCATCGCAATATGTTGTTGCGACAGTTCCAAAACAGTGTCACAATAAAAAGCAAGTGTTGCAACGGTGCCTGGCGTCGCAATGAGGTGAAGTAGCGACGACCAGTGGCGTTGCAACACAGGTTATTGCAACGAAAGGTGTCGTTGCGATAGTGGTTTTTGCGACCACTTTGCTCTGTTGCAAACAAGCGCTAACTAATCAACTAGCCAAACATGTGGGAAAAAATCCAAGAGCAATACTAATTAACTGGCTAAACATGTGGAAAAATCACGGCCTTCTCTTTTCATTTTTTCTATTTAATCACTAAAAAGTATGTTCATTCAGCCAAAAGGGATGTCACCAGATCCATGCAAAAAGAAAGATCCACACAAGAAAAAAAGGGAGGCTTCAAGGTAGGGCTGACAACATGCACTTACCTCACTATATAACAAACTAGGCTCCACTTGGGGTTTCAAAAAATTCGGATCCAAGCACCTGTCAGGTTCATCAAATTTCAGTGAATTAAATACTCATATGTGCATACAGACTGCATATGCAAAAAGAGGTAGTCTCGTCGTCGTTGGGGAGGTAGTCTCACTCTATGCTGGTTGCTGCCACCACATCTCTATGGTTTCACCCTCCTATCACAGATCAAGTGGTTTTATAACTCAATATTTTGCAACCACATTATGAGCAACAAGTGTTTCAGCACACGTGTATGATCTGTTATAGATGAATTTAATCTCTTTTTTCAGAAGATAGTCTTCAGAAATTGTTAACACTTTGTGTTACTGTTACCCAACCCCCATGAAATGAATTCAGAGCTATACCTTAAAAATCAAGTTTCGGTTGCTGAACACACCAGCTTTGGAAGTTTCATCAACCTATATATAAAAGTAAATGAGAAATCCATCCATTAGAAATACAAAATGTATCGGTGTTGGCATTATAAAAATCTGAACATAGCTCTTTTTGGGCCAAGCTTGACCCCAATGATTAGCACACGAAAAAATATCATGTTGAAGAATGCAAAATACTTGAAAATCTGAGCTCCTTTTATATCGCCTCGTAAAGGGAGCACTGCATCAGTAAATGGAGTTGCAAATGGAACTGGATTGCATACGTGCAAGCAAAAAAAACCATAAGGACATTCATCATATGTGTTGTGCATCATGAGCAACTCAAGTACTGGATCTAAAGCTGAACGATTCTGGAATTTTGGGTCATGTGAAATGAGAAGACCATACATTGATTCTTGAAATCAGTAATGCATCCAAAATAAAAATCAATAATTGTAATGAACACCACTGCAACCAAGAATATCTGTAATAAGAACAAGACAAATTGTATCAATCAAAATATTGCACAACTCAAGAATTCAAGCATTAGCAACTCATAATTGCAGTAGCTATCTATTCAGCTGAACATAATAAAGATCCAATATGTATTACTGCTACATAGTGAAGGTGCATATTTTACAATCAAGAAAAACATTTACAACAATAGTTTGTTTCTCGCAATAAAGGTGGAAAAGACAAACAAAAATGGAGTTTACTGCAGGAAGCCTACATTGATAAGTTTAACCACAGATAATCATGCCCTCAAATGCTAGAACCTAGAAGCCCAACAGACCAAATTTAAAAGTTTAACCATAGATAACATACTATGCCCAAAAATGTTAGAACCTAGAAGCCATGTTAACCCAGGGTTCTCAAGCTGAGAACCAGGAACAGAGCAAGCACCATGTCCCAATTATTGGTTCGTTTCAAAAAACATGCCTCGGCTAGCTGCTAAGAAAGAAGTTGATATGAGAGATTCATTGTTGTGCTAAGTAAAATTAATACAAAGAGTCAGTGCAATTGATACAAAGAGTCTGTTCCTCCTTAGTCACCAATTAGATTGTCCAGGTTCTTCGATATTTCTGGGGTGTGGTATCTGATGGTCTTTTGTGATATTTCACTGAAAATGAGTCATTTGTAGATGTTTGAATCAGCCGAGCCAACAAAGGATGGAGGCAGCGCAGGAACTTGTGCGGGGATAACTTAAGGCGGATAGGTTTGCGTATTGCGAAACACCCCGACCATGGCGGACGAAGGTTCAAGGAGGAAGGAAGGGAGAAAGGTGACGGCATCCTCGCGACGATGGCAGTAGGTCAGTTGGAGGCAACGACGGCTTCTTGGAGATCGAGAACAGGGAATCCTGTCAACCGAGCCAATTTTACGTTGAGTCAAGCCGAGTAAGGCGTTGGCTGCTTCATCCTTTAGCGCGAGGTGTAAGAGCCGGTGGATTTACTAAGTGTCCACGCGTCAGCCATCACCATCCTGCACCGTGAAGGATGTGAAGGACTCTTGCATGGAATTTCTTTCCAGGCGTGGTAGGAGGGAACGAGGGGTGGGGGCGGGCAGACTCATTGAGAGGCAGAATCAAGATAGGTTTTTTTCACGTAACATTTTTTTCTCCACTTCATTCTTTTTAGTAGAGAGGTAATGATAATAAAATCTAAAATATCTCTAGAAATTATGAAATTTGACATAAAATCATTTTATAGATGTACAAACCTGACAAAAAACTTTCATAAGATTTTATGAAAATTAGAGTATACTGTAACATCCCTCAAATTTATTGAGGAATGTTAATTAATAAAAATGTGGATTTAAACTTTTCGATGAATTATTTGAGTGATTATCAACTTATTTAAGGATGTCTTCCTTTTCTCTCCTTTAATTCCTAGATTTATTTTGAGCTAAATAAAATTTCTAGGAAATATAAAAATGTTAGTGTGAGAAACTTGGAGTTCTTTTGGTTTTATTTGGAGTTTATTTGAGTGGGATTTCAAATTTGAATTTACATTCAAATTTGAATCTAAAATAGAAAGGGGTTGGAAGGAAATAGAAAAGGTAAAGGGAGGATAGCTTCTGGGCCGCGAGCCCAAAGTCCCGAAGTCCGCTGAACCACCCTCTTCTCTTTTTCCTTGCGCGCCGCGCCACCCCTCTCTTTTCCCGTCTCGGCCCAGCACAGCCCACCAGCGCGCCGGCCTGGTTACCACCAACCGCACCCCCGCGCTGAGTCGCTGCCAGGTGGACCCCGCGTTGCGTCATGCACACGTCACGGTGACGTCGCCCCCGTCATCTCCTTCCTTTTCCCCTTTGGCTGACGCCGGCGCCAAAGCGAGGGGCCGCGCCGCCCATGGCGCCGTCCCGACGCGCCCCGCGCCCCTCCGCGGCATCCAAGCCGTCCACGTGCCCCCGTGGTGCACCCCGCCTATAAGAAGCCGCCGCCGCAGCCCTCGGAGACCTCCCAACCCTAGCCGCCTCGGGGACTTGTCCCCTTCCACCTTGCCACCGCCCGCCGGAGGAGAAGAAGGAGGGAGAAGGGAGAAGAAGGCCAGGAGCACGCCCACGAGTTCGCCGTCGACCTCGCGAAGCCGAAGGCCCGCACGTGGGAGCTCAGGGACGCTGCGAAGCCAAGGACCGCGACGCCCCTGCTTCCTCTGCTCCGCGCCACCGTCTCCTTCCTCGCCGACGACCCTGCTCCGTCCCTCTTCACCAACGTCTGCACGCCGGCCCGTGGCCACCAAGGTGAGGCCGCGCTCCCTCGCCCATTTGTGGTCGACCCGGCCTTCGAGCCGAGGCGCAACGCGAGCACACCGTCGCCGTCGCCGCCGCGCCGCCGCGCACGCGCTTTGGTGAAGCCGGCCTTCGAGCCGTGCTGGGAATCTCTTCTGCAGGTGCCGCCGCCTTCACCAAGTGCACACACACGCCTCCGCCGCCTGCCTTGACACACGTAGTCGCGCACGTCGCCGGAACGCTGTCGCCCTGCTCGCCGCGCCGCCATGGCCGTCGCCATGGAGGTTTGCTCCGTGCACACAGCAGCAGGGGGAAAGGCGCCGCCTTTGTGGCCGTTCCGTGCACGCCTCGTCGCCGGCAACCGCGCGCCCCCACACGCGCTCGTGCCCGGCCGCGGGAGCCCAAGCTCCACCGCCGCACGCGCCGCCCCGAGCTCCACCATGGGTGCGCCCCTTCGGAACTCGCACGCGTGAGGGCAAAAGCCCCAGTTTTTGGGGTCTTCTCGTTCACCTGATGCACGCACGCACGTTTCTGGCATTTGGGCGCGCCCGCGCACCGTCGCCGGTGATCACCGCCGTGCGCCCGCGCAAGCACGTCGCCGCCGTGCCTCTGTCTCGCCGCCGACGCACCTTTCCCGGCCATGGCCACCTCCTTGTTTCCCGGCCATGTGCCCCTGGACCTCCTCGTTCGCACCTTGTCACGTGTTGGTCGGCCCGGGCAAGGCTCGCCGCCGGCGAACCCTTGACCGCGCCGCCGCTCCTTATGAGCATTTTCACCGAGCACCTACCGCCGGCAACCCAAACCCCTGGGGTTTTGCGCCCCACACACGCACACACACACGACTCCTCGCAGAGGATCCGCCGGGATCTCGTGCGGCTGGCCAACCCAGGCCAAGCCACACGCGCCCCAGCACACCGCCGCGCCGCAGCGGATCCCTCCCGGATCCCACGCGCGCAGCCACGTGGCCTGCCACGTGTGCAGGTGCTGGCCTTAAGCTAGTCGTGTGGCGGCCGCGTCAGCACTGTAGCCGGCCTACAGCTGGCTATAAGTCCCTTTAGAGCTAGCTAGAGATAGTCTAGAGCTAGTTAAAAGTCTGCAATATTGTATATGCGTATTTTAATTTCAGAAATGTATTTTATCTTCGGAAAATCATAACAAATCCGTTTTAGCTCTGAAAAATATGAAACTTCTTCTGAAAATCTTCTAAAAATCCAAACTTCGTGCTAGACTAGAGGTTGCCTCTTTTTGGATCTTATTTGCTCTTCATCTTGGATTTATTGCCTTTAGTATCCGAGTTTATTTATTTAAATACGCTTCTAGGAGCTGCCGGAGCCGGAGAGCTGAACCAGGACTACGACGACGACCTCAGCTACGACGACCACTCGTACCCAGGTTCACGCCCGACCATCTTTGAATGCCCATTAGGCATGGCTATTTTAGAACTGCTAGTGCTTTATTTAATGCATAGAGATGGATATGATGAACCCATGCATAGCCTCTTTTACATACTTGTCCTTGATTGACCTACTACTGTTTACTTAAGCTAGATGATGTGCTGAGCTTGCTGTGCATGTGTTGGGATTATTGTGGTAGTTCTTGGCGTGTGTTGGGAAAAACCGGCAGGAGAAGGCGTTTTGGGATATTTTGGCGGGGGTGAGCTCGAGACAACCTGATCTGGGATCGGGGGCCAGGGATCGTCTTCTCGGACGTTGCCCGAGTTGGTACCTATGGCGGGTACACCGTTTTAGGAGCACAGGTGTTGGGGATTTTGTGATGACTTGGAGGATATGAGCTTGCCCCGGTCTGAAACTGAGTGGGTCGCCTGTTACACAGGACTTTCGTACACACCACCTCGCCGAGAGTGGGGATAGGGCCGTTCGACCCTAGCAAGTGCGGTACCATACCTGCCAGCAGGATAGCGGGGTATCAGTGGGGGAGAGGTGGGAGTGAGTCCACCCTCTCAGTGCGACTCCCGTGTGGCCACACGGGGGCATTTTCACAGTTCTGGGGTGGTCTTCTGCGGGGGACCGCATCGAGACCCGGATGCAGGATGGAACCGTAACTCCTAGGTGTTCGCCCGGTAGGGTAGGCTCGGTCGGCCGTACACCGTCCGGGTACTATTCCGAGTTGGGTACTGGTGTACACGCTCTGCAGAGTTTAGATCTATACGTATAGCCGCGTCCTCGGTTATGGACATGCCCGTTGTTTCTCCGACTCTTACGTTTTGGGATTTCTACCTCCCCCTTATAGGATGAGTGTGATTGGTGAGCCGTGGTTGTATTCGGGGAGAGGAGAGTTGCTCCCTCTACCTCGCGGATCCGGGTGCAACCATTGAGGTGCGAGGAGTGGGAGTTCTCGCACCGACCCTAGATGGAGATAGGTGATGGTGACGGTGATCTGGGTAACCAGATGTATCCGTATGTGGATGAGAGATATGGGATATGGTGAACTTATGGAGATATTACTCTATTTTTGCTGCTGCTGCATAGGAAACCCTGCTACTACCTTGAGATACTCTTTTCCCCTTAGAAATAGGCCACTTAAAGCTTGCATACGGTTGGTGACGTGGACCTATCCCGATCCTTGGGGATAGCCCCTGAGCTTGCAGGGTACGAGTCCGACTACGACAACAATGCCGACGGATGGTACGACTGAGGGGGCACGACGCTTCGCTCAAGGATGCCTGTGGGAGATGCCTGAAGATGGAGACACCTTTTGAAGACTAGCTACCGCTGCGTTGGCTCTTATTTCTGTTATTCCGCCAAGAGGCGAGTATTGATGTACTCCGAATAATCAGGACATGTAATAATCAGATTATTATTCATACTCTGATGCTTTATTTCGATGTATGACTGTGTTATTTATCTGTGATGAATGCCTGTGCGTGATAGCGTCTGATCCAGGGACTATCACGAGACAGAATGCTGGGTTTTCTGATTTTGAAAACCCAGGGCGTTACAGATGGTATCAGAGCCATACTTGACCGTAGCACGTGCCCTTAGAAATGGTCGTTAGAAATTAGGACTCTAAACGAAACTCTTTTGCTATATACCATTCATGACTTATATCACAAAACTTATCCTTCTTTTGAAAAGCTCTATCTCTCCTGCGCTAACTACAAATTTCTTCCGTGTCACAGGAGATGGCTCGTCAGGAGGTGGAGTTGCTCCCGGAGCACATGGAGGGACTCGCCCATTGGGTTGACAGGGTCGTCCTCAGGCTGGGGATTCCCCCTACGCACGTCACCTACCGCGCTGAGGACGTCCGCACGCTGTCGGGACCACTAGTGCTTTGCACGGTGGCCGTCCTACCCCACCCGGCGCTTCCAGGCTTCCCCGGGATGCTCGAGCACAGCACTGGACTCAACGTCAGGAACGCTGTGGACACCGCCTGCAGCCACGTACTTCGCCACCTGCTGGCTAGGTACCGCGACGTCTACAGGACTGGAGACCTGAGGCTGATCCCTCAGGACTACTACAGAGTGGCTCCGATCGTGAACGGACTGCCAGACCCTTCAGCACTCTACGAGGAGGAGGTTGTTCAGGGACCTCTACGTGAGGCCGACGACACGCTCGTCACCACGGGGAGCTACCTCGTGGACCTCGACACTCACGCCCGCCGACTGAGTGAGCAGACGAGTGGACTCTTCAGCAGACTGGAGTACACCGCTCTGGAGCTGAAGGAGCTTCAGCCCCGCACCCAGAGCCTGCTCGTGGAGAACCTCACCCTTCGCTAGCGAGTTGAGCAGCTCGAGCGAGGACTTCGCCACGCCAACTCTTTGGCAGTTCAGGCTGAGGCTGAGAGGGTGACCGCTCGAGACGAGAAGATCTACGCTCAGGAGGATCTACGCAAGCAGGAGGCTAGGTTCACCCGTCTCTTCGCCAAGCTGGACCAGAAGGATGCCCAGTTCGCTGCCCAGGGGCGCAACTTGGTTCGTGAGAAGGCCAGAGTGACAGAGCTCGTGGAGGACCACTACAACAACACCGCCAACATCGCCGCACTCACCAGGACTTCCGTGTTCCTGTTGGACAAGTGCAAGCGGATGCTGAAGACTTGGGAGGACGCTGACTCACTTCGGGTGGACGAGCTTCAGGAGCTCAACAGTCTGCTACCCCCCGAGCGACAGCGGGCGATCCGCAAGGAGACCTTCAGGCTCCACCCGTCCGCCCTCAAGCTTCACCTGTGTCCCATGGCCGACATGGCCACTCCGGTTGAGACCGACGAGGTGAGGGCCGCTCACTCCAGGCTGTCGCGGATGTTCCCCAAGGACTTCCCCGATGAGGACCGTTACCCAGTGAGGTACAAGAAGTCCCATTTCGAGTAGCGTGCCGGAGCTTGAGCATGCTAATAAGAGTAGAGTTGTAAGGTAGGTAGTCTTCAAGAGTCATTCCATGCAGCCGAGAGCCTGTTCCGGTGCATGTTGAGTTATGAGTCTTTTCACACCTAGATGTGCACACCCTTTTGAGATCTTGTAACGCTATATTAGATCGTTGATGTGTGTGACCTCCAAGGCTTGAGTCAGCCTCGAGGGAACTTATGTACTCTTAATGAATGCTGGTTGTTTGGTCTTACTGGAGTTGTTTGTTCTTATTGCTTCTTCTCATTGAGTGTAGGATTTATATTAGTAGAAATATTTTCGTAATTGTATATCAAACTCAATTTGCTGGTGAGAGACGTATCTGAGGTTTTTCTGTACCCTTGGTCGTGTTTTTCAGCAAGATGTCGATCAGGAGGTCCGGACGTCTGTTGGGACGCTTTGAGGCTGCCGAGGAAGAGCAAGCCCCGCCAGCCCCGCCTGTCCGTGGCCGTGGACGGGGCCGCGCTCCCGTACGTGGACGTGGACGCGCTCGTGGACGTGGACACGCGCCTGTCTTGGGACGTGGTCGAGGCAATATGGTGCCACCACCACCGCCTCCGCCCATCGGACAAGGCGCTGAGGAGGAAGTAGAAGAGGAGGAAGCCGAAGGAGAGCCTGCGCCACACCCGGCTCCCCAGGGGCGTGGCCGTGGGCGTGGTCGTGGTCGTGGAGGAGCACCTCCACCGCCACCGCCTAACCTAGCTGAGGTGATGGCCCTGCAGACACAGCTGATGCAGAGGATGGCTGACGCCGTCGAGAACCGAGTCGGTGGGAACCGCAACGCCCCGGTGGAGGAGGACTTCGCCAAGAAGATCGAGAGGTTCATCCGTCTGAAGGCCCCTACCTTCAGCTACTCGGACGATCCCCTCGATGCCGATGACTGGCTCCGCGTGATCGAGACGAAGCTCGACCTCACCGCCTACACCGACGAGGAGTGTGTCGCTCTCGCCGTCCACCAGCTCGAGGGTCCTGCCAAGTCTTGGTGGGACAACTACTCCGAGACTCACCCGAACCCAGCATTCATCACCTGGCTGGAGTTCTGTGAGGTGTTCCGTGAGCAGTACCTGCCGAAGGAACTCATGATCCAGAAGGCTCAGGAGTTCCGCACCATGACTCAGGGTGCGATGAGGGTGGAGGAGTACGAGAGGCACTTCATGAAAATGATGCGCTATGCCCCTGACGACACCACCACTGATGACAAGAAGCAGTTCTGGTTTCTGCGAGGCCTGCACCATGGTCTCCGCCAGAGCTTGAAGGCCAGCGAGCACAAGTCCCTTCGCCACCTGGTGAACAGGGCTATCGCGCTCGAGGAAGAACGCAGGGGGCATGAGGAGCGCATGAAGGGAAAGAAGAGGTTCGGAGATCGGGACCATGGCGACCGATCCTTCCAGAGGCCGAGGAGCGGACAGAGCAACCTGCTCCGCGGGAGCTACCGCCCGGGGAACAACCAACCCGGACGAGGCTTCGGAGGGAACCGTGCACCATACCCAGGAGGAAGGAGCAACTACCAGCAGCAGGGTGGTGGCTACAACCGCCCGCAGCAGAGCGCGTCGAGGCCCAGCACAGGAGGTTTCACCCCGACGTGTTACGCCTGTGGCAAGCAAGGCCACAAGTCGTACGACTGCCCCAGCAAGAAGGCCGCTGCTACACCTGCCAGGGCACTAGCTCCAGGAGGGAGGCCACCTCAGGCTGCTCCCCAGCCGGCCGCAGATCGCGGAAGGCTCAACCTCCTGACTGAGGAGGAGGCTACCGACGCTCCTGACGTCGTGATCGGTGAGTTTTTAGTTTGTGGCACTAAGGCTTTGATTCTGTTTGATACTGGTGCAACTAGTTCTTATGTGTCCTCTAACTTTGTAAACAAACTATCTCTCCCCATGACTCCCCGTCCGAAACCCATCATAACGAGCTCCCCGCTCGGAGATATTAGGTGCACTTTGCTATGCAAGGGAGTGGAGATGTTCATCAAGGGTCACAAGTTCCTCGGAGATCTGACCGTACTGAAGTCCAACGGGATTGATGTTATTCTGGGCATGGATTGGATCACCGCTCACAAAGGGGTAATCTCCTCGTCACCCCGACAAGTAACCTTGATGCACCCGAAGGGAACGAAGATCACCTTCGAGCCGCTAAAGTCTCGGGAAGTACCAGCTGTGTACAACCTCTCAACCAAGACAGTGGCTGATGTTCCAGTGGTTTGTGAGTACCCCGATGTCTTTCCTGATGATCTGCCGGGGTTACCACCAGACCGCGACGTGGAATTCGTGATTAACCTTGTGCCAGGGACTGCACCTGTGGCACAGAGTCCTTACAGAATGGGCAAGTTAGAGCTAGCAACGCTGAAGGAGGAGTTGGAAGCTCTCCGTGAGAAGGGGTACATCCGTCCGAGTGCATCACCTTGGGCTTCACCGGTGATGTTTGTGCCGAAGAAGGATGGGACGCAACGGCTGTGCGTCGATTACCGCGCTCTTAATGCGGTAACCATCAAGAACAAGTACCCGTTGCCTCGCATTGATGACCTGCTTGATCAGTTGAGGAAGGCCAGGTACTTCAGTAAGATTGACCTTCGGTCGGGCTACCATCAGATGAAGATTCGCCCTGAGGACATCTACAAGACCGCGTTTGTGACCCGGTACGGGCAGTATGAGTTCACTGTTGTATTGTTTGGTCTTACGAACGCCCCGGCTTACTTCATGAATATGATGAACAAGGTGTTCATGGACGAGTTGGACAAGTTTGTCGTGGTTTTCATTGACGACATCTTGGTATTCTCGGAAACTACAGAAGAACATGAAGAGCATCTGAGGATTGTGCTGGAGAAGCTGAGGCAGAATCAGTTGTATGCCAAGTTCAGCAAGTGTGAGTTCTGGCTAGAGGAAGTGGCTTTTCTTGGGCATGTGTTGTCCGGAGAGGGAGTTGCTGTGGACCCCTCGAAAATCGAAGCTGTATCAAGGTGGCAGACGCCCAAGACTGTGACAGAAATCAGGAGTTTTCTCGGAATGGCTGGATATTATCGCCGTTTCATCGAGAACTTCTCCAGGATTGCGAAGCCTATGACCGAGTTGCTGAAGAACAACACGCCATTCGTGTGGACAGAGAAGTGTGAAGCAAGTTTCCAAGAGCTCAAGACCCGACTCACCACAACTCCTGTGTTGACGCTTCCTGATGACAACAAGGACTTTGTGGTGTACTGCGATGCTTCGAGGCAAGGTCTTGGCTGCGTGCTGATGCAAGAAGGCAAAGTGATCGCTTATGCTTCAAGGCAGCTCCGAAAACACGAAGAGAACTATCCGACGCATGACCTTGAGTTGGCTGCTGTTGTTCATGCTTTGAAGATATGGAGGCACTACTTGATGGGCAACAAGTGTGATATCTACACTGATCACAAGAGCCTGAAGTATATCTTCACTCAGTCAGAGCTGAACTTGAGACAGCGAAGATGGCTAGAGTTGATAAAGGACTATGACCTCGACATTCACTATCATCCGGGTAAGGCGAATGTCGTGGCCGATGCTTTGAGCCGAAGAAGTTACTGCAACAACCTAATGGTGCAGAAGGAACAGCCAGAGTTGTACCTAGAGATGGAATGATTGCGGCTTGACATTATCGAGGAAGGTCAGCTCAATGAGTTGAGGGTAAAGTACACCTTGGAAGACCAGATCAGGCAAGCCCAGAAGAAGTGTCCTGAAATTGAGGAAGTGAAAGATCTTCTGATAAGAGGCAAGGCCCCTGACTACCGCGTTGATGAGCAAGACACGTTATGGTTGAAGAATCGCATATGTGTGCCCAGTGGAGAGGATATCCGGAAGACGATTCTGAAGGAAGCACATGAATCTCGATATTCCATTCACCCTGGATGCACGAAGATGTACCAAGACCTGAAGTGTCGGTTCTGGTGGGAGAATATGAAGAAAGACATAGCTGAGTATGTTGCCCGATGCGACACTTGCCAGAGAGTGAAGGCAGAACATCAGAGACCCGCCGGACTACTTCAGTCACTTGCGATACCTCAGTGGAAATGGGATGATATCAGTATGGACTTTGTGGTAGGTCTTCCCCGCACTCAGAAGGGGAATGACTCGATTTGGGTGATAGTGGACCGTTTGACCAAGGTAGCGCACTTTCTTCCGGTTAAGAACAAGTACTCTGTGAGTCAGTTGGCTGATCTCTACGTTGAGCATATCCTGAGGTTGCATGGAGCACCTCGCACCATTGTGTCCGACCGTGGTGCCCAGTTCACAGCTCAGTTCTGGAGGAGTCTGCACGATTCGATGGGCACTCACTTGGACTACAGCACAGCCTTCCACCCCCAGACAGATGGACAGACTGAACGAGTGAATCAGGTTCTAGAAGATCTGCTGAGAGCTTGTGTGTTGACTTACAGCAATGATTGGGAGAAGAGTCTGCCCTACGCTGAATTCTCGTACAACAACAGCTATCAGGCGAGTTTGCAAATGGCACCCTTTTGAGGCCCTGTACGGCAGAAAGTGTAGAACCCCGTTGATGTGGTCTGAGGTGGGGGAGAGGATCTTTTTCGGTCCTGCTTCCATTCTTGAGGCTGAGGAGAATGTGGCCAAGGTTAGGGAGAACCTGAAGATAGCTCAGAGCAGACAGAAGAGCTACGCTGACCCAAAGCGGAGGGATGTCTCCTTCGAAGTCGGTGACTACGTCTTCCTGAGAGTGTCACCGCTTAGAGGCACGAAGAGGTTCCACGTGAAGGGGAAGCTAGCCCCGAGATTCGTTGGACCCTTCCTGATCGTGGCAAAGGTGGGGAAACTTGCCTATAGGCTGGAGTTACCGTCTGACCTTGCCGGAGTGCACCCTGTGTTCCACATATCGCAACTCCGGAGGTGTCTAGACCCAAAGCTTGACAAACATGTCTCCACCGATGCTATCAATCTGCAAGACAACTTGGAGTACTTGGAGTACCCCGTGAAGATTCTGGATTGGGCCGAGAAGGCTACCAGGAGCACCACCATACGCCTCTGGAAAGTGTTGTGGAGCAATCACACCGAGCGAGAGGCAACGTGGGAGAAGGAGTCTGTCATGAGAGAGAAGTACCCGCACCTCTTCGAGACGGAGGTATTTTCTTAATCTCGAGGACGAGATTCTTTTGAGGGGGGGTGTCTGTAACATCCCTCAAATTTATTGAGGAATGTTAATTAATAAAAATGTGGATTTAAAATTTTCGATGAATTATTTGAGTGATTATCAACTTATTTAAGGATGTCTTCCTTTTCTCTCCTTTAATTCCTAGATTTATTTTGAGCTAAATAAAATTTCTAGGAAATATAAAAATGTTAGTGTGAGAAACTTGGAGTTCTTTTGGTTTTATTTGGAGTTTATTTGAGTGGGATTTCAAATTTGAATTTACATTCAAATTTGAATCTAAAATAGAAAGGGGTTGGAAGGAAATAGAAAAGGTAAAGGGAGGATAGCTTCTGGGCCGCGAGCCCAAAGTCCCGAAGTCCGCTGAACCACCCTCTTCTCTTTTTCCTTGCGCGCCGCGCCACCCCTCTCTTTTCCCGTCTCGGCCCAGCACAGCCCACCAGCGCGCCGGCCTGGTTACCACCAACCGCACCCCCGCGCTGAGTCGCTGCCAGGTGGACCCCGCGTTGCGTCATGCACACGTCACGGTGACGTCGCCCCCGTCATCTCCTTCCTTTTCCCCTTTGGCTGACGCCGGCGCCAAAGCGAGGGGCCGCGCCGCCCATGGCGCCGTCCCGACGCGCCTCGCGCCCCTCCGCGACATCCAAGCCGTCAACGTGCCCCCGTGGTGCACCCCGCCTATAAGAAGCCGCCGCCGCAGCCCTCGGAGACCTCCCAACCCTAGCCGCCTCGGGGACTTGTCCCCTTCCACCTTGCCACCGCCCGCCGGAGGAGAAGAAGGAGGGAGAAGGGAGAAGAAGGCCAGGAGCACGCCCACGAGTTCGCCGTCGACCTCGCGAAGCCGAAGGCCCGCACGTGGGAGCTCGGGGACGCTGCGAAGCCAAGGACCGCGACGCCCCTGCTTCCTCTGCTCCGCGCCACCGTCTCCTTCCTCGCCGACGACCCTGCTCCGTCCCTCTTCACCAACGTCTGCACGCCGGCCCGTGGCCACCAAGGTGAGGCCGCGCTCCCTCGCCCATTTGTGGTCGACCCGGCCTTCGATCCGAGGCGCAACGCGAGCACACCGTCGCCGTCGCCGCCGCGCCGCCGCGCACGCGCTTTGGTGAAGCCGGCCTTCGAGCCGTGCTGGGAATCTCTTCTGCAGGTGCCGCCGCCTTCACCGAGTGCACACACACGCCTCCGCCGCCTGCCTTGACACACGTAGTCGCGCACGTCGCCGGAACGCTGTCGCCCTGCTCGCCGCGCCGCCATGGCCGTCGCCATGGAGGTTTACTCCGTGCACACAGCAGCAGGGGGAAAGGCGCCGCCTTTGTGGCCGTTCCGTGCACGCCTCGTCGCCGGCAACCGCGCGCCCCCACACGCGCTCGTGCCCGGCCGCGGGAGCCCGAGCTCCACCGCCGCACGCGCCGCCCCGAGCTCCGCCATGGGTGCGCCCCTTCGGAACTCGCACGCGTGAGGGCAAAAGCCCCAGTTTTTGGGGTCTTCTCGTTCACCTGATGCACGCACGCACGTTTCTGGCATTTGGGCGCGCCCGCGCACCGTCGCCAGTGATCACCGCCGTGCGCCCGCGCAAGCACGTCACCGCCGTGCCTCTGTCTCGCCGCCGACGCACCTTTCCCGGCCATGGCCACCTCCTTGTTGCCCGGCCATGTGCCCCTGGACCTCCTCGTTCGCACCTTGTCACGCGTTGGTCGGCCCGGGCAAGCCTCGCCGCCGGCGAACCCTTGACCGCGCCGCCGCTCCTTATGAGCATTTTCACCGAGCACCTACCGCCGGCAACCCAAACCCCTGGGGTTTTGCGCCCCACACACGCACACACACACGACTCCTCGCAGAGGATCCGCCGGGATCTCGTGCGGCTGGCCAACCCAGGCCAAGCCACACGCGCCCCAGCACACCGCCGCGCCGCAGCGGATCCCTCCCGGATCCCACGCGCGCAGCCACTCGCGCAGCCACGTGGCCTGCCACGTGTGCAGGTGCTGGCCTTAAGCCAGTCGTGTGGCGGCCGCGTCAGCACTGTAGCCGGCCTACAGCTGGCTATAAGTCCCTTTAGAGCTAGCTAGAGATAGTCTAGAGCTAGTTAAAAGTCTGCAATATTGTATATGCGTATTTTAATTTCAGAAATGTATTTTATCTTCGGAAAATCATAACAAATCCGTTTTAGCTCTGAAAAATATGAAACTTCTTCTGAAAATCTTCTAAAAATCCAAACTTCGTGCTAGACTAGAGGTTGCCTCTTTTTGGATCTTATTTGCTCTTCATCTTGGATTTATTGCCTTTAGTAGCCGAGTTTATTTATTTAAATACGCTTCTAGGAGCTGCCGGAGCCGGAGAGCTGAACCAGGACTACGACGACGACCTCAGCTACGACGACCACTCGTACCCAGGTTCACGCCCGACCATCTTTGAATGCCCATTAGGCATGGCTATTTTAGAACTGCTAGTGCTTTATTTAATGCATAGAGATGGATATGATGAACCCATGCATAGCCTCTTTTACATACTTGTCCTTGATTGACCTACTACTGTTTACTTAAGCTAGATGATGTGCTGAGCTTGCTGTGCATGTGTTGGGATTATTGTGGTAGTTCTTGGCGTGTGTTGGGAAAAACCGGCAGGAGAAGGCGTTTTGGGATATTTTGGCGGGGGTGAGCTCGAGACAACCTGATCTGGGATCGGGGGCCAGGGATCGTCTTCTCGGACGTTGCCCGAGTTGGTACCTATGGCGGGTACACCGTTTTAGGAGCACAGGTGTTGGGGATTTTGTGATGACTTGGAGGATATGAGCTTGCCCCGGTCTGAAACCGAGTGGGTCGCCTGTTACACGGGACTTTCGTACACACCACCTCGCCGAGAGTGGGGATAGGGCCGTTCGACCCTAGCAAGTGCGGTACCATACCTGCCAGCAGGATAGCGGGGTATCAGTGGGGGAGAGGTGGGAGTGAGTCCACCCTCTCAGTGCGACTCCCGTGTGGCCACACGGGGGCATTTTCACAGTTCTGGGGTGGTCTTCTGCGGGGGACCGCATCGAGACCCGGATGCAGGATGGAACCGTAACTCCTAGGTGTTCGCCCGGTAGGGTAGGCTCGGTCGGCCGTACACCGTCCGGGTACTATTCCGAGTTGGGTACTGGTGTACACGCTCTGCAGAGTTTAGATCTATACGTATAGCCGCGTCCTCGGTTATGGACATGCCCGTTGTTTCTCCGACTCTTACGTTTTGGGATTTCTACCTCCCCCTTATAGGATGAGTGTGATTGGTGAGCCGTGGTTGTATTCGGGGAGAGGAGAGTTGCTCCCTCTACCTCGCGGATCCGGGTGCAACCATTGAGGTGCGAGGAGTGGGAGTTCTCGCACCGACCCTAGATGGAGATAGGTGATGGTGACGGTGATCTGGGTAACCAGATGTATCCGTATGTGGATGAGAGATATGGGATATGGTGAACTTATGGAGATATTACTCTATTTTTGCTGCTGCTGCATAGGAAACCCTGCTACTACCTTGAGATACTCTTTTCCCCTTAGAAATAGGCCACTTAAAGCTTGCATACGGTTGGTGACGTGGACCTATCCCGATCCTTGGGGATAGCCCCTGAGCTTGCAGGGTACGAGTCCGACTACGACAACAATGCCGACGGATGGTACGACTGAGGGGGCACGACGCTTCGCTCAAGGATGCCTGTGGGAGATGCCTGAAGATGGAGACACCTTTTGAAGACTAGCTACCGCTGCGTAGGCTCTTATTTCTGTTATTCCGCCAAGAGGCGAGTATTGATGTACTCCGAATAATCAGGACATGTAATAATCAGATTATTATTCATACTCTGATGCTTTATTTCGATGTATGACTGTGTTATTTATCTGTGATGAATGCCTGTGCGTGACAGCGTCTGATCCAGGGACTATCACGAGACAGAATGCTGGGTTTTCCGATTTTGAAAACCCAGGGCGTTACATATACATTGTCCACAAAATGGATAGGTCACTCATAAGTTTCTTACAATTCAAATCACACTTTAACATTTGAATACCTCATAACATGTTCCAACTCATATACACATCAAATTTGGATGAAAACTTACCTTTAGTCCCTTATTAACATTTGAGGAGTTACACTGCCACTTGTTGGGCAAAAAAGTTATTTTTCTATTTTTTGAATCACTAATGAATACACCCTTGTGAAGTAAGTTGCAAACTAGTTATCTTATATGCTCCCAATATATTTTTCACACGTAACAGACAACATATAAGTTGTCACCTAGAAGTTTCAAGAATTTTCAAATAGATTTACTATTTTCTATCATTTAAATGAATTTCTACAAGTTTACTCAAAGTAATTCCAAATTGACCATATGTACCTCTAATAAGATTCAAAAAAATTCAAAAAAACTATATTTAGGTGACTATGTTCTATTCTAGCCCACATCTTGAAGATTGATAAAAAATCAATTGTCTTATAGGGAAAACTCAAACTTTTACTAGTCACCTTATTATAAAATAATGATAATAATACCTAAAACTTCTCCAAAAATTATGTAAATTAGTAAAATGTACGTGCGACACGCACGTGTTAAAAAAATAAGCAAACACAAATACAGTAAGTGGCTAGCTACTACTTCGGCCTCAAGAAACAATACCTGTTCGACCAGAGATAATTATATTTTGAACAAGTACTTTCTTTAAAAACTAATTCTCCGAAATGACTTGAGTTAAAGCACACCTACTGAGTTACTGATACCAAGCAATTCATTTCCTTTCATCCTCAAATCCATCGAGTAAAAGCTGTCTGATCGAGCATCCTATATCTTCAAATATTATATTGACCAAGTAAATACAAACTTCATAAACAAAGAGCAAGAGTTCAGAGGGAACCAATTGTATTGACCAAAAATTGAGATAGGATAAGCAAGGGAATCATACAGACGCATTTCGGTAAAACAATCAACCATGAAATCTCAATCAAATATTCTTCAAGTCAAGAAAATTGCATAGGTCACATTACTATTATATTTGACTGAATCAGTTCGAATTGGGTAACTGTGAAGACAAATTTACTGAAAATTGTGGAAAGAGTTTCCATCAGAATACATGCTACTATAGAATATAGAATGTAGTTTCACATCTGGTTCTAGGCTGCCCCATCGTCAAAATCTTCGGGCATACGAAAAGTTTCACTCAGTTGGGACATAGATCCCTTGCCCTCCAAAAGACTGTCTTCTGAAGATGTCACATGGGCTTCCTTAGCAGCTCGCCATACAATACTAATACCTTCAGCTTCTGCAGTTGAGGCCATTATCAACATGCCAATTGACTTTCCGTGCACCCTGAAAATGTTGTGAACTCATTCAGCTGTGGCAACGTCAAAAGCCAAAAATTCTACAAGCACCGAAGATACGAGTTAGAAACCTAAAACCAAAAGTTGCGTCTTGTGTGTTATTTGATGTTTGCTGAACAGGTAAATCCAAATAATAGTTATGATTTTTTTAGTTCCCACTCCGGATTGCTGAACAGGTAATTCCATTATGATTTTTTGAGTTCCCCCTCCGGATTATATCAGCATTGTACATATATGAAGTAATTTCTAACAGGAAAGGTGCATTCTGAGCAACAAGAAAATCATTGAGGACGATATTTGACAGTTGCTTCTTTATTCTTGAGAAACTAAACATATAGCATTTTTGTTTACTGAAACTAAATTTTTGAATTTGTTCAAACCTATCTCACAATGAAAAAAACTGCAAGGTATTTTAAATATGAAGAAACTCAATAAACTGGTCAACAAGACGGTATGCTTCTCTCTGCTTCTCTGCTAAATGATTTTATAGCTCAAATATGTAATTTTTAAGCTTCTCATATTCAGGAGTAGATTCCTCCAATGGTTTTTCTTTCCCAGAACAACATCACTAACTTTTGATTGTACATCCTAAATGAAGATGGTGTCACGATTGTTAACAGACAAATGCAATGTTAATATTGAAAAGTGGATGGGAGGAAATCAGAATAATGATATTTGTAATCCTATAAATAATTTTGTTCAACAAGTGGCAAGAATGTCTCACTGGACACATATACCAGATTAAACATCTGTAGTGAATTTGCGGCCATCTTAAAAATACCAGTCTCATAGGACCTTGCCCTATCCATTTTATGCTTCATGCATAGGTTAACAAAATGAGAAGAAGATCAAAATCTACAGTAAATTTTGTGCAAGTAAGAAGTCATGGATATAGAAAGACACAAGACAACCATCAAGAGAGCACGGAATTTTGTGCAAGTAAGAAGTCATGGATATAGAAAGACACAAGACAACCATCAAGAGAGCACGGACCCTGTAAGGTACAAGGTTGCATACTATTGCAAAGTATGAAGTTGAATTTACATAACACATTTAAATAATCATACCTTCATAGCTGAAGTATCTGACTGATATTACTTATATTTTGAAGAGAATTTCAGCATGAAATCAAGTAAAATAATCAGTAGACATATTAATTGTGTGGCTGCCAGCAGCTATGCTAAGGACATGCCATTCCAAAGACAGATCCTACACACTCTAACAGAACAATACTAATTTCAAGAACCATGGGTTTACAAGAAAAGAAGCTTAACTAAAACACAAGCTAATTTCTTTCATCTCCTATTGAACTGAATTTTTTTCTCGTATGTTTGTATATATTTCTATCCAAACTGATACAGAATCAAATTAGGTGGAGAGAGAGACAAATGGAGCCGAAATTTGCTAAAATGTGATGTCGAGGCATGATAATTTGCTCATCAATCAGGATCTGATTCAAACGCCAAATCAACAATCAATGGATGCAATATGTTACATAAATGAAATTGAAACATGCAGGATAATAGTGGATCGATAGTAGTATTTTACTTAAGGAAGTAGAGCCGCCAATCGAGTTGCGCGTCGTGCGCAAGCGGGCAGGCACGGATGCCTAGCACCTTCACCTCCTCGGACTTGAGGAGCCGGCGCCGGCCGGTGGACCTCGCGGCGGCGGAAGGAGTGGCGCGAGAAGGGCCCCGCCGGCGCGATGGAGAAGCAGGAGCCCCATCCTCCCCATCCCGCCACGGCCGCCGTGGCAGTGGCTCGGCGCGTGCTACTCACCTCTGTCCCTCCCCTGCTGCACGGCGATGCGGACCAATCGATTCGGGTCGGGCGTTGGCGCAGCCGGCCGGATCTGAGAGACCAAGCCGACGAGATGGTGGGTGAGCGAACCACGCCACCCCTCCCCTGCTCCCTTCCTCCCCGGACTGGGCGAGCGGAGCACCTCCGACGATGGCTGCTGCTCTTCGGCGAGGACGGCTGCGGATCGGGCGCGGCTGGTAGTGCATCGATCTACGTGATGGGAAGCTCGCGGGGGCTAGCAGCGATGGGGACGTCACGGAGCAAGAGGAGTTGGCAAGGGCTTGCGGGGCAGCAGCGGCGGCGCCAGGCGCTCCCTCCTAGGCTCGCCTCCTCGAGGAAAGGGTCGCGACTTCGATGAGACCGGAGGGATCCGGCTGCGCTGCCTTTGGGTGGGCCCGATGGGTACGAAGGATTTTCTTTCTGTCGCGGGCGGGTGCACTGGGTGGGTCCTGCGGGTATAGCGCGCGGGTATGCACGGGTGGGGTAAGAAAAGAATTTCGTTTTTGGCAGAAACACTCTCCAAATTGCGATTTTCGGTTATTCGTAGTCCTTCCACCCTATCCACTTCCAAAAACATATGATGGGTGGGTCCGGCGTGAGGGGTAAAGCGGGTCCGAATTGGGTTAGAAAAGTTTTCAATTGTCTTCGCTCCTTATAGTATAGATTGACATAGAATCATTTTATGAATTACAAGATTGAAAAAAAAAGTTTCATACGATTTTGTGAAAATTGGAGTATACATTGTTCATAAACTAGATAGTTCCATCACATTGTTCCATACAACTCAACTCAAACTTCATGATTTGAATACCTTATAACATGTTTAGACTCATACGCACTTCAAAATTGAACAAAACCTTACTTTTAACATCTTATTAACATTTTTGGATCTACATTAGCACTTGTTGTGCAAAAAAGTTATTTTTCTATTTTTTTAATCACTAAAGAATACACCCTTGTGAACTAAGTTGCAAAATCATTATCTTATATTCCCCAAATATATTTTTCACACTTAAAACACAACAGATAAGTTTTCATCTAGGAATTTCAAGAATTTTCAATTAGATTTGCTGTTTTCTAACATTTAAATGAATTTCTGCAAGTTTACCAAAAGTAATTGCATGTTGACCTATATGTACATCTAATAAGATTTAAAAAATTCAAAAAAATTATATTTAGGCACCTATGGTCCATTATAGCCCAAATCTTGGAGATTGAAAAAAAATTCAATTGACTTATAGGGAAAACTCAAACCTTTTCTAGTCACCTTGTCATAAGATAATGATAATAGTACCTAAAACTTCTCCAAAAATTATAAAAAATGTCATAGAATCATTTTATGGATGTACAAGCTTGACAAAAAAGTTTCAAAAGATTTTGTTAAAATTGGAGTATACATTGTTCATAAAATGTATACATGTCTGATATAGTTTCTTATAAATAAAGTCAAACTTTAGGATTTTAATACCTTGTAACTTTTTTTAAATCATATGAACCTCAAATGTTGACTCATTCTTACATTTACCTTCCAAATCATATGCATAATTTTATTTTACCTTTTTTTATTTTTTGATATAAAACATGAACACAATTAATAACAAGTTATTACCACACTTGGTCACTAATATGGGTGTGGCGTAGTGGTAGGGTGCTGCGTCTTTTGTCTCCACCACCTGGGTTCGAATCCCAGCTTTCTCTCCTTTGCGCCAAGTTTTTTTATTTATAACCTTTGCCTTATAGTATAAATAATATAATACCAAACTTCTTAACAACTGATGTTGTAGCATAGTGGTAAGGCATGGGAATCTCAGCAGCAAGACTTGGGTTTGAATCCCACCTTTGCCAATTATTTTTGATTTTTTCCTTTGCGTGGTCGGCCAAGAAAAAGGAGTATGTACTGACCAACAAGTTTTTAAAGTATATAGAAACAAACTTCTAAGCACCAACACAACCTACCTTGTAGCTCAGTGGTAACACACTCGCCTCCTAACTTTTAGGTTGTGGGTTCGAGTCTTCGTTCACCTTTTTTTTTGCGATGGATTAAATTTCGGTCGCGGCCGGGGTGCGTCGGATTAAATTTCGGTCGTGGCCGGGGTGCGTCGGGCTGCGGCCAGGGGCAGCTTGGGCGTGGCCGGCCGCGGCCAGGGTGCGGCCGCTTGAATTCCGGTCGCGGCCAGGGGCAGCTTGGGCATGGCCGGCCGCGGCCAGGCTGCGGCTGGCTGGGCGCAGCTGGGCGTGGTCGGCCACGGCCAGGGTGCGGTTGGCCGCGGCCACAGTGCGGCCGGCTGGGCGCAGCTGGGGCGTGGCCAGGTGCGGCTGGGCATGGCCAGGGCGTGGCAGAGGCAAAGTCATGTTTAAAAGAGTTTCAAACCATAATAATTTTCAAGAAAAATTGGTATGGAAGCATATTTTAACTGCCACTACTGCCGTGCGAGTCTCCGTTTTGAACATTATAGCTTTTGTTTTTCTTTTTCATTTTTCATTAATAGTTAAAAATTTCCTTTCTCGAAAAAACACCAGAGGTCAGATTGCCCAGCTGCTGCCGTGTGAGTCACCCTTTTGGTCATGAAAAATTCATGAATACCAAAGTTGTCCAACTCATCAAGATCTATTTAAATTTTATTTAGATCAATTTTTCATTTGAAAAAGTGTTAGTATACATTGGTCATTAATCCTAAATTCACTCACATAGTTTAATAAACTATGTTAGAGACTTGTCAAATTTGTACTAAATGTTATTAGTAATTTTGAAAATGATGAAATGACCTATATAACATGTTAGGCGTTATCCACTTGTTGTATAAAAAAGTAAACTTCTTAATAGCTCAAATGACGGCCTAGTGGTAGAGAACGAACTTCCCAGGATCAAGGTTGCTGGTTCGAATCTCTCTTGGCGCATGTTTTTTTATTTTCCGAATTAAACAATATTTATTTTTTTAAAGGAAAAATAACCAAATTCATCCACAAATAAAGACTTAGTGCAGTGGTGAAGCTCTCTATTCTAGTCTCTAAGACGTGAGTTCGATCCCCTCAGTTGCCACCTTTTTTGCCATGATTTTCAATAAAAAAATTGTTGACTTGTCTGGGCCTCTTCTTTTTTTTTTGCTCATGCGCCGGTGGGTTGGGTTTTTTCTTTTGGCAGCCTGGTTTTTTTTGTTTTTTCTTCAAATGCGTCGGTGGGCTTAATTACGTATTCAGCTTTCCTTTTAGTGCAACCAGAATTAGTATAATGAATTCACATAATTCATTGGTGGCAATAGAAGCTAATTGATGCAACGATTTGTTTTCTAGATGCAACACACACACATGAGCTATCACAACAAAGTTTAAGTTTTAGACAACGTTATTTCATCGTGGCCACAAGCAGGCATAATCGCAACCACCTAAATTTTTGTGGCAACAAACGCCCATGAAACGCAATGAACTGTTTTCTGGATGCAACAGGCACATGAGCTATCGCAACAAAAGTAAAATTTTAGACAACGTTATTTCATCGTGGCCACAGGAATGCCTATTCGCAACCAACTAAATATTCATGGCAACAAACACACATCAAACGCAACGAATGATTTTCTGGATGCAGCAGGCACATGAGCTGTCGCAACAAAGGTTAAGTTGTAGACAACGTTCTTTCATCGTGGCCACAGGCATGCCTATTCGCAACCAAATAACTATTCGTGGCAAAAAACAAATATCTATCCCAACACTAAATCGAAACTATCGCAATGCACAATTAGTTGTGGCAATAGGTACCCATAAA
The DNA here is from genome assembly GCA_036936925.1 of Cenchrus fungigraminus. Lineage (NCBI taxonomy): Eukaryota > Viridiplantae > Streptophyta > Magnoliopsida > Poales > Poaceae > Cenchrus > Cenchrus fungigraminus. The sequence continues at coordinate 117,493,906 of CM072774.1, read as the reverse complement.
GGCAACCACCTTTTTCACTGTGGCATTAACACCAACATGTTGCAACGAATGTTTCAACAGACGCAAGCCATTTTTTTGGTGGCCATAAGATCCAGATATCTCAACCCATTAATACATTGGTTGCTATAAAACCAAATATTGCAACCAAATGTGTGGTGTTGCGAAAAAAATCGTGCTCTAATGGTCAATTCCTAGTAGTGTATGTAGCACTCAAGTTGCCTCGCCAACCTTTGTAGCGTTCGTGGGCAATCTTCAATATATTTTCCTCTGGATTTTGAATGCCCTCAAAATCCCATCCCTCCTGGTAGGAAGGAAACATGTTATTCATTCATGATTCAATCATAACACTGGATACGAACAAAATAGAGGGAACGCATCTGCTATATTAAATTAACAAGGTGCATGTGGTGGACAGTGACTTACCATTACAGCTTTTACGATCTCTTTCTTGACTACTAGAAGCACTTCACTCCAATGTCGGACTCCAATTAGTGGAGCCCTCTGCCTAATATGTACAACAATCTCATCAACAAAGGTACATCTGTTTTCTCCACAGGGACCACCCAACTTTGATGAAAATTGGATTTTCAACTTTTCGCAGCCAGATCTTGATCTCTTGGAAACTGTAGATAACCCTTTCAGGGTTCCACGGCCAACATTCTTGCCACCTACTTGCATTCACACCAGAGAAAATAACATTCACTACCGAACAATAGTAGTTGCAGAATCCAATGAAAAATAAAGAGTGAAGTTTCTCAAGGTGTAGAGCTTTTATAACCTTTTGTCTTCCTTGGTCTCCAAGCATGCGATGGAAGTTGTGGTGGCGGCATCATTTCCGGTGGCAGCGTTGGGCTGCTGTCATTGCTCTCATCTTGTTGGAGTATGACTACATCTGTAGGTTTAGCTTGAACTTTATCATACGCCTCTGAAAAATGGAAAACACATGCACTTAGAAGGTTCACATTTTTCATCACAAATAAGCTGCAGTCGACAAGGAAAAAGGATTTACTAATTTCTTTGAGAGATCTGACACTAGTTAACCATTTAGTGTACGCTTTAACTGTATCTTCCCTGAAGTCATCGTGAAGGTCTGCAAATTAATTAGAAACACTGGTATGAGTATAATGTGTAGTCAGGGCTACATGTAGCTAGTGTAGAACAAGCAACATACGTACCATAGTCCTCGTCTTATTCTTCAAGCCAAATTTTTTATTCATCAACACCATAGTAGTCTTCATCATCAGAATCAGGGTCATCATCATGATTAGGCTGCCGCCTCTGAAGTTTCAGGGGTGTAACACTAACCGCCCCTGCATCAACAGCAGTTTTTGACAGTACCAACCTTTATTTCCTCTCATTGCTTGACTCCACATACTGAACCATTTGCAGTATATCTTTCTTAGATTTAATTTCAATAGGACTCGTTGTACAGGTATAATCTTCATTTCTCTTCATGTAGTACATGTAGCCCCGCTGCTCAAATCCAAACATTTCTTTAATTTCTGTCAGGGCACTAAAGTCTATAATACCCTTGTCCAATGTAGCAGAGACGTATCGTAGATTTTCCCCACGGATTTCGATTAGTACAGTCCACACATCACCTGTCAAATCGGAGTCTCTACACGTGCACATAACTATTAATATGGCAGCATGGACAAATTCAGATGTAGTACTAATAATGGTGTATGCGTATATGCATATATATACTGTAGGAAGTATGTCGAAAACAAATATGTAGTGGTCAAATAGCACAATGCCTATTCAGCTCAGCGAGTTTCACAACAACAATTAGTTTCTGTTACAACTTTTTAGATAGAGATAGACCTGTATGAGCACATAACTATGAACACGTATTTCTTATTAAGGAAAAGGCAAAACAAAAGAAGGATGTTGAAAATAAAGAAAAAAATGATGCGCACATGTATCCTGATATGAATGTAAATTTTAATAGATAAATCAAATGAGATTGTGCTGTCATCAAAGGGAGGTACATTCTAGAAATTGTAGTGGTGGCTCATGAGTTAGTTCATATTTTAAACAAAAGTAAGGAGCCAGGTCTGAGATTGAAGTTGGATTACGAGAAAGCATATGATAGAGTTAATTGGGAGTTTCTGTTTGAGATCCTTTCATCTAGGGGTTTTAGTGAGAGATGGACATGATCCAGATACAAACCTTAGTAAAAGGTGGCTATGCAGGGGTCAATCTGAATGGGGAGGAGAGTTCCTACTTTAAGCTTGGTAAAGGTCCAAGGCAGGGAGACCCTATTTCTCCCCTCCTGGTGTGTGTTGGTTGACCATTAAAAACTTTCTTGCAACTAAATGCCATTGCTTCTGCTGGCCTATGGGCTATTTGGAAGCTAAGGAAAGAACTGTGCTTTCAGAACAAAGTTTGGCAAAGCATGGAGGGGCTTCTGATGAGACACATGCTGATCTGCCAGGAACAAAAAAGCAGGAGGTGGCGCCAGTGAAGATGACCACCAGCAATATGTTGCCTGTGCGTTTGACCTGAAGAGAATGAGTTGTGCGCGTCTGTTAAGGCGAGTGGTGTGTGTGTTAGATACCCAAATAGCAGTGAGTAATCTTCTAAATTTTCTGTTCCTTTGGAGTGAGTGAGTGTCTTGCGAGACACTGGTGCTTCTGTTTCAACATTGTAAATTGATAAACCTTCATGTATTTTAATTAAGGCTGGGGCTTTTTTGCCCTCGAACTCTAAAATAAAATCAAATGAGATTAATGGACAAACATGTGACAAAACATCACGGGCTTAATCGAATTTTCCCTGGTGCCTAACTGACTGACTTTTATAAGATGCACCAATATATAGAAGAATGACAGCGGCAACGATTCATTGAGAAGTGAGAACCCTAGATGGGATTAGAGGTATATCAAATCGATTGCGTGGAGGGAACAACATAACTACTGCACACAATTTTATCCTGAAAGCCAGGAAACTCATCAAGAAGGTGTAGAGTGAGGCGACTGATACGCACCTGAGACCGTTAATGTCAATATCGACTTCGATGACATCGTGCCCATTTTGACATTGCACCTGAGGCGGCGCACTAGGGTAGAGAGGAACCGTCCTGCCCCTCCGGCCTCCACGTTCCCCTCGTCGCCACCTTCCCGAGAAGACCAGATTCTGTAACTATGGTCGCTGCCGCCGTGCGTGGTTTAGGGGGACGTGGGATGAGGACGCGATATTTAATCTGGGGGGTAATGGCGGGATGTGAAATTTTTTTTGGTAGAAAACGTTCGGTGGCGATATTTAACTTGGGGGTTAATCAGGTGGGCTGTGAAATTTTTTTTGGCAAAAAAAACGTGCTGAGTTTTCCCTCTTGCCGCATGCAGTGGGTCCCACAGGCTCAATTGTTTTCGTTTTCGAGAACTTGCCCTTTTAATGTCATTGTATTATATTTTGAACTAATCTATTTTTGTCATGTGTTTGTTTCAAATTCCAGGCTGTCTACAGTAGCCTTGATTGAAATAACATATGAATGTGGGTGGGATGAGAGATTGTGAGTGCTAGACAATAATAGGAGGGAAGAGTATGCAACATAATTTGCCTTCTCCTGACGCGTTTTCACTCAAGAACAATTGACACAAACAGATACTGACAAATATATGGCACTCAAGAACACAACCATTCAACAAAGAATAGCAGTACTAAACACAAAGCTTGCACTCACAAAAGGGTACAAGCACAAAGCTTGCACACAAAAGCGGTACTAAACTCTGCATGCATATTAGATGTCTATTAGTTAGAAGCACAAGTCTTGGACACAAAATCATCACTAATTAATTACACACCATACATTAGATGTCCATCAGGCACAAGCTTAAGGTTTCCACACACAAAAGCATTAGAAAGAACAAGGCTTTCACACAAAAGTAGTACTACACTGATTACATGCATTAGTGCCGGCCTAATCACACACCATCTGTGCACTCAGGGAGCGAAATACGTCCGCTTCATAAGGACGCGAATATTCTCACCCTTTCACTTGAGCTGTTAGTTGACTGAGGGGCAAGAAGTTAGCATATATATATATATATAGTGTTTTGCTATAATGCACGTTGGTGCATTCTGTATAGAGAATGCACCCACCCTGATTGTATTTAATTTATGCTCAGTTGCAACTGGACTTACTTTGGTTGCAATTGATTCACGTCGGACTGCAATTGGGTGGTCTAGTTACAATTGGTTCGTATCTAGTTGCAACGGGCCAGATTTGATCTAATTAGTTCCGTCGAGTTGTAATAGTATAGTGTCATGGTTGCAATTGATCTAGTCTCACTGTTGCAATTGGTTTACACGCAGTGAGCGCCTAGTTGCAACAACTTGGGTCTGATTGTAATTGGTCTGCATCCAATTGCAACTGGTCCGTCTAGTTGCACTTAGTGTAGTCGAACATTCCTAACTATGGGAGTCTGTACATTTGTTCTACAGAATGTTTTTCCGCCTAGTTGCAATTGGTATGGTGTTACTGTTGCAATTGCTGTAGTCAGCCTGTTGCAATTGGTTGAATCTGCGGGGTCTGTGCATCTGCTGTACAGATTGCACTTTGTTTCATTTTAGCCTCACCGTATATATATATATATATATATATATATATATATATATATATATATATATATATATATATATATCACAATCGGAAATTAGCACTTTTAAGCTAGGGGTGCCATATCTGACCTCCCTCCTCGACGGCTTTGGCCAATCTCCAGTCTCCTCATCGCTGTCACGCAAGAATGTGCAATGAATTGAGACCTTGTCATTGACCACGAAGACATAGTCGTGTTCAGGAGTCTTCATTAACAAAAAATCAGAGGCAATATTAGAATCTCAAACATGCATGATTGCAACGACTAAATTAACCTCAAACGATTCCAGTGCTAAATTTAGAAAAAATTTATGCTACGTATAGTTAATACTGAAATATTTTAACATGCATTTGTACTAAATTTTTCACTAATAATTCCAATCTGATGTACAAGAATTCTCATGCTATATATTTAGTCAAGATTGAATGCGATTGCTCAATTAAATATTGTAACATTTTAAACTACTTATAGTAATCTGAGTTGACTACAAAAACCCTATTCCATAGCTGCAGTAGAAAACCCCAATTCCAAATCTATCCTCCCAGCAAGAAACTCCCAAATTGATACTAACCGGAGGGGCAGGAGGCGGAGTGATGCCCAACAGTTCGTCATCAGAATCCTTGATGATGACTGGCACCACCTCTTCAGCGTCCTCGTCGGCATCGAGGACGGCGGCCGGCGCCGCCACTTCATCTTCCTCCTGGTTGCGCCTCAGGATAGTCGTCGTCCTCATCCTCCTCCGGAGCGTGTTCCTGGTGTGATCGCCCCTGACGGATCTTCCTCGCCCATCACGCCTCTGCTTGGTGGAGTTGTGCTCCACTTCAGGCCACCCAACAATGGCGGTTGCAGGCTTGTCGGCGGGAATGGCGGCAGCGGCACCCGGGATGGACTCATAGCTGCGAGAGTGGGAGGAGCGAACCATCTCGCCAATGGAGGAAGAGCGGCGGTGACAGCAGGACGGCGAGAGCAGCAGTTGATGGGACAGATTGGGAAGGAAGCGGGGTGAAGGGGCAATGCGTGGTGGTGAAATCCGGTGGCCTCACTTTGTTTATGCATGTGAAGGGACGCATTCATTTCTTTAGTCACTAACTCGTGGCCCCAGCTTGATCAGTGTACCCACGTGTCAGAGAGCCGAATTGGGTTTGTTATATGTAACCGGAAGAGGAAGGGGCAAACTCGTGGGAACCACTATGGTCAAACATGTCTTCGTTTTAAATTTCTTTTAATTGTTGAAATGGAATTAAATTCTACGACATCAACAATGAATTCAAATGAGAAAGTTGGGAATTCAATAGTTTTAGAACTTATCGAGATCTACAACTTTTATTTAGGTGCGTTTCGCCAATCAAGTTACCTTCAACTATTTACAGTAATAGTTTAGAAATTCACAAATTTATTTGGGGCAATACATGATTTTGAATTAAAAAGTTGTGAATACGAAAGTTGTAGAACAACATCTACAAACTGTATTTAAGTCACAAATCCATTAAATTTCACAGAGTTTGAATAATCCAAATTGTGAATTTCAATAATTGTCAACTTCAAGCAAGATTTTTCATACACTAAATGATGACAAATGGAATTGTGATGAATACCAAAGTTTCATAATTCATAAAAGGTCTACAATCTTTGTTTAGGTAATGTTGTCGTTTTCGAAAGTTGTAGTATACATTGGTCATTACACCTAGATTGACTTAGACAGTTTAAGAAACTATCTTAGAGGCTTGTCAATTTTGTACTTCACGTTATTACTACTTTAGAAAATGACTGAAAGACCTAAATAAAGTTCGTAGATCCTGATGAGTTATGAAGCTTTGGTACTCATCACTTTTCCATTTGACATCATTTAGTGTATGACAATATCGATTGTAGTTGTCATTTTTTGAAACTCACTATCACGAGAAGTTTTTTCAAAATAATAGCCTTAATAAATTTCAAAACAATGATACAGCATGAATTTAGGAATATGTAGGAATAAATGATCTATTTTGAAGTTCGTATGAGGGAGAAGTGTCATGCAAAATTAAATAAACAAAAAACTGTGCTAGTTCTTTAGTTGTCACAACAGAACACGCAGCACATTGGTAGGGCCCCAGTGTGTAGATTCCAGGACCATGGTTCGATTCGTTGTTGGTTGTTTTCCAATTGTTTTTTTGTTTTCGTTTATTTGATTTAATGTTTTCCCCTTTAGATTTCCTAGAGTTGTGTTAGGGACTCGGTGTACAAAGATATAGATACTTGTGTGCAGGACATGGTCCAGGCTCACAGGCCATCGAACAGGCCCACATAGTTCGGCCGAACCAGTGGTTTGGCCGACCCATCCGTGGGTCCATTGGGCCTCCACTTTTGCCAGTGATTTAGAGTTGGGCTAAGGATATATTTCCTTGATGAGCCTTGGTTTTTGCAAGTACTAGAGTAATACTCCCTCCAAATTATAATATTTGACGTTGCTTAGTTCAATTTTGAACTACCAAACATCAAACAAAACGATATGGACGTAGTAACACATAAATAAAGTACTAAAAACTTGTTGCCATTTTGACCCTATGAAAGCACACGCAGCATCCAATCCACATGTTCTTTTACATATAGATAACATCAGCAGACTAGCATCCAGCTATATATCTTTAATAAGTTACTGCCATTGTGGTGACATTCATCAACCTTTGGCATCCAACACACATATGCCCGTGGACACATCTTCTTAGACAAGTAGCTCAGTCATCTACTTCTGCAGTGAGGTACTCACCAACCTGCATCTTTCATTTGATAGCTTTGCGAAGCTGCTCAGCCATGCGCCGTATCTGACATTTAACAACAGGGTGCATTAGCATCTGGTTAACGTAAAGTCCAAAAGCATCACACAAAAGAAGAATGATGTAGCACATCACCTGCCCACCAGATAGAACTGAATCATTGGTAACCTCATCATCGCTCTCAACATTTATAGCCAAGTGACATGTTATCTTGTGGTACACAACTTCATACTTCTTTCCATCAACCTTTATTTAATATAAAACCATGATCACATTGATGATCAAAAAGTTACATGCCACATTTAAATCTGGTCTACTAACAGTACTTACCCAAATTGAAGTTAAAAAAAAGACCACAATCTCTAATATTCATGGCACTCACCAAAGCCAGTGATGTGGAAGCAGGCGCGTCTGGGAAGTCGTACTGAACATCAGTCTCTGGGGTAACAGGAATACAAGTACATATGTGGCGGGTTCGTCGCACCTATGAGGAGATAACAAATTTTCCTCAAAAAAAAGGAGATAACAAATGTTAACATAGTACAGCTATCACTATATTATGTAATCCTTTGTTTTGGTGTTGCATTCCTATATTAAGGATGTGGTATGAAAAATGATGAATCCTTACAATGATTTTATGGTGTTGTCAATGAATGTATACAAAAATAATAATTATGATATTTCATACAATGACCTTCTACATGTGGAATATTTTGGTGCATTGCAATTGTGAATGCAGCAAAACGAATCTAACAAATGTGAATCACAATCTACTGTTGCTGTGCTCATAATAGTGTGACTAGCATTAATTCAAGATAGCACAGCCTAACACAGCCTCACTTCTGTCTGGCACCAAATGACCAAATCCAATCTACAAAAGGAACAAAGGCAAAATCTGTACTCCCTAAATCCCACATCGTGTAGCTGCACTAATCCTCGAGTACAGTTATATACCAATCTATAAATGACTATGGAAATGATGGAAGGGGCTTGGTCACCTGGTTATTATTGATGCGTGATGATGGGGCTGCGGCGGCGGCGCTTGCACCACCCGCTGCATCACCTTGGTTCTTGGGGGTGGCGGCGCTTGCTCCCACTTCATGTCCTTTCTTACTTGCCGAAGACGTGGCGATTGCTCCAAATCCCGTGGTTGATTGGTGCTGCGGCGTCGTGACGACGACCCAGAGGAGGACGTCACCGGACTTCGCGAGAACCAACCTCGTGCATCGTGTAACTGCCTCAGGGAATTGTGGTTCTTGCGTCTCGACATCATCACACTCCAGGTGGACGAGAAGGATGCAGGTGGCAGTGGGGAAGGCAATGCGTCTGGCGAGGGGATTGGCGAGAAAAATCCAGTGTTTTGGGGGAGGAGGGAAAAAGGATAGGAGGGCGGTTTTGGGCTTCTTTTGGAAAAATAGATACACCGTAGTTCTTTCCATCCTAAAGGCACTGACATATGAGGCTTGGAAAGCTAGGGCCCACACTGCCCTCAAGTATAGCCAAATTTTAGATAACCCCCTAAAGTATTTCTTGATTCATTTCACCCCTAAACTATACCATTTTGGACTTTTTCCTTTTTTTGCTTTTTCCTATAATCTCCTATAATTTGGACTTTTTCCTTTTTTGCCTATAATCTCCTACATAGAAGTTGAAATTTAAAAATTTCCCCATCTTAGTTAGATTGAAATTTCAAAATTTGAGATCTTCACAAATTTTTAGGGTCGTGAATGATGTCAAATTAAAAACTCATGAATGACCAAAAGTATAGAACTCATCAAGATCTACAAACTTTATTTAATTCATTAATACATTTTAGATTTTTGAATACTAAGCCTTGTGAAATCGATGGTGTAGAAAAAATGACTTAAACAAAGTCCGAAAATTAGCACAACAGAAGGTGTAGCACACTGGTAAGGCTCCAATCTCTTAATCACACCTTGACTTGTTCTTAGGGTAGCACATTACTACATAGTACAAAATAATTGTTTACATAAATTGGTAATCATGCTTGAGCACAAGTTGATTTGCAATCTCAAATGACAGAAATGCATCCTGGGTTGCGTAATTTACTTGCCAGCTTGTCAAATACCTCAAACCCCACAGAGTGTGATCGAACCCATAATCCTTGTAGAGAGGTAGTTTCAGTACTCGAGCTCCCAACTTCTCCAGTGATGATCTCTTACCATTTTTGCTTAGACATCTATACTCCTCAGCAACTTCAGGTACAGTCAATTGAAGGTTTGTCCAATTAGTGATTGTGATGCTGCAGTCATGTTCTAAGCGTGCAACATCATTGGATATATGAGCTCCAACGAAGACGTGGCCTTCCTCTGCGTGAAACATGACAAGGACATCAAGGAGATTGTAGCCAACATGGAGCACCTGGAACACAAGGCAACGTGGCCCGACGCACAATTGCAACAATGCGGTCTTGTACCCGCCGCTCTTGGGGAGTTCAACCCACTCTGTGTCCAACCCGACGAGCAATCGTTTTGCAGGGGTGCTACCTCGGATTTCTTGGATGAACTGCTCCACCACAACCGCAGCGCAAGTCATAGTTGTACGGATGATGGGATACTTCTCCTTGAAGAAGAAGACGACGTGGTTTGAAGTAGCCGGTACCGAATCCCAAACTGAAGGTCTTGCAATGACGGTGGGGCGCCATGGTTCCCACCCTTCGCTACGGCGGTGCTAGCGATGCTACAATTCCAAATCAAGAAACATAGTTCACAATCTGAAATTAATCCATGACTATATATATGTGGAGATGCTGGCCGGGATTGGCTCACCTCACTGACGCGCCCTGCTGACGCTGTGGTGATTGCGCCCAGTGCATCTCCTTGGTTCGTGATGTTGGGAGCGGTGGCACTTGATGCCAGTGTGTCCCATTGGTTCATGCATGCAGTAGCGCTGCCTCCCGGTGTGTCGCATTGGGGCAATGCGGCGGGTATTCTTGCTTCAGAGCAAGGTGGCACGGCCATGGCGACCAAACAATCGACGATTCGAGTCGGCCCACCCCATCCCCTAGTAGTAGATGAGGCACCGTGGCTTGACGATGCCCCCGAGGTCACCGAACGTCGCGATAAGCGACCTCCTGTGTCACAAAGCCAGCGCCCCATCATCGCACTTAGGCGGGCGAGGAGGAAGAAGTACGGCACTCCGGCGATGGGAAGGGAAGAAGGCCGGCCACCGGCGATGGGTGAAGGTAAGAGAACCCCAGTTGTGATGGGACGGTTTGGGGGAAGAGGCAGAAAGGCAATATTCTATGCTGTCGGTTCAGCTTCGTGTATAAACTAAAAGGAAGTGGGGACAGTTTCCATGAAGAAGCCGCATACAGGTGGGACCCACTAGACAATGTAGAGGATCTACTTCCAGGAAAAGTAGTGGGGACATGAAGAAGCTGCTGACAAGTGGGACCCACTAGGTAGTCAACTCGTTTGCGTTTACTATTATTTACTAGTCACCGAAGTGAACTATTTTTTATTTTCTTTTAATGATTTGAAATGTATTTAAATTCTAAGACATAAAAAAAGAGTTCAAACGAGAAAGTTGTCAATACAATAGTTTTAGTACTTATCGAGATCTACAACTTTGTTTTGGGCATTTCCCCATCTGAGTTACCTGCAACTATTTAAATTTCAGATTTCATCAGTTTAGAAATTCTCAAATTTAGTTGGGGCAACAAATGATTTCAAATGAAAAAGTCATGAATACAAATGTTGTAGAACTCATCAACATCTACAAACTTTATTTAAGTCACTACTCCATTTGACAGAGTTTGAACAATCCAAATTGTGAATTTCAGTAATTCTCAACTTCAAGCAAGATTTTTCATACACTAAATGATGACAAGTGGAAAAGTGATGAATACCAAAGTTTCATAATTCACAAAGGTCTACAATATTTGTTTAGGTCATGTTGTCATTTTCGAAAGGTGTAGTATACATTGGTCATCAATCGTAGATTGACTTAGATAGTTTAAGAAACTATCTAAGAGGTCTGTCCATTTTGTACTTCATGTTATTACCACTTTAGAAAATGACAGAAAGACCTAAATAAAGTTTGTAGATCTTGATGAGTTATGAAGCTTTCGTATTCATCACTTTTCCAGTTGACTTCATTTTGTGTATAAAAAAGATTGCTTGTTGTTGTCAATTTGTAAAATTGTTGAAACAAACCAACACGAGTAGATTTTTCAAAATATTAGCCTTAACAAGTTGATAACTTGATACAATATGATTTTAGGAACTTTTAGGAAAAACAATGATCTAATTTGCAGTTCATATGAGGGAGAAATACTAGATACAAGGTTCATGCAGATTAAAAAGAAAAAATGTGCTTGTTCTTCAAGAAGTCAAAAACACTTTTGAATCTGGGGCGGACAGGTGGGACCCACCGAGACTTTGTGAAGAGCATGGAGGACGTGGTTTTGGGGGAGGAGAGGCAAAAAGGAAAGAGAAGAGGGCAGTTTGGCTTCTTGAGGAAATCTAGATACACCGCACTTGTTTCCATCCTAAAGGCAATGACATGTCTGCCCAGGGAAGCAAGGGCCCACACTGCTTTTGGTCACATACGGCCATTAAAAATTATCTTAGCATTCATTACACTAATTTGGAAACATCAAATCTATATAAATTCCAAGACATAAAAAATGGTTTAAAATGAGGAAGTTGTCATTACATTTGTTTTAAAATTATGTAGATCTACAACTTTTATTTTGGTCACTTCCCCAAAAGAGTTTTCTTCAACTATTTAAATTTCAGATTCCAAAAGTTGAGAAATTCGCTTTTTTTGGGGTAATAAATGATCTCAAATGAATACGTTATGATTACCAAAGTTTTACAACTCATCAGCATCAACAAACATTACCTAAGTCATTAATCCCTTTGACAATATTTGAACAATCCAAATTTTGAAATTCAATAATTCTCAACTTCTAGCAAGAAATTTGAAAATGACAAAACACCTAGATAAAGTTTGTAGATCTTGATGAGTTATGAAACTTTGGTATGCATCACTTTGCCATTTGACATCATATCGTGTATAAAAAATTTTGATTATTGTAGTAGTCATTTTATTCAATTGTTCGAACATACTAAATTGTGCTTGTTCTTCAAGAAGTCAAAAACACATCTGAATCTGGGACCGACAGGTGGGACCCACCAAGACTTTGTGTGGGGTTTCCGTGTGGGCCCTTCATTGTGGGACCATTTGTTCGTTTGGCTGGTGTCACACCCTGAAATTTCCAATTTCAGGATGTGAATAGAGAGAATAATTAAATAACAATTTTCTCATAATTTTAAAATTTTTCCAACATTTATTTTCTTTACAGGAAATATAGTATAGGAAAAAGGCTTTGTTTGATTTTCTAAATTAAATAAATGGTTATGTGTGTGTTGTATTCATGCCGATGCATCTGTGTGTTTGTGAGTGCAAAAAGGTTTCAAAAATGCATCTAGGTGCTGTCCAAAACCTTTTGAGAATTTTCTAGACTTTTCTAGAATCTATTCTCCCTTTCCAAGAGCTATTTCTATTTATTAGAAGGCTCTAAAATCCTTTTCATGAACTCCAAATATTTTATTTGGATTGTTTATGTCCCAATGCACATCTGGGAATTTTCCTGGAATTTTTGGAATTTTCTGGACATTTTTCGTGCCTCTAAACATTTTCTGGGCTTTTCTTGAATTTGTTTTGCACTGGAAAATAATTTCGGGAAAAAAGGAAAATCGTATACTATCCTACTGGGCCGAGCCCATGGGCTTGACCCACTCTGGCCCAGCCACGAGCCCGCTAGAGCCCATCTGGGCCCGACGCAGCAGGCCTCATGGCCATGGCCACCGCCGCCGCGAATTCCTTGGCGTGCGCACCATGGAACTTCGGTTCGCGTGCCAATAAAGGCGGAGCACCCGGCCGCCCGCGTGTCCTTGCTGCCCAGCGCTGTGCCCTGTGCCTCTCTCGCCTTCGCCGCCTCTGTACAGCACCGCCGGACCAAGCCGCTGTGCCCCGCCGCCAGCCGTCGCCTGATCTGCCGCCTCCGTCGTTCTCGAACCAAGCCGACGACTCCTGGAGCACCTCCGCACCGAGCCGTATCCTTTACGCTAGTCCCCATCGCCAGCTGAACACTGTAGCGCCACTGCCATCATGAAGTCCGGCTGCTCCCGTACTTCACCGCCGGCACCATCTTCCCCGAAATCCGGCTGTGCCCTTGCGTCTCCACCACTGGTGAGCATGCCCCCATGATCCCGTCGCTGTCCTCTCCCTTTTCCCCATCTTGGCCGAGCCCGTAGCCGCTCCAATCGCCGGCGCCGCCGGCGCCTTGTACTTCCCTGTCCACCATGGACAGAGGTAGGAGATGAGTCCTGCCATTTTGCATCTAAGACCCTGAGACATCCTTTAATTCATAGATTCGTTTATGTGTCTTGCAGCTCTTTCATAACACCCCCTAGATCTATTAGTTTCCTGCAATTAGATCCAACCCGAGGCCTTTTACACATCAAGCCCTGAAGTTTATTCTTTTCATGAGCACTGTTGCATGTGTCTTGCCAATCTTATCAGTTAGGCTCCAGATCTTTAGTTAATCGCAAATAGGTCCCTGCAGCCATGTTTTCTACATATAATCCATGTTTTAGCTACGTTTTAACCCGTTCAAGTTGTGTTAGGTTCATAATAATGTAAAGCACACGTTGGTAGTGAGTTTTCATCATGTATGTTTTCTAAAAATTAATTTGGTATTAATTTTTCTAATGCCTTATTAAACATGCTTTTCTAAATAAAAGCAATATAGTGTTATACACCGTTTTTTCTTTATCAATGTAATTTGATTAATGATAACTTCACATGCTTTTATTAATAAAAGGTGATTAGTGCCCAATCTTCGGTTTTTCATAAACCAAATGTTAATCTTGCTTAATGTTCAACATTTAATAAACTTTTCTAATTAAAAGTTGATTAGGCTTTTACACCGTCTTTTATAATAAATGTTAACTAGACTAATGTCAACATGCATGTGCTTTCTAAATAAAGTTTGTTTAGCTCAACACATCACATGCCTTTATTCAATTAGTTGTTCTAACATTTCTTAAATAAAATGTTTAATTGATGTAATCTATACATAAATATTTATAAATAAAATTTGACTAGTTCCTACTTCGGTCTTTGCAAATAAAATATAATATTACATTAATTCCAACTTAAGATATTTTATTTATGAAATATCCTTTACATATTTTTGCTAATTAAAATGAATGTACGCTTATAGTCTTTTATGTTCATAAATGCTACTAGTTCGATAGACGTTCTTTGTCAGCTCTATCTCAGTATCTCTTTTGATCAAGTCTATCTGAAGCTCTGAATCTTTCTAGCATGCTCAAGCTCAAACCATGTGTATTTAATCAGACCTTTCTCTTTTAAGCACGGTTTGTGTGCTTTAGTGATCCATAGGATCGAGCATATCCTTTAGTGCGTTCTTTTAAATCTTTTCTTTTGGTTGGTGCATTGTTCTTAGTTTGCTTGTCTGTTTGCTTTGTATGCTTGTGCTGATGATTGATGCGAGTAGAAGGAACTTGGTTCGAGAGCTTTGAAGAGCTTAAGGTGAAGAAATTCTGAGCAGCAACATTACTCTGGTTAAAGGCAAGTGTGTCCTTGTGCTTTTGTCCCAAGAACTTTATTAATCACTATTTGCATATGCTTTGCATTTAATTTGATGGATCCTATTAAGGTTTATCCTAGTCTTTATTATCATTCGTTGTCAACCTGGGTTTTACCTTTATGTTGGGTAGCTCTTGCTTAGCTGCTATACCTTGGTTTATGGTGGTTTAATGAACAACAATGATGAACATGCTTTACCTTTATGCTATATATCTCTGCTTAATACAAGATCACAATGCTTAATTGGAACATGGAGAACCACCCAGGACAACAGTACAACCACAAGGACTATATGGCTCTGGTCTTGGCCGAGTAATTAGGGAAGTATTTGTGTGGCCATTACTCACATGGTAGTTTGGGTACGGAGGAATGCTTTTATGGCTCTTCTATTCTGGATAGGTATTGGAACAGAAGTACTCTATGGCTGACCGTCCGTGAGTAGAAGTGTGGTATGAAAGATAGCCTCTATGACATGCTACTATGGACTAATACACATGGGAGGACTCTTTGTAAAGGCCTCGTAGTGTCCCTATGCAATCACACCTAGGAAGTGTGGTATTGTCCCTACTTTTGCACAGCATGGTTGGGTTCAAAGTTCCTAGAACTTTTACGTGACTTGTGGTGAAAGTGTACAACCTCTGCAGAGTGTAAAACTAATCGATTAGCCATGCTCACGGTCAAGAGCGACCTGGACCCTCACATGATAACTGAACTTGAAGATGGACTTAAATTGTGGTTTCTGGTTGCCATATTCTTATGGCGCATCTTATCTTTATGCTTAATGTGGGTTGGTATATAAATATGACTTAGTAATCAGGTGCTAATAAAATTTGACCAACTAAAATTGCTTAATGCGGTCAACCTGTCAGCCTTTCCTTGTCAAGCCTTTGCATTCATACTTTCCCCACACTTGCTGAGTACAACATGTGCTCACCCTTGCTATAAATAATGTTGCTCAGAAAGAGGAAGCTACTATGAAGTTGTTGTGAAGATGTTGCTGGTGCTAAGCGTACGCAACCCCCAGTCGACTGCCTGTGATGTTTGGAGCCTTCGTTTCTAGGATTTAGTGTAATACTCTGATAATCTTTCTCTTTCTTTACGTGATACTGTATTGTTATTCACTTATGTCAACTATATGCAAGAAACTTGATCCTGGCATGCATATAGATTTGCACTAGGTTTTCTTTGGAAAAACAGGTGTGACAGCTGGTGGCTGATGCTGATTTGTTCTGAGAGAAAAGTACTACTGGCTAGTTGCTGGTGGCTGGTTTGTTCTGAGAGAAAAGTACTGCTGGCTGGTGGCTGATAAGCCAGACGAACATGTGTCCCTACTTTCGTTTTATACTACAGGACTACTCTAATAGAAGGCAAACGGTCTCGCTGCCTAGCAATTCGCCTTCTTCGCCCCAAAGTGTCCCATCCACTGCCAGGGTTATCCTTGCTCACTCTCGGATGCATCGCCGCCGCCGCATCATCACCCAATTCCAATGTCCCGATGGCGCGCACAAAGATCACCCCCTGAAGCTTGCCCCGGGGCTCGCCGGCATCAACGTGATCCTTGCCCCGGCGGCGCATGGAGTAATGCACCACGGCGGCACCGCCCCGGTGGCGCAGCTAGGCATCCGAGTCACCGGAGCCGCGCCATGCCGCTTGAACAAGGTGAGCTTAGATTTTTAGATTTGAGATTAATGGTAGGATCTTGTTGATTCCGCTAGGTTTGTGGTTTCGAGGGGTTTTTTTTTGGATTGGATTCATTAGGGATATACTGATTAAATGCAACTAGATAAAGCTTAATGAGGGATGTACTAAAAATCTCAGCACTACAATGTTAAGATGTACTGAAGCATGTGACTTGCGAGATCTTTATACAAAGCTGCTATGTGCCAATCTATTTTATTCCTTTTGTGATTCTTGACACAAGAATAATATAATACAGTGTGATTCTTGACACAATTTAATCTGCAAATGAAAAATTTTAAATATTGCTTTGTTGTAGAAAAAGAAGAGGCACCACATCTTCACCGAGGATGATCATGATGACGAAAAGGGGAAGTTTTTAGACTGGAAAGACTTTCCAGCAAGTTTGGATGAGGTAACACTATACTATTAGTAGCTCCATTCAGTAACAATTTGTTCTAGATAATTGTTTGAGCAGATAAATGTGTTATTTTTCAAGTGCAAATTTGTGCTAATAAATTATCTAGGGACCTTTGGATTGGCAACTTTGGTACCCAACCAATCAGGCCCTTCTTGCTCATATTTTTGTCATGCCCAGATTTGGCATGCCATGATTTTTGGTTGGCACATTTGGTGGCAAACCCATTGGTTCTGACCCTGTTTTGCTTGTAATGCAGTCTAAAGGCACCAAGTACGAAGTAGTTTTCTCAAGGAAGATGAAATGCACGGTGATGATAGATCATGGTAGTGATGACGACGACGACCCAAAGAAACCAACTTTGTCTGGCGACGAGGTGATGTTCCTACAATGTTAATTTTTGCTACGTGCCAACCATTCACTAAGTAATAATCACCATTGTTCAGCAGTAATAATTCAAAGTGCATAATGTGCTGTTGTCTCAAATATATATTACTCTACTTGTGCAATTAATTGTGAAGCGATTTGTGCTGGTGTTTATTTTGAAGTCACCCAAAATGAAGAAAACAACTACATTGTCCTATCATGTTTAATAGAATCTTTCCTTTTGTAGATATAATAATGTTAATCTTCGTGCTAAGAATACTTAATGCATGTATGCATAGTAAGAAGTTGATGACAACATGATCCTTTCAGCTTTGTGATTCTTTGTGTAACTGACTCCCTTTTAAAATGTCAGCTTCGAGCCATGGCAGGGCAGCTCCGCACAGAGATCAAGCGGAAGCTTCAGAGGGGAGAGTACTACACTGACTCTGACGAGGAATGAAGTATCAACAGTTGGGTTTGTGACCTCACCTGAATCGGGTTGAGTGTCCTTTTGCTAGATGTACATATAATCTCGGGATTTATGCATCCCTGTTAAACTCCAGTAACTGGGCCTATTGTATCTGTCATGGTTGGAATACGTTCTGATGAATTTACTATACTTTTGATCAAGCAGCGTATTCAATATCTTACTGGTCCTTTTATTGTGTTTTAAAAAATCAGATGAAAATGGAATTGAGTTACTTGTTGTTCATATCCAACATGAGTAGATTTTTCAAAATATTAGCCTTAACAAGTTGATAACTTGATACAACATGATTTTAGGAATTTTTAGGAAAAACAATGACCTAATTTGGAGTTCATATGAGGGAGAAATACTAGACACAAGGTTCATGCAGAGATTAAAAAGAAAAATGGGGCTTGTTCTTCAAGAAGTCAAAAACACATGTGAACCTGGGCCGACAGGTGGGACCCACCGAGACTTTGTGGCGAGTGCGGAGGACGTGGTAGTCACCTCTAGATCGTCTGCGCGCTCGTGGCTCGCATCCCTTCGTGTGGGGTTTCTGTGTGGGCCCTTCGTGGTGGGATCCAACACAATAATATACCCAAATATTCATCTGTTTTTATTTTCTTTTAATGGTTTGAAATGTATTTAAATTCTAAGACATAAAAAAAGAGTTCAAACGAGAAAGTTGTCGATACAATAGTTTTAGTACTTATCGAGATCTACAACTTTTACTTTGGTCATCTCCCCATCCGAGTTACCTTCAACTATTTAAATTTCAGATTTCATTAGTTTAGAAATTCTCAAATTTAGTTGAGGCAACAAATGATTTCAAATGAAAAAGTCATGAATACGAAAGTTGTAGAACTCATGAACATCTACAAATTTATTTAAGTCACTAGTCCATTTGACAGAGTTTGAACAATCCAAATTGTGAATTTCAATAATTTTCAACTTCAAGCAAGATTTTTCACACACTAAATGATGACAAGTGGAAATGTGATGAATACCAAATTTTCATAATTCATAAAGGTCTACAATCTTTGTTTAGGTCATGTTGTCATTTTCGAAAGGTGTAGTATACATTGGTCATTACTCGTAGATTGACTTAGATAGTTTCTATCTAAGAGGACTGTCAATTTTGTACTTCATGTTATTGCCACTTTAGGAAATGACAGAAAGACCTAAATAAAGTTTGTAGATCTTGATGAGTTATGAAGCTTTGGTATTCATCACTTTTCCAGTTGACTTAATTTTGTGTATGAAAAAGATTGATTGTTGTTCTCAATTTGTTAAATTGTTCAAATAGACCGACAAGAGTAGATTTTTCAAAATATTAGCCTTAATAAGTTGATAACTTGAATTTTTAGTAAAAACAACGATCTAATTTGGAGTTCATATGAGGGAGAAATACTACATACAAGGTTCATGCAGAGATTAAATAGAAAAATGGGGCTTGTTCTTCAAGAAGTCAAAAACACATCTGATTCAGGGGCCGACAGGTGGGACCCACCGAGACTTTGTGGTGAGCGCGGAGGACCTGGCATGTGGGCCCTTCGTTGTGGGACCATTTGTCATCTGAATGGGGATGTGAACTGTACTAGTTCTAGAATAGAAGGCAAACGGTCTCGCCGCCTAGCAATTCGCCTTCTTTCCCCAAAGTGTCAACTCTTGACGCGCAAAACCACCACCACTGTCACCTCCATCTCGCCCCATCCCTTGCCGCAGCAAGCCAAGGAGAGGAGCGGAGCAACGACGATGGCTAAGCGGAGGGAGCACAACTCTAGGAGGCAAGCGCGCGACGCAAATGGGCCCTTCACGCAGTCCCCGGTGACCTCGGTGCCTCCGTCCACACGCGGGCCGGTGGCGCCGCTTCCTTCTCCAATCCGCCGCCCCTCGTCCGCGGTGGGGCGATCAGGAAGCCGCGGCACATCAATCACCCAGGGGCCGTATTCAACCCGCCGCCGCTCTACCACCCTGGGCGCATCTACAGGTGGCCGCGCGGAAGGCCGGTACAGCCACTCGCTACCCCGCATGGTGGTCGATGAGGACCTGAAGCACGAGGATCCTACTGCGCCACCAAGCAATGTAGGATTCACCCTAGGCCCAAGCAGGGGGAAAGAGAAGGCAACAGAAGTAGAAGAGGTAAGTGTGCTACAGGACATTGAGGTTTTTCTTTTTGTGCTAGTTTTAGTGGGGTTTTTGTTGTGTGTGTCAAATTTCTTATTATGATACAATGATTCAAGCACTATTTCTGTTAGTAGTCCTTTACAACTTTGATCTAAAGGATTTAAGTGAATTTCTTTTCATGTGAAGACGCTAAGCAAACTCCTAATTGCTTTGAACACAACACTACTTTGTTCTGTGCTAGGATAGTATCCAGTGACATTGTGTCAGTAGGATTGAATACATTCTTGAAAAAGAATCACTTTTGCTAGCTTCAATTGTTGCTAGGTTCTCTGATGCGAGATGAAGATTCACTTTTGGTAGACCAAGATTCACTTTTGCTTGGTTCCCTGATACTACATAAAGATCCACTTTTGGTAGGTATATTGCAGATGATAGATAACTTAACAATCTCAATTTACGCATTTGTGAGTACTTTTTTGGTAGATTCTTGTTTCTTGTGCTAGATCTCTTGTTATGGTATAATGATTCAAGCACTATTTCTGTTAGATCGAACCTCCAGAGTTTCCTGCTGCTTGGTTGCGAGGGGACAAGTGCACCTGATCTGGAAGCAGTGGCTATGATGATGAGATCTACCCATCCTGTTGTTCGTATTGCCACGAACTCTGGGAAGCAGGCTTTTGAGTTGCAAAGGTGCCACGGTATGACAATGAGAAGGGGAAGCAGCAGAAGAAGGTGAACTAGTCCCCCCTCGAACCATCGTATTGTTAATTCCTCATATTTTGTTTAGGTCTGTATCGCTCTGCATGATGTATTTTTTAGTGCGAGTTAACTTAATTGTAGGTTGTTATAACCTAAACTAGCTCATATGCTTAGCTTGTTCTTTGGTCAAATAGAAACTAGTTCATATGCCGATTTAGTTGGTAGTTTTTATAATAGAATCATCGTTTGTTTTTGGTATTTTCTGTCAATAACAATAGAAAATGTTGAATGCTAGTCTTGCACACATTGTTTAGGTAAAAAAATAGGCTTTTAGGCAAATTGCTTCATAACTCAATTTGATGCCAAAGAGTTCTTGCAGGACATGAAGAAGAAGCATTAAAGCTTTGTGATGGCTGGAGGAAGAAGAAGAAGAAGGATGAATGGCTAGCTTAACTTTTGTAGAGAGAACTTTGCCTAATCTTAAGTATCATGAGAGACTTGGATTGTAATAATCTATCTTATCTATGTGTTAGACTTGAGAACTTTATTGTAATGTGTGATATTGTGTGTAATGTCTATCTGTAATGCACTAAGTGACTGAATGCCAGTGTGTGATGCATGATTATTTGATGACTTCGTCGATGATTTGTTGTTATGTGTACTGAGTGGGTGAAACCGGTCTCATCAATATCCACAATATTTGACAATGTGGTAGTACACATGTTATTTAATCTTACATACACTCACGTGGCTCAACGGGATTGGACTAATCGGGTGCACATATAAAATCTTATTCCTATGTGAAAAGCTGTAATTATTCAAATTTTGTATTTAAAACAAAACTAGTTGAAACAAGATTTTGATACCCAAAATGATTTCATCTCAAAAATCACAAATACGAAAGTCGTACAAGTCATCAACATCTACCACATTGATATGGTCATTTCTATATGACTGTTTTTGGTAATTATTTATATGACTTTGTTTGGTCAGTTCTAATTATGAATTTCTTAATATGAATACTTTGTACAACATTTAGGGGTACTAAGTAATTTCAATTGAAAAAGTCATCAACAAGAAAACTATATAACTCATAAACATCTACAAACTTTATTTGTGTTACTTTTGCAGTTTTGAGAAAGTGGTACAAACTTTATCTGTGTTCCTTGATGCATTCACATGGTATAAGAAACTATGCCACAAACTTGTCAAATTTGTACTTCATGTTACTACCACTTTGGAATTTGACAAAACGACCTAAATAAAGATTGTAGATCTTGATGAGTTATGAAACTTTGGTATTCATCTCTTTTCCATTTGACCTCATTTAGTGTAACAAAATCTTGGTTGTATTTGTCATTTTTTGAATGTGAAACCTTTCTGGATATAAGAATGACATGTGGGGTTACCCTGAGTCATTGACATGTGGGTCTGGCTGTCAAATTTCCATTAAAGACTGACCATTGCCCGATGTTTCTGTACTCATTTGTGGGCCAAGAAGTGGCTGGGTCCACGCGTCATTAACCTTTGTGGAACCGCCGCCACCCCTTCGTTCTCGCACTCCACCCACAGGAACCGCCACCCCTTCATCTCGCTGCTTCTCTTGCAATCTTCCCATTCCCATTGCTTTAAAGGCAACCACCCCGCCGTCGCCGCCCCACTCCGATCAGTTTGCACACCACCAAACGCCAGCCCCTCACGTGATCACATCTAGTGCAGGCCACCAGAGCGAAGATGAACTCGTCGTCGACGGCAGAGTCTAGGGTTTCTAGGTGCCGTCATGCCCTGAAGCCCGCATTGGCGGAATCGTCGAGGCGCCCGGAGACTACGACGGTGGCGGTAGCGAGTGGACTCACAGTGTCGGCCCCGGCAGTGGCGGAGGAGGAACCGGAGCCCGTCCCCGATGTTCCGCCAGGAGTCAAGGACGCGGACTCCGACCGACGGGTGCTGAAGCGGAAGTCCGGTGAGGGTGTTCAGCACCCCATCGTCAAGAAGGCCAAGACGGTGGATGCCTCGTCCAGCGAGGAGGAGGAGTACCCGCACAAATTGCCGGATTTCGACTAGGAATGCCTAGTAAGTTTTGTTACTCCTACCAAATTAATTTGCCCCCTTTGCAATTGCAGAACCTAATTATTAATGTACTGATTATTCACTGAATTTAAGTGATTGTTTCTTTGTGTGAGAAATTGTTCCTGAGTTGTAATTAATTCTATGAGTTAAGATTTAGGATTTCATGGATAGTATACCATTTTAGGCATTCATGGTACCAAGTATGCAAATGTGAACACAATTATGCAGAATATAGTTATGAATAGAAATGGCAAAAACTGATAGGAACCATCTTTGGCATTCAGTGCTACCTTGTCATCATGGTGTGTTTTACTACAAAATATTAATCTTATCTTATCTTAAAAATTTACCAGCAAATACACCAGCCTGCTGTCCTGTTTTTTTGGATGTGCTTGGATTAACTGAAATTGCACTCTGTTTTTAACTGAAATTGAACTCTATTTAATCAACATCCTGTTAGGCACTCGGTGCTAGCTAGTATGCAAACTATAATACATCTGTTATTGCAAAGTTTGTTGCACTCATAAATGTCTCTTGCATTTTCTGCCAACATCTATCCCTGTTGTTCATTCATTTCCATTATTGCAAAATTTAGTATTAATTCATGTCTCCATTTCTTAATTCAGGGAGGTGGGCCCAAGGTGACGTATGAGTTCAACTTTCCACGAGTCAGGATCTTCGCGGAATGCTCCGAAGATAGCGATGAAGAGAATTGCAGGCCGTCACGCAAAAGCGCCCTCCTGAAGCCGAGGTATTACTTTCATTCCCTATGTTCACTCTGTTGCATATGCCAATTTTGATGTACTTATATCTGATAATGCACACATAAAACATGTCAGATTGGGCGGCTGGTGGAGGAGCTTCGCGTGAAGCTCAAGCGCTGGGTTTGTTTCTACACGTAGGATACCAGCCACGTTAAAGCAGTAGCTAGTTTTAGTTTTTGTGTAATCACCTAATCCCTCCTTCCACAAATATATGACGTTTAGGACAAATATTTTAGTTCAAAATGAACTAAAATACTTGTGCTAAACGTCATGTATTTGTGGAAGGAGGGAGTAGGAATCATGGCTTTTGTGTAGTGACCTACTCCCTCCATATATTAGCAAAAGGAGGTAGAGATGAACAAGTAGGTACTGATCAACAAGTAGAAACTGATGAACAAGTAGGTTTGATGAATGGGGCTTTTGTATAATGACCCTTGTGAAGTGGCATTACTTAAGTGGAAATATATGGTCCCTGGTGAATTCTTGTGTAATGACCCTTGATGAATGGGGCTTTCGTTATATTATATATAAATTAACTATTTGTCGATGGTGAGTGCTTGTGATCTTGAGTGTCATAATCCTATCATTATTGCTGTCAATATTATTTGAGTTAAAATGGAGCTCTACCAGAATTCTATCAGTGGTTGTGTTCTTATTTTTTTAAGTACTAATCAGCAAAGCAATAAATAAATTAATAAACACATTACTTTGTGATCTTGAGTGTCATAATTCTATCATGTGTTTTGACATCTGTTATAAGGCGCATTACTTTGTTATAAGGCAGTAGGAAAAAATTGTCGAGAAACAATAGTCAATTTGACATCTGTTTGATCAAGCAACTAATTCATCATGTACCTGGATCCTTTTTGTGTTTACAAAAATCAGAGCATAATCAAGAAAAGTGCGGCCCAATCCCCATTGCGATATTCGAAGCCACCAAGTTGCAATTTTGCCGCCTGGCCATTTCAGGTCCCAAAAATCTCGCGCGCTTTCTTCCTCCCTTGCCGCCTATAACTTCCACCCCTCCCATCTCCGCCGCCACCGTCTCACCCACCTGCATCACGACGATGGCCCGACGCACGCACCCATCTCGCAAGCAACCGCGCGACGCTGCTGGTCGCTTCTCGCGAAGTCCATCATCGACATCGTCGACTCCATCGAGCTGCTGCCACTCCTCATCCACCCCACGACCACAAAGGAGCCGTCAGCATGTCGTGGAGGCGCGGGTCGAAGTCGACCTAGACCACGCTGTGAATGTAGAAGTCCCCTTCGTCCCAACGGGTTTCCGATCTGCCATGACCGCCCCCAGGAAGAACGGAAGAATAGTAATCGTCGCCGAAGCCTCGTCGTCGCACAGGAAGAACAAGATGAGCCAAACCCTATCCTGCGTCTTTATCAGTGAATGATAGTTTGCAATGTTATGTTGTGGCGGTAATTTTCATGCCAGCATATATATATACAATCTGTTAATGACAAATTGAAAAAAAATTGTTTTGATGTAGCAAAAGAGCCGCCACTTATACACCCAGGCTTGGCCCACTACTGAATCGGACACAGAAATGGGCATTGATGATTTTGGCCTGCGAGGATGCTTGTATGAGGTGAGGGTGCAACACTACTTATTTAGATGAAATGGAGTAAATTTGGTTCGTAATTATTGTGTGTGCCTTATGTTCTGATCAAGATTTGCATGTAATTCAGTCAAAAGGAAAGAAGTATGAGTTTTGTTTCCCAAAGATTCAATGCAAGATGATGCTGAATTACGATAGCGATGAAGATGAATACGATGGACCTACTAAGTCTCTTTGTGAGGTGATGTTCCTATCCTTCAAGTTAAACATCAGTAAGAGATTTTCTGAAAACATAATTTGCTACTGGCACGAATGCAGTTGATGACCTTCTGTAAATGCTTACTGTGACGCCCTTGTGAAATGTCAGATTTTTCAGATGGCTGAAGATCTTCGCGTTGCAGTGAAGCGGAAGCATCAGAGGGGTGAGTTCTACACCCAGGAATCTGATGAGGAATGAAGTGGAGGATGAAGTGATCTGAACTGAAGAAGTAGATATGATATCTTCTTCTCTGTCTTTTGTCTGTTGCTTTTGCTTCTGTGATGAACACAGATGTTGGGGGTACGATGCTACCTTAATAAGAACAAGCAGATGTGTCTATAGTCTACTGAATTATGCTACCTTATATATTTCATACATATATTGTCTTTGTTTGTCTTTTGACTGTTGCTTTTGCTTTGTTTTTTCATGAGAATAATGGTGATATACAAATTAAGCCCATGAAGCTGTCGTCATAAACATAAACATGAACGCACAGAAATACTACATAACAAGACTCGAGCCAATCTTGCATACAAAACTGAAATCTTCACCAAAAATTATTTATTGCACGCAAACTTTGGACCTATTGGTTCAATAAAAGTAAACAAAGCAACCCCTAGTTATTAAGAAAAACAGCAACCCCTAATTATGAAAAAAACTATCGTCGTCTTGTCCATCTAAATTGGCTGGAGCAACCACTCCGTCGCCAGTGTAGGTGTCATCAGCATCATCGTCGTCTTCAGGTATGTCTGTGTGATCCGGTTCAGGCATTGGTTTAGCAAGATCAACAACAGAAGCATCAACACTTGTCCCTTCCACATCTGGCCTCCTCCAAGTTGACACATCCTCTTGGTCCGCAACAGAAATTTTTTCAAAACCTATAACAACCTCGTCCATATCAGTATCACCAACATTAATGTCAGTGTCTTCCTCTCCTTCAAGCATGGCAAATAGGTTCCTAGGTTTCATTCTGAGGATGCTGCACCACTTTTCTTTCTTTGAATTCCCGCTTTTCACAAAGCACACTTGCTCCACTTGTGTCGCTAGGACGTAAGGCTCAGTTGAATAGCAACGCTGGGAGGTATCAATATAGATAATCCCAAATTTATCTTTACTGTACCCTTTTGATCTGTTTGTTCCTGGTCTAGGAACATCATACCAGTCACACTCGAACAATGTGACTTCCTGCCTTTCATGAAAATCAAGGATGTAGATTTTTTTTTAATCTGTCCAAACCATTCCATGCCATCTTTACTCTTGACGACAACACCACTGTTCTGTGTTGTTAGATTTTTCTCCACATGCGATGCCCGAAAATAGAAACCATTGATTGAGCACCTATTCTTCACAGTAGCTATATTTGTTTCAGGACCACGAGATAGATAATAAATCATGGCATCTGCTTTCCCCTCCCTATGCAGGTTCCTCATCTACACTCACATATGTTTTGACAATATGTTACGACCACATTCAAAATTGATGAGTTTAAATTTAACACAAATGTATATTACTCACCTTTCGCTCGAACCATGATACAAATTCCTCGGTGTGCCTCCTTTCAACATTCTTCGATCCAGCTTTCTCCAATTCGGCCTTATGCTCACTGCAACATTTTTTAAGAGAAAAATAATCACAATGAGATATGTAGTGTGGACCATGTAACAAGATTCAAATAATTTACATGTGTTACTTACTTTATCCAAGGAAGGGCCTCGTCACAATTTGATATTATGTAGTGCCTCATCGTCTACAAGACTTCGGAACCTAGTACCTCCATATTATGCGTAGAAGTAGTTCTCTTTCTATTCATGTCCCTGCTCGCAAATACACTCAGACCAGCAGGTGGTTCATTAACAACGCTCTTTTCTTGATGCTCTGGCTGATCAATCTTCGTACTAACACCTTCAAAGAACCGAGTATAGAATGTAAGGCACTCCTCCGATATATATCCCTCTGCTATTGAACCCTCTGGGTACGCTTTGTTCCTCACATATCCTTTGACTGTACGTAGGTACCTCTCAACTAGATACATCCAACTATAGCAAGCAGGGCCTCCGCATTCAGACTCCCAAGCAAGATGAACCGGTAAGTGCATCATAATATCAAAAAATGCAGGAGGGATAATCATCTCAAGACGACAAAGGGTCTCTGCAATCGATTTGCTAAGTTCTTGCATCCCAGTCATGGCAATCTCCTTTGAACATACCGAGTTAAAAAACCTGCTGAGCTGGATCAATGGGAGCGCTACTTGTTCAGGCAATATTTCATGTACCACAAAAGGTAGGAGTTTTTGTAAGATAACATGGTAGTCATGACTTTTCAGGCCAGAAACCTTGCACCCATCGACATCAACACATCTCCTGATATTAGCAGCATAACCATCGGGCATCTTAACACCTTGTAGAAAGTTGCACAAGATTTTCTTTTGAACACGACTTAATGTGTACAACGCTGGTGGCATTTCGTATTTACCTTTCTCATTGAGAACTGGATGTTGATCCTTCCTTATACCCAATTCTTGCAGATCAAGTCGAGCCTTCTCACTGTCCTTACTTTTACCAGATATGTCGAGCAAAGTCCCAAGCAAGCTCTCACAAATATTCTTCTCAATATGCATCACATCTAGATTATGGCGTACGAGCAATGAATCCCAATATGGATGTTCAAAGAAAACACTCTTCTTCCTCCAGTTGTGCCATCTAGTATCTTCATCACGCTTCTTCCTCTTCTTAGAGGTAGTGGCTCCATAGATGACTTTGTCAAATGTAGCGTACTGCTGCCGAACTTGTTCACCACTGAGTGGCACTGGTGCCTCCCTCGTCTCAACCAAGTTATTGAAGCTGGCATTGACCCTTCGCCACTTGTGGTTTGTAGGAAAAAAACGCCGATGCCCCATGTAGCAATGCTTCATACCGAATTTTAACCACATGCACTCAGTGTCCTTGTGACAATAAGGACAAGCAAACCTCCCTTTGGTGCTCCAGCCAGATAACATCACGTAAGCAGGAAAGTCGTTTATTGTCCAGAGTAACATGGCACGCATTTTAAAATTGCGCTTATCCTTCGCATCCCAAGTATCAACTCCGTCTTTACTCCAAAGCGTTTTGAGCTCATCGATCAGAGGCTGCAAAAAGATATCAATGTTAATCCCTGGAGATTTAGGCCCAGGAATTAGCATGGACATGATCCAATAGGATTGTTTCAAGCACAACCAAGGAGGTAGGTTGTAAGGAATTAGGATAACTGGCCATGTAGAGTAAGCCAAGTTCAACATCCTGAATGAATTGAAGCCATCTGATGCAAGTCCTAGCCTGACATTATGTGGATCCTCTGCAAAGTCCTCGTGCTTCTCATTCACGACCTTCCATGGCCTTGAGTTAGCTGGGTGTCTTAGTTTTTGATCATCAATCGATTCGTCCATGTGCCAACGCATATATGTCGTTGTTTCGTCGTTCATAAATAATCTTTGCAGTCGAGCAATTAGTGGAAAATACCTTAGTATTTTACAAGGTAACCGCTTCTTTTTTGCTGCATCAGTGACAACCACGCCAGTCCCCTGTTCTGAATCTATAAATTTCCACCTACTGAGCTTGCAAGTTGGGCAGTTGTCCATGTCTGCATACACTCAACAGAATAACACACAGTCATTGACACAAGCATGAATCTTTTGGTAGTCCAAGCCAAGGTCTCGAACCACCTTTCGATCTTTGTCCAGGGAATCCGGGAGACAATGCCCTTCAGGCAGCACAAGACGGAATAATAATAGTATTTGCTCCATTGCAGTGTTGCTAAGACCACACATGCACTTGATCTGATCTAGCCTGACAATGAAAGAAACCTTTGAAGCCTCCTTGCAACCAGGGTACAACTCTATCTTAGCTTGTTCCAATAAATCAAAAAATTTGCGTGCTGACTCATTTGGCTCCTCTTCATTACCACCTTGAATTCCACCATGTATGGAACCACTGATCAACAAGGTAAACAATTTATTGGTGGCCCCTTCGTCATGATCGTCAAGATCATCGTAATCATCCACACGAACGATAGGATCAGCAGCAAGATGATGACATTTTTTTTGCTCTTTTATGAAATCCCTGTCAAACCCTGATCTAACCAAGTGACCTTCGATAGTGTCTCTATTATGATATGCCATGCGACAACACTTACAACACAGACATTGCTGAGACTCTCCTTCCTCTTCTCCTTCAAACAGATCATCCAAAAACTTGTCAAAGCCGCGTTGCCACGCATCATCTGTAGTCGGCAATTCCATCCAACTGCAATCCTCTTCACTTGCCATTGCAAGAAAACCAACTACAGCAGATTTTAATCTCCTAAAACATGTGTATAGAGGGCGTGCTCGATCAGTATTACATATTATAGTATTAAAATTAGATGTATATACAAACTAATTAACAAACTAATAAAATTCCATGCACATGGATCTCATAATCGATTATACCTTGGCAGATTGGATCCGAAGAACAGACTTTTTCCCGTCGTGATGCAGGTGATCGCACTTACGCCTGTGGTTCCAGATGATCGGAGCTTGCAGCGTCACCCCAGCGGATTGCTTGACGACAGCAAGCAAGGATGTGTTGTTTGGGTTTTTTTCATTCCTCGTATTACAGGTCGATATATATAGTTGGGTTAGGATGGGTGATACAATATAGAGTTGGGTTAGGACTCGGTGAAACGAATAGAGTTGGGTTAGGACTCGGTGTACAAAGATAGATAGTCATGTGCAGGACATGGTCCAGGCCCACAGGCCATCGAACATGCCCACGTGGTTCGGCCGAACCAGTGGTTCGGCCGACCCATCTGTGGGTCCGTTAGGCCTCCAATTTTGCCAGTGGTTTAGAGTTGGGCAAATGTCGATTTCATTGATGGGCCTCGGTTTTTTGCAAGGTTTAGAAAACAGGTCTTGGGCTAATAGTGACACACACGAACGCATCAATTGAGACTAATAGTGCATTCGATCGCAACGGGGATATTTTTGTCGCAGTAGCATCTTCTCTAGCGCGACGATTTCGTGTTAGCATCGCCATACCCCTGTCTAGTTTGCAACAATTTCGATGCATGTTGCAATATCAAATATTTTAGTCGCAACGAGTGCATTTTCGTCGCTAAAAGTAATACTCTTTTGCAACACACGGCACCACTAATAGCGACGTGTCATAGTCGTTGTGACATGGGCAACTACTGCAACTGTTACCAATAAGCGTCGCAATACCAAAGCCGCAATTGCAACAGAAGCCCATGCGTTGTCGCAATTGCCATTAAAATTGCAACGCTACACAATTGGTTGCAACACACACCCCTATCGCGACCAATATCGACTATTGTCGTGTTGTGTCGGTTTATAGCGACCAAAACCACCTGTCGCTATAAAAACCGGTCGCGATATCCCCAAAACTACATAGTGACCTCCTTTGTATGTTGTGCAACGTGGATCCGACACCCTGACTTACCTTCCCATTTGAATCTAGCTCAATGACTTACCTATTTGGATTTGATTTTCCTTCAAGGGTTAGTCCAAATACATAAAACCAAAATCCATGATAGCATAACTCTAAGGTTCATCAACCAAAACTCGACACCATATCTTATTTTGAATGAATAAGACAATTTTAACCTAAGCACCATGCTTAATTTAAAATAGCCTATGAAAGTCCAAATTCATAAACATTCAAACCAGAGCATATGAACAAAGATTAAGGAAGCATGATCAAGCTATTTTCAGAGGAACATAAGCATGAGCATATGACGGTGAACATCGGGCAACCTCCCGGAAGGGCTTTGTTTAAAGTCAAAAGTTGGACATACCTAGCTAGTTGGGCAAGATGAAAGAGCTAACATCATCTCCAAACTAGTATAAGATTTGGCATGAGAGGAAATTTCTCTGGGATGCTCGCATACCTCCCCCACACTTGAAGTTTGCATTGCTAGGCAACAAAACTCAAGTGTGTGGAGATCAAGCTTCCTTTCGTAAATGTTCCCTCACCAAGTCTTATCAAGGTATTATAGTTGATGTAGCTCACATGTTCTTAGGTGTCACCTGTCCATCGTTTCTTTCAATGTCCACCTGAAAGGTTAGTTACCAAAAATACCCGAAGGACAACTTACTGTAAAAACATGTTCTTGCTTTTATTCGAAAGGGAAAATAAAACATTTGCTAATCTAGGCTATCTCCTAGTAGTGCCTTATTTACAGTCATAAGCTTGACCATGGGAACTTCGTCTTGCAGCTATCATTGGTGATGTCATTCCTATCTCACCACCAATCATTGATGTATCAGTGAAGCTTTAGCTGCAAGGTTAGTGCCACGGCGCACACATAAAATCTGATATGCTTATGATAAACATATGCATCTACAACCAACCTTCTAAACTTTTTTATAGAAGAGGACCAGAAGGTGGTTGCAACCCTCATGTGTGCTCAATGCACTAAGCATGGCTGACTCTGGAGAGGCATGATGCAAGCATGGTTCATGTGGTGTATCAAGAATGAAGCTGCCATGCTCGTCCGTGGAACCCTTTCCTCCGAACTCCAGAGTCAGTGCCTCACAAAGTTCCTTGGCCCATGAATTCTCCATCTCAAGAGATTCATCGTGGAAGCTCGATGTCGACTCTTGATCATGGTCGAAAGCAACATGATACAAGCCAATGGGAAGAGGCTCAAACTCGGTCAAGAGTGATGATGATCGTTCTCCTTCACAAAGGTGAAGAGGGTCTTCTGAGTCATACTCATGAGGAGTAGAAAATTCTATAACCTCAATGAGAATAGGCTCGGATGATGCAAACAGAGATATATGCATCATCCTCTCGAGTGGGTTTTGCTTGGGAAGAGGCTTCACCATCGGATGTCCTAGACATGTGACAGAAGTGGCAGAAGCGGCTTCCCTAAGCTTTTCATCTAGGCTCCCTAAGGATGTATCAAAGAATTTCTCTAATGGGGAGCCTAGAAGAAGATCAAGATCGAGGACATCGAAGATGTGAAAGTTCAAACTAGCCTTAATCCTGTCTATGATGAGCGGCACGGCACTTGCGATCCCCCGACATTCAAGAACGTGTCCCAAGGGACAACTCTTGAGGAGTGTGTCGGATGGTCCTAGCAGAACATTACCCAAAAGAGTTTTTGCTAAATGCCATGGCATGATGTTAACCTCCATGATGGGGTTACAATGGGCCTCTAATTGTGAACTTTGGAGTGTCTATCATGCCATCTTGGGTAGTTTAGGGATGGAACGGTTTTGAGTCAAATCACTTCCACTCCTCACGTCAAGTAGCTTGGAGTTTTTCAATAATTTTTCAAAACAAATCTTTCTTAGCTCCTCATTTGATTCTCTCAAATCTCTCAATGTGTATATGTCCTCACCAATGCATTTCCTCTCTTTGTTCTACTTCTAATGATGGCTATATATGGAGCTCAGGGTAGGGTATAACGATAAGGCAAACTTGTATCACATATATTGCAAAGTCAAAAACCGGATCCAATGAGAAAATCAAGTCATATAATTAGATCAAGATGTGCATGTGTATGGATATGGTGGATAGTGAATGGTGGATGGAATGACAACTCCTTTTTGTTTGATCCTCTCTCTTATAAATTCTTTTGAGAACATGGCTATCTTCTTTTTTTTTCTTGGACCCTCATGTGTCCTACTTTTTTTCTTATTACTTTGTTTTCTATTTTTTTCACTTGGACTTTCATATGTCCACATATTTTTTTGATAGCCATGTCTCTTTGGTAACAATAACTTAGAGAGAGAGAGAGATCACACATATGGGGGAGCTTTTATTTTATTTTGTGGAATGGGTGGATGGTACAATGCTAATTCTCAAATGAGCATTGTGTTGACAGCTGTTAAGTACCATTTTTAGGCCGTCAACTCTGCATAAAATACTTAAAATGTGAACATCCACACTAGGATAGGAGCTAACACTAACAAGTTCCACAAGTGTCGATGTATATTCGTATGCAGGTGTTTCATCTCATAAAATGAGAGAAAGCACACCCTATGGATCCAAGCAACTCAGCCTTGACCAATGAGAGGCCACCACATAGGCTTCACATGGATTTATGGATCCACCAAGCAAAGAAACACAATTTCGGCCAATCAGAGAAGAGCACACGGATCAAAGGGTCCACCAGAGGGAGCAAACCGCCTTATTTTGGTGCGTACACCTAGGACAGGACCAAGGGCCCACCAAGGAGTGACCCAGAGAAAGCTGGGGCCATTTGGCGGTGACAAGGGTTCGGCCGAACCCCTAGTTCGGCTGACCTTGTCCTGGTGCCAACCACCTTCAGCTTCCACATGGCGGTCTCTAGTGACTTTCTAGAGGTCGTGCTCGAAGGTGCCACGAATATTCCTTCGAGATGCCCCCGAGAAGCGCCTCCCGATTGCTCCCCAAGTGCTCCCCAAGTGCTTTCCAAGGGGTGCTCCTCACCTATAAATACAAGGGAAGGGGGTAGGAATAGAGACACACCACTTCAGGCTAGGATGAGAGCTTCCCTTCAAAGGAGAGCCCTCTCCTAGTTTGTGTCTAGATTAGGGAGAGAGTGAGAGAGAGATGTACCTCTACGAATGTTGTTCTTGAATTAGAGTAAAGTGAGTATTTTTACATTTTTTATTTAGACTAAAGTGGCATTCATACATAGGTGAGTGTGTTCTTGTGTTCTTCGCTCATTCTTGATTTAGAGGCATGTGTTCTTCGCGAACACAACCCTCTCGATCTTGTGGTGTAGATTCATAAGTTCTCATATCCGTTTGTATGACTGTTTGTCATTTAGATTAAAGTGGATATTCATGCATGCTCTGATTAGAATAAAGTGTGTTCGTGATTCCTTTTAATAGTTTATGCCTAGTTCCATAAGTAGCCTTGATACTTTGCTAATGCGTAGATCTTCCGTTTATATGTTTGTCTGTTGCATGACATTCGTATACGTTGCAAGCATAGTATAGGATCGAATGCTCTCTTGCATGTCTTTGGCATAAGCTAGTAGACCTATAGTTGAGTGAGATTAGTTCTCTTCTATAGTCGTAGTTCTATTAGTACAGAGTGTCATAGTTCATTAGCTATGGCAGTAAGCACAGCGTAGATGCAGTGTCACACTACCGGTTATCATTCGTTCAGCTTATCCCAAAGTTAGGTAGAGGCAGTTCAGGAGGTGGTGACAGCCCTTCTGGCCCTTGTTGATCCTCCACAGTGGATACAGCCAAGAGCTACATTCCACATAGATCCGCGTGTCGGAGTTGCCTGTAAGTCAGGGCTATCAGTATCCTGAGCCAAGTTCTATCTAGAAATCGACCTTTAATCTCACCTATAGTGCTATCTTTAGGAATCCTCTCTATCCTCACCTCTTATCTAGGTGTGTCCTTGGACCGACTAGTACGAAGTTAGTGCACACACGTTCCCTTTGATTCAATACCCTTGGAATACTCTGAGGTGAAAGCTACAGCGGTATCTGTGCGCTCGCGGATTTATTCTTGTGTCGCTAAAATACCCAATAAGCTTTCTAGTGCCGTTGCCGGGGAACGGATGCTGTATCTATCTTTGTACCCAGTGGTCATTGTATCTTTTTACTTTTCTTGATTCTACCTTTACCCCCGTTACCTATGGAGACACTATCCTTTCGCAGCCTCTCTACCCCTACGGGTGAGTTCCATGAGCCACCATCCAACTCTTCATCTAGCTGTGAACTCCACCTCGACTTTATAGCCATGGTTCAGGATAGACCCTTCTATGGAGCGATCAATGAAGATCCCTACATTCATCTGAAAGAATTCGAGGATTTGTGTTCACACTTGGTTATCCCAGGCATGACACAGAAAACTGTGTGGTGGAAGTTGTTTCCTTTCTCTGTGATAGGGAGAGTGGAACAATGGTACGCTCACACTGTAGGGAGTGTGAACGGTAGTTGAGAAGAACTTCAGGATGACTTTTGTAACTCATTCTCTCTCATGGAGAGGACGGAGCAATGGCACACTCGCATAGCCTCTCTCCCAATGGACATTCTCGACTTCGAGCAATTAGAGGAGTCTATAGGTGCAGCATGGGCAAGGTTCTTATGTCTTTTGGCTTCTGACCTAGACTTATTCTCTCTTCCTGATGATGTATCATTATACATCTTTTGCATGGGTCTAGACATGGATGCTGCCTTAGATCTCGATGACACCATCAGAGGTTCGTTTGTTCACAAAACACTAGCAGAAGTAAGAGAAATCCTAGATTCCCTCTTGGAGAGCTCTTTCTTCCCCACCAATCATAGCGAACCCCGCCAATCTAAGTTGAGCCATGAGGATCTTCTAGCGGCTGAATCTATTCCACCACCTTCCACATCTTCATATTCAACCATAGAACACTCACCTGAACTAGGAACATCGAAGGGAGAAGAAATTCAACCTTTAGAGTTCTCTTCAAGATTCGATGTTGATCTATCTAGAAACCACAAAAAAACCTCAAATCTCTCTGATACCCAATTAGGGCTCGTTTGGAAATGCCAATCCCGCTGGGGATCTCGGCCTTTTCCGCGGGTTAGAGGCCCTCGTGGCGTTCCGATCACGGGCCGAACGAACCAACCATTTGAAAGCCCATCTGCTAGGGGAGCCGAACCCGATCCCTTCATTTTCCGCGGGCCGGCTCCTCCCCATCTCCAGGGTCCGGGAGGCTCCTCCCTTCGTTTTCCCGAGCGTGAGACCGTCCGCATCGCCTCCACGTCGCCCCCGTTACTGCCACCCTTGCCTCCGTCCAGGCACTGTCTTCTCTCCACTGTCGAAGCGCCTCCCCTTCGCCTGCCCGTCGATACGCTGCCGCTGATCCTCCCCATCCAGGCATCGCTTCTCCGCCTCCCATCTCGTGATCTCCGGTGCCGATCTGTGACGACGCCACTGCCTTGCCACCACCTTCGCATCCACTGTGTTGGTGCTGGCGCGTAAGTTCTCCTCCTCTCCTATGACCTAGGACTTATAGTCCTCTTGCTAATTCGAGTCCTTTTAGATCTTGGTAGCTTCAAAGCTGCCAGACCCAAGATCCACCCCTTGTTTGTGTGTCTTGGAATTTTGTTACTTTGTGAGATGCTGTGATTTTGCGGCATGATACTGATATGTATGGACCTACGGTACCCAAGATCCTATTGCTTCCTATTGCTCAAGTTGTATGCACAATACTCATAGTTCATTACTTGATTAGTGTGAATGCATATGGTAGATATTCATGCCATCTCATAGTTCATTACTTGATTCAGTTAATTTGATTTACTAGAACAGATGATGTCTAGACAGCCAACACCAAATTGCTCAAATTCTACATGTGTTTGCTTGGGTAATCTCCCATGCTGATGGGGATCAAGAGTTCACAACGCACAGAAGGTAGCTTCTTGATCTGAACCACAATATTTCTCTTGCTCTACAAATAATGCCTTCCAATTCAGGAAAAGTCTGTTGCAGGCTAGTAGAATGGCTAAAATGGAGTATAGATAATGGAGAGAAAAATGACTTTCAGAGGATAATTGGGTTGGCCATTCTAGTTCAGCTATTCAATTTTGGAATTTTATTTCATTTCTAATCAAAAAACAGCTACGGTTTGGAAATTACATGTTCTACCTTGTGTATATTTCTTTCTTTAGCTTCTGTAAAGGAAAAAAAAACTTATAACGAAGGACAATTTAGGAAAAAGAAGGAAATTAGAGAACGATATATGGATGCCTGTTTTGCTGTGAAAAGGAAACAGAGCATGTGTGATATTCTTCATTGCTTGATTAGTAATAATAAAAAGTTCGATGTGGTAAGGCCGTAAGGGTAAGTACAACAGTGTAGATGACTTTTGTCTATTTAACACACAGGTTGTAGAATGACTTGTCTGTTTCTCAATTTAGACAATGTCCTTCTTACTGGCCTAAATGATAAATGAATTGCTTGTAGCTCGATTTTGAGCTCGCAGACGGCTTACAGCTGCGCGTTGTACGTGCCCTAAATATGATTTCCTTGTAGCTCAAAGGTGTTGTGGAACTAATAATAAATGAATTGCCTTTTCTTTTTCGGAATGGAAGGTGCAAGATGTGGACATGGTCTGGACTATGGAGAAAGAACATGGCATTGCTGCAGGAACCGAACTCTCATCCGCCTTATTCTATATCAAATTATTGTGAATGTGTGAATGGGGGCCGATAATATGAATATTAGTGCAAATTTTAGCTATTTATCACATATTATTGATGCAGATAATGTAATTATTTCTCATAATGCTCGTGATTAATGATGTGCATTGTTGGTTTAAAAATTTAGAAACAAAACCAACTTTTCTATGAGGTACAAACTCTATTCTGTCGGTTACGTGAGATGTACTGGATTCTATGCCGTCGGTCACCTTGACACCTTGTTCAGTGTTCTTTTTTTTTTGGCGAAACACCTTGTTCAGTGTTCACTGGTGGTACGATTTATAAACCCCGTGTCACTCGTCTTGTGTTGACTTCGCCGGCCAGCGGTGTGAACCAGCGACATCGTCAGCTCCACTCTCCAGGAACAAAGCGGGAAACATAACCAGCAAACCATAATTTATTTATTTTTATTCCAATGATCCACTCCGGTGCGAAGGTGCCTGACCTGCCCCGTGCCGACCTCTCCTCCATCTCCAAACAGCAATGAGTGGCAGGGTAGGCCAGGGGAGGCGCCACCTGAGGAATTCCATTCGCCAGGGAAATCCATGCAGGCCTTCCCTTCCACTGGCTAATCTGCCACGAGCTCCCAAACTAAGCCTTAGGGAAAGAGCACTCTTATGTCCAAATCCATCAAGCTAGAAATCCCTTGACAGAAGCTTCCCTCAGGCCTGCGGTACCTCCTTTGCCTCCCGATCCTCCTAACGAAGAATTTCACATGGAGGCCATGGAGAAGGAGTGGTTAGATGGAGTGGAGTGCTATTCTGAAGCAATTTGGAATAGTTCACCCTCTACAATCGTTCCTTGCTCCTAAAGGGAATCGTCACGGAAGCCCATCCTAACCCTGTCATGCAGGTTAATGTTATGTCATGGCACTTAGCAGACACTCTGTTGGGCAATGTTCCGCTAAGACCTTCCGACAAGCTCTTAAGAGTTGTCCCTCCGGACACATTCTTGAGTGTCAGGGGGTTGCATGTGATGTGCCACTCCTAGTAGACAAGATCAAGGTTAATATAGATTTCTACATCTTTAATGTCCTCGATCTTGATCTCCTCCTAGGCTTTCCTGTAGAAAAACTCCTCGATGCATCCCGAGGGAGCCTAGATGAAAATCTTAGGGAAGCCGCTTCTGCCACCACTCCCTTGTTTTCAGAAAGTTCTATGGCAAAGCCTCTTCCCAAGCAAAACCCACTCGAGGAGATGATGCATGTATCTCCATTTGCATCATCCGAGCCCATTCTCGTTGAGGTTGTAAAATTCTCTACTCCTCAAGAGTATGACTCAAGAGATCCTCTTCACCTTTGTGAAGGCGAATGATCATCATCACTCTCGACCGAGTTTGAGCCTCTTCTCACTGGCCCGTATCATGTTGTTTTCGACCATGGTTGAAAATCAACATTGATCATACACGATGTATCTCTTGAGATGAAGAATTCATGGTCCATGGATCTTTTTGAGGCGCCGACTCTGGAGTCCACAGAAAAGGATTCCATTGACAAGCATGGTAGATTCATTCTTGATATACCACATGAACCAAGCTTGCATCATACCTCTCTAGAGTCAGCCAAGATTTGTGCACTGAGCACACATGAGGACTGCAATCACCTTAAGGTCCTCTTTTTGCAAAAAGTTTAGAAGGATGGTTGTAGATGCATACGTTTACCATAAGCACTGCAGATTTTCTGTGTGCACTATGGCACTAACCTTGCAGTTGAAGCTTCAATAACACATGAACAATTGGTGGTGAGATGGGAATGACATCACCAATGATAGCTGCAAGAAGAAGTTCCTATGGTCGAGCTTATGATCGTAAACAAAGCACTGCTAGGAGATAGCCTGGGTTAGCGTAGATTTTTCCCTTTTGAATGAAAAGCAAGAGTATGTTTTTAGGATAAAGTTGTCCTTCGGGTATTTTTGGTTGATAACCATTCAGGTGGAGATAAAAAAGAACGATGGATAGGTGATGCTCAAGAATATGTGAGCTACATCTACTACAACTCTTCCGTATGTTTTGGTGAAGGAACATTTACAAAAGGAAGCTTGATCTCCACACACTTGAGTTTTGTTACTTAGCAATGCAAATTTCAAGTGTAGGGCAGGTATGTGGGCATCCTGAGTAAAGTTCCTCGCATACCAAAATTTATCCTGGTTTGAAGATGATGTTAGCTCTCGCATCTTGCCCGACTAGGTACGTCCTGCTTTTGACTTTAAACAAAGCCCTTCCGGGAGGTTGCCAGATGTTCACCATCATATGCTCATGTTTATGTCCGTTTGAAAATAGCTTGATCATCCTTTCATGCTCCCTTTATCTATGTTCGTATGCTCTGGTTTGGATGTATGTTCATGACATATGTTCATAGGCTGTTTTAAATTAAGCCTGGTGCTTAGGTTAAAATTGTCTTCTTCAGTCAAAACAAGACATGGTGTCTAGTTTTCATTGATGAATCTTAGAGCTGATGTTTTAATAGATTTTGGTTGCATGCATGTGGACTAACCCCTGTCGGAAATTATCAAATCCAAATGGGTAAGTCATTGAGCTTGATTCAAATGGGAAGGTAAGCCAAGGCATGTCAGCCTTATTTAAGCTTTGTTTCATCATGAATAAAAAAACAAAAACAAAAAAATATTTGAATTTGAATAAAGGCTCCCTGATTCTCGAACCAGCAGAGTCCCTCTCTTGTTTCCCTTTTTGTTTGTATGACAGCACCAGGTACATGAACAAGTGTGGGGGAGATCTCCCCTACCATCGGCATACACATTTGAGATCTCCCACACAGGCGTTGCACAACATCAACAGCGCTTTCATGACAAGGGACAAGGTAAACTAGAGTGAGCCGACTGTCCCATGGGTCAGTTGAACCACAGCTAGTCCTCCTTGATTCCCTTGTTCTTTAGGAATGATGGTATGTGCACCCTTTATCTCACTCTCCCTGATTCATGAGTTTGAATGAGTTTCAATTCTTATCTGCTAAATCGAACTTATGGAATCGTGCTCCACCTGCTCTACATGTTTCCTATAGTTGCCTTGCATATATTTTATTCCATACTTAATATCTTGATGCTTGTGAACAAAAATCTTTATGAAAGCATGCTCATCTAAGTAGTTGATGTTTGAGATATGGTCTGATGATATGGTCTTCTCTCTAAGTGTTCGAGTGCTTGGGAATTTTATTTGAAAAAAATCTGAAAACCCTTTGTAAAGCTCCTCTTTGATATGCCAAAGTCCTACCAAAGCCATATGATGTTTTTAGTTGAAAACCTTTTACTCATATGCTGCTTGTCATTGCATTGAGCTTCATCAAATTGTTATGACCCTTGTGAGAATTCCATTCATGCTTTCATGATCAAGATTCATGTGCACACCATATCCCCTTGCTATGCTTCTACACTAGAAGTCAGCATTGTACCATCCATCCATTCCACAAAATAAAGCTCCATGTTTTGTATGACCTCTCTCTCCAAAGCATCCTTGCAAAAGAGACATGGGCTATGCAAAAAAAATCATCATATCCAAAGCATGAGTAAAAAAATGCTCAAAGCGTAAAAAAAGGAGAGAAAAAGAAAAAAATAGAGAAAAAGATAGCCCATGTACCAAAGAAAGAAGAAAAAGGAGAGAGATGGAATCATGCAAAAAGAGTTCCAATAACTTATATGGTAACAACTAGCACCCATTCCGGGCCTAGTATCCACCTTACCATCACCACAACATTCATCATGTACGGTAATAACTAGCACCCATTCTGGGCCAAGTATCCACCTTAACATACCCACCATATCCATACATGTGCACATCTTGATCTGATTGTGTGAATTGTTTTTCTGCTTGGATCCGGTTTTTGACTTAGCAATATATGTGATACAAGTATGCCTTATCATTCAGACCCTACCTTGAGCTCCATATATAGCCATCATTAGAAGTAGGATGAAAGAAAGGAAAGTCTAATGCCTTAGTGAGAACATATACACATTGAGTGATCGGAGAGAATCAAATGAGGAGCTGTGCAAGGTTTGTTTTGAAAATTTATTGCAAAACCCCAAGTTACTTGACATGACAAGCAAAAGCGATTTGATTCATGACCGTTCCATTCCTCAACTACCCAAGGTGGCATGATAGACACACCACAGAGTTCACAAGTACAAAGTATGGTTTGGAATATCTCTTATGCTCGCTTCATACCTTTGGATATCATGTCTTACCTTAGTTTGTCCTTCTTCGCTCGAGGACGAGCAAAGGTCAAGAGTGGAGCTGTTGTTGATGGCTGTTAAGTACCATTTTTAGGCTGTCAACTTCTACATAAAATACATAAA
This sequence comes from Cenchrus fungigraminus, assembly GCA_036936925.1. Lineage (NCBI taxonomy): Eukaryota > Viridiplantae > Streptophyta > Magnoliopsida > Poales > Poaceae > Cenchrus > Cenchrus fungigraminus. The sequence continues at coordinate 117,452,022 of CM072774.1, read as the reverse complement.
ATGTGATCATCCACACTAGGATAGGAGCTAACACTAACAGGTTCCACAAGTGTCGACGTATATTCGTATGCAGGTGTTTCAGCTCATAAAATGAGAGAAAGCACACCCTGTGGATCCAAGCAACTCAGCCTTGACCAATGAAAGGCCACCACATAGGCTTCACATGGATTTATGGACCCACCAAGCAAAGAAACACAACTTCAGCCAATCAGAGAAGAGCACATGGATCAAAGCGTCCACCAGAGGGAGCAAACTGCCTTATTTTGGTGCGTACACCTAGGACAGAACCAAGGGCCCACCAAGGAGTGACCCAGAGAAAGCTGGGGCCATTTGGCGGTGACAGGGGTTCGGCCGAACCCGTGGTTCGGCCGACCTTGTCCTGGCGCCAACCGCCTTCAGCTTCCACGTGGCGGCGTCTGGTGACTTCCTAGGGGTGATGCTTGAAGGTGCCATGAATATTCCTTCGGGATGCCCCCGAGAAGCTCCGCCAAAGTGCTTTCCAAGGGGTGCACCTCACCTATAAATACAAGGGGAGGGGGTAGGAATAGAGACACACCACTTCAGGGTAGGATGAGGGCTTCCCTTCAAAGGAGTGGCCTCTCCTAGTTTGTGTCTAGATTAGGGAGAGAGTGAGAGAGAGATGTACCTCTACGGATGTTGCTCTTCAATTATAGTAAAGTGAGTATTTCTGCATTTTCTTTTTAGACTAAAGTGGCATTCATACATAGGTGAGTGTGTTCTTGTGTTCTTCACTCGTTCTTGATTTAGAGGCTTGTGTTCTTCGCGAGCCAAACCCTCTCGATCTTGTGGCGTAGATTCATAAGTTCTCATATCCGTTTGTATGACTGTTCGTCATTTAGATTAAAGTGGATATTCATGCATGCTCTGATTAGAATAAAGTGTGTTTGTGATTCCTTTCTAATAGTTTATGCCTAGTTGCATGAGTAGCCTTGATCCTTTGATAATGCATAGATCTTCTGTTTATAGTTTCGTCTGTTAAATGACGTTCGTATACGTTGCAAGCATAGTACAAGATCGAGTGCTCTGTTGCATGTTTTCAGCATAAGCTAGTAGACCTATAGTTGAGTGAGATCAGTTCTCTTCCGTAGTCGTAGTTCTGTTAGTACAGAGTGCCGTAGTTCGTTAGCTGTGGCAGTAACCACAGCGTGGACGCAGTGTCACACTACCGGTTATCATTTGTTCAGCTTATCCCAAAGTTAAGTAGAGGCAGTCCAGGAGGTGGTGACAACCCTTCTGGCCCTTGTTGATCCTCCACAGTGGATACAGACAAGAGCTACGTTCCACATAGATCCACGTGCCGAAGTCACTTGTTAAGTTAGGGCTATTGGTAACCTGAGCCAAGTTCTATCTAGAGATCGACCTTTAATCTCACCTATAGTGCTATCTTTATGAATCATCTCTATCCTCACCTCTTATTTGGCTGTGTCCTTGGACCGATTAGTATGAAGTTAGTGCACACACGTTCCCTTGGATTCGATACCCTTGGAATACTCTGAGGTGAAAGTTACAAAGGTATGCGTGCACTTGCAGATTTATTCGTGTGTCGCTAAAATACCCAACACATTGCAAGGGTGAAATGGTGTGGATGTGTATCATGATCATGAAGGCATGAAAAGAATTCTCACAAGGGTCACAATAATTTGACAAAGCTCAATGCAAAGACAAGCAGCATATGAGTGTAAGGTTTTCAAGATATCTCTTCATATGGCTTTGGTAGGACTTTGTCATATCAAAGAGGAACTTTGCAATGGGTGTTCATGTTTTCAAATAATTTTCCCAAGCACTTAAACATTAAGAGTGAAGACCAAATCATCTAACCATATCTCAAACATCAACTACTTAGATGAGCATGGTATCCTAAAGATATTTGTTCTCAAGCATCAAGATGATAAGTATGGAATAAAACTTATGCAAGCCCATCATAGGAAACATGTAGAGCATGAGGATCATGTTGATTCATTTAATTAAGTTTGATTTCAATGATCTGATTTAAAGTTTATTCAAACTAATGAAACCGGGAGTAGAGAGGTAGAGGGTGCACATACCATCACCTTTGAAGAAATTGGAGTGGCTAACTATTTTGAAATTTGCCCATTTTAAATCTCAATCATATTCCTTGACCTCCAGTTGCTTGGAATATATAAAAAAAATTGAAAATTTACTTTATAGCCTTACATAGGTTAACCAAATATGTTTAATTCATGTGTTCCATCCTAGCGGAGAGTGCGGTATTTAATTTAACACGTCAGGATCTTGTTTCAATTTCGGTTAGTCCTTGTTTTTTATTTTTGCACTGTGCGTGGACTCGCATGTTAGTGAGAGAAACAAAAAAAACATGTTCAGCTTACGTGGATCGAACATGCAAGCTTTTAATGTGGCAAGAAAAGAGCAAACCACTGGACTACTGCAGTCCTAAGTTTCATTTCTGAAATACTTCAGCTTGCAAGCGCTAATTTCGTCCATGGAATTTTTGCTGATATTTTTACAAAGTTTAAATCCCTGCTTCCACTACGTGAAAAACATAGATTGGTAACGGACGTAGATGGCCATTGGTAATGGGCATCATGCCCATTACTGATTTTGGGTTACAAATGACTGAACAAATATAACGGGCAAATACCTGTTACCAATAACAGTCAAGAGCAATGGGCATTAACATAATGCCCCTTACTGTTGACTATTATCAGTAACAGACACAAATGATGCCCGTTACCAATAACAAGATATAGGTAACAGGCACAAATGGCGCCCGCTACCTATGCCGGTCATAGGTAACGGGCATTATGGTATCGCCCGTTACCAATGTGGAATTAAAAAACAAAAAAAAACCTTCTGTTCATTTATTTTATACATACATGCATACACACAAGTATATAGTTACATACACAGCTCAGTTTCATCCATACAAATGCTATTTGAGAACAATGAATAATGCAAATGACAATCTGCAATTCTGCTCATCTACCAAATGAAACCTCACAGTATGCAGCTTGCTTAATACCATCTCCTTGTTGATGACCTGAAGTTTATGTAAGCACAATGGTGTGAGTTGCGAATATGCCAACATCTAGTACAAATGCACAATGTTTTATCAAGCAAATGTAAAAGCAATAAACTGATGGCAAAGGAGAACAAACATCTTTTACTTCTTGTTTGCCATTTTGCATCTTTTACTTCTTGTTTTCCCCTCAACACTTGGTATACCTCTGTCCTGTGAATACAGAATTAAAAAGGAATTAAGATGTATTAGTAACGGTAAAAATATCTACTCACTTGGTATACCCAAACTGAATATTTGAGGACACTGAATAAAGTAAGATGAGGAATTGTGCAGCAATGCGTACATACAAGACAACTCTAATTTCAAGATGTCCAGTTAGAAGACAACTCTGAACAAGCCATTATAATTTGAAGACAACTCTGAACAACCAAGCTCTTTATTGTCAGTTTCCTAGTCAACAAGGATACCTTTTGCTAGTGGAGAGCAATTTATTTTCATTTGATAAAGATAGGTACTTTTTGCTAGTGGAGAGCATCTAAAGTGCATGCTATGCTATTTTCTGTACTTATGAGGAGCACAACAAGTGCATCTTCAGAAATCAAGACATAATTGATCAATGGCAAGACAAAGTAGCAATCCCACCACAGAACTAAGTGCCAAATCCACAAGATAATTTTGCTGAAAAATACACTTACACTGCCCAAACATGGCCTTTGTGAACAATTTTGGCTTCATCCAGCCTTTTGACATCAAAAGAGTAACAGTTTGTGTCTTCATTTGCCTATTTCTTTTTTTAAAAAAAGACGTCAGCTCTGAAATTACAGTAGTATATTTAGAATGATGGATAATTGGAGATTCAGACCGTAGTATATAATGTTAGTAAAATTCAGCTACTACTACTAGTTCATGTGTATCAGTGCATTGCAACAAAGAATACAAGAGAGGTTGTAGGCGTTGTTTGATCTTGGATGCTTACCAGTTTGGTCACACACAAAAAAGAGATGCGTGGTAATAAATTTAGAAAAGTTCTGGTTATCCAATTCAAGCTAAACAAGATGGATGGCCAATACCAAAAAGATTAATTTACCTAAAGCCCTACAATCCCACCGGTGCAATTTGAGTAACTTTTTAAGCATCAGATGATAAGCCTGTCCGAGTGATATGTCACACTAAGTGAGAACAAGATTGGTTTGGTAGCAGTAAGATAAATCTGACAAACCATGGTATTTCAATTTCAAAAGTTGGCACAGTGCTAGTATGAGTAGTATTTCATATTGGCAATGTTCCAACATCTAATATTTTTTGTTTAGGTGCCTAGATTGGGGCATTTGTTCACCAGAAATTGTGCCTGCAAAAGTATGGAAGAATAGATATCAACAGTGAAACAGAGGTCGATGCTGACCTGAGGCTCTAGCCCCACATCCAGTAGCAGCATTAGCTTCACCTCCTCCTCCTTCTCCAACAGCAAGTCCTGCACAACCTGGTAGGAACCTTCCTCCAGGAATGGCCACCCAGTAGCACCGCCATGGACCTAATCCCCACAGTAAACAGTTTACAATTCACATCAGTGATTAAATCGAGATCTACGCACAGCAACGAAGGGGAAGGAGGAGAGACATGGTTGTGCTCACCTAGCCGTGGCCTGAGCAGACGCCACCGCGAGACCCCGGCCCAAGACGCCAGCGCCGCTGCAGCTGGGCCCAGCAATGCGCCCGCCGCGCAAGCCGCCGCAAGCTCCCGACCCGCCTGGTCGGCAAGCTACCGTCGAGCGAACGCGAGCTGGCAACACCCGAGCCCGAACCAATGCGCCAAACCGCTAGAAGGGGCAGCGCCACCCGCAGCAATCGCAGTCAGCCCGGCCATCTCGTGCGGCCGTCCTGCCAGGCAAGGCACCGCACGGCAATGGTTCGTGTCAGATCTGGTGGTCCACAACCCGAATCTGGTCTACCGTCGAGGAGATCTGCAACGCCGACGCCAGCAACCAACTCCATGGCTAGAGCAACCACCAGCCCACCGTATGACAAGGCAAGCACCAGAGGAGAGGGAAGGAAGAAGAGGCGAGGTGAGCCGGCGGCGGCTACCGCCGCCGACGGGGCCGAGTGGGAGAGAGAGAGGAGAGGAGATGGCGCGTTGTGCGAGATGGGGTCGAGAGGGGCGAGACTGGTGGGAGAGAGATGGAGTGGAGGGAGGTGGGGCGAGCGGACGTGAGGCTGTGCGGACTTAATCGAATTGAATCAAATTTTCAGGTCCGGACCTACGATTGGACTAACGAGCATCGTTAAAGTCCGTTACATGCCAACATTGGTAACTGGCTTTGATATTGCCCACTACCATTGTAACATATTGGTAATAGGCATCATTACTGTTGAGATTAGACTGCGATCTCAAGGCTTTGTTGGTAATGGGATATAATAGTCTGTTACCTTTAAGATTTATAGTAATAGATTTTATGGCCTCGTTACCAATGTTGTATTACCTATTTGAGGTTTTCACGTAGTGTTCTGCGGTTTATTGTTTTAACCAATGGTTTTTTCTCAAAGGTTGAGCATTAATAGTTAAATTTGAAAAAACCTTTAGGGGTAAACATATCCCATGGAACATTCCTGACAAAAGAATAACACACCATCGGCTACTTAGAGCATCTCTAATAGTCTCTGCAAAATAAGTTGGCAAGCTAAAAGTACAACAAAATTGTATAAAAATGAGATCCAAGAGCCTTTTTAAAATCCTCTCCTAGCTATTTCAGTTTTGTATCCAGCCCTCTCTGCTAGCTATCTTTGAAGAGGTAGTTTTGTTTCCAGCCCTCTCTGCTAGCTATCTTTGAAGAGGGGACGGGGCTCGCGCGGCGCGCACCCTGCTTTTGCACTCTTGCTTTATGGTGTGGATTTTTTGTGGTCTCCATACAAATGATGTGCGAGAGCAGCAGGCCAGTTGTTGCTACAGCCATTCATCAGGCTTGCAAGCGATGTGATGTGATGTGTGTGCTGTCGGTCAGTCTCCAGTCTCTGCTCTATCTCTCTCTCAGTCGGTGAATAGGCGAAGTGATGTGTGTCTTGCAGACGTGCGGTACGCGCAGGTCTTGAAGTAAAGGGTAACCTATGCCCTGGTAAAAGATGTAGGAGTAACCTATTAGCTAGATCGATCGTTTATGCATACTACCTAATCTATCATGTGTTTGTGTACATCATCGCTACTACCTACTACCTCAGTTTTCAGAGAATCCAGTTTTAGAGAGTTTGTTGGTTTACTCCTCGTTTTAGAAAGCATTTTATTTTTTAGCTAGCCTATTAATCTCTAAATTTACCTAGGATTATTACTAGTCTCTTGAAAATGCTCTTAGTAGCAAAGTTCTAAATCTCCGGCTATAGCTGTCGTTATAGCCAGAGATAGCGGCTGGGCCGGGTAGCAGCTAGGATGAGTCCACTTTTAGCGCTATGGTTTAGCTGCCGCTAATAGTGGTGCTTAGCAGGCCCGTACAAGGCACAGTGCAAGTGGAGCAACCGAACAGGGCCACCAAATGTGAGAGGCCTCCACAAAGATTAATAATTAATGCTTAATTAGGCTAGGTACTAAGAGATCAGTTCTGTTTTGTTCCCCTGGTAGTATTTCACGTACTACTTCCTCTCCACTGCCCTCACTCTATATCTCTCCCCTGGCTCAGTTGGCTGTCAATATCGATTTATTGCTTTCACAAACAACTTAATCACTGTGAAAAAAACAATTACGTCCATGTAATTCTTATCCTACCAATTACGGAGCAAGCACAATTTTCCTAGAAAAAGGATGTGCTATCTATGATTAGTGCACTTCTGTGGCTTCATATTTCTTAGTGCACTGCATTGGCGTCTAAATCTTTAGTTTTGTTCTGATATATATTGTGAAACAGGGAGGTGTTTTCTCACACCTTCGTGTGTTCAGAAAATATGATTATGGTGATGATGCTTTTCGCTTGAAGTGAAGGTGTACAGTAAGCCTTTGCAGATTATTGTATTAACCTACTCTTCTAGCATATGCTGAATGATAAATGTGTTTCCTTATTGTAAACGAACATGCGGTTATATAATGGAAAAAAATATTTTGGTTCTTAAACTCATTAGCATTTTCCAAATGAGGGCCACCATTTTGTTTTTGCACCAGGACCTCAAATTCTTAGGTACGGGCCTAGTGCTTAGCCCGCGGTATAAAATGGGCCTTCATTTAGCGGGAGCTAAATATTTTGGCCCAAAATATCACTCGTGCATAATTAATTACTATGTTAATAGCTGGTTAATTAGTGTATGCTTGTGTGGATGATAAAACTAAAGCAAAATTGCGAAAATTTTGAATTGGCAAATATCCAATCCCTTTGATTTTCGCTTCCGTTCCAACACTTGACTAGGGAATTGAAGGCAGTCGAGGACGAACCGGAGGGTGGTTGCGTCTCTTGGATTGTCCATGTACTATGGGTGCCGCCGCCGTTGCTTGGTCGTCCTATTTTTGGTCTGCAGCGGGTGGAGATGACCACGATTTTTGAGAATCCTAGTCAGACTCTGCAATGAAAGTTTGCGTTTGTGATCGACTCTTATTTGTAACGAAAATAAACAGAATCTCTGTAGGCAAACGCAAAAACAGACACATCTGCATCTGCATATGCATCACGAATTGACGGATCGATCCGATCCAGTAGGGAAGTCCATGGAAGTCCAGGCGGCGCAACCTACCTCGTCTTCGTCGTCCGCCGCCGGGGCCGGGTACCCACGATAGGTGATGCTGGAGGAACATACCAAGACCGAGGCCCAAGACATCCTGCCCGACGCCAAAACAGTGGCGGCCGCGAGCACCAGCAACGGCCACCGGATCCAAGTCTCCCTCGGCGTCGCGGAGCCTCCGGCGACGTCGGCCTTACACATCGAGCTCCCTGAAGGTGTGTACACAAAGTATGTTGTCGTCGTCTCTGCTGACGGTGACTCGTTGCTCCTCCAGGTCAATCTAGATCAAAGGTGTTTTGAATCCGACAACACTCTTGACCACTTGGTCTACAACGCCGGCGCCACCGCCGCCAACCCCACACGGTCACCGTCATTGTCACTGCTCCCGTCTTACACTCGCACATGCCCCACAATTCAATACCTATCAACTGATACCACCGGCATCCTGCGCCGCCGTGGTGATAGCGAGATCGTGGTGGCGGAGCTCCACATGGCTGAGGTGGGCAGTGTCACGCTGGAGACTAATAAGGCAGCGGAGCTCTACATGTTCCGGTCTGGCGAGTGGAGCATCAGGCGTCCGCGGATCTGCTCATCCGTTGCCGGCAGCGACGACAGGACACTGTGCTGGGTCGACTTATCAGGTGGCGTCCTGTTCGAGGAGAGCCCCTTGTTGTGCTATCTACCACTCCCAAAGGTTCCCTTGTTCGGTCGGAAAGCAAACCGGAGCTTGCGCGTTGCCGCCAGTGGCGTGCTGAAGTACGCATCAACATCTTCACCCGCTGCTGTTGCGGTAGTGCCGGTGCCTCGAAATGCACTACTGCATAAACGATTTCTAAGAGCATCTTTTTTTCCTGGGAGCAGGCAGAATTACCGCCCGATCTAACAAAAAAAAAGCACGATAATGTAGCTAAATGCTCGATCCGGGAGAAGCTTTTCCAGGTGCGGGTGACACCAATAGCACCCATTTCTTGGTGCGGGTGACGCCATCAGCCGCACCCGGCATTAGCATTTCCGGATTCGGATGACGGCGTCACCCGCACCTGGAAAAGCTTCTCCAGGTGCCGGTGACACTGTCACCCGCCCTTGAAATGGTTTACACAGTTTTTTTCAGAAAGACTATTTTTAGCATGTCAGACCACGGGCACCAGTTTCTCCATCAAAGTCAGATCGATCGAGGCCGCCAGGCTTTCGGATTTTCTCTGACCCCTCCACCGCCAAGCCACCATCGCATGGATCCTCTCTCTCCCCAGCCGCCGCCTCAGCCGCCGTCAGGTCCGGCCCTAGCTCGCCGTGCCGTGCCACGCCGCCGACCTCCACGCGCCGCCGCGCCAAGGCCGGCCGACCGGGCCAATCGCGCCGGCGGCACCTCCCTCTCCACGCGTAGGCCGCCCTCCAAGTGTGGCCTACCGTACGTCTCGTTTGCGCCTCGATCCTCCTCTCCAAGTGACATCGTATGCGTAACTATATTTTCTCTATTTTTTTAAAACTTTTATTTTTTGTCCAGATATTATTTTTGGTATGCACTATTATTAAATTTTGTAGGATAAAATGTCGTGATATTGTTGTCCGATCCATATATTATTTTAGTTATGCAGTAACTATTAAATTTTGTAGGATAAAAAGCAGATATTGTTGTCCGTATATTATTTTAGTTATGCACAAATTATTAAATTTTGTAGGATAAAAACGTGGATACGTCGCCGGTACAGAGGTCCCCTGAACCCCTGCCAGCACCCCCAACGCAGCCTATTGGTGCTTCCTTCCCTGTCGGTCACGAACCTGTGCCCATTACCCAAGTTGAATTACGCCGGAACGTGGTATGTAGTTAGATATTCTAATTTTGAATTTATAATTCGTTGTTATAAAGGTGTGTCTCCTCGTCAAATGCTTGAAATTAAAGCATCCCTCAATCACATTTTTCCTGACCGTGGATTGCAGATCCGGTGGTGTATTTCTGTCCTAAAAAGAATTGATAGATATTTCCTTTGTCATCAATCACTTTTTCTGTTTTGTCTGGGGTAGATCTGTTGGTGGTTGTTTTGAGCAAAAGTGATTGAGATTTGAACTGATCTCAATCACTTTCCAAAACAGCTAGCACAGTGAACCCGTTTGGGGTCCTTATTCCTACGGTCGGGTCCTTTTTGCAACCAGGTCTGCCATATGATTCGCACGCCAGTTACTGCTCCAGTGAGACCCCATAGCTAATTTGGGCTCCATTTTTTCAGCTCTGCATCTTTTTACCTATGTTTTTAAAGATCCAGTTCCAACGAACTTCGGGGGTGATTCAAAAAATGAACTTTGGGGGGAGGATAAAATACAGATGGACCTCTGCCTAACCCCTGAAGTGATGTACAACAGAAAAAAGCAAACCTCTCAGCAAGGAAAGAAATGCAAATGAAAAATCGTGTGAGAAAAAGCAAGCTGAGGCAGAGATGGGGAGCAGTGTTTCCATAGGTCAGGTTGCTCCATGCCTGCTCTTTGCATGTGCCTGTTTGATTTCCTTGTGAGATCCATTTCCTCATAGATTTCCTATTGAAAAAGAAAAGCACCTGCAGATTAGCATTCACGAATGCCAAACAAAAACACACATACGGTAATTTTGTGTAGGGATAAAAATACTCTGTAAAAACAGAATTTTTGAATGAGATATAAGATGAAAAGTATAGATTAAAAAAGATGCTCGGATGATATGAAACAAGACAATATGTGTGAAACAAATGTGTTTGAATAACTACAAACCATGCTGATGTGCTAGAATAAAAAAAACTTAACACATATTCCTATAGTTTTTTTTTTTTGCACGATGGAACCAAAAATAAAAGATAGGTTAGTATGCAATGCTGGAAATAGACAAATGTCAAAAGTTGGTTTGTGTAAATAATTATGAATGTCAAAAAAGGTTTATTTGTGTAAGTTATTATGGCTTACGTTTGTGAAAAACTCAAAAAAAAAACTAGAAAATGCTATCAATGATTTGAGATTTATTTTACATGCTTTTTTTGTTGAAGCTACTAAAATATTTGGCCAGATTAGCCCAATGTTGATTCAAACTGAACATGGTTGATTCAAATATTAACTAACTGGCTTCTCTTAGTTCCTTTTTAAATGATGACTCAAGAACAACATTGTTGCCTCTATTACATGTATGAAACACGTCATGTTTGGCATGGGAAAAAACATGTCTTAGAAAACATTGATGTATAAGAAGAAATGATGAATATTTCAACAGAAAAGAAGGGTGGTATAGCACAAGAGTATGAGAAATTGTAAATATCAACTAGAAAAATGCAAATGTACATAAACACAAAAAATATACAGCTACAAGAACTGTGTTGGTTTTTTAGTTCCTGAAGACTTAAATCCTCATCTTCTGAAAATACATGTAGTTGAAGATAACTGTGACATAAGGACAGACATACACTAAGAGCAAACTTTGGAGAAAAGATGTTGGAAACTCCAAGTGAAAAAATATATACTGGCAAAAAGGAAAATAGGTAAATCCGTAGACATACCTACCATAGGGAAAAGCCTGCAATGGTGCCGGCATACCTGCCATAGGGAAATGACTGCAATGGTGCCTGGTTTTGCCCAACCTTGAGTGCATATGGAGAGAAATGTAGCTAAGAGAATACAAACTTTATTAAAAAAACATGACTATTTCTGAAAAAAAACATTTCTCTAACTTGATAGTTTATCAAATCTGGAGAAGGTAACGCAAATCTCTCATAGGGAAATGACTGCAATGGTGCCTGGTTTTGTCAACCTTGAGTGCATATGGAGAGAAATGTAGCTGAGAGAATACAAAGTTTATTAAAAAAACATGACTATTTCTGGAAAAAAACATTTCTCTAACTTGATAGTTTATCAAATCTGGAGAAGGTAACGCAAATCTCTCTAGTGCCATCGTGTTCGTCGAATCACTATTGTTACTAATTATATTGGAGTGCAGTCATGCCATGAGAAGATAGCTAATCAGTGCTGTATATTTGCTAGGCACACAAATGAAAGACAATTTCACTGACGGGCCTAAAGCCTCATAGATAGCCCAGGAGCTCACGCTTAGAACACACACACACACACACGAATACAAAGTGGTTTGGTGCTGCAATTTAATCATAGGAACAAAAAGAAAACACCACTTAACAGGAGTAGCTCTGATTAAAAAACATCTATTTGAAAGCAAAATTCAGTATTTCAGCCGTATGACGAAATCAAAACTCCAAGGGACCTTGCAGGTCCTATCATCTACTAGCTAGGGTTGTGAGAGTATGCACTTAAAAAACACTTTAAAGAGTACATTTATTGCAGCATTCAAACACTTAACCATGTAAAAAAACAATAAATGAACCAGTGAACTAGTCTAGTTCACTAGTAACAATGCAACTAAGAATACCACTGAAAAATGAGACACTAGAAAGTTGAGGGATGAGTTGATATAATGAAAAATTCACATCTCTAAAATTTGATCTCTGAGATTGACATAAAGAAAAAATGACCCATAATGTCTAGATGAGAAATTTCTCAACCATTCCTCTAAAAAAAACTACCTGATGATAGATGCGAGCAAATAAGCACAAGAGAGAGTGGTGAATCCTAGGCTATGTCTGTAAACCAATCACATCTCAGTTATCTCAATCATTTTTAAAATACCCCACCGCATAATTTTAGTACAAATTATTTGGGATTTTCTATTTAAACTTGGTAGCCACAAATCATCTAAAAATCTAACACTCTCTTGTGAAATTTCAAAAAAACCACAAACTAAAAAAGGTGAAGAAAAAAGTGGAAGAAAAGGTAAATACTTTTTGTTGTGAAGAAAACACATACAGCCAGCCCGCCAGCTAAACTCCAAAAAGCAAACAAATGGAAGAAAAGGTGAAGAAGGTAAAAACATACTTATTTCTTGGAACAGCCTGTGATAATGAAATGTGTACCAAAAGAGTATAGAAGGAAATTAGGTAAATTCTGAAACCAAACTGCCATAGGGAAAAGCCTGTAACGCCGCCCGCTTTTACCCAATAATGAATCCATTCTGAAAATGAAACTAGAGGTACTAATTATGTACAAATTCTATGCCCTCAAACATAAGTGCATGATCATGTAAAAAAATTTGCAACATAACAACAGGAGAGCCAAGTACTCTTGCTTTCATATATATACACTCGGTTTAATATCGTACTATGTATATAGCTACATTCAAGTGCTCAAGGAATCTAAGAAAAAGAAAATATTAAGAAACACAGACAAAGACACAATGAATAGCTGACAATAAAAGGTTTCTTAAAAAAACATGAGTAATTTTTGAAAAACACACGTTAGTTTTTGTGATGTAGCCTAGACATCTAGGCATGTCCCCAACACCATAGGGTCCTGGCTACGTCTTGTAGCTTAAAAAAATCAGATTCCTTTGTTGACAGAAAAGGGAGAAGGCATAAAAATTAGAGGAATCTAGCATATCTCAAAAGAAAATCTGCGTACATTTGAAATAAAACACAAAGATAACATAAAGAAAAATGAACACAGAAGGGAGTAGTTCTTCACCTGAATTCTTGTGATCCCTTAAAATTCATGGCTGCAAAATCAACAAAACAAAAAAAAATGAGAGAAATTCAGACAGAGGGGGAAGAACAACAAGAGATTTCTTAGAATGATAAAAAAAGATGTGGTAAGAAATGAGATTTCTGGACAATTTTATGAACATCATACCTCTCTTTTGAAATAGTACTGCAAACAGTAAGTTTCAAACTACCTGATCCTAGCACATGGGGGATAAATTGACTACCTGATCTTACAAAATAATAAGTTATGTTTCAAATTTAGGTTGTCATTAGCATGACACAATATCCATTTGTCTTCAATTAACGAGTATGCAGAAACATAAAACACAAAGGGGTGGTTCATCCTTGGTCAAAAATCTGCATCTCCTCTAGTAGATCAATCAAAAGCCATAAATAATGAGTCAGGTTATAGCACTGTAGAAAAAAGTTATATGTACAATTTTTGTGTTGACAACAAAGTTATTACAGATAAAATGTTACATGTCAATTAATTTTGGAGTGACAACAAAGTTACATATAAAATTGTGTATAGTTGGTCTATAATTCTAACATTGGAAGCAATAGTAGAGTTGTACTAAAGCAAGCAAGGAAAATATGAGCTAAAACTGAGCAATTGATTAATTACACACATAGAGGGAGGGAGGGAGGGACCTACTAAACAGCTATGGTGATAAAAGATAACATAAGAAGGGTCATAAATAAATTTTTTTTTCTCGAATATGCAGGAGAGCTGCATATCATTGCATTAATAGAAGGAGAGATGGCCAAAATAGCCTACACACACGACACCCACACAAACCACTTCCACACACACACACACACACACACACGCACACCAAACACCAACAACAGACACGAAACACAAAGCACACAGACAGGGAGAGAGCTATCCTCTAGCTCCTCGACCCCCCACATGACCAGATCGGCACACACCCAAGAATCAGTGCGGTAGCCTAGTTGCGACCAAGGCACCAAGCCCTTTTGCCCCTGCAAGCACCCAAAACTCAGCCTCCTCCTGAGCCAAAATCAGTGTCCTGCTGATTCTAGGATCCTTCCCATTGAAAACCGCATCGTTCCTTGTCTTCCAAATACTCCATGCCCCCAATGCGACCAAAGTGTTGAAACCCTTCCGAAGACTAGTGGGCAGACTATCACTGGATTGTCGCCACCATGTGTAGAAGTCCAGTGTATCCACTTGGGGCAGAAAAACTTGCAGGCCAAAAAAGGAGCATAACTCAAACCAAAAATGCCGGGCAAAAACACAGGCTGCAAGCAGATGGTTGATCATCTCGTCTTCCTGATCACAAAGAGGGCAGCGCTCAGGATGAGGGAGGCCTCTTTGATCGAGCCTATCTGCTGTCCAACAGCGGTTATGCGCAACCAGCCAAAGGAAAAATTTACATTTCCTCAGAGCCCATGTTTCCCAGATTAGATCACAAGGCTGAAAAAGAATCGACCCATTGAATAGGGCCTCATAGGCTGATTTTGTGGAAAACTGACCTGATGTTTCAAACCGCCATATGTGTGCATCCTCCACCTCAGGTTGCAACACCACATCCTGCACCATCTCCCAAATATCAAGATACTCAGAAAGAACGGCCACCGAGTAATGTCCCTGGATGTCCTCAATCCACCGGTTAGCAGTTAAGGCCTCAAGCACAGTCCTTTTGTTAGCTCTTCTCTTTGTAACACAGGCAATTAAGTTTGGTGCCAAATCCCTAATGGAGCAGCCATTTAACCATTTATCCGTCCAGAATTTTGTATTAGCCCCATTTCCAACCACCGATCACAGAGCGATGTGGAATAAGGATTTGGCGCTGCTGTGAACAAGGATAGCAAGGGTGCTCCACGGCCTATCTGGTTCAGTTTTCCTCAGCCAAAGCCATCGCACTCTTAGGGCCAAAGTAAATCGCTGCAGGTCTAAAATGCCCAGGCCTCCAAGCTCTCTCGGCCTGCAGACTTTTGGCCATGCTATCAAGCAATGACCTCCATTTGCCTCTTTCCTTCCTCGCCATAGGAAATTCCGCCGTAGCTTGTCAATGGCTTTCAAGCACCACGGTGGCAGGTCTATGGCAGTAGCGACATACGTTAGCATCGCCGTGAGGACGTGCTGAACTAGAATGGCTCTCCCCACCCTGTTGATCAAATCGGCTTTCCATCCCGGGAGCCTATCTGCAATTTTGGTGATAAGTGGCTGCAGCTGAGCCCGTGTCAGTTTCTTGATTGAAAGGGGAAGGCCGAGATACTTGCAAGGGAAATCCTGGACCTCGCATGGAAGATGTGAGTGCACCATCATCAGATCCTCCTCTGAACATTGAATGGGCATGACGCTACTTTTTTGGATGTTGGTCTTGAGGCCAGTAGCCGCCCCAAAGAGCCGAAGTATATCCTTCACCATGAATAAATCAGAAGTGACCGGGCGGAGGAACAAAACCACATCATCCGCATACAGTGAAACCCGATGGTGAATATTCTGTGTTGCCAGTGGCTGAAGCAGACCTTCACTGTTGGCCCTCTCCACCAAGCTATTGAACACATCCATGACAAGGATAAAGAGCATGGGGGATAAAGGATCCCCCTGTCTTAGTCCTCGTCGATGGAATAGGGTCTCACCAGGGATCCCATTAAGAAGGACCCGAGTAGAAGAGGAGCTCAAGAGACCACTGATTAAATCCTGACATCTAGGCCCAAACCCCCTTTTTTGCAAGATCTCCAATAAAAATGGCCAAGAGACGGAATCGAATGCTTTAGATATGTCAAGCTTCACAAGGATGCGGGGCTGTTTCTGTTGGTGCAGATACTTAGCAGTCTGCTGCACCAGAACAAAATTATCATGGATGCACCGGCCTCTGATAAAAGCACTCTGGCTGGCAGCCACCATATCATTGAGTTTGGCCGCCAAACGGGTAGCAATGAGTTTAGTGACCAAGTTGGCGAAGCTATGAGTAAGGCTGATTGGCCTAAAATCCTTGACCATCATGGCATCTTCCTTTTTGGGCAAAAGGGTCAAAAGGGCTGTGTTGAGGAGCTGCAAATTCCGGAAATTTCCCCCCTGCACCGCAGCCAATGCCGCCATCACTTCAGGCTTAATAATGGGCCAATACATCTTATAAAAACAACCTGTATAGCCGTCAGGTCCTGGTGCTTTATCAGAGGGTAGATGTTTAATGGTGTTCCATACCTCCTCTTCACTAAAAGGCATGTCCAAGTCAGATAGATCATGCTGAGTGAGCTCTAGATTATCCAAATTAATAGAGATTTCCCTCTGCTCACAGGTACCCAGGAAGTTCTCATAGAAAGAGAAAATTTCAGCGGCTTTGTCCTCATGACTAGTGAGTATCTGATCTCCTGAAACTAGCTTTGCAATGAAGTTTTTTCTCTTCCTATGGCGTGCTTGAGAATGAAACAGGGATGTGTTTGCATCCCCATCCTTAAGCCATCCAATTCTTGATCTAATGCGAGCCATTGTCCTCTGCAGGGAACACAGAGCCAGGGAATGCTTTTTCAAGGACAGCAGCAACCATTGTTCACTATCAGATAATTGCCGGCCATCTTGGGCAATTTCCAGCTGGTGTATAATTTCCTTGGCCAAGGCAAGCTGTGTCCTTATATGGCCGAGTTTCTTCTGGCTCCAACTTTGCAGAGCTTTAGTGAGAGCCTTGAACTTCATGGACAGAGTTTCTAATGGGCAGTGCCTCGCTTCCACAGAATGGCAACCTGCAGCGACCACATCCTGGAAACCATCAAGTCGGGGCCAGAAGGATTCAAAATGAAATCTGCCTTTCCCAGGCAACAGATTGCCTAGGCCCAAGATGAGGGGGCAATGATCAGAATCCATGGTAGCTGAACTTTGTAAAAGACAGTTGGGGAAAACATTCTCCCATTCCACATTACAGAAAACTCTGTCAAGCTTACTCAGAGTTGGTGAAATCCCACCTCCTGTCCACGTAAATTTGCGACCTGTAAGGGGTAATTCCTTAAGTGCCAGATCATCCAGCGCTTGACGAAACCGGCCCATCATTGCACGGTTCAGGTTTGCGTTGTTTTTGTCTTCCTCGCGATAAATCAGATTGAAATCACCCATTACCACCCAAGGGCCAATACATGTTGCACGAATATCTCTTAGCTCTTGTAAGAACTGAATCTTCTCATCATTTCCTTGTGGCCCATAAACACAAGTAAGCCACCAAGGGTCACTATCAGCCGGTTGGAACTGCACAGAAGCACTAAAAACATCCACAAGGGTGGCAAGAGCAGGCCCCAGATCATGCTTCCATGCCATAAGAATGCCGCCACTAGCACCAACTGAAGGAACAAAAATATGGTGGCTGAAGGACGATCCCAACGCTGAGAGCACCACACCCACATGTATGTGTCCCATCTTTGTTTCCTGAAGGCAGACGATGTCCGCCTTATTAGCTTCGACTAAACAGCGCACCGAGTCTTGACGGGCCACCGAGTTCAACCCGCGCACATTCCAAATCAAAATCTTGGAGGGATCCATTAAAAACATTTGGGAAAACACGACCCAATGCAAGCCTAGTACAGCACGGCAGTACTAAAGCTCCTAAGCCCCTCGGGCACAGTCCACCCAAAAAGTGCCGCCAGCGCTTGGATATGAGAATCTGAGAGTGGTTGCCCAAAAAGCTTAGCGTAATCATTCACGATCTTCTGATCTATATGTTCCTGGTCCATAGCAATGCCGAGAGATCGTATAACCGACTTGCGTGCTCCTGAAACATCAGGAATACCAGCAAATTCTGCGTCCAAACCTGCAGTTCTTCGGCTTCTCCTGGGAGCTGATGTGGGTGGAGGCACCCTGGGGCGTCTCTTTCTGACAGGAGGAGGAAGCGCCATCAGCCCGTCTGTTTGCTTGGTGAGCTTGTCGAAGAAAGCTTTCCTGTTCGAGGTTCCGGAGTCCTGATCCAGAGGTACGTTGGTTGATTGAATGTCGTTCCGCGGTGGTGGAGGGGAAAAGGGAGTCACAACAGCAGCAGCAGCCTGGGGTTGAGATGTAGCATCCGGTGGTGATGAAGGTCGTGGGCGCCGCTTGCGTCTGTAGTAGACCTTGTACCCTCCAGCCATCACGCCGGTTTGAGCCGAGGCCGCCGTCGTTTCCACGAACACAAGGGCCTCAAGAGCCTGCGGTCATAAATAAATCAGGAGGTACTTATTTCTGGTTTCTTTTAATTGCCACTGAGATGACATCATCTCTTTGAAGATAATTCCACATTTGCATGCCCTATAATCAGGTAAACATCTACATAGCTTACTCGCTCTCAACTAAACTAGCACAGGAAAATAAAGCCAATCAATCCCAGATCTACCAAACAACTACACTAAGAGAGGGGGGGGTCTTCCAATAGAACATGTACAAATTTATCTCTTTCACACATCATACTAAAAAAGTAACTACATGAAAACTAATAAAATGAACATAGCACACAAATGTGTAATTTAGTTAAAAGTACACTAATCTTTTTCTAAAAGTACTCGACTTGTAAGATAGCACAAATTGCGACTGACCATATGTTGCCTGTCAGACCATGCCCACCTCGCTGACTTTAGGGCTGTGACTGCTACTCACCTGACAACCCCAGCTCCTACCCTGTTCTCCATCCATTCGTCGGCCACCTGAAAATTCACAATCAACAAATGAAGTGCAATCTACAACGATTGTGTTGCTTCTCAAAAACTTAAAAACCAGGGTCCCGGTATAAACTGGGTAGGTATAAAGCTTACTGCTATGTCTACTATTTTAGCATTAAAGAAAGAGTTTATAGTGCTATGATATACTCTTAAATTCAAATAAAAAGCACACAGAATGGATGCAAATGCATGAAGAAATCAAGTTTGGATTGTTGTATTGTGGCTTAAATATATGGCTTCTCTCCAATTGAACAAAACAGTTATCTGCTTATATAATTACATTTCCTGATTATGTATAGTATATTTCTGATCAATTCAACATGATAATGGGAATTATTGTAGTACAATAACCAGATTTCTCAGCTAGAAAATATGGGGCGTTTTAGTGAAGTAACATTAATAGCATGAGTATAAAGAAAGCTAATATAAGCAGATCCCCAGGTGCAAAAAATGACAGAGCATAGGTTGAGTGTGTGAGTGATGTCGTGCAACTAATTTACACACTAAATCTATAAAAGACACACATTATGTGGTTTATGTATGACTGTCCTTGATTCTAGTAGATCAAAACTCTCCAAAAAGGCCGACAACAAAAACTAATAATCGAATCCCACGTATTGGACTGAAGAAACCATCGGATTACCAGCTTAGTTTCTGAAAAAAAACAAGGAACAACACCTGTGAGCAGGTGCATCTGACCTCCTCAGCACCCTAACCCCTGCGCAGAATCGAATTGGGTCTACACACTCCCTACCTCCCCTGTATTGACTCTTGCCATAACACAGACACTGAATCGAAACACAGATTGCCGCCCCACAGAAATGAGCATATCCTCGTCTGGTTCTGCAACACAGATCAAACCCTATGGTGGGTGTGGTGTGGGGATGGATCTCAGCAAAGGTGTCTATGTGCGGGGGAGGGGGGGGGGGTACCACAAGATGGTGCTGACGCCGACGAACCACCGCCTCCACCGTGCCGATGAACCACGGCCGGCGAGGACACCGAAAATCATTGCACGATGCCGTCGCCAGTGAGGACAGAACAAAATAAAGCTGATGTCGATGTATTCCTACCCCCCTGCGCTGCACCTTCTTCTCCCCCACGCCGCCCCCGAATGGCCGAATCGCTTCTCTCTGGCAAGGCACCGGGACGGGAACAGTGAAATGGTACAAAGCTTCCAGAGAAAAGTCTGTTCACTTCCTCTTACCGGGTCTCAACTTAAAAATCCGATACGCCGGAGGTTGGGTGTTCTATCGGGCACGCAACAATGCAGGAGCGAGCCCGCAAAAAAAAAAAAAAAAACCATACGATGGTCTTCCGAGGGCTGTAGGAAAAATCGATTGAGATGAAGCTAAAACTCAAGCATTTGAGGTCTAGCAAATCTGTAACAATATTTAGTATTAGTATTATTATGAAGATGGTTTCACCAATCTAATGGTTAGAACAAGTTATATATAACGTGACTAGACAAGCTCCTGTGGTGGTTCATTCACAAACGAGTCTGACACGAGGAAGCTATATAGTTTCTCTAGCAATTAATTGTACTGGCATGTAAGAGCAAAGACGTGGTGAAATATTTATTATCCATCTCAATTCTTTCGCTGCACAACAGCTGCATGTTGCCGCTTCTGATGTCTTGAGGAAGGCACTTATCCAAATAGAAGGTGAAACAAGACATGTGTTCCTAGACTACAGTTACTGGAAGATTAAAGCCTTAGAACATAACAATCTGACCGTCACTGAAATGCCTAAACGGATATCACCATCATATGAATCGTCCATTGTATGTTACTAAAACTTACTCTTTATTTTCTGAATTTTTTTTTCTGATGAACAATCAATTTGTATACTAACACGTTTCATGGTTGCCACTTGAATCAAAGATGCACTGTATAATAGTTTCATGCACACTGATGAAGGTATGCATGAGGTCTTACGTCAAGTACTACAAAACATTGCATGGGCATTCACAACACCGCACCCAGGTCCAGTACGCGGCGGTTGGCAAGCTGACATTACCCTATCATCATCCACGAATTCGGTGCGAATATTTGGAGAAACATTCGTGACGCCCTACATGGCTAGGGATAGTGCATACATATATGCACTAGATTATAATGATAGGTACTTAGGAATCAACATTATCGATATTAATCATAGTTTGTACCTCGTGATGATTCACGGTCATGATGTGAACGATCCTAGATTTTAATTAAGCATCTAGGTAATTGAATTCTATTTTATGTATAATAATGCAAGATTATATATTTGTAATAATGCAAGACTATATATTCTTATTCTCGATGTGGGACCCGCCACATTGTTTTTATGCATTCTTTATGTGGGACCCACAATTTTTTAAATGCATTCTTCATGTGGAACCTACTACTTTCTTTGCATTCTCCATGTGCAGTGTGACCCTTTTGTAATTTTATACATTCTTTATTTTAGTACCCTATGTTGTTTTATGCAAAGTGGGACGTGGATGCCCAAGTTAATGTGGATGTGTTTGTGGATGTATGTTCTACATACTAACTTTTTCATTTCATCACATACGAATACAAACTTTATACCAAATTGTTGGTCTTCATGTGACATACAACTTTGCACCTGTGAAGTTTTTCATTTGAGATAATTTTGTAGCCCAAAAAAATATTTTGCAATAAAAAGGAAATAGGTGGAATTATTTGCAGTCACCCGCACTTGGAAATGATTTGCAGGTGTGGGTGACGCCATCACCCGCACCTGGAAATGATTTGCAAGTCTGGGTGACGCCATCACCCGCACCTGCAAATGCCTCCAACCATATAAGCGGCGTGCGTGGAGGAACATGGCCAAATTTTTTAGATCGACACGAGGGACGCCATTAGGCTGCCAAAATTTCCCACGCTGTCCTGTCTCCTCCCCGACTGGCCCGCCTCGCTACCACCGTGTACTCACGCCGCCTTTCTCATCATCCCCATCCACCTCGCCGCCGTTGTGTACCCGCGCCCTCCTGTCTCCGTACGTCGCGCGTGTCCCCACCACCAACAAGCGTCGTCGTCTTCGCACTCGACCCCGGCCTGCTTCTGGGTCTACACCGACAGCAGCCATCGCTAGTAAGCCCCCATCCTCCTCTCTCTAGATCTGCGCCCCGGACTCCTCTCTCAAAATCTACGTGCGCCTCCACGGATGCACCTCCCACCCACAGCAGCCGCGTGCGTGCCGCCGCGGCCGCTATAGCTCTTGGCCCTTCCGCCCCTCGACCACCGGCCGTGCGCGCTACCCTCCCTTCTCCGTCCCTCCGCCCCACCGCTGGCCGTTCCTCCGCCCGATCCGATCCACACCAGCCCATGGTTGATTTTTCTATTTTTTGCATTTTATTCAATCTGTGTTATTTCATACATAACCTCTTTAATTAGTGCAATGTGATGTATATTATATGCAATATGAATAATTTCGATGTGTGCGCAATTACAATTTTCTGGATAGAGCTAACTATGTCAAGTGGACGTGGTGGTGGTGGTCACTGTGGCGGTCATGCCCGAGGCCGTGGTGGTGCCCGAGGCCATTGCGGTGCTGCAGACTTGGAGGACCCGTTGCCTCGTCGTTCAGGACTTCACTTCCGTCACGAGATGACTTTGCCATTGGTGATCAATCACGTGGACCAGTAGCCAACGTGGTAACGAAATTTCCTAATTATCATACATTTTTTACTACACATGAAAATGTCTAATTTTACATACAAACAATGTAGCTTATCAACAATATTAGCTGGCTCAGAGAGGTTGTCGACAAGATGTGTGGTACTCCCCTTGTAATGTAATCTGAGAAAGTTGGGAACATGATAGGACTGCATATATCTTTCTCTATACCTGCTCGAGGTGTACAAGATTACCTCTCGACTAGGGATGGCAACGGTGCTATCCCCGTCGGGTTTAGGCAGAACGTTCTGCCCCCCGACAGAACTAGATTCCCCCGCTCCCCGTCCCCGTTTAGCCGACGGGGGAAGATTTTTCCCCGTCCCCGTCCCCCGACGGGGATCACACACCCGACGGGGACTTCGACCCCGAAAATTTCCCGAAATCCACAACTGTTAAATCTTCCTCAATTCAAAATCTTACTTTGAAACATCAAGGATTATACAAGAACGAAACAGAAGAGCAAAATCAGACCAATCACAAATTCATAGACATCCCTGTACAGTTTGCTAGCGGCCTTCTCACTGAGCAAACAAATGAAAAAATGGGAACAATAATACACAAGAACTCACTGGTTGGAATGCAATCAAAGCTCATGGCGCAAAGCAAAGATAAAGAAAATGGAATCTTCCTGATGGACTCCCATGCGCCGTCATTCCTATACGGGGATGCAGGATTGCAGCATGAGCATTCATACCCCAGGCAGCCTCACGGGATTTGGAGGACGTGCGCGTGCGCCACAGACGGGATTTGGAGTCCGGCATGGGGAGGGGCTGAGGCCGTGGACGCGCGCGTGGCGTTGGCGAGGGAGGCGGGCTGGCGGCTGAGTACCTGGAGGAGACGGGGGGGGGCAGGGAGAAGTGGATAAGGCGCTAGCTAGGGTTACGAGATTGCTAGACGGTCTTATACCATTGTCGGGTTGGGCCAACATTCTCTTTCTGGGCTTCTTTTGCACGTATGCTTGGCCTGCACAGGTAAATTCAGGGTCCCCGACGGAGATCGGGGATGGGGAGGTAGGGAACGTTCTCACCCCCGGTTCCCCCGACGGGGATGACTATTAGCACGTTAAGCTCCCCGCGGGGAGTAAATTCACCCCATTTAGCTCCCCTAATAGAGGAAATCCCCATCGGGGATCGGGGATCGGGGATCGGGGCCCCATTGCCATCCCTACACTCGACACCAAAAGGCAAGCCATACCCTATGGTTCCAATTGTAGGAGTAGGCGACCAGCACTTATACTAGAGAGGACCGCCGTGGAGGCTTGTCTATCGGAGCTTCAGAATGTTGGGTCCTTAGTGTCGGACTTTTCGCATTTTAAAATAAAGCAAATTTTGGCTGGTGAAAGCAATGTGGTTTTGACTACTAAGAGGCTTTGCCGCAGCCTCCCTCAACATGATATGGTATAAGATATATCCTTATTATTCATTCTTAACTTTGTTTATGTTACATATTTTTAACATTGATCTGATAAGGTTAGTATGTCTCATCATCTTGTAGGATCTCTCTGGTTCAACCTATGCCTCAATGAGCTTTCATACGATTCTTAATCAAGTGGTGGAAAGAATTAGGTCGAATTACAATGGTGGAGAGCCGTTCTTCACCAGAGATTTGAAGCACCAAGCCAGTCTAATTTTCTACAGGCTAGAACAGCCCGAAGCTCCATTGTTCGATGTTTACAATGTTGTGTGTGACTTTCATTGGCAAGTGGAGGAGAGTGCACTCATACGGGCTCTAGCTTATTTTCATGAAGCTCTACACTGGACCAATGGGGACATAAACTATATTCCGTATCTACAATTACGTGCCACAAGAATAGGATAAATGTGTAACGCATCGTATCACCCTTTCTTAATTAGCTATCTGGACTTGTATGAACTTATTAAGTACTGATCGATGTATCGAACTTGTAGTAGTATTATTGTTGTGTCGAGGGATGTACTCAAACACTCGTACTATTTCGTAGTCACTAATATATTCATGTTGAATTTGAATGGTTTATTAATTTGACAACCGCATTGTACAAATTTGGCACGAAAATTTTGGCGGAAACGTTTTGCCAGGGCGGGCTGCCGGCGTCACCCGCCCCCCAAAAGCATTACCAGGTGCGGCTGATAGCGTCAGCTGCACCTGGAAAGGTCTTTCCTAGTGCGAGTGACGCCATCACCGCATCTGGAAATGGCTTTCTAGGTGCGGGCCGTGTACCCGCTCCTAACAACTGCTATTTGTAGCTGCGAAAGCTAGGAGCGGGTGAGCCGTCCGCACCTGGAAATGCCATTCTACCTGCTTCTGGAAACTGTTTCTGTAGTAGGGATGCGAACATTCTCACAATGCCTACACCATCCACACCTATACGTTGAGGATGGAGGACATGGAGTGGGTGATGGACGCCATGGTCGACGCCACCGAGCTCTGTGCGCTCAATGCTTACAAGGGTCTCCCACACGTCCCACTTGACTACCCCATGGTGTGCATGTACGAACCCCATGTAATCTGCTTCCTGCTGTGTGAGGGTCACCATGTCAGACGTGGTGACCAGACACAATGGTTGCTAATGGTCAACACAAGAAGCAAGATAATACAATCAGTGTCACTATACCCTGGAGGATGGTTGCCTGGAGGCGCTACAATCCCTAGCAGTATATCCAACTACTTGGATTTTTACCCAATTCTTCATAGTAGCTAGCGATGGTACATCGACAAGCCTATGCCAGACTAGTCAGATGAATTCGATGCTGCAATCTTCTTGCAAGTCGTTTGCAAAGTCTGTCGTGGAAGCGTCAGAGATCTTGGGGGGTACTTCAAGAGATTCCTAGCTATGGCTTGGATCGCGATGATATGCTGAAAGCATATAGCATTCTTAGCAGTGACAATGGCCTCCGATTAAGATCTCTTCTGGGGCTACCATTGAATTTGAGGAAGGATTGGTTGTTGATGGAGATTAAGGCTGGTGATGCTTGAACAGTTGGCTCGTTGGACAGGACAAGCTCGCAGCAGTATGTTTGATGTAATCCAACAATTAAGTTGTGTGTGGTAGCAACAATTTGTGATTGAATTTGCTCCTATAATGTTTTTTGTCAGCACAACACTTTGTCAGTACAACAATTTGTTCTTGCGGTTTGTTGGCAATAATAAAATGCAATCAAAATTTAGAATTGAAACCATCAAGTACTGGGTTTATTCAATATTTTGCAGGAGTTGATTTTCGACTCAATTGCTCCCTGATGCCGTTTTGCATTCGTGCATATATAAGAAGTTAGCACATGATTTGTGCACGGACTTCATCATGGTTCATGACTGGATCCAAATCCTCAAATTCATTTTACAAATTAACCACTGTTGAAAATGTATATTTCTTTTGGAATAACTGATATATGATACCTGAGCATTCCTTCTCTTCCACAGAATTTACAATTGACATTTTTTAGATTAAGGGCAGTACAAATTTAATAGACATGGAGACCATTAAAAACTTTGCTAACAGCCTCAATCTTAGCTTCCTCAAGTGATATTTCGATCCTTCGAATTTTCTCCAAGCTCTTCAATGGTAAAGCTTTTGTAAACCCTTCGGCTATTTGATTTTGTGAAGATAATGAACCATATTTATTCAACCATACCCTTGCTAACACTCAACAAAAATGATCGCCATTCCCTATGAACTTTAATTCGTCATAGAAAGAAAAAAATGGATTATGTATGAAATACTTTGGTCCCATATTGTCACTCTAATGTAGTAGTTGACATAACAAAATTCCACTACTACATAAATTATCTTCACCACCTGCCTATTATCGCCAGTTTTAGCACAACCGACGTTTATACCTTTTCACCGCCAGTTCAGAGTAGGTGGGCATAGTGACCATTGGAGCTGGTGGTCATTGCATCCAAAATTTTTCCACACATCACATCGAATATTTGGACACATATATATAGTATTGAATGTAGATGAAAAGTAACTAATTGCGCAGATTGTGATAACTTTGCAAGATGAATTTTTTAAGCCTAATTAATTTGATAATATCTTGTTACAGTAAACATGTGCTAATGATGGGTTGATTAGGCTTAATAAATTCATCTCGCGGTTTCCAGAATAGTACTGTAATTAATATTTTTATTAGTATCCGAACACCACCTTCCAACATCCCATGAAACATCTGATATACCACACAAAATTTTTCGTCCCTGGATTTAAAAACACCCTTACTTCCTCTTAGCCATTTGTAAAAAAAAAACTACTAGTAGTGCCTCTATTGCGAAACGTAGGTCTTTTTAGTATATACATAGATTTTGCTATGTATCTAGACAGAACCCTGTGCTTAGGTGCATAGAAAAATCAATATATCTAGAAAAACAAGAACGACCTATATTTTGGTAATGGAGGGAGTAGAAAATAGTGACATGATGGTTATATCCAGGTTTTCACTACTAGAAAATCGACCTTTGGTCCTGGGCCTCCAAGACGATTAGTACCAGTTATTTTTGCACCCGATACTAATAGGTGCATTAGTACCAGGTGGTAAGGTAGGAGCCCGGAGCGCCCTCGGTGACCCCCTTTAGTACTGGGTGTGGGCGACCCCGGATACTAAAGGCCTCCATTTTGTACCGGGTGTTCACATTACCCGGTACTAAATGGTCAGGCAACCATTAGTACCGGACCTTACTTGAGCCCGGTACCAAAGGAGGCACATTGATACCGTGCTGTACTCGACCCAGTACTGATGAGTTCTCCACCCACCGCAGTGTCAAGATCCACCGCCCCTTTATTTCCTCGCGCATACCTCTCTGGCTCTCTCTCTCTCATTCTTATGTCCCAGCTTTTTCCTTCTTCCTCACATCTCTCTCACTCTGTCTTTGTCTTAGGTGCTGGTGCCGGCCAGGAGTACTGTAGGCGGAGGCCTGCGTGTGGCCTGGAGGTGGCCTCTCTACAGTGGTGTGGGGGTAGGCAGCCTCCCTGCGGCTCGGTGCCAGCATGGCAGTGGTGTGGCGCGGGTGCTAGGCTGGCGCGACGACGGTGCGGGTGCCAGAGGCCGGTCACCGAGCTAGAGTTCCTCTCCTTCCCCTTTTTCACCTCTCTTTTCTCACTTATCTTGCACTGAATCTTTGAATGTTGATGTATTCTTGTGGATGTATTTTTGTGATTCTTGATGTGCTTGTTGTAAGATCTGTGATGCAATATATGATTGTGGATCTGTGAATGTGTGATTGTGAATACAAGATTGAGAATATGTGTGATTGTTAATATGTGTAAATTTGTGATTGAGAAGTAGTGGTAAAAAGAAAAAAGAAATGGAAAATAAAATGGGAAAAAACAAGAGAGACGGACGGGAACGGACGCGAGTACAGGGTGTCAGTGACACCCAGTACTAATGCCCCCTCCCCTTTAGTACCGATGTGGCAATACCGGTTCAACACTCGGTACTAAAGGGCGGTTGAGGCCCGGTACCGAAGGTCGTTTCTCCAGTAGTGTTTCTTGCTATAAAGAAGTATTATGTATTCACCAGCGAAAAAAGGATTGTCTACTAGTCGTAAAAAAGGATGATATATACACTCGAGGGAAAATCAAGCCTCCCACTTCCGTCAAAAAAAAAGCGTCCCACACTCAATTTTTTTTCTTCCACCTTTTCCCTTCTCCTCAACCTCCAGCAAGGTCCAGCAAACTTTTTAGGGTTTGGGGTTTCGGCGGTTCATGTTACCTCTGTCCGGTGGACCTAGAGCTTTGGGGTGGCGGTTATGGTCGGGACGGCTGCAATGCTTGGCAGCGGCGCCGCCGTCCACCGGAGCGGTGGAGAGGACCTCCGGTTGGACTGTGGAGGGGCGGGGGCAAACACCGGCGACGAATTATCATGGTGGTGGTTGGGGCTTCTTGACACGAACGTCATCGAAGGAGCCTCAACGACTTGAACGGACGGCGAAGGAAGGAGGGAGGGGCAGTGAATGGTTGGCGGTCCTCACCGGTGTCAGCGAGGCACGGGGCGGTGGCAGTTCGGGTGGCGGGTCTCGTGGCGTCGAGTGGATAAGATGCTAGGAGGTGGCAGGTAGAAGAAGATAATGAGGGAGGAGAAGCTTATCTCAGCAGTATGTTTTAGATCCGATGGCTTAAAGATTGAGTGTACGAGGAGAGAGAAATGCTCGGCAATCCCATTAAAAATGTGGAAGGAATATGTATTGAAAGCTGAGCTAGTACTTCCACCCAAATGAATCGTGATGAAAATTAGAAAATCCCTGTTTACAAGTTGGAGTAAATCGAGGTTTCTTAGAGCAACTCCAAGAGACTCTTTATTTCACCTCCCTTAGCTAAAAAAAGAAAACGGACAAAAAATACCCATCCAACAGAAACGCTATCAGGCTCACCATTCTTCCGCGCTCGCTCGCCATCACCTCCCTCGCGCGCCCGTGGGTCTCTTTCCCGTGCAGATTTTGCCGCTACCGCGCCCGCACCTCTCCTTCCCGCGCGTCTCCTTTCTCCCCCACAAAATCACCGCCGGGGGGGGGGGGACCAAATCGCTGCCAAGTTCCATTGCGGGGTTACCAAATCGTCGCCGCCGCCTTCTTGCAGTATCAGCACCGCCATAGTTGCCAACTCGCCATGAGCTGGCCACGGCGTCCCCCCTGCTGTGCCGACCGCCATCTTCTGCCACGATGTTGTGGCGTGGTCGTCTTCAAGCCGGCAGGTCCCGCTAGGGTTCGAGAATCCGGAGGCCAACGACATGAGTCCTGGTAAGGAAGTAATTTCTGGTGGGATGAGACGATGGATTGTTGATTGTTTTGGTTGTAGACCTTCTGATGGTACGGAAGGAATTTCTGGTGGGATTGTTGATTGTCTTCGTTTTAGACCATCTGTTGATTTCAATTATCCGTGAGACTAGATGGATGTCTTCTGCTATGTAGGCAAATCTACTTGTCTTTGTTTTACACATAGCAGTATTTTGTGTTGATTGAACATAATGTGGTTATTAACCTATAGCAGTAGCAGACATGCGCCCAACTTCGGTTGTAAAATGGAAATGTCAGGTGGGATGTGTGCTTCAGTCACCATTTAGCTCTAGATGCGTGGTTTTGAGTTTGTTCCCAGCAACTTTGCATACTAGCACTGAAATTGTCCCTTTTGTGAGAACAATGCAACAGGGATGATCATAGAGTATGCAGTAAAAATAGAATTGCCCATCAGAAAACCCAAACTTGTTTTAAACACAAACTGAAATTTATTTTTGATCCACCTGATATCAGAAACCTGTCTCCCTATTTTTTTACCTGGGAGAACAGAATACATAGCACTAGAGTTAAATCACCTAGTAAAGAAAACACCCTGTCTGCTTTGTTCTCATCTCCCACGCCAAAAGCAAATGGAAACTGGATAGTAGTTTCTTTTGTGAGGACAAAACATTTAGAGATAGGAATTCTTTTGTTCTCAAAAGAATTTTTAATCCACTCGAGAGCAAGAACTCGTCTTTCCATAATTATTTTTGTTTACCTCCACATGCCCAATGCAAGAAGGGGCTGTATATCAGATTCCTTGGTGAAACAAATTTTATCTGGGAGACAACAGAAATATAACAACTATGGCCTAAAAGATTCAGTGAGAGAGAATTTAATAGCAGCTATTTGCTAGGCTCTTTTATATCGACAGGTGAACTGAAATGCAAAGTGAGAGTTAAAAGTCAGATCGCAGGATTCATTTGCACTCTTATAAATGATATGTTAGCATTAATCTTGACTAGTTAGATTGCATAGGTTGCATTTGGCTAGGACGTGATCTGTTCACGGTGTGCCTGGTAGACACGTGCATGTCTCACATGCTTGCATGTAGATTAGTTTGTGCTAGCCCATGCGTAGATAGTTAGCTAGTTAGTTCGTGTGTGTGTGCACGTCTGTTAGGATTGCAGCAGCAAGAATGACCAGGAGTTAGTGGTTGGCGGCAT
This sequence comes from Cenchrus fungigraminus, assembly GCA_036936925.1. Classification (NCBI taxonomy): domain Eukaryota; kingdom Viridiplantae; phylum Streptophyta; class Magnoliopsida; order Poales; family Poaceae; genus Cenchrus; species Cenchrus fungigraminus. The sequence goes on along the minus strand of CM072774.1, from coordinate 117,421,509 downwards.
CGGCGGAGGAGCACGACGGGCCACAGATCAACACTGGAAGACCGATTGTCACGGTGGAGTAGGAGCTCACGAACAGGAGAAAGGATGGGTGTTCAGGAAGCGCACGTGCGCAGGAAGATCGGTGTGGTGGGAGTCGTGTGGGCGCTGCGTTGTTGCCGGAGCTAGCTCATCATGGGATTCGTTGCCGTTGCCGGAGGCACGCTGGTGGTGGCCGGCGGTGTGATGGCGTTGAGTGGTGGCGGAGCGGCGAGGTCACCGGCCTGTGCGTGGTTGCCAGACGCCAGTGGTTGTGCTGCTGTAGCGATCATGGCCTCATATGCCATTAGTTCGAGTTTGATTTTGGTGATGAAATGACAACATGATCAATGGGACTAATCATATTGTTGAGCATGTCTTTGTAGGCATTTCTAGGTCCCATGGAAGCAAAAATATCACATGCCAAATTGAGAAGATAGTATATTTTTCAAGGGTCTAAACTGACAAAGAAGAGGATTGAAAAAGACACCGTCGGATGAACCGACGGTCCCTAGAAAGCAAGCATCATCATCAACACATCAAGTTCACCAAGATCAAGCACAAGACCAAAAAGAAGGTGGTCAAGGAGAGGAAGCCAAAGCAAGGAGCAATTGTCACCGTTCGTGAGTGGACAAGTGGTGGAGAATCAAGTTCTTGTAGCTCAAGTGATGAATCAAGAAAGAACTTCACCACCTGCTTCGTGCTAGGTCCTTCATCATCACCTCACATATGCCTTATGGCCCAAGGTATGGAGAGCAATGTAAGTGATGATGAATCCGACACCACCTCTCTCGATGATCTTATTGAGCTAGTCCATAAGCAAAAGGAAATACTTAAGAAACAAGCTAATGAAATTAAGGAACTCAATGCTCTCAATGATCTTAGTGCAACCCTTGCTACAAATTATGACTATTTGTTGTGCAAATTCAATTTGCTTAGCAAGGAGTGTGATGAGCTAAAATCTAAGCTTGAGAGCAATGAGACTAAAACAAGTGTTTCCTTTGAGCTTGATGAATCATCTATCCCTTGTGCAATTCCTATCTCCAAGGTAGATGCTTCAACTTCTTGCATTGATTTAATTGATGAATCTTGCTCACCATCTTGCAATGAGAATGTTGTTGTAGAAACATGTGATAGTCTTATAGGCAAGAAGAATGATGAGCTCAAGCAAGAAGTGAAATGGCTCCGAGAGAAGTTGGTTAGCTTGATGGGCAATGGCAAGAACAATGAGGAACAAGTGAAAGTCTCTCAAGACATGAAGAGAAACGTCCAACCTTCTCAAGATAACCATGATCCCATGGTGAAGAAGCTTGAGAAGGGTGCAACCGTGACTTGCTACAAGTGTCATGGAGAAGGGCACAAGTTCTACAAATGCCCTCAATTTGTCAAGAAGATGGACAAGGGCGAGAAGAAGAAGATGAACCCCACCATCAAGAGCTCCCTCATCTACACCAAGCCCAACCGGAAGAACAAGAACAAGAGGAACACCTACGTCGTCAAGAAGAAGACTAATGGCAAGGTGGTTGCACACAAGGTTGGGAAGATGAAGACGGAGCGGGGTTGGAACCAACCAATTTGGGTGCCCAAGGAAGTCATCACCAACATGAAGGGGCCTCAAATGGTTTGGGTTCCAAAGGCCACGTGAAGGCCATGAAGTTCGGGGACTTGGGAGGCTTGGCACATAGAAGATGTGAAGATTCAAGCCTCAAAGCCAAGCTTGCAAGTTGGACATGTGTTGCCTAACTTCCCCGGTTGAGGTAATGGAAACTAGAACTCACCACATGTATCATTGTAGCTCCATTGCCTTGTCTAGGTTGCATTTGTTGCTATGACTAGTTGTTTACATATGGTAGGTTGCTTGTGTCATGTGCTAACGCATGAGCAACCTACATGGTTTGATTAGTGTGTAGGAAAGCTACACTTGTTCTTTCATGATGCATGTTTTTCTTTTATATCTCTTTGCATCATGAGCAAGCTATAGGGTTAGCTTCCCCTTTGTTTTCACAAACAATGTGCATACATTTGGTTGGTGCTTCAAACACTAAATGCACACATTTAGGGGGAGCTCATCCTATGGTTTGGTTATGGGACTAACATTGTTTCAAGCTTATTTCGTGTAGTCCCTTGGTGACGCGTTTCGGTGCGGTATTTCATTCTAAGAGAATGCTATTTCACTCTCAATGTGATATAACATCTTTAAAAGAGTGAATATAGCAATATGAGCTTCATGCTATTGAGTCATGTCCTTGCGAGCTTATGTTTCTATATAAGTTCAAAGGCAATGTACTCCTACATTCCTAATCCTTGTGGTGCTCCAAGTGTTTCCTTGCAAGCCTCTTCCAAGTGGTTTCATCTCCACGTGATATCATTTCCAAGTGGCTCATCTCAACGTAGTGCCAACAAGGTAGAAAGGAAAATTCCCCCGGAGGTATGCAATGCTCAAAAAGAGTACAAGTGGTGGTATCTACAAGTGGTAATGTAACAAGAACCCATTTGTCTTATCTCTTGTCCTTTAAGCTACCTCCTTGCATGATATGCTCTAAGCTTCCTTGTCTTACAAGTATTTGTAGTTGTGCACTTAATTTTCACACTATCATATTGTGCACACACTTAGGGGGAGCTTAGTTTGTATCATGCTAGTCTTATGAGCTTGTGATCCTCCTTAGTCATTCACTCATGTGGTATCTTCATTTGATATCATACATATGGATCATGGTTCATGCGGCTTTCTCCCTTGCATTTAACTCTTCTCTTGAGCTATGTTTGCTAGGCCTTGCTAGATTTCCGTTGGAGAACCCTTTGTTTTGATCACTTTTTGGAGATTTTATTCCAAAGGGGGAGAATTCTTGCCAAATCAAGCTAGTGTTTCCAACATAGGAAGAAGCTATGCGTGGACAGAGGAAGAGAAGATCAAAAAGGGGGAAGGTATGATCTAGGGGGAGTTGTGATGGGAAGTTTGTAGCGAATTGGATGATGGTAAGCACCCAAGCAAGTGTAAGTGGTTCAATTTTGTCAATTCTTGCAAATTTATGCTTGCTTTGATTGTGTTGTCATAAATCACCAAAAAGGGGGAGATTGTAGCGAACATGGCCTCATATGCCATTAGTTCGAGTTTGATTTTGGTGATTAAATGACAACATGATCAATGGGACTAACCATATTGTTGAGCATGTCTTTGTAGGCATTTCTAGGTCCCATGGAAGCAAAAATATCACATGCCAAATTGAGAAGATAGTATATTTTTCAAGGGTCTAAACCGACAAAGAAGACAATTGAAAAAGACACCGTCGGATGAACCGACGGTCCCAAGAAAGCAAGCGTTGGTGCAATGGCCGGAGTAATTGGTACACTGTGTGAAGACTTGAGTTGACTTGAAGAGCGTCGGATGAACCGACGGTCCATATTCTAGTTGCACCAGATGATTGTCAGAGACAAAGCATTGAATTCAGAAGTGACGGATGAACCGACGGTCCATTGGAGGGCACCGTCGGTCTATCCGGTGGTTCACGGGCACAAGACAGAGAGGCTCTAGTGTAACGGCTAGTAGCACCGGATGAACCAACGGACTAGGCATCGGTTCATCCGACAGCTATGAAATTCAAGACAGTAAGGTTTTGGTCGCGGAGTCTTCAACACCGGATGAACCGCCGCAACGTCAGATGAAGCATCGGATGAATTGTGTCAGTAGATTTGCAATGGCTACGTGATGTAGAGGAGCACCGGATGAACCGACGCCTATGAAAAGGGGAGCATCGGTTCATCCGATGGTACAGGTTTTTGCAGCTTTTAGCCAACGGCTCTTTGGACGCCTTGGGCTATTTATACCCCCTCCACTCACCCATTTGAGGTGGCTAGATTGTGTGGAAGTGCAGATGAGTGTGAGACACATACAAGATCATATCCAAGCCATACAAGTGCTAAATTGCTCATCCATAGACTTGCATATGCTTTGTGTGTGTGCTTAGTGCTAGGCTTAGCTTAGAGCTGAGTGAGTGCAAGATGTGCCTACCTTGTGAGGTGATTCTTGAGTGAATCAAGTTGTACAAGGTGCGCCGGAAGCCTTGGGGCCTAAGTGGCTCACCGGCAATCGTCTTCGACCCTCCGGCTTAGTGTGGAGTGGCGAGGACACTTTGTGCGGGGGACATGGAGATCCCTTCCTAAGTGGAGAAGCTCCTTAGTGGAGGCAGCATCAAGGTGACCAAGGGAGCTTGGCGAGTGCCTAAGTGGCGAGCCTTTGTGGTGAGTCAAGTGGTACTCTTGGGAGAGACTTGGTGACTAGGAAGCAATACTCTTGTTTGAGTGCTTCAACAATGTGGACTAGGGGTGGCTTAGTGCCTACCGATACCACGGGATAAATCGCGTGTCAAGAGTTTGCTTCCTCTCATCCCTCTTTATGTTTCCGCATTACTCTCTTGCAATCCTTGTTTGCCTTTACTTTCCTAGAGTAGTATCATGCTAGGATTGGCTATAGGTTGCAAAACTTGTTTTGGGATGGGAGTTTCACACTAGAACAACCGTAGTTGCACATCTAGGTAGTATGTTCTAGTTTATGTTTTGACCAAATAGTGATAAGCCATAGGTTAAAGTTTTAAGTTGCCTAATTCACCCCCTCCCCCTCTTAGGCTATGAGCATCCGATTCCTTATAGCTGCGGCAGTGGATCGTGTGTCGGTCCTGCTCGGTGTGTGTCGCCGGAGTCATAGATGACGGCGTGTGTCACCGTCAGGTGGGTGTCGCTGACGAAGAAGGAGCTTGGCATGTGTCCCTGAAGAAGAAGGCTATCGAGTGCATGCGGAGGCGATGCATGTGCGCTGCATGGTTCGCGTCGAGTAGGCCATAGCGGCGGCTATGGTGACAACAATGAGGATAGGTGCAGAAGCATCTACTCCAGCAATGCCAGCAACCCAAGAAGACGGCGTATATGTCGCCGCAGGAGAAGAAGATGGCTGTGGTGTGTGGTGCTATTCCCATAGCTACAAGTTCAGATGGAAGCGGCAGGAAGGAGCAAGTGATGACTTTGCTTGGTGATTGCAGCGCGTGCAAGTCACAAAGATGAGCTCCTCCCGACGGCCATCAACGTGCAAAGAGTAGAGTCAAGATTAGGGGGAAATTGTTAGCATTAATCTTGACTAGTTAGATTGCATATGTTGCATTTGGCTAGGACGTGATTTGTTCACGGTGTGCCTAGTAGACACGTGCATGTGTTGCATGCTTGCATGTAGATTAGTTTGTGCTAGTCCATGCGTAGATAGTTAGCTAGTTAGTTCATGTGTGTGTGCGTGTCTGTTAGGATCGCAGCAGCAGGAATGGCCAGAAGTTAGCGGTTGGCGGCATCGGCGGAGGAGCACGACGGGCCACGGATCAACACTGGAAGACCGATTCTCACGGTGGAGTAGGAGCTCATGAACGGGAGAATGGTCGGGTCTCCAGGAAGCATATGTGTGTAGGAAGATCGGTGTCGTGGGAGTCATGTGGGCACTGCATCACCAAAAGGGGGCTACAAAAAGGTAATGTACTCAGTGTTGTTTAGTTTGAGCCGAGAGAAAAAAAAGAGAAAGATGGCATTCGTCACTGGTGGGGCATTCGGTGCCCCGTGGCGGGCGTTCGGTGCCCACCAAAGCCTGTGTCTCGTGTTTCTTGTGATTGTCCGGTGATCCTCGGTTTCAACAATTGGTATCAGAGCTAGTTCATCATGGGATTCGTTGCCGTTGCCGGAGGTACGCTGTTGGTGGCCGACGGTGTGATGGCGTTGAGTGGTGGTGGAGCGGCGAGGTCACCGGTCGTGCGTCGGCCAGTGTGTGGTTGCCAGACGCTAGTGGTTGTGCTGAGGCAGTGGATCGTGTGTTGGTCCTGCTCGGCGTGTGTCGCTGGTGTCATTGATGATGGCGTGTGTCGACGTCAGGCGTGTATGACCGACAGAGAAGGAGTTTGTTATGTGTCGCTAAAGAAGAAGGCTGCCTGAGTGCATGTGGAGCCGATGCATGTGCGATGCATGGTTCACACCGAGCAGGCCGTAGCGGCGGCTATGGCGACAAAAATGAGGATAGGTGTAGAAGCATTTACTCCAGCAATGGCAGCAACCTAAGAAGACGGCGCATATGTCACTGCAGGAGAAGAAGATGGCTGTGGTGTGTGGTGCTGTTCCCATAGCTACAAGTTCAGATGGCAGCAACATGAAGGAGCAAGTGATGACTTCGCCTGGAGATTGGTGCACGTGCAAGTCACAAAGATGAGCTCCTCCTGACAGCCATCGATGTGCAGAGAGTAGAGTCAAGATTAGGGGGGAAATTGTTAGCATTAATCTTGACTAGTTAGATTGCATAGGTTGCATTTGGCTAGGATGTGATTTGTTCACGGTGTGCTTGGTAGACACGAGCATGTGCCGCATGCTTGCATGTAGATTAGGTTGTGCTAGTCCATGCGTAGATAGTTAGCTAGTTAGTTTGCATGTGTGTGCGTGTCTGTTAGGATCGCAGCAGTAGGAAAGGCCAGAAGTTAGCGGTTGGTGGCATCAGCTGAGGAGCATGATGGGCCACAGATCAACACTGGAAGATCGATTCTCACGGTGGAGTAGGAGCTCACGAACGGGAGAAAGGCCGGGTCTCTAGGAAGCGTACATGCGTAGGAAGATCGGTGTGTTGGGAGTCGTGTGGGCGTTGCATCGCCAAAGGGGGCTACAAAAGGTGATGTATTCAGTGTTGTTCAGTTTGAGCTGAGAGAAAAAAGGGAGAGATGGCGTTCGTCACTGGTGGGACGTTCAACGCCCCGTGGCGTGCGTTTGGTGCCCACCAAAGCCTGTGTCTCATGTTTCTTGTGATCATCCGACGATCCTCGGTTCCAACAATATAGGCCATATGCCAGGCTCTTTTATGTTGATAGAACAATCTGAGAGGCAGGGCAGAAGTGACCTGGGAGGCTCTCGATATGTCACTAGGTAGACCATAAATTCATTTAGCATGAACAAAACCTACTAGGAACTGATCTTGTGAAATTTATGCGCTTGTGGTGGCAGGTGAATGGGTTCAGGGTCATATTTCACAGGCCTACTTGGAACTAATGTTGAAGGGTCTCAAAATCCTTGTCCACCTCCATCTAAAGGATCACAGAGAAGCACAAAAAATTTCACGGATGAGGAGGACTCACTTCTTGTGTCTGCTTGGCTAAATGTGGGCATGGATCCTATTCAAGGAATTGATCAACCACAAACATCCTTTTGGGTGAGAATTCATGAATATTTTCATGCCAGCAAGTCATTCCAGTCAGATCGTACTCAAGGTTCTTTAATGAATCGTTGGTCCGGTATACAACATGATGTGAATATTTTCTATCATTGTGTCACCAGGATTAAGGATAGAAACCAGAGTGGTTGCTCAGTTGATGACAATGTACATATATTCCTTCCAAATAATTTATGTGTCTTTTATGCCTTTCTGTCACAACTGCAAGTTCATGTCTGTGTTTGTGTATGAAATCTACAGATTCCAAGCACATGTACATTGTTCACGGCAGTAGACAAGAAGCATAGGAAATTTGCCTTGATGCATTGCTGGAGAATTTTGGAGGACAAGACCAAGTGGATGGAAAGACGCAGGCAAATTGGTGGAACAACAACAGCTAGTAATAAGAAGCATAAGACAAAGGCAAACTCATCCCCGTCATGACTTGTACCCATGGCCTCACCTACTACTAGCGGTGTTGATGCAGCAGCACAAGATAGACCGGACAGAAAGAAGACGGAGAAAAAGAAGTTACGCCAGCGTTAGACCATAGAAGCATTGGACTATCTTGTGGCAAAGTTGAAAGAAGCTGATGCTCAGAAAGAACTGAAGAAAGAAGAGAGATACAACGAGGCCTTTGCTCTACAGGAGGAAAAGATCAAGTTGGAGAGAGAAAAATTTGAGTTCCAAAGGGAACTAGAAGAGGAGAGGATTCTGTCATTAGATTTCAGCAATATGACCTATACACAGCAGGAATACTATGAAGGGCGCTGGCATGAGATCCTTGAAAAACGTCGTGCTAGACTACTATAGTTTCTAGAGAATTGTGGAATTACTTTTGCCTGGAACCTTGCAATGTTTCTATGATTTGAACTTGTGCACTTTTTCTGTCATTTGAACCTATGCAATGTTTCTGTCATTTGAACATGTGGTCAGTTCACCAGGGAGATTGGATACCGAATTGTTGGTCATGTGCATGTGTGCCAAGTGAAAAAAGAATATATTTATTTTGTCATGTGATATGCATTTTGCTTTGTAAAAATATACATATATCTTACGGTCATGAGCATTGGTGAATAGAAAACATCGATACAACTTGTCTGATTAATCAAGAGAGTACAAATTTCGGTAGAAATTCCACTGGTGCTCAAGCATTGTTGAAAATAAAAAAAAATGACACAACTTGTCTAATTAATCAATAGAGTACAAATCTGGGTGGACATTCCACAGGTTCTCGATCAAATCTGCCTCAAGCTGAGTGTTGGTTTCCTTATCCTTGATTTTCTTGTAATTCTGAATGAAAGCTTCAAGCTCTGGTGCTTCTTTATGGGATATAGTCACCTTTTCTCTGATGTCACCATAATTGAAACCATATTCATCAGTGTACTCACCTCTCTCATCTTCAACAATCATGTTATGCATTATGATGCAAGCCCTCATAATATTTCCTAGCGAGTCTTCATCCCGCAAGTAAGCCGGCCCATGAAACAAACAAACCGAGTGTTGGGGATATGGTACGGGCCCCCCATCGTGTGGGCTGTCCAACACGATGAAGAAGACATCGAGCAGACATCACCGGGAAATCCCGACCGCTCCAATGCTTGGCGGGATCCCCCCGGAAGGGTCCCCCCGGAGGGACGCTCCACCAATAGAGGACCCCCGTGGGACAGGACTCCCCCGGAACCTCGGTGTCAGAGGGCCTCTGATACTTAGGACTTCTGGAGGCCCTCCCGCCTGAGAAGCTCTCGGACAAAGGCTGGATCAAGGAGGGCCCTAGGGAGACCCCACCACGAGGGTCCCAACCACCCCTGCCAGACGCACATGGGGGAGTCGTACAAGAAGGGAAAAGAGGAGCCTGCCCCTCAGTGGCTAGGGAGAGACCCCCATTGCCGTACCGGGGCCGTACCGAGGGCAGAATGGACAATGTACCAAGGTGAAGGGCCGAAATGGCGACCAAAGAGGGGGGAGGGGAGGGAGTGAATGTGAGCCAATAAAAATTCTCCGCAAAGGAAGAACTCGGCCTATGATCCCAAAATCACTTCTGTGACCTCCAACACTCTTCTTGGCAAATCCACGTAGTCACTGAAGTACTACTGGACCTAGGAGTAAGACAATCCACCTAGACAAACACGCGAAAAACACAGCAGAAAAATGAGATCGCTCGCTGCAAGAGCTACACCGGTCAGACCGGTCACCTGCACCGGTCAGACCGGTCACCCCCTGAAAAACTCAAAACTCTACAGCAAGCTCTCCAACACGTCCAGACCCTCCCAAGCCAAGATACAAGGACTGGATGCAAAACTTAGGATTTGGACAACCACTCCAAAGGCCAAGAAGCCAATCAAACAAAGATCAAATAGAGCCAAACTTGAACAGGGCTCACACACGACACAAAGTGAACGACCTCAAACAAGAACCTCCAGGAAACCCACAGAGGCTCGGCACCGGTCAGACCGGTGTCCCTGACTGGTCAGACCGGTCCAGCCTGGGAGACCTCAAAGGTTCGAAACCCAACCAAACGAAGTCCAAATCGCAGGAAACTTGAATAGCAGGAACCTCTGGACAGGGAGAACACAACTACCAGCAAATCCCCTGAGAAACCCAGAAGAGCCGGCATTGGTCAGACCGGTGTTGGCCACTGGTCAGACCGGTCAGGTCTGGGAGCCTCGGGAAAAATTTCGCCCGCGGGTCAACTCTCAACTTCCCATCACCCGATCTCCCGATTCGCCCAACGGATTGTAGCCAAACTTTGGGGAAGGTAGGATCACCTCGTGGGTAACCTCTAGCTCAAAGATCTACCCCCAAATCGCTCTCAATCTCGAGAAATTGGAAGTCAACCACGAAAAACACCTAGCCTCGGAATCCACCACAAACCACCAAATCGAAGGCTTTTCCCGGGGTTTGGAGGGGCAAGATCACCAAGAAAAGAGTCACCAAGTGCTCATGTGTGATCCCTGCAACAAATCCCGCAACGAAACACCCTCAAATCCTCCCAGTGAAAATCATCCAAAAATAGCTCCAAAAATCACTGAAAAAGAAAAACGAACCGGAGACACAAGTGGATGAACTCCAAATCTTCCATACATCGGAGGAAAGATTCTATACATGCCATGGCTAGCAACCTCCCTTCATCCTACCCACTAAAAGTGGCGAACAAGAAGTGGAGTGCTCTCTACCTCTCTCTCCTCATGAAGCACAAGCTAGCCTATGGAGGGGAAAATGAATTAGGGTTTCATGTCTTGGCTGCCATCCACCCTTGCGAACCAATATATAGGCGGAGGCAAATGACTATCCTACCCCTAGAACGTAAAAGGAAGATACACGCCCTCAAGGGCAATTTTGGTAACTTTGTCGATTCTCCATCGGACGGGCATGCATCCACCACAGACTTGTTTAGCCTCGACGCAAGCCTTGCGATCATGCTGCGTGTCCTCCACTTCGAAGCTTCCCGATGCGCACGGCCCACACCGGTCAGACCGGTCCACTGGTCAGACTGGTCTGGCCCACCGGTCAGACCGGTCGTGGTGCTGTTTCCGCTACGCTAAGTCTTCGGGCTCGGTTTTGAGGCCCAAACCGAGAAACCCTCCTCCTGATGATTTTGTGGCCAAACCACCAAACCCCGCATGCAAGGCACAGCCTCACCACGCCAAGCTTCGAGCACGCGAACCCTTTCACCTCCGGTGCCCAGACGGTCTACTCGGTCTTGCCTCGTCCCTCGACTTGGCTACCACCATTGCACCGGCTCCTTGTTCACGACTTCGTCTTGCTCTTCTTGCACCATGCGGCCTGCACTTGATCCCGTCGGCCACCGGGTCCCTCGAACCAAGCCTACTTGTCTCTCCCTCACCTGGAGGCCACCTCGGCATAGACCTTTCATGCTTGTTCTTCACCTGCACTAACGCAAACTAAGTCACAACCAACACCTGCAATACTAGTCCAAGAGTCGGTCCACACAACGTTGTCAATCACTCATCACTAAGGAGCGACCATCCCTCGGTCCTCGGACACACATGGTCCTCACAAGGGTAGGCCTTGAGGCCTATAAAAGGACCCACCCTACCATATCTAAGATAGAGTGCATTCAATACACTAGTCACTTAGTCCCTTAGTAGCTCTTCTGAGCCTCGGTTGTACGGCTCAAGAGCCCACCACTTTACTGTTTGGGCTTTGTAACCACCAACAGATAGCACCGTCTGTGGGAAACGTGTGTGACTGAGAGAGGCCTGAATGGCACTAGCGAAGAAGAAGGGCAAGGCAGTCCCAGAGGAGCCCCGGGAGGTCGAAGGGGCCACTGGGGAGGTGGCAGCCGAGGCCCCTCAGAGCCCAGCTACATGAGGTAGCCAGAAGAACCCGAGAGGGTCGATCTGGGGACCCTCTCATGGAAAGCAACGAAGACTAGGAAGGTAATGACGAGGTCCCCCCAGGGGCAGACGACAACCCACGGTCCGCCCAGCAGGAAGGTGGCTCGTCGGTGGAAGAAAGGTGCACGGTCGAAGCTGAAGTAGAGGTGGAAGAGCTCCAGGTGCGGCCCCTCCATGCTCGCAGGATGCCGAGCGATAGGACTCTAGCACTCAGGAGGGCGTCGACTGAGAGGCCAAAGCATGGGAGGAGGGTTGACACCAACGGAAGGGCTTGGGAGCTGATGAAGCTTTTGGAGGAACTAGAGGCCAACAAAACTCACCGAGAAAGCTTTGGGAAAGGTAGCCACGAGGAGAGCCTCTACGACCCCAAGTCCCTCCTCTCACCTAGCCTGCAGTCACTCAGCTGGCCGAATGGCTTCAAGATGCCACAGATCATGTCGTATGACAGCAAAACCAACCTAGCCACATTTGTCATGAGCGTCGAGGCGGCTATCCAGATCATCGAGGGAGACAAATCCACAATGGCCAAGAGCTTCATGATGGTGGTCACCGACATTGACCGAACATGGTACATGACGCTGGACTCAAGGAAGATATTGTCATGGGAACAACTCTGAGAGGTGATGCTAGAAAACTTCCAGGGGAACTATGATGATCCCGTCACCTCCGGGCACATGTTCGCGGTGAAGTAGGGAAAGAATGAGACCCTACACAGTTTTGTGAAGCGTTTCATACACGTGTAGTGTTAGGCAAGCGGGTTGTACGAGCGTACCATCATTGACACAGCCCAAGAGGGGTTACTCCATGGCTCTCTCTGCTCGAGACTCTCAAGAAAGCCCCCGCATACAGTGTTAGAGCTGATGAGGAAGATGGATGAGTACGCCCGGGCTGAGCATGATGAACTCTGGGAGTCATAGAAGAAGCACTCCGATGAGTCTAGCCACCACCATAGTGACCGAAAACCCCAAGAGTGTGAGCATCATCCCGAAAAGGAAGACCCTCGAAGGCTTAGGGTGCTGCCCAACCGCCCAGTCCACGAGGTTCACGTAGTGGACTCGTCTCGGGGGTACGCGGAGCGATGAGAAGACAGGAAGCGGGAAAGGGGTTCGAAGGTGCCCTGTTCTCATATAGAAAGCTGAGGGAGCCGTCCTCGCACCGAGCCCAGTACTACTCGGGGGTGCGGGGGATGCCGGACCTACTACATCATCCACAAGGACTGCAGAGGGCACAACACCAAGGATTGCCTGGCTATCAACGCAACCCAGGCCACGGCAGTCACGCAGAGGGCTTCCGCACTGGAGTGACCAGTGCTACACGCTGCTCCCGTCTGGGTCCCTACTACGGCGGTCGGGTTAGGCCACCCGCCTCCCACTTGGCATCACCTGGGGGCGTACGCGATGCCTCCTCCCAGCCTCACTGCAGTGGGTGCTCTTCCGGGTCCGCCGAAGCCAGAAGTCTCAGCACGGGAGGTCAGCATGTGGTCGGGTCTCATCGGGTGGTGCTTCCGATCACGGGAGGGTCCCTCATGTCCCTAGACTCGAAGCGACAGTGACACGCATACATCCGGGAGGTACACCATGTCATGGCTACTCCCGCACTGTAGCTCCTCGCGTATGTTACTGTCCCCATCACTTTCCAAGCCAAAGACTGCAATGCCCCATTCTACTCGCATGCCGACACCTTCGTCATCTTGGCAAACGTCTGCAGGGTCATGCTGCATCACATCCTCATTGATGAAGGTAGCTCCATGGATATATTGTTTGTCCAGGCGTTCAATGACATGGGGTTAGCGATATCACAACTCATCCCGACAGGTTCCCCGCTCTGGCGATTCAGTAGAGGGTCAGTCGAAGCCCTGGGACAGATCACCCTACCTATCTCTTTCAGGCTTGGGGACTTCACACAGACCAAAGACATCATGTTCGACGTGGTTGATTCACCGTATCAGTACAACACAATCTACATGGTCCCACAACATGACTTCCTATGCATGAAAATGCTGGGGCTACTGGGAATCATCAAGGTGTGGGTGACCAGAAGGTATCTCACCTCATCGACATCAGGGTGAGCCTCAAGCCAAAGGGAGGTCATTGAGCTACACCCCAGGTCAGAGCCTGAGACGACCGCCCCGACGGCTAACCCATCCCGAAGGTACGTCCAAGGGAGGACATCAAAACAGTGGCCTTGCGGGTAGAATCCCCTGAGAAGGTGGTCCGCATTGTCAAGACCCCTCCAGAGGAGTTGGAAGAGGCACTTCTCATCTTCCTACTAGAATATGAGGACATCTTCGCATGGAGCCCGGTGGACCTCCAGGGAGTGAGCTGGCAGTTCATCGAGCATCATCTCTGTATCGACCCGAAGAAGAAGCCGCACAAGCAAAAGGTACAGAAGATGTCCACAGAGAGAAAGGAAGCGGCTAAGAAAGAGGTCCAGAAGCTACTTGAGGCCAGGGTGATCCGAGAGGTTATCCACACGAAATGACTCGCCAACCCTGTGTTGGTCAAAAAGAGCAACGGCAAATGGAGGATGTGTGTGGACTTCACCAATCTCAACAAAACGTGCCCAAAGGAAAACTTCCCCTTGTCCCACATCGATAAGATAGTGGACTTCATCGCAAGATGCGAATGCTTGAGCTTTTTGGATGCTTACTCGGGATACCATCAAGTCTAGATGATCACTCCGTTAGGAACTTACTACTTCACCCAGATGCCCTTTGGGCTCCGAAACGCTGACGTCACCTTCGTGCTCCTAGTACAAAAGGTCTTCAGCGACCAGATCAGAAGGAGTGTGGAAGCGTACATTGATGACATCATGGTAGGCAGCAAGAAAGAGGAAGACCTCCTCACAGATCTATGGGAGACCTTCGGGAACCTCCGTCACACGTGGATGCAGCTGAACGCAGAGAAGTGCACTTTCGGAGTACAATTGGGGAAGCTATTGGGATACTTGATGGTCCACAGAGGAATCGAGGCCAACCCGGAGAAGATCCGGGCCATCAAGGAGCTAAAGCCTCCAACCACGATGCGGGAGGCATAGCGACTGACGAGATGTCTCGTGGCTGTGGGGCGGTTCATCTCCCACTCCGCGAAATGCAGCCTCACGTTCTTCAAGGTCCTTCGGGGGTCCAACCCTTTCAAGTGGATAGACTAGCAGGAGCAGGCTATTGGGTATTTTAGCGTCACATGAATAAATTCGCAAGTGCACAGATACCGTTGTAGCTTTCACATCATAGTATTCCAAGGGTATCGAATCCAAGGGAACGTGTGTGTACTAACTTTGTACTGGTTGGTCCAAGGACACACTCAGATAAGAGGCTAGGATAGAGAGGATTCCTAAAGATAGCGCTATAGATGAGATTAAAGGTCGATCTCTAGATAGAACTTGGCTTAGGGTACCGATAGCCCTGACTTAACAGGCGACTCCGGTACGCGGATCTATGTGGAAGGAGCTCTGACTATATCTAGCCATGGAGGATCAACAAGGGCCAGAAGGGCTGTCACCACCTCCTGGACTGCCTCTACCTAACCTTGGGATAAGCCAAATGAATGATAACCGGTAGCGTGTCACAACATCCACGCTGTGGTTACTGCCGTAGCCAACGGACTATGGCACTCTGTACTAATAGAACTACGACCACGGAAGAGAACTGATCTCACTCACTATAGGTACTACTAGCTTATACTAAAGGCATACGAGAGAGCACTCGGTCCCGTACTATGCTTCCAACATATACGGTCGACTTGCAGCAGACGAACGCATAAACCCAGGATCTACGCACTAGCAGATGAAAAAGGCTACTCATGCAACCTAGCATAAACTATTAGAAAGGAATCACGAACACACTTTATTCTAATCAGAGCATGCAAGCATATCCACTTTATTCTAAATGACGAACATGCATACAAACGGATATGAACACTTATGAACCTATGCTACAAGATCGAAAGGTTGTGTTCGCGAAGAACACGAGCCTCTAAATCAAGAACAAGCGAAGAACACAAGAACATATCACCTATGCATGAATGCTACTTTAGTCTAAATAGAAAATGCGAAAATGCTTACTTTACTCTAATTGAAGAACAAGCATCCATAGAGATACAACTCTCTCTCTCACTCTCCTATTCTCTAATCTACCAAGAAGAGGCCTCTCCTTTGAAGGAAAGCTCTCATCCTTGGGTGAGATGGTGTGTCCTCATTCTTACCCCCTCACATCTATTTATAGGGGCTAGGCAATTTCGTGAGGACACCCCAAACACCCCGAGAATGCCCTTAGGATCCAATGGGGAGACGACACGTGGAAGATGGGGTGAACCGCCTGAAGGTGGGGTCGGCTAACCTGTGGGGTCAGCCGATCCCGGGTCGGCTCCTTTTGCGCCGCCTTTCGTCTCGGTGACTGCTAGGTGGGTCCCAAGGTGGGTATGGGGGTGTTTGCGGTGTTTTTAGCCCGTTTCCATGGGGAAGTGGGCCCTTGGATCCGTGTACTGGCTCCTGATTGGTCGAAGGTGTGTTTCCTTGGATTGATGAGGTGTCATTGACACGGGGACTCATGTGTGGCAGCACGTCGCCATGTGGCCTGGTGTGGGTCCCACCGGGCCCACATGATATCTTGTGCATATCTCTTTCATCCGAACTCCAAAGTAGGCAAATGATATATCCATTTCGATCGTCTCGACGAGCCCGTTGCAATGGTGCAGACCAATTTGGTATTTGAGGTTGTTTATGATGATGCCATATCTATGACATTGGTTTACTTGCTCTCAATTGTATCATTCCATGTGCGTTTCGATGTGTCCTGCAATAAAAGATAGAAACACCAACACTTGTGGAAATTGTTAGTATAAACCCCTATCCTAGTGTTGATGCCCACTTTCCATTTAATTTATGCAGGAGTTGACAGTGTAACAGTGGTACTTAACAGCCATCAACACAGGCTTTCTGCAACCTCAAGCGGCACCTCGAGCATCCCAAGACCCTAGTCAGCCCAGCCCCAGAAGCCCCACTACTCCTGTACCTCACCGCCTCCCCCGCTGTGGTCAGCATCGTGCTGGTTCAGGAGATCACCTGAGATGGGCGGAGGGTGTAGGCTCTGGTGTACTACGTGTCGGAAGCACTGGTGGGAGCCAAACTACAATACTCTGAGCTCGAGAAGCTGGCATACACCATCGTAATGGCCTCCCAGAAGCTCAAGCATTACTTCACGGGCCACCCGATGACTGTTCTGATGTCCCTCCCTCTATGAGCTGTGTTCGAGAACAAGGAAGCTATGGGTCAGATAAGCAAGTGGGCAATAGAGCTAGCCCCTTACTCTCTCACTTTTGAGGCACGGTCGGTCATCAAGTCTCAGGCGCTTGTGGACTTCATCGCGGACTGGACGCCACCCGCAGGTGCCGTAGAGATCTCCCGGGAGGAGCTAGATTGGGCCATGTCCATCGATGGTGCCTAAGGGTCTTCTGAAGCGGGAGCAGCTACTGTAGTTACCTCCCCTTTTGGGCAAGAGCTCCACTACGCCATCCACATCAATTTCCCGTACACCAACAACATAGCCGAGTACGAGGTTGTGATCTTGGGACTTCGAAGGGTACGAGTCTGAAGTGATTCCAAAGTGGTGGCCATGCAGGTGGAGAAGGAATACTTGGTGTGGGAACTAGAGTTGGCGGAGTACCTCCGGGTCATTTGGGGCCTCAAAAAGAAGTTCTAGGGGTTCTCGGTGATCCATATTCCGTGATCTGAGAACTCGACCGCTGATGCATTGGCCAAGGCGATGGCTCAAGGGCAGCATCTCCTACTGTAGGTTTTTTTCGGTATCACCACAACACTAGCTACCCAGACAACCACAAGCTCAAGAGAGGGCATCCCATCCCGGGAAGTCACGGTCATCCAAGATGCCAACTAGAGGTCACCCATCATCGCCTACCTGGAAGAGCGCCTCAACCCGGAGGACCCAATGGAAGCACACCGGATGGCATAGCGATGCTACGTCTACAAACTTGTGGGCAGAATCTTGTACAAAGCCAAAGTACGGCCCCACTGTTGCGCTATGTGTCTCAGGAGGAGGGTGTTGACGGTCCTTATAGCAAATAATTCCCGTCAACTTGAACCCTTAAAACATAGACATAGGGGTTTAATACTAACAAGTTCCACGAGTTTTGGTGACTGTGAGATTTCAGGGAACAAAGGTAGAATGGGCCAGAAAGCGAAGACAAACATAGCATCTACAAGACGGTCCACTCTACCCAAGGAAGAAGGCCTACAAACCAGCATTTATCTAGGTCTAAATCTACCAAAACCAACATACCTGTGATGAGGACCAACCAGAGGGTTCACCAGCCAAAGGCGGTGGTGAACGGGCCTTGGGCTGGTTCGGCCGACCTAGTGGTTCGGCCGAACCGCCTCTGGCGCCGTTCACACCCATTTTTGGTGCCAAGACTTCCCGCGCGATCCTCAAGGCGGTGGAGGTGGAATTGGCACCAAGGGACCCCCTGGGAACCGCCTCTACACCCCTATATAAGGACCCCTACCCCTCTCATTTGGAGGACACACAATTCTAGAGAGAAGAGAGTAGAAGAGAGGCTCCACTTGTATTAGAGTAGAGGAGCGTGCGGAGCAAGAATCCGGAGGAGAGCCGGGGTTGTTGGCCTCCCTCCGCTTGTACTTCGGCGGGTGCGAGCGCTTGAGCGAGCACCTAAGACTTTTACGGTGGTGAGTACCTAGTAAAGTTATATTCTCATTATTATTCGCTTGCGGGATCATCGCTCATCCTTGTGGTGGGGGCTCTGGCCTTAGGACTCTAGCTGTCGGCGGAGTCTGGTCGTGGTCAGAGTTGAGGTAGCTAGCGTAGACGTGCTGTCTAGGCTATATATCTTCTTTGTTTGCATACCTATTCAATAGTCCGAGGGGGGGTGACAGCCCTGTGGATCCTTCATAGTCCCCCACGTGAGGGTAGGGTGTAGAGCTAATAGCCAGAGATGCCTGGCAGACCAGGGGTAAACCGGTGCTCGAAGTGAGCGAGTAGTAGCCGGAGTATACCCCTTTCTCTGTGCTTTTCCCATAGATTTCCATGCTACTCAGACTACCCTTTCATCCTCTTTCTTCTCCCGGGACTAGACTAGCTAGCAGACCGTTACACCTTCGTTCCCTGAGGAAAATACAATACCCTGAATACTTCCTGGTGAAGTGCTACAATTGATACCTTTCGTACTCTTGCGGATTTATTTGTGACATAAGAAATATCAACAAGCATTTCTGGCGCTATTACCGGGGAACGGTTGCTGTAGTTGTCTTCGAACCTAGTCTGCCAGTGTATCCTTTGTTTTACCTTTCTTTTCTTTTTATCCTTATATCATGGAAAACCTTTCTACCCATCATATCTTTACCCGACAACCTTACACCCCTGAGGACGAGTTCTTAGAGCCATCAACCTCTTCTAGGCCAATCACAGCCTCTGGCTATGAACTTCGTCCCGGCCATATTGCCATGGTTCGGGATCGACTCTTCTCTGGGATCGAAAATGAAGACCCTCACCATCATTTGCAAGGTTTTGAGGAACTATGTTCATGCTTGGTAATCCCAGGCATGACACAGGAATCATTGAGGTGGAAGTTGTTTCGACACTCTCTCATAGAGAGGGCGAAACAATGGTACACACACAATGTGAGGAGTACGAATGGGGATTGGGAAAAGCTCCTAGATGACTTTTGTCGCTCGTTCTTTTCTTGGTCCCACTTAGCCTCTGTCCGTAGTGACCTCCTTGCATTTGAACAATTAGAAGAGGAGTCCATCGGTGCGGCTTGGGCTACATTTTCATGCCTTTTAGTAGAAGGCCCAGGCATGTCTATACCCGATGATGCTGTTTTGCACATCTTTTGCACGGATTTAGACATGGCCTCTGCCATGAAACTCGACTTTGCCACCGGAGGTTCGTTTGCTCATAGAACCCCAATAGAAGGAAAGGCAATCCTAGATCACATGATAAAAAAGTCCATCTTTCCTCCCAACCATGGAGAACCCCACAAGCACTGGCAGAACCAGGGGGGCTAGTAGGGGCCATGGCCCCCCTATGAACATGAAAATTTTTTAACCCCTCCTATGCTCAACAACTCAACACACAATTAATTAATGCAAACAACTCTTCCTTACATGCGATGCTAAATTAATTAATGCAAACAACTTTGCCTTGCATGCGATGCTCCTTCAGCTAGTACTAAGAGGTACTCAGTCAACAGTTTAACACCAATGACCACAAGACTTAACGTTATGGTCTACAGGGTATGGGTGGGTGTCTGAGGAACTGTTAGGCATTTGTCTGTGCGTGACAATTGACAGCTTCTGCCTTTGAACTGTGAGTGCAGACTACAGTAAGAAATGCATGCACACTAAGCAGTATACAATGTAGTCATTTGGCAATTATGCAAAGCACCTGCATCAGGAGGCTTTGTTGTACCTCCTCCTCCTCCCCCCACTCTCTCTCTCTCTCTCTCATCCTGTGGTTGCGCCACCGCTCACCACCCAAGGCCGCCAGTGTGCACTTACATTGGCCCGTGTCGGAGCCACCGCGTGCTCGCATTGTCGGAGCTCCATAGGATTACAAGAGAAGACGGAGGTGTAGTGAAACAACTACAACGTGTGGTAGCTGGGGCGGTTGCCCCACTCTGCCTATAGAGTGGCTCCGCGCGGTGCATGTACAATGAGTTATCGATAGTGTTTGGTCGGCCCCCCTACTCAAAATTCCTGGTTCCGCCACTGCCCATGAGCAGAGCAAGTTGAGCCATGAGAGCCCCTCAGTAGCTGAATCCAACCCTTTAACTTCCACATCTTTTGATTCATCTATTAAGCCATACCTCGAGCCACGAACGTCGAAGGAAGAAGAAATTCGACCTTTGAGGTTCGCTTCCCCATTCAAGGATGATCCTCATCAAAACCTTAGAAACACCTTGAATGATCCTTATGAGATGGAGCCTACGGTACCTCATCTTCCTTCCAACAATTCAATTCTCAAAAAGTTCACAAAGGAAGAATTGTCGAAGGAATTGAGACGCTCTTCCGAAGCAATTCGGATTAGCTCATCTTCCACGACTCTCATGTGTGCCATGAGAGGGACAACTGTAGAAGCCCTTTACGACCCCTCTACCGAAGCTTGCATCATATCTGAAAATCGAATGGAAACCCTTGTGGGTAGCAAGCCTCTAATCCCGTCCGACAAACTCTTCCTTTCAAATCCTTATGGATACTTTGAATGTTGGGGGATTGTGAGGGATGTACCAATCACCATAGACAAAATCGAGGTGAGCTTAGACTTCTACATCTTTCCCATCATCGATTTTGGTCTCCTCATAGGCTACCCGTTGAAGGAAATTCTCCATCACAAATCATCTCAAGGGAGCCTCAATGATGAGCTTAGAAAAATGGCTACCACCATTCCTATCTCTTACCCAGAAACTCTAGTGGCAATGCCTCATCCCAATCAAAACCCTCTCGAGACGGTGATGCATGAATCTGAGCACTCCGCCCACAATGAGAGCGACTTGGAAGACCTTCACTTTTGTGAAGATGAGCGACCTTTATTACCCTCGATCGAGCTTGAGACGTGTCCCTCTGGCCCTCAGAATTCTGCTCCCGATTCAGCACCAATCATCCATGAATCATTCCTTAAGAACCCTTGTGCCATGGACATTCCTGAAGTGACGACTCTGGAGTTCGAAAGAAAAGATCCCACAGACGAGCATGAGGCATTCTCTTTTGATCTTCCTTAAGATTCATGCTCGCACATTGTGACGCCCCAGGTTTTTAATTAAGCACTAATGACCAGTCAAACCTTTGTCTTTGGTCAAATCTTGGTCAACCTGGGTCATCACCTCGAAAACCTAGCCAATAATCACCCATGAACATCTTAAGCAAGTCAACATCCCTGGCCTTGGTCAAAACCCTAGTCAAAGTGGTCAAAACCCTTGATGTCCACACCTTGTCCTAGAACTTTTGCCACGTTCTCCAAATTTTGCTTAAACACTCAAAAATCGGCCAATATAGAAGTTGTGTAGTTTTTCATGGGACACATTTTTGCTTTTGGGTGGACATTCAAATTTTGAGTGGAAGTCATGCAAAAACTCGGTCAACGCCAATATCTGCATTTTGACCGAGCCATGAAAGACAGCAACTTTGCCTGTAGTTCATGCTCAAACAGTTGCTCAAAACATAGGTCGGCCTGTACAAAAATTACTTTCCTATAGCCCCTCTACAACTTTGCTTTTTGGCGATTTTGAAGTTGCATTCAAAAAAATTCAGTTTGATTCAGTCAAAGTGGGGCACTTCGATTTGAAACAGTCACCCGGTGCTTTGGCCGTGCTCTCGCGCAGGGCGCATCGCGCCCGCGCTGCCACGCGGCAGCCGGCGCGCCGCCGCCGAGCCTCGACGGCCGGGCCCCCACCGGCCCACAGTCCGGCGAGGACGGGGACAGCATCATCACGCGCCCCGGCCCCCGACCGTATCACTTATGGGGGAATGTCCCCCAACACGTGGACGCGATGGACGCGCCGTCGCCGAGCCCCGTCGCGCCTCGGTCGGCCGGCCGGCAGCCAACACGGCTCCTCCGTCCCCGGGTCTCTTTCTCCCACACGCGTGCCATCAAGGCCAAGCCCAGCGCCCACTGCCTCACTCGCCCACCTATTAAAGCCGCACCTCGGTTCCTCCTCGTGCGCACACGCATCTGCGCCGGCCGACCATTGCTGCCGCCGCGGTGAGCACACCCCTCCGCCAGCTCCCGCCGCCGGCCAAGCCTTCGAGCACCTCCCCTAGGTTCCAGTGAAGCTCCCACAGCCACGTGTTGCCCCGCATTGCACCTTCCCTCACCGGTTTTCAAGCCGAGGTGGCCACGCCGCCGCGATCTCGCCGCCGCCGCCCGCCGGAGCCACCTCCGACCACGCCACCACCACCAATCGACTCGTGGTGATTCCAATCGGAGCATGGTGCCATTTGTTTGCCAGCTCCGGCCGCCGTTCGCCGCCGGCAAGCCTCCCCCGCCGCCAAGGGCATGGGTGTGAATCTCCAAGGGCATATTTGTGAACCAGGGACTTGTCTGCAATGATCTTAATCTTAGTTTTCTTGGAACTAGGTCCAACACCTTAGAAAAATCATAGAAACACATAGAAAAATCAGAAAAATGTAAACCCAATTTTGCTGGTCTGCTTGTGACTAGTTCTACAACTTCTAGAAAGCATGACTATACTTTTGACTGCTAGATTTTGAATGAAAATTCAAACTCTGTTTGACATCCTTTTGCTATAGTTCAAAATCTAGATAAGCTATGGAGCTGAATTTTGGATATGTTTCTAGACATGTCGTATATAGACTCTGGACCAAAATTTGCACAATGTTATTGAACAGATCTTTTAAAATGATTTATTTTGCATTTGTGCTATATCTTTCTTATTGACTTTTGTAGCAATATATAAATAGATTTTTGTGCTCAACTTCCGGACATGCTCATGAAATAACTAGATTCCCCATTCCTATATTTATCATGATTTTATCTCTGACAGAAGTATTTATTCTTGTTATATGCTTAGATTTAAGTTTAAATGCCTAGTTCAAATTTCAAATAGGTTCTTGATGTGTTTGTTAGTCTCCTAGGCTTGTTTTAAGTCAGAGATGAAGTGGGAGTGAGTTTGGCTCCAGAAGTGCTTTATTTATTTTTATATGCATTTCTCATATTTTTGGTAGCTAGGAAATGTCATTCTTGTTATTTGTATTTTATGGCTCAATTAAATGTGTATCTTGGACCAGTGGCTTTGTTTAGGTAATTAGGACCTGCAATGCACCTTCCCCCTGTTTTTATAATTTATTTTGTAATTGAAAGCTTTAGAATCCAAATAACTTCATAATAGGTGTAATTGGGAAAAATCATCCTTGCTCACGTAATGACCTTGCAAATATGTTGAGTAGCATGTTTAGGAGCTGAGGATCCACCCTTGCTGATGAAGGGAAGCCCCGGTGCATTAACCTAAGTGTTTTTGGGAATTTATGCAACTATCTATGGATGTTTGTGCATTTACGTTCAGGAGTTGAAATGAAACCCTAGATGCATGATCCCTAGGTACCCGTGTCCTTTACTAGTATGCTAGGTCGATAGCTGCCATGCTATAGGACCTTTACAAGTTGAGTGATGCTTGTCACTCGCGAGAATAGGTTCTTATGTTGAAATCATAAGATTGTTATAAATGGATTGCTCACGTGGTAAGAGCATGGGATCTGGGCTCCGGTCCAATGGCTTTCGTGGGCTAAGATTTTGAACGTACTAAGCACTTGTCGGGAATGGGACCAGTAAGCCTAGTACCTAAAGGAGGCGGTAAGGGAACTTACTACCACTAATCTTGGGATGCGTCCCCAGGCTTGCAACCTGTGGTACATGTGTGAGGCTGGATGAACTGTGTGGCGTAGTCCAAATAAGCAATGTACCTGAGACTGTGGGATTCGATCCTGAACCGAAGAATTCTGGGAACCGCCTGGTTGGTGAACTCTTTGTGAGGACACCGTTCCGTGTGTTTAGGTTTACCTTGCAAGGTTATTAATCGATTGATCATCGGCCTCTCACCGTTATCTGAGACTGCTTAATCAACTGGCCATGATATCCCTTATGATGGACTATTATCAATATTGATGTCTGATTAATTGTATTGCACAACTTATGCTTGCAGTAGCTTGCTCATTTAGAAAAGAGTAATAAACTAGAACTTGAGCTAAAATATTGAAAGTACGGACATACTGTTTGTTGCTTTTCAGCAAAAGAACACACTAGCCAAAAAGTCTCTCATGTCTAGAGTTGTGGTGATGTAGTTATCACCCGACGGGTAAGACTTGCTGAGTATTAGTATACTCAGCCTTGCTTTAATTTTGTTGATTTCAGGTAATGCTTTTAGTGATGTGTGGCCTGGAGAGATCCCACCTGGCTGGGAGCTGGAGTGGGTGGAAGACGACGAGTGAAGGCATCATGATAGCCCTCCTGTGATGCTCATCGCACCGCTTAGTTTATTTCCGCTGTTTTCGAACTCTGAACCTCGTTTATTATGTCAAGTACTTCGGTTTGTAATAATTAAACCCTTCGGGGCTGATTTGGACTTAATCTATGTGTTGTACTCTGGACTCGCCTTCGTGTGAGTTTTAATGCATATTGTCGATCCTTTGTTGCTATCTAAGTGATTTCACCGGGCTTGACCCGACAACTTACGACGGGATGATACTTTATTATTGCTTAATGACCAAAGTGGATTGGTTTAGGCGATAGTACGGTATTTTCCTGGGCGGATTGTCACAGCTGGTATCAGAGCGATTATATGCACCAGAGTTTAATTAACAACCTTAATCACAGATTTTTGAATAAAACTTGCCAAGATTGTTTGGATTTGCAAAATATGTTGGTCCGTTAAGGATGGAAATAGACCGAGAGGCCCTAGAGGGAATTTTTGGGTTCTTTCAGGTGGCTTACAAATCTATGGTTTATTTTGCTAACTTCCAGCATATTTTATTATTGTCAGAACTTACTTATTGCACAACCATACTAGTTCATCACGTTTTGCCATACGTGGTGGAGCCACAGGAAAGTCCTGTGAGGGATGGATGGGACCTATTCTAATGGGAACCCACGTTGCGTTTGTGTCTTGTCACGTTTTGCCATACTTGGTGGTACCACATGAAAGTCATGTGAGGGATGGATGGGACCTAATCCAATGGGAACCCACCATCGCGTCTGTGTCTCGTCACGTTTTGCCATACGTGGATGTTCCGCATTATGAATATGCGAGGCAAGGATACACTCCATTCAAACGGAGGGTGTCTGAGGTTGGACGCTGTCCATGCAGCGATAAATGCATGGATACCGTTTCTATAGTGAACGGTAATGTATGTGGATGCTTTTGTGAGTGCTGGCACGAAAGGTTTGTTGTGTTCTGTGATGTTCTGCAGGTACACTAACCACGTTTCGTAAGTCGCTAAGTGAGCATCGACTAGTTCTCGACTAGTTATTATAGGGAGAAACGTGTATATGCCTTGCCACCGGCATTAACTGCGATTTTTGGCTTGATCGCCTTGTGAGGACGATTAGGACGTCTTGCATCATGTTAAAAATCGTAAAAACTTAAAAATGGACCCATTCATAAATTGTGTGCTCTCTAAGGTAAAATTATGCTAGTGTACGATTTTTTTGTTCTAGCATCGCCTCTCACATGTCTAGATGTTGCGCTGTCCAAAATCTGTTAGGGCTGTTTGCTTGAATTTTTGCACCATGTTCTAAAAATAATTGGACTAGATGATCTATACCAAAATCGCTCCATATGTAATCTAGTTTTTTCTCGCCAAAATTCATGGTCATAGCTTCTGTAGATCTCAAGTTATACCCAGATTAGTGAACCCATGTCATGCGGTTTTTCCTGATTACAGTCCTCTGAAAATTGCATCTTTTGACCTTGTTCCTATCTGATCTAGCTCAACCTCTGAATACCAAAAATGTGTATCATAAACTTACTGAGTTACTGGTAAAATTTTGGAAATTTTTGGGGCTCTGGTTTTTGAGTTATGAATTTTATTCACAGCTGCCAGATTTTACACCATTCGACATGTTGCTCTCTTTTTGAGTTCTAACATGCGTTACATTTTTGTAAAGATGGCTGCCCCTGTGTTTTTCGAGTACGGTGCTGACGGTACGGTCCGTACCGACGGGCTGCACTGGGAGGGTTTTCCACGCCTTGCGTGGGAGGCACTCAGCGCCACAGGCTACACTACTCCGCCCGTCTACGAGGCGATCGAGTTCGAGCACCTGGGCGTGCCCCGTTTCAGGGTGACCGTCACCGTGCCACCTCACCCGGACCACCCCCGACTGGTTCGACTTGAGCTCCGTGTACTGGGGCCTTCGTGGGTAGTAGACCCTCGAGTCGGCTGCCCTATGGGTGCTGACGGACTTCTGTGACCACAACCCGACTGTGGTGGCCCTTTCACCGTTCGGGCTGTTTTCGGCTGTGGACCCACACGACCCAGCGTGGCTGGACCAAGTGGACCACCTACAGGAGCTGCTTCTACTCGCGGTCCCGCTGGATGTCACGCGGACGCTGACACGTTGCTTGGACGCCGTGTTCACACTTCAGGTACTGTGCAACACCACTGAGATGATGTTGAGCCAGCGTCTAGAGTCTGCTCGGCTATCCTGGCACAGTCTCTCAGCGGCTTACCAGCAGCAGGGTTTCACTCTCTTTCAGACTCAGCAGGAGAACAACTGGCTTCGTACCAGGAGGTTCCAGTTGGAGCTGGAGAGAGGTGACCACTTGCAGAGGATCCTTGACCTAGAGGCACAGGTCACTGACCTTCAGGATGACGTGGACGCTGGAGATGTAGAGAGGTTGACACTGCTGCAGAACATCACCGATATGCAGCAGCAGGTGGAGGAGGCGGAGGTGCAGGTAGCAGCACTGCAGGCCATCGTGGCTCTGCAGCCAGCACCCCCCATGGAGGCACCTCCGGAGGAGCAGCAGGGACCGTCCGGTCTTGACCAGGAGAGTCAGGCGGGACCACCTCCACCGACACCACCCGCTTCGCCTGCAGCCAGTGACGCCTCGGTTGGCAACTAGGTTGCCATAGTGTTGTAGTAGGATGACATATACTCTTGTGTGTAGCGACTTTTTGGTTGGTTTTTGCAGTAGGCTAACATGGGAGTATTCTTTTGTGCAGCACGACTGCAATGTAACCCATGTTGAATGATGGTGATCCCAAAAACTTGGCATCCATGTAATGTGTTGGTTGAACACCATTCCTGCAGTGATCGTTGTAAAGAAAATGTTTGAGCTAGTTATGGCTAGATCTGAGTCCTGTGTTGAATACCAAACTTGTCCAGGATTTTATGACGATCACGATCGCCAAAATTCAGCAATTGTGCACCTTCCTACCGAAAGTTAGGCAATTTTTAGTCCAGTTCCGGCTGCGGTCCAAACAGCCGGACAGAACGTTGGAAACGAAAATTTTCGAGCAATTGAACATCAGAATCTTCTCGTGCGTTGAATACCAAAGTTGTGTGAAATATTGTGGTGACCATGCTCACCAAAATTCAGTATTTTTGCATGAGGGTACCGAGAGTTACACAATTTTCGGTGATTTTCAGCCTGCTGCCAGGGCAGTTAGGCATAGTTTCGCCAACAGGAGTTTGCGGGCATGCGAACTTGGGATTGTATTTCGGAGTTGAATACCAACATTGAAGTGTATGAAATCCTGCACCCGCTGACCAAAAATGAAGACTTTTCGGTGTATGGGCAGATGGATACGAAATTTTTGCTTATGACCGTGTTGCTGCCAATTTTGAGAAACTTGCCATGAATGAGCTTCTTTCATGCATATTCTACACTTGTCATTTTTCCTATGCAAGACTATGAATATGTGTCTAATAAGACCTCACATTTTGAGATGGTGGGACCAACACGCAGCTCTCCCAACGGTTTTGGAGCATCGGGTAGTGGTGAACTACCACTGCCACCGCCCATGACGCTGTCGGAGGCATTAATGGCCACTCAGACCGAGGTGCTGCGCCAGATCCTACAGACGCAGCAGCAGATAGCCCAGCAGCTGAACCAAAGGCCACCACATGGGGCTAATCATGAGGGGCCGAATCATGTCACCACCTACGCTCAGTTCATTGGGATGAAGCCCCCGACCTTCACTAAGGCGGAAGACCCCCTTGAAGCTGAGGCGTGGATCAAGGCCATTGAGGCCAAGTTCTCTGCCTTTGTGCTTCCATGCTCAGAGGAAAACAAGGCCAACTTCACAGCCTTGCAACTTCGAGGTGAGGCCTTGATGTGGTGGGAACATTTCAAGACCATGCAGCAGGCCAGGCATGCTGTCACTTGGAATGAGTTCAAGCAAGCCTTCAAAAGCCATCACATTCCTAAGGGACTTATGGATAGGAAGATGAGGGAATTGCTGGCCCTCAGGCAGGGATCGGACACGGTGTATCACTATGCACAGAAGTTCAATAGCCTTTGCCAGTATGGTGGGCATCATATGGATACTGATGCAAAGAAGATGGAACGATTCCGTGATGGACTTGATGGGGAGTTGTATGAACGACTGAACTTGATAGAGCCCAACAACTTCCATGAGTTGGTGAATAAGGCTATATCCCAAGAGGATGCTATGAAAAAGGCCCAGAGGGACAAGAAGAAGGCAGGCTGGTTTTGCTTCGGGCAGCGGGACCAACAAAAAGTTTCGCTTTGTGAAGAAGAATGTTCCTGGATCGTCCCAGCCATCTTCAACTGGATGCTGGACGATGAAGCCGTCATCGAACAAGCCTTCAGGGAACTTCCAGTTCCGCAACACCCAGCAGCAAGCTTCCAAGCCCAATGCACCCCCACGCAACAGCGGTGACCGCCGTTGTTACAATTGTGGACAGCCTGGGCACTATGCAAATGACTGCCCAAAGCCCAAGCAGATTAAGCCCAACCAGCAGAATCAAGGGTCAGGGACCAAGCCGGTCTATTCAGCCAAGAAGCCGATGGTGCAAGTCCGTCAGGGTAAACTGAACTTCACCACTATGAGTGACATTCCAGAGGGAGCTTTAGTGCTTACGGGTACCTTCTCAATCAATGACACCCCCATTAAGATACTGTTCGATTCTGGAGCTACTCATAGCTTTATTAGTGGGAGATTGGTGGAAAAATTGGGTTTGAGTGGTTCACACATTAAGGAGGCTTATAAAATTGTCACTCCGGGTGGAAAAATCTCTTCTCACACCTTAGCCTTCGGAGTACCATTGAAATTGGGAAGTAAGACTATTTAAACAAACCTCATTGTCATAGGTTTAGAGGGTATGGATGTTATCTTGGGCATGGATTGGATGACCCGACATAAGGTGGTTCTAGATATCTCGGGTAGAGTTGTAGCGATCAATTCACCTACCATCGGACACACCACCCTGTACTTACCTTTTAAGGATGGTGCAGACCCTTGTGCCTATGTGACCATTACCTCTCACCTTGAAGAAATTCCAGTAGTTTGTGAATATCCTGATGTCTTTCCTGATGAACTGCCTGGCATGCCACCAGACCGGGATGTCGAATTTGTGATTGAACTCCAACCTGGCACTGCACCCATTTCGAAACGACCTTACCGTATGCCACCCAAGGAGCTAGCTGAACTGAAAAATCAACTCCAAGAATTGTTAGATAAGGGCTACATTCGCCCAAGTTCTTCTCCTTGGGGTTGCCCCGCACACTTTGTCAAAAAGAAAGATGGTAGTTTGAGGTTATGTGTTGACTACAGACCTCTCAATGCAGTGACCATTAAAAACAAATATCCTCTTCCCCGCATTGATGTTCTTTTTGATCAATTGGCTGGAGCCAAGGTTTTCTCCAAGATCGATATTCGGTCTGGTTATCATCAAATCAAAATTCGACCCTGTGACATTCCTAAAACTGCTTTCTCCACCCGATATGGTCTCTACGAGTATCTGGTGATGTCTTTTGGTCTCACAAATGCCCCCGCCTATTTCATGTATCTCATGAACTCCGTATTCATGATGGAGCTTGACAAGTTCGTAGTGGTCTTTATCGATGACATTCTAATCTATTCCAAAAATGAGAAGGAACATGCCGAACATCTTCGAATTGTTCTGCAACGTCTGAGAGATCACAAACTCTATGCTAAATTCTCCAAATGCGAATTCTGGTTCGATAACGTGAAATTCTTGGGGCACACTATTTCCAAAGATGGCATATCCGTAGATCCTAGCAAAGTACAAGAGGTGATAGATTGGAAACCACTAAAGTCCGTACACCAAATTCGCAGTTTTCTGGGTTTGGCGGGTTATTATCGCCGATTCATCCCGGACTTCTCCAGGATCGCCAAACCTATGACTGAGCTGCTCAAGAAAGGGGTAAAATTTGTGTGGAGTGAAGCATGTGAGAAAGCTTTCCACACGTTGAGGCAACACTTAACTTCAGCCGCAGTACTAGTACAACTAGATAATTCCAAACCTTTTGAAGTTTTCTGTGATGCGTCAGGCACCGGTCTCGGCTGTGTTCTCATGCAAGAAAGCCGAGTCATTGCCTATGCCTCCCGGGCACTTCGACCCCATGAAATAAATTATCCCACTCATGATTTAGAGCTAGTAGCGGTTGTTCATGCTCTCAAGATATGGAGACACTATCTGATGGGTAATCGTTGCAATATCTTCACCGATCACAAGAGTCTCAAATATATCTTCACTCAATCCGACCTAAACATGAGACAAAGGAGATGGCTCGAGTTGATTAAAGATTATGATCTAGAAGTGCACTATCACCCCGGAAAAGCCAATGTTGTTGCGGATGCTCTTAGCCGCAAAGTTCACTGCAACCGTTTAGAGGTGGAGCCGTATAGTGACACCTTATGTGAAGACATGAGGAAGCTTCATTTGGAAGTGGTAGAACAAGGAAATCTATATGCCATAGCTGCAGAATCTAATCTTTATGATAGAATTGTCACTACTCAACGTGATGATCAGGGCATACAGCTAATAAAACAGAAATTAGCGGAAGGAGACCCCAAGTATACTTGTTTCCACAGGGATTCAAAGGATGTGGTATGGTTTGGGAAACGTCTTGTGATTCCGGATGACCAGGAAATTAAGAAGGAAATCTTTGATGAGGCTCATCTTTCCAAATTCTCTATTCATCCCGGAAGCACCAAAATGTATCAAGATCTGAAGGAAAATTTTTGGTGGTCAAACATGAAGGTAGACATAGCAAAGTATGTGTCCGAGTGTGATACTTGTCATAGAATGAAAGCAAGCCACTTGAAATCGGCAGGTGTACTCCAACCCTTGTCGATAGTTATGTGGAAGTGGGATGACATAAGTATGGATTTCATTGTGGGTTTACCTCTGACTGCTAGAAAGAAGAATTCTATTTGGGTTATAGTGGACAGACTCACCAAAACTGCTCACTTCATCGCAGTTCACACCACTTATTCAGTACAAGACTATGCAGTGATTTATATGGACCAAATAGTCCGCTTGCATGGAATTCCCAAGACCATAATTTCTGATCGAGGTACTCAATTTGTAGCTCGTTTCTGGGAGCAATTATATGAATGTTTAGGAACCAAATTGATCTGTAGTTCCAGCTATCATCCGCAGACCGATGGTCAGACGAAAAGGGTAAATCAAATTGTGGAAGACATGCTACGGGCAAGCACCATGCATTTTGATAAGAGTTGGGACAAGTGTTTGTCCTTGGCAGAATTCTCATATAACAACAGTTATCATGCTAGTTTGAAGATGGCACCATTTGACGCCCTTTATGGACGGAGATGCCGCAGCCCTTTGAACTGGTCAGAAGCCGGTGAAAGGACACTCTTTGGTCCGGACTTGGTCAAGGACGCTGAAGAAAAGGTGAAAGTGATCCGAGAGAATTTGAAGTTAGCTCAAATGAGGCAAAAGAGCTATCACGATAGAGGGACAGCACCCCGGCAAAATATGAAGTTGGTGATTATGTCTACTTAAAGGTGTCACCAACAAAAGGTGTGCAGAGGTTTGGTGTTAAGGGAAAGTTAGCTCCACGCTATATTGGACCGTATGAAATCATTGAAGTATGTGGGCTAGTTGCTTATCGCATCCGACTTCCGGAACAATTCTCTGCAGTTCACAATGTGTTTCATGTGACTCAATTGAAGAGAGGTGTGCCTGTGCCTGAGACCGAGATAATCACGAAAGCAAATGCTTGGATTGAGCCGGATTTTTCGCTCATCGAGCATCCTATGAGGGTGTTTGACCAAAAGGAGAGAAAGACCCGAAAACATACCGTAAAGATGTACAAGATACAATGGAGTCATCATACGGAAGAGGAAGCCACTTGGGAGACGGAACACTATCTCAACACCAAGTACCCGGGCTTTCTACAATCTCGAAACCATAAGTTTCTTGTACCTACCTTGTTCTTTAGAATCGAATCTCGGGACGAGATTCCTCTTAAGGGGGGTAGGCTCTGACGCCCCAGGTTTTTAATTAAGCACTAATGACTAGTCAAACCTTTGTCTTTGGTCAAATCTTGGTCAACTTGGGTCATCACCTCGAAAACCTAGCCAACAATCACCCATGAACATCTTAAGCAAGTCAACATCCCTGGCCTTGGTCAAAACCCTAGTCAAAGAGGTCAAAACCCTTGATGTCCACACCTTGTCCTAGAACTTTTGCCACGTTATCCAAATTTTGCTTAAACACTCAAAAATCGGCCAATATAGAAGTTGTGTAGTTTTTCATGGGACACATTTTTGCTTTTGGGTAGACATTCAAATTTTGAGTGGAAGTCATGCAAAAACTCGGTCAATGCCAACATCTGCATTTTGACCGAGCCATGAAAGACAGCAACTTTGCCTGCAGTTCATGCTCAAACAGTTGCTCAAAACATAGGTCGGCCTGTACAAAAATTACTCTCCTATAGCCCCTCTACAACTTTGCTTTTTGGCGATTTTGAAGTTGCATTCAAAAAAATTCAGTTTGATTCAGTCAAAGTGGGGCACTTCGATTTGAAATGGGCACCCGGCTCTCTGGCCGCGCTCTCGCGCCGGGCGCGTCGCACCCGCGCTTCCACGCGGCAGCCGGCGCGCCGCCGCCGAGCCTCAACGGCCGGGCCCCCACCGGCCCACAATCCGGTGAGGACGGGGACAGCATCATCACGCGCCCCCGCCCCCGACCGTATCACTTATGGGGGAATGTCCCCCGACACGTGGATGCGATGGACGCGCCGCCGCCGAGCCCCGCCGCGCCTCGGTCGGCCGGCCGGCAGCCAACACGGCTCCGCCGTCCCCGGGTCTCTTTCTCCCGCACGCGTGCCTTCAAGGCCAAGCCCAGCGCCCACTGCCTCACTCGCCTGCCTATAAAAGCCGCACCTCGGTTCCTCCTCGCACGCGCACGCATCTCCGCCGGCTCGCCATTGCTGCCGCCGCGGTGAGCACACCCCTCCGCCAGCTCCCGCCGCCGGCCAAGCCTTCGAGCACCTCCCCTAAGTTCCAATGAACCTCCCACAACCACGTGTTGCCCCGCATTGCACCTTCCCTCGCCGGTTTTCGAGCCGAGGCGGCCGCGCCGCCGCCGCCTGCCGGAGCCAAATCCGGCCACGCCACCACCACCAATCGACTCGTGGTGAGTCCAATCGGAGCATGGTGCCGTTTGTTTGCTAGCTACGGCCGTCGTTCGCCGCCGGCAAGCCTCCCCCGCCGCCGAGGGCACGGGTGTTTGTCCCCAAGGGCATATTTATGAACCAGGGACTTGTCTGCAATGATCTTAATCTTAGTTTTCTTGCAACTAGGTCCAACATATTAGAAAAATCATAGAAACTCATAGATAAATCAGAAAAATGTAAACCCAATTTTGCTGGTCTGCTTGTGACTAGATCTACAACTTCTACAAAGCATGACTATACTTTTGACAGCTAGATTTTGAATGAAAATTCAAACTCATTTTGACATCCTTTTGCTGTAGTTCAAAATCTAGGTAAGCTATGGAGCTGAATTTTGGATATGTTACTATACATGTCATGTGTAGACTCTGGACCAAAATTTGCACAAAGTTATTGAATAGATCTTTTAATATGATTTATTTTGCATTTGTGCTATATCTGACTTATTGATTTTTGTAGCAATATATAAATAGATTTTTGTGCTCAACTTCTGGATATGCTCATGAAATGACTAGATTCACCTTTCCTGTATTTAGCATGATTTTATCTCTGACGGAAGTATTTATTCTTGTTATATGCTTAGATTTAAGTTTAAATGCCTAGTTCAAATTTCATATAGGTTCTTGATGTGTTTGTTAGTCTCCTAGGCTTGTTTTAAGTCAGAGATGAAGTGGGAGTGAGTTTGGCTCAAGAAGTGCTTTATTTATTTTTATATGCATTTCTCATATTTTTGGTAGCTAGGAAATGTCATTCTTGTTATTTGTGTTTTATGGCTCAATTAAATGTGTATCTTGGACCAGTGGCTTTGTTTAGGTAATTAGGACCTACAATGCACCTTCCCCCTATTTTTATAATTTATTTTGTAATTGAAAGCTTTAGAATCCAAATAACTTCATAATAGGTGTAATTGGGAAAAATCATCCTTGCTCACGTAATGACCTTGCAAATATGTTGAGTAGCATGTTTAGGAGCTGAGGATCCACCCTTGCTGTTTTGTGAACTTAAATTGTTTCATTTGCTTAAATATGTACACAGTCACTATCAAAAAGATTAAATCCCCAAAACACCGCATGTCATGCCTTTAATAGGAAGTTATGCTAGATTAGTGCTTATCTAGGTGAATATGGCCAACAAGAGTTGGACGTGATAATTTAATCTCTCACTCCACGCAATAATCCTGCATATGCATCCCATGTAGAACTTCCTGACGGTAACTACTCGCTCGTGCCGGAAGCCGAGGAAGGAGGAGCTGACGCGGAGCTGCATTATGTGGAAGTGATCGAGGACACCGAGGAGCCCCAGGCTAACTATGCTGACGAAGGCAAGCCCCGGTGCATTAACCTAAGTGTTTTTGGGAATTTATGCAACTATCTATGGATGTTTGTGCATTTACGTTCAGGAGTTGAAATGAAACCCTAGATGCATGATCCCTAGGTACCCGTGTCCTTTACTAGTATGCTAGGTCGATAGCTGCCATGCTATAGGACCATTACAAGTCGAGTGATGCTTGTCACTCGCGAGAATAGGTTCTTATGTTGAAATCATAAGATTGTTATAAATGGATTGCTCACGTGGTAAGAGCATGGGATCTGGGCTCCGGTCCAATGGCTTTCGTGGGCTAAGCTTTTGAACGTACTAAGCACTTGTCGGGAATGGGACCGGTAAGCCTAGTACCTAAAGGAGGCGGTAAGGGAACTTACTACCACTAATCTTGGGATGCGTCCCCAGGCTTGCAACCTGTGGTACATGTGTGAGGCTGGATAAACTGTGTGGCGTAGTCCAGATAAGCAATGAACCTGAGACTGTGGGATTCGATCCTGAACCGAAGAATTCTGGGAACTGCCTGGTTGGTGAACTCTTTGTGAGGACACCGTTCTGTGTGTTTAGGTTTACCTTGCAAGGTTATTAATCGATCGATCGTCGGTCTCTCACTGTTACCTGAGACTACTTAATCAACTGGCCATGATATCCCTTATGATGGAATATTGTCAATATTGATGTCTGATTAATTGTATTGCACAACTTATGCTTGCAGTAGCTTGCTCATTTAGAAAAGAGTAATCAACTAGAACTTGAGCTAAAATATTGAAAGTAAGGACATACTCTTTGTTGCTTTTCAGCAAAAGAACCCACTGGCCAAAAAGCCTCTCATGTCTAGAGTTGTGGTGATGTAGTTATCACCCGACGGGTAAGACTTGCTGAGTATTAGTATACTCAGCCTTGCTTTAATTTTGTTGATTTCAAGTAATGCTTTTAGTGATGTGTGGCCTGGAGAGATCCCACCTGGCTGGGAGCTGGAGTGGGTGGAAGACGATGAGTGAAGGCATCATGGCAGGCCTCCTGTGATGCTCATCGCACCGCTTAGTTTATTTCCGCTGTTTTCGAACTCTGAACCTCGTTTATTATGTCAAGTACTTCGGTTTGTAATAATTAAACCCTTCGGGGCTGATTTGGACTTAATCTATGTGTTGTACTCTGGACTGGCCTTCGCGTGAGTTTTAATGCATATTGTCGATCCTTTATTGCTATGTAAGTGATTTCACCGGGGTTGACCCGGCAACTTACGACGGGATGATACTTTATTATTGCTTAATGACCAAAGTGGATTGGTTTAGGCGATAGTACGGTATTTTCCTGGGCGGGTTGTCACACACATGGAATCTCCAAAGTTTGTCTCACTTAGTGCTGCATGCTCTCACAAAGCTCACAACCACCTCTCAATCCTTGCTTGTAATATGTTTAGAAGGATGGTTGTTGATGCTTTTGTTTATCGTAAGCATTGTAAATTTCATAGATGCACTATGGCACTAACCTTGCAGCTCAAAAAAAAACAAATCAATGGCAATGAAGATGGGAACTACATTGCCAAGGATAGCTGCAATGGAAGAATTCCCCATGGTCGAGCTTGCGACCATAAACATGCACTGCCAGGAGATGGCCCAGATTAACTTTTTCCTTTTCATTGATCTTTTCTTTTACCTAATAAAAGCAAGACTATGTTCTAGGATAGTGTGCACCTTCGGGTATTCTTGGTCGCTAACCTTTCAGGTTGAGATTGAGAAGAACAAGGGATATGCGATTCCCGAGGACATGGATACTGTGCCAACTACACACTTGGTATTTTTTGATGGAACATACTACAAAGGACACATCGACATCACACACTTGGTTTTGGTGTCGCAAAATTCCAAAGTCCAAGTGTGGCGAAGATCCGTGGGCACCTCATCAAAAGATCCATCCAATGGTGCAAGCTCTATCTTGCTGAAAAAGAGAGAAGAAAAAAGGTTGAAAAAGAAAGATGAAAAAAAGAGTGAGAAAATATGAGAGATGAAAAAAATCTTTATATAGAAAACAAAGAGAGACAAAAGAGAGAGAAAGAGAGAAAAAGGTTGAAGAGAAGAGAGCAAGAAGAGAGCGTCGAAGCCAGCAAGCTCCACATGGACAAAGGGCAGTATTACTGGCATGTCTCCAAGCCATGGATTTTCACCTCAACAATCATGGGAGTTTGGAAGACGAATCCTTTGCCAGCCATTCGTATAGCATGCTCGACAAGGATAACAAGAAGAACTACACACTTGGAAGTGAGCAAGATCACATCAAGGCTTGAGCTAGCAAGTTCTCACCTTGATGCTACAGGAGAGTGGTTTCCGCTAGCCTATCCAAGCAAGCTTTTGCTCACCTCACCCGACAATGCTAGGAAAGATGGCAAGCAAGTAGCATGCCCTTCATCATCTGGCTCCATCCAACCTTGCTCTTGCACATGCTTGCAAAGCCCTCGCATAATCTCCATGCACCCTCAGCTTTGCAAAGCTTCACCCATGCAGCTCGTGCATCAGCAGCCCGCTCTCTCATATGCTTGCAAAGCCTTGACGTAGCTTTCATCCACTCCTAGTTTTGCATTCCTTCCTCTAGCAGCCTGTGTACACATAGAAGCAAGAGGAATGCTCCTCTTCCCTTTCGGACCTTTGCTTCTCCACACCATTCAGCACATGCTCGCATGCATAAAAGGGACGCACTTTGCGCGTCCAGTCCTAAAGCATTATGCTGATGGAGCACATCACCAAGGCCCATGGTTCCTACACACTGAGCATGTGTATGGCGTAGCCTTAACGCTTGCCTGATTGACCAGGTCAAGTGCCTTCCTCCACTACAATATGCATCAACATGGAGGAAACCATCGACAACCACATGTGACCATGGCACCACCGCAGCAGAGTTTAGATCACCCATCCTCACATGCTGCCGGTGAGAATCCTCAGGTATGCCAAGGTAAGGTTCATTAGTCCTTTACTCATACTTACCTCCATATGAATATAGCTTGATCATTCAAATTCATGCTTTTTTTTGCTTGCATGCTCTCGTTTGGATGTATTTGATCAATACATCCATAGGGTTTTAAAATGAAGCATGGTGCTTAGGTCAAAATAGCCTTCTTTAATAAAATTAGACATGGTGTCGAAGTTTGATTAATGAACCCTGAGTTAATATGATCACAAACTTGGGATGCATATATCTTTTGTGGACTAACCCTTGCAGAGAAAAACTTTCAAAAAAAAGAAGAGAGAATATGGGTAAGCCCTCAAGCTAAATTTATATGGGAGATGAACCAAGGCCCAAGACCACTTCGACAAAAAGTTGCACAACATACCAAGGAGGTACATATCAACTTTGAAGGAGCACTGTGAGTATTTTGCCAAACACCTCTTCGTTATGTTTGTGCAATCTCTATCTCCGCCTTGGATAAACTTTACAAAAAGAATAAAATTTGGTGAACCATAAAGTGAAACCTTTTTCAGGAGAGTCTCTCTTGAAAAAAACTTTTTGAAATAAAATATGGAAAACATCTTCGGATCCATGCTCCTTGAGTTTTAAATGTGATCTTTCTTAAGCATGGATGTGAACAACAAATCTCAAGGCAACAACAAAACCCATTCAAAAATCTTCAAACATCGTTCGAGTATTTGTTGTGCACTAACCTTTTGCAGGAGATAAAAAAACAAGGAGCCATGCACATTAACTCCAACAGACAATGCTCCTTGGTTCCATGGGGAGGTAGATGCACACGGGGACCAAGCGGAAGAAATGCAAGGATTGTTTCATGCTTACAATGCTTAACACTTGCATTTTGTTCAATGCTTGCAGAGGTCAGGTAAGTATCACACAACCTTGATGCATCCTTTCCCATGTTGTCATCTTGCTAAGGTTGCCCATCATGTTCATCTTGCTATGATAAAAAGAATAAATAAAATAAAAAGAACCTCCGTGCTTCATTCTTCATGCTCCACAGACTCTCGGTATTTACAACTGGTAGAGTCCCTACTTGTTTCCACCTTGTTTTTGATGAACAGAGCAGGTACAAGAATAAGTGTGGGGGAGATCTCTCAAGCTCACTAGACGCACACTCATTCGAGATCCCCCACCAACATATTGCAGAACCTCGCTCAGTTCAACATGCAGAAGAACAAGAACAGATAAGTGCCAAAGAGGGATGGTCGAACCTTTGGTTCAACCGGCCACCTTTGATGCCCCTCCTATCCTTCTTGTCAATGGCGGTTTGCGCTACACAACCCTCTTGCTCCCTAAGTTCTTGAGTTTGAATCAATTTCATGCTAATCACTAAAAGGAAACTCAATGAGCCTCGACCACCCCATGCTCTCCATGCTACCCCATGATAAAAATTTGCATACTCTATATTCTTGGTTTATCCTACTCTTGTGGACAAATTATCATACGGACCCCATGCTATCTAAGTTATTGATGGATATGATATAGTTAACATAGATGGAACCTTGATCTCTCTTGCAAAGTACTTGGGATTTCTTTTCCAAAAAATTGCAATAGCTTGCGTCCTCAAGTTATATAAATTCCTATTAGAGCCAATTAGGATAGTTATAGGAAAACCAGCACAAATGCTGCTTGTCTTCAATTTGAGCTTTGTCAAATGCTATGACCCATGTTAGAGACTTTTCATGTTCTCTTGATCAAGATCACGTACACCCACATATGCATGCTGA
The DNA here is from genome assembly GCA_036936925.1 of Cenchrus fungigraminus. Classification (NCBI taxonomy): domain Eukaryota; kingdom Viridiplantae; phylum Streptophyta; class Magnoliopsida; order Poales; family Poaceae; genus Cenchrus; species Cenchrus fungigraminus. The sequence continues at coordinate 117,381,725 of CM072774.1, read as the reverse complement.
CTTCCACACTGGAAGTTACGCAGAACATTCATCCACAATTGCCAAACTCCTACACTGGGAGTTGGGCACATATCATCCATCCCTCCATCCATTCCATACACTCCATCCCAATGCCATGATTCTTCTCTATCTGTCATTCTGAAGGATATGGGCTATGAAAAAAAAGGAAAAAAGAAAGAAAGATGGACTCATCCTAAGTCCATGCAAAAAAAGCAAAAAAAGGAAAAAGAAATGAAGAAAAAAAAAGATAGCACATATCTCGAGGAGAAATAAAAGAGAGAGTCATGCACATCAGTAGGTGGAGTCATCAATAAAGGTTCACGGTAATAACTAGAACACATTCTGGGCCTAGTGTCCACCTTACCGTGATACCTCAAATGCATTTCTCATAGATGGCAATAACTAGAACTCATTCTGAGCCTAGTGTCCACCTTGCCATCACCTCAGTGCTTATCATAGATGGTAATAGCCAGCACCCATTTCGGGCCTGGTGTCCACCTTACCACCAGCATCATACTCATCATTTACGGTAATAGCTAGCACCCATTCCGAGCCTAGCATCCACCTTACCGTAATCCTGAGTATTCACATGTGGCAATAGCTAGCACCTATTCTAGGCCTAGCGCCCACCTTGCCACATCATCATCACTTCCACACACTTGCACATCTTGATCAAGGTTGCATGACTTGTTTCTACTTGGATCCTATTTTTTACTTAGCAATATATGCAAAGCAAGTATGCACCTCTATCCCTACCCACAGCTCCAGATGAAGCCTTTAGATGATAGGAGAAATAAAGGCAACACCTTTGCCTTGGTGAGGATACAAAAATACAAACAAGAGTGACTCGAGAGAATAACTTGAGGAGCAGGTCCATTCTTTCTTTTCAAAAATTCAAAAACTCAAGTTCTAAGCATGAGGTAATAGGAACCTGATGTCTATACTATTCCATCTTTCAATCACCCAAGATATGTGTGGTAGCCACTCAAAAGTTCACGGGAATTTGGAGAAGCTTTGAATAACTTGTATGCAAGTATTGATCAATGGAGATGCATCCACCTTAGTCCTTAACCTTTACTCGAGGACGAGCAAAGGGCTAAGTATGGGGGAGTCTTGTTGACGGTCCTTATAGCAAATAATTCCCGTCAACTTGATCCCTGAAAATATAGACATAGGGTTTTAATACTAACAAGTTCCACGAGTTTTGGTGATTGTGAGATTACAGAGAACAAAGGTGGAATGGGCTAGAAAGCGAAGACAAACATAGCATCTACAAGACGGTCCACTCTACCCAAGGAAGAAGGCCTACAAACTAGTGTCTATCTGGGCCTAAATCCACCAAAATTGACATACCTGTGATGAGGACCAACCAGAGGGCCCACTAGCCAAAGGCGGTGGCGAACGGGCCTTGGGCTGGTTCGGCTGATCCAGTGGTTCGGCAAAACCACCTCTGCCACCGTTCGCGCCCATTTTTGGCGCCAAGACTTCCCGTGTGATCCTCAAGGCGGTGGAGGTGGAGTTGGTGCCAAGAGACCCCCTGGGAATTGCCTCTACACCCCTATATAAGGACCCCTACCCCTCTCATTTGGAGGACACACAATTCTAGAGAGAAGAGAGTAGAATAGAGGCTCCACTTGTATTAGAGTAGAGGAGCGTGCGGAGCAAGAATCCGGAGGAGAGTTGGAGTTGTCGGCCTTCCTGCACTTGTACTTCGGCGGGTGTGAGCGCTTGGGCGAGCACCTGAGACTTCTACGGTGGTGAGTACCTAGTAAAGTTATATTCTCGTTATTATTTGCTTGCGAGATCATCGCTCGTCCTTGTGGTGGGGGCTGTGGCCTTAGGACTCTAGTTGTCAGCGGAGTCTGGCCATGGTCAGAGTTAAGGTAGCTACTGTAGATGTGGTGTGTAGTCTATATATCTCCTTTGTTTGCATACCTATTCAATGGTCCGAGGGGTAGGTGCATGGGTGGTGATAGCCCCATGGATCCTTCATAGTCCCCCACGTGAGGGTAGGGTGTAGAGCTAATAGCCGGAGATGCTTGGTAGACCAGGGGTAAACCGGTGCCCGAAGTGAGCGAGTAGTAGCCGGAGGATACCCCTTTCTCTGTGCTTTTCCCGTAGATTTCCACGCTACTCAGACTACCCTTTCATCCTCTTTCTTCTCTCGGGACTAGACTAGCTAGCAGACCGTTACACCTCTGTTCCCTGAGGAAAATACAATACCCTAAATACTTCTGGGTGAAGTGCTACAACTGATACCTTCCGTACGCTTGCGGATTTATTCGTGATGTAAGAAATATCAACAGAGGGAGGCAACTCCTAGAGGAAATCCATTCGGGGTCGTTCGGAGTGCATGTGGCGTCCTGATCACTGGTGGGGTGAGTCTTTCGGCAAGGCATCTACTAGCACACGGCACTGGCAGATGCTCAGGAGCTGGTGCACCCCTGTGACACCAACCAGCACATGAGCAAGATGAGCAGGCTCCCCGCCACCGCACTCCAAGCCATAGCCCTAACTTGGCCATTGGCGCGATAGGGAATCGACCTCATAGGGCCACTCCCAACAGCTCCAGGGAGTTTCCAATTTGCAGTAGTGGCCGTGGAATACTTCTCCAGGTGGGTCAAGATAGAACCCATCATGTCCATCCAGGTAGCCAACATCATCAAGTTCTTCTGGAAAAACATAGTCTGCTACTTTAGGGTCCTGTGTGAGGTCACTGTGGACAATGGGAAGCAATTCGATTCGGAATTCTTCTACACATACTACAAGGAAATTGGGACCAAGTTCTACTTCACCTCTGTCTGTCATCCCCAGTCCAATGGAGCCTGCGAACGGGCCAACGGAAGCATCTTCTCATCCCTCAGCAAGACCATCTTCGGGGAGTCCAAGGGGATGTGGGACGAGCAACTCCCAAACATCCTCTGGGCTCACCGCACATCTGTCGTGAGGCCCACGGACTTCACTCCATTCAAAATGCTATTCAGGGAGGAAGCGGTTACCTCAGAGGAGGCTCAGGCCGGAGCAGCATGCACCATTCCAGAAGCCGAGGTCAAACAGGCAATTGTTGCCCAAGACCTACAGGAACAGAATCGCTTATGCGCTATTTAGAATCTGGCAAGGTATCACAGAGAGACCAAGAAGTGGTGGGACAAGAGATTGAAATGTCAGACATTCACTACTAGCAATATGGTCTTGCGCAGGCGATGGGACGCTGATTTCTTGGGCAAGTTCAAAAGCATGTGGGAGGGTCCCTACCTTGTGACGGCAACCCCCCACCCGGGAGCCTACCGACTCATATCCTTGGATGGCAAAGAAGACTCCCACACTTGGAATGCAGACCTCTTCATCCGCTACTACCCTTGATCCTCAGATGAGGCGAAGGCGGCCGGAAGGATCACCGTCAAGCGCCCAAGAGGGGCCGCCTAGCTGTGTCTTGATCTTTTGTATTTTCCACAATTTCCTTTTTTTCGCATGGGTGCCGTACTAAGGCACGAGCTGATGGCATTGTTGGGGATTCTGGAATCGGGTGGAACCCCCGATCACGTTCAAGAAGAAATTCAAGAATGCGTACAAGAAAGAACTCAAGAACTCGGAGACAAGGAATCTCCGAAAGCTTGTATTTCTCCTCACAAGTTGTGAACCCCTTTACACGTGCCCCCCGGCCCCCTTTTATAGGGAGACGAAGGGACTTTTACATTCCGATATTACCCTCGGATTTAAAGAATATTCCAAATGGGAACATGTACATGAATGTCTTTTACACCCCGTAATTTGCGGAACTAACTTCGGACATTTACAAGCCTACCATCTATTCACACCTCGAACCCAGACTTTTAGTGTCATGCCTTTGACTTGGCCCGTTCGTGACTTTGCTTTCATTCATGAGATCTGTCGAAGACTCGAACCTTGGCTTCAGAGAATTGAACTCAGTTAAGAAGTCGAGTTTCCCGAATTGACATCCTTTTCCGAAGCTCTCTTTTCCCTGAAACCTCATGAAAATACCAAGAACCCACATTTCTTCGGTGAATATTTCTTCCGAAGTTGTTAAAGCGTTAGAAAATCAATAGCCAGTGGGCCATACGAGCTTAGGCTCACAAAAGATGAAAGCTATACTTCCAGAATTCACAAAATAGCAAGCATCGTTTCACTCTTTCTTCCTCTCGTTGCCGAATTCTCGAGAATGTTAATACTCCTCAAGTTCCGAGGGTGATGGTTTTAACCCAATTCCCCAACAGGCATGTCGCATAGGGCTGCCTAGGAGGGCACTTCTAAACTTGTAGTTCATTTTCGCGCCATCAGGCGTCAACATCTATGCATTTCCAACTCCTTCCTGGAAGTAGCCGTTCTTTCGAAGAGCCACATGGGATGGCTAGGAGCGCCGGTGTAGCATCGCACGCCCACCACCCTATCCTGGAAGCAGACTTTCTTCCGAAGAGGCACAAGGGATGGCTAGGAGCGTCGGTGTAGCAGCGCACGCCCGCCTTCCTATCCCGGAAGCAGACTTTCTTCCCAAGAGCCACAAATGATGGCTAGGAGCGCCAGCGTAGCATCGCACACCCGCCTCCCTATTCTGAAAGTGGATTTTCTTCCGAAGAGCCATGAGGGATGGCTGAAAGGGCTAATCACCCTTGAGTGCGGCATCTCACGACTCACCCGCTCCTTACCAGAAGCAAGTGTTCTTCCAAAGAGCCACAAGGGATGGCTAGGAGTGCCGACGTGGCATCGCATGCCTGCCTCTCTATCTCGAAAGTGGATTTTTTTCGAAGAGCCACAAGAGATGGCTAGGAGCACTGGCGTAGCATTGCACGCCCACCTGCCGATCCCGGAAGTGAATTTTCTTCCAAAGAGCCACAAGGGATGGCTAGGTGCACTGGCGTAGCATCGCACGCCTGCCTCATTTCTGGAAGGGATGCCTTTCGAACAGCCACTTAGATACCTAAAGGGCTCCGCCCTTGGGACACTGGCATAGCACCGTATGCTCGCTTCCCTTCTGGAAGTGGATTTCTTCCGAAGAGCCACTTGGGATGGCTAAAGGGCTCCACCATTGGGACATTGGCGTTACATCGCACGCCTACCTCCCTTTCGGAAGCAGATTTCTTTTGAAGAGCCACTTGGGGTGGCTAAAGTGCTCCACCCTTGGGATACAACATTACATCGCACATCCACCTCCTTTCCGGAAGCAGATTTCTTTCGAAGAGCCACTTGAGATGGCTAAAGGGCACCATCCTCGGTACACCGGTATTGCATCACACAACCGCTTCCCTTCTGAAAGTGGATTTCTTCTGAAGAGCCACTTGGGATGGCTAAAGGGCTCCGCCCTTGGGATGCCAGTGTAGCACTGCATACCCACCTCCCTCTTGGAAGTGGATTTCTTCCAAAAGAGCCATATGGAGTGGCCAAAGGGCTCTACCTTAGGGACAATGGCATCGGATCGCACAATCAACTCATTTTCGGCAGCGGAATCCTTATACCAAAGATGTCAATGGAGGAGGGAGGAGTTCTCTCTCTTGGCTACAGCGACACGCCCTCACCCGGACATCCTCACGGAGTGGAGCACCCCAACAAGAATCTGGTGCCTCTGTACATCCTCACACAGTGAGAGCCGTGGGAAGTAGTGAATATGGTAAACTGCGAGGAATCTCTATTTTTCTTCACTAAGTGCGGGCAAGATTGCCTCAATTTACAAAAGTGTTGGTATTTCTTAACGTCACCACTACAGCGCTGAGATAGCGTGAGCGTAAGATTCACCTGGGTACACCTATGAGTACGAATGAGTCCGCAAGTGCACGGATATAACACTGTAGCACTTCACCTAAGGAGTATTCCAAAGGGTATCAAATCCAAGGAACGATGTGCACTACCTTCTATCCTAGCAGAATGGTCCAAGGACACCAAGCCCCTGCTATGGTAGGAGGAATGATGAGGTGCTTCCTATGGGTATTGATTCTAAAGGAGGAGCGGTCTCGTCATAAATACTCGCTTCGGGCACCAGTTCCCTCCTAGCTATAACAGGTCGGTTCTGGCCGAAAAACTCTACGCTGTATCCGAATGTGGGGGAGTACAAAGGGTCCAACGGCTGTCACTACCGCGGCCTACCCCTAACTATCCGTGGGATACGGGGCAAACGAAGGATGACCCGCAGTCTAGACACCACGTCTACACCGCCGATCACTACTATAGCACGGCTACATCTGTCGACCCGTAACAACACTATAGCACTCCGTACAAGTACGAAGCGACGAACCAGCGAGTATGAGACTGGTCTCACTTATCATGGAATCATATAGGCGACAGGAAGAACGACTTGCCACAGATTAATGTACTCCAAGAAGATCTAACGGGATAATTCACACAAACAGAATGCAGAATTATTCACCTAATCAATAGGATCAAAGGATCGTGTCACAAAAAACACGAGCCTCTAAATGATGAACATATGAAGAACTCAAGAACATATCACTCATGCATGAATACCACTTTAGTCTAAATGGGAAATACAGAAATACTTACTTTGCTCTAAATGAAGAACAAATGGGCATCTCACCCACACCACTCTCTACATAGCACCTACACCCAACTACACATGGAGAGGTGAGAACTCACCTCTCCAAGTGAGAAAATGAGAGAGGAGAGGATTTGGGATGTGTCTCTAAATGAGGTCTCTCCACTTCTATTTATAGGCCTTTGCAAGGTTGCTTCTCCCCCTCATTCTGCTACTGTCCACACACCACCTGGCCTGTGTAGCATGCTATGAAAGGTGCTTAAGGCGGTGGAGGTGAAAACCAGGCAAGAACCAGACCCTAGGTTCCCGAACCGGAGCTGAACCGGTCGCTGGGTCACTAAACTAGGTGTTTTCTGGGCAAAACCGGCAGCAAAGGAGGCGGACCGGCCAACCGACCTTGGGTGGCCAGTGGGCGCCTGCCACCTGTCGGCCCGCGGCCGGCCAAACCACGCACGCCCGCCCATGCGTGCACGCAGCGCGGCTGGGAGCCAACGGCCGCCCGCCACGTGGCCCGGCGGGGCTGCTTGTGTGCGCCTGCGCGCCTGCGCTCGCGCTGTGGGGGCGGGGCCAACCGACAGCCACCACGTGTCCCAGCCGGGCCTCACGCACGCGTGCGCCTGACGCGCTGCAGGGTGGCTGTGGCCAATGCTGGGCCACCACGTGGCGCGCATGCGGTCGTCGAGTGGCCACCGTGGGTCCCATGCTGACGTTAGCTATTTTGTCCTTTCCATATCTTCTTCATCTGGACTCCGACGCATACAAATAATATATCCATTTTGATCGTCTCAACGAGCTATTCGCAATGGTGGAGTCCAATTTGGCATTTGACACTGTTTCCAATGGTGCCCTATATAAACCTTTGGCTTGCTTGCTCTTTAACTATATTGTTTAACGCGCAATTCGGTACATCCTGCAATGAAAGCTAGAAACACCAACACTTGTGGAGATTGTCAGTATAAACCCATATTCTAGTGTTGATGATCACTTTTCATTTATTTAATGCAGGAGTTGACGGTGTAAAAGCGATACTTAACAACCATCAACAAATACCCCCACACTTGACCTTTGCTCATCCCGAGTAAAGGGAGTCAGATCAAGGTGGACATGATATCCAGAGATATGAAGTGAGCATAAGAGATATTCCAAACCATACCTTGTACTTGTGAACTCTGTGGAGTGTCTATCATGCCATCTTGGGTAGTTGAGGAATGGAACGGTCGTGAATCAAATCACCTCTGCTCATCATGACAAGTAACTTGGGGTTTTGCGATAAGTTTTCAAAAACAAACCTTGCTTAGCTCCTCATTTGATTCTCTCAGATCGCTCAATGTGTACATGTCCTCACCAAGGCATTATATTGCCTTTATTCATCCTACTTCTAGTGATAGCTTATGTGGAGCTCAAGGTAGGGTACGAATGATAAGGCATACTTGCATCACATGTATTGCAAAGTCAAAGACCGGATCCAAGAGAAAAGCAATTCATACAATCAGATCAAGATGTGCACGTGTATGAGTATGATGGGCATAGTAGGGTGTACACTAGGCCCGGAATGGGTTCTAGTTATTACTATATGTGATGAAATATTATGGTGATGGTAAGGTGGATGCTAGCCCCGGAGTAGGTACTAGTTATTACCATCATATGATGAATGACTCCATTGCATGATTCTCTCTCATATATATATGAAAAGTCTTGTGAGAACATGGCTATCCCTTTTTTTCTTTAGTGGACCTTCATCTGCCCACATTTTTTTCTTTTCTTTCTCTTTTTTTATAACTGCAGGGACCTTCATGTGTCCCCCTTTTTTTTAAGATAGCCATGCTTCTTTTTCAAAATACTTAACGAGAGAGAAATCAATGCATATGATGGAGCATTTATGTAGGTGAATAGATGAATGATACAATGCTAACTTCCAGAGGAGAAGCATAGCAAGGGGAAATGATGGTGTGCACATAAATCTTGATCATGAAAGCATGAAAAGAATTCTCATAAGGGTCACAGAGTTTGACAAAGCTCAATGCAATAACAAGCAGCATATGAGTATAAGGTTTTTAACTAGAACGTCATATGGCTTTGGTAGGACTGTGACATATCAAAGAGGAGCTTTGCAAAGGGTTTTCAGATTTTTCAAATAAAGTTCTCAAGCACTCAAGCAATTAGAGAGAAGATCATATCATCAAACCATATCTCAAACACCAACTACTTAGATAAACATGAGTTCCCTAATGATATTTGTTCACGAGCATTAGGATAATGAGTAAGGAATAAAACATATGCAAGCCAACCACAGGAATCATGTAGAGCAAGCAGAGCACCATTATTTGAGTTTGATTCACTGGATAAGAATTGAAGATCATTCAAACTCATAGGTAGAGGGTGAGATGAAGGGTGCACATACCATCGCTCCTGAAGGATATGGAGAACAAGGAAGACTAGTGGTGATTTGGCTAATCCCGTGGGGTAGCCATCTCACTCTAGTTTACCTTGTCCTTGTCATGAAGGTGTATTCGATGTCATGCAGCCCTTGTGTGGGAGTTCTCGAGTGGATATGTCGATGATGAGATCGAGAGAACTCCCCCACACTGTTCTTGCGCCTGGTGTTGTTCTTCAAGCAAAAGTGGAAACAAAAGATGGACTCTACTGGTTCGAGAACCATAGAGCCTTTATTCAAAAGCAAATATTTTTGTTTTGTTTTTTTATTGTTATGTCACCATGTCATTTACTCAAGCAGGGTTAGACCAATATTGCACTCCATAAACAAAGGAGGATATACTTACCTTGGGACCTTTGAGAGGTCATATGTGCCACCTTTGTATGTTATGCAACATGAATCCAAACCTTTACTTAACTTCCTAATGGATATAGCTCAATGACTTACCCTTTTGAATTTGATGATTTCCTACAGGGGTTAGTCTGTATACATGCAACCAAGATCTATAAAGACATAACTCTAAGGTTCATCAATCAAAACTCAACACCATGCCTTGTTTTGATTGAAGAAGACAGTTTTAACCTAAGCACCACGCTTAATTTAGAAACTATCCATGAACGTGCATCGCGAAACATACATTCAAACTAGAGCATATGAACACAGATGAAGGAAGCATGATTAAGCTATTTTCAAAGGGAACATAAGCATGAGCATATGACGGTGAACATCGGGCAACCTCCCGGAAGGGCTTTGTTTAAAGTCAAAAGCAGGACTTACCTAGCTAATCAGGCAAGATGAAAGAGCTAACACCATCTCCAACCCAGAATAAGATTTGGCACGAGAGGAACTTTACTTGGGATGCTCACATATCTCCCCCACACTTGGAGTTTGCATTGCTAAGCAACGAAACTCAAGTGTGTGGAGATCAAGCTTCCTTTGTAAATGTTCCCTCACCAAAATCTTACCAAAGTGTTGTAGTTGATGTGGCTCACATGTTCTTAGGTATCATCTGTCCACCGTTCTTTTCAATCTCCACCTGAAAGGTTAGCGACTAAAAATACCAGAAGGACAACTTATGCCAAAAAACATGTTCTTACTTTTATTCGAAAGGGAAATAAAACCTATGCTAATCCAGGCTATCTCCTGGTAGTGCTTTGCTTATTACGGTCATAAGCTCGACCATGGGAGATTTCTCTTGTAGCCCTCATTGGTGGTGTCCTTCCCATCTCACGGCCAATCATCGATGAATCAGTGAGGCTCTAGCTACAAGGTTAGTGCCATATATACGAACACGAGTCCAAAAGATGACAAAGCTAAAAGCAGACATGATCATTCCAAGGAGGCGGAGACAGCTCCTGGGGTGATCACGGGACTCGAGAAGCTATAGCACTAGGGTGGTGAACCTCGGAGATGAAAAGATTGAGCACTAAGGCTAGTGCTCTCGCAACTGATCTCCGACTGAACTCAGCTCAGAAAAACACACAGCCTCCAAAAGAGGATAGACTAGAAGCTCAAACGGCTGGCGTACATTCAGGAGCTAGAGTTCGGGTGAAGGGTGAGGTTTAGCTCATCTTTCCCTTAGGTAGCGGGACTGATGTTCCCATCAAAATGATGAAACATCCCGAGGTCTAGCCTAAGCTTCCAATGGGAGGTTATGGATAGACTGGAAAGATCTGCTCCCATTAGGCATCGATCAAGTCAAGCATAAGATAAGAAGTAAAGCTTCTCTTGACTGATCAGCATCGATCGATGATCTTAGCATCATAAATGAGTGCACACGATTCGATCGGTATGTGATCGTGCTCCTTCGGTCATTCCTCATGGATTATAAAACAGAGACCGATGCCTCAGCCCATATGTAGCCTTGGTGCTAGGCACCTCAGCTCTAGTCGAGACGTAGGAACATGATAGGCCTATCGTACTCTCATTAGGAGATCACAACTAAGACTGAACAAGTCATCCTGGCCAAGAATGATTCGTCCTTTCCTAATTAATCTCTCCATCCTCCCACGAGACAAGGCCTCGGGGCGAAGGTCTAAGAAGAGGTACGAGAGGGGAACCCAAGGGTAGACTCTGTGCTAAGCAATCTTTCCCTTAGATTCCTGCTATTCAGGTATGGTATCTTCAGCCAGAGCTTAAAGCCTCAGCTTGGCTGATGATGGATCTAGGGGGTTCAACATTTCCTCTGACGGGCACCTCATCGACCGGGATGCAAAGGGAGCTGAAATCCCGGAGGTTTTCCACGATCTCTTTTCCCTCAGCAGCGTCCAAGTGCACAAAAGAGCCTCCGGAGAGAGCATTAAGCCGCATGGTATTGTCCTTCCGTAACCCATACCAGAAGTGCTAAAGCAACATCCAATCGGGAATGTGGAGGACTGGGCAATCTTCCGCCAAAAAGGCGAAGTGATCCCATACCATTCCTAGCGATTCCTCCTCACCTTGCTTGAGACTGAGAATCCCTATCCTCATTGAGACGACACGTCATATCGGGAAGAATCGGGAGCAGTAAGCTGCTCTCAAATTTTCCCAAGTGAGGTAGTCTCCACCAAAACAACAGTGCCAATCCCGTACTTTCCCAGAGAGGGATAGACAGAAAAATTCCCTTTTCCGAGCATCCAGTGATTCTCCGATTTCACTCGGAGTTTTAATCAGACGCTCGTAGTCTCTCACATGATCGAAGGGGTTCTCATGAATTGACCCCGAGAAGGAAAGATCCTGAATTAGCTTCATGAGAGAGGGGCGAATCCGACAGCCATATGAAAGAATGAGTTCTGACAAGGGTGGCTCTGAGGGTTCACTCCTCGAAGGTGGAAGGTGTTTACAAGGATAACCTTCCAAGGATAGCAGGGGTAAAGGTAGAAGTAAAGAAAACGAAAAAGGATATCTCGAAGGGTAACGGGGGTAAAGGTAGAAGAAAATGAAAAAGATACATACGAGGACCACTAGGTTCGAAGATAGATACAGCAACCGTTCCCCGGTAACGGCACCAGAAATGCTTGTTGGTATTTCTTAACGTCACCACTGCAGTGCTGAGATAGCGTGAGCGTAAGATCCACCTGGGTACACCTATGACTATGAACGAGTCTGCAAGCGCACGGATATACCGCTGTAGCACTTCACCTAAGGAGTATTCCAAAGGGTATCAAATCCAAGGAACGATGTGCACTACCTTCTATCCTAGCAGAATGGTCTAAGGACACCAAGCCCCTGCTATGGTAGGAGGAATGATGAGGTGCTTCCTATGGGTATTGATTCTAAAGGAGGAGCAGTCTCATCATAAATACTCGCTTCAGGTACCAGTTCCCTCCTGGCTATAACGGGTCGGTTCTGGCTGAAAAACTCTACGCCGTATCCGAATGTGGGGGAGTACAAAGGGTCCAACGGCTGTCACTACCGTGGCCTACCCCTAACTATCTGTGGGATACGGGGCAAACGAAGGATAACCCGCAGTCTAGACACCACATCTACACCGTCGATCACTACTATAGCACGACTACGTCTGTCGACCTGTAACAACACTATAGCACTCCGTACAAGTACGAAGTGACGAACCCACGAGTACGAGACTGGTCTCACTTATCATGGAATCATATAGGCGACAGGAAGAACGACTTGCCACAGATAAATGTACTCCAACAAGATCTAACAGGATAATTCACACAAACGGAATGCAGAATTATTTACCTAATCAACACAATCAAAGGATCGTGTCACGAAGAACACGAGCCTCTAAATGATGCATAGATGAAGAACTCAAGAACATATCACTCATGCATGAATACCACTTTAGTCTAAATGGGAAATACAGAAATACTTACTTTACTCTAAATGAAGAACAAATGGGCATCTCACCCACATCACTCTCTACATAGCACCTACACCCAACTACACATGGAGAGGTGAGTCTCACCTCTCCAAGTGAGAAAATGAGAGAGGAGAGGATTTGGGATGTGTCTCTAAATGAGGCCTCTCCACTTCTATTTATAGGCCGTTGCAAGGTTGCTTCTCCCCCTCATTCTGCTGCTCTCCACGCGCCACCTGGCTTGTGTAGCGTGCTATGGAAGGTGCTGCTCTCCACGTGCGGCTGTTGCCAATGCTGGCCCGCCACGTGGCGCGCATGCGGTCGTCGAGTGGCCACCGTGGGTCCCATGCTGACGTCAGCTATTTTGTCCTTTCCATATCTTCTTCATCCGGACTCCGACGCATACAAATAATATATCCATTTTGATCATCTCGACGAGCTCGTCGCAATGGTGGAGTCTAATTTGGCATTTGACACTATTTCCAATAGTGCCCTATATAAACCTTTGGCTTGCTTGCTCTTTAACTGTATTATTTAACGCGCAATTCGGTACATCCTGCAATGAAAGCTAGAAACACCAACACTTGTGGAGATTGTCAGTATAAACCCCTATTCTAGTGTTGATGATCACTTTTCATTTATTTAATGCAGAAGTTGATGGTGTAAAAGCGGTACTTAACAGCTGTCAACAAAAAGACAAGAAACTAAGCCTTGGGAGGCATCGATATACATCAATAAGGAGGAGGAAGATGCCCTTGCTGCTACAAGTGTGGTGAAGAACCCCCAAGGTATCCACACCTCGGAACCTCACGAGCTTCCTTGTAGCACCCGAGCGGCGACACCTCAATGGCTCACAAGCTTCCTTCCAGTGACTGGAGCCACCGAGAAGAGAACTAAGGAAACGCTGATGGGAGTGACCACCACCTTCCAACTCAAGATGTCTCTTTCCAAGAGATGCGCTGGACGAAGGTGTGCGGGAAACATCCCCAATAGGCTCAGCAGCTACATCACCCCTGGAAGTACGCCTGTCTTCGCAAGCTTCCTTCTACCGCCGATGGGACATGCGTCTTTCCGGCAGATCCCCGGGACGCCAACCAGTCTGGTGCCTAGAACAATTACCAACCATGATCCTGACTAGGTAGCTGCTACTATGGTGGGTGCGGTTTGAGGAAGCTGGCCATATGGTCTATTTATACCAAGCACACCGCGCTACATGACAAGGAGGTACCAACAGCTGCTAGGAGACAGGGCATCATCAATTCAGGAGCACGACCCTGATGGGGTTGCCCAGCCTAGAAGACCACGCTGGAGAAGGGTGTGGCCCTCACACACTACGAAGGACCAACAAGGAACCAGTTCTTAATGTTTTTCCATAGTCAACTAATTACTCCACAAGTATACACAATGTTCTTTTTTCTATAAAAAAATTAGCGATACAAGTCATCCCAGTCCAAGTAATCCTGAAACGTCTGCCAGCGCCACCCCTAGTCGTGCACACCTGGTGTTGCTAGTCGACACCCCCTGGCAGAGCCCCGACCAAGGGATTGCCTCGAACCCTAGGTCCACGACTCCCCAGAGTTGACGCGTCTACTCAAATCCACAGCGTAGGCTTTTATGTTGGCGTGTTGCACTGCCATAACATCAATCCCTAGTGCGTCAAAGTCCACAGCAGCAACACACTGGGTGAGCTCAGCATCCGCCACCACACGAGGGTCAAGCACCCCATCATCTTCATCAGAGCACCCGCTCATGTATGAGGAGTAAGCCAGCCCATCCACAACCACCTCCTTGCCCTTGTCACCACGGGAGAGCTCTGGCGCATTGCCAACCGAGGAGGAAGCCACCACCGCGGGGTCCCCAAAGGAATGAACCTGCAACATCGTCACAACAACAACCATTCAGTGCTAGTTCCTTCAAGGTGGGGAGGCTGCCAAGATCTGCACCAGAACAAGGGAGGGAGGAGACCCCTCCATCACAGGGTTTAGCCAGAAAGATGAACTCCCGCATCACGGGTGTGAGCCAAAGGGCTGGTCCCGGGTACAGTTCCCTGCAGCCCCCCCCATAGAAGCTAGAGGTCAAAGACCAATACAAGGACAAGGTCCTTTTCTTTTCCTCTTTCTATTTATTTTGTAATAGAAAAAATGGGATACAGAGGTGTTACACCTCAGACCCGGAAGCAATGCCTAGAGTCAACCATTACATCTTTGGAACAGCCTCAGAGCCACAAGAGTCCACATCAAAGTAGGTCTCCACCTCAATGGAGGAGGCCCCACTGGAAGATCCAACAATAATAGGGCTCCCCTTACAAGCTAGGGGAGCTCCATCATGAGAAAAATTGCCTCCCCTGAAGGGGGAAGCAGGAGGACAGAGGAGGTATGCAGCATGTTGAAAAGGCAACCACACTCCTCCACGAAGTCAGAAAAATCCTCTTTCGGGTGCCTCTGCGGGCCGTGGAGAGTGGAGCAGTGCTCCAACTAGCCCAACTAGTCCTGAAGAAAGGCACCACAGATGTAGACACCTCAGAAGATCAGGCCTTCCAGAAATGTCTCTTCCTCCAGCTGGCAGCAATACTGTGAGCGCCTGGGAAACCCCCACTTGGTTCGCGGAGCACAACGAGGTAGTAGGCCCCTCCAGATGAGTGCTTTATAGCCGCAATGCAACATCTGGAAACAAATAGAAGGCACATTCATCGAGGAGAAAATTAGAAGAAGGCAAGATCTTTCTTCCATTCAAAAGAGGAGGGACAGCCCCACAACACGTTACATCCTGGGGGCAGCACTCGCCTTACAAAAGCGGTAAGAGCTCCCCACAGCTAGGGAGGAGCGAAGCAAAAGAAACAAAGAAAATAAAGCCCTAAGACTTTGGATATCGTCTTGGGAGCCTTCCCCTCCTACTGCATGGCACCCTCTGCCCAGACCCTCTCCGAACTTCGAGAGGGTGGCCGCCTGAGCTGTGGCAGCAGCCAAGACATGGGATAGCTCTATGCCATGGGCTTACCAAAAGTTGTTGATGGCGAGGGAGGGTGACTTCACTGCTTTAACGTCCTTGTGGAAAGCGACCGCCTCGGTAGGACTGTCGCTGACCATGTCCTTGATGAGAGGTAGGTGGGTGCAGCTGGCATGAGAAAGTATGAGGAAATCTTCCCACCAAGCAATCTGGGAGCACACAGAGGTGAAACCCTGGGTGCCTTTCCTGATGACGGAAAGCCCCTCCCGCAGCCACACCAGGCTTGCAAGGAGGTCTTTGGGGTCGTGGCACAAGGGATCCAAATCCACCCCCATCTTTGTAAGGGTGCCAGCTAGAGCTTCAGTAGCTCCCCAAGCCACGGATGCCCCCTCGTTTAGCAGGGACGAGGTGGTCTGAAGCTCGTCCTTCGCCTTCTTCAGTGCTTCCTTCGCCTCTGAGGAGCTCCTGAAGCCGGTGCTCGGAGCCTGGAGCTCCTGCACCGACGCTTGGAGCTCCTCCACTCACTTCGCCTGTCTCTCCGTGGCCTCCTTGTTAGTGGATGCCTGTGCCAATGTGACCTTTAGCTCCTGGATCCGGACAGCCGAGGACGACTCCCCGGATGTAGAGGTGGAGGTGCCAACCTTAGCCAAAATGGTGACCTCCACGGTGGGAGAGCATGGGGAAGCAGGCTGAGAAAGCACAAGGCAGTTAAGACTATGCAAAAAGCAACATGGGGACATACCTTAATGCCTAGGGATGCCAATGGCTTCATCATGACGTCGACCGAAAGCTACTCTGTGAGCGCCCGAGTGGACAACAGTGGGATCCTATCCGTAAAGGTAGCGAATGCTCCTCGAAGGGCCGGACGCCCCATCAGGTCTTCTAAGGAGGCCAAGTCCAATCCCGAGGCAGCCCCGCAGAATAGGCCTTTACCCTTCCCTAGGCCTCGAGTGCGCACCACCGAAGGGGCATCACCATCATCGCTCGACTCCTCTTCTTCCTTGTCAGAAGGCTCCCGTCCTCCACACTTTGAGGGGTTATCGTGGTCTGTGAGGCACGGAGGTGGGACCCACTCACTCAGGTAAGAGGACAAGGGGGATAATGCAACGAGGTCAGGAGAGGTCATGCACTTATGGATCTCCTCGATCTCCTCATCCTCATCCTTGCCGGAGTCAAACTTTGGGTCGCAGCTAGGGACCGAGAAGTGGTGGGCAAGAGATGGCCTAGAGGTGGCCTTCCCGTTCGAGATGGCTGGAGGTGACACGGAGTGAACGAGGGACACCTGGTGAGGAGCCTCAGAAGATCCCCCCTCTGCTCCCTATGAAAAGGTCTCCTGGCTGGCACCACGGTGACCTCCTCCTCTTCATCTGATCTAGGTTGCTCCCCAGACTACGACGTGGTGTCACTCGCACCCCATTTTCTCTTCTCGTGGGGCTCGAGGCGCTCCGACATTTTGATCCCCTGAAGGATGAGGATGCGGTTGATCCGTCCACCCAGCAAGAGGACCTTTCGGGCATCATGCTCCCTCATGATGTAGGGCACCAACATCCGAATGGCTTGAGCCTCGATCTCGGTGAGTGTGATCTCTGCCAGGGCAAAAATGGGACAGTCATTGAGCTGCGCCCTTAGCATCCCGAAGTGGTGGAAATGAAGGGAACTCACTAGGAAGATCCCACTGCAGGCTGCACTGGAATAACGTCTAGCCCTCTATGTGGCACACCAGTGTGCAACCCCCTTCCTACACCAGAAGCTTCCAAGTGGTGCTCAGCAACCACACCCCTATGGCCAGGAATTCTTCCACCAGGTCCCGGATGGCAAACCGGCAGGACACAGTGCTGAGGAGGGTGATCCGAGTCCGGATGACATTGGTCAGCTCAAAGGAAGGTCGGGCCACGAGGTCAGAGGTCAACATGAGGACACCATTTGGCAGTCCTCTAGCATGGTTTGATACAACCACTCGTCACCCACGCCGTCTCCATCCGATCCTTGTAGGCCATGGCCGAGACGACGGCAGAGGGACGGGGCTTGAGGTACATGCTACCATAGCATATCTCCATCTTCACCCTGTTGACGGGCAAGTACTTGTTGTGGACGTCGGCCTAGTGAAGGTGGGCAAAGGCGCGCAGCGATGGTGCGGCCCTCTCTGCCCAGAACGCCCACTCAAAGGCACCTAGTCACACCACTACATTGGGAGAAAGGTGCTAAATCTCCAGTCTAAACAGGGCCAGCACCTCCTAGAGGAACTCCAAGCAGGGGAAGTGAAGCCCACACTCGTATCGCTCCGTGAACATGACCACCTCCCCGGGGCGAGGAGCCGGCATCTGCTCACCCTCAAGATGACAGACGGAGTTACGATTGGACACCAGCCCTCAAAAATGAAGGTCATCAAGGAAGACTTTGTCCACCATGCTCCGTGGCAGCTCACAACAAATGAGATGATCCACCTTTTGGCGACGAGGTCTCGGGGCAGCTGTGGACTCTGATGCAGCCTTTTTCACGGACCCCCCAGCTCCGGAGACTGAGCGCTTCGAGACCATTCTGGGAGTGGGGTGTAGGAAGCTAAAGCAATGATAGCCAGTAGCCGAAGAGAATTAGGAGGAGGCGAGCTCGGGAGCGTGGGGTAGCTGTGGCGACTGAAGGATGGGAGGCAGCATAGGACCTTGCAAGAAAATCCCTACAGATGCAAAGAGAGGGCGGACGCGGGGAAAGAGTTACCATGGTAACTTATGTCAGTGACTGCTCCCCACGAGTCTGAGGCGAGGCGCCACTCAAAGGTGCCATGTCAGCTATCCACGGGCGGAGCGTGGCCAGGGCGGCCCCCCAAGATGGGCCAAGGCCCACATAGGCCAGGAGCGAGGCCCAAAATGGCATGCGGGCTGGAAGACAAAAGGCGGGCTTGGCCCAGGACAGCCCACCCCAAGCGAAGCGATGGGCCCTGCAGCCCTAGGCTAGGAACCGTAGTCCCGGGATGGGGCACCCCGAGGGGGACCTCAGACGGAGGGCGGTGCGAGATAGACCGAGCAGGATGAAAGGGCCCACACGACAAGGCCCCAGACCACTCACCCCTAGATACCATCTGCCTTCTGCGATCACGGTCGTATGGTAGGGCTATGAGAGAGCTTGGGTTCATCCTCTGTGTCAAGGAGCCCTGGGAAGACACCCCCAAGAAAGGGCTACTGTTGGGGATCTGGTATGGGGCCCCAGTCATGTGGGCTGTCCAACACAACGAACAAGACATCAAGCTGATGTCACTGGGAAATCCCGACCACTCCGACGCCTAGCAGGATCCTTCTGGAAGGGTCCCCTCGAAGGTGGCACTCCACCAATGGAGGACCCCCATGGGACGGGACTCCCTCGGAACCTCAGCGTCGGAGGCCCTCCCACCTAGGAAGCTCCTAAACAAACGATGGATCAAGGAGGGCCCTGTGGAGACCCCACCATGAGGGTCCCAACCGTCCCTGCCAGACGCACATGGGGGAGTCGTACAAGAAGGGAAAAGTTGAGCCTGCCCCTCAGCTGTTAGGGAGAGATCCCCATTGTCGTACTGGGGCCGTACCGAGGGCAGAATGTATAATGTACCAAGAGCGGGCATTGAGGCCTATAAAAGGACCTGCCCTACCACATCTAAGATAGAGCGCATTCAGTACTCTAGTCACTCAGTCCCCTAGTAGCTCTTTTGAGCCTCGGTTACATGGCTCAAGAGCCTGCCACTTTACTGTTTGGGCTTTGTAACTAACAACACCGAGATTGTAGGACCCCAAATGCACGTTCCTACAAGTTCTTGTGCCTTTGCAAAATATTTCTTCTTATTACCTCGACGCTCATGAATAGTCTTTACAAAAGTGGCCCATGATGGATATATGACATCAGCTAGATAATAACCTATAGAATAATCATTGCCATTGATGTTGAAATTTACTTGTGGGCCTTCTCCTTCGGCAAGCCTTGCAAATATAGGAGATCTTTGAAGCACATTGATATCATTGTGTGAACCAGGCATATCAAAGAATGAATGCCATATCTAGAGATCTTTAGAAGCAACTGCTTCTAGTATAATTGTTGGCTCCTTTTTATGCCCACAGTACATACTGTGCCATGAAATAGGACAATTTTTCCAAGGTCAATGCATACAATCAATGGACCCAAGGTTACCAGGGAAGCCTCTTCTTTCTCCGATTGCCAGTAATCTAGTAGTATCCTCTTCATTAGGCAATCTCAAGTACTCCTGTTCAAAAATTTCAACAACAGATACAGTTAACTTTCTGAAAGCTTCAAAAGTAGTACTCTCAAAAATAGGAATATACCCGTCCAAAGCATCGGCCGTGACGCAATAAGCTAGCAGTCAAAATGCTGCGACAACCTTCTCAGACAAGATAGTCCTAGGGTACCAACCGCATTCCTCTTCTGCACAAAATATTCATCATGCTCCTGAACAACATTCATTATGTGCATGAATACATGTCATTTCATCCGAAATCTATGGCATGACACAATTCAAAGATTAGCTATTAATAAAACAAATCACTAAAAAATGATACAAATTTTAGGCACAAGTACGAACCTGCGTCTAAAAATCTTTGGTCCAAAAGTAGGTTTATCTGAGAAATAGTCTTTGTAAAGAAGATCATGGTGTAATAGTATTTCGCGATCCACTACATCATGTCCCTCGACGGACCGAATTCGACCTGGATGATTGAGCGTATCCTCTACTATCAAGTGTGCGGCACCAGAAATAACAACTTTCCTCTTATCATCTGAGGAGGAATCAATGAGTTCATCCATCACAAACTGATTGGACTCATCATCTGAATCCATACCCTACTACATCCAAATAAGATTACTAGATCAAAACACAAGTGATCATAAATTGCGTCAATGAATGGAGTGACGACACTCCATTGAAACGGAGGCTTTTACCTGTATGCCATCGAAAAAGTTTGTCGTGACCTGTGTGCCACTAAAAAGTTTGAGCGCACCTATGTGCCACTGGTCAAAACTTTTTTGCTCTCCATGCCACTTCCGTCAGATTTAGATCAAACTATGAAGGGAAGAGTCCAAAATACCCTCAAGGTAAAATGTGCTATTATTTTTATTTGAGCATTTTAACAACCTTAAATGAAAAACTTATAACTAGAAAGTTGTACATCTCGTCGAGATGTACAACTTTCTAGTTTTCAAGTTTTTTTGAATTTCATGTTGTGTATTATTTTTAGCATCTTAATGACTTAAAATTTAAAAAAATTTAAAATAATACATGACATGAAATTAAAAAACCTGAAAATTAGAAAGTTGGAGATCTCAACGGGATCTACAACTTTCTAATTCTGAGTTTTTTCAATTGAGGTTGTTAAAATGCTCAAAAAATAATAGCATTTAGCCTTCAGGATATTTTGGACTTTTCCCTCCACAATTTGACCTAAATCTGACGGAAGTAGCATGGAGGGCAAAAAAGTTTTGGCCAGTGACACATATGTGCGCTCGAACTTTTCAGTGGCACATAGGTCACGACGAACTATGGCATACATGTAAAAGCCTCATTGAAACGAGCACGTCATACCTCACGTGCACAAGGTGCAGTTTCCGGGGGCGCCGAACTTCACGTGCAGAGCAGCAATTCTCATCCAGGGGCGGTAGCGCTAGAGAAAAGGTAGTGGAGGGCACCACGATCTCGTCCAGGGGTGGCGGCGCTAGAGAAAAATGGCAGCGGAGGACACCACGATCTGATTATTGGATGTTGTGGACCCAATTTTAAATATGGTAAAGACTACAAGACATGCGGCTGCGATGGGGCAAAAATCACAGCCGTGGGCCCCACCTACCTTATCTACTTGCCCAGGCCCCAACAGGCTCATCTCCCTCGCACCGTACGTCCCCTGACTCGCCTCCCTCGCACTCCTTTCTGTTTCTCTCTCCTGACGACGAGGCAGGGCCCGACGGCGACCAATCGGCAGTGGCTCTCGGCGGAGGATGGCGACGGCGGCACGGATCCATTGTCTCTAGTGAGGTAGGTCCCCTCTCCCTCTTGCCTCTCTTCCTCTCACAGCCACATCTCTGTTTCTCCACTCTCTTCGATGGGCCGTGGGCGGGAGGTGGGCGGAGCGGCTGGCGGCGAGGGCGCCGCCAGCCCGGGTGGTGGAGGAGGTGGCGGCGGGGTTAGAGTTAGGGTTCGGGGTTGCTAGGGGTGGGGTTTCCAATATACTTCAGCCATATATGAGGAGGGGTGGGGCGTCGGAGGACCGGCGGTGATGGTGGTGTGGCTAGTAGCGCCCCCTCCGGCCATGGCGCGCACGGCAGTGGCCACCGGCGAGAGGACCGACCGTGAGGTGGCCCCTGCCTACACCGAGGGCTAGTCGTGCTGCCGTCCACCATTGTACTGCAGTGTGCTCCCTAGCTCCTTGTTTTCTCTTCATTCCTCTCTTCCTGGTTTCGGCAATCCTATTATTTTAGATGAGCAATGAAATGATTCCCAACAAGCAACTTAGCACTCCAGCAAGATTTTCTAATGTTAATTACATGAATCATCATTTTTATGGATGTGTTCTTTTTATGCAAAGTAAACTGGGAAGTAAAAGTGCTACATTTGGAGGATTTCATCTCGGTTGTTCTCATTTTAGTGAAGAAACTACATGGCTTTGAATAATGTTAATTTGCTTATACATTTGTTCTAATTTGCTACCAAGTTTGATGTAACATGCGTTTAGGATTTAAATAAATTGCTTGGTATTGTATGAAAAAAAATGATAAGAATATATTGAAGTGGGATCTTACTTTAAAGCTTTTGTTGACATCAACACCATGGTGCAATCATATTTGATTTTTGATACTCAGTTTTTAAAGATATGAGTTTTTTGTGTGCATTGGTGCCGGTACGTTAGAAAAATTGAGTGAGCCCGTAGACACCGCATGCAAACTCAGAGGCTCTGCACGTGCTAGAGCGACCAGTGGTCCTCCGATCAGAAAAAGAAGCAGCCAAGTTCATCTACTTTTTGAAAGTGCGGCTTACAGGAGACTAATTTACAAACGGCTGTAAATTAGCAATGTCCTTTAAATATAGCCATCACATTTACCTTGTCTTTTAGACTACCCCATGAAATTAGAGGGTTTTCTATTTTTACAAAGGGGGTACAATCTCGAAATTTAGATAACAAAATACAAGAGCTCTTGTAGATGCTCTTAATATCTGAGCATCTCCAACAGATGAGGTAAAATCTCTTGCAAAGCTAAAAATAACTATTTAGAAGAAAAAAGTATCATCCAACAGAGCATGTATCTCGATAGCTATATTTTCACACTAGCTATTTGGAGGGAGTCGATAGCTATATTTAGCTACCGGCCCTCTCGCTAGCTATTTTAACTACTCTGTTGGCTTACCTTATATATTTGACTAGCTAAATTCGTTTTAGCTATAGCTAAATCAGGATTTACCTATCCATTTTTACCTTCTCTCTTGGAGTTGAACAATATATATAGTAGTAGTAAAGCAAGGAAGGAATACTTCATTAATAATTATCCAATTTTTGGTTTAGTCTCCGTCATCCCTGGGCGAGCTAAAGTTAGTACTTGCATTGACCGAGCCGGACATGCCGCTGGCACATCTGAGCCGGACATGACACCGCCACGACCAAGCTCTTGGCGGGCACGCTGAGGAGCATCACTATAAAACTAGAACCATACCCACGGCTTCTGTAAGCATTGCAAATTGTACGTCGCTTGTAGCATCGTCGACTTCCGCTCACCTTTCCATTGTGTGTTGAGGCTCGGATTCGGTATTTGCATTCCGTCAGATGGAGGGCTCTGATGCAGCGGCACTACGACGATGGATCCTGCATGGTGGTGACCTTCTTGGTGCAGTGGTGTCTGCCTCCTTCGACTCTCTATCGGCGTTGGACCACATCGAAGGTTTTGACAACTACAAGAGTGCGGAATGTGAGTGGGAGCTGCAGAGGTGCTCCGTTCTTCGCTGCCATCATCGAGTGTAGTACTGGTGCGGCCGTGTTGATGCCCCAATCTAACCGGCCAGCGAGTGTCGTCGAGTTGTATCTTGTGTTGTTGTTCCAATCCTACCGGACGAGTAAATATAGATTGTTCTTTCTTTGTTTTTCTTTTCCTACCTATAGTTTTCCAGAAATGTAGTCTTGTATTTCTTCTGCTATATCAATGGAACACGCACTATTTTGTGCGGCTCGTTCAAAAAAATCTAGTTGGGTGAAATATAAATGTCAAACAAAAATGTTGGATAAATAGGTTGGCGTTGAGATCACTGGTAGGGAGAGAGGCTTTAGTCCCGATTGGTAGAGGCCTTATGTCTCTCATGTCCAACTGGGACTAATGATGAGAGACAAAAGCCCCCCCCTTTAGTCCCGGGTGAACGAACCTAGACTAAAGGGGTCCTTTAGTCCCGGTTCGTATTACGAACCGAGACTAAAGGGGGGGCACGCCAGTACCTGCGCCCACCCCCTTTAGTCTCGGTTGGTAATACCAACCGTGACTAAAGGGTCTCGTCTCTTTTTTTTGTTGTTTTCGATTTGAGCATATATTCTAATTGTTGTCTAACCCGTATATGTACATATACGTATTTGCACTTGTACCTATGTATACCAGTCTATATATACCATATACGCACTTAGACTTATATATAAACCCTATATATCTACATATATAAACTTATAAATGTATATACACATAATAATTTATACACATAAAAATAAATAGTATTTTCTTAAATTAGTATATATACATCAAAACCCTAAACCCTATAGTATATATACATCAAAATATCATTCAGTTCAAATTTCTAGTCTCAATTAACTTTCCTCGGAGGTGAGTCGGTCAATTGGATGGTTGTCATAAAAATGTTTTCCTTTTGGATCAACCACCTCATCCATGAGGAATCCCATGAGAGCTTCTTGAATTACCAAGAGACAATCCTTCTCAATGAGTGCGTCCCTTTTTATAATCCTCTGTAATTTGCAAATAGGTTAATATATTACACGGAGCGACTAAATATACAAAAGAGGATAAAAATGATGTATTATTAATAGGTTTATTTTACTTACACTATCATCATCCGAGTTGCCACAATAAGCATGTATGTGCTCACAGACGTAGTACCCGCATAAATTATTTCCTGGTTCTTGTCTCAAACACTAAAGTGGAGAGGAGAACAGATTATGAAATACTAGTGTTATACATTTTAAATATTCCCAATCTGAAGTTGTTATTTGGTATACGTACCAAAAATTAGTGACCCATCTAATTGTTTTTCGAAATGGTCCTCAGTGTTTTGCAATGAACATGGTCCAAGCTCTGAGGGAAAATAATAAAAGATACAGTGTTAGTATAAAAGCTAAATATATATATTGCATTAAAGAAAATGTCATAGATAGAATTATTACTCGTGAAATACCTCTTGAAGGTCTTGGTATTGTGAGGGATCTTTTCTCAATGAATCATACACATTGATGTTGCTTTTGTCGACAGTGATTATCAGTAGAACCCAGTGGAAACTGTATGCATGCTCATAAAGATTAGAATTGACTAAATAGAATTAACAAGGATAATTAGAAGACAATCGTGCTTACTTGAAGTTGTAAGGCAGTAGTATATAATTCTTGTAATGAAACTCATCTAAGTGCCTAAAAATTGTCTCGATTGTTGTTTTTCGTTGGTCCCGGATCTCCTGTTGGTTAACTTTTGATGGGTCCATGAAAGCAACTCTTGAATAACTCTTCTTTCGCATCTCAGTAAGTTGCAGGCTACACAAGAAGAAAGCCAAATGTTAATTAGTAGATCGACAAATGTAATAAATTTATTAATAAACATATGAAAATATGTCACTTACATACACCAGGCCATCATAAGATCGGTATTCACGGCGTCCAGATGGTAAACTTCATAGATATCATTGAATCGGAGCCAGACCACCTTCTCATTTTGAAGGGCAAAATCTCCAGGTCTCACGAGCATACCAAACATCTCCAGGCCATCAGCTGACTTCTTCAAGTACCAATCATGAAATCTGCGCATCTTAGTTGGGAGCTTGTTAACCAATTCCAGCTTCACTAAAGGTTGTCCTACCTCAAAGCGCCATCTAGGTACGAAATTTTTATCCGCTGGTAGGTCTTGAAGGCTGAGAATACCACCAACAGGCATCCCTGTTTGTTCATAAAAGTCAATGACATGAGCCAGTTCTTCTGCAGACATGTTTTCAATAGCTGCTTGTTCTTCTGCAATGAGGCCCACAAACAAGTCAGTCGGATTGGTCGTCGATGCATCTATTTGCTTCTCCTTGTTCTTGTTTGTGGCAGTCCCCGACGTCGACACAGGTATTTGCTCGATGTAACTATTCGGCGACCCTCGTCGTCTCTTCTTTTGATAAGACTTGTCCACCGAACGGTCATAGTCCGTTTTGAATTCTACCCTTCTCTTGTTTTCTTCCATCTCGCGTATGAAAGTCTGGAGTCTCTTCTTACGACCTTCATTTTTTTTGGCCTCCAGCAGTTCCTGTCGAGTTTCTTCTCTCACTTTTGCAAACCAGTCCGCGACTTCTTTTGTTGCAATCGCGTCTGTTTCTTCTTCTGTCCACTCCCATGGTAGCTTCGTTGGCTCGGGCTTTTTCTTTGCTCGTCATTTTCGTTTTTTCTTTGGTGGTTGCACCGACTTGCAAGATTGTGCTCGAGACCTCTGTGGCACGTGCTCTGCGGCCGATTGTTGTTGAGGTGAATTGGGAGGGATGTCATCATCGTGATCGTCGCTAGAATCATCGTGATCGCTGGAGCTCGCTTATCCCGGATTGTATGGTTCTTGCGGAGAAGGTGAGCGAGCAGGTAGTGATGACGGCCCCGGAGATGATTGTGGAGGCTCCAGGGGATCTCTCGGAGATCCATCATTCACAAGGATTATGACGATGTAACGTTTTGGCCATAATATGATACCGTGTAGCGCATTCTTAAGTGTCTTTTCCCCATCACCTCCTGGGATATCTAGCTCTAGCTCCTCAAAAGCAGATTGACAAATATTCTCTACGCTAACTGAGGTGTAGCCAGGTGGAATCGGCATGTCGTGGCTTGTCTGTACAAGAAAATGCGCAAAAGCACTTCCGTCCGCCACCTGTATATATGTAGAGAAATAATAATTAATTAGTTATTATTAGCATGAATTATACCATCATTGTGAATGTCTGTCCAGATATTTCAAAGTCATATGCATCAATTATTGAGCTAATAAAAGCATGAATTATACATACCTTTATTTTGATGTTGCCGAATGGCTTGTGTAGCTCACATGGGGTGCGCCGACAGATGTCATCCACAGGGTACCGTTGGCTGTCGTCCACTTGAACTCCTTCTATTGCACTTTGCTCTTCGGGGACCGCTGTGGAAGCACAACTGCTTTTGCGAGCAGAAGGATCCATTTGTACTAGGGCCAGTCCCACAGATGGGGCCATCTCATTTATTGCAGCGGCCACTCACCATTCAATCTCTGCCGTCATGTTTTCTTCGTGTTCTTTAAGTCTTTGCTCTATTGCTTTGCGCCGTTCCTCCTCTTCGCACTCTCTTCTTCTTCTGCGGCTTCGATAGGTGGCAAAGTCTCCCCTAAAGGCAAATTTCCATGGTACCACCCCGTAGCCCATGCAACGTCCTGGGTGTTCTGGATTCTTGAGCGCCATAGTGAGCTCATCCATCTCTCTGTCAACCTTCACTCTGGCCACTTTGACATCTTCAATTATTTTCAATATTTCAAGTGTAGCCTCTCGTAACAAGGGTGGGAAATCAAGGGTACCATCTTCAGAGTTAATTGTGCCTCCATGAGCATAATACCAATTGTTCACTCGCTCGGGCCACTCATAGACCGCTGGTATGATACCTTGTGCGAGAAGGTCTTCTTCCATCTTCCGCCACTTGGGAACTGCAAGTGCGTAACCACCTCGACCAAGATGAGTCTAGAACCACGTGTGGATTATTTGCTTTTCCCTTCCATTCTCTGTAGCTGATGGGCACGTTGTCCCTTACAATGCCCCGCACTGTGACACATATGTGTCCTTGATCTTTTTTGGAGCACATGGTTGCCCAACCTCTGACACTTCTGTGATATGATACATGACATGGCCGGTGAGTACTTGTGTACGCCCTCTCTTTGTCTTTTTTGATGTTGAGCATGAAGCCTACAAGTTGCAGATTCGTTATTTAATTAATTATGTAAGAATTGAGGTTAGAGAAATAAGAACTATGAACTTAATGCATGATATATATATATATACCTCGTGCGAACATTCAATACTATCATTCACAAGACTTTCCTCATTGTTTCCAGCATTGTCCTCATTATTTGCTGTTGTGTCCTCGACGGGGGCGGCATCCTCCTCAGTCGGAGGTATGTTCAAGTACATGTCCGTCTGACTACACTCCTCGTCGTTGAAGGTTGCAATGGTATTTGTAGCTCTAGCAATAATGTCGGCCATAAAGTTGTCATTGTTGTCATCCATCAGGAATAAACAAGAATTTTCTAAGAATTTCTAGAATAAACAAGAATTTGCTATGAATTTCTAGAACAAACAAGAATTTTCTAAGAATTTCTAGAATAAACAAGATTTTTCTGGAATAACCAAGATTTTTCTATGAATTTCTGGAATAAACAACAAGTTTCTATGAATTTTTGGAATAAACAACAAGATTTTTCTATAAATTTCTGGAATAATCAACAATTTTCTAAGACTTTCTAGAATAAACAAGAATTTACTATGAATTTCTTCAATAAACAAGAATTTTCTTTGAATTTCTAGAATAAACAACAAATTTCTAAGAATTTCTGGAATAATTAAGATGCCCCTATGAATTTCTGGAATAAACAAGAATTTACTTAGAATAGTTAGAATAAACAAGAATTTTCTTTAAATTTCTGGAATAAATAACAAATTTCTAAGAATTTCTAGAATAATCAAGATGCCCCTATGAATTTCTGGAATAAACAAGAATTTACTAAGAATAGTTTGAATAAACAAAAATTTTCTTTGAATTTCTGGAATAAACAATAATATTGTATGAATTTTAGGAATAAACTAAGTCGAAATATTTCTACTAACTTGTGGACGAACGATGCTTGTTGGTGGCGGTGTCGTGTGGGAGAATGATAGAGGTGACGGGAAGTCACTTGTTCGAGCCAACACGGCAGTCGTCGGCTTCGGAACTATCAAACTATGAAATAGTATATTAGAAAACAATTAAGAACTCAAATACACAAATAAGAATTTGGTCCATAGTCGTAGGTGTCGAAACTAATAAATTTATATGTATGACTGTATATACACACAAAAATATACAAAGCATTACAATTTATTTCTAATTAAATTTTCTTTCCATTCCTATAAATTTAAAATTTTTCATGCATATCTACGAAATTTTTATAACTATACATATCAATTGATAAACTAAATCAAATAAATTAAAATTTAATTAAAAATGCTTGCTGACGTAAGCATTTCACGGGCTTGCGTCAGCAAGGCAAAACCCCAGCGTGCGCGCGGCCCGGCCGGCCACCGGGGCATGCACGCAGGCCGGCCGGCGGTCGCACGGGGGGCCCGGCAAGCGGCGGCGGCGGCGGCGCGGCGTACCGGTCGGGCTGGCCGGCTGGTACGGTTGGGGATCCGGAGGAGCGGCGGCGCGCGTGGAGGAGAGTGCCGGGCCGGGCGCCGCGGCGGGGAGGGCGGCGCGTCGGGGAGGAGATGTGCATCAGGGAGGGCCGGTGCGTCGGGAAGGAGCCGCGCGGCGGCGCGTCAGGGTCGGGCCGCGCGGAGAGGGCGGACATCGCGGCCGAGCCGGCCAGCGGCGGGAGAAGATGGCGAGGCGCGCGCGTCGGGGAGGGGCTGCGCGTCGGGGTGGGGCACGTCGGGGAGGGGCGCGGTGAGGAGGGGTGGCGGCAGCTGCAACGACGACGGAGACGAGGCCAGGCGGCGATTTGGGGGAGAAATGCGGCTAAGTGCCAATCTGGAAGGCGACGCGCCTTATATACCCCCCACCCCTTTTGTCACGGGTCGAGTTCCCAACCGAGACAAAAGCCCCTTTAGTCCCGGGTTGTGTTACGACCCGAGACTAAAGGCCCCTCCTTTTGTCACGGGTGGTGTCACGACCCGTGACAAAAGGGGTGTTTCGCGCGGGAGCTCCCTAAAGGCAAATTTTCACCTTTTAGTCCCGGGTGGTGTTACCACCCGAGACAAAAGGGGGTCCTTTTGTCTCGGCTAGTAACACCACCCGGGACTAATGCGCAATTTTGCGGGGGAAGTTAACATTTCTCTTTTCCTTCCTCATTTTTCTCATTCCTTTTGCTCGGAACATTTAAAAAAATTGTTAGTTAAAATATTTGTGCCATGCAAAATTATATTAAATTAAGAACAAAAAATACCTACTTTTCTATGCACATATTATTTCAAGAGTTGAAACAATTCTTTCTAATTTTCGTTTACAATTTTCATATATATGTTCCAAATGCTGGGCAAGCAGACATGCTTCATTTGAAATAACTAAAAAAACTCAATTGAGTTAGTTTATGCATCATTAATTGAATCGACTCATAAATGACTTTGTGTCAAAGTTTGACACCATTCCGGATCTTTTCATGGGTGGACTTTGTGTCAAATTACAGGGTGATGTCGCACGGAAAACAAATTAAATTGAAAATATTAGTAAACCAACTCAGAAAAATCTCAAAATTGGTGAGTACTTCGTGAACATGTTGATGATTTGAAAAAAATAAAGTACAAGTCCCAAGCTGAAAATGGTCAGCTTCTAGCTTTTGAACCTCTGCTTCAAACACATTTATGAATTCACGTATTGTCTTGGAATGATCAACATGTTCAGGAAGAATGTAGGTAGACCTCCAGTTCTCATCATCCAGTTCATAACGGAATATATCATCAAACTCACCCTTCTTCATCTTTGTCTTTGTTTGCTTTTTGATATAATGATCAATAGAACTAATTATTAATTTTACATTTAGCTAATTTGTTAGAAATTAGTTTATAAAAAATATGGGCATTAATAACGGAGATAAAAAAATAGCCATCAGGTACGTGACCTCTGTATATCATTGTATCACAACAAATGGCCAGATGTCTGTAGTTCACATAGGATCCAATGATTGTCGCGGTTGTAGTACAATGACATACATACAGAGGTCACCTGATGGCTATTACAAGGAACGACATTAATTAATACCAATGAGTACAAGTCCCAAGCTGAAACTGGTCAGCTTCTAGCTTTTGAACCTCTGCTTCAAACACATTTATGAATTCACGTATTGTCTTGTAATGATCAACATGTTCAGGAAGAATGTAGGTAGGCCTCCAGTTCTCATCATCCAGTTCTAAGGTAGTGCAATATATGTCTGAATGCATGGTATTCATCAGAATCCCTCTAAGAGCAAATTCAATTACATTGAAAATAGTACCAAACCAACTTAAAATGATAAACATGCATGCTTACTGAACATGTTGATGATTTGAAGACAATACATGAGTTCATAGATATGTGTATAGGTAGAACCAGAGTGATCCTGCACATAATCAGATGATGATGAGATAATAACCTTATGAAAGTTCAAAATATATATGTACCAGAAACAAATTAATTCAGAATGAATAAAAAATCTTTTATATATATGTGTATATTATACCAAAACTCGATAAGCCCTGCAAAGCCTCTCTGTAGTCTGAACCACATTGCCTTCACCTGCCTCGAGTTGCCTTAATTTAAAATAGGAAAGGTCGGGCATGAAGCACCCAACATACAACTGGAGCTGTTGTAGACAATTCTCCACGGCAGTCCTCTCTCGAGTTAACTGAATAGGTGATGTTGAGCCAACTGTTGCAATGGGAACCATAGGGTGTGGCACGCCTACTAGCAACTGGCCGTAGTCTACATATCGAGCAGGTACGGTGAAAGAGATATGCACATTGCCATGTTCTCATCAACACGCTCAGTTTGCACTGTAGGAGGAGTACCACTCATATCATCAATAATGTCTCTGAGCCATCTGATATTGTTGATAACCTACAATAAGTATATATGTAACTAAAATTATAGATTTTCCATGTGAAATGAAAAAAGTTCTATGTAAAGCAAATTAATTTCAATTCTTATATTACCACGTTGGCTACACGTCCCGGATCACCCATTTGCAAGGTAATCTCATGGTGAAAGTGCAATCCTGGACGTTGAGGCAATGGGTCCTCCCAAACACCACCACCAAGACCTCCACGGCCAAGGCCACGACCACCACGCCCGCCACGGCCACGGGCGCCATTACCAACGCCACTTGACGACAACATTGTTAGCTCAAACTATATTCAAATCAAAATAACACACATTATTCACAATAAGTAAGATTAGTTTACATATATAGATTGGATTCAATATATGCATAAATAGAAAAACAAAAGGGGATAGAATTCAACACTATTATTAATGTACATAACCTTTATGAACCAGCGACTCAGACGACCTAGATGCTCCGGGAACTACAACAGTCTCACCTCACCATCATATACACCTGGCTCTCCCACTTACAGTACTACATCACCATGCCCTACATCTCCTATCTAGCTACAGCCCAACATCTCTGAGCTGCAGTCCCCACCTAGCCAGAGATGTTCGGCTGCAGCTAATTAGGATGTGAGGCTGTATATCAAAAACAAGAAAAATAAGAAAATGCTTACATTTATTCTATATAAAAATAAAAAAATACTTAATAAAAGAATTTAATCTTCTATTTCCTCCTATAGCTACCTAGAAATAAAAGCATTTCTAAACGATGAAAGAATGGAAATACCTAGTACATTTTCTGTATGTCTATTATTTTCTTTTTGAGCATATATTTTATAAACTATATGTACAAGTAAAATTCAATTTTCTCTCTATATGAAAAACAAGAAAATAAGAGAATGCTTAATACAAATTTAATGAAAGAAGGAACAATGCAAGTACCATCCTAACTACATTTTCACGTATATACACAAAATCTCATCTCTCTAAGCTCCTCCTACCTAGCTACAAATTGAAATTTCTATTTTCTCCATCTCTAAACCATAAAACAAAATTTAATCACAACAAATGAAGGGAGGATGAAGATTCCAACCTTGACAACACTTTGGAGGAGAGAAATCTTCACAAATTAACGAAGAAAAAAATCGCAGCAACCCCCTAGGCTAGAAAAAAATCGCAGCAACACTTTGGAGGAGCTTGAGCTCGCGGGTGAGTGAGTACGGTGAATGACTCGGGTGGCAGGAGGAAGAAGGAGGTACAGTGGTTATAGGGAGGCCGGCCATTAGTTTCGGGTGGTGTTACGACCCGAGACTAAAGGGTACCCCTTTAGTCTCGGGTCGTAACACCAGCCGGGACTAATACTTTAGTCTCGGGTGGTGTTACGAACCGAGACTAAAGGGATACCCTTTAGTCTCGGTTTGTAACACCACCCGGGACTAAAGTCCGGGGGCAATAATTGCCGGATGGAGCCGTTGGGAGGCCCCCCCTTTTGTCACGGTTGGTAATACCAACCGGGACTAAAGGGGGGCCGGCTACAGCACCCATTTCGGGCCACGTCGACGAAATGCCTTTAGTCCCGGCTCCAAAGTTGAGCCGGGACTAAAGGGGCGTACCAAAGCCTCGGTCTCTACCAGTGCATGGAGCTTGGCTGCCTTGGTCTGGGTTGGGACGCAGTTTCTAACCAAGCTCTTAGTGTTATAGCTATAGTCTTACGACCAAACAAATGCATAAAACATCAGTAGGTTGCGGAATACAATAAAAAAAAGTAATGAAGCGACAATAAAAATTATATCAGCATAATTTAAAAATGGTAGCCAGCAACAATACAGTGACATCAATAACATTGTATAACGATTCCCACAAAAAAAACATGAAATTCAATCTCATCCATTATTATCAACCCATAATCCTTTTATCTAGCAAGCGTACAGCAACCCAGCAATACACAAAGAGTAGATGGATCAAGCTTTGGTAGCCTATATCTCCATCAACAACCAATCCTTCCTCAAATTCACCAGTAGCCTTAGATGAGATCTGAACAGGGTGACCTTTGTTCTGGCTTAGAATTCTATATGCTTTCAGCATATCATCACGATCCAAACAAAAGCTAGGTATCTCTTCAAGTACCTCAAAGATCTCTGAACCTTGTATAAGAGCAGCCTCCTCAGAGGATTTGCAGCAAGAAGGCAAGAACGAATTGCTGGCATGTTCGTCTCTTATTAGCTGATCATAAACGGTTGGCACTAGTTGCTCCTCACTGCCCACCTGGCTTTGGCCCGTCGACGCGCCATCGCTATGAGAATTCAAGTAGTAGGACACATTACTAGGAATTATAGGCGTACGTCTCGCAAAGCTCTCCAATGTTGGGTGAGACTGATTTTATTGTTTTGCTCCTTATGTCGACCTTTAGCAGCCATAGCGTGTGGTTGCCGTATTTGTTATGGTGAACCTCGCACAAGAGAAAACAGATGACATGGGGCTCGTCCATGCTCACAACGGGCCGATCAAGGGGGGTGCACGGGAGGCCCTTGCAGGCATCGAGCGCCCAGATCTCGGTGGCGTCCAGCATACCATCCTTCACCCATTCCATGCCCTCCATACTTAGCGTCCAGGTGTTGACGATGTAGGCATTATGGGACCGTGGGCAGCAGGTGGCACCCTGACCACCGCAGCAGCAACGGCGGAAGATGTTAACAAACTTCAGTGTGCCGCCACCAGCGGTGACACACATTCCGGTTTGTTTCCGGTGTGTCAGAACACGGATCTGTCGGGAGCGGTAGGTACTGCAGCCTGGGGCTCTCCTCGAATACGTCGCAGAATAGGACACCATCGGACAAGTCGACCCATTCACCCAGCACAGTAGCCGGTCGCCGACGGTGACGACATTGCTGGTGTGTTCCACTTTGAAGGCAATTCCTCATCTTCATAGTCGCCGTCGCCGAAGGTGACATGCTGACGCTTGACACTCCACTCCCCAGAGCAGAACATGAAGAGCTCGGCTGCCAAAACCTCTTTCGTTTTCGGGCTCACTCCCACCCACTTGAGTTCTGCACTTCTGCCACCACGAGCTCATCCACGCCATGGCGCACGAGACCGGTGGCTGATGTAATCAGACTTCGACGCTGAATTCCGGTGACCCATGGGTTCTCTTCCTTGGTGACATAGTGGGGGGAAGCAGCAACAGGGACGGTGGCTGAGGTGGATCCGCGCCAGCAGCGCTGCCGGCGTTGTAGACGAAGTCGTCAGCCGTGTAATGCCGGTGATACCCTTCTTCGACTATACAAATCTGGATGAGCACAGAGTCGCCGTGCGCCGCGGCGACTGTGAAAGCTGAACAATTGAGATCGACGCCGTCAGGAAGCTGGACTCACACGCACGACGCCACCGGCGGCTCTGCCAGGTGGAGCCTGACTTGGATCTGGTGGCCGGAGGTGGTGCGTGCGGCCGTCAGCATCCAGACGTCGGCCGTGGGGCAAGAGGAGCCCTCAACCTTTGTCTTGAAGGGCTGCTGGAGCATCACCCACCACGCGGATAGCCGCCGGACGACGAACCTGATGAAGGTTGCATCATTTGGACTGCCATGACCGCCGGAGGAAGGATCCTCCGCCGAGGCTGGACATTGGCTTTACCTGCTCCGTCGGGACGATCGATCCGAGTTGATGCAGGTGCAGAGGTGTCCGTTGTTTGTGGTGGTCTCCAGTGATTTGTTTCCAGAAACGGTTTGTCTGTATTATCGAAGTACGAGTTTGACTAATTTGTTCGTTGCGGCAGAAAATTTCTAAGGCAAATGGATGCATTTTTTCTCAAGTTTGAATGATACATACACATAATAAACAGTGGTCAAAGTTGAATCCTGAAGACTGCAAAAGTTAACAGGTCGTATATTTAAGAACAGAGGGAGTACAATAAAATAATATCTAGTATCAAATTCTAGTACCTCCTTTGCTAAACTAGTAAAGTGCACGTGCGACACGCACATGTTTCTGATTTTTATTGAAATATATATTTTTCATTAATATATCAAAACCTTTTTCAAATTTTCATATTTTGAAAGATATCACAAAAATAGAATAAATTATCTAAAATTCACTTCTACCCTAACTCTTTCAATTCTTTGTGTTCTGTTTTGCATCCTTGCGAAACTTCTGGACTGGGTCTAGGTGTCGACTCAGATCAACACAGATAGAAAATAACAAACTCTTGATGTCGGCATCTCTCTGACTTACAGAACCAGTGTACTTGTCAACTAACTTGTGGATATCATTTATGGCTTCACATGCCCAATCTTCGTATGCTCCAGCACCGTTTGCTAGGTGAGCTCTTTTTTGATTGACTTCTGTATTTCCGTGAGATGTGTAGCTGCATAGTTGCTTGGATCTACGATATTCAAACCATATTTGTCTGTCAGGAACCCAATTGCATTTCTTGTCACTGTGGAGATGGCTTCGCGCTTGTCTAAATCAATACCGCTCTTGAAAATTTCTTTGTAACTAGACGCCAACACGTGGTGGATGACTATCCATCACGACGATTACAAAATTAGAATAACCAAGCTTCCTGACATATATAACACAAAGAATTAGTGATGGCTGCCCCGACAATAAAATCAACTCAGGAGGAAATAATATAGCAGCATATCTCGAGATAACATGGAGATGTAGCAAAAGAGAGACCTCGGCCAAAACAGTTCCGGAAGTCTATTCTCCCTGTGCCTTTGCAGATGGTGCAAGCAGGATCAGGTCGCTTTGGCCTCTCCCTCCTCACGGTTGACTGCAGCCATAGTAACATTTAGAACATCAGAGATTAATGGACAAAAGAGCCAAACCTATAACAAGCTGAGTGGGTATATGTAATGGCTACCAAAGAGCATGGGTCATTCACCACCTCAATTATTTGGGAAATATTCAATCAATCGAGGACTCAGGTGCAGAGTTTAATTTGGTACACAATTCAGTTAGGTACTGCAGAATTCAGCGAAACCTGGAGAACCAATGTGTGCTGAATTCAGTTAGGTATTGTAGAATTCAGCAAAACCTGGAGAACCAATGTGTGCTGGAGCCTGCTAAACTAACTAAACTATATAATCTATACTATAAAGACGGAAATAAGACGAATATAGTGCAGCCTCTGTATTATTATCTTTCTTTGCACAATCTGATTTCAAGTAGCCCTTCTCTCACCTATGTACTTTTTTTCAATTTTATTCAGTGTGAAGATAACATGGTTATGTTCAGTCAAAAGAATCACTAACAAAAATAAAAGTGTCTGCTTTTATATAGCTATAAAGAGTAAGATGTTAATTTAACCATCAAATGTAAATAGATGTAAAGAGTAGTTCAACCATCAAATGTAAAGGAGTTCAGTCAATTCGTGCAGCATTCATTGCCCAGAGTTTCAGGCTAGTTTCTGAAACTGAAAACCTGAAAACTCGGTTGCCTTGAGAATGAAAACCTTGGGGACAAACAACAATCAGGTACCTTGAGAAGAGCGGCTCGAGATCTCCTATGGATGGAGGATGCTATGGCACCCCAAATTCAAATTTGCCTTGGGAAGGACTGGCGACGAACAGGTTTATGGAGTATATCTGTGTTGATAGATTGATGGAAAAGCAGTTCGAATTAGAAAAGGTGAAATCCACCACTGGATGCAGGAAACCAAATTCGATGAGAAAAGCAGTTCTAATAAGAAACGGGTGAAATTCACCTTGCTCGATGCGGAATCCGCTAACGCCACCATGCGCTCCCCACTGTGGAGTACTACTGATCTAGGAATAACATGAGTGTAAAATCATAGGCACATGGTTTTAGAGGAAAAAATATGCATCACATGTTTCAGAATCTAGAGCACAACAAATGCTTACCTAGTCTAAAACAGAACAGCAAAAAGGGAGGATATATATAACGAATAGTGTTTAACAGACTCCGTTACCTATATTGATCAACCCCACTCCAGACATCAATTTTCAATATACATTTCATACACACAAATATACATCTGATGGCACTTTAATCACCACTTGTGATTCCCCATTGGTATCTTCCTGAAACACTAACGCCAGTCACCACACTCAGTCTCCAACTCTGTACACAACCACAGGGTTTACAACATACATCAGGCAGAAGGGCTCGACCTTTCTTGCCTCTATGTACAGCCTCTAAATCTCTAATTCTCTGGTCCTCCTTCTACTACATGAAGAAGGTTCCCTAACACATTCCTTTTTGTGTGTGTGTGTGTGCAGGTAACCCCGACACACTGCAGATTTCACAAGTGCAGGGTCAAGAAACCATACATCCTCCTACCCAAACACACTATTTCTTTGGTTCTCAACTACTGTTAACATGGTGGATTCATCAACAGAGCGATCAAGAACAGCAATTGGGGCAGCGTACCAAGCCATTTTCGTTGCACTCGATGCAGCGGCGGGCGTGCCCCTCCGCCTCCACGAACACCTTGCGGGATCCGTCGCAGGCGTTGCAGGGCAGGTTTGTCTGTGTTATCGAAGTACGAGTTTGACTAATTTGTTCGTTGCGGCAGAAAATTTCTAAGGCAAATGGATGCATTTTTTCTCAAGTTTGAATGATACATACACATAATAAACAGTGGTCAAAGTTGAATCCTGAAGACTGCAAAAGTTAACAGGTCATATATTTAAGAACAGAGGGAGTACAATAAAATAATATCTAGTATCAAATTCTAGTACCTCCTTTGCTAAATTTATAATTTGGTACGTACGTACCAAGATTTGATATCTTTTATTCCTTGTGTTTCCGACTAACTCACACCAATATAATATGTGCTGGTACAACATATAAAAGAAAATGTTAGGAATAGTACTCCACGTCCTTCCACAGCCTAAATGTATGGTCGATCAGATTCAGATCCTGCTGAAGAGATTAGCCATGGAGATGAGCGAGTGCGCCGCTAGCGCAAGGAATCCAAGGAACGAGAACCACACCGCGGTGTTGATCTTGCCCCTGAACCGGTCCATGGCAAACCCGTATGCCCGCAGATGGTTGTGAGACGCGGCCGCGGACGATGCAGACATCAAGATATACGCCAGGACCTGCAGCAAAACCAAACCGATAAGCCATGGCGAGCTCTATCGGTGCTCATCAAGCTCGCGAACTTCGCTGGAAGCTAGCTGGTAGATAGAATGCGCTAGCAGGGCTTGCCTGATCGAGGAGGAGGCTGATGCAGTAGCATGAGGTGCTCCGCAGCCTCGGTGAGATCAGACGGCGGGTTTCCACGAAAGCTTGCGCGATGGAGTAGAAGCTGACGATCACATTCACTCCGACGGCGTACCTGCCATGGTGCGTTTGAGGCGAAAGAATTAGCTTGCGACATAAGATGTCATAGGAGGAGAAGCTTCGTGGGAAACTCTTTTCAGTTTGTGCTGAATTTAAAGCAGGAAATGTAGTACAGCATTTGGTGGCAGAATGTGAGCCACATCGTGTATCACCGGTGCAATCCGAAAGATAAGGCAAACCTGTGAACTGAGTGTAGCTCAGCTGGTAAGGTTCCTTGTGATGGAAGCTGTCCACCTAGGTTCGAGACTTCAACTTGGCGTGGGTGCTCGCATTTTACAGATTTATTGTACAATTTAACGGCACTATTCTTTCAATGGTACACGATGTGCCCATCGACAGCGAGACGCCTATGGTGACATCATCAATCTCAACATCTACCGACTCAGTCTCTCAGAGGTGTTCATAGAGGTAAGTGTGTATGTGAGCGTGTGTTTCACAAAAAAAGAGAGGCAAACCTGCATATTGCTAAGTAGATGGAAACCTCTGTAAGGAAAATGACCCCATTAGCCCATTAATTGTGACTAGTGGCTTGTCAATATGTATCCTCTAGACTTTTAGGTCCCAAGGAGTTAATTCCAAACCATGGCTTGAATCCAAATCATGTTGTTCATGTCAAGATGAAAAGTATAGTTAGTCAAATTTTAGCGCATATATCCAACTCATAGTCAAAGTCAAGCAAGGATTTAAGTTGATTGAATTAGACAACTCCTGCAGTTTTATTAAGAAGCAAGCAGACGCCGTAATATTGAAGAAGAATACGTCATACGAAGGCTAGGGTCTCACAGAGGAATCATACACGCCGTATGAAAATGGCCATACTGTTCTGGTGAACGCCG
The DNA here is from genome assembly GCA_036936925.1 of Cenchrus fungigraminus. NCBI lineage: Eukaryota > Viridiplantae > Streptophyta > Magnoliopsida > Poales > Poaceae > Cenchrus > Cenchrus fungigraminus. The sequence goes on along the minus strand of CM072774.1, from coordinate 117,341,864 downwards.
TAGTAATAGAGAAGCAGACGGCGACTTGAATGGTTCTCCTAAAGGTTTTGTGAACCCTGTCACGTCGGGTGTGGCTCAGGGAAATTCTACACGCAATAAGAAATAGTGGTACAAGTTCAAAAGTTGAATTAATTTGACTGTTGGAACTCATCGTGATGGTCTCAGATTCTAGACTTTATAATAAATCTTATAATATATATACGTTATTTTTTACAAAGAAAACAAATATATTAATATGTCTTAAATTTAACATGTTTGATAATTATCAAACAACAATAGATTCCGTCTCCATAAACCACTTTCGCGAGGACGCTCATCCAATGATGCTCGAGGCCCAACGCGATGGGAGCGGTGAGCGCTCCGCGCCTCCGTCTCTCTGCCGCCGTGGTTTTGCAGATCGCGAGCCGCGAGCGTTCATGGAAAACAAAGCGATCGCTTGGGGCTGCCTTATAGCGATAGGTGATAGTTTGATACACATAAGTCTACATTAGGGAAGTCCCAATGATATCCCATTAAATGACTTACCACATAAGCAGAATGTTGATATGACAACGTAATTAATGAAGAAAGAGAGCAAAAACCATATAAATGATTTCCTCACGAAAACCATGAAATTGTCATTGGGGAGAAACTACCAGTTTCTATGGGCTCGTGCCATGCTCTCCATTGAAGGAAGAAGATAGAGTGAGTTGGGAGAGAGAAAGAGAAGACAATTATTACTTGAAGACACCTCCACCGTGGAAGATAGTTTCTATAGATAATTTTTTGTGCTATGAAAATCGTGTCAGTTTCTTCCATTGGAGTTGTCCTTATATATACATGGGTATGGGTTTGGGCCCCACCCCAGCTTGGACCCTCGGCCATCGCACCCGGTGCCCTAGCCCTAGAGCCGGCACTGTCAACAACTCTTTGACCCTCCGGCTTGGTGTGGATCGACGACAACGGCTATGTGTGTGGGACGAGCAGATCTCTTCCTCTGTGTAGAAGCTCTGTAGTGAATATGGCATCAAGATGACCGGAAAAGAGGGTGGGCGAGCCTTGTCTTAGTGACAACCTTCTCATGTTGCTTGGCTAAAGTCTTAGTGGCGAGTCCAAGACCTTGACCAGGAGAGACTTGGTGACCAGGAGCAAATCCTTAGTAGAGCTCCAACATGGACTAGGGGTGTCATTTGCCTAGCGATACCAAGATCATGTCGAGAGTTTACATTCCCTTACTTATCTTTACGTTTCGCATTTCATACTTTCAACTTGAGTGTCTCTACTTTCTTATAGTATATCTTCTTAGGTCTAGGTTGAAAACTTGTTTGGTGGGAATGCTTGCACAATAGATAAACTCTAGAAGCATATCTAGATAGCAAGGATTGGTTCATCTTTATGTAAAATAGTGAAAGCCGAAGGCTATGGATTTAAGTTGCCCAATTCATCCCCTTTACGAGTACCGCTTCCTTTCACGCTTTTGCTATGCGAAATTTGCATGCTAAACATCTGGTGCGAATTGCATATAGCTACACAGCTTAGCGGATAACAAGAAGCCCACTTAAACTAATCCACCAATCAGCCAAACTAAAAATGTAAACTCTTAGGACAATTAAATGAATGATTGTTTAAATGTACCCTTATATTTGTGGATAAATTTTAAATGTTTGAATCCCTTGTATTTTTGGATGGAGAGAGTATTTGATAACAGGGTAAGCTGTTACTGTTATATAACACGGAAATTATCCTACTCCACGGTTCAATATTAAAAAGTGAAAAACATGAAATTAGTTATAACATAATGCATATTAAAAAATTACAAAGCTGTTGCACTTTATAATATGTTTAAATACTATACAAAACCATACGATATAATATTCTTACGTAAAGCATCAATTATTTACGAAAATGAATGTTGGAGAAAAAGAAGATAAGGTACCCTTATAAGAGACGCACTTGGGTTTTAATGAAGTCAGATTTTTTAATTATCTTTTGTTATGGAAACGTAATTTAAGAATATAAATTTAGATGTATTAAATAGTTCATCAATAAACCAAGGTTCTGCTAACTACAAGCACGATATATAGCTCAAAGCAGTTCCATTGTCAAACAAAAACTCTAAATGTAACTGCGATATCCTACATTGTACAAAAGGGCTAAGAAAAAATATCTTAAAAATAATGGATCATGCATGAACTAATATAATACTACACAGTAATAAACTAGTAGTAGTACGTTCTCCCATTGTCCCAGCGTACGCACAAACATTAATGAGGCCGAGAGTAAAAAAAATTGCCTCAAAACAAATGAGCCGCAATTAAACGAATATCAAACAAATGAGCCTACTTTTTAAATACTATCTCCATTCTTAAATATATGACACCATTGACTTTTTTCATTCGTTTGACTATTCGTCTTTTCTGCAAATATTTTTGCAAATTGATAAACCTACAAGTTATATCTAAAATATATTTGATAAAAGACATAATGATATTCATTTTATTTTAATTAACTAACTTATTCAATATATATTGGTGATCAAAGTTGGAGTAAAAAGTCAACAGTGTCATATATTTAAGAACGGATGTAGTATATATTAAAACAGGGAAGAGTTAAAGAGACAAAAAAGAAAAGAAAAGAAAATCAAACGAATTACAAAAAAGCGTCTTGGCATGATCTAGTTTTTGGGAAGTACTTTTCTTTTGCTCCATGCAAAACAAGAGCAAACTCCTTTTCGAATACTTCCTTGCAACACAGGATTGTTGGTGGAATGTTTCTGAAGATGTGATTATTTCTAGTTGTCCAAATGCTCCAACTCATTATGATTATAAGAACAGGTTTTGTATGTTATGACTAACAATTAGTTTAAAATTCGTGTGTTTTGAATGTTTAAAATTGTTTCAAAATATTCATATTTCAAAATGATTTTATACGATTATTGTGTTGCAATTAGCCATAGATTGTTAGAGAAATTAAGTACCAAGTTGGAGTGTTCTTTTAAACATTTTGAAATTAACCATGCATGCAGTCCAAGATAAAAAAAAAGCCAAAGTCTGCTCGTACATAGAGCAACTACCGTGCATAACGGCCTCAAAAAAAAAAAAAATGGAGGACACTTCCGAGTCAAAAGTAATAAATTAAAAGAAATAAAGCAATAAAGTAATAACAGAAATAAAGGAAAAGCGGCCACTAACCTGTACGTGATGTAGCGGGCGTAGCTGTCGCCGGCCCACCCGGACGTCCTTGCGCTGGCCATGATCGAGAAGGCCAGCAGGCTGAGCACCGCCGTGAGCATCCGCAGCACCATTGACAGCGTCCTCCACTTCCCCACAGCGTCCTCCGGCTCCTGCTCCTGCTCCGGCTCGTCCATGGTGTCTTCGTCGGCGGACTTGAACTCCGTGTCGGGCTGCTTGGCCTGCTCGAGATAGGTATCCATGCGTGGCGTGGCGAAGATCCGGATCTTCTCGGCATCGCCCCTGGCGGAGATGCGCTGTTGATCGTGGGACGATATCGCGGCGGCCGCGAAGGCTTGCCCCCCGTGTATGTAGGTGTCCCAACTCCTGAAGAGCTCCAGCATCTTGAGCAGCTCATTCCTGAGCACGTCGAGCATCGGGTCGACCAGCTTCTTCGCCGCCTCGGCCAGCTTGTTCAGCGCCTCCGCCAGGATGCTCCACGCGTCCTCCATCTTGTGTTGGTCGGCCTTCTCCTTCGCCTCCCTGATCCAGCCCACGTGCCTCTGACGGACATGCTCCGCCTGCAGCTGTGGCGGCTTGGTCGACTCGTCGGCCGGGTCGGGCGCCCTGCCGCTGCGGTTCATGCTGATCACCATGGGGTCCGAGGACACCTGCTGGCCCTGAAAGGTGAATGTGCACCGGACCTCGGCGACGTTGGAGCGGTACGGGCGCGAGGCGGTGCGGCCACCTAGCCCGAGCTCGACGATGACCCTGCGAACTTCTGCGCTGTAGAGGGAGCCGAACCTGACGGTGACCGAGGAGGAGCCGTCGCCGACCGGGATCTGCTGGTAGGCTCCAGCGTGCACCTGCTTGACGGTGGCCTCGCCGTGGAACGCTGTGATGGTGAGCTCCAGGTCTTGGGGAATGATGGTGACGAGCCCAGCCAGGATCTGGGAGAAGGTCTGGGAGAGGTTGGTGGGGTTGATGGTGTCACTGACGAAGTTGTACACCCCGCCTAGGCTCCTCCCTGCGATGGATTGCAGCACGCTGGAATCGTGGCTTGCACCGAAGCCGTAGGTGTGAACGGGCACGTTGCCGGGGTCGACATCTCTGGCGTCGCCTCCTACGTTCTGCTCGCCGTCGGACATCAGCATGATGTTGGCGGCACGACCGCCGCCGGCGCTCCTGCGTTCGGCGACGACCCTGAGAGCGGTCTGGAGGCCGTCCTTGATGTTGGTGCCAGTGAAGCCGACCTCGAGGCTTCTGACGAGGGCCTCGAGGTCGGCCCGGGCGGCCTCGGTGACGCAGCGCAGCGGGCGGAGGCGGGTGGCCTTCCCCTCGAAGGCGACGATGCAGATGCGGTCGATGACGGTGAGCTTTTGGATGATGAAGATGAGGGCGTCCTGCGCCTGTTTGAGCCTGTCCCCTTTCATGCTGTAGCTGACGTCGATGACGGCGACGAGGTCCAGGGGTGCCCTGTAGGTGGCGGGGGAGACGCACTTGAGCTCGAGCAGCACTTCCTGGACGTTGGGGGTCAGGGGTGCGTCGGAGCTGTGGTACTTGCTGAGCCGCACTAGCCTTGACGGCCTCGCCGGCACGGGCTTCGTCGTCGTCGGAGGCGGCTCATCGTCGTCGTTGAACTGCATTGTTGTTTGTGTGTTGACTTATTATCACGCGCTGCCCTGTGTATCTGGAGATGATGAACACGGCGCGCGGGTAGAACTACAATCTCAAGGGTGTCACAACTACTTGTGCTCTTTCCTTCCTTACTTCTCTGTCAACGTCCTCCGAGCGGAAAAAAAGTCTACATCACCCCTCACTTATAAGTGGTGGACTACATCATCTCCAACCTATAAAACCAGATGTTTCACCACCTGAACTTTTCAAAACCGGATAAATTACCCCTGAAGCGGTTTTGGATGGCGGTTGTGCTACAGTAAGATGATTTTGCCTTTTTTTTTCTTTTTCTGACTGAACCTTTTAAAAATCATAGCAAATCATAAAAAATCATAAAATGGAAAATTTAATTTGTTGAACTCCACATGAGTAGATCTACACAGTGAACATATAATACAGTATGCTTTAGTGCATTTTTTTTGTAGCTTTAGATCTATACTTTTCTATAATTAATTCATGGCTATAAAAAATTTGTACTAAAGTATACTATATTATATATTTACTGTGTAGATCTACTCATGTGAAGTCCAACAAAATTGGACTTTTTATTTTATGTTTTTTTGGTGATTTAATATGATTTTTAAAGATTCAGCCAAAACAAAAAAGGGAAAAGCAAAATCCTGTTACTGTAGCAAAACCACCATCCAAAACCACTTCAGGGGGTAATTTGACTGATTTTGAAAAGTTCAGAGGTGAATCATCCGGTTTCATAGGTGGAGGGGTGATGTAGTCCACCTCCCATAGGTGGGGGGCGATGTAGATTTTTCCATCCCCAAGCCGTCTATCTTTTATATATATGTTGCGTAAAGCCGATGGTTGTCATTTCCACATATATTAATTGCAGCCTAGATCTTCCCGTCGATCGGTTAAAAAACCGTTAGGCATGACTAATATCTGCTCCCTTCGTTCCAAAATTATTAATATAGGTTGTTTTAGCAATTCTATGTTTATACATAATGCTATGTACCTAAACATGCGTTATATCTTGGTGCATACATAGCAATATATAGGAACTTAGAAAAGGAAAAGCGACCTATATTTTGGAATGGATGGAGCTAGTATTTTTTATGCATATGACATGGCAGCCAAAAAATTGTGATATAAAACAATGGACTTTGAGTAATCTAAGATAAAGGCTCAAAGGACAAGCTCTAAAACAAGGGACGTGAAAGAGCTAGTATCTAAGATGAAAGCTCATAGGACAAGCACTAAAACAAGGGAGGGAGGGGAGAGGAGGAGGGGGGCGGGCATGACATGGCTATGCTACTATTTTAGACATGGAAGAAAAGTGTCCTTTCATTTGACATAGAAGAAAAGAATTAGACGTGTAGGTTTCTTGAACAAGAATTTAAAAGATGATCTTACACAACATAGGGGGGGCTACATGAGAAGGCTGTACTCTATTTGTTGGACATAGAAGAAAAGAACTTGTCTTTTATTTGACTTAGAAGAAAAGAATTAGTTCAAGGAGGATTTCACACGACAAGAATGTCAAAGCCCACTGGCCAAAGCTCACTACCAAACCTCGGTACTGTAACTTCTGGTCTCTGCATCAACCAGGATGCACACAGGACACAGCCAAATACTAATTCGTGATACAAATTCTACATTTGATTCTTAGCACCGCTGAGTATATGCATTCTAAATTAGTGCCTAAGGCGTCCATGTGTCTGCAATGCAATGAGTTTGATGTTGAAAAGAAGGATCATTTGTTCGTGGGTAGGGGTAAAAAAAAAATGCTGAAACCGAACCAAACCGAAAAATCTGGATTTTTGAAGTTATGTTGGTGTTTGGTTTGGTTTATTTTTTGTGCTTTCCAGTTTTCGGCAAATTAACTATGCGGTCGCTCAAGTTTTATTGGCTTGTGTTTTTCTTAATGCGGTTGTCGGCTATGGGATGCTTAACAAAATGGATAAGGTATCTGAAGCAAGGCACAAACCTAGTACGCTTCATGGAAACTCCCAGAAGCCACTACCGGAAATCCGCCGTATGCCGTGTGTCCTGTGTTTTGCCATGTGCTTTCTATCGGGCACACAGCAAAATGTCACTTTGCACATCTTGGTCTGATTGTGATGCAAGCATGTCTTATCATTCATACCTACCTTGAGCTCCACATATAACCATGATTAGAAGTAGGATGAATGAAGACAATTGTAACGCCTTGGTGAGGACATATACACATTGAGCGAGATGAGAGAATCAAATGAGGAAGCTAAGTAAGGTTTGTTTTGAAAACTTATTGCAAAACCCCAAGTTACTTGACATGAAGAGTAGGAGTGATTTGATTCATGATCGTTCCATTCCTCAACTAACTAAGATGACATGATAGACACTCCACAGAGTTCACGGGTGTTGGTATTTCTTAACGTCACCACTACAGCGCCGGGATAGCGTGAGCGTGTAAGAATCACCTGGGTATACTGACGAGTGCGAACGAATCCGCAACGCACGGATACACCGTTGTAGCACTTCACCTAAGGAGTATTCCAAAGGGTATCGAATCCAAGGAACGGTGAGAGCTACCTCTTACCCTAGCTATGGTCCAAGGACACCACTCTATAGGATGAGAAGAAGATGGAAAGGATCCGGCTGATAGCGTACAGAGCCGAGAACGGTCTCTCAGTTAGGAACTCTCGTTTCGGGCATCGATTCCCACTTTATTCTAGTTAGACTAACAGGCATACAAACAGAATTAGAAACTTATGAGCTGCACCGGAAGATCAGAAGGTTGAGTTCATGAAGAACACAAGCCTCTAAATCAAGAACAGATGAAGAACACAAGAACTATTCAACAATGTAGATAGCCACTTTAGTCTAAATAGAAAATGTCGAAATACTCACTTTAATCTAAATGAAGAACAAAGGCATCCATAGAGGTTCATTCTTGGGGAAAGGTGCCAAAACACCATGGCACGTCCCCAAGTCTCCCCCTCACCTTCCTTCTAATCTCTAAGCACTAGCAAGCCAGCACTAATCCTATGCAAAGGCACTCCTCTCCTAGAGAGATAGGAGCCCAAAGGAAAAAATGAGGAGAAGAAGTGTGTGTCCTATTCTAACCCCCTCCACTTCTATTTATAGGCCTGAGCACCAGCGTGAGAACACCCCAAGCACCCCCGGAATGGACTCCAGAGCCAATCAGGAGACACCACGTGGAAGGAGGGGATTGGCGGCCACAAGGTCGGTTCGGCCGACCTGTGGGGTCGGCCGACCCCCTGTGGGCCCCACTCCCCTTGTGCTTTCTCGTGGTGTCTGTCAGGTGGGTCCTCAAGGCGGTTCCAGGTGTCCACGCGGTTTGGAGGCAGTTTGGGCACGTTTGTGGGCCATAGAATCCATGTGATGCACACGTGTCGGCTTCTGATTCGTCAGGCTTCTCTCCCTTAGATTGGTGACATCAGCAATCCCTGGTACTTTGCATGGCAGCCTCCCATTGGCTGGGATTGGGAGGCTTGGATTGATGAGGTGGATGGATAAGGTGTGCTTTTGCTCTATTTCTTGTGCTAATTGCCTGGATTCAAATATACATCACTACTTGTGGAATTTGTCAGTATAAGCCCCTATTCTACTGTGGATGCATACTTCTTGTGTTAAAATGCAGGAGTTGACGGTTATAAATATGGCACTTAACGGCCGTCAACAACTCCCCCACACTTGACCTTTGCTCTTCCCGAGTGAAGGGAGAACAAATCAAGTGGGACATGATATCCAAAGGTATGAAGCGAACATAAGAGATATTCCAAACCATACCTTGTACTTGTGAACTCTGTGGAATGGCTATCATGCTATCTTGGGTAGTTGAGGAATGGAACGGTCATGAATCAAATCACTTCTGCTCATCATGTCAAGTAACTCGGGGTTTTGCAATAAGTTTTCGAAACAAACCTTTGCTTTGATTCCTCATTTGATTCTCTCAGATCACTCAATGTGTGTATGTCCTCACCAAGGCATTAGAATTGCCTTTCTTCATCCTACTTCTAATGAAGGCTATATGTGGAGCTCATGGTAGGATAAAAGATAAAGCATGCTTTTTCACATATATTGCAAAGTCAAAAACCGGATTCAAGAAGGAAATCCAATCATACAATCAGATCAAGAGGTGCACATATATATATATATATGGTGAGTATGGTAAGGTGGATAGTAGGCCCGGAATGGGTGCTAGATATTACCATACATGATGAATGTCGTGGTGATGGTAAGGTGGACACTAGGCCCGGAATTGGTGCTAGTTATTACCATCTGATTTACTGGAACTCCTTTTTTGCATGATCTCATCTCTCTCCTTCTTTCTTTTTTTTATTTTGGACATGGGCTATCCATTCTTTCTTTTTTTCTTTTTTTTAACTAGCCCATGTCTCTTTTTTTTTTGTAGAGATACTTTTCGGAGAGAGAGATCACATCACATATGGAGCTTTATTTTGTGAAACGAATGGATGATACAATGCTAACTTTTGGTGTGGAAGCATAGCAAGGGGGTATATGGTGGTGTGCACATGAATCTTGATCATGAAAGCACAAAGAGAATTCTCACAAGGGTCACAGTGTTTGACAAAGCTCAATGCAAAAACAAGCAGCATATGTGTTTAAGGTTTTTGAACTAAATTCATCATATGGCTTTTGTAGGACTTTTGGCATATCAAAAGAGAAGCTTTGCAAAGGGGTTTCAAAATTTTCAAAATAAATAACCCAAGCACTCAAACATTAGGAGCGAAGATCATATCATCAAACCATATCACAAACTCCAACTACTTAGATGAGCATGCTTTCCTAAAGATATTTGTTCACAAGCATCAAGATGATAGGCATGGAATAAAACATATGCAAGCAACCATAGGAAACATGTAAAGCACACGGAACATGATTCTTTGAGTTTGATTTAATGGATCAGAGTTAAACTTCATTCAAAACTCATGAATCAAGGAGAGTGAGGTAAAGGGTTGCACATACCATCGCTCCCGAAGGATATGGAGATCACGGAGGACCAGTGGTGATTCGGCTAACCCAGGGGGCAGCTGGCTCACTCCAGTTTACCTTGTCTCTTAGCATGAAGGCGTAGTTGATGTTGTGCAATGTTTGTGTGGGAGTTCTCGAGTGGATATGTCGATGATGAGATCGAGAGGACTCCCCCACACTTCTTCTTGTACCTGGTGTTGTTCTTCAAGCAAAAGTGGAAACAAAAAGGACTCTACTGGTTCGAGAACCATAGAGCCTTTATTCGAAATCAAATATTTTTGTTTTTTATTGTCACCATGACATTTGCTCAAACAGGGTTAGATCAAAATTACATTTCATAAACAAAGGGGAATATACTTACCTGGGACCTTTGAGAGGTCATATGTGCCACCATTGTATGTTATGCAACATGAATCCAAACCTTTACTTACCTTCCCATTTAAAACCAGCTCAGTGACTTACCCAGGTGAATTTGCTGATTTCCTGCAGGGGTTAGTCCACATATATGCAACCGAGATCTATGAGGATATAACTCTAAGGTTCATCAATCAAAACTCGACATCATGTCTTGTTTTGACCAAAGAAAAGAGTTTTAACCTAAGCACCATGCTTAATTTAGAAACTATCCATGAATGTGCGTCACAAAACATACATTCAAACCAAAGCATATGAACACAGATGAAGGAAGCATGATTAAGCTATTTTCAAAGGGACGCAAGCATGAGCAAAAGATGGCGAACCTCAGGCAATCTCTCGAAAGGGCTTTGTTTAAAGTCAAAAGCAGGACATACCAAGCTAGCTCGGCAAGATGAAAGAGCTAACATCTTCTCCACGCAAGGGTAAGGTTTGGCATGAGAGGAACTTTACTTGGGATGCTCACATACCACCCCCACACTTAAAGTTTGCATTGCTAAGCAACAAAACTCAAGTGTGTGGGGATCAAGCTTCCCTTGTAAACGTTCCCTCACCAAAATCTTACCACAACATTGTAGTTGATGAAGCTCACATGTTCTTAGGCATCATCTGCCCACCATTATTTTCAATCTCCACCGGAAAGGTTAGCGACCAAAAGTACCCGAAGGACAACTTATCTTAAAAACATGTTCTTGCTTTTATTCGAAAGGGGAAATAAAACCTATGCTAATCTAGGCTATCTCCTGGCAATGCTTTGTTTTTGGTCACAAGCTCGACCAGGGGAACTTCATCTTGAGCTATCATTGGTGGTGTCATTATCGTCTCACCACCAATCTTGGATGTATCAGTGAAGCTTTAGCTGCAAAATTAGTGCCACAGTGCATGCACGAAATCTAATATGCTTATGGTAAACATATGCATCCACAATCAACCTTCTAAACATTTTGCAAAAGAGGACCAGAAGGTGGTTGTAGCCCTCTTGTGTGCTCAGTTCACTAAGCATGGCTGACTTTGGAGAGGAATTATGCGAGCATGGTTCATAAGGTATATCAAGGATGAAACTACCATGCTTGTCAATGGAATCCTTTCCAATGCACTCTAGAGTCAGCGCCTCAAAAATTTTGATGGCCCATGAGTCCTCTATCTCAAGAGATTTATCATGAAAGCTCGATATCGACTCTCGATTGTGACCGAAAGCAACATGATACGGGCCAGCGGGAAGTGGCTCAAACTCGGTCGAGAGGGATGATGATCGTTCGCCTTCACCGAGGTGAAGAGAATCTTCCGAGTCATTCTCGTGAGGAGTAGAAGATTCTACAGCCTTAACGAGAACGGGCTTGGACGATGTGAACAGAGATACATGCATCATTTTCTCGAGCGGGTTTTGCTTGGGAAGATGCTCTGCCATGGAATGTTCATGACAAGAGATGGGTGTGGTAGAAGCGGCTTCCCTAAGCTTTACATCTAGGCTCCCTTGAGATTTATCAAGAAGTTCATCCAATGGGAAGCCTAGGAGAAGCTCGAAATCCATGATGTCATAGATATGAAAATCTAAGTGCACCTCGATCTTGTCTATGATGATTGGCACGTCCCTAGCAATCCCTAGACATGGGAAAAAGTAGTTTCACTTGGGACTTTGGAAATATCTATCAGTCGGGGTGAGGGGCATGTCACCCACCAGAGTGTCTAGAAGGCACTCCGGTATGATGCAAGCTCTAGCAGTAGGGTCATAAATAGCATCTACGGTGTTTCCCCTCATGGAACAATGGATAGTCGTGGAAATCAAGCTGACCCGAATTGCTTCAGAAGTAGGCTTTAATTCCTGAGGTGACAAATCCACTATGGTCCCATGATTCCAAACTTCATCGAGGACCTCATAAGGGTCCATCGATGCCGTAGGATTCTCATGCCTATAGTGATTCGAGGCATTTATAATGTCTCCAGGAGAATCATACTCGAATATGTGAGAGAACTCCGAAGGTTGAATCTCTTCTTCCTTCGGTGTTCGCGGTTCGGGAGAAGGCTCTCTAGACGAATCATAGGATGTGCAGGGTGAAAGCTCAAATTCGTCTATTAAGAGACTCTCGTGGATCGACTCTGATTCTTGGTGGGGTTCGTTGTGACTGGTATGGGAAGAAGAGGCTTCTAAGAAGAATTCTAGGATCTCTCTTCTTTCCATGGGGGATTGATGTTCAAACAAACCTCCAGCTAGAAGGTCGAGCTCAAATGCAGATTCTATGTCTAAACCCTCGTAAAAGATGCACAATGATACATTATCAGGTATAGACAAGTCTGAGCTAAGCTCCAACAGATGTGAGAACCTAGCCCAAGTTGCACCTATAGACTCACCCTCTAATTGGCCAAATTCACGGAATTCACACGGTAGCAAATCCGAGCATTCAAAAGGGAAGAACGAGTAACAAAAGTCATCTCGAAGTTCTTCCCAATTATCTACACTCTCTATCGTGCGGATGTACCACTGCTCCACTCTGTCTGCGAGAGAGAAAGGGAACAACTTCCACCTCAAAGTTTCTTGTGTCATACCAAGGATTACCAAGCATGAACACAGTTCTTCGAACTCCTTTAAATGATCATGGGGATCATCACTGATGGCTCTAGAGAATGGTCGATTCCGAACCATGGCTATAAAGCTGGGATGAAGTTCGCAGCTAGATGAAGAAGTTGATGGTTGCTCTAAGACGAACTCACCCCTAGGGGTAGAGAGGCTTTGACAGGAAGGCATCTCAATGGGTAGCGGGGGTAAAGGTAGAATAAAGAAAAGTAAAAAGATACGAGGACCACTAGGTTTGAAGATAGATATAGCAACCGTTCCACGGCAACGGCGCCAGAAATGCTTGTTGGTATTTCTTAACATCACCACTATGGCGCCGGGATAGCGTGAGCATGTAAGAATCACCCGAGTATACTGACGGGTGTGAATGAATCCGCAAGTGCACGAATACACCATTGTAGCACTTCACCTAAGGAGTATTCCAAAGGGTATAGAATCCAAGGAATGGTGAGAGCTACCTCTTACCCTAGCTATTGTCCAAGGACACCAGTCTATAGGATGAGAAGAAGATGGAAAGGATCCAGCTGATAGTGTACAGAGTCGAGAACAGTCTCTCAGTTAGGAACTCTCGTTTCGAGCACCGGTTCCCTCCTGGCAATAACAGTTGGTTCCGGCCGAAAGCTCTACGCCGTATCCGAACATAGAGGAGTACAAAGGGTCCAACAGCTGTCACTACCGCGGCCTACCTCAAGACAAGCCGTGGGATACGTGGCAAACGAAGGATAACCCGCAGTCTGGACACCACGTCTACACCACCGATCACTACTATAGCATGGCTACGTCTGTGCACCCGTAGCAACACTATAGCACTATGTATAAATATGAAGCGACGAACCCACGAGGGAGAGACTAGAACTCACTCAGGTATTGGCTTTCTCGTGCAAGGGACACGGGAGGACTTTGGTCTAGTTAGAACATACAGAGTACCCACTTTATTCTAGTTAGACTGATAGGCATACAAACAGAATTTGAAACTTATGAGCTGCGTCGGAAGATCAGAAGGTTGAGTTCATGAAGAACACAAGCCTCTAAATCAAGAACAGATGAAGAACACAGGAACTATTCAACAATGTAGATAGCCACTTTTGTCTAAATAGAAAATGTCGAAATACTCACTTTAGTCTAAATGAAGAACAAAGGCATTAGTAGAGATTCGTTCTTGGGGAAAGGCGCCAAAACACCATGGCACGTCCCCAAGTCGCCCCCTCACCTTCATTCTAGTCTATAAGCACTAGCAAGCCAGCACTAATCCTATGCAAAGGCACTCCTCTCCTAGAGAGATAGGAGCCCAAAGGCAAAAATGAGGAGAAGGAGTGTGTCTTATTCTAACCCCCCTCCACTTCTATTTATAGGCCTGAGCACCGACGTGAGAACATCCCAAGCACCCCCGGAATGGACTCCAGAGCCAATCAGGAGACACCACATGGAAGGAGGGGATTGGCGGCCACAAGGTCGGTTCGGCCGACCTGTGGGGTCGGCTGACCCCCTATGGGCCCCACTCCCCTTGTGCTTTCTCGTGGTGGCTATCAGGTGGGTCCTCAAGGCGGTTCCAGGTGTCCACACGGTTTGGAGGTGGTTTGGGCACATTTGTGGGCCATAGAATCCATGTGATGCACATGTATCGGCTTCTGATTCGTCGAGCTTCTCTCCCTTGGATTGGTGACATCAACAATCCATGGTACTTTGCATGGTAGCCTCCCATTGGCTGGGATTGGGAGGCTTGGATTGATGAGGTGCATGGATAAGGTTAGCTTTTGCTCTATTTCTTGTGCTAATTGCCTGCATTCAAATATACATCACCACTTGTGAAATTTGTCAGTATAAGCCCCTATTCTACTGTGGATGCATACTTCTTGTGTTAAAATGCAGGAATTGACGGTTATAAATATGGCACTTAACGGCCGTCAATAACGGGTACAAGGTATGGTTTGGAATATCTCTTATGCTTGCTTCATACCTCTGGATATCATGTCTCGCCTTGATCCTTTCTCCTTCACTCGAGGACGAGCAAAGGTCAGGTGTGGGGGTGTTGTTGACGACTGTCAAGTACCACTTTTAGGCCATCAGGTCTTGCATAAAATACATGGAAAATGTGCATCCACACTAGAATAGGAGTTTATACTCACAAATTTTACAAGTGGCGATGTATATTCGAATGCAGGCATTTAGCACGAGAAATGGAGCAAAAGCACACATATTTGATCCAAGCATTCTAGGCCCCAGCCAAGGAGAGGCTACCACATAGGACTCGCTGGATCCATGACCTCATCAATCCAAGTGAAGCACTCCCGATGAATCAGACGCTGCCACATAAGCATCACATGGATTGAAGGGCCCACTTGCCGTCCAAACCGACTCAAAATGCAACATACACCTAGAATGTACCCAAGGGCCCACCAGTCAGCCACCTGGCCAAATGAGAGGGCCAGTGGGACCCACAAGGGGTCGGCCGAACTGTGGGTTCGGCCAAACCACCTTTGTGGCGTCCCATCCTGGCCTTCCACGTGGTGGCTTGTGATTGGTCCCAAAGGACATTTCTGGGGTGCACGAGGTATTTTGAGGCATGGACACTAGGTGCTTCACACCTATAAATAGAAGGGGAGGGGGTAGGAATAGAGACACACACTTCTTCTCCTCATTTATCACTTTTACATTTGGGCCTCTCTCTTTAGGAGAGGAGAGCTTCTTTGCATAGGATTAGTACTGGCTTGCTAGCGCTTTAGAGATTAGAAGGAGAGTGAGGGGGTGACTTGGGGATGTGCCATGTTCTTTGGCACCTTTCCCCAAGAACGAACCTCTACAAAAGCTTCTGTTTTTCATTTAGAATAAAGTGAGTATTTTCGTATATTCTGATTAGACTAAAGTGGCCTACATATGTTGGTGATTTGTTCTTGTGTTCTTCATTTGTTCTTGGTTTAGAGGCTTGTGTTCTTTGCGAACCCAATCCTTGCGATCTTGTGACGGAGGCTCGCAAGTTCACTTTCCATTTGTATGCTAGCTTGTTGATTAGAGTAAAGTGTATGCTCTGCATGTTCTATCTAGATCAAAGTTGCATTCGTGATCCCTTGCTTGTGATAGTTGTATAGCTGAGTCAGCACTAGTTTCTCCCTCGCGGGTTCGTCGCTCCGTATTCATACAGAGTGCTATAGTGTTTCTATGGGTATACAGATGTAGCTACTCTATAGTAGTAATTGGTGGTGTAGATGTGGTGTCTAGACTACGGGTTATCCTTCATTTGCCCTGTATCCAACAGATAGATTGAGGTAGGCCACGATAGTGACAGCCGTTGGACCCTTTGCATTCCTCCACATTCGGATACATTGTAGAGCCAAGTGCTAGAACCAACTGTTAGAGCCAGGCGGGAGCCGGTGCCCGAAGCGAGTGAGCATACTAGAGAAACCATTCTTGACTCCGTTTGCTATCAGCAGGATCATTTCCATCTTCTTACCCTATAGAGTGGTGCCTTGGATCATAGCTAGGCCAGAAGCCAGATCATACTCGTTCCTTGGATTCGATACCCTTCAGAATACTCCTTAGGTGAAGTGCTACAGCGGTATATCCGTGCGCTTGCGGACTCGTTCGTACTCATAGGTGTACCCAGGTGGATCTTATGCTCATGCTAACAAGGCACCGTTAGTAGTGACGTTAAGAAATACCAACATTCATGTTGATCACTAAAATGAAACTCCATGAACCTCTCTAATTTGCTCCCATAGTTTGCACAAAAAAATATTTAAAATTGTTTTTAATAAAAAGTATGCTCCCCATGCTCATTCTTGATACAAATTTGCATACTCTTTATTCTTTGTTTTTTCTGCTCTTGTGAACAAACTTTTATAGGGACCCCATGCTATCTAAGTTATTGATGGATGTGATACAGTTAAGATAGACGGAAGCTTGCTCTCTTTTACAAAGTACTTGGGATTTCTTTTCAAAAATAAAAATTTAATAGCTTTGTCATATAGCGTAGATCATAGAAAAACCCAGCACATACGCTGCTTGTCTTCAATTTGAGCTTTGTCAAATGCTGTGACCCATGCTTGAGACTTTTCATGCTCTCTTGATCAAGATCACTTACACCCACATATGCATGTTGACTTCTACATTGGAAGTTACGCGATACATGCCACACTCCTACATCGGGAGTTGGGCAACGTATCATCCATCCATTCTACACAAAAAATAGTACTCCATCCACGTGTCAAGACTCCTCTCAATTCATCATTCCAAAGGATATGGGCTATGAAAAAAAAGAGAAAAAAGAGAGAAATAAATTCCATGCTCATATGCATGTGGGAAAAGGAAAGAAAAAAGAGATGGACTCATCCTAAGTCCATGCAAAAAGAAAGATGGACCCATCCTAAGTCCATGCCAAAAAAAGAGGAGATAGCCCATATCCCGAGGAGAAATAAAAGAGAGAGTCATGCACATGGAGTCTTCAATAAAGGTACACGGTAATAACTAGAACCCACTCCGGGCCTAGTATCCACCTTACCGTGATACCACCACAAGCACGTTTCATAGATGGCAATAACTAGAACTCACTCTGGGCCTAGTGTCCACATTGCCATCACCTCAATGCTTATCATAGATGGTAATAACTAACACCCATTCCGAGCCTAGTGTCCACCTTACCATCATCATAATACTCATTATTTACGGTAATAGCTAGCACCCATTCCGGACCTAGCATCCACCTTATCGTAATCTCGAGTATTCTTATGTGGCAATAGCTAGCACCTATTCTAGGTCTTGCATCCAACTTGCCACATTATCATGATTTCACAAACTTGCACATCTTGATCAAGGTTGCATGACTTGTTTCTTCTTGGATCCGGTTTTTAACTTAGCAATATATGCGAAGCAAGTATGCATCTCTTTTACCCTACTCATAGCTCCATATAAGCCTTTATATGATAGGAGAAAAGAAGGCAACACCTTTGCCTTGGTGAGGATACAAAAAAAAACACAAAGAGTGACTTGAGAGAATAATTTGAGGAGCCAGTGTATTCTTTGTTTTCAAAAATTCAAAAACCCAAGTTTCTGAGCAACATGAAATGTTAACCTGATGTCTATATTGTTCCATCTTTCAATCACCGAAGATATGTGTGGTAGCCACTCAGAAGTTCACTGGAACTTGGAAAATCCTCTAAACTTGGAAAAGCCTCGAATAAATTGTATGTAGGTTTTATTCAATGGAGATGCATCCACCTTAGTCACTGACCTTCACTCGAGGATGAGGAAAGGGCTAAGTGTGGGGGAGCTTGTTGATGGTCCTTATTGCAAATATATGCCATCAATATTTATCATAAACTAAAGGAAACCCTTCACCAACATAAGCCTAGGTGTTTATCACTAACTATTTCCACAAGTTTTGGTGAAGTGTTGTATGCAGGGACCTATAGATGAATAAAGAGAATAAATGGGCTAAAGATAAGAAGAAACACAGCATTTACCCAAGCCCACTCTACCCAAGGGAAGATGGTCCACAACTAGGGGTCTAGCTGAGCCAAAACTATGCAAAACCCACATATATGAGGCTAGGCCCAAGAAGGGAGCCCACCTACCAAAGGCGGTGGCGAGGTGGACCACCACTGGGTCGGTCGACCCATTAGTTTGACCGACCCAGGGAGATTGCCACACGCACCAAATTTTGGCAAGAAGATCTCCCACTATCTCCCATAGGCGGTGGAGGGAGATTCCCATGCATATCCCCAAGGAACATGCCAGGAGGATCTCTACTCCCCCATGGCACCTCCCTACTATGACCCCCTCTCCTCCTTATTCCACACACAAATTCTAAGAGAGAAGAAGAGAGTAGAGGAGAGGCTCCATCTTAGAATAGATTAGAGTAAGAGAGTGTGCGGAGCAGAAGCCCAGAGGAAAGCTGGAGTTGTCGACCTCCCTCCGCTTGTACTTCGGCGTGTGCAAGTGCTTGAGTGAGCACTCGAGTCTTCTATGGTGGTGAGTACTCATAAAGTTATATTCTTGTTATTATTCTCTTGTGCGTTCATCACTCATCCTTGTGGCAGGGGCTTTGGCCTTAGGACTCTAGCTGTCTGTGCGGAGTCTGGCTGTGGTCAGAGTCAGGGTCACTAGTGTAGACGTGGTGTCTAGACTAGAGGTCTCCATTATTTGCTACCTTTCTCAATGGTTTGACGGGTAGGTGTATGGGTGGTGACAACCCTGTGCATCCCTTACATTCCCCCATGTTGGGGTTTGCCGTAGAGCTAATACCCGGAGGCGCTTGGCAGACCAGGCATAAACCGGTGCCCGAAGCAAGTGAGTAGTAGCCGGGTTATACCTTTCCTCCGTATCTTTCCCATAGAAAGCCACGCTAACCAGACCATCCTTTCATCCTTCTTCTTCTCTGGTCCTAACTAGCCTGACATTGCTACACCCGTTCCCTTGAGAAAATATAAATAATGATACCCTACTCACCGAGTGAAGTGCTACAATAGTATTTTCCATGCACTTGCGGATTTATTTGTGACATAAGAAATACCAACAATCACATAGGCAATAGGAAGAATGAATGTGACTTTAGTCTAATCAGCTCATGCATGAATATCCACTTTATTCTAATTGACAAATAGTCACACAAATGGATACGAGCACTTATGAACCTACGCCATAAGATCAAAGGGGTTGTGTTTGAAGAACACAAGCCTCTAAATCAAGAACAGATGAAGAACACAAGAACATATCACCTATGTATGAATGCCACTTTAGTCTAATTAGAATATACTGAAATACTCACTTTATTCTAAATGAAGAACAGCAGCATCCGTAGAGGTACAAGACCGTTGAACAATGAACGGATCATCGCTATCAAGCCTCCATCTCACTCCTTCTACACTTTCTACCTAGCACTAGCCTAATCAACTACTCCACACCCACACTCTAGACAAGAGGAGAGGAGAGGCCTCTCCTCCCAAAGAGAGAAAATGAGAGAGGAGGAGAAGAAGTGTGTCTCTATTCCTACCCCCTACCCTTCTATTTATAGGCGTGGAGCACCCTGGAGAATGACCGTGCACACTTGGCAAATGCAGGGAAAAGGCGGTGGTAGGGGACACATGTCGGATGGGCACGAACGGACTCACCAGGGGTTCGATCAAACCTGGGGTTTGGCCAACCCCTAGGTCAGTTTGTTCGCACTGCCTTTCATCCAGATGACTTCCAAGTGGGCCCCAAGGTGTGTGTGCGTTGTTTTTAGACTATTTGCATGGGGATGTGGGCCATTGAATCTGTGTACTGGCTTCTGATTGGTCAGAGGTGTGTTTCCTTGCTCGTGTGGGTCCATGGATCCATGTGATGCTTGCATGGTAGCCTCTCATTGACTGAGGCTGGATGGCTTGGATCCATGAGGTGTGTTTTCTTCTCATTTCTTGTGCTAAATGCTTGCATTCGAATATACATCGCTACTTATGGAATTTGCCAGTATAAGCTCATATTCTAGTGTGGATGCACATTTCTCGTGATAGAATGTAGGGGTTGATGGCCTTAAAAGAGATACTTAATAGCCATCAACAACACCCCCACACTTGACCTTTGCTCGTCCTCAAGTGAAGCAGAACAGACTAAGGTAAGACATGATATCCAAAGGTATGAAATGAGCATAAGGTACATTTCAAACCATACCTTTTACTTGTGAACTCTATAGAGTATCTATCATGCCATCTTGGGTAGTTGAGGTATGCTACGGTTATGAATCAAATCACTCCTGCTCTTCATGTCAAGAAACTTGGGGTTTTGCAATAAGTTTTCAAAAACAAACCTTGCTGCTTCCTCATTTGATTCTCTCGTATCGCTCAATGTGTATATGTTCTCACCAAGGCATTAGAGTTGCCTTTCTTCATCCTACTTCTAATGATGGCTATATGTGGAGCTCTATGGCAATGGTCACGAAATAGTAGCAATAAGGCCAAATTTGTTGAAATTGATACAACTTGAAACTAAATGCATTTGGTTGCAACCTGATGCAATAGGTTCCGAAGCAATAGGTCCATTGCAACCATTTTTGTAGCATGTTGCAATACAACTAATTTGCAATGGCATGAATCATTGCTTTAGAGAGGTATGGCAATAGCCGATTGTTGACGGCTGTTAAGTACCACTTTTACACTGTCAACTCCTGCATAAATTAAATGGAAAGTGGGCATCAACACTAGGATAGGGGTTTATACTGACAATTTCCACAAGTGCTGGTGTTTCTAGCTTTTGTTGCAGGATGCACTAAAACACGTGTTAAATGGTATAGTTGAGAGCAAGCGAATCAATGGCTTAATAGGGCGTCATCACAAACAGTCTCAAATTCCAATTTGGACTGCACCATTGCGACAGATTCGTCGAAACGATCGAAATGGATATATTATTCACTTATATCGGAGTTCGTATGAAAGGGATATAAAATAAACAAAGGAACAAGAGGGTGATTACGTCAGCATGGGACCCACGGCCGCTAATCAACGTCCACATGCATGCCACGTGGCGACGCCTGATTGGCCGCCGGGCCACGTTGTGGTGCGTCGCACGCGCGCGGGAGGGCGCGGGACGGCCCTGCCAGGCCACGCGGCGGCATCCGGTTGGCCCGCAGGGCATCACGTGGATTGCCTAGACGCGCGCGCGAGGGCACGCGCGAGCCGCCCTGGCCGGGACAGGTGGCGCCTGCAGGATGGACGGCTGAAGGTTGGTTGGCCGGTCCGGCTGGTTTTCCCCTTTTTAGCAGCGATTCAGCGACCAGACTCCGGTTTAGCCCCAGTTCTCGCCCCTAGGATCCGGTTTTCCTCCAGTTCTTCCTTCCACCGACCTAAAGGCTCCTTCTACAATATGCTATAGTACCAGAGGCACCCAAACCACTATTGAAAACCTCTTCCCAAAGGGAGTTTCCAAACCTTCCATAGGCCTATAAATATGAGGAGAGGGGGGTCATTTAGAGACACACCATCTCACCCAAGGATGAGAGCTTCCCTTCAAAGGAGAGGCCTCTCCTTGGTAGATTAGAGAATAGGAGAGAGAGAGAGAGAGAGAGTTGTATCTCTATGGATGCTTGTTCTTCAATTACAGTAAAGTAAGTATTTCCGCATTTTCTATTTAGACTAAAGTAGCATTCATGCATAGGTGATATGTTCTTGTGTTCTTCGCTTATTCTTGATTTAGAGGCTCGTGTTCTTCGCGAACACAACCTTTCGATCTTGTAGCATAGGTTCATAAGTGCTCATATCCGTTTGTATGCATGTTCGTCATTTAGAATAAAGTGGATATGCTTGCATGCTCCGATTAGAATAAAGTGTGTTCGTGATTCCTTTCTAATAGTCTATGCTAGGTTGCATGAGTAGACTTTTTCGTCTACTAGTACGTAGATCCTGGGTTTATGTGTTCGTCTGCTGCAAGTCGTTCGTATACGTTGGAAGCATAGTACGGGACCGAGTGCTCTCTCGTATGCCTTTAGTATAAGCTAGTAGTACCTACAGTGAGTGAGATCAGTTCTCTTCCGTGGTCGTAGTTCTATTAGTACAGAGTGCTTTAGTCCGTTGGCTACGGCAGTAACCACGGCATGAACATTATGACACGCTACCGGTTATCATTCGTTCAGCTTATCCCAAGGTTAGGTAGAGGCAGTCCAGAAGGTGGTGACAGCCCTTCTGGCCCTCGTTGATCCTCCACGGCTGGATATAGTCAGAGCTCCTTCCACATAGACCCGCGTACCGGAGTCGCCTGTTAAGTCAGGGCTATCGGTACCCTAAGCCAAGTTCTATCTAGAGATCGACCTTTAATCTCATCTATAGTGCTATCTTTAGGAATCCTCTCTATCCTTGCCTCTTATCTGGGTGTGTCCTTGGACCGACCAGTACGAAGTTAGTGCACACACATTCCCTTGGATTCGATACCCTTGGAATACTCTGAGGTGAAAGCTACAATGGTATCCGTGCGCTTACGGATTTATTTCGTGTGTCGCTAAAATACCCAACACCGATATCGTTGTAGGAACTTGTATAGCAATGCCTCTAGGAAATGCCATAGTATGTAGTTGCAATGGAAAGACACTGCAACAATAGGTTGTATTGCCATACTGTTGGCATTTCTTAATGTTGCTACTAAGTTTAGGTGTTCCTAGAAATGGCGCCAGAAATGACCAGTGGTAATCCTAATGATCACAAACGAATCCACAAGCGTACGGATATACCGCTGTAGCATTTCCCCAAGGAGTATTCCAAGGGTATCGAATCCATGGAAGGCAATGGCGGATAACAAGACAGATACTATTACAATGAGTATAAGACATAAGATAGGGGAAGAAACAATCATCTCAAATGTTGGAGTAAGATAAATGATAAGGATATTGGTAGTGTGACACACACTGATTCATCTCTAGAAACACTATGGCTTAGGGAGGGCACTACGAGTTAGCTCTAGGTTCTCATGTACTATACATACAAAGGTCAGCTGATACAAGAAAGATACACTATAGCATTGCATGACTATAGGATCCAGCACCCAGGTACAAACGGGAAGCTAGCCGCCCGTGTCGCTTCCGCACAATGTCGGTTGCTAGATTTTACGCACTCCTACAGCTATACCCAGCGCGGAGGAGTCCAAAGGGTCCAATGGCTGTCACTACTGTGACCTACCTCTATCGATACGGTGGGTACGCTTATATCTAACACAGATACGCAACCCGAGGACCATGCTCGTGTTGTTGCTAGACTCCGACTGGCCCGGGCTATTGTGACCCAGGTCGAAGCCACCAGATGACTAGGCACTTAGATCGAGTGCCGTAGTATAAACACTGATGTCATGCAACACAAACATGTACTCTAACTAGATCAAATCGAAGCTAAGCATACAAACGGATATTGGACTTTCTATGTCTGATCAACAAGATCAAATGGTCGTGTTCGTGAAGAACACGAGCCTCTAAATGATGAACAAACGAAGAACTCAAGAACATATTGCCTATGCATGCAAGCACTACTTTATATGAAATAGATAAATAACTGAAGTAGATCAAAGTCATACAAAGAAATAAAGCTACAAGAGAACTCATACCTAGATCCCAAAGTAGACTGGGAACCTGAATAAGAGCTACTCTAGCCTACTCCCTAGCCTTAGAAACTAAAAGAGAGAAGTGAATCAAGAGTTGTCTGTGTTAGAAATGAGGCCCCTCCCCTTCTATTTATAGGCCTAGGACCCCCCTACTACGACGCTTAATTCCCTGCAAAACACCCCGGAATGGCACTAGGGACCAATGGGCAGCCACCACATGGTGGGCCAGGATCAATGGGCACTAAGGTGGTTCGGCCGAACCCAGGGTTCGGCCGACCCCTTGTGAGCCCCTTGGCCTCCCACTTTCTCCTAGTGACTGGTCTGTGGGCCCTTGGGTACATCCTCGGTGTATGTAAGAATTGGAGTCGGTTTGGGTGGCCGTGGGCCCTTGAATCCATGTGACATCCACGTGTCGCTCTCTGATTCGTCGAAGCTTGACTTCCTTGGATTGATGAGGTGTCAAGCCACATTGGATCCTGTGTGGCCACTCCTCCTTAGCTGAGGTGATGTGGCATGAATCATAGAAGGTATGTTTCTCACTCTTTTTATGCTTAATTCACCTGCAATCAAATGCATGTAAGAAATGCATTTGCCTCCATTTTCATGAGAATATAAACAGCTAAAAGTGGTACTTAATAGTCCTCAACAACTCCCCCAAGCTAGCCCCTTGCTCGTCCTGAAGCAAGACACTAAAGACTTGGGTTGGTTGATCAGGAGTTGCTACGATGTAGTATTCTTAACCTACGTCAAACTTACACCAAAGTATTCTACTAAGAACTGAATAAGTTGGCATAGTTCTTACCTTTCACCTGATAGATATGGGGCATGTAGCTTCACCTGCCTTGGGTGGTTGAGAGACAGAATGGTTATATAGAAATTACCAATCACTCATACCTTGATCAGCTGTCAATCTGGTGGTTTTGCAAGTTTTCAAAAAGAAATCAGAGTT
This sequence comes from Cenchrus fungigraminus, assembly GCA_036936925.1. NCBI lineage: Eukaryota > Viridiplantae > Streptophyta > Magnoliopsida > Poales > Poaceae > Cenchrus > Cenchrus fungigraminus. Next base: position 117,317,107 of record CM072774.1, on the reverse strand, counting down.
CCTCAAATGATACTCTCGGATCGCTCAATGTGTATGGTTCCTCACCAAGGCATTGGTTTGCCTTTCTTTCACAACCTACTCCTAATAGGCTTATATGTGGAGCTTTAGGTAGGGAAGAAAATGTGGCATACCTGTCTCTCATGTATTGCTAAGTCAAAAACCATATCCTTGGAAGAAACAAGTCAAACAACCTGATCAAGATGTGCATGTGTGTATATAATGATTATGGTAAGGTGGATACTAGGCCCGGAATGGGTTCTAGATATTACCATACTTTATGAATGATGGGGCAATGGTAAGGTGGACACTAGCCCCGGAATAGGTACTAGTTATTACCATCTAAATTATGGAACTGCTTTGAGCATGATTTTCTTCCCTCTCCTTCTGATATTTTCGAGACTTGGGCTATGCCTTCTTTTTTTTTATCATGCTTTTGAGCATGCTTTTCTTTTTTCTCTCTCTTTTTTTCGCATAGCCCTTATCTCTTTGGAGATTTTTGGAGAGGGATGAATCACAAACAATGCGTGGAGCTTTATTTGGTGGATGAATGCAAAGATGGATGAAATGATGGATGCTAACTTCCAGTGTAGAAGTTTAGCATAAGGTGGATCGTGTACGTGATCTTGATCATGGGAGCAATGACGAGTTTTCAACTAAGGGTCACAACAATTTGACAAAACTCAATGAGAGAACAGGCATCATATGTGGAAGCTAAACATGTGCTAGAATCTACATATGGCCTTGGATAGGAAATGCTCATCATTGAGGAACTCATTATTTTTAAACTTTCAAAAATAAAACTCCGGAAATCAAGCATCACTTGGAACAAGATCATAGCAACTCTATTCTACCATATCATGTCTCACAACAACCTAGGCTTGGATCATGCTTTTTGCTACCCACAAATTTCAAGCTTAGGTTTGATCATGAAAGCCAACAAACTCAAAACTTAAGGAAGGTACTAGTTGTAAGCAAGACATATGAGAAGAATAAATAGAGCAACTATTCATCATTGAAACCATGGAAACAAAACACTCTTACCACGTATATGAAAAAGCAGTAAATATTTTTGGTCTATTTAATTTTTTATCATAAGGATTCTAAAAACAATTAAAGATACAAGTTATCTCAGAGTGGGGGGTCCTCTCCCAAGCTAGCTTCAGGCTCACTGCTGTGGAGGGTAGTGAAAACCCTGCTCAGCGCAGTAAGCCCTCTGCTCCTCCATCTGCTGCTGCCTCCACTGTATGGTGTCGATCCTCTCACCGGCCTATCGCTGCCACGCCTGAGTGGACTCGATGTGCATGTTCAATGACTCCTCCATGCCTGTGACGGTGACGGTGAGCTCACCTAGTTGCTGCGAGAGATATAAATCTCGGGCAGAAATTGATGAGTGCCGTCTTGACGATGAAGGACCACCTCCTGAGCTGGAGCTAGAGGGCATGGGCGCAGTCCAAGCACCACTGACTACAAGTTAGCACCATGATACAAACTCGAGGGTTGTCTGGATGGACAATGTCCTTGAGCTTGTCCCAGCAAAATGCAGAGAGTATGGATCGAGTATAGCTCACCTCTTTAAATGCTAGAATTTTTATTGGAATGGAAATATGGGATAACTTACCAAATTTACCTTTCAGTGAAGGCTCACTATTTAGAGTCAATAGAGCTAGACTGATCTCCTTAATACTTACCTTAGTGATGGAGTGGGCGATCCTGGAGAAGAGGGTGTCGGCTCCCGGTCCACCTTTCTCCACACCTTCTTGGTAGTCTGCTGTTTCTTGGGTGCGGTAGGTGGTTTCTTGGACTGGGGTTGAGTTTTCCAATATTGCCCCTGCCTCGTACTCATATGTTGTTGTTCTCTTATCGAGAAGTCCTTCATGAATGCAATGAGGCTGTCCACTTTTGGTTGTGTCTCTTCGGCATCTTGGATTGGAGTGTTGAGTTTCTGTGAGTCTTTGATCATAGAGCACTGTTCCTTCTTTGGATAGAATTCGAACTTCTCCTCCTTGCCATTTCTGTGGATGCTGATCACTCCGGCACCAACATCAATTTGTGCATCAGCCGTACTCAGAAATGGTCACCCAAGTATGATCGGCACCTCCTTGTCAACATCCATGTCAAGTACCACAAAGTCAACGGGGACGAAGCAATCTCGGATCCTCACTAGAATACCCTCGGCTATTCCCGCTGGGTACTAGATCGATGAATCGGCTAGCTGTAGTTGCAAAGTGGTTGGGGACAAATCCATATAATTCAGTCGATCAAAAACTACCTTAGGCATGACGCTGACTCTAGCCCCAAGGTCACAGAGAACGTGGTCGAAGCGCTATGCCCCGATCATACAAGTTGTAACACCCTGAAATTTTCAGATTTCAGGATGTTATTAGGAAGAATAATTAAACAACAATTTTCTCATAATTTTAAAATTTTGCCCAACATTTATTTTCTTTACAGGAGATTTAATATAGAAAAATATTGATTGTCTTTCGGAATTAAATAAAATGATTGTTTGAGTGCTGCATTCATTTCGATTGCATTTGTTTTGTTTGAGATTGTGTTTTCAAAATCATAGAAGTTCAAATCTAAAAACCTTCTTTCCTCTATCTCTCTTTTTAGGTCAACCTCGAACCAATCTCTCTTTCGGCAGGCCCTATCTCTCCCTACTCTCTCTCTCTTTCTTTCTTTTGGCCCAGCCTGCCTTCCTCACTCCTTTTTCGGCCCAAGGCGCAGCAGCAGGCTGCCGGCCCAGCTAGCTCACCCGACCCGATTCACCCGTGTGACCCAGTTCACTTTGCCTCCTCTTCTCTCTCTGACACCGTGGCCCCACTTGTCGGTGCCGTCTCCCACCTCTAAGCCACCCCTGCAACACATCCACCACGCGGTCGCCGGCCGTTTTCCCCCGTGCCGCACGCGCTTTGCGTTGTTCGTGCGACGTCGCCGCAACCGTTCACCTCCCAGCTCGGGCCCACGCATCAGGCTCATCTCCCTCCCGATCGCACCAGAGACAGACTCGAGTCCGCATGCTGCACCCTGCGCTTCGCCCGGACGTTGCGCCGCCAGTGCCGCCCGTGCGCCAACATCGCCCTACGTACGCTCGTGCGCTTCGCCCACACCGCTCGGCCGCCCAGCTCTTGTGCGCCGTGCTTCGCACCTGAGTCGCGAACCCTCGTGCGTCTGAATAGTGTGCCGCCCGCCTGGCCGTCGTGTCCGCACCCCCTGGCCGCCTAGCTCGCGCCGCACACCTCGCTCGTGCCGCACGCCTCGCTCGGCTCCGAGCAGCTAGCTACCTCGCGGGCCGCGACGCTCGCCCTCCCGCATGCATGTCCGCCCCGCGCCTGCTCAGTTCCCGCACACGCGCCGCACTTGCACTTGAAAAATCGTCGCCTCTTCACTCCTCCATCAGTAACGTGTCCACCATAATCACCATCAATGGTTGCTTTCACCATCGCCATTAATGGCCGGCCTCCTCTTTAATCCTCCGTGGCCGCACCGCTTCATCTCCACTTGCAGTGCCACGCCGCTCGGCTTCAATGATCGATGGAACAATCAACCGTGCAGTCTCTGTTTCTCCTTCCTTCTCTTCCAGAAACGGCCGCCACTAAGGCCATCAATGGCCAGCCGTTACCCACTTTTAATCTCCACCAGAGCCGCCTCTGTTTCCCCTTCAGAGCCTATAAAACCAGGAGCTCGAACCCTGTTGCGCCCCTGCTGCATCACCTCGCCCTCGCATCCTGCTGCTAGCCCTGTTCTCGCTCTAGTCTGCTGTGCCCCGCGGCATCGACGTTGCCCGTCGAGCGTCGAAGCCGGGCAGAGCGTCGCCGGCCTCACCGTCGTTCATCGGCTACAAGCCCTGGATCCAAGCTGACGCGGCCAAGAAGACAACGACGCCGATGTGCACGCTCTCCACCAGTCTCTATCCGCGTCTCCTATCACTGAAGCGCCATCACAACAAGAAACCCGTGCACCACCACTCGCAAGCAGAGCACCTCCGGCCGGCCGTTCCATCAGCCAGGAACTCTCCAAGATAGAACCACCACGGGCACTACGACATCGAGCTGCAGCACGCCAGCACCCAAGCCGGCTACCATCGTCCGTCGCTCTCGTCGTTTACGGCCCATCCCGTCGTTCATCGCCGCCGTCCAAGCTCTGGTCCATCACCACTCGCCGTCAAAATCCGTCCGGCTTCGTCTCCTTCCGTAGCAGAGGCTCACAACGAGCTGTTCGTCGTCCGTCGTTTGCCTTCATGTCCGGCCACTTCTGCTCGTCTCTGCCGCTGGTGAGAACCGCGTGTTCCCAGACTCCTTCTCACGTACAAGAATGTGTGTAGCAGTGCAGCTTCAGTGCGTGCTCTTCCTGTTTCTCCTCCATGCTTCATGCCTATATACAGGCTAATTCGTTCCATATCTCCTGCATCAGTGTCTACCGATCCATCACGTCAATCGTCGAGGCTGCTCGCTAATATTTATGCAAGGTTGCCGTTCGTCCGACGACTGAAGCTGCTGCCATCATCGCTTGCGTTCACCATCACCGATCACACTAGGGGTAAGAAGATTTCTTACGCTGGCCTTCTTCCATTCTGTGCTTAAATGCCGTTTTGCACGTTCTCCGGCCATCACCTGCAAGTTTGCAACAGCTACTACACGAGTTCTTCATGCAATCCATTCAGTTATTCAATTCATGGTAATATCAGCAGTCAGCTTACACATCTCGAGCACTCACGTTAGTCTTTGGTGCTACTGTAAGTTGTTGCCAACAGAGATTCCAGCACCTTTGATTCATCTTATTCTTAACCGTGTGGCTTATCTCATAGCAATATCATATCATGATACTAATAGACCTCTATCCTTGCCGAATATCAACAAGCTAATGTATTTCACATATCTGTTCATTCCTTGCATGATGTGAGCATACCATCATGCTGATGTCATAAACACTTCTTTTGCATCAACAATGTTTATCCATGCTTTCATGCATGTTCTTGCCTACGCTAGAAAGCAAGCAGGCAGTACAAATACACCATCATGATGTCAGCATTACATAGTGCTTATGTCATATACATGTTTTTCCTTCAAAATACAATTCCAGTAAATTTCAGCATATGTATTTCAGTAATATAGTCTATCTCTTTTCTTTTATTTCAATCTATCTGTTATCTCTTGTGTCTCAGGAATCTTCTCTGATAGCCCATCCAATCTCTAGTTAATCATGATTAGATCCCTAATCCTTGTTTAATCCATAGATCCCAGGTTCTAGCCCGTTTAAGCTCGTTCTTGTTACGTTAGATTCATCTCACAATAAAATACAAGTTAGTGCTAATGTTTACCCTAAAATGTGTTTTAAGAATTTATCTCAAATTAATTTGATTAACATCTATTGGAATGTCTTTTCTCAATAATAATTGATTAGGACATATGTAACGGTTTTCATATTGAAATATTAAATTGGCTAATATCCAGTCTCATTGTTTTCTAATAAAATCTATCTAGAGCTACGCTTCGGCTTTTCATAATACAAATGTTAAACTAACTAATGTTTATTCAATTTGCTTTCTAAATAAAAGAAATATAGGCTATCTCGAGTTTTCTTAATCAAATGTTAATTTGACTAATATGATTATAAATATGTTTTTGAATTATAATTTGTTTAGTTCAACCCGAGACATAAAGTTGCACGCTTAGATGCTTTACATGCTTCTTTTGAATTCAAATGTTTAATTTGCATAAATCATACTTGAATAATTATAAATAAAATTGTCTTAAGCTCAACATCGTCCTTTTGTATACAAATATAACCTACTTAATTCTAAATAGGGTATTTCTTTGAAATAACCTATACACACGATTTTATTACATTAAAATATATCAAGCACATAGCCTTGTGTGATATAATTCAAATCTCTCGATAGATGTGCCTTTTCAACGATAGTTCCGTTCTTAGTGTTTCTTCCGTTCACGATCCTAGAACCAAACCCTATCCTCTTTTTAAGCCTTTTTCTTGATTGGTGTATTGTTCTTAGTTGTTCTTGTTTGTCTGCTTTGCATGTGTTGTGCCCGATATTTGCTTGGAGTAGAAGATGAAGCTGTTGTTCGGAAGTCTTGAAGATCAAGAGTATCGAAGAGCAAGAGCGGAAGAACATAAGAGTAGTTTTTGTTAGAGAAAGGCAAGTGGTCTTCTCCCCCTGCATATTCTATTTTATCCTATATAATTGCATGACAACTAAGTTTATCTTTTATGATATTGCATAAATTTGATGGGAAATCCTTTTTAATAAGGACATGACTAGACTTTATCCTTGAACCCTTGAACAACCTGGTTTAAATAAATATTTTGGGTAGACAATGCTTATTTGCTTTACCTTGGGATGGTTGCAAATGAATCTTTTATACAAATGAAAGTTATGCATGTTTATTATAAAGCTCATGGTTAATACAAGAACACCTTAATTTAATCAGAACATGGAGAACCACCCAAGAAAATAGTGCAACCACAGTCTATATGGCTCTGGCTTAGCCAATTAATTAGGCATGTGGAACTATCTGATAGCCTTATCCGAAAGGAGCACAGGGGGCCGGAGTTGAAGGGGTATAGCCCGGTTCTTTTGGGGTAGCAGCCTTTGCTAAGGTGCTGACCACTAGGGAGGGTTATGGTCCGCTCCGCTGCTGTAACTGTCGCGGGCTGTTGGTCTTCTGCATACCTTTGTAAAGGCTTCGTACTGGACCCCTAGCCACTCACCTCGGAAGTGTTTAAGGGCCTTGCAAACCCGGGCGACATGGGGAACACGATCTGTGGGTAAAGTGTACAACCTCTGCAGAGTGAAAACTGATCGATCAGCCGTGCTCATGGTCAAGAGCGGCTTGGACCCTCACATGATAATCAAACTTAAAGATGGAATTAAATCGTGGTTCTTATGGCTTTGAGATGAGATGTTTTCTAAATGTTTAAGTGGGTTGGTATGAACTTACATCTAGTAACTAGGCGTTTGTTAATTAAAATTTGACCAATATTAAAATGCTAACCGCTGCAAAGCCTTAGCCTATTCTTGATAGCCTTGCATCTTCCCCCAATTGCTGAGCTCCAACCATAAGTGTGCTCACCCTTGCTAAACCGTTGTTCAGAAGAAGGTGTATGAAGTCCAGAAGATGGTGCTAGGCGTACGCAACCCCCAATTGTTTGCCTATGAAGTTTGGAGCCTTTGCTTCCCAGGATTCTGCTGTAAATCTCTGGTAATCTCTTTTCTTTATGTGATATTGTTTCTGTTATTCACTAATGATGTTACTATATGTATGGAACTAGATCCTGGCATACATATAGGTAGCACTTGGTTTGTTTTGGAAACCGGGTGTGACACAAGTGATCGTGGGGCTCCCCGGATCTTTCTTCTTTTCAGGGAGACTATTGAGTATAGTTGCGCTACACTCCTCGGTGAGTCTTACCACCTCCGTAGTGGCTAGAGCTCGCTTCTTGGTGAGAATGTCTTTGAGATAACATGCGTACGTGGGTACACGTATTGCCTCAAGTAACAAAACAATGATGTAGACCTTCTGGATCATCTCCATGAAGCGAGTGAACTATTCATCCACCGACGTCTTCCTATTTCACTAAGGAAATGGCAAGATGTTGATTTCAATGAATTCTGGGCTTGCCGATGTCCCTTCTGATGCCTTTTCTTTTGCTAGCACCTTCTTTAGCAATACTGGCTCCTCCGTGTCAGATGAGTCATCATTGAAGCCCTCAACTTCTCTTGTGCTCTTCTTGTCAGTTCCTGCATGGTTAGGATATGGCGAATTGTGAGTTGTCTTACCACCTCTTGTGGTTACTGCATTTGCATTTTCAACAGGAGGAACGACAGCTGCCAACTGGGCTAATTGAGCTTCTCACATTTTATTAAAAGTCAGCTGGTTCTTAAGAGCAGAAGAAAGACCATCAAGCTTAATGTTGAGGCTCTCCAAAGTTTTATCATAGGTAGCCATCTTTTTGTTAACACCATCATTGATTTTGGCCTGCCCGTAAACAAGATCTCTCAAGGAAGGTTGGTTAGGATTAAAAGAATTACCTTGGTTACCTCCTTGATAATAAGGGCATTGTTGGTTCCATGTTTGGCCTCCTTGTGGATGATTCCGTTGTTATTGCCATTCATTTACATCACGTCCTCCTGAATTTTAGGGCAATGACTCCCTGAATGCCCAGTGTTACCACAGACCTCACAAGTCATATGAGAGTCCATAGGTAGAGTAGTGGTGGCCATGGCAGCCTTCTCATTGGTACAATCATCCAATCTCTTCATGAGGAGATCCATCTTGGCGGTCAGCATATCTGCTTCCTTAACAGTATGCGTACCCCTCTGATGTGGTTGGAGTTAATCATCACTCCACCCTAGATTGGAAACCATCTTCTTGATAAGTGATTTTGCATTATCAATAGTGAGCGAGAAGAAAGCTCCTCCAACAGCAGCATCAATATGACCACGTGTTGACGGTCCTTAGAGCAAACATTAAGTCGTCAACATTACTTGGAATAAGAGAAAACTAGCATCTCCCACTAACATATTATCTAGTTTCTGTTAATAAGCATTTCAGGGAAGAAAAGTTGGAAACAAGGGAAAACCGTGCAGAACTACAAGACTTACACGAAGACCGAAATACGGTGATTCCGCATGGTCAAGAATGGGCCAAAACCGAAGCAAAACAAGACAATTCAAGAAGGGCCCACAAACCAAGGCAAGCCCAGGGGCCCACCAGCCAAAGGCGGTGGCCAGATGGGCCAGGCTTGGTTAGGCCGACCCACTGGTTCGGCCGAACCAGGAGAAAGGCGGTTGGCGCCCATCTTTCCCGCCAAGATTTTCCCACGCAAGGCATAGGCGGTGGAGGTGGAGTTGGTGCCAAGAAGCCCCGGGAACCACCTCTACCACCCCTATATAAGGAGGCCTCTACCCCCCTTCACAACACACCACACAAGAGCCTCTCTCTCTTCCTCTTTTGTATTCTTTAGTTTAGATGGTGGAGCTTAGGCCTAGAGCTTTCTCGTTAGTAGTGCAGAGCAATCGCCTTGGGTCGGTTGGCTTCAACCTCTGACCTACGGTATGGCTTTGTACTCAACTCGTATTCTTTGTATTTATACTGAGTTTGGTATTTCTCCTACTCTTATAGTATGTTATACCATGTTATATACCTTCATGTGCTATAATAGTATGTTTAGTATAGGTTTACCTTATTGTAACGGTGGGGTGTGCCTTCGGGCTTGCTCTAGCTCTATGCCTGTGGGTCATCATGGCTCGGGTTCCGAGGGGCTAGTAGTAGTGAATACGGCCGTGAGTGTGGTGCTCAAGTGTCGTAGGATCCACAACAGATGATCATATTCCACGGTTCGAGGGGTAGGTGTACGGGTGGTGACAGCCCCGTACATCCCTTGCAGTCCCCCACGTGAGTCTATGGTGTCGGAGTTCTGAAAGATATCCCTCCTGGCAGACCAGGGGAGGTATTCTCCTCGGTGCAATAGGATAGCTCTAGACAAACCGTATGATGTATACTTTTGCTAGTATATACAGAACTAAGGACGACTCTAGTGCCTGCTCCTACTAACCTTTAGTTTATCTTTATTCTTTATTCTTTATTCCTTATCTTAGATGATGGCCAGTGTGTGTGTCACATTACCCTTATTCATATCATATATATCATTTATCTTATTATCACTTACCCCTGTATTATTCTTTGGTACGCTTTAATTATTTATATTGTCCTTGATATGTACCCGATATATCCATACGACATGATCACACACACACACACACACACAGACAAACACACACACACACACACACACACACACACACACACACATATATATATATATTCATAAGTCTATCTCCTAGTAAAAAAATAAATAACGATACCCTTGGGAATACTCATGGGTGAAATGCTACAACTGGTTAATAAATACATATCTGTACACTTGCGGATACGCCTTCACCCCATAAATAAGGCTCGTCTCTTGATAATACTATCAGGTCTTGTACCTAGTAGTAATACCAAGAATGCCCACTCACCATGTTTTTATAATTAATATCACCCTAGTGGTGATTTCACAAAAACCACCAACTAGTCATTCTGATGCTGTTGCTAAAGGTAAAACTTTAGTGATGTCGTAAGAAATGTCAACAAGCATTTCTGGCACCGTTGCCAGGGAAGATGGCAAAAATAAATTAAAATATAAAAATAAATAAATATATATATATATATGTGTACATAATCTTTCGTATGGATTATCGATGCATATTCTTGGCTATATGATTAAGTAGGTAGCCATTGCTTATGCAGGCTAACACTTGATATTTGTTTTCTCCTTATTGGATTGAGAACAGGGTAGTGTATGACCGGTTTTGACCTGCTGGTAAACTTTATTGAAAATCCGAAACAGATTGTAAGAAGGGTTAGACTTCGCGTCAACCCCGCTCCCAACTTTCCAGCGGCAGATGAACCAGTCGAGCAACAGCCACTAGTTGCTATGGCTGAGAAGACCTTGCATGAGTTCTCCGTTCCCTCCACTAGCAATCTAGCCACAGGCCCCGCTGCCAACGTTTGTGATAGGAACTTCGAGCTCAAGACCAGCCTTATCAACATGGTGCATGCTAGCCCGTTCTGTGGCATGCCTAACGAGGAAGCCAACATGCATCTACAATAGTTCCTTGCCCTGTGCGACACTATCGTCGTACAGGGAGTTGCACCAGATATCATCAGACTCCGTCTGTTTCCCTTCTCCCTCCTGGGGAAGATGAAACAATGGTTCTACAAGGACAAGGAAGCTGTCAATACTTGGGCCAACTGTTCCCAGGCGTTTCTCGCTAAATTCTTCCCGTTGGGTAAAACCAACGCCCTTCATGGGAAGATATCAAGCTTTCAGCAGTCCAGCATAGAAACAATCCCAGAGGCGTGGGAAAGGCTGCAAGATTACATCCTTGCCTGCCCACACCATGGAATGGAGGAATGGTTAATCCTCTAAAGCTTTTACAATGGGCTAACCTCATCATCATGTGCCCATCTTGATGCTGCTGCTGGGGGGACCTATCTTGACCTATCAGTCACTAAAGCCAAAGAACTCGTTGAGAAGATGGTCTCCAATCAGGGCTATAGTGAAGCCCGTACGCGGGGCATGCATACCGTCAAGGAAACGGACATGCTAATCGCTAAACTTGATCTCCTTCTAAAGCGTATGGATGATCGGGAGAAATCCACGGAGTCCAGGCATGTGCAAGCACTCAACTCGCACTACACGTGTGAAGTTTGTGGCAGTGGAGGACACTCGGGGAATGACTGCCCCGAGACCCGCGAAGAACTATCGTTCGTGAACAACTACAACAATGGGTATCATCCCCAAGGAGGTCAAGGGTGGAGCCAGTCGCGTCCACCATACCAAGGAGGGAACAACCAAGGTAACTTCAACCCTAACCAACCCTCCTTAAGGGACCTTGTCACTGGCCAAGCTAAAACTAATGAGAACCTTTCAAAAAGCTTGCCGCCAATGACAAGGCCCTAGAAAATATAAATGCTAAACTTGATAGTTTATCCTCTTCTTATAAAAATCAACTGAGCTTTAATAAAATGATAGAAACCCAGCTAGCTCAGTTTGCTACCGTTGCTCCTATCTCGGAAATCGGGAAAATCCCCGGGCAACCCGAGAATGTTAGTGTAGTTTCCATTAGTTGGGAACCACGCTATCCTAACCTTGCAGGAAGGACTTGGTTCCAAGCCAACAACTGGGATGAGCCGGCAATTGAAGAGGAAGATCCAAGCTACCCAGCAATAAGCAGCACGTTGTGGGACTATCATGTCAAACAAGCCTTATGTGATCTCGGTGCGAGCATCAACATTATGCCCAAGGCCATATACGACACCATAGACCTCCCCCACTTCTACATGGTACCCACCAAGATCCGTGTGCAGCTTGATGATTCAACCATCCGGTGTCCCGAAGGCATAATCCCTAATGTAGCAGTCAAAGTTCAAGGCAACTATGTCTTTGCAGACTTCGTGGTTCTTAATACCACAGGTGACTCTGAAATACCACTCATTCTTGGGCGACTGTTTCTCCGAGCCACCCAAGCACAAATTGACGTCAGCAACAGTACGATTAGAATGAAGGTTTAAGGAAGAACCAAGGTATTCTGGTTCCAATCAAAGAAAGAGTTCTATTACAAAGCACCCTCCGACCAAGGCTAGAGTGTCAAAAGAAGAATAAGGAGTCGTGGCAAGTCCAGAGCATAAGCCCCGACTTCACAAGAGACACGTGTGTCATCACCGAGGAAGTATAGCCTCATTACATTCATGAAAGCATTCATGAAGAAGGAATTAGAAATGACCGACAGGAGTATTGGAGAAATCAAGCCCCCAAGAAAGAAGGTGACGATACCATCTTCAGAAAGTACATCAACAGCTACTATGTCGCCAAGGTCTCGAAAGAATAGACGGGTGTGGAAGCCCAAGCACACACTGTCGGCTACGTCCTCTTCTCCGGTGGTAGATGCGTCAACACCAAACGTGTCAGGAGCTCCATCCACAAGCTAGAACTTGATGGAGAAGTCCTGCTCAACAGACTCAAACTGTTGAGCTCTTGCCAAAAGTAAATTGGTATTTATCTCATATTTAATTTCTCCAGAATTTTAATTTTTCCAAAATGCATGTTTAATATTTCAAAAAAAATTGCATATGCATGCTAGAATTTATTCTAGTCCATTTACCTTTTCAAAATAAAACCCTGAATTCAAAATATATATATATAAATAATAATAATAAAAATTTTGGCTTGAACAAAATCATCAAAAATATTTTGGAGCAATCCTGGTGACCAACTTTGGTGGGGCACCACACGAGCTAAGCAATATAGCCGTTGTGGGTCGGTGGGCCAAAGTTGGCGGCCAGCGGGCCCCGCGCTGGGTCGGCCGAACCAACGGTTTGGCCGAACCACGACTAACGGCTCTTGGGCCCCACCACCTCCAATGTCTAGGAGCCCAAGCCCAACGGCCATTTCCCAGGGTACCGCCTCCAAACTCCTATAAAAAGAGGCCGAGAGGAGGTGTTGATCATCCATTCAACATTTCTCTCATTCACTCCCTCTCAATCCCTTTTTGCTCCTTAGTTTTCTTGCGAAGCCTTGTTCAAGTTCGAGTTTGTGTTTGTGTTCTTGTTCATTCGAGCTTTCTTTCTCCCTCTCTCTCTTGTCTTCGTCGCTACAAGGAGCCAACTCTTGGAGAAACGACTCACAGGTAAGTAGTTCAATTTGTTTCATTAATATAACCCGCTTGCAAGTTGTTTATGTTGTGCTCCACCACCATGAGAGGGTTTGGAAGGAGACTCTCTGGTGCTATTCAGAGAGTGACGGGATTGAGCTCAAGCCACTCCTATGCAAGCTCAAGCACGCCTCACTCCCACGACTACTTGCATAGTCCGATGGAGGAGGATGAGGAGGTGCAACAAGAGGTGCCGCAAGGAGAGCCACCACAAGGAGAGCAAGCTCAACCACAAGCTGCAGAGGAGGAAGTAATCCTTCCCTACCTCCACACTAACCAAGAAGTACAAGCCTACACGCTCCTCATGGATCAAGTCTTCGCCCACACCAAGGACTTCGACTCTGACCTCCTTGAGAGCACAGGTATGGATGTCGACTTTGCTAACATTTGGCATGCAATTGGATGGGATTCTTTTGTGCCTATTTCAGAGGAGGGCTCTCGGTCCCTCACCATCTAGTTCTTATGCACCTTGCAATACAATGATGATATTCTTTCCTTCCGCCTCTTTGGGCAAGAGTACACACGTACTTGGAAAGAGTTGAGTTTATTGCTCGGGTTTCATAAGAAGTGCAAGATCGACTTCAACAAAGTCGTCTGTGACTACGATCGCCATTCTTTCTGGACGAGCATCTCGGGCCAAGTGGTCGTCGGTAATTTCAGACCTCGCTGCAATGATATTCATCATCCTACTTTGAGGTTTATGCATAAATGGCTTGCTGTCTCGCTCTTTCCTAGAGATGATGTTAGATCTGTTCGTAATGATGAGCTTAAAATTCTTTATGCCATGATAAATAAAATTAAGGTTTCTCCTGTTAAGCCTATGATCATGCAATGGTTAGACAATTTAAGATGTCTGGTCCTGTTGAGTGTACCTCCTTGATCACTCACATCGCCGCGAGAGTCGGGGCACTCCAAGGTAATGTTGTGCTTTATCTTCAACCTGAGTGCATTTACCTTGAGGAAGCTTTATTTATTCAAGGACATATTCTTAAACATGCCCAGGACCAGTCTCTTGTGTTTTTCTTCCCCGGTTATGCAAATGATATCCCGTTACCTAACCCAGGACTTCATTTGTATAAGTCGCGAGTGCTAACCTTTCAGCTCCTACCTCGAGAAGAAGCTCGTAGGAGTAGTGTTTCAGGCAGAGAAACCCAAAGCAGGTCAAGAAGGGAAGCGAACACACCTCAGCATCCCCAATCATGAATAGAAGCGGGCACATCATATCAGCTGCCACAGTCCCAGCAGATTCTACAGCAGATGTACTAGGCGGGGTGAGTTCCAGCTGGACAGATGCCAGGGCTAGTCCCCATGCACGATCTAGGCTGGGGTCAAACCCCGCAACCACATGAAGCTGGAGGTTCATTGTGGCAGGCTCATCAGATGCCAGTACGCTCACCTGGGTATCAGCCCGGTTGGGATCAACCATCGCAGCCACATGAAGCAGGAGGCTCGGGCTGGCAGAGCGCAAGCAGCGCAGATTGGGAGCAAGGACGACCATTTCACCTCACTACATCCAGCTGTTGTGGTCCTCCTACAGTTGGTGCATAGAGGTCCTTCTCAAAAAGAAGAAGGTGCAGCAACATTGCAGACCTCACAAGCTGGATAAACAACCTCGACGTTCAGACAGGTGACATTCAAAGCACTCTTAACACACATGTCGAGAACTTTGCTTCTTTTCAGCAGCAGGTGGATACACAATTCAACAACCTCAATGCCTCACTGCAAAGCACCAACATCAGGCTTACTTCCACTCCCAAGGGCTTCGACCCCCATCAACAACAGTGAGCAAAAGACAAGCTTGGGGGAGAACACCCCCAAGGGAGGTAACCCATATCATCTCTTGTCTTCATATATCTGTCTCTTTCTTATGCATATAAAAAAAATTGAATATGATAAAAGGAATAAAAACATTTCTTGCTTTCTTAGTAGGGATGTTTAGTTCTTCCTCATTGAAATGATGAATAGTTGCTCTGCTTAATTTCTTTCTTGTGCCTAGTTTACAACTTAGTTCTCTCTCAGGTTTTGAGTTTGTTAGCTGTCGTTTGCCTTTCAATCTTGAAACCTTGTGGGTCGCAAGTACATGATCTAAGTCTAGGTTGTTGCTTGGTACGATATGGTATAATAGAGTTTGCCATGGTCTTGTTCTGAATGAAACTTGACTTCTGGAGTTTTTGTTTTCAAAAACCAAAAATAATAGTTCCTCAATGATGATGGCATGTCCCACTAGAGCCTTGTGTAGGATCGTCGTATAAACCCAGCACATAGGCTGCTTGTCATTACATTGAGCGTTGTCAAACAGTGTGACCCTTGAATGGTCCTTGTCATGCTTTCTTGATCAAGATCACGTACACTCCACATCCACATTCATGCCGACTTCTACACCGGATGTTACGCATTTGCCTTCATCCTTGTGGAATGATAGGTTCCATCTCTATGTCATGACTCCTCCCTATTCATCATTCAAAAAGATGTGGGCTATGCAAAAGAAAGAAAAGAAAGGAAAAGAAAAAAATGAGAGAATAAAATCCATGCCAAAGTGCATGTTGGAAAAATAAAAATAAAAAAATAAAAAAATGGACTAATCCAAGTCCATGCAAAAAGAAGAATAATGTACACATCATGGTCCATGAAAAAAAAAGAGAGAAGAGAAAGAAAAGAAATAAAAGAAAAAAGAGATAGCCCATATCTCCGAAAAGAAGGAGGAAGTCATGTGCATAGAGTCCACAAAAAGGTTCACGGTAATAACTAGCACCTATTCTGGGCCTAGTGTCCACCTTACCGTGATACCTCAAAAGCACTTATCATTGATGGCAATAACTAGAATCCATTCTGGGCCTAGTGTCCACCTTGCCATCTCCTTAGTGCTTCATATTGATGGCACTACAGCGATTGGTGGAATTCGCGACGCCTCCAAGTGGTCACTATACGGGGTTATTGGTCGTGATACGTAGAGATTACGACAGATTCAATCCGTCGCTAGGCGTCGCAATTTTGTCCGTCGCAATATGTTGCTGCAACGGTTCCAAAACGGTGTCGCAATAAAAAGCAATTGTTGCAATGGCGCCTGGCGTCGCAATTAGGTGAAGTAGCGACGATCAGTGGCGTTGCAACACAGATTATTGCTACGAAAGGCGTCGTTGCGATAGGTGTTTTTGCGACCACTTTGCTTTGTTGCAAACAAGCGCTATTACAATGAAAGAATCGTGTCGCAATGCGATACGTGCCATTCAATTTTTATGTAGGCTATCACAACGAAGTCGTAATCCATCGCCGTATGCTTGAACCAAAATGCAACTAATTACCGTCGTTATAAAGCACATGGTTCACGCAACCAACTATGGGTCGTCGCATTATGCTTGAAGCAAATCACGACGCTAATTGCCGTTGCCATACACAAAGAGGGTCATACAACCAATGTGGTTCGTTGCCATATGATCCAACGAAATTGCAACACTAAGTCGTCGCCATACACGAAGGGATTCATGCAACCAACTATGCATCGTCGCTATAAGAATGAAACAATTCGCAACGACAATTACCATCGTTATACACATAGATGGTGATGCAACCAACTATTGGTCGTCGCTGTATGCTTCAACAAAATAGCAACGCTAGTTATCGTCGCTATACACGTTGCCGGTCATGCAACCGTTGATGGGTCGTCACCAGATGCTTGAACAAAATCACAACGCTGATTTCCGTCGCTATACACATAGATGGTCACGCAACCAAAGATTGGTCGTCGCCATGTTCTTTAACCAAATTGCAATGATTAGTACCGTCGCTATATGAGTAGGGGTATCGCAACGAAGCATGTGTCGACGCTATATGCTATAGTGATAACGCATCAAATGAATTTTGGTGGCCATATGTATGTACTATATCACTACGAACTATGGTTCGTCGCTTTTGGCATAGAGGAAATCACAACAAAATATTGGTCGCCATAGGATACACGCTGGATGCCCACCATCCCCAATTTCGGATTCTTTCATGCAACAAAAATATTCAAAACATAGATTGATGGAACCAATGTACATTCATGTCATTCAAGACCACAATTATTCATATAACAAAATAAAATTCACCACATTAAATTTTGCACTCTTGTCCATCACTCACATTAATAGTAACAAAGTTTGTAAAGAGCCTAGCATCACTCCCACCCAGTATTGTTGAAGATCTTCATCATTTCTGGAGCTGAGGTTTGCTTGGAGGATTGAGCTTCTTGTTTGATGCCGAAGGGATTTTATTGGCCGATCTTGAGTCTTTTCTCGGCTCCAGAGCTTCTCTTTCCATGCCATTCTGAATGTAAAGAAATTAGAGAATTACATCATATGAACCCAATTTGTCTTGTAATGAGAATATGCAGCATCATATGGATTGCAAGTAGAAAAATATAAATGGCATTAAGAAAGGACAGTTCAGTTAGTACCTCTTGTGCTCTCTTCTTTCCTAATCGCGTCTTAGACTGATTCACCAGCGTGTTTGAAGGGATATATTTTGTAGGTGCAGAAGAAGGTGCAGAAGGTGGAGCACGATTATCATGTTTCTCGGTGAACAATGTCTTGGTAATGTTGGCACTTATATGACTGATGTTAGGTGGCACATTTTCTTTGTCTTTTGTCACGGTGCTTGATGGATGCATCTGGAATGTATAGTTTTATATCGGAACTATATCAGTTGTGATTAAAAGCACGACACCATGCATTGCATCATGATTGGAAAGCTTGTTCGGTGTCGTTACCTGGGTTGTTGTTACATGATCCTGCATTACTGGTGTTGCAGGAATGTTTCCCTCCAGCCTTGTATGTACAGCTTCATTAGAACTACTATTGATGGTTTAAGAGGGAGTCTGCACATTGTGAAAGAGGGCAGGTGAGAGATAAGTGGCATAAATATGCATTTTCTCAATCACAACCAAGTATTGTCGTTACCGTGTTTGTTGTTTCTTGACTCTGCACTAATGTTCTTGCAGCAATGCCATCCTCATCGACCCTAGGGTCAACTTGACCTGTACTGTTGTTGGATTGAGGTGTATTCTGCTTATTTGAAACAATGGAAGGTAAGATATTAGCTGCATTGGCCAAGTTATGAACACAATAGGTACAATCATCTGGTTACCTCTGAACATGGCAGCAAGTGTTTGATAGGCTCGATCATCTTTGCAAATTGTTCATGCATTTGCTTTTCCATCATTTTCTTAAATTTTTGTTTCTCGCGTTCCTTGTCAGCTTCATGCATCTTGGATATTTCTTCCAGTTGACGTTCTCGTGCTTTGACCTTATCGAGCTTCTCATGTAACAACCTCTCCTGATACACTTTGTTGCTTCTTGGAGTGGACATGTAACCAAGGCCACGTGACATGGAGGATTTGACATGTGTTCTTTCCCTGTATGTTTCCTGGAAAAATTTCTCTTCATCTTCATCTTAAGGAGTGGAACTTGTGTCTTCACCCCCCTCATCTGGATTTACTAGTCGAGCTAATTTCCTAACTGTACAATGCTGTGGGCAAGAAAAAATTGTAAGATAGAAAACTGTGCCCATGGTTTGATTCAAAATTAAACAAGTGTTATGTGCACGCAAGGTTACAATCAAATTTATACTCATATAAATAGTCTTAGCCAACTCATTTCTCCATTTTCCATCCCTAGAGTGAGTAACCTTCCAAAGTTCCAACTGGCGTGGCTCAGCACTAGTTTTGGGATCTCGCTACGATTGCATCATTACACGGCATCAATATATGATTTTCTTATGTAGATAGTGAAAGATGAGAATATTGTAACCAATCTTTACCTTTTTCCAACTCCACTGAGAGTAAGGTTTCGAACCCGCCGAATGGTTGCTAACTAGATAGCCGCGATTGTCAGAGTTCTGGGTGCTGTGCTCCTGCAAAAAGTGAACCAGTGCTGTTAAGTGATGAAAGGTTGAACTCATCTTCTATATAACTCACAATGTTGTTCTTTAATTTAGTAGAAAAAATTGTACCTTGAATATTTTTGTTCCAAAGTAGTGGCACAAATAGTGCCACTCCACAATGTTTAGGTCAGTAGGCTTGTACCTCATTCTATCCGGATAACTGTTGTACGCCTTGTATGTAGCACTCAAGTCGCCTCGCCAACCTTTTGTAGCGTTCGTGGGCAATCTTCAATATCTTTTCCTCTGGATTTTGAATGCCCTCAAATTCCCATCCTTCCTGGTGGGAAGGAAACTTGTTATTCATGCATGATTCAATCATAACACTGGATATGAATAAAATAAAGAGAATGCATCTACTATATTAAATTAACAAGGTGCATGCGGTGGACATTGACTTACCATTACAGCTTTTACAATCTCTTTCTTGACTACTGGAAGCACTTCACTCCAATATCAGACTCCAATTAGTGGAGCCCTGAGCCTAGTATGTACAACAATCTCATCAACAAAGGTACATCTATTTTCTCCACAGGGACCACCCAACTTTGATGAAAATTGGATTTTCAACTTTTCGCAGCCAGATCTTGATCTCTTGGCAACTGTAGATAACCCTTTCAGGGTTCCACGGCCAACATTCTTGCCACCTACTTGCACTCACACCAGAGAAAATAACATTCACTACTGAACAATAGCAGTTGCAGAATCCAATGAAAAATAAAGAGTGAAGTTTCTCGAGGTGTAGAGCTTTTATAACCTTTTGTCTTCCTTGGTTTCCTAGCATGCGATGGAAGTTGTGGTGGCGGCATCGTTTCTGGTGGCGGCGTCGGGCTGCTGTCATTGCTCTCATCTTGTTGGGGTATGACTACTTCTGTAGGTTTAGCTTAAACTTTATCATACGCCTCTAAAAAAATGGAAAACACATGCACTTAGAAGGTTCAAATTTTTCATCACAAATAAGCTGCAGTCGACAAGGAAAAAGGATTTACTAATTTCTTTGATATATCTGACACTAGTTAACCATTTAGTGTACGCTTTAACTGTATCTTCCCTGAAGTCATCGTGAAGGTCTGCAAATTAATTAGAAACACTGGTATGAGTATAATGTGCAGTCAAGGCTACATGTGGCTAGTGTAAAACAAGCAACATACGTACCACAGTCCTCATCTTGCTCTTGAAGCCAAAATTTGTAATCATCAACATCATAGGAATCTTCATCATCAGAATCAGGGTCATCATCACGATTATACTGCCGCCTCTAAAGTTTCAGGGGTGTAACACTAACCCCCCCTGCATCAACAGCAGTTGTTGACAGTACCAACCTTAATTTCCTCTCATTGCTTGACTCCACATACTGAACCATTTGCAGTATATCTTTCTTAGATTTAATTTCAATAGGACTCGCTGCACGGGTATAATCTTCATTTCTCTTCATGTAGTACATGTAGTCCCGCTGCTCAAATCCAAACATTTCTTTAATATCTGTCAGGGCACTAAAGTCTATAACACCCTTGTCCAATGTAGCAGAGAAGTATTGTGGTTTTTCCCCATGGATTTCGATTAGTATAGTCCACACAACACCTGTCATCGGAGTCTCTACACGTGCACATAAATATTAATACGGCAGCATGGACAAATTCAGACGTAGTACTAATAATGGTGTATGCATATATGTATATATATACTAGTAGGAAGTATGTGGAAAACAAATATGTAGTGGTCAAATAGCACAATGCCTATTCAGCTCAGCGAGTTTCACAACAACAATTCGTTTATGTTACAAATTTTTAGATAGAGATAGACCTGCATGAGCACATAACTATGAACACATATTTCTGATTAAGGAAAAGACGAAACAATAGAAGGATGTTGAAAATAAAGAAATAAAATGATGCACACATGTATCCTCATAGGAATGTAAATTTTAATGGATAAATCAAATGAGATTGTGCTGTCATCAAAGGGAGGTACATTCTAGAAAGTGTAGTTGTGGCTCATGAGTTAGTTCATATTTTCAACAAAAGTAAGGAGCCAGGTCTGAGATTGAAGTTGGATTACGAGAAAGCATATGATAGAGTTAATTGGGAGTTTCTGTTTGAGATACTTTCATCTAGGGGTTTTAGTAAGAGATGGACATGATCCAGATACAAAGCTTAGTAAAAGGTGGCTATGCAGGGGTCTATCTGAATGGGGAGGAGAGTTCCTACTTTAAGCCTGGTAAAGGTCCAAGGCAGGGAGACCCTATTTCTCCCCTCCTGGTGTGTGTTGGTTGACCATTAAAAACTTTCTAGCAACTAAATGCCATTGCTTCTGCTGGCCTGTGGGCTATTTGGAAGCTAAGGAATGAACTGTGCTTTCAGAACAAAGCTTGGCAAAGCATGGAGGGGCTTCTGATGAGACACATGCTGATTTGGCAGGAACAAAAAAAGCAGGAGGTGGCGCCAGTGAAGACGACCACCAGCAATATGTTGCCTGTGCGTTTGACCTGAAGAGAATGAGTTGTGCGTCTGTTCAGGCGAGTGGTGTGTGTGTTAGAAACCCAAATAGCAGTGAGTAATCTTCTAAATTTTCTATTCCTTTGGAGTGAGTGAGTGTCCTACGAGACACTAGTGCTTCGGTTTCAGCACTATAAATTGATAAACCTTCATGTCTTTTAATTAAGGCTAGGGCTTTTTTGCCCACGAACTATAAAATAAAATCAAATGAGATTAATGGACAAACATGAGACAAAACATCACGGGCTTAATCAAATTTTCCCTGGTGCTAAACTGACTGACTTTTATAAGATGTGCCAATATATAGAAGAACGACAGCGGCAACGATTCATTGAGAAGTGAGAACCCTAGATGGGATTAGAGGTATACCAAATCGATTGCGTGGTGCGAACAACGTAACTACTGCACACAATTTTATCCTGAAAGCCAGGAAACTCATCAAGAAGGAGTAGAGCGAGGCGGCCGATATGCACCTGATACCTTCAATGTCAATATCGACTTCGAAGACATCGTGCCCATTTCGTTGTCCCAGAAGTTTTCCAATGCTGGCCATGGATGGCCTCGCAGCGCGCTAGGGCAGAGAGGAACCGTCCTACCCCTCCGGCCTCCATGTTCCCATCGTCATCGCCTTCCCGAGAAGACCTGATTCTGTAACTATGGTCGCCGCCGCTGCGCGTGGTTTAGGGGGACGTGGGATGAGGACGTGATATTTAATCTGGGGGGTAATGGCGGGATGTGAAATTTTTTTTGGGCAGAAAATGTTCGGAGGCGATATTTAACTTGGGGGTTAATCAGGCAGGCTGTGAAATTTTTTTTGGCAAAAAAACGGGCTGAGTTTTCCCTCCTGCTGCATGCAGTGGGTCCCACAGGCTCAATTGTTTTCATTTTCGAGAACTTGCCCTTTTAATGTCATTGTATTATATTTTGAACTAATCTTTTTTTGTCATGTGTTTGTTTCAAATTCCAGGCTGTCTAAAGTAGCCTTGAATGAAATAACATATGAATATGGGTGGGATGAGAGATTGTGAGTGCTGGACAATAATAGGAGGGAAGAGTATGGAACATAATTTGCCTTCTCCAGACGCATTTGACAATAATAGGAGGGAAGAGTACTAAACACAAAGCTTGCACTCACAAAATGGTTCAAGCACAAAGCTTGCACACAAAAGCGATACTAAACTCTGCATGCATATTAGATGTCTATCAGTTAGAAGCACAAGTCTTGGACACAAAATCATCACTAATTAATTAAACACCATACATTAGATGTCCATCAGACACAAGCTTAAGGTTTCCACACACAAAGGCATTAGAAAGCATAAGGCTTTCACACAAAAGTAGTACTATATACACTGATTACATTCATTAGTGCCGGCCTAATCACACACCATCTGTGCACTTAGGGAGCGAAATACGTCCGCTTCAGAAGGACGCGAATATTCTCGCCCTTTCGCTTGAGCTGTTAGTTGACAGAGGGGCAAGGAGTTAGCATATATAGGGACACGAAGAAGCCGCTGACAAGTGGGACCCACTAGGTAGTCAACTCATTTGCGTTTACTATTAGTTACTAGTCACCGAAGTGAACTATTTTTTATTTTCTTTTAATGATTTGAAATGTATTTAAATTCTAAGACAAAAAAAAAGAGTTCAAACGAGAAAGTTGTCAATACAATAGTTTTAGTACTTATTGAGATCTACAACTTTTGTGCTGGGCATTTCCCCATCCGAATTACCTTCAACTATTTAAATTTCAGATTTCATCAGTTTAGAAATTCTCAAATTTAGTTGGGGCAACTAATGATTTCAAATGAAAAAGTCATGAATACGAAAGTTGTAGAACTCATCAACATCTACAAACTTTATTTAAGTCACTACTCCATTGACAGAGTTTGAACAATCTAAATTGTAAATTTCAATAATTCTCAACTTCAAGCAAGATTTTTCATACACTAAATGATGACAAGTGGAAAAGTGATGAATACCAAAGTTTCATAATTCATAAAGGTGTACAATATTTGTTTAGGTCATGTTGTCATTTTCAAAAGGTGTAGTATACATTGTCCATTAATCGTAGATTGACTTAGATAGTTTAAGAAACTATCTAAGAGGTCTATCAATTTTGTACTTCATGTTATTACCACTTTAGAAAATGACAGAAAGACCTAAATAAAGTTTGTAGATCTTGATGAGTTATGAAGCTTTGGTATTCATCACTTTTCTTGTTGACTTCATTTTGTGTGTAAAAAAGATTGCTTGTTGTTGTCAATTTGTTAAATTGATGAAACAGACCAACACGAGTAGATTTTTCAAAATATTAGCCTTAACAAGTTGATAACTTGATACAACATGATTTTAGGAATTTGTAGGAAAACCAATGATCTAATTTGCAGTTCATATGAGGGAGAAAAACTAGATACAAGGTTCATGCAGAGATTAAAAATAAAAATTGGGCTTGTTCTTCAAGAAGTTAAAAACACATCTGAACCAGGGCTGACAGGTGGGACCCACCGAGTGCGGAGGACGTGGAAGTCGCTTCTAGATCGTCTGCGCGCTTGTGGCTCGCGTCCCTTCGTGTGGGGCTTCTATGTGTGCCCTTCGTGGTGGGATCCAACACACAATAATATACCCAGATATTCATCTATTTTTATTTTTTATTGGTTTCAATTGTATTTAAATTCTAAGACATAAAAAAAGAGTTCAAATGAGAAAGTTGTCGATACAATAGTTTTAGTACTTATCGAGATCTACAACTTTTGTTTTGGACATTTCCCCATCCGAGTTACCTTCAACTATTTAAATTTCAGATTTCATCAGTTTAGAAATTCTCAAATTTAGTTGGGGCAACAAATTATTTCAAATGAAAAAAATCATGAATACGAAAGTTGTAGAACTCATCAACATCTGCAAACTTTATTTAAGTCACTACTCCATTTGACAGAGTTTGAACAATCCAAATTGTAAATTTCAATAATTCTCAACTTCAAGCCTTAACAAGTTGATAACTTGATACAACATTATTTTAGGAATTTTTAGGAAAAACAATGATCTAATTTGCACTTCATATGAGGGAGAAATACTAGAAACAAGGTTCATGCAGAGATTAAAAAGAAAAATCGGGCTTGTTCTTAAAGAAGTCAAAAACACTTCTGAATCTAGGGCCGATAAGTGGGACTCACCGAGATGCGGAGGACATGGTTTTGGGGGAGGAGAGGCAAAAAGGAAAGAGAAGAGGGCAGTTTGGCTTCATGAGGAAATCTAAATACACAGCACTGGTTTCCATCCTAAAGGCAATGACATGTCTGCCCAGGGAAGCAAGGGCCCACACTGCTTTTGGTCACATAAGGCCATTAAAAATCATCTTAGCATTCATTACACTAATTTGGAAACATCAAATCTATAGAAATTCGAAGACATAAAAAATGATTTAAAATGAGGAAGTTGTCATTACATTTGTTTTGAAATTATGGAGATCTACAACTTTTATTTTGGTCACTTCCCCAAAAGAGATTTCTTCAACTATTTAAATTTCAGATTCCAAAAGTTGAGAAATTCAAATTTTTTTTGGGGGTAATAAATGATCTCAAATGAAAATGTCATGATTAACAAAGTTGTACAACTCATCAGCATCAACAAACGTTACTTAAGTCATTAATCCCTTTGACAATGTTTGAACAATCCAATTTTTGAATTTCAATAATTCTCAACTTCTAGCAAGAAATTTGAAAATGACATAAACACCTAAATAAAGATTGTAAATCTTGATGAGATATGAATCTTTGGTATTCATCACTTTTCCATTTGACATCTTTAAAAAATATTGATTGCAGTAGTCATTTTGTTAAATGTTCTTTTTTTTTTGAGAATCCATTTTGTTAAATGTTCGAACAGACTGACACGAGTAGTTTTTTTTCAAAATATTAGCCCTACTAAGTTGATAACTTGATAGAGAATGATTTTAGGAATTGTGCTTGTTCTTCAACAAGTCAAAAACACATCTGAATCTAGGACCGACAGGTGGGACCCACCGAGACTTTGTGTGGGGTTTCCGTGTGGTCCCTTCGTTGTGGGCCCATTTGTCATCTGAACGGGGATGTCAACAATGCGTCCCTACTTCCCTTTTATTCTATACAAGACTACTCGAATAGAAGGCAAACGGTCTCGCCGCCTAGGAAAGTAGCACTTCGCCTTCTTCCCCCAAAGTGTCCCATCCACCGCTAACCTTGCTCACTCACAGATGCATCGCCGCCGCCGCTTCATCGCCCAATTCCATTGCCCCGATGGCACGCACGAAGATGACCCCCCGGAAGCTTGCACCGGGGCTCGTCGGCATCAACGCGATCCTTGCCCCGGCGGCCCAGGGACCAATGCAGCACGGCGGCGCCGCCCCGGTGGCGCAGCTAGGCATCGGAGTCGCTGGAGCCGCGCCATGCCCGCCACGCCCCTTGAACAAGGTGAGCTTAGATTTTTAGATTTGATATGAAAGGTGGGATCTTGTTGATTCCGCTAGGTTTGTGGTTTCGAAGGGGTTTTTTTGGATTGGATTCATTAGGGATATACTGATTAAATGCAACTAGATAAAGCCTAACGAGGGATGTACTAAAAATCTCAGCACTGCAATGTTAAGATGTACTGAAGCATGTTACTTGCGAGATCTTTATACGAAGCTGCTATGTGCCAATCTGTTTTATTCCTTTTATGATTCTTGACACAAGAATAATATAACAGTGTGATTCTTGACAAAATTTAATCTACAAATGAAAAATTCTAATTATTGCTTTGTTGTAGAAAAAGAAGAGGCACCACATCTTCACCGAGGCTGCTTATGATGACGAAAAGGGGAAGTTTTTAGACTGGAAAGACTTTCCAGCATGTTTGGATGAGGTAACACTATACTATTAGTAGCTCCATTCAGTAACAATTTGTTCTAGATAATTGTTGGAGCAGATAAGTGTGTTATTTTTCAAGTGCAAATTTGTTCTGATAAATTATCTAGGGACCTTTGGATTGGCAACTTTGGTACTCAACCAATTAGGCCCTTCTTGCTCATATTTTTGTCATGCCCAGATTTGGCATGCCGTGATTTTTGGTTGGCACATTTGGTGGCCCATTGGTTCTGACCCAGTTTTGCTTTTTATGCAGTCTAAAGGCACCAAGTACGAAGTAGTTTTCTCTAGGAAGTTGAAGTGCACGGTGATGATAGATGATGGTAGTGATGACGACGATGACCCAACGAAACCAACTAAGTCTGGCGACGAGGTGATGTTCCAACAATGTTAATTTGTGCTACGTTACAACCATTCACTAAATCATCACCATTATTCAGCAGCAATAATTTAATGTGCATAACGTGCCGTTGTCTCAAATAATTTAATCTGGCGACGAGCTGCAATTAATTGTGAAGCAAATATATCAGCTTTGTGATTCTTTGTTTTACTGACTCCCTTTCTTAATGCCAGCTTCGAGCCATGGTAGTGCAGCTCGGCAAAGAGATCAAGCGGAAGTTTCAGAGGGGAGAGTACTACACCGACTCTAACGAGGAATGAAGTATCAGCAGTTGGGTTTGTGACCTCACCTGAATCGGGTTGAGTGTCCTTTTGCTAGATGTACACAGGAAGTTTCAGCAGTCACTGGGGTTTAACAGGGGATTTATGTGTCCCTGTTAAACTACAGTAACTGGGCCTATTGTATCTGTCATGGTTGGAATACGTTCTGATGAATTTACTATACTTTTGATCAAGCAACGTATTCAATATCTTACTGGTCGTTTTGTTGTGTTTTAAAAAAGGAAAAACAATGATCTAATTTGCAGTTCATATGAGGGAGAAATACTAGATACAAGGTTCATGCAGAGATTAAAAAGAAACTATGTGGCAAGCGCAGAGGACCTGGCGTGTGGGCCCTTCGTTGTGGGACCATTTATCATCTGAATGGGGATGTAATAAACTATACTAGTTCTAGAATAGAAGGCAAACAGTCTCGCCGCCCAACAATTCGCCTACTTCCCCCAAATTGTCGACTCTTGACGCACAAAACCGCTGCCGCCGCCTCCATCTCGCCCCATCCATTGCTGCAGCAAGCCAAGGAGAGGAGCAGAGCAACGACGATGGCTGAGCGGAGGGAGCACAACTCTAGGAGGCAAGTGCGCGATGCAAATGGGCGCTTCACGCGGTCCCCGGCGACCTCGGTGCCTCCGTCCACATGCGGGCCGGTGGCGCCGCTTCCTTCTCCAATCCGCCGCCCCTCGTCTGCGGCGGGGCGATCAGGAAGCTATGGCATGTTAATCACCCAGCGGCCGTATTCAACCCGCCGCCGCTGTACCACCCTGGGCGCATCTACAGGCGGCCGCGCGGAAGGCCGGTACAGCCACTCGCTACTCCGCGTGGTGGTCGATGAGGACGTGAAGCACGAGGATCCTACTACGCCACCAAGCAATGTAGGATTCACCCCAGGCTAGCAGGGGGAAGAGAAGGTAGCAGAAGCAGATGAGGTAAGTGTGCTATAGGAAATTGGGGTTTTTCTTCTTGTGCTAGTTCTAGTGGGGTTTTTGTTGTGTGTGTCAAATTTCTTGTTATGATACAATGATTCAAGCATTATTTTTGTTAGTAGTCCTGTACAACTTTGATCTTTAGGATTTAAGTGAATTTCTTTTCATGTGAAGACGCTAAGCAAACTCCTAATTGCTTTGAACACAACACTACTTTGTTCTGTGCTAGGATAGTATCCAGTGAAATTGTGTCAGTACAATTGAATACATTCTTGAAAAATAATCACTTTTGCTAGCTTCAATTGTTGCTTGGTTCTCTGATGCTAGATGAAGATTCACTTTTGCTTGGTTCCCTGATACTAGATAAAGATCCAGTTTTGGTAGGTATATTGCAGATGCTAGATAACTTA
Source organism: Cenchrus fungigraminus (assembly GCA_036936925.1). Taxonomy (NCBI): domain Eukaryota; kingdom Viridiplantae; phylum Streptophyta; class Magnoliopsida; order Poales; family Poaceae; genus Cenchrus; species Cenchrus fungigraminus. The sequence goes on along the minus strand of CM072774.1, from coordinate 117,288,526 downwards.
GTTTTTTGATGCATGAAACAATCTCAATTTACACATTTGTGAGTACTTTTTTGGTAGATTCTAGTTTCTTGTGCTATATCACTTGTTATGGTACAATGATTGAAGCACTATTTCTGTTAGATCGAACCTCCAGAGTTTCCTGCCGCTAGGTTGCGAGGGGACAAGTGCACCTGCTCTGGAAGTAGTGGCTATGAGATGAGATCGACCCATCCCGTTGTTCGTATTGCCACGAACTCTGGGAAGCAGGCTTTCGAGTTGCAAAGGTGATGAGAAGGGGAAGTAGCAGAAGAAGATGAACTAGTCCCCCCTCAAACCATCGTACTGTTAATTCCTCATATTTTGCTTAGGTCTGTATCGCTCTGCATGATGTATTTTTTAGTGCGAGTTAACTTAATCGTAGGTTGTTATAACATAAACTAGCTCATATGCTTAGCTTGTTATTTGGTCAAATAGAAACTAGTTCATATGCCGATTTAGTTGGTAGTTTTTATAACAGAATCATCATTTCTTTTTGGTATTTTTTGTCAATAACAATAGAACAAATGCTTAATGCTAGTCTTGCACACATTGTTTACGTAAAAAAATAGGCTTGTAGGCAAATTGCTTTATTACTCAATTTGATGCCAAAGAGTTCTTGCAGGACATGAAGAAGAAGCATTAAAGCTTTGTGATGGCTGGAGGAATAAGAAGAAGAAGGATGAATGGCTAGCTTAACTTTTGTAGAGAGAACTTTGCCTAATCTTAAGTATCATGAGAGACTTGGATTGTAATAATCTATCTTATCTATGTGTTAGACTTGAGAACTTTATTGTAATGTGTGATATTGTGTGTAATGTCTATCTGTAATGCACTAAGTGACTGAATGCCAGTGTGTGATGCATGATTATTTGATGACTTCGTCGATGATTTGTTGTTATGTGTACTGATTGGGTGAAACCGGTCTCATCAATATCCACAATATTTGACAATGTGGTACTACACATGTTATTTCATCTTACATACACTCACGTGGCTCAACGGGATTGGACTAATCAGGTGAACATATAAAATCTTATTCGTATGTGAAAAGTTGTAATTATTCAAATTTTGTAATTAAAACAAAACTAGTTGAAAAAAGATTTTGATACTATATAATTTCAATTGAAAAAGTCATCAACAACAAAACTATATAACTCATAAACATCTACAAACTTTATTGTGTTACTTTTGCAGTTTTGAGAAACTGGTACTATACGCTGGCCATTAATCCTTGATTAATTCACATGGTATAAGAAACTATGCCACAAACTTGTAAAATTTGTACTACATGTTATTACCACTTTAGAATTTGACAAAACGACCTAAAAAAGATTGTAGATATTGATGAGTTATGAAACTTTGGTATTCATCTCTTTTCCATTTGACCTCATATAGTGTAACAAAATCTTGGTTGTATTTGTCATTTTTTGAATGTGAAAACCTTTCTGGATATAAGAAAGACATATGGGGTCACCCTGAGTCATTGACATGTGGGTCTGGCTGTCCAATTTCTGTTAAAGACTGACCATTGACCGATGTTTTTGTACTCATTTGTGGGCCAAGAAGTGGCTGGGTCCACGCGTCATTGACCTTTGTGGAACCGCCGCCACCCCTTCGTCCTCGCACTCCACCCACAGGAACTGCCACCCCTTCGTCTCGCTGCTTCTCTTGCAATCTTCCTTGCCCATTCCCATTACTTCAAAGGCAACCACCCCGCCGTCGCCGCCCCACTCCCATCATTTGCACACCACCAAACCGCCAGCCCCTCACGCGATCACATCTAGTGCAGGCCACCAGAGCGAAGATGAACTCGTCGTCGACGGCAGAGTCCAGGGTTTCTAGGCATCGTCGTGCCCCGAAGCCCGCATTAGCGGGATCGTCGAGGCGCCCGGAGACTGCGGTGGTGACGGTAGCGAGGGGACCCGCGGGGTCGCCCCCGGCGGCGGCAGCGGAGGAATGGGAGCCCGTCCCCGATGTTCCACCGAGATTGAAGGACGCGGACTCCGACCGACGGGTGCTGAAGCGGAAGTCCGGTGAGGGTGTTCAGCCCCCCATCGTCAAGAAGGCCAAGACGGTGGATGCCTCGTCCAGCGAGGAGGAGGAGTACCCGCACAAATGGCAGGATTTCGACTGGGAACGCCCGGTAAGTTTTGTTCCTCCTACCAAATTAATTTGTCCCCTTTGCAATTGCAGAACCTAATTATTAATGTACTGAATAATCACTGAATGTAAGTGATTGTTTCTTTGTGTGAGAAATTGTTCCTGAGTTGTAATTAATTCTATGAGTTCAAATTTAGGATTTCCTAGATAGTATACCATTTTAGGCATTCATGGTACCTAGTACACAAATGTGAACACAATTATGCAGAATATAGTTATGAACAGAAATGGCAAAAACTGATAGGAACCATCTTTGGCATTCTATGCTACCTTGTCATCATGGTATGTTTTACTACAAAAGATTAATCTTATCTTATCTTAAAAATTTACCAGCAAATACACCAGCCTATTGTCCTATTTTTTTGGATGTGCTTGCATTAACTAAAATTGCACTCTGTTTTTAACTGAAATTGCACTCTGTTTAATCAACATCCTGTTAGGCACTCGGTGCTAGCTACTATTCAAACTATAATACATCTGTTTTTGCAAAGTTTGTTGCACTCATAAATGTCTCTTGCATTTTCTGCCAACTTCTATCCCTACTGTTCATTCATTTCCATTATTGCAAAATTTAGTATTAATTCATGTCTCCATTTCTTAATTCAGGGAGGTGGGCCCAAGGTGACATACGAGTTCAACTTTCCGCGAGTCAAGATCTTCGCAGAATGCTCTGAAGACAGTGATGATGAGAATTGTAGGCCCATCTGGCACAAGCGCCCTCCTGACGCCGAGGTATTACTTTCATTCCCTATGTTCCCTCTTTTGCATATGCCAATTTAGATGTACTTATATTTGATAATGCATGCTTATAACATGTCAGATCGAGCGGCTAGTGGAGGAGCTTCGCGTGAAGCTCAAGCGCTGGGTTTATTTCTTCAAGTAGGATAATAGCCACGTTGAAGCAGTAGCTAGTTTTAGGTTTAGTGTAATCACATACTCCCTCCTTCCACAAATATATGATATTTAGGACAAATACTTTAGTTCAAAATGAACTAAAATACTTGTCCTAAATGTCAAGTATTTGAGGAAGGAGGGAGTAGGAATCATGGCTTTTGTGTAGTGACCTACTCCCTCCATATATTAGCAAAAGGCGGTAGAGATGAACAAGTGATCAACAAGTAGAAACTAATGAACAAGTAGGTTTGATGAATGGGGCTTTTGTGTAATGACCCTTGTGAAGTGGCATTACTTAAGTGGTAATATATGGTCCCTGGTGAATGCTTGTGTAACGACCCTTGATGAATGGGGCTTTCGTTATATTAACTATTTGTCGATGGTGAGTGCTTGTGATCTTGAGTGTCATAATCATATCATTATTTAAGTCAATATTATTTGAGTTAAAATGGATCTCTACCAGAATTCTATCAGTGGTTGTGTTCTTGTTTTTTAAGTACAAATCAGCAATGCAATAAATAAATTAATAAACACATTACTTTGTGATCTTGAGTGGCAAAATTCTATCATGTGTTTTGAGATCTGTTATAAGGCGCATTACTTTGTCATAAGGCAATATGAAAAAATTATCCAGAAACACTAGTCAATTTGACATCTGTTTGGTCAAGCAACTGATTCATCATGTACCAAGATCCTTTTTGTGTTTACAAAATTCTGAGCTTAATCAAGAAAAGTGCGGCCCAATCCCCATTGCGATATTCGAAGCCACCAAGTTGCAATTTTGGCGCCTGGCCATTTCAGGTCCCAAAGATCTCGCGTGCTTTCTTCCTCCCTCACTGCCTATAACTTCCACCCCTCCCATCTCCGCCGCCCCCGTCTCACCCACCTACATCACAACGATGGCCCGACGCACGCACACATCTCGCAAGCAGTCGCGCGACGCTGCCGGTCGCTTCTCGCGAAGTCCGTCATCGACATCGTCGACTCCATCGAGCCGCCGCCACTCCTCATCCACCCCACGACCACGAAGGAGCCATCGGCATGTCGTGGAGGGGCGGGTCGAAGTCGACCTGGACCACGCCGTGAATGTAGAAGTCCCCTTCGTCCCAACGAGTTTCTGATCTGCCATGACCACCCCCAGGAGGAATGGAAGAATAGTAATCGTCGCCGAAGCCTCGTCGTCGCGCAGGAAGAACAAGGTGAGCCAGACCCTATACTGTGTCTTTATCATTGAATGATAGTTTGCAATGTTACGTTGTGGCAGAAATTTTCATGCCAGCATATTTATACAATCTGTCAATGACAAATTGAAAAAAATTGTTTTGATGTAGCAAAAGAGCCACCACTTATACACCAGGCTTGGCCCACTACTGAATCAGACGCGGAAATGGGCATCGACGATTTTGGCCTGCGAGGATGCTTGTATGAGGTGAGGGTGCAACACTACTTGTTTAGATGAAATGGAGTGAATTTGGTTCGTAATTATTGTGTGTGCCTTATGTTCTGATCAAAATTTGCATGTAATTCAGTCAAAAGGAAAGAAGTATGAGTTTTGTTTCCCAAAGATTCAATGCACGATGATGCTGAATTACGACAGCGATGAAGATGAATATGATGGACCTACTAAGTCTCATTATGAGGTGATGTTCCTATCCTTCAGGTTAAACATCAGTCAGAGATTTTCTGAAAACATAATTTGCTACTGGCATGAATGCAGTTTTTTTTAGAAATTGGACTGGCATGAATGCAGTTGATGACCTTCTGTAAATGCTTACTGTGACACCCTTGTGAAATGTTAGATTTTTCAGATGGCCGAAGATCTTTGCGTTGCAGTGAAGCGGAAGCATTAGAGGGGTGAGTTCTACACCCAGGAATCTGATGGGGAATGAAGTGGAGGATGAAGCGATCTGAACTGAAGAAGTAGATATGATATCTTCTTCTCTGTCTTTTCTCTGTTGCTTTTGCTTCTGTGATGAACAGAGATGTTGGGGGTACGATGCTACCTTAATAAGAAGAAGCATATGTGTCCTTAGTCTACTGAATTATGCTACCTTAAATATTTCATACATATATTGTCTTTTGACTATTGCTTTTGCTTTGTTTTTTCATGAGAATAATGGTGATATACAAATTAAGGCCATGAAGCTGTCGTCATAAACATAAACATGAACACACAGAAATACTATATAACAAGACTCAAGCCAATCTTGCATACAAAACTCCAATCTTCACCAAAAGTTATTTATTGCACACAAACTTTGGACCTATTGTTTCAATAAAAGTAAACAAAGCAACCCCTAATTATTAAGAAAAATATCTACCCCTAATTATGAAAAGAACCGTCGTCGTCTTGTCCATCTGAATTGGCTGGAGCAACCACTCTGTCGCCTGTGTAGGTGTCATCAGCATCGTCGTCGTCTTCAGGAATGTCTGTGTGATCCGGTTCAGGCATCGGTTTGGCAAGATCAACAACAGAAGCATCAACACGTGTCCCTTCCACATCTGGCCTCCTCCAAGTTGACACATCCTCTTGGTCCACAACAGAAATTTTTTCAAAACCTACAACAACCTCATCCATATCAGCATCACCAACATTAATGTCAGTGTCTTCCTCTCCTTCAGGCATGGCAAACAGGTTCCTAGGTTTCATTTTGAGGACGCTGTACCACTTTTCTTTCTTTGAATTCCCGCTTTTCACAAAGCACACTTGCTCCGCTTGTGTTGCCAGGACGTAAGGCTCAGCTGAATAGCGACGCTGAGAGGTATCAATATCGATAATCCCAAATTTATCTTTACTGTACCCTTTTGATCTGTTTGTTCCTGGTCTAGTAACATCATACCAGTCACACTCAAACAATGTGATTTCCTGGCTTTCATGAAAATCAAGGATGTAGATTTTTTTAATCTGTCCAAACCATTCCATGTCATCTTTACTCTTGACGACAACACCACTGTTCTGTGTTGTTAGATTTTTCTCCACATGCGATGCCCGAAAATAGAAACCATTGATTGAGCACCTATTCTTCACAGTAGCTATTCTTTCAGGACCACGAGATAGAGAATAAATCATGGCATCTGCTTTCCCCTCCCTATGCAGGTTCCTCATCTACACTCACATATGTTTTGACAATATGTTACGACCACATTCAAAATTGATGAGTTTAAATTTAACACAAATGTATATTACTCACCTTTCGCTCGAACCATGATACAAATTCCTCGGTGTGCCTCCTTTCAACATTCTTCGATCCAGCTTCCTCCAATTCGACCTTATGCTCACTGCAACATTTTTTAAGTGAAAAATAATGATAGTGAGATATGTAGTGTGGACCATGTAACAAGATTCAAATAGTTTACATGTGTTACTTACTTTATCCATGGAAGGGCCTCATCACAGTTTGATATTATGTAGTGCCTCATCTTCTGCAAGACTTCGGAACCTAGTACCTCCATATTATGCATAGAAGTAATTCTCTTTCTGTTCATGTCCCTGCTCGCAAATACACTCAGACCAGCAGGTGGTTCATTAACAACCCTCTTTTCTTGACGCTCTGGCTGATCAATCTTCGTACTAACACCTTCAAAGAACTAAGTACAGAATGTAAGGCACTCCTCTGATATATATCCCTCTGCTATTGAACCCTCTGGGTACGCTTTGTTCCTCACATATCCTTTGACTGTACATAGGTACCTCTCAACTAGATACATCCACCTATAGCAAGCAGGGCCTCCACATTCAGCCTCCCAAGCAAGATGAACCGGTAAGTGCATCATAATACCAAAAAATGCTGGAGGGAAAATCATCTCAAGATGACAAAGGGTCTCTACAATCGATTTGCTAAGTTCTTGCATCTCGGTCACGTCAATCTCCTTTGAACATACCGAGTTAAAAAACCTGCTGAGCTGGATCAACAGGAGCGCTACTTGTTCAGGCAATATTTCACGTACCACAAAAGGTAGGAGTTTTTGTAAGATAACATGGTAGTCATGACTTTTCAGGCCAAAAACCTTGCACCCATCGACATCAACACATCTCCTGATATTAGCGGCATAACCATTGGGAATCTTAACACCTTGTAGAAAGTTGCACAGGATTTTCTTTTGATCACAACTTAATGTGTACAACGCTGGTGGCATTTCGTATTTACCTTTCTCATTGAGAACTGGATGTTGATCCTTCCTTATACCCAATTCTTGCAGATCAAGTCGAGCCTTCTCACTATCCTTACTTTTACCAGATATGTCAAGCAAAGTCCCAAGCAAGCTCTCCCAAATATTCTTCTCAATATGCATCACATCTAGATTATGGCGTACGAGCAATGAATCCCAATATGGAAGTTCAAAGAAAACACTCTTCTTCCTCCAGTTGTGCCATCTAGTATCTTCATCACGTTGCTTCCTCTTCTTAGAGGTAGTGGCTCCATAGATGACTTGCTCAAATGTAGCGTACTGCTGCCGAACTTGTTCACCGTTGAGTGGCACTGGTGCCTCCCACATCTCAACCAAGTTATTGAAGCTGGCCTTGACCCTTCGCCACTTGTGCTTTGTAGGCAAAAAAACCCGATGCCCCATGTAGCAATGCTTCGAACTAAATTTTGACCACATGCACTCAGTGTCCTTGTGACAATAAGGACAAGCAAACCTCCCTTTGGTGCTCTAGCCAGATAAGATCGCGTAAGCAGGAAAGTCGTTTATTGTCCAGAGTAACATGGCACGCATTTTAAAATTGCGCTTATCCTTTGCATCCCAAGTTTTAACTCCGTCTTTACTCCAAAGCGTTTTGAGCTCATCGATCAGAGGCTGCAAATACACATCAATGTTAATCCCTGGAGATTTAGGCCCAGGAATTAGCATGGACATGATCCAATAGGATTGTTTCAAGCAGAACCAAGGAGGTAGGTTGTAAGGAATTAGGATAACTGGCCATGTAGAGTAAGCCAAGCTCAACATCCCGAATGGATTGAAGCCATCTGATGCAAGTCCCAGCCTGACATTACGTGGATCATCTGCAAAGTCCTCGTGCGCCTCATTCACGACCTTCCGTGCCCTTGAGTTAGCTGGGTGTCTCAGTTTTTGATCATCAATCAATTCGTCGTCATGCCAACACATATATGTCGCTGTTTCCTCGTTCATAAATAATCTTTGCAGTCAAGGAATCAGTGGAAAATACCTCAGTATTTTACAAGGTAACCGCTTCTTTTTTGCTGCATTAGTGACAACCACACCAGTCCCCTGTTCTGAATCTGTAAATTTCCACCTACTGAACTTGCAAGTTGGGCAGTTGTCCATGTCTGCGTACACTCCACGGAATAACACACAGTCATTGACACAAGCATGAATCTTTTGGTAGTCCAAGCCAAGGTCTCGAACCACCTTTCGAACTTTGTCCAGGGAATCCGGGAGACAATGCCCTTCAGGTAGCACAAGACGGAATGATAACAGTATTTGCTCCATTGCAGGGTTGCTAAGACCACACATGCACTTGATCTGATATAGCCTGACAATGAAAGAAACCATTGAAGCCTCCTTGCAACTAGGGTACAACTCTACCTTAGCTTGTTCCAATAAATCGAAAAATTTGTGTGCTGACTCATTTGGCTCCTCTTCATTACCACCTTTAATTCCACCATGTATGGCACCACTGATCAGTGAGGTAAACAATTTATTGGTGGCCCCCCGATCGTCATGATCGTCAAGATCGTCGTAATCATCCACACGCACGATAGGATCAGAAGCAAGATGATGACATTTTTTTGCTCTTTTATGAAATCCAGGTCGAACCCTGATCTAACCAAGTGACCTTCGATAGTGTCTCTGTTATGATATGCCATGCGATGACACTTACAACACGGACATAGCTGAGACTCTCCTTCCTCTTCTCCTTCAAACAGATCATCCATAAACTTGTCGAAGCCATGTTGCCATGCATCATCTGTAGTCGGCAATTCCATCCAACTGCAATCCTCTTCAGTTGCCATTGCAAGAAAACTAACTACAACAGATTTCTCCTAAAACAGCGAGGACAAGGGCGTGCTCGATCAGTATACATATTATTGTATTAAAATTAGATGTATATACAAACTAATTAACAAACAAATAAAATTCCATGCACATGGATCTCATAATCGATTATACCTTGGTGGATTGGATCTGAAGAACAGACTTGGTGATGCAGGTGATCGCACTTGCTTGCGCTCGTGGTTCTAGATGATCGGAGCTTGCAGCGTCACCCCGGCGGATTGCGTGACGACAACAAGCAATGATGTGTTGTTTGGGTATTTTTCGTTCCTCGTATTACAGGTCGATATATATTGTTGGGTTAAGATGGGCGATACGACGTAGAATTGGGTTAGGACTCGGTGAAACGAATAGAGTTGGGTTAGGACTTGGTGTACAAAGATAGATAATCGTGTGCAGGTTATGGTCCAGGCCCACAGGCCATCGAACAGGCCCACGTGGTTCAGCCGAACCAGTGGTTCGGCCGACCCATGTGTGGGTCTGTTAGGCCTCCAATTTCGCCAGTGGTTTAGAGTTGAGCAAATGTCGATTTCATTGATGGGCCTCGGTTTTTTTCAAGGTTTAGAAAACAGGTCTTGGGCTGGACACACACGAATGCATCAATTGTGACTAATAGTGCATTTGATCGCAATGGTGATATTTCTGTAGCAATAGCATCTCTCTAGCGCGACGATTCCGTTTTAGAGTCGCCATACCCCTGTCTATTTTGCAACAATTTCAATGCACATTGCAATATCAAATATTTCAGTCGCAACGATTGCATTTTCGTCGCTAAAAGCAATCCTCTTTTGCAACAAATGGCGCAACAAATAGCGACGTGTCATAGTCGTTGTGATATGTGCAACTACTGCAACCGTTACCAATAAGCGTCGCAATACCGATGCCACAATTGCAACAGAGGCCCATGCGTTGTCGCAATTGTTATTAAAATTACAACACTACACAATTGGTTGCAACAAACACCCCTATCGCGACCAATAACGACTATTGTCGCGTTATGCCCGGTTTATAGGGACCAAAACCACCTGTAGCCATAAAAATTGGTCGCGAAATCCCCAAAACTACATAGTGTGGTAATAACCAGCACCCATTCCGAGCCTGGTATCCACCTTACCATCATCATCATACTCATTATTTACAGTAATAGCTAGCACCCATTCCGGGCCTAGCATCCACCTTACCGTAATCCCGAGTACTGATATGTGGTAATAGCTACGACCTATTCCAGGCCTAGCGTCCACCTTGACACATCATCATCCACACACATGCACATCTTGATCGAGTTGCGTGACTGGACTTTCTTGGATCCGCTTTTTGACTTTGCAATATTATGTGATGCAAGTATGCCCCTACTTCTCAATGCCCAAAACCCCACAAAAAGCCTTATTAGAAGTAGGGAAGGCAATCACAATGCCTTGGTGAGGACTATACACATTGAGTGACCAGGAGTGCATCTTTTGAGGAACTCAGTTTTCTTTTCAAAAAATTATCAAAAACCTCTAGAAAGAAAATTGATTAAGGAACAGGTGAATGGTGACTTTATAAAACCGTTCTGCCTTGCAATCGCTAAAGGCGAAGAGAATGTCAAAAGCCCCATGAGGAGTAAAGAAAAAGGGGTAAGCAATGCTAACTTATTCAATTCAAGAAATAGTATTCTATTGTATCTAAGGTACAGGAAAGGAAGAAGGCATTGTAGCAACTCCTGATCAACAACCAAGTGTCTTGCTTGGGACAAGCAAGAAGGCAGCTTGGGGGAGTCTTGTTGACGGTCTTTAGAGCAAACTTTAAGCCGTCAACATTACTCGGAATAAGAGGAAACTAGCATCTCCCACTAACATATTATATCTAGTTTCTGTTAATAAGCATTTTAGGGAAGAGAAGCTGGAAACAGGGGAAAACCATGCAGAACTACAAGACTTACATAAAGACCGAAATATAGTGATTCTGCATGGTCAAGAATGGGCCAAAACCGAAGCAAAACAAGACAATTCAAGAGGGGCCCACAAACCAAGGCAAGCCTAGAGACCCACCAGCCCACCAGCCAAAGGCGGTGGCTAGATAGGCCAGGCCTGGTTCAGCCGACCCACTAGTTCGGCCGACCCACTGGATCGGTCGAACTACGAGAAAGGCGGTTGGCGCCCATCTTTCCCGACAAGATTTTCCCATGCAAGCCATAGGCGGTGGAGGTGGAGTTGGCGCCAAGAAGCCCTGGGAACCGCCTCTACTACCCCTATATAAGGAGGCCTCTACCCCCCTTCACAACACACCACACAAGAGCCTCTCTCTCTCCCTCTTTTGTATTATTTAGTTTAGGTAGTGGAGGTTAGGCCTAGAGCTTTCTCGCTAGTAGTGCGAAGCAATCACCACGGGTTGGTTGGCTTCAACCTCTGGCCTACGGTATGGCTTTGTACTCGACTCATATTCTTCATATTTATACAGTGTTTGGTATTTCTGCTATTCTTATGGTATGTTATACCATGTTATATACCTTCATGTGCTATACTAGGATATTTAGTATATGTTTACCTTATTGTAATGGTAGGATGTGCCTTCGGGCTTGCTCTAGCTCTATGCCTGTGGGTCATCATGGCTCAGGTTCCGGGGGCTAGTAGTAGTGAATACGGCCGTGAGCATGGTGCTCAAGTGTCGTAGGATCCACAACAAATGATCATATTCCACAGTCTGAGGGATAGGTGTAGTGGTGGTGACAGTCCCGTACATCCCTTGTAGTCCCCCACATGAGTCTATGGTGTCGGAGTTCTGAAAGATATCCCTCCTGGCAAACAAAGGGTGGTATTCTCCTCGGTGCAGTAGGATTGATCTAGACTAACCGTATGATGTATACTTTTGCTAGTATATACGGAACTAAGGACGACTCTAGTGCCTGCTCCTACTAACCTTTAGTTTATCTTTGTTCTTTATTCTTTATTCCTTATCTAAGATGATGGCCAGTGTGTGTGTCACATTACCCTTATTCATATAATATATATCATTTATCTTATTATCACTTACCCCTGTATTATGCTTTGGTACGCTTTACTTATTCATATTGTCCTTGATATGTACCCGATATATCCATACAACATGATATGTACACACACACACACACACATATATATATATATATATATATACATATATATATTTCATAAGTCCATCTCCTGGTAAAAAAAATAAATAATGATACCCTTGGGAATACTCATGGGTGAAATGCTACAACTGGTTAATAAATATGTATCTGTACGCTTGTGGATACGCCTTCACCCCATAAATAAGGCTCGTCTCTTGCTAATACTATCAGGTCTTGTACCTGGTAGTAATACCAAGAAGGCCCACTCACCATGTTTTTATAATTAATATCACCCTAGTGGTGATTTCACAAAAACCACCAACCAGTCATTTCTGACGCTATTGCTAAAGGTAAAACTTTAGTGATGTCGTAAGAAATGTCAACACCACGGGCTATCGGAGTCAGCCCTTTGTAGAAACCCTAAAGAATAAGCCAATCCTCCATCCCATGGTAAGGACAGGCCAGGATGTAATCCTGAAGCCTCTCCCATGCCTCTGGAATGGATTCGGTTGCTGCTTGCTAAATACCAGAAATTCTCCCGCGAAGGGCATTGGTTTGACCCAACAGAAAGAACTTCTTGAGGAATGCTTCAGAACATTTGTTCCATGTGTTTATCTCCGTACGGTTCACATAGAACCACTGCTTTGCCTTCCCTAGGAGAGTGAATGGAAACAACCGAAGGCAAACAACATCTTCACTTGCACCTCTGATTGTGAAAGTGCTGCACATTTCTAGGAACTATTGCAAATGGGCACTTGCGTCCTCATTAGCATTGCCTCGAAATGGGCTAGACTGTACCATCGTGATTAGACCTGTCTTGATCTCAAAGTTCTCATTTCCAACATCCACCTTAGGTCCTTGCAGCACCTGTTAAGGAGAAGGAGCTGAGTACTCACGGAGTGTCTTCTGGGCCATTGCAGTTGATGTGGATGGTACTAAGGAAGCTAGGTCAACTTCCGAACGAGTACGACGAGGAGAGCTGAAATGAATTCGAGCTTTCCTCACAAGTGACTCCGGATCCTCTGTGAAGTTTGACGGTAAGTCAAAACCAGTCATACACTACTTGTCTTCATCATCCAAAGACAAAGGAGACAATCAAGGTTAGCCTACATTGAGAGTTGATCTACCCTATTCATGCTTATAAACATTTGCAAAGTATAGTCATGTTTATCCTGTGCCTTCCTCGGCAATGGCACCAGAAATGCTTGTTGTCATTTCTTAACGTCACTGCTAAGTTTAGGTGTTCCTAGCAATGGCGCCAGAAATGACCAATGGTGATCCTAACAAATCACAAATGAATCCGCAAGCACACGGATATACCACTGTAGCATTTCCCCAAGGAGTATTCCAAGGGTATCGAATCTATGGAAGGCAATGGCGGATAACAAGACTGATACTATTGCAATGAGTATAAGACATAAGATAGGGGAAGAAACAATCGTCTCAAATGCAGGAGTAAGATAAATGATAAGGATATTGGTAGTGTGACACACACTGATTCATCTCTAGAAACACTACAGCTTAGGGAGGGCACTACGAGTTAGCTCTAGGTTCTGATGTACTATACATACAAAGGTCAGCTGATAGAAGAAAGATACACCACAGCATTGCATGACTATTGGTCTAGCACCCAGGTACAAACGGGGAGCTAGCCACCCGCGTCGCTTCCGTACGACGTCAGTTGCTAGATTTTACACACTCCTACAGCTATACCCCACGCGGAGGAGTCCAAAGGGTCCAACGGCTATCACTACCACGGCCTACCTCTATCAATACGGTGGGTACGCTCATATCTAATGCAGCTACACAACCCGAGCACCATGCTCATGTTGTTGCTAGACTCCGATTGGCCAGGGCTATTGTGACCCAGGTCGAAGCCACCAGATAACTGGCCACTTAGACCGAGTAATGTAGCATAAACACTGATGTCATGCAACACAAACATGTACTCTAACTAGATCATACCAAGGCTAAGCACACAAATGGATATTGGACTTTCTATGTCTGATCAACAAGATCAAAGGGTCGTATTCATGAAGAACATGAGCCTCTAAATGATGAACAAATGAAGAACTTAAGAACATATCACCTATGCATGCAAGCACTACTTTTTATGAAATAGATAAATAACTGAAGTAGATCAAAGTCATACAAAGAAATAAAGATACCAGAGAACTCATACCTAGATCCCAAAGTAGACTTGGAACCTGAATAAGAGCTACTCTAGCCTACTCCCTAGCCTTGGAAACTAAAAGAGAGAAGTGAATCAAGAGTTGTGTGTGTTAGAAATGAGGCCCCTCCCCTTCTATTTATAGGCCTAGGACCCCCCTGCTTCGAGGCTCAACTCCCTGTGAAACACCCTGGAATGGCACTAGGGACTAGTGGGCAGCCACCACGTGGAGGGCCAGGATCAACGGGCACAAAGGCGGTTCGGCCGAACCCAGGGTTCGGCCGACCCTTTGTGGGCCCCCCTGGCCTCCCACTTTCTCCTGGTGACTAGTTTGTGGGCCCTTGGGTACATCCTCGGTGTATGTAAGAATTGGAGTCGGTTTGGGTGGTCGTGGGCCCTTGAATCCTTGTGACGTCCATGTGTCGCTCTCTGATTCGTCGGAGCTTGCCTCCCTTAGATTGATGAGGTGTCAAGCCACATTGGATCCTGTGTGGCCACTCCTCCTCAGCTGAGGTGATGTGGCATGAATCATAGAAGGTAGGTTTCTCACTCTTTTTATGCTTAATTTACCTGCAAGCAAATAATCTCCAAGGACAAGTGGAACTACATTATTGTTAACTAAAATGCGTGTGAGAAATGCATTTGCCTCCATTTTCATGAGAATATTGACGGCTAAAAGAGGTACTTAACAGCCGTCAATACATACCCAACATCATTGCGATTAAATATATTGCTACGCACATAGTTTGTTGCGATTGATCATGTGGCAACACAGCGAGATTCATTGTAACTTACTATATTGCAACAACAACTTAATTGTGGCAAAAATAAGTGTTGCAACAGAAAATATGTAGAAGCAAGAAGAAATATTCCAACGAGGCATTGTTTGATGTAAATAAATTAAATAGCAACGCAACATACTTGGTAGCAACCATTGATATCGCAACAACATATTAATCGAGGTTACTAACCATTGTAGCAATACTCAATATTCTTTGCAAAAAGTTTTGTGGCAACTAAACTTTACTTTGTTGCAATAGCTTATGGCTGCATTTAGGGTATTGCAACAGAGAGATCACAGTCGTATTTCATATTGCATTCTATATATTTCGATAGTAGTTTATTTCTGAATAATAAAAAATTAACCAAAATGCAATAATCGATTCATAATGAAACTGAAACAATATTTCCATAATCAAATTTGTAAATGAGTTGATAATAGTATAATACATTTTCCGGAATGAGAGTAGTTCAAAAATAGCTTGCTAGATAGTGTTTGGGTGAACATATGAATCTGCAACCTTGTTTGGATAGAAGTTGTACAAGCATGAATATGATTTTTCCTCTAATTTTCATGGACTAACAAAACAAAATAAAATACATATCACTTCATCTGTACCTCTGCTTTCTCCACACCTCCGAATCCCCTGTTCTCCTGCCTACCCTTTTGCAGCTGCCCTCCCCCTCTCTTTAATTTTCTGGCTAAATTTTATTTTTGAGAAAATTTTTAGGCTAAAATTGATCAGGCTTCTACTATTTGGAGACGAGGTACAACTTCTTTTAGTGGAGATTTTGGTCAGGACGTTGTCCAGGCGAAATTCATGGAGGGTGCCGACCTTCACCGGCCTTATGCCAGCAGCGATGATCCGGACGCAACCACCACCAACTAATAGGATCGATGTGTGATCAACGAGTACCTCTGGCTGACTCCTGTTTCTCCATAGGGTTGACGATGGGGGCTCCAATTGTTCGCACCCAATATTGGCAGGTCTGGGCGGACTGGTCAGACCGGTGGCCCCAACCGATCAGACTAGTTAGACCAAGTTGCTCAGAATGCAGATTAGATTTCACGATTGGATAGTTCTCGTCGAGTAGATCAAGATTTCTATATAGAACATCCAATTCGTGCTTCGGATGAGAGAGATATGCCTTCGGGAAGATCTGCACGCCAGGTCAACCAGTCTGATCGGTGGACCTAACCGGTCTGACTGGTGCCCCCTGAGCCTGAGTTAAAATGAGGAGTCCTAATAGATTTATACTTGTAAAAGGATTTCCTTGTGGGGCGAGACCTCCCCACCCCACAAATATAAAGGGCCACGGCCGATTGAGGGACCTAATCGATCAAAAACACTTTCGTTTATCTTTTTACCTTTTCTCTTTGCCCAAAACTTTTCAAATTTACTACTTGCTATTCCTCCTTCATCTGTATGTCGATTGAGGGCGTTCTAGGTGGCCTGCCGACCCTAGTGTGCCTGCCTCGATTGGATCCTTCCCAGGTGAGCGTTTGAAGGTCTACCGTCGGAACTCCGGCGACCGGTCTGACCGGTCACCCACTACGGTCTGGCTGGTGCCTTCCGAGGAGGTGCTGCAGCGAGCCCCTCCGCGTGTTTGCTGCAAACTCACGCCAACACCAATATTTCTTGTGGAAGATGGCTGACTCCTCCTGTTTCTCGACAGGGTTGACGATGGGGGCTCCAATATTTCTTGTGGAAGATGGATAAGAGTTGAGTGCTTTCAGTCCACCTAAGCCCATCTAAATTTGCTGGTTATTAATTTCCAACCATCCCACCTCATGATTATTAATTAAAATATGTTACAACATTTTTTAAAAATATTACAACATTTTTCAAACAAAAAGTTGAACCAACATTTTTCATAAAAAGTTGAACCAACATTTTTTTAAAATGTCACAACATTTTCCAAACAAAAAGGTGAACCAACATTTTTTTAAAATGTTACAACATTTTTCAAACAAAAAGTTGAACCAATATTTTTTTGGAAAGAGTTGCACCACATTTGTGTAGAGAAAATGTTGGATTCAACATTTTTTCAAAACGTTTTCACCAACATTTTCATGAAAATGTAGATCAAAATTCCTGAAAATGTTTCAACATTTTGTAAAAAAAATTTCAACATTTTCTTCTTCTTCCTTCTTCACTTGCGGTTTTGGCAGCTGGCGAGGGCAGTGGCGGCGCCAGCCGGTAGGCCAGCCACGGCCGCAGGCCAACCCCACGTCGGCCCGGCGGTAGCGCCCGGAGGTGCGCCGGCCAGGCCAGCGGCACACCAGCATGAGGGAGGTGTGGCGGTTGGCGCGGCAACCCGCCCAGGCAAAGGAGGCATGTCAGTGAGCCTCGGCGGCGGTGCACAAGCATAGGAAGGCCGACGAGGTGGCACGCCGGGCAGCCACGGGTCCACGGCCATGCACGGCGGGCGTGGAGCTAGTTGTCCGGTGGCGGAGCACCCGGATGGGGTGGCGGTGGTGGGCATAAGCAGGCAGGGAGCAAGAGGAAGATGGTAGGAAGGAGTTAGGGTTAGAAGTTGTTGGGCTATTATGAGTTGTTATTGGGTTGTTGTTGGGTTGTTTCAACCTGTTCCTAGCTTTGGGCAGATATATAGATAGGATTTCCCATTGACGATGGGTCAAGAGCTTATGACCTGGCCTGTTGGGCTGAACAGGGCCTCTAATTTTTGAGGGCCCTAATTAAGAGATATGCAGTCCATTAGGCCTGTTAATTAATTTGCATCCTAATTACCAGCACATTGTCCGCACGTCCCCGTTGAAGTCCTGGACATGGAGGACCTCGAGATGTGATTAGTTAGATACTACTGCAGGCACAACCGAGACATGACATAGCTTGCATGCATGGCTAATTTTTTCCAGATGATGATTAGATAATTAAACTAGCTTCGTTATTGCTTCAGCCCACAAAACAAAATTTGAAGCAAAACTATTATTTATTGCAACCAACCAGCCTACCTTATGGCAACATACGGTACTTAGTGGCAACAACATTTTCTTTCGTGCAACCACATGTACATGGTGGCAATAGGTTCTTTTATCTTGAAACCACTCATTTATTTTGATGCAATATAGCTACATGTATTGCAACACAAAACATTTATGACAATAATGATTACCAATCACAATGACTATAAATTTGGTGGCAATACCACATTCTTATTGCAACTACTACAAACTTTGTGACAACCAATACCCACTTTTTGCGAAAGCATCAATGTTTCACAACAAATGACATATTAGTTGCAATACCACCCATCTAATGCAACTATTTTGGTGTAGTTGCAAAGAATTCGGTGGCATTTGCCCCAAAATCTAGTAGTGAAGGTAGGTATGAATCATAAGGCATACTTGTATCACATATATTGCAAAGTTAAAAACTAGATCCAAGGAGAAACTCAAGTCACACGATCAGATCAAGATGTGCATGTGTATGGATATGGGGGATGGTGGATGTTGGATGAATGATAACTCCTTTTGTATGGTTCTCCCTCTCTTATAGAATCCTTTGAGAACATGGCTATCCCTTTTTTTCTTTTTTTTCTTTTCTTTTCTTCTTTTTTTTTGAAACACTTGGACCTTCATGTGTCCATATTTTTTTTGATAGCCCACGTCTCTTTTGTAACAATATTTTGGAGAGGGAGAGATCAACACATATGCTGGAGCATTTATTTTATGGAATGGATGGATGGTACAATGCTAACTTCCAGTGTAGAAGCATAGCAAGGGTAATATGGTGTGCATGTGAATCTTGATCATGAAAGCATGAAAAGAATTCTCACAAGGGTCACAACAATTTGACAAAGCTCAATGCAAAAACACGTAGCATATGAGTGAAAGGTTTTTCAACCAAATTCATCATATGGCTTTGGTAGGACTTTGGCATATCAAAGAGGAGCTTTGCAAAGGGTTTTCAAATTTTCAAAATAAAATTCCCAAGCACTCAAACATTAAGAGCGAAGATCATATCATCGAACCATATCTCAAACACCAACTACTTAGATGGGCACAATTTCCTAAAGATTTTTGTTCACAAGCATCAAGATGATGAGTATGGAATAAAACATATGCAAGCCAACCATAGGAAACATGCAAAGCAAGTGGAGCACGATTCTCTGAGTTTGATTTAGTGGATAAGAATTGAAACTCCTTCAAACTCATGGATTATGGAGAGAGAGATAAAGGGTGCACATACCATCGCTCTAAAGGATATGGGGATCAAGGAGGACCAGCGGTAGTTTGGCTGACCCGTGGGGCAGCTGGCTCACTCTAGTTTTTTTCTAGATGATGATTAGATAATTAAACTAGCTTCATTATTGATTTAGCCCATGAAACAAAATTTCAAGCAAAACTATGATTTATTGCCACCAACCAGCCTACCTTATGGCAACATATGGTACTTAGTGGCAATAGCATTTTCTTTCATGCAACCACATGTACTTGGTGGCAATAGGTTCTTTTATCTTGCAACCACTCATTTGTTTTGATGCAATATAGCTACATGTATTGCAACACACAACATTCGTGACAATAATGATTACCAATCGCAATGACTATAAATTTGGTGGTAATACCATGTTCTTATTGCAACTACTACAAACTTTGTGACAACCAATATCCACTTGTTGCGAAAGCATCAATGTTTCGCAACCAAATGACATATTAGTTGCAATACCACCCATCTAATGCAACTATTTTTGTGTAGTTGCAAAGATTTTGGTGGCATTAGCCCCAATATCTAGTAGTGAGTAGGTTTCTCTTCATCAATTCTGCCATACCAAGTTCACTCATATGTCCAAGACGCATATGCCTAAGGTTAGTCTTACTAGGTTCAGCATTAGTAACAGGTTCAGCATTAGTATAGAGTGCCATAGTTCATTAGCTACGGCAATAAGCACAGCGTAGACGCAGTGTCACACTATCGGTTATCATTCGTTCAGCTTATCCCAAAGTTAGGTAGAGGCAGGAGGTGGTGACAGCCCTTCTGGCCCTTGTTGATCCTCCACAGTGGATACAGCCAAGAGCTACATTCCACATAGATCCACGTGTCGGAGTCGCCTGTAAGTCAGGGCTATCGGTACCCTGAGCCAAGTTCTATCTAGAAATCGACCTTTAATCTCACCTATAGTGCTATCTTCAGGAATCCTCTCTATCCTCACCTCTTATCTGGGTGTGTCCTTGGACCGACTAGTACGAAGTTAGTGCACACACGTTCCCTTTGATTCGATACCCTTGGAATACTCTGAGGTGAAAGCTACAGCGGTATCCGTGCGCTTGCGGATTTATTCGTGTGTCGCTAAAATACCCAATAAGCTTTCTGGTGCCGTTGCCGAGGAACGGATGCTGTATCTATCTTTGTACCCACTGGTCCTTGTATCTTTTTACTTTTCTTGATTCTACCTTTACCCCCGTTACCCATGGAGAAGCTATCCTTTCGCAGCCTCTCTACCCCTACGGGTGAGTTCCATGAGCCACCATCCAACTCTTCATCTAGCTGTAAACTCCACCTCGACTTTATAGCCATGGTTCAGGATTGACCCTTCTATGGAGCGATGAATGAAGATCCCTACATTCAACTGAAGGAATTCGAGGATTTGTGTTCATGCTTGGTTATCCCAGGCATGACACAGAAAACTGTGAGGTGGAAGTTGTTTCCTTTCTCTGTGATAGGGAGGGCAGAATAATGGTACGCTCACACTGTAGGGAGTGTGAACGGTAGTTGAGAAGAACTTCGGGATGACTTTTGTAACTCATTCTCTCTCATGGAGAGGACGGAGCAATGGTACACTCGCATAGCCTCTCTCCCAATGGACATTCTCGACTTCGAGTAATTAGAGGAGTCTATAGGTGCAGCATGGGCTAGGTTCTTATGTCTTTTGGCTTCTGACCTAGACTTATTCTCTCTTCCTGATGATGTATCATTATACATCTTTTGCATGGGTCTAGACATGAATGCTGCCATCGGAGGTTCGTTTGTTCACAAAACACTAGCAGAAGTAAGAGAAATCCTAGATTCCTTCTTGGAGAGCTCTTTCTTTCCCACCAATCATAGCGAACCCCGCCAATCTATGTTGAGCCATGAGGATCTTCTAGCTAGTGAGTCTATTCCACCACCTTCCACATCTTCATATTCAACCATAGAACCCTCACCTAAACTAGGAACATCGAAGGGAGAAGAAATTCAACCTTCAGAGTTCTCTTCAAGATTCGATGTTGTTCTATCTAGAAACCACAAAAACACCTCAAATCTCTCTGATGCCCAATTAGGGAAAGAGCCCTCTTCTGTCCAAATCCATCAAGCTAGAAATCCCTTTACAGAAGCTTCCCTCAGGCCTGCGGTACCTCCTTTGCCTCCCGATCCTCCTAACAAAGAATTTCACGTGGAGGCCATGGAGAAGGAGTGGAGTGCTATTCTGAAGCAATTTGGATTAGTTCACCCTCTACAATCGTTCCTTGCTCCATAAAGGGAATCGCCATGGAAGCCCATCTTAACCCTGTCATGGAGGTTAATGTTATGTCATGGCACTTAGCACACACTCTGTTGGGAAATGTTCTGCTAGGACCTTCCGACAAGCTCCTTAAGAGTTGTCCCTCCGGACACATTCTTGAGTGTCAGGGGGTTGCATGTGTTGTGCCACTCCTAGTACACAAGATCAAGGTTAATGTAGATTTCTACATCTTTAATGTCCTCGATCTTGATCTCCTCCTAGGCTTCCCTGTAGAAAAACTCCTTGATGCATCCCGAGGGAGCCTAGATGAAAATCTTAGGGAAGCCACTTCTGCCACCACTCCCTTATTTTCAGAAAGTTCTATGGCATAGCCTCTTACCAAGCAAAACCCGCTCGAGGAGATGATGCATGTATCTCCATTTGCATCATCCGAGCTCGTTCTTGTTGAGGTTGTAAAATTCTCTACTCCTCAAGAGTATGACTCGAGAGATCCTCTTCACCTTTGTGAAGGCGAATGATCATCATCACTCTCGATCGAGTTTGAGCCTCTTCCCACTGGCCCGTATCATGTTGTTTTTGACCATGGTCGAAAATCAACATTGATCGTACACGATGTATCTCTTGAGATGGAGAATTAATGGGCCATGGATCTTTTTGAGGCGTCGACTCTGGAGTCCACAGAAAAGGATTCCATTGACGAGCATGGTAGATTCATTCTTGATATACCACATGAACCAAGCTTGCATCATACCTCTCAAGAGTCCGCCAAGATTTGTGCGCTGAGCACACACGAGGACTGCAACCACCTTAAGGTCCTCTTTTGCAAAAAAGTTTAGAAGGATGGTTGTAGATGCATACATTTACCATAAGCATTGCAGATTTTCTGTGTGCACTATGGCACTAACCTTGCAGCTGAAGCTTCAATAACACATCAACAATTGGTGGTGAGATGGGAATGACATCACCAATGATAGCTGCAAGAAGAAGTTCCCATGGTCGAGCTTATGATCGTAAACAAAGCACTGCTAGGAGATAGCCTGGGTTAGCGTAGATTTTTCCCTTTTTAATGAAAAGCAAGAGTATGTTTTTAGGATAAAGTTGTCCCGGGTATTTTTGGTCGACAACCTTTTAGGTGGAGATAAAAAAGAACAATGGATAGGAGATGCTTAAGAATATGTGAGCTACATCTATTGCAACTCTTCGGTAAGTTTTGGTGAAGGAACATTTACAAAAGGAATCTTGATCTCCACACACTTGAGTTTTGTTACTAAGCAATGCAAACTTCAAGTGTAGGGCAGGTATGTGGGCATCCTAAGTAAAGTTCCTCGCATACCAAATTTTATCCTGGTTTGAAGATGATGTTAGCTCTCGCATCTTGCCTGACTAAGTACGTCTTGCTTTTGATTTTAAACAAAGCCCTTCTGGGAGGTTGCCAGATGTTCACCATCATATGCTCATGTTTATGTCCCTTTGAATATATCTTGATCATCCTTTCATGATCCCTTTATCTGTGTTCGTATGCTCTGGTTTTGATGTATGTTCATGACATATGTTCATGGGCTGTTTTAAATTAAGCATGGTGCTCAGGTTAAAATTGTATTCTTCAGTCAAAACAAGACATGGTGTCGAGTTTTGATTGATGAATCTTAGAGCTGATGTTTTAATAGATTTTGGTTGCATGCATGTGGACTAACCCCTGTAGGAAATTATAAAATCCGAATGGGTAAGTCATTGAGCTTGATTCAAATGGGAAGGTAAGCCAAGGCATGTCAGCCTTATTTAAGCTTTGTTTCATCGTGAATAAAAAAATAAAGACAAAAAAATATTTGAATTTGAATAAATGCTCCCTGATTCTCGAACCAGCAGAGTCCCTCTCTTGTTTCCCTTTTTGTTTGTATGATAGCACCAGGTACATGAACAAGTGTGGGGGAGATCTCCCCAACTTACCATCGGCATACACATTTGAGATCTCCCACACAGTCATTGCACAACATCGACAACGCTTTCATGACAAGGGACAAGGTAAACTAGACTGAGCCGACTGCCCCATGGGTCAGTTGAACCATAGCTAGTCCTCCTTGATTCCCTTGTTCTTTAGGAATGATGGTATGTGCACCCTTTATCTCACTCTCCCTAATTCATGAGTTTGAATGAGTTTCAATTCTTATCTACTAAATCAAACTTATGGAATCGTGCTCTACATGTTTCCTATAGTTGGCTTGCATATGTTTTATTCCATAGTTAACATCTTGATGCTTGTGAACAAAAATCTTTATGAAAGCATGCTCATCTAAGTAGTTGACGTTTGAGATATGGTCTGATGATATGATCTTCTCTCTAAGTGTTCGAGTGATTGGGAATTTTATTTGAAAAAAATCTGAAAACCCTTTGCAATGCTCCTCTTTGATATGCCAAAGTCCTACCAAAGCCATATGATGTTTTTAGTTGAAAACCTTTTACTCATATGTTGCTTGTCATTGCATTGAGCTTCATCAAATTGTTATGACCCTTGTGAGAATTCCTTTCATGCTTTCATGATCAAGATTCATGTGCACACCATATCCCCTTGCTATGCTTCTACACTGGAAGTCAGCATTGTACCATCCATCCATTCCACAAAATAAAGCTCCATGTTTTGTATGACCTCTCTCTCCCAAGCATCCTTACAAAAGAGACATGGGCTATGCAAAAAAAATCATCATATCCAAAGCATGAGTAAAAAAATGCTCAAAGCATAAAAAAGGAGAGAAAAAGAAAAAAAATAGAGAAAAAGATAGCCCATGTCCCAAAGAAAGAAGAAAAAGGAGAGAGATGGAATCATGCAAAAAAGAGTTCCAATAAATTATATGGTAACAACTAGCACCCATTCCGGGCCTAGTATCCACCTTACCATCACCACAACATTCATCATGTATGGTAATAACTAGCACCCATTCTGGGACAAGTATCCACCTTACCATACCCACCATATCCATACACGTGCACATCTTGATCTGATTGTGTGAATTGTTTTTCTGCTTGGATCCGGTTTTTGACTTAGCAATATATATGATGCAAGTATGCCTTATCATTCAAACTCTACCTGGAGCTCCATATATAGCCATCATTAGAAGTAGGATGAAAGTAAGGAAAGTGTAATGCCTTAGTGAGAACATATACACATTGAGTGATCTGAGAGAATCAAATGAGGAGCTGAGCAAGGTTTGTTTTGAAAATTTATTGCAAAACCCCAAGTTACTTGACATGACAAGCAGAAGCGATTTGATTCATGACCGTTCCATTCCTCAACTACGCTAGGTGGCATGATAGACACTCCATAGAGTTCACAAGTACAAGGTATGGTTTGAAATATCTCTTATGCTCGCTTCATACCTTTGGATATCATGTCTTACCTTAGTTTTTCCTCCTTCGCCCAAGGACGAGCAAAGGTCAAGTGTGGAGGTGTTGTTGATGGCTGTTAAGTACCATTTTTAGGCTGTCAACTTCTACATAAAATATATAAAATGTGAACATCCACACTAGGAACTTCTACATAAAATATATAAAATGTGAACATCCACACTAGGATAGGAGCTAACACTAACAGGTTCCACAAGTGTCGACGTATAAAATGAGAGAAAGCACACCCTGTGGATCTAAGAAACTCAGGCTTAACCAATGAAAGGCCACTAGATAGGCTTCACATGGATTTATGGACCTACCAAGCAAAGAAACACAACTTCGGCCAATCAGAGAAGAGCACACGGATCAAAGCGTCCACTAGAGGGAGCAAACCGCCTTATTTTGGTGCGTACACCTAGGACAGAACCAAGGGCCCACCAAGGAGTGACCCAGAGAAAGCTGGGGCTATTTGGCGGTGACAGGGGTTCGGTCGAACACCTGGTTCGGCCGACCTTGTCCTGGCACCAACCGCCTTCAGCTTCCACGTGGCGGCCTCTGGTGACTTCCTAGGGGCGATGCTTGAACATGCCACGAATATTCCATTGGGATGCCCTCGAGAAGCTCCTCCCAAGTGCTCCCCAATTGCTTTCCAAGGGGTGCTCCTCACCTATAAATACAAGGGGAGGGGGTAGGAATAGAGACGGACCACTTCAGGCTAGGATGAGAGCTTCCCTTCAAATGAGTGGCCTCTCCTAGTTTGTGTCTAGATTAGGGAGAGAGTGAGAGAGAGATGTACCTCTGCGGATGTTGTTCTTCAATTAGAGTAAAGTGAGTATTTTTGCATTTTCTATTTAGACTAAAGTGGCATTCATACATAGGTGAGTGTGTTCTTGTGTTCTTCATTCGTTCTTGATTTAGACGCTTGTGTTCTTCGCGCGATCTTGTGGCGTAGATTCATAAGTTCTCATATCTGTTTGTATGACTGTTTGTCATTTAGATTAAAGTGGATATTCATGCATGCTCTGATTAGAATAAAGTGTGTTTGTGACTCCTTTCTAATAGCTTATGCCTAGTTGCATGAGTAGCCTTGATCCTTTGATAATTCATAGATCTTCTGTTTATAGGTTCGTCTGTTGCATGACGTTCGTATACGTTGCAAGCATAGTACAGGATCGAGTGCTCTTTTGCATGTTTTCAGCATAAGCTAGTAGACCTATAGTTGAGTGAGATCAGTTCTCTTCCGTGGTCGTAGTTCTGTTAGTACAGAGTGCCGTAGTTCGTTAGCTGTGGCAGTAACCACAGCGTGGATGCAGTGTCACACTACCGGTTATCATTTGTTCAGCTTATCCCAAAGTTAGGTAGATGCAGTCCAGGAGGTGGTGACAACCCTTTTGGCCCTTGTTGATCCTCCACAGTGGATACAGCCAAGAGCTACGTTACACATAGATCCACATGCCGAAGTCGCTTGTTAAGTTAGGGCTATTGGTACCCTGAGCCAAGTTCTATCTAGAGATCGACCTTTAATCTCACCTATAGTGCTATCTTTATGAATTCTCTCTATCCTCACCTCTTATCTGGGTGTGTCCTTGGACCGATTAGTACAAAGTTAGTGCACACACGTTCCCATGGATTCGATACCCTTGGAATATTCTGAGGTGAAAGCTACAAAGGTATCTGTGCACTTGCGGATTTATTCATGTGTCGCTAAAATACCCAACACATTGCAAGGGTGAAATTGTGTGTACGTGTATCTTGATCATGAAAGCAAGAAAAGAATTCTCACAAGGGTCACAACAATTTGACAAAGCTCAATGCAAAGACAAGCAGCATATGAGTGTAAGGTTTTCAAGATATCTCTTCATATGGCTTTGGTAGGACTTTGTCATATCAAAGAGGAGCTTTGCAATGGGTTTTCATGTTTTCAAATAATTTTCCCAAGCACTTAAACATTAAGAGTGAAGACCAAATCATCTAACCATATCTCAAACATCAACTACTTAGATGAGCATGGTTTCCTAAAGACATTTGTTCTCAAGCATCAAGATGATAAGTATGGAATAAAACTAATGCAAGTCGATCATAGGAAACATGTAGAGCATAAGGATCATGTTGATTCATTTTATTTAAGTTTGATTTCAATGATCCGATTTAAAGTTTTTTCAAACTAATGAAACCGGGAGTAGAGAGGTAGAGGGTGCACATACCATCACCTTTCAAGAAAGCAGGGATCGAGGCAAACCAGTGGTGATTCAGCTGAACCACGGTGGCGACGACTCACTCTGGTGCACTTACCTTTTCCCTTGTCATATTACAATTGTCGATGTTGTGTGACACCTTTTTAGGAGATCTCAATTGTGTGTATCGATGAGCTTGTGAGATCTCCCCAACACTTGTCTTTGTACCTGGTGTTGTTATTCAAGCAAATAGGTGGAAACAAAAGAAGGGCTCTACTAGTTTGAGAACCAGGGAGCCTTTATTCAAAATAAAAAAGTGGGGGTTTTCTATTTTATTTTATTTTCACCATGAGACTTACCTCAAGCAAGGCCGACATGCCTTGACTTACCTTCTCATTTGAATTTAGCTCGATGACTTATGCATTTGGATTCGAGGATTATCCTGTAGGGGTTAGTCCACGTACCACCAATATCCATGAAGGTATTAACTCTAAGGCTCATCAATCAAACTTGACACTATGTCTCATTTGATTGAAGAAGGCATTTTAACCTAAGCACCACGCTTAATTTGAAAAGCATATGAATGTAACTTGCAAAGTAACATCCAAACCAGAGCATGACAAAATAAACAAAGGAAGCACCAATGCATCATGAAGCTATATTCAAATGGACAAAAAGGTATGAGGGACAAATATGGTGAATCTTGGGCTGCCTCCTGGATGGGCTTTGATTTTAAGTCAAAAACAAGACCATCTTTTTTTTATACAATCATGATGGAAACCAAATATGCGCTGAATATGCAAGAATCAAATATGTTGTGAGATCAAAACAAATATGGGAGAAATAAACATGCCATGGGTTTATGAGAATCTCTAGACCTGGCATTTCTCATAGCGCAAACCAACAAAGATGCCAACAGTTGGTCCCCTTTAACCCTATGGATCGATGTACCGAACTTGTCAAATACAACCAACCCGATAGAGGCTACCATGAGTTGGACTAGGAACACCGAATAGATATGTTACAAATGATTTCACCACCTACCTAGACTAGGCACAGCACCCGAATACACTTCAAAGTCGAGGAGCCACCCATTGAAAAAGAAGGTAATAAAGATCCTATGATTCAAAGCAAATATGATGTGAATGCACAAAAATCAAATGATAATGTTGGGCTACCTCCTATCAGGCACTCGAATTTTAAGTCATGAGTAGGACTATCTCACATACCTTGATTGACTTTGCCACTAACCATAAATTGAGAAGGAATTTTGGGTGGTGCAGCATGGTTGATCTGTCACGTATAATTTTTTTCATATGATGGTGACCTTCTCTTCATTCTGCACATGGTTAGCATGTTTGAATGTATGCACATACCTGTGAGAATTTGTTGTTGATGAATGTGCCTAGGAAGCAGATTGAAGGGTCAAAGTGTTGATGCATGGTCGGGCACTCTAGGCTCTTTTCTCTTTCTCTCTTTTTTTGTTTTTTTTCTTGTGGAGGAACGCTGGAAGATTGGAACGGGCTGATTCTGTCCTGCAGATTCCATACTCAAAAGAACAGGGGTAATCCCGCTAAAGCTTAGCGGTAAATTCAATTAATAGCCATCGATATTAATTTTCAGAATCTTTCGCCAATTACCTTCCCGGCAATGGCGCCAGAAAGCTAATTGGCATTTCTTATGTCATTACTAGAACGATGCCAAAAAGCCTATTTGTATTTGTAATAATCATAGAAGAATCCGCAAGTGTAAGGATACCGATGTAGCTTTCATCCGAGAGTATTCTAGGGTATCGTATTTATCCTCAGGGAAGCAATGGCTAAAAGAATCGATAACTAACAAGGATGGATCTACTAACTAAAATACCAGCTAAACTAAAGGAGGGGGAAACAATATGATAGGAGGCATATACATTGACACACACTTAGGTGATAAACCAAGATAGATAATAAAAGATAGCAGATAGGTATAGCTAGATGGGAGGACAACGAGTGGATTTGGGTTCCTGCTAAGCACTTCCTATTATATCGAGTAACTCTAGTCGAGAACTATCCAGGTAACAGCTCTGGCAAAAGCACAACTATACTATAAAGCTTGCTTCGGGATGCTCAACCGTCCTAACCGTGGAATGGGATGAGAAGGGGGCTATAGGCAAGCCAAGCAAAGGTCCTACTGCACTCTAGTGGATCTCACGTGGTGGACTATGTAGGCCGTCAGGGCTGTCACCACCTGGGGCTACCACAACAATCCGTGCCACTAGGCGTAATCCAAGGTAATCGCAAGACTAGACACCACGTCTACTCTATTGACTACTATCCTAGCTTTATAATTACTAGGACATTAACCAAAGCAAGGAGCCCACAAGCAATTATAATAAAGCTGAACCAGAGTTAAAACCACTTTATTCTAAACTAGACATTCTGTAATCACTCGCGAAATAAAAGCAGAAAATAGTTGACTCGAAATAAAGAGTGGAAGATAAAATATATTAATACTCAGAGTCATACAAAAGAAAAGGAAAAGATACAAGACCTTTACCAGAACTCCCGAAGACTACTCCGAAACCCCGAGGCAAAGCTCGGTCCAACTCTAACTCCAACTCACTAGCCAACTACTGCATCTTGAAAGAATAGAAGAATTGCTCCTTGATGGTGTTTCTCCTTTTGTGATGTCTTTTGGAAGTGGGAGAGAGATCTCTATTTATAGGAGAAGGAAACTGGGGAGAGTTGAGGACCTCCCCTCCTTTCCTGGGCCAAACCCGATGTTCTAGAGGCATAACTCTCGGGGCGCGGCGTCGTGGAGGCGGTGAAGGCTGAGAACCAAAGCAAAACTGGATCCCAAGTGCCTAAACCAGAGTAAAACCGAGTGCTGGGTCAAAAACCGATGGAAACCAAGTGGAACCATGATACCGACCTGGTGTCGTCCAACTACGGCGCGCCGCGTGTCCGGGCCAGCGGTCCGTCCCGCACGCTCACGCTCTCCCATGCACTGACGTGCGCCGCCTATCGGCGCCTGCCGCGTGGCCCCGTGGATGGCCTCCCGCGCGCGCCTGCCTGTGTGCCAGGTGCGACAGCAGTTCCCCAGCCAATGTAGCAGCGCCACGTGGCCAGGCCAGGATGGCCTGTGCATCGTGCGCGTGAGAGCGCTAGCCCGTGGCAGCGCCTGGTGGTAGGCCCAGCTGGCATCAGCCTCATGTGCGTGCGTGCGCTTGGCACTGATCGACCGGTGACCTGTAGCTCTAGGGCGTGGGTCCCACTGGGCCCACGTGGCGTCAGCAGCTCGTGCTATTTGTCATTTGCATATCTTTGCTGTCCGAGCTCCAAAGTAGATGAATAATATATCCATTTTTATTGTCTCGAAGAGAGCTTCGCAATGGTATGATCCAATTTAGTATTTGAGACTGTTTGTGAGGACATAATATTTTATTCCATAATTGCTCATTTTCACCTGCAACCAAATATACACCAAAGCTCGTGGAATTTATTTGATTAGACCCCTATAGCTATGGTGCATTCTTTGATGGAGTGACTTTTGTTCAAAACAGTGGGTCAAAAATAGGTACTTAATGACCGTCAACAGATAGAAGAAGGTCTCACCCCTGATTGGGCACTGAAAAGATTCGAGGTGTTTTTGTGGTCTCTAGAAGAATCATCCTTGATTCGGGAAGAGAACTCCGAAGGTTGAATTTCTTCTCCCTTCGGTGTTCGTGGTTCGGGAGAGGCTTCAAC
This sequence comes from Cenchrus fungigraminus, assembly GCA_036936925.1. Classification (NCBI taxonomy): domain Eukaryota; kingdom Viridiplantae; phylum Streptophyta; class Magnoliopsida; order Poales; family Poaceae; genus Cenchrus; species Cenchrus fungigraminus. Next base: position 117,257,665 of record CM072774.1, on the reverse strand, counting down.
AGAGAAGTCTTGGGATGTGGACGGCACATGCTCAGATTTGGCTGTTGAGAGGCTCTCATGACTCGACTCGGATTCTTGGTTGGGTTCGTTGTGATTGGTAGGGAAAGAAGAGTTCTCTAAGAGGGAATCTAGGATCTCTCTTCCTTCCATTGGAGTTTTCTCCACAAACAAACCTCTAGCAACAATGTCTAAATCAAGGCAGCATCCATGTCTAAACCCATGCAGAAGATGTACAATGACACATCATTGGGTAGAGACAAGCTAGGTGATGACACCAGAAGGTGTAAGAACCTAGCCCATGCTGCTCCTATGGACTCCTCCTTTAATTTCTCGAAATTGAGGATATGTGTTGGAAGAGAAGCTACATGAGTGTACTATTGCTCTGTCCTTTCCATGAGAGAGAACAAGTAGCAAAAGTTATCTTGAAGTTCTCCCCAATCACTGTTCAAACTTTCTACGGTGTGGGTGTACCATTGCTCCGCCTCCTCTATGAGGGAGAAGGGAAACAACTTCCACCTCATAGTTTCCTGTGTCATGCCAGGGATAACCAGACATGAACACAGTTCCTCAAATTCCTCCAATGGAGGTAGGGGTCTTCTTTGATTGCTCCAAAGAATGGTCAATCCTGAACCAAGGCTATAAAGCCTGGGGGAGTTCACAATTAGATGATGAAGATGATGATGGCTCCATGAACTCAACCCTTGAGGTAGAAAAGCTTTGACAGGAAGGCTTCTCCATGGGTAGCGGGGGTAAAGGTAGAAGTAAAGAAAAATAAAAAGGTAGACACGAGAGCCACTAGGTTTGAAGATAGATACAACAACTGTTCCTCGGCAATGGTGCCAGAAATGCTTGTTGGTATTTCTTAACGTCACCACTAATAGCACTGGTCTAGCGTGAGCATGTAAGAACACCCGGGTATACTGACGGGTGCAAATGAATCCGCAAGCGCACGGATACTCCATTCTAGCACTTCTCCAAAGGAGTATTCCAAAGGGTTGTCGAAATCCAAGGAACGATGTGCACTATCTTCTATTCTAGTATAACGGTCCAAGGACACCAAACCTTAGCTATGGCAGGGAGAAGGTAAAGGAGCTTCCCAAGGGTATGGATTCTAAAGGATGGATTAGTCACATGGTATGGAACTCGCTTTGGGAACCGACTTCCCCTGACTCTAATAGGCGATTCTAGCTATGGCTCTACGCCGTATCCGGATGAGGAGGAATACAAAGGGTCCAATGACTGTCACTACCGTAGCCTACCTCTATCTAATGATAACTCGTAGTCTAGACACCACGTCTACACCACTGATCACTACTATAACCTGACTCCGACTGATGTCCCGAAGTCCTGCTATAGCACTCCATACAAGTATGGAGTGACAAACCCACGAGTTATGGACAAGATCCTACTTATCATCAAATCGCATAAGTGATAGGAAGAATGAATGCCAAAATATTTATGCACTCCAAAAAGATTAAATGGGGTTAATTACACAAATGGATATGTGAACTTATGCACCTAAGCCACAGGATCAAAAGGTTGTGTCACAAAGAACACAAGCCTATAAATGAAGAATAGGTGAAGAACACAAGAACATATCAATCATATATGAATACCACTTTAGTCTAATTAGAAAATGCAGAAATACTCACTTTATTCTAAATGAAGCTCAGCGGCATCCTAATACCTTCTCCCCTCTCTACCCACATACTACACATGGAGAGGTGAGTTCTCACCTCTCCAAGGGAGAAACGAGAGAGGAGATAGTTTTAGATGTGTCCTAGAATGAGACCCCTACCCTTGTATTTATAGGTGAGGGGCACCCCTTGGAAAACACTTGGAGAGCACTTGCTAGGAGTGTCCCGGGGGCATCCCAAAGGAATATTCACCGCACCTTCGAGCACTACCTCTAGGAAGTCTCCAGGGAATGACATTTGGAAGCTGAGGTTGGTTGGCACCAACATGAGGACGGCTGAATCAGGGGTTCGGCTGAACCCCTGTCGCTGCCAATTGGCCCCAACTTTCTCTGGGTCACTCATTGGTGGGCCTTTGGTCTTGTCCTAGGTGTACATGCCAAAATAAGGTGGTTTGTTGCCTCTGGTGGGCCCTTTGATCCGTGTGCTCTTCTCTGATTGGCTGGAGTTGTGTTTTTTGCTCGTTGTGGGTCCATCGATCCATGTGATGCTTGCATGGTAGCCTCTCATTAGCTGAGGCTGGATGGCTTAGATCCATGAGGTGTATTTTCTCTTCATTTCTTGTACTAAATAGCTGCATTCAAATATACATCACCACTTGTGGAAATTGTTAGTTTAACCTCTTAATCTAGTGTGGATGTGTATTTCTTATGATAAAATGCAGGAGTTGACGGCCCTAAAGAGGTACTTAACAGTTGTCAACTCCATGGTCCACATGTCAGAGTTGTCCCGAGGTCCAGTCCCCTCAATGGGCATGGTCCACCTCGATGGTGGGCCCATGGATGTCTATACGACAAGCCCTCGATAACTTTGTAGGCGAGTGTAATGAGTTCTTGTAGTCTTAAAGGCCTCTGTCAGTAGTCCTCAAGCATCCCCGAGTACTACAAGCAAAAGTCCTCAATAGTACTTTAATTGCTACGAGGATGGAATGTGCTCCAGCTCATCTTCGAGTAGTCTTGAAGCTTCCCTGAGTAGTTCCCAAGCGTCCTCGAGTTCTGCTCTGAAAGTCTTCGATAGTACTCATCTTGTCTTCAAGTCGAGATCCTCTTAGAGAGGAGCCATATGGAAGTGTGATTGCAAAATCGCACTCCATATGGGGTGTAGTCCCTGAGCCTTAAGTTCAATTGAAGAATCAGGTTTAGGGTCAATTTGTAGTTTCCGTCAATCTTATCCTATGAAACCGGGAGAAAAAATCCAAATGAAAGGACACGTGGCACGAAGCTCCTGAGTCTTTTATTCGAGTAGTTTCTCGGATTGAAGGGTCAACTGACTGTAGGGTGTGACCAAAGTTTTGAGAACCTTAGCCAAGTATCCTTCCAATTCAAATTTGTAGTTGAGCCCCTAAGATGAAGGGGATAGGTCTTTGAAGTTGAAAGGTCCACTACGCTGTAGAGTCGTCATGTGGTTATAAATAATGGTGAGGGGTATCCCTAGGGTTTCCATTCACTCCATCAGTTTAGATTCAACGTCCCAACTGCCACCGCCGCCGTGAGTGAGATCACCTGTGCTACCGCTGTCCACCACTCTCGCAGCCCCCGAGCGAATGTGAGTGAAGATGCTCATGACTGGGAGGATGAAGAGCGGTCCATCCAGTGCGTAGATGGAGAAGAAGAAATCAGCCAAGGGAAAGGGAAAGAATTCTCTCCAACTACCAGTGCTGATCTACGGGAAGACCAACTAGATGGTGCCACCGAACCAGGCTTGCACCTGGAAGAAGTCAAAGCTGAAGCATGATGATATCCAGGTGCTAGTCGATGCAGGCCTGATGCGAGACAAGATCCTCACCGGGTGCAATACTACACCGGGGATGCGTGGCCGTTTGAGAAGGCTCCAAGTGAGATCCCAATGTTCGCTCACTTTGTCGAGCGTGGATTGGCGCTATTGGCATCAAACTTTTTCCTTGGGATGCTCAACTACTACAAGTTCGAGCACGTCCATCTGAATCCAAACAGCATCTTCCACATCTCGGTCTATGTCCACTTCTGTGAGGCCTTCTTGGGGATCTGGCCCCACTAGACATTGTTCTGCAAGCTCTTTCGGTTGAAGCCGCATCCAAATAAGGACAACCCACACATAGTTAGTGGAGTGGATATCCGGTTGTGCGAGTGCACCGAAGAGGAATACTTTGAGTATAAACTCGTTGATTCCAATCAGGATTGGAAGAGTAAGTGGTTCTACATCAGCAATCACCATCCACAGCTACCGAAGCCCAGCATGTACACTCCTGAGCACCATTCTCTGAGAAATGAGGAACCCAGGATGGAGGAGTGTTTCTTGATTCTGAAGCTGTTGAAGCGGATTGCGGACTTGAAGAAGCAAGGACTGACGGCCGAGAGGGTGGCGTTCAGTTTCATGAAGTGACGCGTCCACCCACTGATGCAGAAGGAACACCTCGGCTACGAGTACACCAGCTTGGAGGATGATTCCAGGTTGTCTGCTGAGGAGATCAGCAATGATGTAGTGATGTTGAGGCTGCAGAAGATCTTTAGAAAGCTAAAGGGGATCTCGAAGGCTGCAGTCAAAGAATATAGTGCAGAGAACCCGCCAAACCAAGTAAGAAATTGTAGCTTGAGCCCCCGAGTACTTATTGTTGGCTGTATGTTGTAATCTAATGGGTGTCTTGTCTGTAGGATGATATAAATGTGTATTACTCCATGCCTCCTCCGCCCAGTTCTGATGAAGTCCGTGTTGATCCGAGGTAGAAAATCACGAGCAAGGTTCCCATGACAGATGACGACAATGAGGAGGATGCTGATGTGAACACGTCGTCGAGTAGTGACGACATTGTGCCCTTGGGGCAATACATCTTGAAGGCATGGACCTTTGACAAGGCCACATCATTAGCTAGTTCTTCAAAAAGAGACGTAGATGAGTTAGAAGCTGCTTCACCGCTGGTGCCCATGTGCAGGAGGACAGCAGTTGCGAAGCGGGTGATGAAGAAGGGAGTCGACCCTCATGGAATGCAATAGGAGGGTACGATGAGTACTGAGCGAGCTGCAGCAGCTACTCAGGAGAAGTCACCAGTGACAGACGAAGTCATCGAGGTGGAAGACAACCCATCCCCACCGAACATGGAGAGGCCCAGCAGAAATGCTGAGGCAGAAGTAGCTGAGCTGCTACTGGCTCAACAGTAGTCAGAGCTGTCGATGGCAGTGGCTCACCCCCAAGAAGCGCAGGTTGCTGAAGAGTCTACGGTGCTTGTCGGAGGATTGTTCTGGCTTCTTGGGGAACCGGGAATCCAGTTTGCAAAATCATCAGTGTAAGTATTTTGACTACTTGAGTACTTATTTGCTTGTTTGCTATAGTTGTACTGAATCCTTGATGCATGCAGGGCTTCAACGGACTTGACCCTGGAAGAGGCTGGTGCGAGTACTGCAGCTGATGGTGGAAGCCGTTCAGGAGAAGCTGGAGTGACCGTGCCATCTTCGAAGGACAAGGCTGCTGAAGATGTACCAGCGACCAAGGCTGGAGCTGCAACAGGTTTGTGTTTGTTATGGAGCGAAGTAGTCAAATCATTGATTGCATCATATGCTCTAGCCCTCGAGCCAAGTGTTAATCCTCTGGTAGAAATTGAAGTAGAAGTTGAAGATTTCGTGGTGCCCAACCTGAACTTGAACCTGCCACCGCCAGAAGATACCGAGGAGCCAACCCTTGTGCATCAGGAAAATGCACGAGTACTTTTGGAGGAGAGCCCGGAGAGGTGAGTGGTTGTCTAGGAGAAATACATTGAAGACCTGGAGCCATTGCATAGTGCAACAATGGATACTACCCCGGAGACTAGTAGCCGAGCCGTGGACCTGGAGCCATTGCGATGCTGCTCGCCGCTGATACGCTTGATGTAGAACATGTGGTGCTGTAGATGGAGTCGTACCATCGCCTGGGAGTGTACATGGAGGTAATCCGAGTACCCATTGGTGTAGCATAGTCATGTTTGAGTAATCTTGCCAAGTGCTAATGTTGAGTCCTTGTTGCAGAGAATCATTGAGTGATACCGACGTAAGACCGAGATGCTGCAGGGGTATGGTGACATCATACTTCGTGCGGAGCAACTAGAGAAGGAGCTGCAGAAGTCAAAACTGCATGCTTCACATCTTCTGATGAAGTTGGACGAAACTTGCACCGAGTTCCATGGTGAGATCCAGAAGGTCACGGCCCAGAAGGATGAGCTTGTCGGGAAGAACAAAGTCTTGCACCACGAGAATGTAATGTCTTGTTATTATGTTTGCCTGAGTACTCATTTGATCTTCTGGCTGACTTGTGGCCTTGGTTGTGTTGTAGAGCTAGCATCAGATGTTGAGCATCTTCAGGGTTCCTTGGACGACTGGGAGTGTGCCTTCTACCAGGAGAAATCCAAGTTTGAGTAGGCCTCCCAAGAGCTTGAGGTGCTAAACATTGAACTTGAGAGAGAGCTGCAACTCCGCTATGATGGCGAGATTGATCTCCTCACATGTATGCAGTCAGTGAAGAGACTCAATGAGGAGAACGAGCTACTTAAGAGGTCTCTCAAGGAGCTGACTGAAGTCGCTGAACCAGTGGCAGATCTATTTGAGCCTCAAAAGCCTGGAGTAGAGCCATGGCCATTGGCGGACTAACTGCAGCATATGCCTGGAAAGCTTCTTGCATATGTGCAGAGGATGGCAAGGTCAATTCTGTAGCAGGTGCTCAGCTTCGTGAAGTCCTTCTACCCGATGGCCAAGCTAGAGCTGGTGGCGGATGGTATGGCGGTGGACTGCTCCAAGGAGAAGTTTGAGGAACTCATGGAGAAGATGGTTCCCATCACAGAGAGTGTTGCCCAACATATTAACCTGTAGTGGATGTAAACTGTAGGGCAAACACTTGGAAAAGTGTAATATGAACGAGTAGGATGTAATGAATTTGAGTAATTGAAAAAATTATTCAATTATCTATATCCCCTTGTATGTTGATGAAGCCATGAGCATAGCTGTGGAGTTAGGCTGCAAAGTAGAGTAGTTGAGTACTAGTACTCATTGCCTCCTGAGGTGAGTTCGGGTGAACTCGAGTAGTCTTAGAAAAGACGAAGATGGAGTAGCAGAGAGGACTCCATTGTAGTTAAGTAGCGTAGAAGCCATTGTGGAGTAGTTGAACCCTAGTGAGCCTGAGTAGTAGGCATGGTATGGAGTCAAGTGCTTGTAGAAAGGAGAGAGACACAACATGTTACGAGGAACATTTATATTACTATGAAAAATAGCTAAGGCTGATGGCGGATTATAGCTAAGTGTTGGCATTTCTTAATGTCATCACTAGAATGAGTGTTCCTAGCAATGGCAGTAGAAAAGTCGATATGGTAATCCTAACGATCACAAGGGAATTCGTAAGCACACGGATATACCATTGTAGCATTTCCCCAAAGAAGTATTCCAAAGGGTATCGAATCCAAGGAAGGCGGGTAGGATAACAAGACCAACACTATTGCAATTACTATAAATCATAGATAGAGATAAAGTAAGTTCTCAAACATAGGGGTAAGGATAAAGATAATGATGAGGGTAGTGTGACACACAATGATTCATCTCTAGATAACACTACAGCATAGGGAGTTAGATATATGAGTTAGTTCTAGGTCCTAATGTACTAATCATACAAAGTCAGATGATATAAGTTAGACACACAAGCATTGTATGGATGGCCAGCTCAGCACCCAGGTACAAACAGGGAGCTAGCCTACTACACCGCTTCTGTGCAAAGTCAGTTGCTAGATTTTTGACTCGGTGATACCCAAATGTGGAGGAATGCAAAGGCTCCAACGGCTGTCACTACCACGGCCTACCTCAGTCTATCTGTGCGGCACACTCATATGTAACGTAGCTACGCAACCCAAGCACCATGCTTGCATTGTTAGCTAGACCCTGACCGGTGTTGGCATTTCTTAACATCTCTGCTAAGTTATGTGTTCCTAGCAATGGTGCCAGAAATAGCCATATGGTAATCCTAACGATCACAAGGGATTCCGCAAGTGCATGGATACACCATTGTAGCATTTCCCCAAATGAGTATTCCAAAGGGTATCGAATCCGTGGAAGGCAAAGTTGGATAACAAGACTGATACTATTGCAATGAATATAAGTCATGCGTAGGGGAAGAGACAACGACTCAAATGCAGGGGTAAGGATAAGATAATGATAAGGGTAGTGTGACACATTATGATTCATCTCAACAAAACTAGGCATAGGGAGATAGACATACAAGCTAGCTCTAGGTTCTAATGTACTATACATATAAAGGTCAGTAGATACAAGAGAGGCACACATGTGTTGCACGGATCGTCGGTTTAGCACCCAGGCACAAACGGGGAGCTAGCCTCCTGCGCCGCTTACACAAGACAGCGGTGACTAGACATTTACGAACTCCAACAGTGATACCCGAATGTGAAGGAGTGCAAAGGGTCCAACAGTTGTCACCACCACGGCCTACCTCTATCAATCCATGGGGCACGCTCATATCTAACATAGCTATGCAACCCAAGCACCATGCTTGGATCGTTGCTAGACTTCGACTGGTCTAGGCTATTGTGACCCAAGTCGAAGCCACCAGATAACTGTCCACTTAGATCGAGCACCGTAGCATAAACTCGAATGCCATGCAACACAAATGTGTAAACTAACTAGATCAAACTGAGGCTAAACATACAAACGGATACGAGAAATCATGAGCCTAAGCCACAAGATCAAAGGATTGTGTTCATGAAGAACACGAGCCTCTAAATCATGAACAAGCGAAGAACACAAGAACATATCACCCATGTATGACAGCATAACTTTACATGAAATAGATAAATAACAGAAGTAGATCAAAGTCATACAAAGAAATAAAGATACAAGAGAGCTCATACCTAGATCCCAAAGTAGACTTGGAATCCGAATTAGAGCTACTCTAGCCTACTCCACTAGCCTTAGAAAATAAAGGAAGAGAATGAACCAAGAGTTGTGTGTCTGAGAAATGAGACCCCTCCCATCTATTTATAGGGGTCATTGGAACCCTGTTTGAGAGCCTTGCAACACCGTGCACACACTCCACCGCCTTTGGGAGCCAACCAGGGAACAACACATGGAAGGAGGGCACTGGCCGAGACAAGGTCGGTTCGACCGACCCCTGGGGTCGGCCGACCCCCCTCTGGGGCCAGTGGCCCTCCCCTTTGGTTGGGTGGCTACTTTGTGGGCCCTTATGGTGGTTTGGCATGTACATAGTGAAATAAGGTCAGCTTGGGTTCTCGTGGGCCCTTCAATCCATGTGCTTCACATGTGTCGTCCTCTGATTCATCGGGGCTTACCTCCCTTGGATTGGTGATGTGTCATAGACACATGGGATCCTATGTGGCAGCCCCTCCTAGGCTGAGGTGCCGAGGCATGGATCATAGATGGTGTGTTTCTCACTCTTTTTATGCTTATTCACCTACAAATAAATAATCTCCAAGGACAAGTGGAACTACATTATTCTTAACTAAAATACATGTAAGAAATGCCTTTTGCTCCTTTATTCGTGAGAATATTGATGGCTAAAGTAAGCACTTAATGGCTGTCAACAATCGGCCCAGGATATTGTGACCCAGGTCAGAGCCACCAGATAACTAACCACTTGCACCGAATACTGTAGCATAAACTCAAACATCGTACAACACAAACGTGTAATCTAACTAGATCAAACTGGGCTAGTCATAGAAATATATATGCATACTTATGAACTTGTGCCACAGGATCAAAGGGTTGTGTTCACGAAGAACACAAGCCTCTAAATCATGAACGAACGAAGAACACAAGAACATATCACTCATATATGGAAGCACTACTTTATATGAAATAGCTAAATAACTGAAGTAGATTAAAGTCACACAAAGAAATAAAGATACAAGAGAACTCATACCTAGATCCCAAGTAGACTTGGAACCTGAAGTAGAACTACTCTAGCCTACTCCCTTCCCTTGGGAACTAAAAGAGAGAGAAGTGAATCAAAGTTGTGTGTCTTAGAAATGAGCCCCCTTCCCTTCTACTTATAGGGCAAGGACACCCCTGCTCTGCGCACAAACTCGCTGCGAACACCCCGGGAATGCCTCCTAGGACCAATAGGGAAGCACTACGTGGAAGGCCGAGAAGAACCACCACTAGGTTGGTTTGGTCGAACCCCTGTGGGGCCCACTCACCTCCCACATTCACCAGTAGACTTCCAGGTGGGTCCTTGGGTAGGTTCTCAGTGTGTGTAGGATTTTAAGTCAGTTTGGGTCCCCGTGGGCCCTTCAATCCATGTGATGTCCACGTGGCGCTCTCTGATTCACCAGGTTTCCTTCACTTGGATCATAGAAGGTGAATTTCTCACTTACTTTATGCTTATTTTCCAGTAAACCAATAATCTCCAATGATAAGTGGAACTACATTATTCTTAACTAAAATGCGTGTAAGAAATGCCTTTTGCTCCTTTATTCATGAGAATATTGATGGCTAAAGTAGGTACTTAAGAGCCGTCAACAATGGTCGGAGGCCGAGTACATGGTATGAGTAGTCGAGGACTACGGGTACAATTGACAGAGCTGCTCGATCTTCCACGAGTTGTCGATGTCGTCACCGTCGAGAGTTTGGAGCTGATATGAGCTAGGGCCAGTGACTTTGGCGACTGTGTATGGTCCTTCCCATGGTGCCTTGAGCTTGTGAAGCCCTGCCATATTCTATATATGGTGGAGAACCAGATCGAGCGTTCCTTGACGTTGTGGTCGTGATGGTGGCAAATACCCTCAAGGTATCTGGCAAATTGGATGAGTGTGGTGCAGCATGCTTCCTCAAGGATATCAATGTCGACCTGCCTAACTTCTTCCGCAGCACCTTCCTCATGCTGCTCGACTGTGGGTGACTTCCACATGACGTCAGCAGGTAGCACAGCTTCGGAGCCACAGACCAGGAAGTAGGACGATTGCTTAGTAGGCTTGGTTGGCTGAGTACGAAGCCCCCAGAGTATGTTGGGTAGTTCCTTGAGCCACTTGCGGCCTCAGTCTATCGCAGAAAAGGGTTCCACGGCTGTCCCTACCGCGGCCTACCTCAGTCTATCCGTGGAGCACACTCAAATGTAATGCAGCAACGCAACCCAAGCGTCATGCTTGCATTGTTAGCTAGACCCTGCCCGGCTGTTGATGGTTAAATAACGCGTCAAGTTTCGACCGCAAGCGCACGGGTCGGTTGTAGCTCTTCCCTCGGAGTACTCCGCCAAGGTTTATCAATCCGTGGATCGCCAATGAACTATCTAGGGTTTTCCATCTAATCTATCAAATCTAACCTAACATGAAGCATAGATTGCATATGAAAGGTAACACTTTAAAGATATGAATGAAGTATAAGTGTTGATCACATTCACAGCCATAGATGAGATAACACAACCAAGGAGCTAGGGCCTATCGTCTCTAGGTACGATTATAGTCAAAAGGTGATCAAAACATAGATTGCATCTCAACTAAAGGTACACGGAATCATCTCTCTGAAAGGCGGCTTGCAAGCAGCCTACTTTCCCAAGGTCACCAGTGCGAGGTGCGCGTTGACGCCTAAGGTTTCCCAAAGCTTTACCCCAAATGCCCACCAAGCGCTCTTACTCGTAGCTCCTCCTCTTGGTGACCGCTGCACCGACTCCCGTGGTACTCGCCATCGATTCTATTCCACATCATGTCGTCGCTAGAACTTTTCCCTCCCGCATGCTGTCACCACACGAGGGTAATCAACCAACTAGCTAAAACACGCTACCTCAACGTATCTGCAAGAAGTAGACTAATCACCATGAATAGATTTAATCTTACTATGAACATATGGATGCATCACATATGAGGATGAAAGCATGCATTGATGTAGACCAAAGTTGAGACAACTAGAATAAAGAGTAGATTAATATCACCGTCATGTGTGTACATACCCCGACAAATGTTGGGGGTGACTCCCGAACTCCACCATGGCACAACCTCACAGGGAGGCCATGGCGGCTAGGGGTGGCCTAAGCCATCTCCTAGGTACTTTCAAAGACTCGCGGCGGCCGTCAGCTTCCTTTGGTGTATCTCCTTCTATCGGCGGCTCTCTGGTGAATGGATGTGAATGGGTAACCATCTTGGGGCACCTAGGGGGTTGTATTTATACCCTTAGGGAGCCTTGGGGCATACTCCACCTTGCCTTGCATGAGATCTTCCTTGGGAGAGAAGCGAACTTGGTTTCCATAAACTCAGCCTCGTCCAGATTTTCCTGATTCACAGCCCTTCCTTGCCGGCACCATATCTCCTATGTCCGGACTCCAAATAATGCAAATTCGGTATCTAGATTGTGTGCCACGAAATTATCTCCAACTTTGGTATTCATTGCTTTTCTTGGAAACGAAGATAAGATCTCCAAAACAGCCTCGGAAGATAATCTGTATGATTTTGGACTTATTTGCACAGCAGGTATTTCGGGGGCGATATCTCCTAGCTCCTTGACCCGAATTGGGCCTTCCATATGTCCAAATCGAAGCTATCATCGAGACACACAACTTTGGTATTCAAACTTTTGTCATTAGAGGCCGTTTAAGCCTCCGAATTGGCACCGAAAGATCATGCTGTTCTGGGCTGCGAGAATATCTCTCGGGCTGAGTTGATCTCGTTGGTAAATCTCCAAGTCCCCAGAGTTTTACGTGTTGATACTTCGGTCCTTGGGACATTTGGAGTCATGTTCATCATGTGTCTTGACTTGTGCCGGGCTTCATGATCTTCTCATAAAGTGCTCGATTAACTCTACCCAGAAGTCCTCATTTAGGCACTTAAATCCTGCGTAAACAACATACTCCAAAAACCACAAGCAAGTGTGAACTTGTTACATCATTAGTATGCCTAGTGGCGGGTTAGTTATAATTCAAAGCTCAAACCAAAGTGTAACAAGTGCCCTTGGTTGACGGAAATCGACCGTCAACATACCCCCATGCTTAAACCTTGCTCGTCCTCGAGTAAACCTTCAATGCATATCAGTGTTGCCCTTCAATGTTCATACCCTGCACTTGTTCATACATGAGAAAACATAATGCTCTCCATGTTTACATTTGTTAAAGTTTCATAATGTAACTAGCTTTCATCTCTATGGAGGGTAGATATTATTTAAGCTCTTCTCACAAGTAATTAATCATGCTCTCAAATTTTAAACAAATGTCAGAAGTTTTGAAATAAAGCGCGGGATGAAGAAAAATTGCATAACCAAGATCAATTATAAACCTCCTTGCATCTTGCTCATGAACTCTCATCTCATCTTGTCTCTCAAGCCTACTAGGACTATTTCTTTCCTCTCTCAAATATTTGGTGGAAGGCTTTACATGGAGCTATGGGAAAGTTTAGTCCTATCAAGATATTATAGTTGAGATATTATCAAAACAAAACAAGCTTCTCATGGACTTACCGAGACTCGTCAAAAAGGTCATTGGAAAAATAATGTTCCAAGGAGGGGGGAGAGAAAAAAACACACACTTTGAGATAGGTGGAAATGTGCAAATGGCAAAGAGTGATCCCAAGGCACAAATGAAGTCCTCGTTATCGGATTGCACATGGTTGGAAAGATGAGTATGGGTCTTGATCTTGAAGCCTTTTGAAATCTCTAAATGTAGCTAGAGAACCGGGGATCTTTATTATTATTTTTTCTTCCTTTTCTCATCATACTTTTTCTTCTTTATTTTTTCTTTCATCACCTTTCTCTTTTTTTTACTCCACTTGAACTCTAGACTACACTAGTACTTCCTTGGCAACCCCCCATGCTTAGACGTTGCTCGTCCTCGAGCAAAGAGGTGATTATTGTGCCAAGGTAAGTGCTGAAATTCTTGTATTTTCTTGAAGAGAGATACTTGAAACCTTCTAGGGATCCTTTCATGGAGGTCTCCCAAAATCTTCTTCCACTTGACGGCACCTTCCTTCTAATCTTCTTCGAAATATTCATCCATACTCAAAGTTTTGGGTTATGGTCAAGGAGGTATACACAAAAAGATATTTTGGATTTTGTGGGTGGATTTCTAGCGAAGTTTGCAAAATTCCCGATGTGGAAACTCACAATGCATGGATAGAAAAGGCTAGCATAAAGATAGATACGCAAAAACAGAATGACCAGCTTCTTAATCTCAAGCCAGAGAAATCAAGCCTTGAATCAATGCACCCAAAAATAAATCTTGTAAACTAAGGTTTTTGCACTCAATGAATATAAGGCTTTGGATAGGTAGAGCAAAATGCAAGTGGTATCAAAGACAAGGTTAGCATATCTTTTAAGAACAAAAATAAGTGATCTTTGATTCATTTTAAAAATGAGAGCAACGAAAAATACTATGGGTCTCAAGTTATCATAACCTCCACAAAAGATTAGGCTAGCATTAATTAAATTTTCATATCATGTTTAAAGAGAGCACTAGCTTAATTATATACAAACCAAGCACAAGAATGAGCAAAGCGGCAAAGATCATCATATATCCATAAGCGAGAGCATACAAGATATCATCATGGTGAGCACAAGGTAACAGTCATTATTATTTGTTGAAATCAAAAACAAATCTAGGTTGTACTCCTAGTAGCCATGTTATTATGTGGAGAGATATACAAAAGTTTCATCTTGTCTATGGTTGAAGGTGTATATACACAAGCATAAGAAAGAGATGGACAAAGAGAATGTGTCGGAAAGATTTACCGTCCTTTTGATGCTTGTGAAGAGTTGTAGTGCAGCCTCCCCCATGCTTAGCATTGTGCTAGGCATGGAAAGAGAGGAATAGCATCTTCTAGAGACCGTGATCCTCTTCTCATCGAGTCCTCCCCCATGCTTAGCATTGTGCTAGGCATGGAAAGAGAGGATGAAGCTTGTTCTCCATGTCTGGGGCTTGTCTTTATGCATCTTCACTTTTGTCGCCTTTATTGTCCTTCAATTCTCCTCTTTTCCTTTCGCGAAAGCTCATCATCATGCCTGCAAAACAATTCAAGCGCACATACTACCCCCGGGGTGATGGTCGGGAGTAGAAGCAATTGCCAATAACATCCCCTAAGATACTTAACTTGTGGCATAATTAGTCTAGTGATGATAAAATAAAGCCTAATGGGTGTACGTCAAATGCAAGTGCAAGGTGCGTGTATGCAAATGAGAGGATTGTGATATAAACAAAGACAATGTTTACACCTTGTTCTAAGCGCCATGCTTACAACTAGGTGGCTGAATTTCTCCATAGCCATAAGGATTTATTAACCAAGGTTAAAACACCATGTCTATCCCAAGGTCAATAATTCTTTATTCCACAAGAAAAATAAAGCGCATTGCAAAGCTTATAAACCAACCCATGCAACATGGAAGCTAGCAAGGTTTATATAACTAGATGATGATCCGCAAGCAAGTTTAAACACTAGGTTTAGACAAGATTGCTATGGAGAATGCCGAATTCAAGCATTAACATAGATATGAAAGCATTCATCATCAAGTTTATAAAACAACTGAGCCAACTTTATGCAAAGCATGTATGGAGTGCAAAAGAATGGCGATGGTAAGATGCAAAGCATAAAATAAATATGAACATGATCATGGAGGTGATCTAAAAAAAGAAAATTAAGACTAGATTAATTAGCCACAAGCTTAAAATCGGAGGGGTGATGCCATACTTCATATTTCTCTGTAGAAAGATACAAAATAAAAAGACTCTAAACACTAGTAGGCACACAAAAAGGGTCTACAAGCTTTCGATGATCAAATAACGGCCTTTATTAGAGCTTTCCATGACAAAAAGTGCTCTCTCAATAGCAATTAGAACATACAACATGATGTTATGGCCTTTATTAGAGCAAAGGTACAATGTTACTTGATGGGTTCCATTAAAAAACACAATATAGACCATCATTATATATATATAGATAAACAAAAAGAACGGGTTGCCTCCCGCAAAGCGCTTCATTTTAAGTCATAGAGCTTGACTTTCTCACATACCTTCTTATGGTCGCAAAGCCATGACCCTTCATGCAAGAGTTGAAGGTTCCCATGCAGTTTTAAGTCACTTCACATGCTTGACATGATCTTTCTTGCTCAATGGAAGACTTGCCCATTCACTTCTCGCATTGTCATCACCTTTTTCTCCTTTGCGCTTCATCGCTGCCTCACTTGCACAGTTTTTTATTCTCTGTCCAGATCCGAACACGTAGCCATCAAACTTTCCAATGCGTAGTGCATGAAATTTTCTTTCCATCGAGTCTTTGTTTGCTCCAATCCGATTCCGATCGAGTGCGTTATTCCCGTTTAATCCAGCATTGCAATCTGTCCCGAGTCAATTCCAGCACGTGCAGCGTCTAATGTTTTTGCCATATCTCCTTGTACGAGTCTTCAAATTCGTCGGCTTTGGATGCGTCGGAACAAGGACTTCATGGAGCTTCTGAATATCTACTTTTATCCCTTTGTACATGTTTGACCATGTGCTCAAATCTTGACAAGAACAGCAATGTTATTTGGAGAGGGTGACGGTCTTGCAACTGTTTGGGCATGATCTCTCTCCACTTAATTTAAGTCTCATGTCCTGCATGGTTAGTGAATTTCGGGATTCTCCCGACATGTGCTCTTTTAAGGTCACTAGCATGACCAAGAGCAAAGCAAGATCGAGATTTACAAAATGAAAACATATGCATCCACAATTCCAATCACAATAAATATTGCATCAACAAAGTAAGGTGGAATTAAATGAAGCACAAGTTTCTTGCTTAGCATTGAGCTCTTCATTAGGCAGAGGTCATTCAGGCATGGGATTAACAAGGTTCAAGCACAAACATAGCCTATTCATCATTCTGAAGAAATTCTAGCCTATCATCATGAACTTTATTGGAACAAGGCATAGAATTAAAACATACTACTAGATTGACATAGATGTATCAAAATAACAACATCAAAATCAGTAGTAGATTGAGATTTGAATGTGTACCTTAGCCTCGGAGCTATTCCATCACGAGTGGTCTTTTGGAGATGAAAGCGAATCAACCTTACGGTGGCGCTAAGTAGTCATCATATCATCTTCTTGCAATTCTTCCAACTCTTCTATGCGTCATATTTTGCCTTGATTCCTGATTCGTAGGAATTGTTACTTCATGGGGCTTCCAGATATCCAAAAATATTCCATACTTTCCTTCTAAGGTGGTGCAGATTATTGACGAGAACATTGGCTTCTTTCGGATTGATCCGGTAGATGTTGATGATCTTTGTCTCGTTGTCCTTCGAGCATCATGTCACTCATCCTTTGGCTTCAAGGTCATCATCATTGCGTCATCAGCGAGTATCATGACAGGAATGATGTGTCTTCTCCATATTCTTGTTCTAACCAAAGCGATAGGATCGAAGATGGCTTCTACACTTCATGTCGATGGTCTCGGCAGTTTGTCTCTTGATTGCATCGCTCGATTAGAAACATCTTGAGCATCCACCTGGAGAAGATTGGTGATGTCATGGTGCCTCTAATCTTTTTGCCTCCGGTCTTGTCAACCTTCAAGTCATCGTCTTTTGTATAGAATGCTCCTTCAATTTCTTTTGACACGATTGCTTGTGTCATCTTCACTTTTATTGTTGTTTGCTGCTGCAACTTCTCCACTGAATTCCTTTGCGTCCAATGCAGAATATGTACTAAACTTCTGCTCCATTAAATCCTTGATCAAATTAGCTTTCCATCAAGTGGTCATTCACCTTAAACGGACTCCGGATGAAAGAGTTATGTCCTTTTTGCTCCGGCACTACGTTCTATCCCGAGCTGATTTCAGAACGCGCAGTGTCGAAAGATTTCCTCATAAATCTTCGTAACGACCTCCAAAATTAGCGATTCTTCATGGGTTGGAAAGAAGACTTGATGGAGCCTCTGAATATCCAATTTTCTCTTATTGTACACTTCTGATCTTGGCCAAAAAATTATCATAACAGCGGCATTCAACTCGAGATGTCGATGATCAACTCGCACGTCTCGGGCGTAGCTTTGGCACCTATTAGTTGAACAAGCAATTCTCCAAGAAACATTAGTCTAAACAAAACTTATTGACACAGCGGCGTACCTTGTTTATCTTGATCTTTGTTGTCTTCATTGGTGGGGACTCGATAGCAGATGATGGGCCACTAACATAGTTAGCACCTACCACTAAAGAGTGAATCTTCACGTTGTTGAGAGTGAACCTCATGTTGGAGTGTGGATTTAGAGAACTTCCTCGAGCGTCTTGTGTCTAGAGTTTTACCTGCATTCATGGACACAAACAAGAAAAGCAGGATATATGCAATAATAAAATTTGGGTTAGTCCAAAAGAAAGATAGATCACCCTAGGGTTCGAGTTGCCGATCCCCGGCAACGGGGCCAGAAAAGCTTGTTGATGGTTAAATAACGCGTCAAGTTTCGATCCGCAAGCGCACGGGTCGGTTGTAGCTCTTCCCTCGGAGTACTCCCCCAAGGTTTATCAATCTGTGGATCGACAAAGAACTACCTAGGGTTTTCCATCTAATCTATCAAATCTAACCTAACATGAAGCATAGATTGCATATGAAAGTTAACACTTTAAAGATATGAATGAAGTATAAGTGTTGATCACATTCACATCCATAGATGAGATAACACAACCAAGGAGCTAGGGCCTATCGTCTCTAGGTACAATTCTAGTCAAAAGGTGATCAAAACATAGATTGTATCTCAACTAAAGGTACACGAAATCATCTCTCCGAAAGGCGGCTCGCAAGCGGCCTACTTTCCCAAGGTCACCGGTGCGAGGTGCGTGTTGACGCCTAAGGTTTCCCAAAGCTTTACCCCAAATGCCCACCAAGCGCTCTTACTCGTAGCTCCTCCTCTTGGTGACCGCTGCACCGACTCCCGTGGTCCTCGCCATCGATCCTATTCCACATCACGTCATCGCTAGAACTTTTCCCTCCCGCATGCTGTCACCACACGAGGGTAATCAACCAACTAGCTAAAACACGCTACCTCAACATATCCACAAGAAGTAGACTAATCACCACGAATAGATCTAATCTTACTATGAATATATGGATGCATCACATATGAGGATGAAAGCATGCATTGAAGTTGTCCAAAGTTGAGACAACTAGAATAAAGAGTAGATTAATATCACCATCATGTGTGTACATACCCCGACGAATGTTGGGGGTAACTCCCGAACTCCACCATGGCACAGCCTCACAGGAAGGCCATGGCGGCTAAGGGTGGCCTAAGCCATCTCCTAGGTACTTTCGAAGACTCGCGACGGCCGTCAACTTCCTTCGGTATATCTCCTTCTATCGGCGGCTCTCTGGTGAATGGATGTGAATGGGTAACCATCTTGGGGCGCCTAGGGAGTTATATTTATACCCTTGGGGAGCCTTGGGGTGTGCTCCACCTTGCCTTGCACGAGTTCTTCCTTGGGAGAGAAGCGAACTTGGTTTCCATAACCTCAGCCTCATCCAGATTTTCCTGATTCGCAACCCTTCCTTGCCGGCATCATATCTCACACGTCCGGACTCCAAATAATGCAAATTCAGTGTCCAGATTGTGTGCCACGAAATTATCTCCAACTTTGGTATTCATTTCTTTCTTTGGAAACGAAGATAAGATCCCCAAATCAGCCTCGGAAGATAATCTGTCTGATTCCGGACTTATCTGCGCAGCAGGTATTTCGAGGGCGATATCTCCTAGCTCCTTGACCTGAATTGGGCCTTCCATATGTCCAAATCGAAGCTATCGTCGAGACGCACAACTTTGGCATTCAAACCTTTGCCATTAGAGGCCGTTTAAGTCTCCGAATCGGCACCGAAAGATAATGCTGTTCTAGGCTGCGAGAATATCTCTCGGGCTGAGTTGATCTCGTTGGTAAACCTCCAAGTCCCCGGAGTTTTACGTGTTGATGCTTTGGTCCTTGGGCCATTTGGAGTCATGTTCATCATGTGTCTTGACTTGTGCCGGGCTTCATGATCTTCTCATAAAGTGCTCGAGGAACTCTACCCAGAAGTCCTCATTTAGACGCTTAAATCCTGCGTAAACAACATACTCCAAAAACCACATGCAAGTGTGAACTTGTTACATCATTAGTATGCCTAGTGGCGGGTTAGTTATAATTCAAAGCTCAAACCAAAGTGTAACAAGCGCCCTTGGTTGACGGAAATCGACCGTCAACACCGGCTCGGGCTATTGTGACCCACGTCAGAGCCACCAGATAACTGGCCACTTGCACCGAGTACCGTAGCATAAACTCGAGTGCCGTACAACATAAACGTGTAATCTAACAAGATCAAAATATGCTAGTCATACAAACACATATGCGTACTTATGAACTTGTACCATAGGATCAAAGAGTTGTATTCGTGAAGAACACAAGCCTCTAAATCATGAACGAACGAAGAACGCAAGAACATATCACTCATATATGAAAGCACTACCTTATATGAAATAGCTGAATAACTGAAGTAGATCAAAGTCATACAAAAAAATAAAGATACAAGAGACTCATACCTAGATCCCAAGTAGACTTGGAACCTGAAGTAGAACTACTCTATCCTACTCCCTAGCCTTGAAAACTAAAAGAGAGAGAAGTGAATCAAAGTTGTGTGTCTTAGAAATGAGCCCTCTTCCCTTCTACTTATAGGCCAAGGACACCCCTACTCTGCACACAAACTCGCTGCAAACACCCCGGGAATGCCTCTTAGGACCAATAGGGAAGCACCACGTGGAAGGCCAAGATGAACCGCCAATAGGTCGGTTCGGCCAAACCCCTGTGGGGCCCACTCACCTCCCACTTTCTCCAGTAGACTTCCAGGCGGGCCCTTGGGTAGGTTCTCATTATGTGTAGGATTTTAAGTCGGTTTGGGTCCCCGTGGGCCCTTCAATCCATATGATTTCCACGTGGCGCTCTCTGATTCACCGAGCTTCCTTCACTTGGATCATAGAAGGTGAGTTTCTCGCTTACTTTATGCTTATTTTCTTGCAAACAAATAATCTCCAAGGACAAGTAGAACTAAATTATTTTTAACTAAAATGTGTGTAAGAAATGCCCTTTTGCTCCTTTATTCATGAGAATATTGACGGCTAAAGTTGGTACTTAATAGCCATCAACAACTCCCCCAAGATAGCCTCTTGCTTGTCCCTGAGAAAGACATTAAGGACTTAGGTTGGTTGATCGAAAGTTGCTACGATGTTGTATTCCTAAATTATGACAAGCACACAACAAGGTACTCTACTAAGAGTTGAATAAGTTGTTGTTGACTTTACCTTTCGCTTGATCGATATGGGGCATGTAGCTTCACCTGTCTTGAGCGGTTGAAAGATAGAATGGTTATATAGAAATTACCAATCACTCATTCCTTGATCAGCTGTCAACCCGAAGGTTTTGCAGGTTTCCAAAAAGAAATCAAATTTCCTCGAATGATATTCTCGGATTGCTCAATGTGTATGATTCCTCACCAAGGTATTGGTTTGCCCTCTATCACAACCCGAAGGACCGAAATGGCAATCAGAGAGGGGGAGAGTGAATGGGAGCTGATAAAAATTCTTCGCAAAGGAAGAACTCGGCCTATGATCCCAAAATCACTTCCGTGACCTCCGACACTCTTCTTGCCAAATCCACGTAGTCACTGAAGTACTACTGGACCTAGGAGCATGACAATCCACCTAGACAAGCATGCGAAAAACACAGCGGAAAAACGAGATCGCTCGCTGCCAGAGCTACACTGGTCAGACCGGTCACCCCCTGATAAACTCAAAACTCTGCAGCAAGCTCTCCAACACGTCCAGACCCTCCCAAGCCAAGATCCAAGCACTAGATGCAAAACTTAGGATTAGGACAACCACTCCAAAAGCCAAGAAGCCAATCAAACAAAGATCAAACAGAGCCAAACTTGAACAGGGCTCACACACGACACAAAGTGAGCGACTTCAAGCAAGAACCTCCAGGAAATCCACAGAGGCTCGGCACCGGTCAGACCGGTGTCCGTGACCGATCAGACCGGTCCAGCCTGGGAGACCTCAAAGGTTCGAAACCCAACCTAATGGAGTCCAAATTGCACGAAACTTGAATAGCAGGAACCTCTGGACAGGGAGAACACAACTACCAGCAAATCCTCCGAGAAACCCACAAGAGCCGGCACCAATCAGATCGGTGTAGGGAACCGGTCAGACCGATCAGGTCTGGGAGCCTCAGGAAAAATTTCGCCCACGGGTCAACTCTCAACTTCCCATCACCCGATCTCCCGATTTGCCCAACGGATTGAAGCCAAACTTTGGGGAAGGTAGGATCACCTCATGGACAACCTCTAGCTCAAAGATCCGCCCCCCAAATCTCTCTCAATCTCGAGAAATCGGAAGTCAACCGCGAAGAACACCTAGCCTCGGAGACCACCAAAAACCACCAAACCGAAGACTTTTCCCGAGGTTTGGAGGGGCAAGATCAACAAGAAAAGAGTTACCAGGTGCTCATGTGTGATCCCCGCAACAAATCCCACAAAGAAACGTCCTGAAATCCTCCCAACGAAAATCATCCAAAAATAGCTCTGAAAGTCACCAAAAAAGCAAAATGAACCGGAGACACAAGAGGATGAACTCCAAATCTTCCATACATTAGAGTAAGTATTCTATACATGCCACGGCTAGCAACCTCCCATCATCCTACCCACTAAAAGTGGAGAACAAGAAGTGGAGTGCTCTCTACCTCTCTCTCCTCATGAAGCACAAGCTAGCCTATGGAGGGGGAAAATGAATTAGGGTTCCAATTGTTCGCTGCCATCCACCCTTGACAACCAATATATAGGCGGAGGCAAATTACTATCCTACCCCTAGAACATAAAAGGAAGATACACACCCTCAAGGACAATTTTGGTAACTTCATCGATTCTCCATCGTACGGGCATGCACCCACCGCAGACTTGCTTAGCCTCAACGCAAGCCCTGCGATCACGCCACGTGTCCTCCGCTTGGAAGCTTCCTGACGTGCACGGCCCACACCGGCCAGACCGGTCCGGCCCACCGGTCAGACCGGTCGTGGTGCTGTTTCCGCCATGCCGAGTCTTCGAGCTCAGTTTTGAGTCCCAAATTGAGAAACCCTCCTCCTGATGGTTTTGTGGCCAAACCACCAAACCCCGTGTGCAAGACGCAGCCTCGCCACGCCAAGCTTCGAGCACGCCAAGCCTTTCACCTCCGGTGCCCAGACAGTCTACTCGGTCTTGCCTCGTTCCTTGACTTGGCTGCCACCATTGCACCGGCTCCTTGTTCATGACTTTATCTTGCTCTTCTTGCACCATGCGGCCCGCACTTGATCCCGTCAGCCATCGGATCCCTCGAACCAAGCCTACTTGTCTCTCCATCACCCAGAGGCCACCTAGGCATAGACCTTTCGCGCTTGTTCTTCACCTGTACCAACGCAAATCAAGCTGCAACCAACACCTGCAATACTAGGCCAAGAGTCAGTCCACACAACATTGTCAATCACTCATCACTAAGGAGCGACCATCCCTCTGTCCTCGGACACACATGGTCCTCAATCTCCCCCTTGATGAGTGCATTGACAACACACGTAGACACCAATTTAAGATAACAAATATAAAATAAGAAGAAAAGAAAAAGAACTCAAACAAGTGATCAAAAGCTAAAGAAAAGCAAAAATAGGATCACTTCGAAGAGATAGCTCTCAATTTGCTGACTCCTCGAGTGGAGGCAGTAAGGGTTCGACACCATCGGCAAAAAGAAGCAAAACCACCAAAGCATAACACAACAAATTGAAGGAGCTCCCCCTGCACAAATGCATACTCCCCCTGAACATGTGCATTCAAACTTACCATGAAACCAAGCAACTGCAAGCTTGACCGGTCAGACTGGTGTGCCACACCGGTCAGACCGGTTCACCGGCCATGTCACCGGTCAGACCGGTGACCACCAGAACTGCAAACCATGCAAATGCAGTTCAAAAAGGTTCTAAATGCACCCAGATTTATCCCAAATGCGCCAAATTCTCGCCCTTGTTGACAATGCATGAATCAAGGCAAAATGTGGAAAAATTCAACTACGGGCTTCTCAAATATACAATGAGCAAAATAAAATGCTACAAATGAGATAATGACCTAGCAAGATAGTCCACAGTTCCGTAAAAGCATTGCCATCAAGATAGTAAAGCTATATAAGCATATGACAAAGCTATGGTGAAGTTAGGCAATTTTGCAAAAAATTTCCCTCTCATGAGCAAAATCGTAAACATGACCAATTCAAGCCAAAATGAGCTAAACCACACAAAACTCACACATGGTCACAAGTTCTCATCAAAAGGTCATCACAAACACCCACAAGCTATCTCATGCCATGTCAAAGCCACCGAGCCATGTGTCTACTTCTAATTTGAGACGTCTCATGGTAGACAACATGCAACGGTTTAGCACCAAAATTTTATATACTTGAAGCATAAGAGACATGAGAGCATATTTTTCAAGCATAGACATTTCATTTTCAGATTTAAGCATGGTACATGAAATGCCTTTGCGGCAAAAAGAAGCACATGCTCCTCCACAAGGTAAAACATGGGCTAAACATTCATGATGACAAAAAGGTGTTTGACCTCAAGTGAAAAGAACATGCTTCCAAGCATAAATTTAGCATGACAAAGCCATTTAAGCACAAAAAGAGCATGAGAAGGCTTCTACTCACAAGAGAGACTATATCTAGCATTTTCTAGAATGTAGCTATCTCACATGAATATATAGCAAAACTATCAAGAGCATAGCTACACATCACCAAAGCATATCAAGCATGTCCAAAAGCTCATACATAGCATGTCATATTGATCAATGTATATTAGAGAAGCTCATCCTACCAAATGCATATGATACAAATGCAACATGATGAATATGTACATCAAATGCAACGTGCTTATGATACAAAGATGGCTACTCTACCATGGTATATACATTAAGGAAAATGCATTTATGATACATATGTCACATATAGTACATGAGAGCCCCAAAATCCAACTCAAAAAGGAAAGCACACACCAAGTTCACCTCGCAAGCGGGTAAAAGTGACTTGGTCAAGTGGTTTTGTGAAAATATCGGCTAGTTGGTCTTGGGTAGGGACATGGATCAAAGCTATCTTTCCCTTCTCAACATTATCTCTTAGAAAAGTGGTACCTCACTTCTATGTGCTTTGTACGAGAATGCAAGACAGGGTTCTAGGCTACACTTATGGCACTGGTGCTATCACAAAAGAGTGGGACATGTTCACACTCCTCACCAAATCGCTCGTAGTGTACGTGATCCATAGGAGCTGGGAACAACAACTAGCTGCGGCTACATACTCGGCTTCTGTGGTTGAATGGGCTACACTGGACTGCTTACGAGATGACCAAGAAACCAAAGAAGACCTGAGAAACTGGCAAGTCCGATCCAACCGGCACCCAGCAAAATCCGCATCGGAATAACCATGAATGTTGAGGGTAGAAGAGGCGGAAAACCAAAGACCCCGTCTCAGGAGTGTAGTTCAAGTACCTGAAGATCCTCTTGATAGCTTGCCGATGTGAAGTCCTCGGTGAAGCCTGAAAATGAGCGCACAGACACACACTGAACTGTATGTCCGGCCTCGTCGCTATCAACTAGAGGAGGGAGCCGATCATATGCTCCGGTACTCCTTCTGGTCCACGGGCTCACCATCTTCATCCGCATCCAATGCCGTAGTGGTACTCATCGGGGTCGTCATCGGCTTGGAGTCACTCATGTCAAACTTCCTCACAATGTCCTTGGTGTACTTGCCTTGATACACAAATGTCCCGTCCTTGTGCTGCTTGATCTGAAGCCCAAGGAAGAATTGCACCTCACCCATCATAGACATCTCGATCTCCCTGCTCATATCATCTGCAAACTTCCCTACAAGATCATGAGAGGAGCCACCAAATATAATATCATCCACGTAAATCTGAATAATTAGGATATCATCACCCTGCCTGAGGAGGAAAAGAGTTTTATCAACTGTGCCCATCACAATCCCCTTACTCAGCAGAAAGTCTCTCAATCTAGCATACCATGCCCTCGATGCTTGCTTTAGGCCATATAGAGCTTTTTGTTGTTTGTACACTCGGTGTGGATATTTCTCACTCTCAAAGCCTGAGGGTTGCCTCACATACACTTCTTCCTCAATCACCCCATTCAAAAAGGCACTCTTCACATCCATTTGGTACAACTTGAACCCTTTAGCAACAGCAAATGCTAGAAGGATTCGAATTGCTTCCAAATGAGCCATAGGAGCAAATGTCTCCTCATAATCTACTCCCTCTTTCAGTGTGTACCCCTATGCTACTAGCCTAGCCTTGTTTCTCACCACTTCACCATCTTCACCCTCTTTGTTTTTCCACACCCATTTGGTACCTATAGGATGGCAATTTGGCGGTGGTTCAACTAACACCCACACTTCGTTTCTCTCAAAGTTTTCAAGCTCCTCATGCATAGCATTTACGCAATTTGAATCAGAAAGTGCATGTCTATATCCTTGGGCTCAAAAGACACAACAAAAGCAAAATGAGCAAAATGAGATATTTCTTTGGACCTAGACCGTGTAATACGTTCATCGATGCTTCCTATGTCTTGGACGGTGGGTGATCAGCTTGTACCTGTCGAGGTGCCTCTCTCCTGGAGACTACTGCCCTCTCATCTGCAGCTTCCACTTGTTCTTGACATGTCATAGTTGGAGTGGGGGAAGGACCGTCAACACACGTAGTCGTAGTAGTGGAAGTAGAGGGTACACGAGCAACAGGAGGTGCACCATCCTCATCCTCATCATCATCTCCTTTACCTTCCTCATCATCAAAGGTCGTCTGTCTAAGCTCATCATCGCCTTCACACTCAAAGACAATAGAGCTACATGGCTGTGTCTCATCGAAGGTCACCTCGCAAGTCTCCATGATTTGGTTAGTCTCAAGATTGAGCGCACGATATGCTCGAGAATGATTAGCATAACCAAGAAAAATCCCATCAGAAGACCGAGCCTCAAACTTATCGAGCTTCCCTTTCTTAAGAATAAAACATTTGCAATCAAAAACTCGAAAATGACTCACTTTGGGAGAACGACCATGCATAAGCTCATAGCAGGTTTTCTTCTTAAATGCACGAAGGAAGATCCGGTTAGGCACATGGCAAGCGGTGTTCACCGCCTCAGCCCAATACTTCCTAGGAGTCCTATGCTCATCGAGCATCGTCCTTGCCATCTCACAAAGTGTCAGATTCTTTCTTTCCACAACACCGTTCTAAGGAGGAACATACAGTGTAGAAAACTGACGCTCAAGACCAAGATCACAGCAAAAGGTATCAAACCGAGAGTTCTTGAATTCCGTACCATTGTCACTGCGTATAGCTCGAATGGCATTACCATGTCTCTCATTTTTAACCTCAAGATCAAGTCTCGAACAAAACAAAACGTCTCACCCTTATCGGCCAAAAAGAACACCCAAGCATAGCGAGAGTAATCATCCACCAGAACTAGGACATACCACTTGCCACCCACTATCGAACACGAGCTAGACCAACCAAGTCCATATGTAAAAGCTCCTCTAGACGCTCAGTCATGACATCGGTCAAGGGTGGATGAGAGGTGGCTACCATCTTACCATGCTGACAAGGAGCACAAACCAAATCCTTCTCAAACTTCAACCTCAGCAATCCTCGGACAAGATCAAGACCACTCAAGCGGGAAATCAAATCAAAGCTCAAGTGTCCCAACCGCCTATGCCATCTCCACAACTCAATAGAAGGACCAGCAACCAAACACCTAGAAGGGCCAAAAGATTGAGAAAAGTCCGCACGAAAGATCTGACCCTCAGGAGTGACCATGCAAACAAGATCACCTCGAGAATCAAGAATCCGAGAAGCGCCCAACTTAAATCGAACCTCAAACCCCTCGTCAAGCAACTGAAAAACTGAAAGCAAATTAAAGCCAAGTGACTTCATGAGAGCAACACGCTTCAACACAAAGTTTTCGCTCACCTGTATAGAACCCTCTGACAACACTCTACCCTTACCATTATCCCCAAAAGTGATGTACTCCCTAGTCACCACCGGGTGAGGCTGGAGAACCACCGTCGATCTCCGATCATGTGTCGAGAGCAACTGGGGTCGATCAACCAAACCTTCTCCATGCCTCTGACCTGCAAAATCAAAAGAGAACGAGAGTGAGAAAATGACTCAATGCTAGGGTTTGTGCAAAACGAATCAAACCAGTGTCGAGCCATCTGCTCAAAGGAAGGGTTAGCAAAATCCATCCTCTCACAACCAGCAGGTGGAAACCTCCCACGTCTCATCTGAGAATTACGCGCACCACGAGGGGAAAAGCGTGATCCGTAGTTCCTCTGAGACCCAAAGCTGCGACCGCCTCTCCTAGCCCCATACTGATCACGAGGAGGAGAGCGTCCAGCAAAACCACCACGAACAAACCCAGAACGCACACCATGCGACTGTCCAAAGTGCAAATCATGAAAACCAGCACCCACACCCCTCTGGGGTGCACCGGTCTGACCGGTGACCCTGACCGGTCTGACTGGTGCCCTCTGCACAGCCCCAACACCACCTCTCGGAATGTCTCTCAAAACTACTACACCCCTGGGCAGTGGCTCACGAGGCTCAGGCACACCACAAGAAGGGCGTTACCTGTCCTTGTTCGCCTTCTCCCTAGCGAACCTCTCATCCCTTCTACTCCGATAACAAAACTCATCCCGGTGACCATCCTTACCACAATACTCACAATGGAATAGGATAGGCTTTGGCTTTGACTTTGGGACTTCACTCGGTTGTGGCTTCTCACTCAACTTGGGTTCCACTCTAGACTCCCTCACAAAGTTTACTTTCTTCTGGAAATTGTTTGTGGGAGTGGGAAAAATTGGTGGATCTAGATCTGTGCCAATCTTGTTCAGCAGGTGATTTGGCTTGGGTTTCCATATGTTTTTGTGAGTGGTTTGTGGTGGAACTGGGATATCCTCAATTTTCTCCTCACTCTTCTCACCACTGCACTATCCAACTTTTTCAGCCCCAAGCCCCTGACCATCAGCATGCTTAAAAGAAGCAATCATCATCCCCAGCTGAGGCTCATGACCTGACAACCAACCCATCAACTGCCTCAAGTTATCATTCTCATCTTGCAAACAATCAACATAATGAGCAAGTTCAAGATTTTTCATAGCATGAACCTCACAAGTAGAGCAAGCAGTAGCAATGGGTGATTTCAAAGCAGCTTCTAAGGAAATAATGCGAGCACGAGATTCATCTAGTTTACCTTGCAAAATAGAACACGAAGTACAAGCTCCTAACAAAGCAGGTCTAGACTTCATCTCATCAAGCTCAGCCCTAAGCACATCTAGTTCCTTAATTCTAGAAGCATACTTGACCTTCAAGTCATTCAAATCAGCTAGGAAGACTTTGTAATCAATGCACTCAACTTCATCAGAAACCACAGGAGCAGACTTAAGCATTTCTAGTTCAACTCGAGTACTAGCAAGCAAAGACTCCATCTCAGTCACATTCTTCCTAGACTCATCAAGAAAGGACTCAAGTTCTATCACCTTCTCCTTGGTTTCACCGTACAAGGACCTATACTCTCTCTTCTCCTTGTTAGTCTTCCTAAGCACATCATCACGATTATCTAGCAAGTCATTCAACCTAGCATTCTCCTCTAGCAAGAAGTCGGGATCGTGGTTTACCTCATCCTCAGATTCGGAATCCGAGTCATCCTTCTCGCCCTTCTTGCTGCCTGAGCTGTGTGCCATCGTGCAGAAGTCGCTTCTCACCATGCAACTCAAGCCATTGAAGTTCTTGCTGATGTGCTTCTTGTTCTTGTGCTGGTCGTAGCCTTCATCCTCGCTGCTCGAGCTTGACGAGGTGTAGCAGGAACTGGAGTCGACGTCGCTCGCACCGGCAACCATCGCTCGAGGCTTCGTCTTCTTGTTCTTGTAGCCTCTGTGCTTCCTCGTCCTCCGCTCGTCCTTGTTCTTGTGCTTGGAGTACTCATTCTTGGAGCGGTGCTTGTACTCGGCCTTCTGGCGTGGCTTGTAGTTGTTCTTGGGCTCGATCGCCTCGGGACACTCGGCGATGAAGTGCTTGTGCTTCCCGCACTTGTAGCACATCCCCGAGTTTCACCTCGAGTTCTTGCGGTTCTTGTATATCTGCCCGAACCTCCTCGACGGCAATGCGTGATCCTCCTTGCTTAGCACCTTAAACTCCTCATCTGGAATGGACACAAGACATGACAAGGAAAACTGTCATGAAATGTTAGCACACAAGCCAGAGCCTGTCATGAGAGCCAGACTATGAGGGTCAGTCTGGTTCGCATACTTGGCGTTCAGCTTCCTATCGACCTCAGAAGACTTCAACTTCAAGAAGAGCTCATCAACGCGCAAAGTCCCATAGCTGGGAGACTCCATGATCGCCTCAACCTTAGCGCTCCACACGGTAAGATCTAGAGAGTGTAAGAGCTTCAAAGCTTTATCATGATCATCGTATGGGAGGACGGTAATGTTGGCTTTCATATTATTCACAATCGAAGTAAAAGTGCTGAAACATCACATCAATTGACTCTCTAGGAAGGTGGGAGAAGTCCTCATACTCTTTGCGGTACATAGAGAAAAGTCGTGCTTTCGCATGGCTATCATCGCCGTGAGCAACTTTCAACTTGTCCCAAATTTTGCAAGCCAATTCCTCTCCCATAACACGCTCAAACTCCTCGGTAGAAAGAGAACGAAACAAGTAATCCACGGCCCTAGCATTTGCCTCAAATTTTTCCTTGGCACCAGCGGCCTCAATGTTCAGGGGTGTAACGTACGTGAGGTCAATCGTTACATCCCAGAGCAACTTTCCCTTTCCTCACAAGAATGCACCCATGCGTGCAACCCAGTTGGGATAGTTCTTCCCATCAAAATGTGAATGCCCCTAACTCCGCTCATGGTACACCATCTTTGGATCTTAGACTGGTTAGAGTCGCAAAGACCCAAATCGACTCTGATACCAATTGAAGGACCGAAATGGCGACCAGCGAGGGAGGGAGTGAAAGGGAGCTGATAAAAATTCTCCGCAAAGGAAGAACTCGACCTATGATCCTAAAATCACTTCCGTGACCTCCGACACTCTTCTTGCCAAATCCATTTAGTCCCTAAAGTAATACTGGACCTAGGAGAAAGACAATCCACCTAGACAAGGACGCAAAAAACACAGCAGAAAAACGAGATCGCTCGCTGCTAGAGCTACACCAGTCAGCTCGGTCACCTGAACCGGTCAGACCGATCACCCCCTGATAAACTCAAAACCCTGCAGCAAGCTCTCCAACATGTCCAGACCCTCCCAAGCCAAGATCCAAGCACTGGATGCAAACCTTAGGATTAGGACAACCACTCCAAAAGCCAAGAAGCCAATCAAACAAAGATCAAACAGAGCCAAACTTGAACAGGGCTCACACACGACACAAAGTGAGTGGCCTCAAGCAAGAACCTCTAGGAAACCCATAGAGGCTCAGCATCGGTCAGACTGGTGTCTCTGACTGGTCAGACCGGTCCAGCCTGGGAGACCTCAAAGGTTCGAAACCCAACCAAATGAAGTCCAAATCGCACGAAACTTGAATAGCAGGAACCTCTAGACTGGAAGAACACAACAACCAGCAAATCCCCCAAGAAACACACAAGACTGAGCACCAGTCAGACCGGTCAGGTCTGGGAGCCTCGAGAAAAATTTCGCCCGTGGATCAACTCTCAACTTCCCATCACCCGATCTCCCGATTCGCCCAACGAATTAAAGCCAAACTTTGGGAAAGGTAGCATCACCTCATGGGCAACCTCTAGCTCAAAGATCTGCCACCAAATCACTCTCAATCTCGAGAAATCAGAAGTCAACCACGAAGAACACCTAGCTTCAGAGACCACCAAAAACCACCAAATCGAAGACTTTTCCCGGGGTTTGGAGGGGCAAGGTCACCAAGAAAAGAGTCACCAAGTGCTCATGTGTGATCCCCGCAACAAATCCCACAAAGAAACGTCCTCAAATCCTCCCAACGAAAATAATCAAAAAATATCTCCGAAAATAACCAAAAAAGAAAAATGAACCGGAGACACAAGAGGATGAACTCCAAATCTTCCATACATCGGAGTAAGGATTCTATACATGCCATGGCTAGCAACCTCCCTTGATCCTACCCACTAAAAGTGGAGTGCTCTCTACCTCTCTCTCCTCATGAAGCACAAGCTAGCCTATGGAGGGGGAAAATGAATTAGGGTTCCAATTGTTGGCTGCCATCCACCCTTGAGAACCAATTTATAGGCAGAGGCAAATGACTATCCTACCCCTAGAACATAAAAGGAAGATACACACCCTCAAGGGAAATTTTGGTAACTTCGTCGATTCTCCATCGGACGGGCACACATCCACCACAGACTTGCTTTGCGTCGACGCAAGCCCTGCGATCACGTCGTGTGTCCTCCGCTTTGAAGCTTACAGACATGCACGGCCCACACCGGTCAGACCAATCCGGTCCACCAATCAGACTGGTCCACCAGTCAGACTGGTCTGGACCACCGATCAGACCGGTCGTGGTGCTGTTTCTGCCACGCCGAGTCTTTGGGCTCTGTTTTGAGGCCCAAACCGATAAACCCTCCTCCTGATGGTTTTGTGGCCAAACCACCAAACCCCACATGCAAGACACAGCCTCGCCACGCCAAGCTTTGAGCACGCCAAGCCTTTCACCTCTAACGCCCGAACGGTCTACTTGGTCTTGCCACGTTCCTTGACTTGGCCGCCACCATTGCACCGGCTCCTTGTTCATGATTTCATCTTGCTCTTCTTGCACCATATGGCCCGCACTTGATCCCGTCGACCACCGAGTCCCTTGAACCAAGCCTACTTGTCTCTCCATCACCCAGAGGCCACCTAGGCATAAACCTTTTGTGCTTGTTCTTCACCTGAACCAACGCAAATCAAGCCACAACCAACACCTGCAATACTAGGCCAAGAGTCAATCCACACAACGTTGTCTATCACTCAATACTAAGGAGTGACCATACCTCGGTCCTCGGACACACATGGTCCTCACAACCTACTGCTAATAAGCTTATATGTGGAGTCGTAGGTAGGGAAGAAATGGGGCATACCTATTTCTCATATGTTGCTAAGTTGAAGACCGGCTCCTTGGGAGCAATGAGTCATACAACCTAATCAAGATGTGCACATGTGTGTATATAGTGAATATGGTGGATGGAATGCGAACTCCATTTTTTTGTATGATTTTCTCCACTCTCCTTTTTGAGATTTTTGAGACTTGGGCTTTTTTTTATATGATCATACTGTTGAGCAAGTATTTATTTTTCTTTCTTTTTGCATAGCCCAAAGTCTCTTTTGAAGGTTTTTGGAGAGGGATGAATCATAGAACAATACGCAGAGCCTTATTTTGTGGAATGGATGGATTGTGGGTGGATGAAATGATGATTGCTAACTTCCGGTGTAGAAGTTTAGCATATGGTGGATGTGTACGTGATATTGATCATAGGAGCATGACAAGTTTCTCGTCGAGGGTCACAACAATTCGACAAAGCTCAATGAAAAAAACAAGTAGCTGTTGGTATTTGTTAAGCCCACAGAAATATTATGAGGAATAATCCCCAAGCGCACGGATACCAGTGAGCACTTCACCCGGGAAGAGGGTTTTAAATATCGTATCCACAGGGAGAAGGGTGAGAGAGTATGTTGAGGTGTATAGCTAATCCAACTGAGCAAGTATCTAAGGACTTGAGAAGATAAGAGGTAAGGGAGGTGCTACGGCTGTCTAGTTCTTACTCTTGCAAGCTATGTTTTTATACCTTAATCAGGACATTGACAAGGAGAAACACTTAGTAAAGGGAATCTCCCGGCAACAGGGGTAGTCCTACGAGTCCTATAGACGAGAGGTGGATTACAAAGGACTCAATGGTACTGTCACCACCACGATCTACCACACGATCCGGAATATCAGGAGGCATCCACAAGTAACCCAGATCTAAGCACCATGCTTACACCTAAACTACGCCTCTACTTTATAGATTCCCATAAAGTAAAGTACTCAAAATAGAGTTGCAGACCATAAGAATAATAAGAACAATGTGCTTACTCAAATAAGAAGTCGATCATGTCGTAGAATCTCAGAAGCAAGCTCCAGAAGGAACTTGATCCTGCTGGTACAAGCCGAAGAGGAGACACCGATCGGTCCGGCGCTTCCTCCAACTCTTCCTCATCACCGCGCTCCAATCTCTTGAACAAGACTAGCTAGATCTCTAGGATCGTGGATCTAATCTCTCAACTTGATGCTCTGCTCTCAACTCTAATTTAGGGCTTCTAGTTCTACATCTTGTCTAATTCTACTTCTAGTTCTAGAACTAGAGGGGAGGCCTATCGATGGAGTTGATCAATTGATAATGCAATGCCTGAACCAGGGGGTCTGGGGTTTGCTTATATAGTCCGGAGGAGGTGTCTCGTCACCGTAGGATCAAACCGACCTCAATATACGGTTTAGATTGCTTCTCATAGGCGGTGGAGGAAGGTTCCAGAAGTTGGGCTGGATTGGCCTCGGTGGTGGGCCGACCGGCCCCACCACTGGGTCAGTCGGCCTGTGGTGGGCCCCACTCGGGGTCCGCTTTGTCGTGGTGTCTTCTCATCCCTTCTAGATGCTTCTTTCTTGTATGCTAAGTCACGTTGAGTTCAGGAGTGTTCCAGAGCCTTCTAGACTTGTTCCTTTCCCTGTTTTTCTGATTAGTCCCTCCAAGACATAGAATTCTCCAAAACTCCAGGAAAACTGTTAGTGACACCCTATTCTACATTGGTATTATCAATTATGCACCTTTCCATGTTAGGGACCGGTGCAATCATACTACGAGCAAGGATACACCGCGCAAGACCATCAATATCAACCATTAGAGGAAGAGCGAAGGAAGGAAGAAGAAATAGTGCTTCCAATTCAGTTTGATTTTTCCTTCTCCTTTTCTTTATTTTTCAGTTATATGCAAATTTGTGTGTGCGTAGCATCTTCAGTTTTTATTCATTTTCAGCATGTGTGTGGTAGTAGTAGTTATTGTTTTCCATCACCATGAATAATTTAAACATCGTTTTATGATAATTAATATGGATGGAAAATTGTGCCAAGTTGATATATGATGATAGTTGCCTATTTGCTTATCTTTGTATTTGTGTTATACATGATTAAGCTAATGCTCTCTTTAATGCAAATCTGAAATTAATTTAAATGCTAGCTTAATCCTTTGCGGAGGTTATAATAAAGATGAGACCCATAGTTTTTCTCATGCTCTCAATTTTGGATGGGTTAAAGATGATTTATTTTTATTCTTAAAAACTATGCTAACCTTGTCATTAATACCACTTGCATTTTGCTCTACCTATCCAAAGCCTTATATTTATTTGAGTGCAAAAACTTAGTATACAAAATTTATTTTTGGGTGAGTTAATTCAGGGCTTGATTTCTCTGGCCCGAGACTAAGAAGCTGGTCATTTTGTTTTTGCGTATCTATCTTAATGCTAGCCTTTTCTATCCGTGCATTGTAAGTTTCCACATCGGATATTTCGCAAACCTCGCTGGATATCCACCCAAAAACCCAATACATCTTTTTGTGTTTACCTCCTTGACCACAACCCAACATTTGAGTATGGATGAATATTTCGAGGAAGATCACAAGAATGAAGGTGCCAGGATTGAAGTATATTTTTGGGAGACCTCCAAGACGACATGAAGGTTGCGTGAAGGATCCCTATAAGATTTCAAGTGTTTCTCTCTAGGAAAACATAGAACTTTTAGTACCTACCTTGGCACAAAATTTTACCACCTCTTTGCCCGAGGACGTGCAATCGTCTAAGCATGGGGGGAGCTGCCAAGGAGGTAGGTACAATCTAATCTAGAGTTCAAGGGGAGTATATAAAAAAAGAAAAAAAAGAGAGAAAGAAGAAGTATGAAAGAATAAAGGGAGAGAAAGGAGAGAAGAAAAAAATATGTGAGAAAGAAAAAAATATAAATAAATAAAGCTCCCCGGCTCTCTAGATGCATTAAGAATTTCAAGATGATTCAAGATCAAGACCCATACTCATCTTTCCAACCATGTGCAATCCGATAACGAGGACTTCCTTTGTGCCTCGGGATCACTTTTTCCATTTGCACATGTCCACCTATCTCAAGTGTGTGTATTTTTCTCTCTCCCCCTCCTTGAAACAACATTATTTTCCAATGACCTTTTTGACGAGTCTCGGTAAGTCCATGAGAAGCTTGTCTTGTTTTGATAATATCTTGATTATAATATCTTGGTAGGACTAAACTTTTCCCAAAGCTCCAAATAAAGCCTTCCACTTATATATATATATATATATATTGAGAGGGGAAAGGAGTAGAATAAATAGGTTTTGAGAGACAAGATGAGATGAGAGTTCATGAGCAAGATGCAAGGAGGTTTAAATTTTTGAACTTGGTTTAGCTCTTTTTATTCATCTTGCTCTACACTTCAAAATTTCTGAGATTCATTTGAAATTTGGGAGCATGACTAATTACTTGTGGGAAGAGCTTAATTGATATCCACCCTCCGTAGGGATGAAGGCTAGTACATTATGGAACTTTAACAAATATAAATTTAGAGAGCATTATGTTTTCTCGTGTATGATCAAGTGCAGGGTGTGAACAATGAAGGGCAACACTGATATCCATCAAAGGCTTACTCGAGGACGAGCAAGGTTTAAGCATGGGGGAGCTGTTGACGGTGAATTTCCGTCAACCTAGCCACGAGTTTACCTTCGGTGTTGGCATTGATTTGATATCCAAACTAACAATCCTAACCCTCATGATATATCAAGTTCGCACTCGCATGTGGTTTTTGGAGTTTATTGCTTACGCAGGACTCAAGCACCTAAATGAGGACTTCCGGTAAAGTTCGTCGAGCAATTTACAAGAAGATAATGAAGCCCGGTACAAGTCAAGATATGACGTGAACATGACTCCAAGTTGCCCAAGGACCGAATCGTGAAGACAGAAAACTCCGAGGACTTGGACAAAAAATGCCAAAGCTTACGAGACAAGGAGCCCTATCCAAACCGTGGAGAAAATGACGCTAAGGGCCCACATGCAGAAGGGGGAAGTTCCAGAAGACACGAGAAGCATCACCGACGAAGGAGGCCACGAAGTGGGCCAAAGTGGGCCTAGGTCGGCCGGCCTGGGCCGGCCGGCCCAGCCCATTTCGAGCCCCATTTGCTGCCCCCTTTGACCTAGATGACCCTCGGGCTATTTATAGTCCCCCTGCTAAGAGCCACGCATCAATTCATTCTTCATCCGCCGCCGAGGAGCAGAGAAGCTAAAGGGACACCATCTCGGAGAGGAGGGTCATGCTAGTTGTCTAGGGTTTCCCTAGCCGATGTGGGAACCTTGCATGGAAGACCACGTCAGAGCTCTGGAGCAAGGATCAAGATCGAGGTAGGATCCCGGTGGTGATCTTGTTCATGTAAACATTCCTGGTGAAGTTTTATAGTGAATCCGATTTCTAGCGATCAAGTGCCTTCTCTATGATTTTGTTCTCCCTTGGTTTTGCTTCTTCCTCAATCTATACTTAAGATAGATTTCTAAGGGTGCTCTTATAGCCGCGGTGGCTAGAGGTGCATACCGGATCGACCAAGTGTTCTCAACTTGTTCTTCTTGAACTCGCCCTAGGCTAACCCGCACGAATAGGGGGCGCGTCATGACAGGACGAAGGTTCCAAAAGGTGGGCGTCTTCGGAATCGGAATGGAGGCCACGGTTTAAAGATGCTTTTTATGAGATTCGCTTTGCTATCTTCATCTATCTTGTTTGGAGCTACAACATAAGCATGATCTAGACTCTCTAGATCGGTTATCTCTATGCTTTCTCTTGCTACCTCTTGTGTTTAGTAGATTAGATTAGATTAGATTTGTTTTCTTGACAATTTCTTAGATTAGATGCAAAAACAACCTCTTGAAGATCAAATGTTCTTGCCTTACTAGATTGAATCCTTACGTTGCACATTATTCCATGGATTCGATACCTTCGGTTCACACTTAAGGGAAGAAGGGTCCCTTGACTACGATGGGGATTTGTCCGCTTGCAAATCCAAACGAACTTTGATACAACTATTAACCGTCAATAGGCAACAATTGGGATGAGTCAGCAATTGAAGAGGAAGATCCAGGGTACCCAGCAATCAGTTGCACACTGTGGGATTACCATGTCAGACAAGCTTTATGTGATCTTGGTGCAAGCATCAACAATATGCCCATGGCAGTATGTGACGCCATCGACCTTAGTGCCTATGTGACGCCCACCGAGATCCGAGTTCAGCACGCTGATTCAACCATCTGATGTCCCGAAGGCATAATCCGCAACATTCTAGTTAAAGTACAAGGTGACTATGTCTTCATAGATTTTGTGGTTCTTAATACCACAAGTGACTAGAAGTGCCACTCATTCTTGGACGATCATTTCTTTGAGCCACCCAGGCACGGATTGATGTTGGCGTTAGTACCATCAGAATGAGGGTCGGAGGAAGAAACAAAGTATTCTGGTTCCAATCAAAGAAGGAGTTTTATTACAAAGCCCCCTCCAACCAGAGCTAGGGTGTCAGGAGAAGAAGAAGAAGAAGAAGAAGAAGAAGAAGAAGAAGAAGAAATAGTGGCAAGCTCAGAGCGCAAACCTCGATTCAACAGCAGACACATATGCCACCACTGAGAAAGGACAGTCTCATTACCTTCATGAAAGCATTCATGAAGAAGGAAATAGAAAGGAATGACCGTACGGGGTATTGGAGGAGCCAAGCCCCAAAGACAAAGGTGACATCATTACCCTCAGAAAACACATCAACCTCAAATACGTCACCTAGGTCACAGAAGAATAGACGAGTGTGGAAACCGAAGAACACACAATCGTCTGCGTCCTCTTCTCCGGTGTCGGATACGTCGAAAGCACCAGACGTGCTGGAAGCTCCATCCACAAGCTGAACTCGAAGGACAAGTCCTGCTCAATGGTCTTAAATTGCTGAGCCCTTGCCAAAGGTAAATTGGTATTTATCTCATATTTGATTTCCTCAAAAAAATTTTAAATTTCTCAACTGCATGTTTGGTTTTCAAATTGCATTTGCATGCTAGAATTTATTCTAGCCCATTTCCCTTTTCAAAAAAATGAATCTAAAAATATATATTTGAATTTAAAAAATAAAATAATATAATATAAAAATAAATTTTTGCTTGAACAAAACATTTCAAAAATATTTCGGAGCATTTCTGGTGACATACTTTGGCCAGACCCCAGAAGTGCTAAACCATATAGCCGTTGGGGGGTGGTGAGCCAAAGCTGTTAGCCAGCGGACCCACTATGGGTGGACCGACCCAATGGTTCGGCCGAACCAGGGCCAACGGCTCTTGGGCCCCACCACCTCCAACGGTTAGGAGCCCAAGCCCAACGGCCATATCTTGGGGTGCCACCTTCATTTCGCTATAAATAGAGGCTGAAAGGGGGTGTTGATCCTCCATTCAACAATTCTCCCACTCACTCCCTCTCCATTCTTTGCTTCTTGGTTTCCTCTCGAGGTTTTGTTCAAGTTCATTTTCGTGTTTGTGTTCATTCGAGCTCTCTTTCTCCCTCTCTTTGTTTTCATTGCTACAAGGAGGCAACTCTCAGAGAAACGA
This sequence comes from Cenchrus fungigraminus, assembly GCA_036936925.1. Classification (NCBI taxonomy): domain Eukaryota; kingdom Viridiplantae; phylum Streptophyta; class Magnoliopsida; order Poales; family Poaceae; genus Cenchrus; species Cenchrus fungigraminus. Next base: position 117,218,324 of record CM072774.1, on the reverse strand, counting down.
CTCACGGGTAAGAAGTTCAATTGTTTTCACTAACATGACCCGTGTGCAAGTTGTTTCTTTGCTGTGCTCCATCACCATGAGAGGGATCGGAAGGAAGCTCTCCGATGCAGTCTGAAGGGTGACAGGATCGAGCTCAAGTCGTTCCCATGCAAGCTTGAGCATGCCTCACTCCTACGACCACACACCTAGTCTGATGAAAGAAGACAAGGAAGTGCAACATGAGGTGCCGCAAGAAGAAGCACCACAAGAAGAGCAAGCTCAACCACAAGCTGCAGAAGTGGAACCAATCCTTCCGTATCTATGCACAGACCGTGAAGTACAAGCCTACGCGGTCGTCAAGGATCGAGTCTTCACCCACACCAAAGACTTCAACTCCGACCTCCTTGAGAGCATAGGTATGAACATCGATTTTACTAACATTTGGCCTGCAATTGGATGGGATGCTTTTGTGCCTATTGCAGAGGAGGGCTCTCGTTCCCTCACCATCTAGTTCCTATGCACCTTGCAATACAACGATGATGGCCTTTCCTTTCGTCTCTTCGGGCAAGAGTATCAATGATCTTGGAAAGAGCTGAGTTTATTGCTTGGTTTTCATAAGAAGTGCAAGATCAACTTTGAGAGAGCCATCCGCGATTTTGATCGACATTCCTTTTGGACGAGCATCTCCAGTCATATGGTAGTAGGTAACTTCAAACCTCGCTGCAATGATATTCATCATCCTACTTTGAGGTTCATGCATAAGTGGCTTGCTGTTTTGGTCTTTCCTAGAGATGATGTTTGACCTATTCGTAATGACGAGCTTAAAATCCTTTATGCCATGGTAAATAAAATTAAGGTTTCTCCTGTTAAGCCTATGATCATGCAATGGTTAGATAATTTTAAGATGTCTGGTCCTATTGATTGCACCTCTTCGATTACCCGCATCGCCGCAAGAGTCAAGGAACTCCAAGGTAATGCTATGCTTTACATTCAACCTGAATGCATTCACCATGATGAAGCATTCTTTATTCAAGGTCATATCCTTAAACATGCTCCGGACCAGTCTCTTATGTTTTTCTTCCCCAGTTATATAAATGAGATCCCATTACCTAACCCAGGACTAAATTTGTATAAGTCGCGGGTGCTAACCTTTCTGCTCCTACCACGAGAAGAAGCTCATTGGAATAGTGTGTCTGGCAGGGAAACCCGAAGCAGGCCAAGAACAGAAGTGAACATGACGTACCAGCCATCGCAGTCCAACAGATTCTACAGCAGTTGTACTGAGCGGGATGGGTTCCAGCTGGGCAGATGCTGGGGCTAGTCCCCATGTATCAGCCAGGCTGGGGTCAACTCCCACAACCACATGAAGTTGGAGGCTCTTCATGATAGGCTTCAATGCCGACATACTCACCTGGGTATCAACCTCATTGGGATCAGCCACATGAAGCAGGAGGCTCAGGCTGGCAGAGCGCAAGCAGTGCAGATTGGGAGCAAGGACGACTATTTCACCTCACTTCATGCAACTCTAGTGGTCCTCCAACGAGTGGTGCACGACGGTCTTTCTTGGGTAGAAGACATAATAACATTGCAGATCTCACAAGCCGAGTGAACGACCTCGACATTCGGACAGGTGATATCCAAAACACTCTTAACACACTTGTCTAGAACTTTGCCTCTTTTGAGCAGCGGGTGGATACGCAATACAACACTCTCAACTCTTCACTGCAAAGCACCAATGCAGACCTTCAGGCTTATTTCTGCTCACAGGGCTTCAACCCTCATCATCAGCAGTGAGCAAAAGACAAGCTTGGGGGAGAGCACCCCCAAGGGAGGTAACCCGTAACACATCTTATCTTTATCTTTTATTTTCTTATTCATAAAAAAATCTGAATTTGATAAAAACAAAAAAATATATTTCTTGCTTTCTTCTATGTTAGGAGGAATGTCTAGTTCTTCCTCCTTGAAATGATGAATAGTTACTCTGCTTAATTTCGTTCATGTGCCTAGTTTACAGCTTAGTGCTCTCTCAGGTTTTGAGTTTGTTAGCTATCATTTGCCTTTCAATCTTGAAACCTTGTGGGTTGCGAGTACATGATCTGTGTCAAAGTTGTTGCTTGGCGCGATATGGTTTTATAGAGTTTGCTATGATCTTGTTCTAAATAAAACTTGACATCTGGAGCATTCGTTTTCAAAAAAACCCAAAAACTCAATAAGAGTTCCTCAATTATGATGACATGTCCCACTAGAGCCATATGTAGGATCATCATATAAACCCAGCACATACACTGCTTGTCGTCACATTGAGCGTTGTCAAACGGTGTGACCCTTGAATGGTCATTGCCATGTTTTCTTGATCAAGATCACGTACACTCCACATCCATATTCATGCTGACTTCTACACCAGAAGTTACGCATTCACCTCCATGCTAGTAGAATGATAGGTTCCATCTCTATGTCATGACTCCTCCCTACTCATCATTCAAAAGGATATGGGCTATGCAAAAGAAAGAAAACAAATGATGAGAGAATAAAATCTGTGCCAAAGAGCATGTTGGAAAAATGAAAGAAAATATTGACTAGTCCAAGTCCATGCAAGAAGAAGAATAATGGATTCATCAAGGTCCATGAAAAAAAAGAAAAAAAAGGAAGATAGAAAATAAAAAGAGAGATAGCCCATGTCTCAAAAAGAAATAAAAGAGGGAGTCATGTGCATAGAGTCCACAATAAAGGTTCACAGTAATAACTAGAACCCATTCCGGGCCTAGTGTCCACCTTACCGTGATACCTCAAAAGCACTTTTCATAGATGGCAATAACTAGAACCCATTCCGGGCCTAGTGTCCACCTTGCCATCACCCTAGTGCTTCAAATAGATGGTAATAACCAGCACCCATTCCAGGCCTAGCATCCACCTTGCCACATCATCATTAAATCCACACACATGCACATCTTGATAAAGTTGCGTGACTTGACTTTCGTGTATCCAGTTTTTGACTCTGCAATATTATGTGATGCAAGTATGCCCCTACTTCTCCCTACCTAAAACCCCACAAAAAGCCTTATTAGAAGTAGGTAAGGCAATCACAATGCCTTGGTGACGACTATACACATTGAGTGACCAAGAGTGCATCATTTGAGGAACTCAGTTTTATTTTCAAAAATAATCAAAAACCTCCAGCAAGAAAGTTGATTGAGGAATAGGTGAATGGTGACTTTATACAACTGTTCTACCTCGCAATCGCCAAAGACAAGGGGAATGTCAAAAGCCCCATGGGGAGTAAAGAGAAAAGGGTAAGTGATGCTAGCTTATTCAATTCAAGAAAGAGTACTTTGTTGTATTCAAGGTACCGGAAGGAAAGAAAGAATTTTAGCAACTCCTGATCAACAACCAAGTGTTTTGCTTGGGACGAGCAAAAGGGCAGCTTGGGGGAGTTTGTTGATGGTTCCTAGCGGTCACTTTTAGCCGTCAACAATACCCGAAAAAAGAGGATAACTAGCATTTCTTACTAACATATTACCTAGTTCCCACTCATCAAGCATTTCAGGAGTGGGCAACTAGAAATAGGGGGGGAAACATGCGCTAAGTACAAGGTTAGCACGAGGGATGACAGATGGCGCACCGCACGATAAAGAATGGGCAAAAACACGAAGCAAAACAAGCCAAATCAAGTGGGACCCACAAGACAAGGAAGACCCAGGAGCCCACCAGCCCACCTGCCAAAGGCGGTGGCCAGATGGGCTAGGCCTGGTTCGACTGAACTAGGGGGAGCTCCGGGAGCACCAAGTTTTGGCGCGAAGATCTCCCGCGCGAAGCTAAAGCCGGTGGAGATGGAGTTGGCACCAAGGAGACCCTAGAACTGCCTCTCCACCCCTATATAAGGAGACATCTACGCCCTCTCTCTCACACAGACACACCATACAAGGAGCCTCTCTCTCTCTCCCTCTCTTGTATTCTTTAGTTCTAAGGCAGTGGAGCTTAGGCCAAGAGCTTTCTTGCTAAGTAGTGCTGAGCAATCGACTCGGGTTGGTTGGCTCCAACCTCCGGCCTCCGGTATGGCTTTGTACTCAACTTGTCTCTTTCATATTTATACAGAGCAGGGGAGATATTCTCCTTGATGCAATAGGATAGATCTAGACTAACCATACAATGTATATCTCTGCTAGTAGATACGAATTTAAGGACAACTTTAGTGCCTACTCCTACTAACCTTTAGGTGTTTCTTTTATTCTTTTGTTCTTTATTCCCTATCTGAGATGATGGCCTGTATGTGTGTCACATTACCCTTCATTCACTCATATATATTATCTATCACTTACCCCTGTTATAATGCTTTGGTATGCTTTACTTATTCATATTGTCCAGGATAAGTATTCGATAATTCATATGATGATGAATCCCTACTCCATCTTTTGGTAAAAATAAATAAATAAATAACGATACCCTTGGGAATACTCATGGGTGAAATGCTACAATTGATATACCCACAAAACATAAACAAATATTTATACGTGCACTTGCGGATACACTTTCACCCATCAATAAGGCCCGTCTCTTGGTGATGTTATTGGGTTTCGGCCCAGTAGCGTTATCAAGGACGCCCACTGACCGTATATCAAATAATGACGTTTCTTGATGCCGCTCAAAAAGTGCGTGGGTTAAGAAATGCCAACAAATATTTGAGTAAACAATATTATGTGTAAACAATATTAACAATCTCTACTTTCTGGAAACACAAAATTTTAATAGAAACATGAAACCAGTGTACGCACTGCATCAATTAGAGGATTCTACAAAATAGGAATGCCATTTCAAAGTACATCATTATGTCCTAATGGTGAAAGTTCCCAAAATTCTACACACAAAGATCTGCATTGTTCATAAAACATTTAGCTTGGATTAGGCTGGCACCTCTTCTCAATCTTCTCTAGCATGCCAATATCATTTGAGCCTCAGATTCACTCCTTGTTATTCCAAGAAGCAGCCTAGTCATGAAAGAGCCAATAATTCTTCAGTAATATTGTAGTACCATATTAATGCATCCCCCACACGAAATTCATGCTCTATTATTTGCTTGCTGAGAAAAGACCTATGGTCATAATGCTGCGTAATGTCAAGTTGCATTACCACAAGCTTCCTCTGATGTTCAAAAAGAACAAGACTAGTACATCAAAAATAGCTTACATAGGGAAAACACTTCTTTCATGATTACAGCACTATGACAGTAACCTAAAAGGTAAAAATAATAATGTTTCAATCATGCTGATTATTGTTCATGCAGAAACCACCTACCACATTTTGAGCATGATAAGCATGATAACTGTACCACATTCATTAACAATTTCTTGTTAATTATATCCAAATTTTTTCAAATGTTTTCCTATTGGTTGTCACCATTATTGCAGAGATTATGAACAACTGAAGACAAATCCAAATAAAGGCAACATGTAGAGTTGGCATACTATATTATTTCCTGCAGCTTTATAAATCAACAGATGCTTCTAAAATAAAATATTACCTGTAATGATACTATATTCTTACTTGATCAAGCATTAGAGACTTCGACCATCCATGAGATGTGCCCAATAAGTGCTCGACTTCTTCGTGTCTGGTGCAAGATTAACCATATGAAAGCTCCACAGAGATCAAGTTTCAATAGATACACCAAAGAAAACTCGGAGCACGCCATGGACTGTAAGAGCTTGTCTTGTTGAGTACTTTGTATCCATCGATCTCACTGGTCGTCCTCGCTGTCCTTGAGCAGATTGCAGATGTCTGGACACTCCAGCAGGCTGCAAGTAGAATCTGCACATGCATGGATGTAAGAGTAGATCAAGTACATGCCAATTCAGAGTTAGAAAAAAATTAATAATCTGAAGAATGTGCTGATCTTTGTGTACCAGTACTGCCGGCAGCGGAAAGTGTCCTTGAACACCACCAGAGGCCTGCAGGCACGCGTCCATCCATCATACACGCCAACAAGAAACAAGAGATTAGTTGCAGACTTGCAGTTCGTCGCATTCAGTCCGGTGTTGTTTAGCTGAACAAATTCAGTTGATTTGGAGGCCAGCAACGATCGTCGACGCGATTGAGCAAGACGATAGATAGATCGGTCGGTCGACGAGGAACGGAACGGAACGATTTCCGTCAGCGATTCAGCAGCAGTGGCTGGGGCGGGAGAGGGAGATGGAGAGCTAGTTTACCACCGGATGTTGAAGGGCCCGGCGACGCCCGGCGCGCCGTAGCCGCCGAGGGCGCAGGTGCGGACACACTTGGAGATGCAGCGCGCCGCCCGGTCCGATTTGGGGTGCCAGATCCTGTTGGTCTGCCCCTGCCGCCCTCCCTCATCGCCGGACAGCGTCGGCGGCAGGTTGCACAGCAGCTTCGATCGGACCTATCGTCGGCGCGGAAGCCGAGACCGTGAGCACCGCTGCTAGTGCCACCACCGTCGGCGCCTGCAGCAGCCTCACGACGCCGGCGCCGAGCTTGCGCCCGCGCTACCGGGGAAAGGAAGAGGGAAAACAGCTGTGGACGGTGCAGTGCAGAACGGGCCCAGCGGGTACGCGCGAGCGGGTAAGGTGGGCGTGGGTGAGAAAAAACTCATATTTTAGTAGAATCATTCTCCAAATTGCGATTTCTATGAGTCTTCCACTCTATCCTATTTTCAATTAGATGACAGGCAGGTCCGACGTGAGGGGTAAGACGGTCCCGATTTGTGTGAGAAATGTTTTTAATTGTTTTCGCTCTTTATTTTCTACTAGTAAGATGCACATGCATGATCGGTGGGTGGGACTGGAAGTGGGTATGCATGGGGGTAGACTAATTCTCTCGGTGAAAAAAAGTAAGGCAAAAACTTGGGAAACATTTTAAAAAGTGTTGTTTTTCTCCACTCCTTAAAACTTTGGTACCCTCTCGACTTGCCAGATGGGACCTCTGTGAGGGGTAAGATAGGCTTGATTTGGGTGAGAAAGGTTTTCAATTATTTAGGATCTTTATAGTATAGACTAGTAAAATGCACTTGCGGCACACACATGTTAAATATAAATTATATGAATCCAATGCTTTGTTTGATTCCAGGACAACAAACATATAACAAATTGCATTAACTTGAACTCTAGAAAGGCAACCAAGACTACTTATCTTATACTTTAGTAACTAAATTGCACATGATGATGTACAACATCAGCTACCTATAAATTGTAGTTCTTGACTCAGAATAGAGGTCCTACCCCGGATAAAAAATATTATAAAGTATAGGAGAAGGCAATAGTCATCGCAATTAATAAGGTCGAATCCCACACAATCATCCAATGCAATTGAAATCCCTAAATACCATTAGTAATCTGCACTCCCAAGCAGTCTCTCACAAATATTCTTCTCAATATGCATCACATCTAGATTATGGCGTACGAGCAATAAATCCCAATATGGAAGTTCAAAGAAAACACTCTTCTTCCTCCAGTTGTGTCATCTAGTATCTTCATCACGCTGCTTCCTCTTCTTAGAGGTAGTGGCTCCATATATGACTTGCACAAATGTAGCGTACTGCTGCCGAACTTGTTCACCGCTGAGTGGCACTGGTGCCTCCCTCGTCTCAACCAAGTTATTGAAGCTGGCCTTGACCCTTCGCCACTTGTGGGTTGTAGGCAAAAAACGCCGATGCCCCATGTAGCAATGCTTCGTAACGAATTTTAACCACATGCACTCAGTGTCCTTGTGACAATAAGGACAAGCAAACCTCTCTTTGGTGCTCCAGCCAGATAACGTCGTGTAAGCAGGAAAGTTGTTTATTGTCCAGAGTAACATGGCATGCATTTTAAAATTACACTTATCCTTCGCATCCCAAGTTTGAACTCCGTCTTTCCTCCAAAGCGTTTTGAGCTCATCGATCAGAGGCTGCAAATACACATCAATGTTAATCCCTGGAGATTTAGGCCCAGGAATTAGCATGGACATGATCCAATAGGATTGTTTCAAGCACAACCAAGGAGGTAGGTTGTAAGGAATTAGGTAACTAGCCATGTAGAGTAAGCCAAGCTCAACATCCCGAATGGATTGAAGCCATCTGATGCAAGTCCCAGCCTAACATTACGTGGATCCTCTGCAAAGCTGTCATGGTTCTCATTCACGACCTTCTATGCCCTAGAGTTAGCTAGGTGTCTCAGTTTTTTATCATCAATCAATTCGTCCTTGTGCCAATGCATATATGTCGCTGTTTCCTCGTTCATAAATAATCTTTGCAGCCGAGGAATCAGTGGAAAATACCTCAGTATTTTACGAGGTAACCGCTTCTTTTTTGCTGCGTCAGTGATAACCACGCCAGTCCCCTGTTAATCTGTAAATTTCCACCTACTGGCCTTGCAAGTTGGGAAGTTGTCCATGTCTGCGTACACTCCACGGAATAACACACAGTCATTGACACAAGCATGAATATTTTGGTAGTCCAAGCCAAGGTCTCGAACCACCTTTCGAACTTTGTCCATGGAATCCAGGAGACAATGCCCTTCAGGCAGCACGAGACAGAATAATAACAGTATTTGCTCCATTGCAGCGTTGCTAAGACCACACATGCACTTGATCTAATATAGTCTGACAATGAAAGAAACCTTTGAAGCCTCCTTGCAACCAGGGTACAACTCTATCTTAGCTTGTTCCAATAAATCAAAAAAATTGCGTGCTGACTCATTTGGCTCCTCTTCATTACCACCTTTAATTCCACCATGCATGGCACCACTGACCAGCGAGGTAAACAATTTATTGGTGGCCCCCCGATCGTCATGATCGTCAAGATCGTCGTAATCATCCACACGAACGACAGGATCAGCAGCAAGATGATGACATTTTTTTTGCTCTTTTATGAAATCCCTGTCAAACCCTGATCTAACCAAGTGACCTTCGATAGTGTCTCTATTATGATATGTCATGCAACGACACTTACAACACGGACATTGCTGAGACTCTCTTCCTCTTCTACTTCAAACAGATCATCCATAAACTTGTCGAAGCCGCGTTGCCACGCATCATCTATAGTCGGCAATTCCATCCAACTGCAATCCTCTTCACTTGCCATTGCAAGAAAACCAATTACAGCAGATTTTAATCTCCTAAAATAGCGAGGACAAAGGGCGTGCTCGATCAGTATTACATATTATTGTATTAAAATTAGATGTACAAACTAATTAACAAACAAATAAAATTTCATGCACATGGATCTCATAATCAATTATACCTTGGCGGATTGGATCCGAAGAACAGACTTTTTCCCGTCGTGATGCAGGTGATAGCATTTGCGCTCGTGGTTCCAGATGATCAGAGCTTGCAGCGTCACCCCGGTGGATTGCATGACGACAACAAGCAAGGATGTGTTGTTTGGGTATTTTTCGTTCCTCGTATTATAGGTTGATATATATTGTTGGGTTACGATGGGTGATACGACATTGAGTTGGGTTAGGACTCGGTGAAACGAATAGAGTTGGGTTAGGACTCGGTGTACAAAGATATATAGTCGTGTGCAGGACATGGTCCAGGCCCACAGGCCATCGAACAGGCCCACGTGGTTCGGCCGAACCAGTGGTTCGGCTGACCCATCTGTGGGTCCGTTAGGTCTCCAATTTTGCCAGTGGTTTAGAGTTGAGCAAATGTGGATTTCATTGATGGGCCTCAATTTTTTGCAAGGTTTAGAAAACAGGTCTTGGGCTAGACACACACGAACGCAGCAATTGCGACTAATAGTGCATTCGATCGCAATGGGGATATTTTTGTCGCAATAGCATCTTCTCTACCGCGACGATTCCGTGTTAGCGTCGCCATACCCCTGTCTAGTTTGCAACAATTTTGATGCACGTTGCAATATCAAATATTTCAGTCGCAACGAGTACATTTTCGTCGCTAAAAGTAATACTCTTTTGCAACACATGGCACAACTAATAGCGACGTGTCATAGTCATTGTGATATGGGCAACTACTGCAACCGTTACCAATAAGTGTCGCAATACCGATGCCGCAATTGCAACAGAGGCCCATGCGTTGTCGCAATTGCCATTAAAATTGCAACGCTACACAATTGGTCACAACACACACCCCTATCGCGACCAATATCGACTATTGTCACATTATGCCCGGTTTATAGCGACCAAAACCATCTGTCGCCATAAAAATTGGTCGCGATATCCCCAAAACTACGTAGTGTGCCTTCACGGTTTGGTCCTTGGCCTCTTGGAGTCATGTTCACTTGATATCTTGACTTGTGCCGGGCTTCATGATCTTCTCACGAGGTGCTTGATGAACTTAACTCGGAAGTGTTGCATTTACGCTAAAATCCTACATAAACATTAAACTCCAAAAATGACATGCAAGAGCGAACTTGTTATATCAAGGGGGTTAGTACCAATGGATAAGATATTAAATTGATGTCAACACCGAAGGTAAACTCATGGCTAGGTTGACGGAAATTCACCGTCAACAGCTCCCCCATGCTTAAACCTTGCTTGTCCTCGAGTAAGCCTTTGATGGATATCAGTGTTGCCCTTCATTGTTCAAACCCTGCACTTGATCATACACGAGAAAACATAATGCTCTCAAAATTTTAATTCGTTAGAGTTCCATAGTGTACTAGCTTTCATCCCTACGGAGAGTGGATATCAGTTAAGCTCTTCCCACAAGTATTTAAACATGCTCCCAAAATTTAACTAGATCTCAGAAATTTTGAAAATAAAGAATGAGATAAAGAAAAGAGCTAAACCAAGTTCAAAAATTTAAACCACCTTGCATCTTGCTCATGAACTCTCATCTCATCTTGTCTCTCAAGCCTATTTGTTCTACTCCTTTCCCCTCTCAAAAACATATATAAGTGGTAGGCTTTATATGGAGCTTTTGGGAAAAGTTTAGTCCTACCAAGATATTATTATTGAGATATTATCAAAACAAGACAAGCTTCTCATGGTCTTACCGAGACTCGTCAAAAAGGTTGTTGGAAATTAACGTCATTTCAAGGAGGGGGAGAGAAAAATACACACACTTTAGGATAGGTGGACATGTGCAACTGGCAAAGAGTGATCCCGAGGCACAAAGGAAGTCCTCGTTATCGGATTGCACATGGTTGGAAAGATGAGTTTGGATCTTGATCTTGAAGCTTTTTGAAATTCCAAATGCATTTAGAGAACCGGGGAGTTCACTTTATTTTTTATACATACACATATTTTTCTTTCTTTCTCATACATTTTTTTCTTTATCACTTTTTTTCTCTTTTTTTTCTATACACACATTTTTTATTTATTTACTCCCCTTGAACTCTAAATTGCATTGTACCTACCTCCTCCCCCATGCTTAGACGTTTGCTCGTCCTCAGGCAATGAGGTGATAGAGATAAGGTAGGTACTCGAAATATATTTTCCTTTGGAGAGATACTTGAAATCTTCAATCTTGGCACCATCTTGCGATCTTCCTCGAGTTGACGATCCATACTCAAATGATAGGTTGTGGTCAAGGAGGTAAACACAAAAGATGATATTTTTGGTTCTAAGGGTGGATATCCGGCGAGGTTCGTGAAATTTCCGATGTGGAGATTCACAATGCACGGATAGAAAGGCTAGCAACAAGATAGGTGCCCAAAAACAGAATGACCAGCTTCTTAGTCTCGGGCTAGAGAAATCAAGCCCTGAATTAATTCACCCAAAAATAAATCTTGTATACTAAGTTTTGCACTCAAATAAATATAAGGCTTTGGATAGGTAGAGCAACATGCAAGTGGTATTAATGACAAGGTTAGCATAACCTTTAAGAACAAAAATAAATCATCTTTAACTCATCCAAAAGTTAAGAGCATGAGAAAAACTATGGGTCTCATCTTTATCATAACCTCCGCAAAGGGTTAATCTAGCATTTAGATTAATTTCAGATATGTATTTTAAGAGAGCATTAGCTTAATCATGCATAAAACAAGTACAAAGATGAGCAAAGTGGCAACTATCATCATATATCAACATGGCACGAACTTTCTATCTTTGCCATAGGTAAAAATATTGTGGTGATTTTATTCATGATAAAATAGAAACTAACACACATGCCGAAAATAAATAAAAACAGAAAATACTACGCATACAAGCTGAAAAATAAAGAAAAGGAAAAGGAAAATCAACCAAAGAAAAAGAAACAAGCTTCTCCTCTCTTTAATCTTCTGCCGGCGGTTGGTATTGGTAGTCTTGGTTATTATACCCTTGCTCATAATAAGTTTGCACTGGTCCTCCTATGAATTGCTCTGGCGGTGCTAAGTGAAGGCTACCTAGCTCAAAAGCGATGTTCGCGTTCCCTTCACCCATTTGATTTGCATTGGATTGGATGGCTGCAATATTTTGCATGTTCCTTGCAGCATATCCTCCAATGATGGACACACTTTGTTGTGGTTGAGGAAGGTGTGCATATTGCTCCGCAAAGGCCATGTTGGGTACTGTCAAATGAGTTGGTGGGGGCATGGCTGCACCACTCCCCCATGCTTGCATTGGTACACCTCCGTAATGTCTTGGCGGCATTGGTATTCCTCCATATGGTGGCACATTAACTTGGGGTGCACCCTCTTCTTCTTGGGCTGCGGAAGATCCTTCTTCTATAATTCTTCCTCTCTTGTTCTTCCTTGCCAGCACAAGAACTCCTTCCTCTAACCAATGTTCTTTCCCCTAAATAAATAATTCAGCCTTGCATCCGGTAGGGGTAAATTAACTTTGGCCACTTTAAAGCCTCTCCTTTCATCTCCACTTATGTGTTTTCCTTGCTTCATATATTCAATTCCTAAGGAAGTCCCGGCGAGGAGATATTTCGGGTTCCTTGTAATTCCCGGCCTTAATGAGATGGCCAACATGGAGAGGTAACACCCCGAACCAATATCTCCGGATCCTGAGATTGCTTCGCAACACCACCGATTGATCATAAGGTGTGAGGGGTCAATTGGCTGCCCAACAATTAAGGCCGAGTAAAGCCAATTCAACTCCATGTCGGTGATCTTGGTTTCTTTAATCCTCCCCAAAATCCTTTTGCACATCCATGAGTGAAACACCTTGATGATGGGGTTCCGAATACTACTCCTTTGCCGATTAGCTTCTCCTGCAATCATTCCCCAAAATCCTTCCAATGCATTCCCATGCACATCTACTTGCTCCGGGCTCCCTTTTGAAATCCAAGCAACTCTCTAATGTACTCATAGGGAACCACTTGTTCATCTCCTTCCAAACGGAATGAGAGACTCGGCACTCCTTCATCAAGTATTAGCGCCATGGTCATGAGAATTTCCAGGGCCAACTCCTTGTGGGTGTTTGCTGACACTCCGTTGGAAAATTGTAACCAACCTAGGTTTCCCAACAAGTAATAAATGTCTGTGTGAAAGCCGAACACTTGGAGAGCTTGGTCGTCGAAGTCGACATTTGCCACAAGCCTCTTCTCAAGGCGAGTGAGCTTCTCCTCCTCTTCCTCTGTCTTGATGATAAAACATACTTAGATTACCATGGAGCGTATGGAGGTGGAGTGGATGATCGTGTCGAATGACGAGGTCGGACGGGTGGCTCCTCCGTGCGTCCTTGCGGTTCGGTGAACCGCATAGACGAGCTTCGTGTGGCACTCATGCCACCGTGGAGCAAAGTGTCGTTCCTTTGCAGTGCCGTGTCCTCCTCCATGCTCCGAGGAGACTCGGAGACCGAGTGCCTCCTCGAAGAACTTGTTGATGGAGCCTTTGATGATGACGAACCCTTCTTCTTGGAGAGGAAGCTAGAGGCTACCTTCCACATGTTTGTTGCTCTCACTCTCACAAGTATATCCGGGGTTTTGAACCGGTAGCAAGGCACACAAAGAAAGTATATGGAACTGTGGAATTATAGTGGATTTTTGGTGGTTTTTGGTGGATGAATTGAAGCTCGAAATGAAATGCAAGGTTTCTGGAGGTTCTGGACTTAGAGCTCAAGAACACGAACTAGCAACTGGACTAGAGAGTCGCCTGAGGAAGATGGGCACCAGGGGGTGAAATAAAAGGGGAGGCCGGCCGGCCTGGGCCAACCGGCCTAGGCCTCTCGGCTCCAACTTTCTCCAGTGCACTCCATGCTCCTTTGTTGCATTGCGTCCGCGTGCTCCACGGGGTTGCACTGTCCAAGCTTTTTCGTCCACTCCTTTGCTTGCATGATTGAGTTTCCCACTTGATTGCTTTGCTTTGACTCACTTCCATGCCTCCTTGCCTCACATGCCTCCATGGGAATCCTGCAAAATAATATCTTGGCTGCCCCCCATTCTTGTCCTTTGCATGTGCCTTGATGTTAAATGATGGAGGGGCCTCCCGTGATGCATCATGGTGCTTGTGTGGTTAGGTGAGTTCAATTACCTCCATCTAATCATGTTTTAATGCTAACCACTCCTTTAGTTTCGAAAAATAAAATTTAACTCAGAGCTAGCAATGAGTTCAAATATATTTAGAGGAGTTTTTAGTCATGAAAAACAAATGTAAGTCGAAAAAGTTTTCTGACTACTTTTGTTTTGGTCTCACTGGTATTGTTTGCTTTCATTAGTTGAGAGCAAGCTTTTCCCGACTTGATCGTGGGGGCATAGGTTTAGGTTCTAATTTTGGCTAAATGTGAGAGAAGGGTTTTGAATGAAATAAAATCAAGTGAGGCTAAGAAAAATGCAAGCTCTAGAGAAACCAAGGGATATGAATTTTAAACAAACCAAAAGTCAAGTTTCCTAGGTTCACGCGAGTCCTACCATGCGCTGAAATTTAAAAACCATCTAGGAACATAGCGTGGCTCTACTCGTGTGTTTTAATCATGAAAAACAAGTCAACCTTAACATCATGAAGAGGATGGAAGGTTGAAGTAGGTTCCAAAATTTTTGGTTTTGATTTCTCAAAAAGAAGGAAATAACACATAGGATGGCTCATGTTATGGGTTTATGATCCAAATAAAATAACCAAACAAAATTTATAACTCTAAATATTGTCCAACCACTTTAAGAGTCTATGAATGTCTTGTGTAGCAAATTATAAAACCAACTTACTTGAAAGACTCGGAAAAATCTTGATCGGGTTGTCCTCCCGGTAGCTTATTCTTGACTCGACGAATGGGTTGCCTCCCGCCTAGTGCTTCGTTTATAGTCCAAGGCTAGAATTCATCACTTGTTCACTTCGGATCAACGCTCTTTGCAGGCATTGCAATCTTGGGTACCCACTTCTGCACCATCTTTGGCTTAGGCGCAGGCTTATTCTTTGGCTTAGTCATCTTTTTGGTATTCACAGGCGGCTTTTGTTCCTTGATCTTGACGGACATGACAACTTCTTTGATTCCATTCGCTTCCTGCTTCTCCGGCTCTTCCTACTTCCTTGGCTCTTCCTTGCTAAAGCGACAATGAGGTGGAACATATTTAGCATTGATCATGTTGCATACCTCGAAGCGTGGTCGAAACTTGAAGGAACTCCTCTCGCCGTTGATGTCGAACTTGATCTCCCCCTTGCCAACGTCGATAGTAGCTCCGACAGTCTAAAGGAAAGGCCTCCCAATGATGAGCAGTGGCTTCTCCCTTTCTCCTATCTAGAGCACCACAAAGTCGACAGGGATGAAGTGGTGTCCGACCTTCACAGGCACATCTACGGTGATGCCCAAAGCATAGCGAATGGAGTTGTCGCCCAACTCCAAGCACATGGCCATAGGCTCTAGCTCCGGTAGGCGTAGCTTCTCGAACACATCTCTTGGCATGACACTCACACTTGCTCCAAGGTCGCATAATACCTTCTCAAATTTGAAAGAACCAACGGAACACGGATTCGTTGGGCACCCGGGGTCTCCTTGCTTCTCTAGTCCATTTGCAATAGTGGTGCTACATTGCTCAGACATCTTGACGTGATCCACCCCAAGTGTTGGTATCTCATACTTGTTTGGAAGTATATCCTTGAAGTAGCGAGAGTACGTAGGAACTTGGAGAGAGTCCAATAGCGGCATGTTGATGCTTAACCTGCTCACCACTTCCACAAACTTCTCAAAATGATTATCAAGTTTACCTTGGAAGTAGCGTGGCTTGAGTTGCGGCATCTTCGTGTCTTCCCCGACATCTCAAACTTCTTCCGCCTCGGTAGATGGTTTAGGCTTTCTACCTCCCGCGGAATGCTCCGGTTCTTCGGTCTCCTTTCCCAATCGAGTTTGAATGGCCTTTGCCGTCTCGGGACCTTGAGGTTGTCCCGGTAACTTCCCTTAATTAGCGGATAGGCACCCGGTGAGTTGTCCCACTTGTGTCTCGAGCATCTTCATCATGTTGAGCACTTGATGGTTGGAGCTTCCGACCTCCGTCACCTTGCCATCGATGTTCTCCAACACTTTGTCTATCGCCTTGAACTTAGTGATGGTGTCCTTGTTGATCTTAGCTTACTCGTCCATGAAGTCCTTCAATTGCATATGAAGAGGAACCGAATTCGGAATGGACGAACTTGCATTAAATTGAGGTCTACCTTGCCTGTAGCGGAAGTGCGGCAAATCCCCCTTCCTCATGTAGTCGAGCATCTTGGCTTCCTCCGGGCAATCTTTTTGGACATGGCCAAACTCCCCGCACTCTTCACATCTGGATCTCGCTTTGGCAGCCTTTAAGTCTTGAGCTTCTTTCTTCTCTATCTCCATCTTCTCCAACCTCCTCATGAGTGAGTCAATCTTGCCTTCAAGAAGATCCTCCTTCTCCACTTGCAATACTCCTTTGGCATTCCCCGTGGGTTGAACTGGAAGTAAGCGTCTGGATGATGCCCATGTATCATTATCCGCAACCTTCTTGAATAGAGTGAACGCTTCGGTTGGTGTAAGCTCGATGATGGATCCTCCCGCCGATGCATCAATAATCGTCCTTGACACCATGGTAAGTCCTTGATAGAACTTTTGAACAAGATCTTCCTTTGGGAACTTATGATGCGGCACGGCCCGAGTGTACTCATTGAAGCGCTCGAAAGTTTCCGATATGGTCTCCGTAGGATATTGAGCAAAAGTAGCAATCTTATTACACAAGCTTTGAGTCTTACCCGGTGAGTAGTATTCCTTCTTGAAAGCTCTCATCAAAGCCTCCCAATTTTGCACCGTCTCCGCCGGTTGAGTGTAGAACCATTGCAAAGCTTTTCCAAGTAGCGAGAATGGAAAAAGCCTTGCCCTCATTTGGTTTTGAGTCACCCCGTCCATGTTGAATGTCTGACATAGTTGAATGAATGCTTTGAGGTGAAGGTTGGGATCCTCTTTACTGGTGAAGGGTGAATGTTGCACCATGCGGATCGTTGAGGTCTTGATCTCGAACGGCCTTCCGATCTCTGCGAGGTTTAGGATAGGTAGGTTGACGATGTTTGGGGTGCATGGCTCCCCGATCTTGCACTTCGGCTGCGGTTGTTCTCCCATCGGTTGCAGTTGAAGTTGATTCTCCTTAGGGCTTGGAGGTGACGATTCCTTTGGAGACTCCGACGATCCTTCGGCCTCCGCTTTTGGATCTGCAAATTCTAGCTTTTTAGCTTGTGCTTCCCGTCTCCTTAGCCTGTAAAGTTTTTCTAGATCATCCACAAAATTTTTGGGTTTGTTGGAGAGCTAGCCGTCCATCTCCTGTTAGGGTTAGCAATAAACAATATATATACAAAAACAAAAATAAAAAACAAATCTAAGAAAACTAAGGTTAGTCAATACTAGATTAGATTGATTTTGAGGATGATGAAAAGTTAGTAGATGCAAAAAGAAAAACCAAAAGAAAACTGAAAATATTCACAAAAAGGCAATACTAGATCGAATCTTGATTGCTTGTTCCCCGGCAACGGCGCCAGAAAAAGGGGCTTGTTGACAATCTATATGTGTATTAAACTTCGTTTGGATTTGCAAGCGGACAAATCCTCCGTCGTAGTCAAGGGACCCTTCTTCCCTCAAGTGTGAACCCAAGGTATCGAATCCGTGGAACAATGTGTGATGCAAGAATCAATCTAATAAAGCCGAGAACACTTTAATCTTCAAAGGATTACTTTTACATCTAATCTAAGAAAACATCAAAAACTCATCTAATCTAAGAAACTCCGGAGGTGGCAAGAGATAGAGAGGGGGAGGTAAAACCAATCTAGAGAGATTGGATCGAGCTCTTGTTGAAGTTCCAACCAAAGAAGAAGATAGAAAATTGAATCTCATAAAAAGCCTCTTTAAATCATGGCTTCCATTCCAACTCCGAAGACGCCCGCCTTTTGGAACCTTCGTCCTGTCACGACGTGCCCCTATTCGTGCAGATTAGCCTAGGGTGAGTCCAAAGGACAAGATGAAAACATTTGGTAGATCAGGCGTGCACCTCTAGCCACCACGGCTACAAGAACACCGTATGCGATCTATCTCGATAATAGATCAGGGAGGAAGAAAACCCAAACGAAGACAAAGTCGTAGAGAAAGCACTTGATCGCTAAGAACCAGATTGCAATTTGATAATTCAACATAGTAAATGATACAGGGACAAGATCACCACCGGGATCCTACCTTGATCTTGCTCCTAGCTCCTGGAACACCGACGTGGTCTTCCTTGCAAGGTTCCCACGCCGGCTACGGAAACCCTAGTCAACTATCTCGACCCTCCCCTCTCCGGAATGGTCTCCCTCTCTTCTCTGCTCCTCGGTGGCAAATGATGAATGATTTTATGCGTGGCTCTTGGCACGGGGACTATAAATAGTCCGAGGGTCATCTAGGTCAAAGGGGGCCCGAAATGGGCTGGGCTGACCAGCCTGGGCCGACTGACCTGGGCCCACTTTGGCCCGGTTCGTAGCCTCCTTCGTCGGTGATACTTCTCACATATTCTGGAACCTTCACCCTTCTGCATGTGGGCCCTTGGCGTCAGTTTCTTCGCAGTTTGGATAGGGCTCCTTGTAGCGCAAGTATCAGCATTTTCTGTCTAGGTCCTCGGAGTTCTCTGCCTTCATGGTTCGGTCCTTGGGCCTCTTGGAGTCATGTTCACTTGATATCTTGACTTGTGCCGGGCTTCATGATCTTCTCACGAGGTGCTTGATGAACTTAACCCAGAAGTCTTGCATTTAGCGCTAAAATCCTGCATAAACATTAAACTCCAAAAACGACATGCAAGAGCGAACTTGTTATATCAAGGGGGTTAGTACCAATGGATAAGATATTAAATTGATGCCAACACCGAAGGTAACCTCATGGCTAGGTTGACGGAAATTCACCGTCAACACGGCCAGAGATGCCTAGCATGCCGGCAAGAAGCAGGCGGCACCAGCCATCGCTGCTGGACCTCCCTCAAGACCTCTGCATTGAGATTGCGGCGCACGTCGGTGCAACCTCGGAGCGGCCCTTGGCTGACCTCCACAGCCAAAGAGGTACTTGCTCGACCATGCGCCACGTGTGCGGTCACCACGACGTCGGCCGGCGATTGTCGATAGAGGGGATAAGAGATGAGATTTCTTGGGTGTCGGACCCCACCGCCTACAAAGCCTTCCTTGCTATGCTGACCGATCTCGGCAATCCGGGGGCTTGCTTCTTCTCCGGATTCAAAGCCGTGTTCTTGGAAAACAGGGAAAGCAATGATCTCCGGCGCGCTGCCGAGGGTGGGCACGATGCAGCAGCCTATCTATACGCCATCTTGCTCTACAGCGTCGTAGTGATATAGTACATGCATATGGCGACCAAAATTCATCTGATGCGTTATCACTAGAGCATATAGCGTCGACACATGCTTCGTTGCGATACCCCTACTCATATAGCGACAATAATAAGTGTTGCGATTTGGTTAAAGAACATGGCGACGACCAATCTTTGGTTGATTGACCATCTACGTGTATAGCGACGGAAATCAGCGTTGTGATTTTGTTCAAGCATCTGGCGACGACCCATCATCGGTTGCATGACCGGCAACGTGTATAGCGATGATAACTAGCGTTGCTATTTTGTTCAAGCATATGGCGACGACCAATAGTTTGTTGTGTCACCATCTATGTGTATAATGACGGTAATGATCGTTGCGAATTGTTTCAATCTTATGGCGATGACGCATAGTTGGTTGTGTGAATCCCTTCGTGTATGGCGACGACACTTAGTGTTGCAATTTCGTTGGATCATATGGTGACGAACCATATTTGTTGCGTGACCCTCTTTGTGTATGGCGACGGCAATTAGCGTCGTGATTTGCTTCAAGCATAATGCGACGACACATAGTTGGTTGCGTGAACCTTGTGTTGTATAGCGATGGTAATTAGTTACATTTTAGTTCAAGCATATGGCGACGGATTACGACTTCGTTGTGATAGCCTACATAAAAATTGCAATGGCACGTATTGCATTGCGACACGATTCTTTCATTGTAATAGAGCTTGATTGCAACCGAGCAAAGTGGTCACAAAAACCACTATCGCAACGACGCCTTTCGTTGCAATAACCTGTGTTGCAATGCCACTGGTCGTCGCTACATCACCTAATTGTGACGCCAGACACCGTTCAGGCACGAGGTGCCCGGTTTTCTCATGGAGGGAGGTAGGCGCGATGCCCACTGTGTCGTCGCAGTAGATGAAGGAGAACGCCGGTGGCACTGCGATGCCGAAGGAGGCGCGGAAGTTCCGGCCCACGGAGGTCCAAGAGTCCGCCACGGTCTTGGCGTCGGAACGACATAGTCACTACTGGAAACACGGCCATTTGTACCGGTTCATAACCCTCATTTGTACCGGATATTGAACCGGTACAAAGCATCCGGTACAAATGAGGGGTAGCATTTGTACTGGGTGAGATACCGGGTACAAATGCCACACATTTGTACCGGGTGGAGCCTCGACCCGGTACAAATGTGCCTTCCCCCCGATGTGGCAGGGGGGCATTTGTACTGGGTGGAGGTACCACCCGGTACAAATATTCATTTTTTGTTTTTTATTTTTCTTTACTCTAACGTATTTGCTTAATGTACTAATACTAATCCTAATACGGTGCAATATAAAGTCGTGTGGCATATAAAATATTATATTTGAGATAATATTCTACATGCATTCATATATATTTATTTGTATAATATTATCTCTAATATTATACAAATAAATATATACGAATGCATGTAGAATATCATCACAAATCCTGAAAATGAAGAACTTTGGAAATAATATTACACATTAGCATATTGTGCATACTAAAATTTAGATTAATAATATACATTGGATGAAATGTTAGCAAAGTTTAATTTTTGCTTCCAGATGCTTGGTCTTTGCTTCCAGATGCTTCTTTGTTGGTCTAACTTGTCCCTTCCCCGGTCGTCGCACCCGTTACAAGAATAGAGGATAAGCCAGCATAAAACTCTCCCCCTGGACTAATAACCTCGTCTAGAAGAAATCCACATAATTGTTCTTGAATCAATCGAATTTGTTCTGTCTCGAGGAATTTTTCCTTGATGTTGGAAATCTACCAAAGAATATGAACAAAAGAATAAGAACCGAAGAATATGAACAATAAGAACTACATGTAGTCGCAGTTGTGTGTGCACACACCTTCTCTTCGAATTTGCTACCATCAGCGCAGGCTGTAACACGGTGCATGTACTCGCAAACATAGTATCCGCATAGATTGGTTCCGGAAGGCTGCGTCATGATCTGCACATATGGGAATGAAAACCAAGTCATGAAATAAGTTTTTATTATATTGTAAGAAGTGAATAAGGTGGGATGCATACTGGCCAATCATAGTGGACAAAAAGGTTTTTGTTGAATTTTCCGAGGTACTTTTCACAAAGACAAGTCCATGCAATTTTAATCAACTCTACAATATCTTGGTATCTAGTTTTATCTATAGTCTTGTACAAAGAGTCGAAGACAAAGACCTTGCTTCGCGCCATACAAAAACTAAAGAGAATCCAGTAGAAGCTGTTCATAGATGCAGAGGTATTAGTTTTTTAAAATATGCAATGTAATTTGAAAAAGATAAGGAGATGAGATACACGTTGCTCACCCGAAGTTGTATGGCAGCTCTATGACAGCCTTATCATGGTGTTTGTCTAGAAAGTTGATGATCTGATTAAGTGTTTCCCCCTCATTAAGTTTGAGAGTGTTCTGAGTTATCATCAAAGGATCCATGTAGCCCACACTCATGATTCCTTTCCTCCTGCTCCGTTGCATCTCAAAACTGTAAGACACAAAAAATATATAAGTTTAGATATGGGATAAAGTGGCTAGAGCATTGATTTTTAACTTATAGTAGAATAAACACTTACAGAGCCCAGCAACTGACGAATGAGACGTCAACTGCATCCATATTGAATAGGAACCAGAATTCATTCATGGGAATAGTGAAGACCTGCTGCCCATGGAAATAATGATGGTCCTCAATGCGAACATAGAGCAAGTCCATAACGCCGGCAGCTTGGAACATGTGCCACTTGTGCAATTCATACATCCTCGTTGGAAGATACTGGAGCAATCACGGCCACACAAGCTCACGCCCAGGCACATATTCCGGTCTATTTGCCCCTTTATGCGGTGCAATTTCCTCATCCCTAGAAGTTGTGCTGGAGTCAGACCTGATGATTTGGCAAAATCAAGCAATTGTTGCTCATATGTTGTAAGTGGTCTAGTTGCCCTATATGTCCCTTCAAGAGTTGGGATTGCATCCTCCCCTCGAATTTGAGCTTCAGTCAGACCTGTTTCTTTGTTAAATTCAGATACTTGATGCTCATACGTTGAAAGCACCTTGAGATCGGGGATAGATTGTTTTGACTGGGTCCCTAGTTGTGGAACTTTAGATGCAGTTTTCTTCTTCAAGCGTTGAGTCTTGAGTACTTGTCGGTCATAGTCACTCAATGGCTTGGGAATATCATCTGGTTTTTTTCTTCTTTCCTCCTCCATTTTCCTCATGAAATGATGAAATTTGACCCGGTCAATTGGTTTCTCAACTGGAGGCTTGGGAGCTTTGAATATCTGTCTATCCAATTCTTCCTGAACTGACTAGTCAAGTTCCTCGTCTGTCTTGTCATAAGCAAGTTTTGGTGGAGGCTTCTTCTGCTTCTTTGGAGGCAGAGGAGGAGGAGCTTGTCGCTTGCCCTTGCCCTTAACATGTGCAGGAGGTGGAGAAGGAGGTGGACTCTCGCTTGGATCCCTGTCACCTACAGGACTCATGCTGTGCTCTGCCCTTGCAGCTGGTGAATGCGGTAGTTGATCATCACATTCAGGCATGACGGCTGGTGATGTAGGTGAGTCAGCTGGAGAAGGTGGCTGTTGCGTAATCCTTATGTGAGCTTTGGGCCAAAAAATCCAAGTATGCACAGCACTTGAAGAAACTCTTCCCCATTAGGCCCCGGTATCTCCAGCTCCAAGTCACCCCAACCATCGACCACTCGGTCCACAAAAACTTTAGCGTAATATTCAATTCCACGATGGTGGCCCATGATGCTATCCTCTTATACAGTTTTCTCAGCCACGCCATGAGCCACCACAAGCTTCTTGTTTCTGCAAACATCGAGAAGCTCACACGCTGACCTCATGGTGATGTCATCCACAGGCCAGTGTGGCCGCTTTTCCGGTGAGGCTGGGGTTGCTGCTTCAACTGGTGGTGCTTCTGCTTCTGTGGCTGTTGGTGCATGTTCTGTTGAAGTGACGCTGCTTTTCCCCTTAGCCACACGCTCGTCAATGATTTGCTCCATCCTTGCCTCAGTTTTGATTACGCGATCTTGCAACTCTCTTAGTTGTCGTTCTTGTTGGTCCTTAGACCTTTTGCGACTTTTATAGGAGTCAATTTGCTCACACCATGCGAGTTTCCATGGAACTGCACCTTTGCCTCGGCAATGTCCACCGTGTTCTCGAGTGCCAATTGCAGCACTAAGCTCGTCTCTCTCTCGAACAGGCACATATGTTCCTTCAGCAGTCATGCGGATCAAGTCAACAAGCCTTGCCGCAATCTCTCTTATTTGGTCACCTGGTACCAATGTTCCATCTTCAGGATTGATCATGCCACTATGTGCATAATAGTAAGTCCTTGCTCGTTCGGGCCAATCTGTAGTTGCCGGTATGAGTTCACGTGCAATACAATCATGTTCCATCTTATCCCATTTGGGCATAGCCACCTTATAACCTCCAGACCCAAGCTTATGAAATTCTCTCTTTTTAGATGCATTGATGGTGTTGGTTGCAATCAACTTGGCGGCTTCTTGCGATTGCTTGTACTTCACAAATGAATCCCAGTGATCTCGCAACTTTGCAAGTCCTTTCTTTGTGAAATCGGGTGCAAGTCCCTTCTTGATGTAGTCTTTGTTCAGCCGCTTCTTGTATGACTGAAAGGCTATTGCACCCTTCTGCATGGCCCAAGTCCGCACATTTGCCAGATTTGTACCTTCTAGAAATGAGAAGTGTAATTGCACCTCGGCCTAAATCATGTTCTTCTCTGTGTCCGGGACCATATATTGTTGTGCATTCTCGTGTGCCACTTCATCTTCATTTTCAAGTTCAGCTGCAGCTTCAGATCCTTTCCAATACCGAAAGCTTATTGGGATGTTATCCCTGACAAGAGCCCCAATGTGGTTTGTCAACTTGACGACATTGTCATGTGGAGCTAATGGCATGCCTTCGTCAGAAACTTCTGTGATGATGAAACGACCCTCTATCTTCCTCTTCGGACCGCGTTTCCCACAAGGCTTTTTGCTGCTCGATGACGGTTCGTGGAAATTGAAGGACTATTAACTGATTGCTACTATTAATTAGCAATTAAACTTAAAGTGTAATGTGGTACTAGTTTGTACTAATTATACCTCTGATGGTTGCCCATCGTTACTTGTCTCGGCAATTGATTGCTCTTCCGCATCGATGCCATCACCAGACATGTTCAGGTAGCTATCAGCCTCCCGCTGATCTTGTTCATTAACCGCATTGTTCGAACCATTGTTGTTAGCAATTATGTCCACTAACAATGCCTCTTCGCGTTGCTGCTCCGCTATTGGATCCATTGTCACTAAATAACAAGAATAAATAACAATTATTTTGTAGTGAAGAAATTGATTTTCCAGTGAAGAAACTAATTTTCTAAAGAAGTAACTAATTTTATAATGAATTAACTAATTTTCTAGTGATGAAATAGATTTTCTAGTGAAATAACTAATTTTCTAGTGAAGAAATTAATTTTCTAGTGAAGAAACTAATTTTCTAAAGAAGTAACTAATTTTCTAATAAAGTAACTAATTTTCTAGTGATGAAATGGATTTTCTAGTGAAATAACTAATTTTCTAGTGAAGAAACTAATTTTCTAGTGAAGTAATTAGTGATGTGCGAGTTGAGCATGTCGGGCGAGTCATTAGTGTCGTGTCGAGCGAATCGAACGTGTCGAGTGAGTGGCGAGCGAGTGTCGAGCCAGTGGCGAGCGAGTGTCGAGCGAGTGTCGCGCGTGTGTCGAGCAAGTCGTGTGTCGAGAGTGTAGAGTCGAGCGAATCTAAATTTAAATTTAATTCTAAATAACATTTACATCTAAATCTAAATCTAAATCTTAATGTAATTCTAAATCTAGTGAAGAAATTCTAAATCCAGATATAAATCTAAAAATAACATTTACATCTAGTAATTCTAAATCTAATTGTAAATTTAAATTCTAAATAACATGTAGATATAAATTTAAATCTATAACAAAATCTAAATCGAATTTAAATCTATAACAAAATCTAAATAAAATTTAATTTTAAAATATTAAACTAAATAAACTAAATTATAAATCATAGAAATAGAAAAAAAAAGTGGGCTGACGTCAGCCACCATCGGGCTGACATCAGCCCCCAATGAGGGACGACGCGCGCCGGCCGGGGCGTTACCCGCCGGCGTGGGAGCGTGGCGAGGACGGCGGCGGATGGCGCGGACGGCGGCGGACGACGGCGTGGACAACGCCGCGGCGGTGCGGACGACGACACGGACGGTGGCGGACCGCGGAGGACGGCGCGCGGCGGACGGCGCGGATGGCGGGGACGGCGCACGGGGTCGACGGAGCGGTGGTGGTGGGGACGGCGTCGACGGCGCGCGGGTGCTCGACGGCGGCGACGACGGTCGCGGGGGGAGGGCGGATCCGGAGGGCGGGTGGACGGCGAACGGCGCGGGGACGGCCGGCGAAGGCGGGTTGGGTGGACGGCAGACGGCGTGGGTGGCGCAGGATCGTGGGCGGCGCGAGGAGGAAGAAGAAGAGGAAGGGGAGAAGAAGGGGAGGAGAAGGGGCATATATACCCCTACCTCATTTGTACCGGGGCATAGCTGGCCCTGGTACAAATAACCTCATTTGTACCGGTTGGCCTTACGCCCCGGTACAAATGCTCTCATTTGTACCGGGCCGCATCTTGCCCCGGTACAAATGTGCTTTTCTTTTCGCGCCATAACGAAAAGCACATTTGTACCGAGGCAAGACAAGGCCCGGTACAAATGTGCTTTTCATTCTTTTTCATTTTAATTAGCTCTAAATATCCTAAAATTCTAGTTTATTTATTATAAATTGTATACAACGCATAAAATGACAGAAAAAACTTAGTATTCTTACATTACATGTATACTATGCAACAATACATTCAACAATCAAAATGACAACTTTATTATCATTAACAAGTAATATCTTCTAATGGGTATTATTTTTTCCTTCACTGCAACAACTACAAATAATTTTTTTTTCTTTTCATGCAAAATCCTCCTTAAGTAGAACATCTAATGTTATTAATATGGTAATCATGATTTGGTCTTGCTCGTGTATATTTGTACGTAAAATTATTATTTTAAATTTAATGAAGTTACAAAAATTGATATGGTTACTATTTTTATTAAGATATAGTTACAAAAAATGACTAGTGGATAGTACAGTGGCTTGACACTTGTAGACCATGTTGACCCGATCTGGCCCGGTGCAAATGTACATTTCATTTTGTTTCCTTTTAACTTGCTTTAAATATCCTTAATTGGTAGTTTATTTATTATAAGTTGTATACAACGCATAAAATGGCAGAAAAACTTAGTATTCATACTTTACATATATACTATGCAACAATACATTCAACAATCAAAATAACAACTTTGTTATCATTAACGAGTAATATCTTCTAATGGGCATTATTTTTTCCTTCACTGCAACAACTACAAATAATTTTTTTCTTTTCATGTAAAATCCTTCTTAAGTAGAACATCTATTTCTATTTCTACGTAAAATTATTATTTTACATTTAATGAGGTTACAAAAATTGATATGGTTACTATTTTTATTAAGATATAGTTACAAAAATTGACTAGTGAATAGTATACAATGGCTTGACACTTGTAGACCATGTTGACCAGATCTCGGATCGATTTCACGTCATTCGAAACTCACAAGTAATAAGGCTTTCAAGAGATAAGAGGGTACATCAATACTTAAGTTGATCTTAACAATGACAACAAGTTCAAATCCATAGAAATTAACGGGTACATCAATACTTAAGTCTTAACAAAGACCACAACAAGTTCAAATCCATATAGAAATAAAAGGGTACATGCACGCACAACACATATTTCATATTGATCCTCTATTTTTCTTAAACATGTAATCCATATAGTTGAAGTCTCCAATCTTGAAGTCCAGAACTTCATAATATATGCTACATCATGAATTAGTGCACTCTCTTTAGCTTCACATGAATGGTCACATGGACTTCCATAAATCTGAAACAGTGGAGAGTTGAATTGATATGGAAGGCAAAATGAAAGATGAGCCTGGAACTTCCCACCTCTTGTGCGTTGCGGATTTGGTTCCTTGTAAGAAAATCCCAAAACATCACACGCTTGCTCCAGAATTGCATAAAAACTCATTGCCGTAAATGTTTCACCAAAGATATTCTAAAGTTAAGAAAAATACGAATGTTAAAAAATGTAGCACAGCTAGTTAAATTAAAAAAATGCTCAATGATATTTCTATGCTCCATACCATGTCATCTTCATTCAGGCGACAAAGTCTCTCTGCGGTCGTGGTCACACTTTCTCCCTCCTCGAGTGCCTTGATTAGAAAATGAGAGTAATCTGGCAGAAAGTACCCATTAGCGCTAAGTTGTTCTAAGCACTTCTGCACAGCGGTCTTTTCAAAAGTCCTCTTAAACGGTGAAGGGTTACACCACTCAACAATCGATAGCATTTGAGTGGGGGGTTCTGATGACAACGAGGAGCGAAATGGTCCTCGAACAGGTATGTAAAAAGAGATTTTTAATTGAATGGTGTTGTTTGGACCGACAATTGCATATTGTACAACAGGAGGGGTACCACCAATTTTATCGAGAACATGTCGGAATCACTTCATATGATCGATATTCTGCATGTTATGAAATGAAAATTATTATTCTTGTAATAAAAATCCGGTTTATAAAGGGAAAGAATATTACTATGTTTGGAGCAGATCCTTGACGTCGATCACCATTAGGAAAGTTAATGACGCCATGGGTGAAGTGTATCCCTAGAGGACGAGGCAACGGTGGGCGGTCATCAACAATGTGTAGTCACTGACCGCCTCCGCGGCCACGACCACGGCCACCTCGACAGCCGCCACCACGACCAAAAAAGTGACTTGCCATTGTTATACCTAAAATATGCTTGGAATTTTATTTAATAATTTCTAACCAAACAACCATCCCCACTCCCACTGGTTGCTTATTTGTACATATAATTAAAAACTATGAAAAATTGTGAAGAACTAAACTATGAAATTTAAAATTTAATATCAATTATACCTAATTATTAAATACTAGTGAAAGTCTAAACTATGACATATTATTTTTTCTTATGAATATATATATATATATACGAAAATATAACGAGTAAACTAATTTTGTAATAAGGAAACTAGTTTTCTACTGAAGATATCAATTTTCTAATGATGAAAATTAATTTTGTAATAAGGAAACTACTTTTCTACTAAAGATATTTTTTCTAATGATGAAAACTAATTTGCTAATAAGAAAACTAATTTTCTCATGATGAAATCAATTGAGTAAACTAATTTTCAATATAAATAAATAAATTGAAAAAAAATCTATCATCACATACAACATCTCATACATCTATCATAACACTTTCTTTCTATTAGAACATAGACCAATATTCATCTAAAAAAATCACCATTCTTAGTTCATTCGAAATTTAATGAAATACTCTAAGTACAAAGCATAATACTTAAAATGGCAACCGTATATCAAGGTAAGATGAACTAACTAACCTCTACACCACTTCAATGAGTGAATTCGTGGAGAAATCGTCGCAAATCGGGCAAAAGCTCCCTAGGTCGCCATTGGGGATAGGAGCTCGAGTTGGAGAGAGGAAGAAGAAGAGTGAGGAGGGGGGGGGGGGCTCGAGTAGGGAGAAGAAGAAGAAAATATAGCCGTTGCACATTTGTACCGGGCCATCACAGGGCCGGTACAAATGGCCTCACATTTGTACCAGGCCGTGGCTCCGACCGGTACAAATGTGCTCACCTCACATTTATACTAGGCGGAGCCACCACCCGGTACAAATGTGAGGCATTTGTACCGGGTGGGTGGGAGATGGCGCCAACGCGCCCCTGTGAGGGGGCATTTGTACCGGGTAGTAGCTCCACCCGGTACAAATGATATTATTTGTACCGGGGCCAAAAAAATCCGGTACAAATCAAAAATCGGGTCAGGGACAAATGCCCGATTCTCTAGTAGTGAGTCGACGTCGTCGTCCCCGGGGCAGCTGTAGCGGTTCAGCATCACCCATCATGGCTCGGCGGCTGCCGTCGACGTCGACTCAGAGGGCTCCATATCGGGTTGCTTAGGTTTCGATCGAGATCGATCGCGCGAGAAGCAGATTCTATTTGACAACAGGTATTTGTTGGGCACAATACTATGTCGGTTCCGGCCGGAGAGATGCCAAACCCTTTTGTATACGGTATACATGTGCTTCTCTGTTTTTTTTTTGAATTGTGCTTCTCTGTTTTTTAATAGCTTCTTTATGTCTGTTTTTTAAACAGATCTAGCAAAAGTGCTCCTATACGTTGCAACAGATAAATATTAGAAATACCTTTTCAACTACCGAGCATCCAATGTATTTCACATATAAAACCCACTGCCATTAAAAGAAACGAATGCCACACTACCACATTCGAACATATAATAATTGCATTATTTGGGAAACTACAATTAGCTCTCCACAAATTGGCGCTAGATTTAATAACCTTTTAAATTTCTCTTTTTTTTCAACTTCACTTGGCTTAAGGAGGGTGACCATAACACGGGTTTCTTCCAGGCTAAAGCGAGAGCCAGAGGCCGCACAAATCGTATCCGTGCGCTGAAATGGGGAGATGGTTCAGAAGCTACTGAGCAGAGAGAGTTGGAACAGATTGCCTCTAATTTTTACCAACATCTCTTTACAGCACAGGACATGCTAGAACCGGATCTAGTGTGCCGCTATGTCCCTCGGATGGTGACTGATCAAATGAATGCTCTCTTGGATGGAGAATTCTCATCAGCCGAGGTTGAAAAGGCCCTATTTATGATGAAGCCGAGGAAATCTCCAGGGGTTGACGGTTTCAATGCAGGCTTTTTTCAGCGACACTGGGATACTTTGAAGGACAATGTCACAGCGGCAGTGTTGGGTTTCCTTAACGGGGGAGAAATGCCGGAGGTAATAAATCAAACACTTTTGGTTCTTATTCCTAAGGTGGCAAATCCTCAAGAGTTAACACAGTACCGGCCAATATCATTATGTAACGTCTTGTATAAGATCTGTTCGAAAGCTATGGCTAACAGGCTGCGAGGGATTCTGGACGAAATCATTTCGGAAGAGCAAAGTGCCTTTGTCCCTCGAAGGTTAATTACTGACAATGTTCTTATTGCATATGAGGGTGTCCATTACCTCAGGAACAAAAAAGGAAAGTCGGGGGCTTGTGCTATTAAGCTTGGCATGGCAAAGGCATATGATAGGGTTGAATGGCAGTACTTAGCTGCTGTTATGGCGGCGTTGGACTTCTCAGAGCAATGGAGGAACTTGGTCATGAAATGCGTTACTTCGGTATCCTTCTCAGTACGGGTGAATGGCCATTATTCGCAGGTGTTTAAGCCCTCCCGGGGAATTCGTCAAGGGCACCCCATATCCCCGTATCTGTTCTTGTTATGCTCGGAGGGTTTATCATGTATGTTGAAGGAGAAGGGCCCAAGTTTTCTTGCCCGAGGAGTTAGGGTTGGTATACACGCCCCCTAGATCTCACACCTCTTATTTGCTGACAATTGCATGATCTTTACAGAGGCTTCACAGAGAGGTGCAGATAGGGTGGCACAAATTTTGGATGAGTATCATAGAGGATCAGGTCAGCTGGTTAACAAGCACAAATCAGCTATTTTTTACAGTGAGCAAGAGGCAAAGGCTGCAGTGCATAATAGTTTGCATGTTGATACTGAGGCTCTAGGAGAAAGATATCTGGGTTTACCCACATCTGTGGGGAAAGTGTCTGATGGTGTGTTTGAATATATACCGGGGAGAATTAGAAATTTCATCTGCGGTTGGAGTGAAAATTTACTGAGCTGTGCAGGGAGAGAGGTGTTAATCAAGGCAAATGCTCA
The DNA here is from genome assembly GCA_036936925.1 of Cenchrus fungigraminus. NCBI lineage: Eukaryota > Viridiplantae > Streptophyta > Magnoliopsida > Poales > Poaceae > Cenchrus > Cenchrus fungigraminus. Next base: position 117,186,818 of record CM072774.1, on the reverse strand, counting down.
GGCTGTCCCTACTTATCCCATGAGTTGCTTCAAGCTGCCAGCACCTATATGCAAAAAGATGACAACTTATATCTCAAATTTTTGGTGGGGCAGCTCTATTGACAATCACAAGATCCATTGGCTAAAATGGGATAAATTGACTGACCCCAAATTGGAGGGGGGAATGGGCTTTCGTGATATGGCTATGCTGGGGAAGCAAGGATGGAGACTTCTTTCTAGACCGCATGCGCTCTGCTCGAGGGTTCTAAAAGGGAAATACTTCCCTAATACCGATTTCCTCGCAGCTACTAAGCGGAAAAAGGAGCTCAGAAACGTGGAGAGCCATTATACATGGAAGAGAGGTTCTGAAGAAGGGAATTATCAAGCGTGTTGGGCCTGGCTCTTCGGTTAATATTTGGCAGGACAATTGGATCCCGGGTATCCAGAGTTTTAAACCGAGAGTCCAGCTTCCAAGAGTACACGTGAACACCGTTAATGAGTTGTTGGAGGATGGTGAGCGACGGTGGAATGTGCACCTGGTTCACCAATCTTTCATCACCATTGATGCCGAGGAGATCTTAAAGATTCAGCCAAGCCGGACAATGGGTGAGGATGTGATTGCATGGGCATATGAAAGAAGTGCCTTCTCTGTTCGATCGGCCTACAGATTGCTCAAAGGGGAACAGTCTCACCGCCTGAGAGAGAAAGAAGGGACTGCTACATCCTCTGATAATGGCAAGTGGTGGCAGGTTTTGAGGAAGCTGAAAGTTCCACCGAAAGTTAGGATCATCTGGTGGTGAGTAATTCGGAATTTTCTTCCTTCTAATGCAGAGCTGTCACGACGCCACATTCGTGAAGATAGTTATTGCACTACGTGTGGCAATGCATCGGAAAGCCTGTATCATTTGATCGTGGAATGTCCATGGCCAAAAAATTTCTGGGCGGAGGTTAAGAATTTTACTGGGCGAAAGTTTCCGGCCCTGCATCCTGTGTCATGGGTGACTAATTTGCTGCAGGGGACAGTTTGCAACTGGGAGGACGCAGCGCTCTTTGTGTGTGGTGGCTGGTCCCTGTGGTCGAGCCGCAATGGACGAGAGCACGGCCGGAATGTGTGGAATCCTTTGGGAGCGGCGAAGCATGTTGCTAGGATGACGGAGGATTTGATCTGCTTGGACAGACGAGTGGAGCGTTCAGAACCTAAGGAGGAGTGCTGGAAAGTACCAGAAGAAGATTGGGTGAAAGTAAATTTGGATGGGTCATTCGACAGCAATGGTGGACGGGGTGCTGGTGCAGCAGTGCTTCGTGATCATCATGCATGGCAAGGTTTTGGCGGCTCAAGCAAGGTGGTATGGCCCTATTCTTGAAGCGTTGGTGACTGAAGCAGTAGCACCTCGTGAGGGTGTGGAATTGGCTGTTCAGTTGGGGTTTACAAAGGTCATTTTGGAGACCGACAGTGCTGTTTTGGCTGCTGCCTTGCGGCGGTTGACAAGTCGGTTATTGCAGGCCTTTGCCATGATATTCAAGAGCTAGGCAGGAGTTTTTCCTCTTTTAATAAAGTTCTTTTTGTTCGTAGAGAAGCAAACTCTATAGCTGATAGGTGTGTGAAGGAGGTCTCTGCTGAGTCTCCGGTGAAAATTTGGTTGGACTGTCTTCCACAATGGCTCGAGGGAGTAGCAGCTCGTGTTTGTAATCCTGTCTTGGTTTAATGAAAGCTCTTGTTACTCAAAAAAAAAAACTACCGAGCATCCAATGTATTTCACATATAAAACCCACTGCCATTAAAAGAAACGAATGCCACACTACCACATCCGAACATATAATAATTGCATTATTTGGGAAACTACAATTAGCTCTCCACAAATTGGCGCTAGATTTAGTAACCTTTTAAATTTCTCTTTTTTTCAATTTTTTCTCATATCATGATAAATCAGATGTTCAAACTTCACTACGTGAAAACCTCAAATAGGCCACATAGTATTTGTAACGGGCCCTTAACACCTATTACATGCACCTACATCTGTAACGATTGTTGTTTGGCGCCCGTTACTCATAAGCGTGGAAGGCCGACCCCGGGGTTCGCCACTACAACGTCCGTTACCAATGAGGACTTCTGGTAACGGGCTTTGTAAACACCTGTTACAGGAATTATTTGTAACGTACGTTAAAATGTATCTGTTACGAAAATTATACCTATCGGTAACGGTCCTTAAAGTCCGTTACTGATAACTTTCGTATTGGAGATGCATGTTTGTTAGGACGCGTCTCCTTTGATGGCGACCCATTTGGATACGCTCGTTTGTTAAGACTCGTCTCCTTTGATTGCCACCCAATGTCGCCTTTTTTCTCACATCGCAGATGCGCGTTGTTATTGCGCGTCACTGTCTTCGCCTTCCGACAACACTCGCTCTCTCTCCTCAGAAAGCCTCTCGCGTTCCGACAACACTCGCTCTCTCTCCTCAGAAGGTCACTCGCTCTCTATCCTCAGAAGTCCCCACCGGCCTACCCCATTCACCGCCGCTAGCTGTGCGCGCTCTGAGGATCGTGCTCTCTCTCATCAAAAAGCCGGAGCTACAGTAGGCCGACCGGCCGCATGCGCAACGGCGAAAGGGGCCAGCGGACGTCGACTGTGGCGTCATCCAAAGCAGACACCTCCGTCCCCTCACCCTCGGGCTCGGCGCCGTCCTCCACGCTGTCGCCGCGGCCGCGATGCCGCCTCTGATCCTCTTCCTCGGCCGCGCTCGCCTCGTAGAAAGTCCTCGTCAAGGTGGAAATTGCCCCCTTTTATTGAAATTCTTCAGCCGTCATAATCCTCTTATATTATCGGTTTTTTTGTGTGATGAATTATGCTCATTTGATGTATGGAAATTGCAGATGGCAGCTGCTGCTTAGGCTTGGATGTACAGACAGCCCCAAGAAGATTGAGAGAATTTCTTAAGCGGGGTCAATTGTTTTCTAAGTCAAGCAGAGGCGGATATGAGAAAACCGTGGTGTTCAGGCAATGCTTTGCCCCTGTATAGATTGTCTCAACCAGAAGAAATTCAGACAATGGGAAAACATTTTTCATCATTTGGTCACACGTGGTTTCACAAAAAATTACACGTGTTGGAATAAACATGGTGAGGAAGGCCTTAATGAACTCGAAGCAGGATGCCTAATTGAAGGTGAAGTGCAACACCATGCTACCGCCCATGATGAAGACCTTGATGAAGGTGGAGTTTTTGAGGAAAATGAACCATTCCCACCCAATATGATGAGGCTTGAGGATATCACTGATCAAGAAGTTAGAGGCTTCGATGATGGTGAGGTGTTGCAACGTGTGCACAATGTTGATCAAATGTTGCGGGATGTTGAGTTTCAACGAGTGTACACACCTTCTGAATTAGAGAGGCTGAAGCAGTTCATTGAAGATTCAAAGAAACCCCTCTATCCTAATTGCTAGAAGTACTCTCGCCTTTTTGGTGATCTAAAACTTCTGCACCTTAAGGCAGATCATGGTTGGAGCAACAAAAGTTTCAAACATCTATTGGATGTGCTTAGAGACATGCTACCTGAAGGAAACCAAATAGCCGAGTCTATCTATGAGGCGAAGGAGATAATCTGTCCTCTGGGAATAGAGGTTGAAAAAATCCATGCATGCAAGAATAGTTGTGTATTGTTCCGTGGAGATTATGCAGACCTTGACAAGTGCCCCAAGTGTGGCTGCGATCGGTACAAGAGGAAAAAGGAAGGTGGAGATGATAATAATGCTGATGACGAGAATGAGCCCGTGGAGATCAGAGGTTAGAAGAAGAAGGCTAATAGAGGGGCTCCTGTGAGGGTGGCATGGTATTTTTACATCATTCCTCGACTGAGAAGATGGTTCGCAACAAGAAAGGAGGCCCAACTCTTACGTTGGCATGAGGAAGGCCGAAAGAAGGAAGTTGGCAAGTTTAGGCACCCCGCAGATGCAACACAATGGGGTAACATTAATTCCCACTTTGCGTGGTTTGCCAAAGACGTAAGGAGCATACGGTTTGCTATGAGCACAAATGGCGTGAACCCATTCGGTAACCAGAGCTCAACACATAGCACCTGGCCTGTCATGCTGCCATTGTACATCCTTCCACCCTGGCTATGCAAGAAACAAAAATATATGATGCAGACAATATTGGTCTCCGGGCCAAAGCAACCTGGCGACTGTATTGATGTCTACTTGAGGCCACTAGTTGATGACTTGAAGACACTGTAGAAGCCTGGTGTGAAGGCGGTTTGGGATGAGTTCAAGCGTTAGGAGTTCACAATGCGCGCCATGTTGTTCACCACCATCAACAACAACCCGGCTCATCGCAACCTCTTTGGCCAGAGTAAAACGAAAGGTGCAGCTTGCCCACACTGCTTGGAAGAAACTTGCTCAGTGCGGCTAAGAAATTCAAAGGAATTCGTATTTATGGGGCACCATCATTTCCTCGGCAAGAAACATGCATATCGGGCCATGGATTGTCAGTTTGATGGGCAAAAGGAGGATCGAGAGGCACCGTTGCATGTGACTGGAGATCTGGTCCACTTGAAAGTCAAGGACGTCAAAACTAATGAGGAGTTACCCAAACTGACTGAAAAAACCCTTGGCAAAAGAAAGAAACGAGATGGTGAAGAAGAAGAAGAAGGAATGTGGAACAAGAAATCGATTCTATGGGAGCTAGAGTATTGGTCGATGTTAGATGTGCGTCATTCGATTGACAACATGCACATCAAGAAGAATGTGTGTGAAGCTACTTGTGGAACATTACTACAATAGAAGTCCAAAGGAAAAGATCATAAAAATGCAAGGGAGGATCTTAAAGATCTGGGCATTAGGCTGGAGCTCTATGCAGAGGAAACAAAGATGGGGACGGACCTTCCCGTTGCTGCAACCACCTTGTCAAAGGCAGAGAGAAGAATTCTGTGAGTTTTTGCAAATTTTGAAAGTACCTTCAGGCTACTCATCAAACTTCAAGAGGCTAGTGTTGGTGAAGGACATGAAAATGAATTTCAACTTGATGAAATCTCATGATTGCCATGTGTTGATGATAGCTCTTCTTCCTGTTGCACTTAGAGGTATCAAGATAGAACTGGTTCACGATGCGGTCATGAGCTTGTGTTTATTCTTCAATGCAATAGAACAGAAGGTGATTGATGAGGAAAAACTATTGGACTTAGAGAGGAGGCATTTTGAGACCCTATGCCTACTTGAAGCTACCTTCCCACCATCATTCTTTGATCTCATGCTGCATCTAACAGCACACCTCGTGAGAGAGATTTGGTACCTTGGCCCATCTTACCTTCATCAGATGTTTCCATATGAGAGGTTCTTTGAATTCCTGAAATCATTCGTACATAACCGGTTATTTCCGGAGGGAGCCGTTGTTCGTGGCTACGAGACCATCGAAGTAGTAGAGTGGGCCATGGGTTATATGGACCCCCAAAACCCCATTGGTGTGCCTCGTTCACAGCATGAAGGTAGGCTTTCAGGTGTGGGGACCCTAGGGAAAAAGTCAGTCACTCCGGAACTTGATGCCTTCCAAAAGGCTCATTTCACCGTGATACAACAGCTGCACCTGATTACACCATTTGCCAATGAGCACAAGTGACAACTACGCGAAGAAAGCCCTGACCATGGTAGGGCTTGGCTTGCAATGATGCACATGCAAGGTTTCAGCAGGTGGCTCTGAGATTATGTCCTGACATGTAGCAATGTTGTAATAACCGACGAGATAAGGAATCTAGCATCAGGACCATTTTTCACTATTACAAAATACCAAGCAATGGATATCAATGGATACACATTCTACACCATGGCCCAGGATAAAAAGAGCGTCTATCAAAATAGTGGTGTGCGTGTACGGGCTGTCGTCGACGATAGTGATGATGATGATGACATGCAGAAAACACATATTATGGTCAAATAGAGGAGTTATGGGAGCTTGATTATATAGGGTTGAAGGTAGTCTTGTTTCGGTGTAGATGGGTCACCAATGGGAAGAGAGCTGTGAGCAAGGACAAATATGGTTTGGTTAGTGTTGATCTCCGGGTCTATGGTTACAAAAACGAACCATTTGTCTTCGCCAACGATGTTGAACAAGTGTTCTATGTACCTGACCTTGCAAAGAAGAACTAGTCTGTGGTTCTGCCTGAAAAAAAAGGATTGTTGGGCTTGAAAATGTTGTTGAGGAGGAGGAATACAACCAGTTTGACGAAATTCCATCCTTTGACACTTCATACAAGCCCCGACTCTTGGGAACTAACAAAACAACGTACTTGCGAAGTGACCATAGTGAAAAAATCCATATACAGAAATCAAGGAAGAAAAAGCAAGCCTAATTTCTGCCTAAGATGTAATCCTTTTTGTAATATAGGATGTGATGTATTGGTGGAATTTGAATCCTTTTTGTAATATATATGATGTGGTGGAATTTGAATCCTTTTTGTAATATATTCTACCTAAGATACTGTATATATTCTGCGTCAGTTTAGTAAGTGTGCTGCAGGCTGCTGACATTATCATCAGTAACGGGCATTAATATAAAGGAGACGTGGATTAGCCAACCCGCGTATCCTTTGTTTTGGGCAAGAGATATGCTACCATCGGCTTGTTCTTCTTCATGATTGCAAGTGAACAGGTAAATCATAAAAAAATTGGACTGCACACAGATAATCAAACAAGTAGATAATCACACAAGCATGTCTCTGAAGATGCAAAATCACACACACAGATTATAGTCATCATTGATACATCAGAAGGTTACAAAGCAGCCATCTACGTTCATCATCATTAGGCATTACTAGGATGAGGAACATAGATCTAAACTAAGCAAAAGAGATATGCTCTCGGATGATTGCAAGTGAGCATAAGAGGAAAATACAGCAGAAGGGGGAACATATCCCTTCAAAAATCCTCCTCCTCGAGGAGGGAAAGCAAAAGAAAGCGCAAGTTTGACGAGATATGCTCCAGATTCAGTGACCTTCCCGTCGGCTTGTTCTTCTTCTTGATGCCAGAGGTTCTGGGCTACTCTCCCCGATAGCTGATGCAAAATCACAAGGATTCTTCTAACAGCTGTGCTAGAGGGATGAGCAACCCAAGCACCCATATCACAAGAATTCTTCTAGCAACTGAGAGAACGAGGAGGAGGAAGAAAAGAGAAGCAAAAACTTGCGCCCTACAGGATCTATTCTTTGTGCCATAGCTAGATCCAGATCTAGCGAAGAACGAAGCAAGTGCAGAGGACTGATAGGCCTCGACCCCTTTTTATAGCGAAAACAGGAATGTTCCCAAGAAATTGATGCCAGATCCGGTCAAGGAGGAAACAGTTGCCCAGTCAATGGCTGACAACAGAGGTAGTGATTCGTCTCCCAAGAAAAACAAAAGAGACTTGGATTAGCCAAACCGCGTCTCCAGTGTAGAATTAAAGGATACGCGGATTAGCCAAACCTCGTCTCCAATGTATAATTAAAGGAGATGGGATTATCCAAACCGCGTCTTCATTGCATACTTAAACCGTGTTTGAAACAAGTCTCCTATATCTTCTCTTTCCAAAATAATTTAGATCCCCGACCCCTTCATCTACCCGCCAAAAAACAACAACTGCCTACTCCTCACCGTCACCATTCCCGACCTATTGACGGTCTATATGTGTTTTAAACTTCGTTTGGATTTGCAAGCGGACAAATCCTCCGTCGTAGTCAAGGGACCCTTCTTCCCTCAAGTGTGAACCCAAGGTATCGAATCTGTGGAACAATGTGCGATGCAAGAATCAATCTAATAAAGCCGAGAACACTTTAATCTTCAAAGGATTGCTTTTACTTCTAATCTAAGAAAACATCAAAAACTCATCTAATCTAAGAAACTCCGGAGGTAGCAAGAGATAAAGAGGGAGAGGTAAAACCAATCTAGCGAGTCTGGATCGAGCTCTTGTTGAAGTTCCAACCACAGAAGAAGATAGCAAATTGAATCTCATAAAAAGCCTCTTTAAATCATGGCTTCCGTTCCAACTCCGAAGACGCCCGCCTTTTGGAACTTTCGTCCTGTCACGACGCGCCCCTATTCGTGGGGGTTAGCCTAGGGTAAGTCCAAAGGACAAGATGAAAACATTTGGTAGATCAGGCATGCACCTCTAGCCACCACGGCTACAAGAACACCCTATGCGATCTATCTCGATAATAGATCGAGGAGGAAGAAAACCCAAACGAAGACAAAGTCGTAGAGAAAGCACTTGATCGCTAAGAATCAGATTGCAATTTGATAATTCAACATAGTAAATGATACATGGACAAGATCACCACCGGGATCCTACCTTGATCTTGCTCCTAGCTCCTGGAACTCTGACGTGGTCTTCCTTGCAAGGTTTCCACACCGGCTAGGGAAACCCTAGTCAACTATCTTGACCCTCTCCTCTCCGGAATGGTGTCCCTCTCTTCTCTGCTCCTCGGCGGCGAATGATGAATGATTTTATGCGTGGCTCCTGGCACGGGGATTATAAATAGTCCGAGGGTCATCTAGGTCAAAGGGGGTGGTGAATGGGGCCCGAAATGGGCTGGGCCGACCGGCCTGGGCCCACTTCGGCCCGGTTCGCGGCCTCCTTCGTCGGCGATGCTTCTCACGTCTTCTGGAACCTTCACCCTTCTGCATGTGGGCCATTGGTGTCAGTTTCTCCGCGGTTTGGATAGGGCTCCTTGTCGCGCAAGTTTCAGCATTTTCTGTCCAGGTCCTCAGAGTTCTCTGCCACTACAGCGATTGGCGTTGTTCGCGATGCCTCCAAGTGGTCGCTATATGGGGTTTTTGGTCGCGATACATAGAGATTACGATAGATTCATTCTGTCGCCAGGCGTCGCAATTTTGTCCGTCGCAATATGTTGCTGCGACAGTTCCAAAATAGTGTCGCAATAAAAAGCAAGTGTTGTAACGGTGCCTGGCGTCGCAATGAGGTGAAGTAGCGACGACCAGTGGCGTTGCAACACAGGTTATTGCAACGAAAGGTGTCGTTGCGATAGTGGTTTTTGCGACCACTTTGTTCTGTTGCAAACAAGCGCTAACTAATCAACTAGCCAAACATGTGGGAAAAAATCCAAGAGCAATACTAATTAACTGGCTAAACATGTGGAAAAATCACGGCCTTCTCTTTTCATTTTTTCTATTTAATCACTAAAAAGTATGTTGATTCAGCCAAAAGGGATGTCACCAGATCCATGCAAAAAGAAAGATCCACACAAGAAAAAAAGGGAGGCTTCAAGGTAGGGCTGACAACATGCACTTACCTCACTGTATAACAAACTAGGCTCCACTTGGGGTTTCAAAAAATTCGGATCCAAGCACCTGTCAGGTTCATCAAATTTCAGTGAATTAAATACTCATATGTGCATACAGACTGCATATGCAAAAAGAGGTAGTCTCGTCGTCGTTGGGGAGGTAGTCTCACTCTATGCTGGTTGCTGCCACCACATCTCTATGGTTTCACGCTCCTATCACAGATCAAGTGGTTTTATAACTCAATATTTTGCAACCACATTATGAGCAACAAGTGTTTCAGCACACGTTTATGATCTGTTATGGATGAATTTAATCTCTTTTTTCAGAAGATAGTCTTTAGAAATTGTTAACACTTTGTGTTACTGTTACCCAACCCCCATGAAAAGAATTCAGAGCTATACCTTAAAAATCAAGTTTCGGTTGCTGAACACACCAGCTTTGGAAGTTTCATCAACCTATATATAAAAGTAAATGAGAAATCCATCCATTAGAAATACAAAATGTATCGGTGTTGGCATTATAAAAATCTGAACATAGCTCTTTTTGGGCCAAGCTTGACCCCAATGATTAGCACACGAAAAAATATCATGTTGAAGAATGCAAAATACTTGAAAATCTGAGCTCCTTTTATATCGCCTCGTAAAGGGAGCACTGCATCAGTAAATGGAGTTGCAAATGGAACTGGATTGCATACGTGCAAGCAAAAAAAACCATAAGGACATTCATCATATGTGTTGTGCATCATGAGCAACTCAAGTACTGGATCTAAAGCTGAACGATTCTGGAATTTTGGGTCATGTGAAATGAGAAGACCATACATTGATTCTTGAAATCAGTAATGCATCCAAAACAAAAATCAATAATTGTAATGAACACCACTGCAACCAAGAATATCTGTAATAAGAACAAGACAAATTGTATCAATCAAAATATTGCACAACTCAAGAATTCAAGCATTAGCAACTCATAATTGCAGTAGCTATCTATTCAGCTGAACATAATAAAGATCCAATATGTATTACTGCTACATAGTGAAGGTGCATATTTTACAATCAAGAAAAACATTTACAACAATAGTTTGTTTCTCGCAATAAAGGTGGAAAAGACAAACAAGAATGGAGTTTACTGCAGGAAGCCTACATTGATAAGTTTAACCACAGATAATCATGCCCTCAAATGCTAGAACCTAGAAGCCCAACAGACCAAATTTAAAAGTTTAACCATAGATAACATACTATGCCCTAAAATGTTAGAACCTAGAAGCCATGTTAACCCAGGGTTCTCAAGCTGAGAACCAGGAACAGAGCAAGCACCATGTCCCAATTATTGGTTCGTTTCAAAAAACATGCCTCGGCTAGCTGCTAAGAAAGAAGTTGATATGAGAGATTCATTGTTGTGCTAAGTAAAATTAATACAAAGACTCAGTGCAATTGATACAAAGAGTCTGTTCCTCCTTAGTCACCAATTAGATTGTCCAGGTTCTTCGATATTTCAGGGGTGTGGTATCTGATGGTCTTTTGTGATATTTCACTGAAAATGAGTCATTTGTAGATGTTTGAATCAGCCGAGCCAACAAAGGATGGAGGCAGCGCAGGAACTTGTGCGGGGATAACTTAAGGCGGATAGGTTTGCGTATTGCGAAACACCCCGACCATGGCGGACGAAGGTTCAAGGAGGAAGGAAGGGAGAAAGGCGACGGCATCCTCGCGACGATGGCAGTAGGTCAGTTGGAGGCAACGACGGCTTCTTGGAGATCGAGAACAGGGAATCCTGTCAACCGAGCCAATTTTACGTTGAGTCAAGCCGAGTAAGGCGTTGGCTGCTTCATCCTTCAGCGCGAGGTGTAAGAGCCGGTGGATTTACTAAGTGTCCACGCGTCAGCCATCACCATCCTGCACCGTGAAGGATGTGAAGGACTCTTGCATGGAATTTCTTTCCAGGCGCGGTAGGAGGGAACGAGGGGTGGGGGCGGGCAGACTCATTGAGAGGCAGAATCAAGATAGGTTTTTTTCACATAACATTTTTTTCTCCACTTCATTCTTTTTTGTAGAGAGGTAATGATAATAAAATCTAAAATATCTCTAGAAATTATGAAATTTGACATAAAATCATTTTATAGATGTACAAGCCTGACAAAAAACTTTCATAAGATTTTATGAAAATTAGAGTATACATTGTTCACAAAATGGATAGGTCACTCATAAGTTTCTTACAATTCAAATCACACTTTAACATTTGAATACCTCATAACATGTTCCAACTCATATACACATCAAATTTGGATGAAAACTTACCTTTAGTCCCTTATTAACATTTGAGGAGTTACACTGCCACTTGTTGGGCAAAAAAGTTATTTTTCTATTTTTTGAATCACTAATGAATACACCCTTGTGAAGTAAGTTGCAAACTAGTTATCTTATATGCTCCCAATATATTTTTCACACGTAACAGACAACATATAAGTTGTCACCTAGAAGTTTCAAGAATTTTCAAATAGATTTAGTATTTTCTATCATTTAAATGAATTTCTGCAAGTTTACTCAAAGTAATTCCAAATTGACCTATATGTACCTCTAATAAGATTCAAAAAAATTCAAAAAAACTATATTTAGGTGACTATGTTCTATTCTAGCCCACATCTTGAAGATTGATAAAAAATCAATTGTCTTATAGGGAAAACTCAAACTTTTACTAGTCACCTTATTATAAAATAATGATAATAATACCTAAAACTTCTCCAAAAATTATGTAAACTAGTAAAATGTACGTGCGACATGCACGTGTTAAAAAAATAAGCAAACACAAATACAGTAAGTGGCTAGCTACTACTTCGACCTCAAGAAACAATACCTGTTTGACCAGAGATAATTATATTTTGAACAAGTACTTTCTTTAAAAACTAATTCTCCGAAATGACTTGAGTTAAAGCACACCTACTGAGTTACTGATACCAAGCAATTCATTTCCTTTCATCCTCAAATCCATCGAGTAAAAGCTGTCTGATCGAGCATCCTATATCTTCAAATATTATATTGACCAAGTAAATACAAACTTCATAAACAAAGAGCAAGAGTTCAGAGGGAACCAATTGTATTGACCAAAAATTGAGATATGATAAGCAAGGGAATCATACAGACGCATTTCGGTAAAACAATCAACCATGAAATCTCAATCAAATATTCTTCAAGTCAAGAAAATTGCATAGGCCACATTACTATTATATTTGACTGAATCAGTTCGAATTGGGTAACTGTGAAGACAAATTTACTGAAAATTGTGGAAAGAGTTTCCATCAAAATACATGCTACTACAGAATATAGAATGTAGTTTCACATCTGGTTCTAGGCTGCCCCATCGTCAAAATCTTCGGGCATACGAAAAGTTTCACTCAGTTGGGACATAGATCCCTTGCCCTCCAAAAGACTGTCTTCTGAAGATGCCACATGGGCTTCCTTAGCAGCTCGCCATACAATACTAATACCTTCAGCTTCTGCAGTTGAGGCCATTATCAACATGCCAATTGACTTTCCGTGCACCCTGAAAATGTTGTGAACTCATTCAGCTGTGCAACGTCAAAAGCCAAAAATTCTACAAGTACCGAAGATACGAGTTAGAAACCTAAAACCAAAAGTTGCGTCTTGTGTGTTATTTGATGTTTGCTGAACAGGTAAATCCAAATAATAGTTATGATTTTTTTAGTTCCCACTCCGGATTGCTGAACAGGTAAATCCATTATGATTTTTTGAGTTCCCCCTCCGGATTATATCAGCATTGTACATATATGAAGTAATTTCTAACAGGAAAGGTGCATTCTGAGCAACAAGAAAATCATTGAGGACGATATTTGACAGTTGCTTCTTTATTCTTGAGAAACTAAACATATAGCATTTTTGTTTACTGAAACTAAATTTTTGAATTTGTTCAAACCTATCTCACAATGAAAAAAACTGCAAGGTATTTTAAATATGAAGAAACTCAATAAACTGGTCAACAAGACGGTATGCTTCTCTCTGCTTCTCTGCTAAATGATTTTATAGCTCAAATATGTAATTTTTAAGCTTCTCATATTCAGGAGTAGATTCCTCCAATGGTTTTTCTTTCCCAGAACAACATCACTAACTTTTGATTGTACATCCTAAATGAAGATGGTGTCACGATTGTTAACAGACAAATGCAATGTTAATATTGAAAAGGGGATGGGAGGAAATCAGAATAATGATATTTGTAATCCTATAAATAATTTTGTTCAACAAGTGGCAAGAATGTCTCACTGGACACATATACCAGATTAAACATCTGTAGTGAATTTGCGGCCATCTTAAAAATACCAGTCTCATAAGACCTTGCCCTATCCATTTTATGCTTCATGCATAGGTTAACAAAATGAGAAGAAGATCAAAATCTACAGTAAATTTTGTGCAAGTAAGAAGTCATGGATATAGAAAGACACAAGACAACCATCAAGAGAGCACGGAATTTTGTGCAAGTAAGAAGTCATGGATATAGAAAGACACAAGACAACCATCAAGAGAGCACGGACCCTGTAAGGTACAAGGTTGCATACTATTGCAAAGTATGAAGTTGAATTTACATAACACATTTAAATAATCATACCTTCATAGCTGAAGTATCTGACTGATATTACTTATATTTTGAAGAGAATTTCAGCATGAAATCAAGTAAAATAATCAGTAGACATATTAATTGTGTGGCTGCCAGCAGCTATGCTAAGGACATGCCATTCCAAAGACAGATCCTACACATTTCTCTAACAGAACAATACTAATTTCAAGAACCATGGGTTTACAAGAAAAGAAGCTTAACTAAAACACAAGCTAATTTCTTTCATCTCCTATTGAACTGAATTTTTTTCTCGTATGTTTGTATATATTTCTATCCAAACTGATATAGAATCAAATTAGGTGGAGATAGATACAAATGGAGCCGAAATTTGCTAAAATGTGATGTCGAGGCATGATAATTTGCTCATCAATCAGGATCTGATTCAAACGCCAAATCAACAATCAATTGATGCAATATGTTACACAAATGAAATTGAAACATGCAGGATAATAGTGGATCGATAGTAGTATTTTACTTAAGGAAGTAGAGCCGCCAATCGAGTTGCGCGTCGTGCGCAAGCGGGCAGGCACGGATGCCTAGCACCTTCACCTCCTCGGACTTGAGGAGCCGGCGCCGGCCGGTGGACCTCGCGGCGGCGGAAGGAGTGGCGCGAGAAGGGCCCCGCCGGCGCGATGGAGAAGCAGGAGCCCCATCCTCCCCATCCCGCCACGGCCGCCGTGGCAGTGGCTCGGCGCGTGCTACTCACCTCTGTCCCTCCCCTGCTGCACGGCGATGCGGACCAATCGATTCGGGTCGGGCGTTGGCGCAGCCGGCCGAATCTGAGAGACCAAGCCGACGAGATGGTGGGTGAGCGAACCACGCCGCCCCTCCCCTGCTCCCTTCCTCCCCAGACTGGGCGAGCGGAGCACCTCCGACGATGGCTGCTGCTCTTCGGCGAGGACGGCTGCGGATCGGGCGCGGCTGGTAGTGCATCGATCTACGTGATGGGAAGCTCGCGGGGGCTAGCAGCGATGGGGACGTCGCGGAGCTGGAGGAGTTGGCAAGGGCTTGCGCGGGCAGCAGCGGCGGCGCCAGGCGCTCCCTCCTAGGCTCGCCTCCTCGAGGAAAGGGTCGCGACTTCGATGAGACCGGAGGGATCCGGCTGCGCTGCCTTTGGGTGGGCCCGATGGGTATGAAGGATTTTCTTTCTGTCGCGGGCGGGTGCACTGGGTGGGTCCTGCGGGTATAGCACGCGGGTATGCACGGGTGGGGTAAGAAAAGAATTTCGTTTTTGGCAGAAACACTCTCCAAATTGCGATTTTTCGGTTATTCGTAGTCCTTCCACCCTATCCACTTCCAAAAACATATGATGGGTGGGTCCGGCGTGAGGGGTAAAGCGGGTCCGAATTGGGTGAGAAAAGTTTTCAATTGTCTTCGCTCCTTATAGTATAGATTGACATAGAATCATTTTATGAATTACAAGATTGAAAAAAAAGTTTCATACGATTTTGTGAAAATTGGAGTATACATTGTTCATAAACTAGATAGTTCCATCACATTGTTCCATACAACTCAACTCAAACTTCATGATTTGAATATCTTATAACATGTTTAGACTCATACGCACTTCAAAATTGAACAAAACCTTACTTTTAACATCTTATTAACATTTTTGGATCTACATTAGCACTTGTTGTGCAAAAAAGTTATTTTTCTATTTTTTTAATCACTAAAGAATACACCCTTGTGAACTAAGTTGCAAAATCATTATCTTATATTCCCCAAATATATTTTTCACACTTAAAACACAACAGATAAGTTTTCATCTAGGAATTTCAAGAATTTTCAATTAGATTTGCTGTTTTCTAACATTTAAATGAATTTTTGCTAGTTTACCAAAAGTAATTGCATGTTGACCTATATGTACATCTAATAAGATTTTAAAAATTCAAAAAAATTATATTTAGGCACCTATGGTCCATTATAGCCCAAATCTTGGAGATTGAAAAAAAATTCAATTGACTTATAGGGAAAACTCAAACCTTTTCTAGTCACCTTGTCATAAGATAATGATAATAATACCTAAAACTTCTCCAAAAATTATAAAAAATGTCATAGAATCATTTTATGGATGTACAAGCTTGACAAAAAAGTTTCAAAAGATTTTGTTAAAATTGGAGTATACATTGTTCATAAAATGTATACATGTCTGATATAGTTTCTTATAAATAAAGTCAAACTTTAGGATTTTAATACCTTGTAACTTTTTTTAAATCATATGAACCTCAAATGTTGACTCATTCTTACATTTACCTTCCAAATCATATGCATAATTTTATTTTACCTTTTTTTATTTTTCGATATAAAACATGAACACAATTAATAACAAGTTATTACCACACTTGGTCACTAATATGGGTGTGGCGTAGTGGTAGGGTGCTGCGTCTTTTGTCTCCACCACCTGGGTTCGAATCCCAGCTTCCTCTCCTTTGCGCCAAGTTTTTTTATTTATAACCTTTGCCTTATAGTATAAATAATATAATACCAAACTTCTTAACAACTGATGTTGTAGCATAGTGGTAAGGCATGGGAATCTCAGCAGCAAGACTTGGGTTTGAATCCCACCTTTGCCAATTATTTTTGATTTTTTCCTTTGCGTGGTCGGCCAAGAAAAAGGAGTATGTACTGACCAACAAGTTTTTAAAGTATATAGAAACAAACTTCTAAGCACCAACACAACCTACCTTGTAGCTCAGTGGTAACACACTCGCCTACTAACTTTTAGGTTGTGGGTTCGAGTCTTCGTTCACCTTTTTTTTTGCGATGGATTAAATTTCGGTCGCGGCCGGGGTGCGGCTGGCTGCGGCCAGGGGCAGCTTGGGCGTGGCCGGCCGCGGCCAGGGTGTGGCCGCTTGAATTCCGGTCGCGGCCAGGGGCAGCTTGGGCATGGCCGGCCGCGGCCAGGCTGCGGCTGGCTGGGCGCAGCTGGGCGTGGTCGGCCACCGCCAGGGTGCGGTTGGCCGCGGCCACGGTGCGGCCGGCTGGGCGCAGCTGGGGCGTGGCCAGGTGCGGCTGGGCATGGCCAGGGCATGGCAGAGGCAAAGTCATGTTTAAAAGAGTTTCAAACCATAATAATTTTCAAGAAAAATTGGTATGGAAGCATATTTTAACTGCCACTACTGCCGTGCGAGTCTCCCTTTTGAACATTATAGCTTTTGTTTTTCTTTTTCATTTTTCATTAATAGTTAAAAATTTCCTTTCTCGAAAAAACACCAGAGGTCAGATTGCCCAGCTGCTGCCGTGTGAGTCACCCTTTTGGTCATGAAAAATTCATGAATACCAAAGTTGTCCAACTCATCAAGATCTATAAATTTTATTTAGATCAATTTTTCATTTGAAAAAGTGTTAGTATACATTGGTCATTAATCCTAAATTCACTCACATAGTTTAATAAACTATGTTAGAGACTTGTCAAATTTGTACTAAATGTTATTAGTAATTTTGAAAATGATGAAATGACCTATATAACATGTTAGGCGTTATCCACTTGTTGTATAAAAAAGTAAACTTCTTAATAGCTCAAATGATGGCCTAGTGGTAGAGAACGAACTTCCCAGGATCAAGGTTGCTGGTTCGAATCTCTCTTGGCGCATGTTTTTTTATTTTCCGAATTAAACAATATTTATTTGTTTAAAGGAAAAATAACCAAATTCATCCACAAATAAAGACTTAGTGCAGTGGTGAAGCTCTCTATTCTAGTCTCTAAGACGTGAGTTCGATCCCCTCAGTTGCCACCTTTTTTGCCGTGATTTTCAATAAAAAAATTGTTGACTTGTCTGGGCCTCTTCTTTTTTTTTTTGCTCATGCGCCGGTGGGTTGGGTTTTTTCTTTTGGCAGCCTGGTTTTTTTTGTTTTTTCTTCAAATGCGTCGGTGGGCTTAATTACGTATTCAGCTTTCCTTTTAGTGCAACCAGAATTAGTATAATGAATTCACATAATTCATTAGTGGCAATAGAAGCTAATTGATGCAACGATTTGTTTTCTAGATGCAACACACACACATGAGCTATCACAACAAAGTTTAAGTTTTAGACAACGTTATTTCATCGTGGCCACAAGCAGGCATAATCGCAACCACCTAAATTTTTGTGGCAACAAACGCCCATCAAACGCAATGAACTGTTTTCTGGATGCAACAGGCACATGAGCTATCGCAACAAAAGTAAAATTTTAGACAACGTTATTTCATCGTGGCCACAGGAATGCCTATTCGCAACCAACTAAATATTCATGGCAACAAACACACATCAAACGCAACGAATGATTTTCTGGATGCAGCAGGCACATGAGCTGTCGCAACAAAGGTTAAGTTGTAGACAACGTTCTTTCATCGTGGCCACAGGCATGCCTATTCGCAACCAAATAACTATTCATGGCAAAAAACAAATATCTATCCCAACACTAAATCGAAACTATCGCAATGCACAATTAGTTGTGGCAATAGGTACCCATAAAGGCAACCACCTTTTTCACTGTGGCATTAACACCAACATGTTGCAACGAATGTTTCAACAGACGCAAGCCATTTTTTTGGTGGCCATAAGATCCAGATATCTCAACCCATTAATACATTGGTTGCTATAAAACCAAATATTGCAACCAAATGTGTGGTGTTGCAAAAAAAATCGTGCTCTAATGGTCAATTCCTAGTAGTGTATGTAGCACTCAAGTTGCCTCGCCAACCTTTGTAGCGTTCGTGGGCAATCTTCAATATATTTTCCTCTGGATTTTGAATGCCCTCAAAATCCCATCCCTCCTGGTAGGAAGGAAACTTGTTATTCATTCATGATTCAATCACAACACTGGATACGAACAAAATAGAGGGAACGCATCTGCTATATTAAATTAACAAGGTGCATGTGGTGGACAGTGACTTACCATTACAGCTTTTACGATCTCTTTCTTGACTACTGGAAGCACTTCACTCCAATATCGGACTCCAATTAGTGGAGCCCTCTGCCTAGTATGTACAACAATCTCATCAACAAAGGTATGTCTGTTTTCTCCACAGGGACCACCCAACTTTGATGAAAATTGGATTTTCAACTTTTCGCAGCCAGATCTTGATCTCTTGGAAACTGTAGATAACCCTTTCAGGGTTCCACGGCCAACATTCTTGCCACCTACTTACATTCACACCAGAGAAAATAACATTCACTACCGAACAATAGTAGTTGCAGAATCTAATGAAAAATAAAGAGTGAAGTTTCTCAAGGTGTAGAGCTTTTATAACCTTTTGTCTTCCTTGGTCTCCAAGCATGCGATGGAAGTTGTGGTGGCGGCATCATTTCCGGTGGCAGCGTTGGGTTGCTGTCATTGCTCTCATCTTGTTGGAGTATGACTACATCTGTAGGTTTAGCTTGAACTTTATCATACGCCTCTGAAAAATGGAAAACACATGCACTTAGAAGGTTCACATTTTTCATCACAAATAAGCTGCAGTCGACAAGGAAAAAGGATTTACTAATTTCTTTGAGAGATCTGACACTAGTTAACCATTTAGTGTACGCTTTAACTGTATCTTCCCTGAAGTCATCGTGAAGGTCTGCAAATTAATTAGAAACACTTGTATGAGTATAATGTGTAGTCAGGGCTACATGTGGCTAGTGTAGAACAAGCAACATACGTACCATAGTCCTCGTCTTATTCTTCAAGCCAAATTTTTTATTCATCAACACCATAGTAGTCTTCATCATCAGAATCAGGGTCATCATCATGATTAGGCTGCCGCCTCTGAAGTTTCAGGGGTGTAACACTAACCGCCCCTGCATCAACAGCAGTTTTTGACAGTACCAACCTTAATTTCCTCTCATTGCTTGACTCCACATACTGAACCATTTGCAGTATATCTTTCTTAGATTTAATTTCAATAGGACTCGTTGTACAGGTATAATCTTCATTTCTCTTCATGTAGTACATGTAGCCCCGCTGCTCAAATCCAAACATATCTTTAATATCTGTCAGGGCACTAAAGTCTATAATACCCTTGTCCAATGTAGCAGAGACGTATCGTAGATTTTCCCCACGGATTTCGATTAGTACAGTCCACACATCACCTGTCAAATCGGAGTCTCTACACGTGCACATAACTATTAATATGGCAGCATGGACAAATTCAGATGTAGTACTAATAATGGTGTATGCGTATATGCATATATATACTAGTAGGAAGTATGTCGAAAACAAATATGTAGTGGTCAAATAGCACAATGCCTATTCAGCTCAGCGAGTTTCACAACAACAATTAGTTTCTGTTACAACTTTTTAGATAGAGATAGACCTGTATGAGCACATAACTATGAACACGTATTTCTTATTAAGGAAAAGGCAAAACAAAAGAAGGATGTTGAAAATAAAGAAAAAAATGATGCGCACATGTATCCTCATATGAATGTAAATTTTAATAGATAAATCAAATGAGATTGTGCTGTCATCAAAGGGAGGTACATTCTAGAAATTGTAGTGGTGGCTCATGAGTTAGTTCATATTTTAAACAAAAGTAAGGAGCCAGGTCTGAGATTGAAGTTGGATTACGAGAAAGCATATGATAGAGTTAATTGGGGGTTTCTGTTTGAGATCCTTTCATCTAGGGGTTTTAGTGAGAGATGGACATGATCCAGATACAAACCTTAGTAAAAGGTGGCTATGCAGGGGTCAATCTGAATGGGGAGGAGAGTTCCTACTTTAAGCCTGGTAAAGGTCCAAGGCAGGGAGACCCTATTTCTCCCCTCCTGGTGTGTGTTGGTTGACCATTAAAAACTTTCTTGCAACTAAATGCCATTGCTTCTGCTGGCCTGTGGGCTATTTGGAAGCTAAGGAAAGAACTGTGCTTTCAGAACAAAGTTTGGCAAAGCATGGATGGGCTTCTGATGAGACACATGCTGATCTGCCAGGAACAAAAAAGCAGGAGGTGGCGCCAGTGAAGACGACCACCAGCAATATGTTGCCTGTGCGTTTGACCTGAAGAGAATGAGTTGTGCGCGTCTGTTAAGGCGAGTGGTGTGTGTGTTAGATACCCAAATAGTAGTGAGTAATCTTCTAAATTTTCTGTTCCTTTGGAGTGAGTGAGTGTCTTGCGAGACACTGGTGCTTCTGTTTCAACATTGTAAATTGATAAACCTTCATGTATTTTAATTAAGGCTGGGGCTTTTTTGCCCTCGAACTCTAAAATAAAATCAAATGAGATTAATGGACAAACATGTGACAAAACATCACGGGCTTAATCGAATTTTCCCTGGTGCCTAACTGACTGACTTTTATAAGATGCACCAATATATAGAAGAATGACAGCGGTAACGATTCATTGAGAAGTGAGAACCCTAGATGGGATTAGAGGTATATCAAATCGATTGCGTGGAGGGAACAACATAACTACTGCACACAATTTTATCCTGAAAGCCAGGAAACTCATCAAGAAGGTGTAGACCGAGGCGGCCGATACGCACCTGAGACCGTTAATGTCAATATCGACTTCGATGACATCGTGCCCATTTTGACATTGCACCTGAGGCGGCGCGCTAGGGTAGAGAGGAACCGTCCTGCCCCTCCGGCCTCCACGTTCCCCTCGTCGCCACCTTCCCGAGAAGACCAGATTCTGTAACTATGGTCGCTGCCGCCGTGCGTGGTTTAGGGGGACGTGGGATGAGGACGCGATATTTAATCTGGGGGGTAATGGCGGGATGTGAAATTTTTTTTGGTAGAAAACGTTCGGTGGCGATATTTAACTTGGGGGTTAATCAGGTGGGCTGTGAAATTTTTTTTGGCAAAAAAAACGTGCTGAGTTTTCCCTCCTGCCGCATGCAGTGGGTCCCACAGGCTCAATTGTTTTCGTTTTCGAGAACTTGCCCTTTTAATGTCATTGTATTATATTTTGAACTAATCTATTTTTGTCATGTGTTTGTTTCAAATTCCAGTCTGTCTACAGTAGCCTTGAGTGAAATAACATATGAATGTGGGTGGGATGAGAGATTGTGAGTGCTAGACAATAATAGGAGGGAAGAGTATGCAACATAATTTGCCTTCTCCTGACGCGTTTTCACTCAAGAACAATTGACACAAACAGATACTGACAAATATATGGCACTCAAGAACACAACCATTCAACAAAGAATAGCAGTACTAAACACAAAGCTTGCACTCACAAAAGGGTACAAGCACAAAGCTTGCACACAAAAGCGGTACTAAACTCTGCATGCATATTAGATGTCTATTAGTTAGAAGCACAAGTCTTGGACACAAAATCATCACTAATTAATTACACACCATACATTAGATGTCCATCAGGCACAAGCTTAAGGTTTCCACACACAAAAGCATTAGAAAGAACAAGGCTTTCACACAAAAGTAGTACTACACTGATTACATGCATTAGTGCCGGCCTAATCACACACCATCTGTGCACTCAGGGAGCGAAATACATCCGCTTCAGAAGGACGCGAATATTCTCGCCCTTTCACTTGAGCTGTTAGTTGACTGAGGGGCAAGAAGTTAGCATATATATATATAGTGTTTTGCTATAATGCACGTGGGTGCATTCTGTATAGAGAATGCACCCACCCTGATTGTATTTAATTTATGCTCAGTTGCAACTGGACTTACTTTGGTTGCAATTGATTCGCGTCCGACTGCAATTGGGTGGTCTAGTTACAATTGGTTCGTATCTAGTTGCAAAGGGCCAGATTTGATCTAATTAGTTCCGTTGAGTTGTAATTAGTATAGTGTCATGGTTGCAATTGATCTAGTCTCACTGTTGCAATTGGTTTACACACAGTGAGCGCCTAGTTGCAACAACTTGGGTCTGATTGTAATTGGTCTGCATCCAATTGCAACTGGTCCGTCTAGTTGCAATTAGTGTAGTCGAACATTCCTAACTACAGGAATCTGTACATTTGTTATACAGAATGTTTTTCCGTCGAGTTGCAATTGGTATGGTGTTACTGTTGCAATTGCTGTAGTCAGCCTATTGCAATTGGTTGAATTTGCGGGGTCTGTGCATCTGCTGTACAGATTGCACCTTGTTGCATTTTAGCCTCACCGTATATATATATATATATATATATATATATATATATATATATATATATATATCACAATCGGAAATTAGCACTGTTAAGCTAGGGGTGCCATATCTGACCTCCATCCTCGACGGCTTTGGCCAATCTCCAGTCTCCTCATCGCTGTCACGCGAGAATGTGCAATGAATTGAGACCTTGTCATTGACCACGAAGACATAGTCGTGTTCAGGAGTCTTCATTAACAAAAAATCAGAGGCAATATTAGAATCTCAAACATGCATGATTGCAACGACTAAATTAACCTCAAACGATTCCAGTGCTAAATTTAGAAAAAATTAATTCTACGTATAGTTAATACTGAAATATTTTAACATGCATTTGTACTAAATTTTTCACTAATAATTCCAATCTGATGTACAAGAATTCTCATGCTATATATTTAGTCAAGATTGAATGCGATTGCTCAATTAAATATTGTAACATTCTAAACTACTTATAGTAATCTGAGTTGACTACAAAAACCCTATTCCATAGCTGCAGTAGAAAACCCCAATTCCAAATCTATCCTCCCAGCAAGAAACTCCCAAATTGATACTAACCGGAGGGGCAGGAGGCGGAGTGATGCCCAACAGTTCGTCATCAGAATCCTTGATGATGACTGGCACCACCTCTTCAGCGTCCTCGTCGGCATCGAGGACGGCGGCCGGCGCCGCCACTTCATCTTCCTCCTGGTTGCGCCTCAGGATAGTCGTCGTCCTCGTCCTCCTCCGGAGCGTGTTCCTGGTGTGATCGCCCCTAATGAATCTTCCTCGCCCGTCACGCCTCTGCTTGGTGGAGTTGTGCTCCACTTCAGGCCACCCAACAATGGCGGTTGCAGGCGTGTCGGCGGGAATGGCGGCAACGGCACCCGGGATGGACTCATAGCTGCGAGAGTGGGTGGAGCGAACCATCTCGCCAATGGAGGAAGAGCGGCGGTGACAGCAGGACGGCGAGAGTGGCAGTTGATGGGACAGATTGGGAAGGAAGCGGGGTGAAGGGGCAATGCGTGGTGGTGAAATCCGGTGGCCTCACTTTGTTTATGCATGTGAAGGGACGCGTTCATTTCTTTAGTCACTAACTCGTGGCCCCAGCTTGATCTGTGTACCCACGTGTCAGAGAGCCGAATTGGGTTTGTTATATGTAACCAGAAGAGGAAGGGGCAAACTCGTGGGAACCACTATGGTCAAACACGTCTTCGTTTTAAATTTCTTTTAATTGTTGAAATGGAATTAAATTCTACGACATCAACAATGAATTCAATTGAGCAAGTTGGGAATTCAATAGTTTTAGAACTTATCGAGATCTACAACTTTTATTTAGGTGCGTTTCGCCAATCAAGTTACCTTCAACTATTTACATTACTAGTTTAGAAATTCACAAATTTATTTGGGGCAATACATGATTTCGAATTAAAAAGTCATGAATACGAAAGTTGTAGAACAACATCTACAAACTGTATTTAAGTCACAAATCCATTAAATTTCACAGAGTTTGAATAATCCAAATTGTGAATTTCAATAATTGTCAACTTCAAGCAAGATTTTTCATACACTAAATGATGACAAATGGAATTGTGATGAATACCAAAGTTTCATAATTCATAAAAGGTCTACAATCTTTGTTTAGGTCACGTTGTCATTTTCGAAAGTTGTAGTATACATTGGTCATTACACCTAGATTGACTTAGACAGTTTAAGAAACTATCTTAGAGGCTTGTCAATTTCGTACTTCACGTTATTACTACTTTAGAAAATGACTGAAAGACCTAAATAAAGTTCGTAGATCCTGATGAGTTATGAAGCTTTGGTACTCATCACTTTTCCATTTGACATCATTTAGTGTATGACAATATCGATTGTAGTTGTCATTTTTTGAAACTCACTATCACGAGAAGTTTTTTCAAAATAATAGCCTTAATAAATTTCAAAACAGCATGAATTTAGGAATATGTAGGAATAAATGATCTATTTTGAAGTTCGTATGAGGGAGAAGTGTCATGCAAAATTAAATAAACAAAAAACTGTGCTAGTTCTTTAGTTGTCACAACAGAACACGCAGCACATTGGTAGGGCGCCAGTGTGTAGATTCCAGGACCATGGTTCGATTCGTTGTTGGTTGTTTTCCAATTGTTTTTTTTGGTTTTCGTTAATTTGATTTAATGTTTTCCCCTTTAGATTTCCTATAGAGTTGTGTTAGGGACTCGGTGTACAAAGATATAGATACTTGTGTGCAGGACATGGTCCAGGCTCACAGGCCATCGAACAGGCCCACATAGTTCGGCCGAACCAGTGGTTTGGCCGACCCATCCGTGGGTCCATTGGGCCTCCACTTTTGCCAGTGATTTAGAGTTGGGCTAAGGATATATTTCCTTGATGAGCCTTGGTTTTTGCAAGTACTAGAGTAATACTCCCTCCAAATTATAATATTTGACGTTGCTTAGTTCAATTTTGAACTACCAAACATCAAACAAAACAATATGGACGTAGTAACACATAAATAAAGTACTAAAAACTTGTTGCCATTTTGACCCTATGAAAGCACACGCAGCATCCAATCCACATGTTCTTTTACATATAGATAACATCAGCAGACTAGCATCCAGCTATATATCTTTAATAAGTTACTGCCATTGTGGTGACATTCATCAACCTTTGGCATCCAACACACATATGCCTGTGGACACATCTTCTTAGACAAGTAGCTCAGTCATCTACTTCTACAGTGAGGTACTCACCAACCTGCATCTTTCATTTGATAGCTTTGCGAAGCTGCTCAGCCATGCGCCGTATCTGACATTTAACAACAGGGTGCATTAGCATCTGGTTAACGTAAAGTCCAAAAGCATCACACAAAAGAAGAATGATGTAGCACATCACCTGCCCACCAGATACAACTGAATCATTGGTAACCTCATCATCGCTCTCAACATTTATAGCCAAGTGACATGTTATCTTGTGGTATACAACTTCATACTTCTTTCCATCAACCTTTATTTAATATAAAACCATGATCACATTGATGATCAAAAAGTTACATGCCACATTTAAATCTGGTCTACTAACAGTACTTACCCAAATTGAAGTTAAAAAAAAGACCACAATCTCTAATATTCATGGCACTCACCAAAGCCAGTGATGTGGAAGCAGGCGCGTCTGGGAAGTCATACTGAACATCAGTCTCTGGGGTAACAGGAATACAAGTACATATGTGGCGGGTTCGTCGCACCTATGAGGAGATAACAAATTTTCCTCAAAAAAAAGGAGATAACAAATGTTAACATAGTACAGCT
This sequence comes from Cenchrus fungigraminus, assembly GCA_036936925.1. Classification (NCBI taxonomy): domain Eukaryota; kingdom Viridiplantae; phylum Streptophyta; class Magnoliopsida; order Poales; family Poaceae; genus Cenchrus; species Cenchrus fungigraminus. The sequence continues at coordinate 117,160,615 of CM072774.1, read as the reverse complement.
ATCACTATATTATGTAATCCTTTGTTTTGGTGTTGCATTCCTATATTAAGGATGTGGTATGAAAACTGATGAATCCTTACAATGATTTTATGGTGTTGTCAATGAATGTATACAAAAATAATAATTATGATATTTCATACAATGACCTTCTATATGTGGAATATTTTGGTGCATTGCAATTGTGAATGCAGCAAAACGAATCTAACAAATGTGAATCACAATCTACTGTTGCTGTGCTCATAATAGTGTGACTAGCATTAATTCAATATAGCACAGCCTAACACAGCCTCACTTCTGTCTGGCACCAAATGACCAAATCCAATCTACAAAAGGAACAAAGGCAAAATCTGTACTCCCTAAATCCCACATCGTGTAGCTGCACTAATCCTCGAGTATAGTTATATACCAATCTATAAATGACTATGGAAATGATGGAAGGGGCTTGGTCACCTGGTTATTATTGATGCGTGATGATGGGGCTGCGGCGGCGGCGCTTGCACCACCCGCTGCATCACCTTGGTTCTTGGGGGTGGCGGCGCTTCCTCCCACTTCATGTCCTTTCTTACTGGCCGAAGACGTGGTGATTGCTCCAAATCCCGTGGTTGATTGGTGCTGCGGCGTCGTGACGACGACCCAGAGGAGGACGTCACCGGACTTCGCGAGAACCAACCTCGTGCATCGTGTAACTGCCTCAGGGAATTGTGGTTCTTGCGTCTCGACATCGTCACACTCCAGGTGGACGAGAAGGATGCGGGCGGCGGTGGGGAAGGCAATGCGTCTGGCGAGGGGATTGGCGAGAAAAATCCAGTGTTTTGGAGGAGGAGGGAAAAAGGATAGGTGGGCGGTTTTGGGCTTCTTTTGGAAAAATAGATACACCGTAGTTCTTTCCATCCTAAAGGCACTGACATATGAGGCTTGGAAAGCTAGGGCCCACACTGCCCTCAAGTATAGCCAAATTTTAGATAACCCCCTAAAGTATTTCTTAATTCATTTCACCCCTAAACTATACCATTTTGGACTTTTTCCTTTTTTTTGCTTTTTCCTATAATCTCCTATAATTTGGACTTTTTCCTTTTTTGCCTATAATCTCCTACATAGAAGTTCAAATTTAAAAATTTCCCCATCTTAGTTAGATTGAAATTTCAAAATTTGAGATCTTCACAAATTTTTAGGGTCGTGAATGATGTCAAATTAAAAACTCATGAATGACCAAAAGTATAGAACTCATCAAGATCTACAAACTTTATTTAATTCATTAATACATTTTAGATTTTTGAAGACTAAGCCAAGTGAAATCGATGGTGTAGAAAAAATGACTTAAACAAAGTCCGAAAATTAGCACAACAGAAGGTGTAGCACACTGGTAAGGCTCCAATCTCTTAATCACACCTTGACTTGTTCTTAGGGTAGCACATTACTACATAGTACTAAATAATTGTTTACATAAATTGGTAATCATGCTTGAGCACAAGTTGATTTGCAATCTCAAATGACAGAAATGCATCCTGGGTTGCGTAATTTACTTGCCAGCTTGTCAAATACCTCAAACCCCACAGAGTGTGATCGAACCCATAATCCTTGTAGAGAGGTAGTTTCAGTACTCGAGCTCCCAACTTCTCCAGTGATGATCTCTTACCATTTTTGCTTAGACATCTATACTCCTCAGCAACTTCAGGTACAGTCAATTGAAGGTTTGTCCAATTAGTGATTGTGATGCTGCAGTCATGTTCTAAGCGTGCAACATCATTGGATATATGAGCTCCAACGAAGACGTGGCCTTCCTCTGCGTGAAACATGACAAGGACATCAGGGAGATTGTAGCCAGCATGGAGCACCTGGAACACAAGGCAACGTGGCCCGACGCACAATTGCAACAATGCGGTCTTGTACCCGCCGCTCTTGGGGAGTTCAACCCACTCTGTGTCCAACCCGACGAGCAATCGTTTTGCAGGGGTGCTACCTCGGATTTCTTGGATGAACTGCTCCACCACAACCGCATCGCAAGTGATAGTTGTACGGATGATGGGATACTTCTCCTTGAAGAAGAAGACGACGTGGTTTGAAGTAGCCGGTACCGAATCCCAAACTGAAGGTCTTGCAATGACGGTGGGGCGCCATGGTTCCCACCCTTCGCTACGGCGGTGCTAGCGATGCTACAATTCCAAATCAAGAAACATAGTTCGCAATCTGAAATTAATCCATGACTATATATATGTGGAGATGCTGGCCGGGATTGGCTCACCTCACTGACGCGCCCTGCTGACGCTGTGGCGATTGCGCCCAGTGCATCTCCTTGGTTCGTGATGTTGGGAGCGGTGGCACTTGATGCCAGTGCATCCCATTGGTTCATGCATGCAGCAGCGCTGCCTCCCGGTGTGTCGCATTGGGGCAATGCGGCGGGTATTCTTGCTTTAGAGCAAGGTGGCATGGCCATGGCGACCAAACAATCGACGATTCGAGTCGGCCCACCCCATCCCCTAGTAGTAGATGAGGCACCGTGGCTTGACGATGCCCCCGAGGTCGCCGAACGTCGCGATAAGCCACCTCCTGCGTCACAAAGCCAGAGCCCCATCATCGCACTTAGGCAGGCGAGGAGGAAGAAGTACGGCACTCCGGCGATGGGAAGGGAAGAAGGCCGGCCACCGGCGATGGGTGAAGGTAAGAAAACCCCAGTTGTGATGGGACGGTTTGGGGGAAGAGGCAGAAAGGCAATATTCTATGCTGTCGGTTCAGCTTCGTGTATAAACTAAAAGGAACTGGGGACAATTTCCAAGAAGAAGCCGCATACAGGTGGGACCCACTAGACAATGTAGAGGATCTACTTCCAGGAAAAGTAGTGGGGACACGAAGAAGCCGCTGACAAGTGGGACCCACTAGGTAGTCAACTCGTTTGCGTTTACTATTATTTACTAGTCACCGAAGTGAACTATTTTTTATTTTCTTTTAATGATTTGAAATGTATTTAAATTCTAAGACATAAAAAAAGAGTTCAAACGAGAAAGTTGTCAATACAATAGTTTTAGTACTTATCGAGATCTACAACTTTGTTTTGGGCATTTCCCCATCCGAGTTACCTGCAACTATTTAAATTTCAGATTTCATCAGTTTAGAAATTCTCAAATTTAGTTGGGGCAACAAATGATTTCAAATGAAAAAGTCATGAATACAAATGTTGTAGAACTCATCAACATCTACAAACTTTATTTAAGTCACTACTCCATTTGACAGAGTTTGAACAATCCAAATTGTGATTTTCAGTAATTCTCAACTTCAAGCAAGATTTTTCATACACTAAATGATGACAAGTGGAAAAGTGATGAATACCAAAGTTTCATAATTCACAAAGGTCTACAATATTTGTTTAGGTCATGTTGTCATTTTCGAAAGGTGTAGTATACATTGGTCATCAATCGTAGATTGACTTAGATAGTTTAAGAAACTATCTAAGAGGTCTGTCCATTCTGTACTTCATGTTATTACCACTTTAGAAAATGACAGAAAGACCTAAATAAAGTTTGTAGATCTTGATGAGTTATGAAGCTTTCGTATTCATCACTTTTCCAGTTGACTTCGTTTTGTGTATAAAAAAGATTGCTTGTTGTTGTCAATTTGTTAAATTGTTGAAACAAACCAACACGAGTAGATTTTTCAAAATATTAGCCTTAACAAGTTGATAACTTGATACAACATGATTTTAGGAACTTTTAGGAAAAACAATGATCTAATTTGCAGTTCATATGAGGGAGAAATACTAGATACAAGGTTCATGCAGATTAAAAAGAAAAAATGTGCTTGTTCTTCAAGAAGTCAAAAACACTTTTGAATCTGGGGCAGACAGGTGGGACCCACCGAGACTTTGTGAAGAGCATGGAGGACGTGGTTTTGGGGGAGGAGAGGCAAAAAGGAAAGAGAAGAGGGCAGTTTGGCTTCTTGAGGAAATCTAGATACACCGCACTTGTTTCCATCCTAAAGGCAATGACATGTCTGCCCAGGGAAGCAAGGGCCCACACTGCTTTTGGTCACATACGGCCATTAAAAATTATCTTAGCATTCATTACACTAATTTGGAAACATCAAATCTATATAAATTCCAAGACATAAAAAATGGTTTAAAATGAGGAAGTTGTCATTACATTTGTTTTGAAATTATGGAGATCTACAACTTTTATTTTGGTCACTTCCCCAAAAGAGTTTTCTTCAACTATTTAAATTTCAGATTCCAAAAGTTGAGAAATTCGCTTTTTTTGGGGTAATAAATGATCTCAAATGAATACGTTATGATTACCAAAGTTTTACAACTCATCAGCATCAACAAACGTTACCTAAGTCATTAATCCCTTTGACAATATTTGAACAATCCAAATTTTGAAATTCAATAATTCTCAACTTCTAGCAAGAAATTTGAAAATGACAAAACACCTAGATAAAGTTTGTAGATCTTGATGAGTTATGAAACTTTGGTATGCATCACTTTGCCATTTGACATCATATCGTGTATAAAAAATTTTGATTATTGTAGTAGTCATTTTATTCAATTGTTCGAACATACTAAATTGTGCTTGTTCTTCAAGAAGTCAAAAACACATCTGAATCTGGGACCGACAGGTGGGACCCACCAAGACTTTGTGTGGGGTTTCCGTGTGGGCCCTTCATTGTGGGACCATTTGTTCGTTTGGCTGGTGTCACACCCTGAAATTTCCAATTTCAGGATGTGAATAGAGAGAATAATTAAATAACAATTTTCTCATAATTTTAAAATTTTTCCAACATTTATTTGCTTTACAGGAAATATAGTATAGGAAAAAGCTTTTGTTTGATTTTCTAAATTAAATAAATGGTTATGTGTGTGTTGTATTCATGCCGATGCATCTGTGTGTTTGTGAGTGCAAAAAGGTTTCAAAAATGCATCTAGGTGCTGTCCAAAACCTTTTGAGAATTTTCTAGACTTTTCTAGAATCTATTCTCCCTTTCCAAGAGCTATTTCTATTTATTAGAAGGCTCTAAAATTCTTTTCATGAACTCCAAATATTTTATTTGGATTGTTTATGTCCCAATGCACATCTGGGAATTTTCCTGGAATTTTTGGAATTTTCTGGACATTTTTCGTGCCTCTAAACATTTTCTGGGCTTTTCTTGAATTTGTTTTGCACTGGAAAATAATTTCGGGAAAAAAGGAAAATCCTATACTATCCTACTGGGCCGAGCCCATGGGCTTGACCCACTCTGGCCCAGCCACGAGCCCGCTAGAGCCCATCTGGGCCCGACGCAGCAGGCCTCATGGCCATGGCCACCGCCGCCGCGAATTCCTTTGCGTGCGCACCATGGAACTTCGGTTCGCGTGCCAATAAAGGCGGAGCACCCGGCCGCCCGCGTGTCCTTGCTGCCCAGCGCTGTGCCCTGTGCCTCTCTCGCCTTCGCCGCCTCTGCACAGCACCGCCGGACCAAGCCGCCGTGCCCCGCCGTCGGCCGTCGCCTGATCTGCCGCCTCCGTCGTTCTCGAACCAAGCCGACGACTCCTGGAGCACCTCCGCACCGAGCCGTATCCTTTACGCCGGTCCCCATCACCAGCTGAACACTGTAGCGCCGCTGCCATCATGAAGTCCGGCTGCTCCCATACTTCACCGCCGGCACCATCTTCCCCGAAATCCGGCTGTGCCGTTGCGTCTCCACCACTAGTGAGCATGTCCCCATGATCCCGTCGTTGTCCTCTCCCTTTTCCCCATCTTGGCTGAGCCTGTAGCCGCTCCAATCGCCGGCGCCGCCGGCGCCTTGTACTTCCCTGTCCACCATGGACAGAGGTAGGAGATGAGTCCTGCCATTTTGCATCTAAGACCCTGAGACATCCTTTAATTCATAGATTCGTTTATGTGTCTTGCAGCTCTTTCATAACACCCCCTAGATCTATTAGTTTCCTGCAATTAGATCCAACCCGAGGCCTTTTACACATCAAGCCCTGAAGTTTATTCTTTTCATGAGCACTGTTGCATGTGTCTTGCCAATCTTATCAGTTAGCCTCCAGATCTTTAGTTAATCGCAAATAGGTCCCTGCAGCCATGTTTTCTACTATAATCCATGTTTTAGCTACGTTTTAACCCGTTCAAGTTGTGTTAGGTTCATAATAATGTAAAGCACACGTTGGTAGTGAGTTTTCATCATGTATGTTTTCTAAAAATTAATTTGGTATTAATTTTGCTAATGCCTTATTAAACATGCTTTTCTAAATAAAAGCAATATAGTGTTATACACCGTTTTTTCTTTATCAATGTAATTTGATTAATGATAACTTCACATGCTTTTATTAATAAAAGGTGATTAGTGCCCAATCTTCGGTTTTTCATAAACCAAATGTTAATCTTGCTTAATGTTCAACATTTAATAAACTTTTCTAATTAAAAGTTGATTAGGCTTTTACACCATCTTTTATAATAAATGTTAACTAGACTAATGTCAACATGCATGTGCTTTCTAAATAAAGTTTGTTTAGCTCAACACGTCACATGCCTTTATTCAATTAGTTGTTCTAACATTTCTTAAATAAAATGTTTAATTGATGTAATCTATACATAAATATTTATAAATAAAATTTGACTAGTTCCTACTTCGGTCTTTGCAAATAAAATATAATATTGCATTAATTCCAACTTAAGATATTTTATTTATGAAATATCCTTTACATATTTTTGCTAATTAAAATGAATGTACGCTTATAGTCTTTTATGTTCATAAATGCAACTAGTTCGATAGACGTTCTTTGTCAGCTCTATCTCAGTATCTCTTTTGATCAAGTCTATCTGAAGCTCTGAATCTTTCTAGCATGCTCAAGCTCAAACGATGTGTATTTAATCAGACCTTTCTCTTTTAAGCACAGTTTGTGTGCTTTAGTGATCCATAGGATTGAGCATATCCTTTAGTGCGTTCTTTTAAATCTTTTCTTTTGGTTGGTGCATTGTTCTTAGTTTGCTTGTCTGTTTGCTTTGTATGCTTGTGCTGCTGATTGATGCGAGTAGAAGGAACTTGGTTCGAGAGCTTTGAAGAGCTTAAGGTGAAGAAATTCTGAGCAGCAACATTACTCTGGTTAAAGGCAAGTGTGTCCTTGTGCTTTTGTCCCACGAACTTTATTAATCACTATTTGCATATGCTTTGCATTTAATTTGATGGATCCTATTAAGGTTTATCCTAGTCTTTATTATCATTCCTTGTCAACCTGGGTTTTACCTTTATGTTGGGTAGCTCTTGCTTAGCTGCTATACCTTGGTTTATGGTGGTTTAATGAACAACAATGATGAACATGCTTTACCTTTATGCTATATATCTCTGCTTAATACAAGATCACAATGCTTAATTGGAACATGGAGAACCACCCAGGACAACAGTGCAACCACAAGGACTATATGGCTCTGGTCTTGGCCGAGTAATTAGGGAAGTATTTGTGTGGCCATTACTCGCATGGTAGTTTGGGTACGGAGGAATGCTTTTATGGCTCTTCTATTCCGGATAGGTATTGGAACAGAAGTACTCTATGGCTGACCGTCCGTGAGTAGAAGTGTGGTACGAAAGATAGCCTCTTTGACATGCTACTATGGACTAATACACATGGGAGGACTCTTTGTAAAGGCCTCGTAGTGTCCCTATGCAATCACACCTAGGAAGTGTGGTATTGTGCCTACTTTTGCACAGCATGGTTGGGTTCAAAGTTCCTAGAACTTTTACGTGACTTGTGGTGAAAGTGTACAACCTCTGCAGAGTGTAAAACTAATCGATTAGCCATGCTCACGGTCAAGAGCGACCTGGACCCTCACATGATAACTGAACTTGAAGATGGACTTAAATTGTGGTTTCTGGTTGCCATATTCTTATGGCGCATCTTATCTTTATGCTTAATGTGGGTTGGTATATAAATATGACTTAGTAATCAGGTGCTAATAAAATTTGACCAACTAAAATTGCTTAATGCAGTCAACCTGTCAGCCTTTCCTTGTCAAGCCTTTGCATTCATACTTTCCCCACACTTGCTGAGTACAACATGTGCTCACCCTTGCTATAAACAATGTTGCTCAGAAAGAGGAAGCTGCTATGAAGTTGTTGTGAAGATGTTGCTGGTGCTAAGCGTACGCAACCCCCAGTTGACTGCCTGTGATGTTTGGAGCCTTCGTTTCTAGGATTTAGTGTAATACTCTGATAATCTTTCTCTTTCTTTACGTGATACTGTATTGTTATTCACTTATGTCAACTATATGCAAGAAACTTGATCCTGGCATGCATATAGATTTGCACTAGGTTTTCTTTGGAAAAATAGGTGTGACAGCTGGTGGCTGATGCTAATTTGTTCTGAGAGAAAAGTACTACTGGCTAGTTGCTGGTGGCTGGTTTGTTCTGAGAGAAAAGTACTGCTGGCTGGTGGCTGATAAGCCAGATGAACATGTGTCCCTACTTTCGTTTTATACTACAGGACTACTCTAATAGAAGGCAAACGGTCTCTCTGCCTAGCAATTCGCCTTCTTCGCCCCAAAGTGTCCCATCCACTGCCAGGGTTATCCTTGCTCACTCTCGGATGCATCGCCGCCGCCGCATCAACACCCAATTCCATTGCCTCGATGGCGCGCACAAAGATCACCCCCCTGAAGCTTGCCCCGGGGCTCGCCGGCATCAACGTGATCCTTGCCCCGGCGGTGCATGGAGCAATGCACCACGGCGGCGCCGCCCCGGTGGCGCAGCTAGGCATCCGAGTCACCGGAGCCGCGCCATGCCGCTTGAACAAGGTGAGCTTAGATTTTTAGATTTGAGATTAATGGTAGGATCTTGTTGATTCCGCTAGGTTTGTGGTTTCGAGGGTGTTTTTTTTGGATTGGATTCATTAGGGATATACTGATTAAATGCAACTAGATAAAGCTTAATGAGGGATGTACTAAAAATCTCAGTACTACAATGTTAAGATGTACTGAAGCATGTGACTTGCGAGATCTTTATACAAAGCTGCTATGTGCCAATCTATTTTATTCCTTTTGTGATTCTTGACACAAGAATAATATAATACAATGTGATTCTTGACACAATTTAATCTGCAAATGAAAAATTTTAAATATTGCTTTGTTGTAGAAAAAGAAGAGGCACCACATCTTCACCGAGGCTGATCATGATGACGAAAAGGGGAAGTTTTTAGACTGGAAAGACTTTCCAGCAAGTTTGGATCAGGTAACACTATACTATTAGTAGCTCCATTCAGTAACAATTTGTTCTAGATAATTGTTTGAGCAGATAAATGTGTTATTTTTCAAGTGCAAATTGGTGCTAATAAATTATCTAGGGACCTTTGGATTGGCAACTTTGGTACCCAACCAATCAGGCCCTTCTTGCTCATATTTTTGTCATGCCCAGATTTGGCATGCCATGATTTTTGGTTGGCACATTTGGTGGCAAATCCATTGGTTCTGACCCTGTTTTGCTTGTAATGCAGTCTAAAGGCACCAAGTACGAAGTAGTTTTCTCAAGGAAGATGAAATGCACGGTGATGATAGATCATGGTAGTGATGACGACGACGACCCAAAGAAACCAACTTTGTCTGGCGACGAGGTGATGTTCCTACAATGTTAATTTTTGCTACGTGCCAACCATTCACTAAGTAATAATCACCATTGTTCAGCAGCAATAATTCAAAGTGCATAATGTGCTGTTGTCTCAAATATATATTACTCTACTTGTGCAATTAATTGTGAAGCGATTTGTGCTGGTGTTTATTTTGAAGTCACCCAAAATGAAGAAAACAACTACATTGTCCTATCATGTTTAATAGAATCTTTCCTTTTGTAGATATCATAATGTTAATCTTCGTGCTAAGAATACTTAATGCATGTATGCATAGTAAGAAGTTGATGACAACATGATCCTTTCAGCTTTGTGATTCTTTGTGTAACTGACTCCCTTTTAAAATGTCAGCTTCGAGCCATGGCAGGGCAGCTCCGCATAGAGATCAAGCGGAAGCTTCAGAGGGGAGAGTACTACACTGACTCTGACGAGGAATGAAGTATCAACAGTTGGGTTTGTGACCTCACCTGAATCGGGTTGAGTGTCCTTTTGCTAGATGTACATATAATCTCGGGATTTATGTGTCCCTGTTAAACTCCAGTAACTGGGCCTATTGTATCTGTCATGGTTGGAATACGTTCTGATGAATTTACTATACTTTTGATCAAGCAGCGTATTCAATATCTTACTGGTCCTTTTATTGTGTTTTAAAAAATCAGATGAAAATGGAACTGAGTTACTTGTTGTTCATATCCAACATGAGTAGATTTTTCAAAATATTAGCCTTAACAAGTTGATAACTTGATACAACATGATTTTAGGAATTGTTAGGAAAAACAATGATCTAATTTGGAGTTCATATGAGGGAGAAATACTAGACACAAGGTTCATGCAGAGATTAAAAAGAAAAATGGGGCTTGTTCTTCAAGAAGTCAAAAACACAGGTGAACCTGGGCCGACAGGTGGGACCCACCGAGACTTTGTGGCGAGTGCGGAGGACGTGGAAGTCACCTCTAGATCGTCTGCGTGCTCGTGGCTCGCATCCCTTCGTGTGGGGTTTCTGTGTGGGCCCTTCGTGGTGGGATCCAACACACAATAATATACACAAATATTCATCTGTTTTTATTTTCTTTTAATGGTTTGAAATGTATTTAAATTCTAAGACATAAAAAAAGAGTTCAAACGAGAAAGTTGTCGATACAATAGTTTTAGTACTTATCGAGATCTACAACTTTTACTTTGGTCATCTCCCCATCCGAGTTACCTTCAACTATTTAAATTTCAGATTTCATTAGTTCAGAAATTCTCAAATTTAGTTGAGGCAACAAATGATTTCAAATGAAAAAGTCATGAATACGAAAGTTGTAGAACTCATGAACATCTACAAATTTATTTAAGTCACTAGTCCATTTGACAGAGTTTGAACAATCCAAATTGTGAATTTCAATAATTCTCAACTTCAAGCAAGATTTTTCACACACTAAATGATGACAAGTGGAAAAGTGATGAATACCAAATTTTCATAATTCATAAAGGTCTACAATCTTTGTTTAGGTCATGTTGTCATTTTCGAAAGGTGTAGTATACATTGGTCATTACTCGTAGATTGACTTAGATAGCTTCTATCTAAGAGGACTGTCAATTTTGTACTTCATGTTATTGCCACTTTAGGAAATGACAGAAAGACCTAAATAAAGTTTGTAGATCTTGATGAGTTATGAAGCTTTGGTATTCATCACTTTTCCAGTTGACTTAATTTTGTGTATAAAAAAGAGTGATTGTTGTTCTCAATTTGTTAAATTGTTCAAATAGACCGACAAGAGTAGATTTTTCAAAATATTAGCCTTAATAAGTTGATAACTTGATACAGCATGATTTTATGAATTTTTAGTAAAAACAACGATCTAATTTGGAGTTCATATGAGGGAGAAATACTACATACAAGGTTCATGCAGAGATTAAATAGAAAAATGGGGCTTGTTCTTCAAGAAGTCAAAAACACATCTGATTCAGGGGCCGACAGGTGGGACCCACCGAGACTTTGTGGTGAGCGCGGAGGACCTAGCATGTGGGCCCTTCGTTGTGGGACCATTTGTCATCTGAATGGGGATGTGAACTGTACTAGTTCTAGAATAGAAGGCAAACGGTCTCGCCGCCTAGCAATTCGCCTTCTTTCCCCGAAGTGTCAACTCTTGACGCGCAAAACCACCGCCACTGTCACCTCCATCTCGCCCCATCCCTTGCCGCAACAAGCCAAGGAGAGGAGCGGAGCAACGACGATGGCTAAGCGGAGGGAGCACAACTCTAGGAGGCAAGCGCGCGACGCAAACGGGCGCTTCACGCGGTCCCCGGTGACCTCGGTGCCTCCGTCCACACGCGGGCCGGTGGCGCCGCTTCCTTCTCCAATCCGCCGCCCCTCGTCCGCGGTGGGGCGATCAGGAAGCCGCAGCACATCAATCACCCAGGGGCCGTATTCAACCCGCCGCCGCTCTACCACCCTGGGCGCATCTACAGGTGGCCGCGCGGAAGGCCGGTACAGCCACTCGCTACCCCGCATGGTGGTCGATGAGGACGTGAAGCACGAGGATCCTACTGCGCCACCAAGCAATGTAGGATTCACCCTAGGCCCAAGCAGGGGGAAAGAGAAGGCAACAGAAGTAGAAGAGGTAAGTGTGCTACAGGACATTGAGGTTTTTCTTTTTGTGCTAGTTTTAGTGGGGTTTTTGTTGTGTGTGTCAAATTTCTTATTATGATACAATGATTCAAGCACTATTTCTGTTAGTAGTCCTTTACAACTTTGATCTAAAGGATTTAAGTGAATTTCTTTTCATGTGAAGACGCTAAGCAAACTCCTAATTGCTTTGAACACAACACTACTTTGTTCTGTGCTAGGATAGTATCCAGTGACATTGTGTCAGTAGGATTGAATACATTCTTGAAAAAGAATCACTTTTGCTAGCTTCAATTGTTGCTAGGTTCTCTGATGCGAGATGAAGATTCACTTTTGGTAGACCAAGATTCACTTTTGCTTGGTTCCCTGATACTACATAAAGATCCACTTTTGGTAGGTATATTGCAGATGATAGATAACTTAACAATCTCAATTTACGCATTTGTGAGTACTTTTTTGGTAGATTCTTGTTTCTTGTGCTAGATCTCTTGTTATGGTATAATGATTCAAGCACTATTTCTGTTAGATCGAACCTCCAGAGTTTCCTGCCGCTTGGTTGCGAGGGGACAAGTGCACCTGATCTGGAAGCAGTGGCTATGATGATGAGATCGACCCATCCTGTTGTTCGTATTGCCACGAACTCTGGGAAGCAGGCTTTTGAGTTGCAAAGGTGCCACGGTATGACAATGAGAAGGGGAAGCAGCAGAAGAAGGTGAACTAGTCCCCCCTCGAACCATCGTATTGTTAATTCCTCATATTTTGTTTAGGTCTGTATCGCTCTGCATGATGTATTTTTTAGTGCGAGTTAACTTAATCGTAGGTTGTTATAACCTAAACTAGCTCATATGCTTAGCTTGTTCTTTGGTCAAATAGAAACTAGTTCATATGCCGATTTAGTTGGTAGTTTTTATAATAGAATCATCGTTTGTTTTTGGTATTTTCTGTCAATAACAATAGAAAATGTTGAATGCTAGTCTTGCACACATTGTTTAGGTAAAAAAATAGGCTTTTAGGCAAATTGCTTCATAACTCAATTTGATGCCAAAGAGTTCTTGCAGGACATGAAGAAGAAGCGTTAAAGCTTTGTGATGGCTGGAGGAAGAAGAAGAAGAAGGATGAATGGCTAGCTTAACTTTTGTAGAGAGAACTTTGCCTAATCTTAAGTATCATGAGAGACTTGGATTGTAATAATCTATCTTATCTATGTGTTAGACTTGAGAACTTTATTGTAATGTGTGATATTGTGTGTAATGTCTATCTGTAATGCACTAAGTGACTGAATGCCAGTATGTGATGCATGATTATTTGATGACTTCGTCGATGATTTGTTGTTATGTGTACTGAGTGGGTGAAACCGGTCTCATCAATATCCACAATATTTGACAATGTGGTAGTACACATGTTATTTAATCTTACATACACTAACGTGGCTCAACGGGATTGGACTAATCGGGTGCACATATAAAATCTTATTCCTATGTGAAAAGCTGTAATTATTCAAATTTTGTATTTAAAACAAAACTAGTTGAAACAAGATTTTGATACCCAAAATGATTTCATCTCAAAAATCACAAATACAAAAGTCGTACAAGTCATCAACATCTACCACTATTGATATGGTCATTTCTATATGACTGTTTTTGGTAATTATTTATATGACTTTGTTTGGTCAGTTCTAATTATGAATTTCTTAATATGAATACTTTGTACAACATTTAGGGGTACTAAGTAATTTCAATTGAAAAAGTCATCAACAAGAAAACTATATAACTCATAAACATCTACAAACTTTATTTGTGTTACTTTTGCAGTTTTGAGAAAGTGGTACAAACTTTATCTGTGTTCCTTGATGCATTCACATGGTATAAGAAACTATGCCACAAACTTGTCAAATTTGTACTTCATGTTACTACCACTTTGGAATTTGACAAAACGACCTAAATAAAGATTGTAGATCTTGATGAGTTATGAAACTTTGGTATTCATCTCTTTTCCATTTGACCTCATTTAGTGTAACAAAATCTTGGTTGTATTTGTCATTTTTTGAATGTGAAACCTTTCTGGATATAAGAATGACATGTGGGGTCACCCTGAGTCATTGACATGTGGGTCCGGCTGTCAAATTTCCATTAAAGACTGACCATTGCCCGATGTTTCTGTACTCATTTGTGGGCCAAGAAGTGGCTGGGTCCACGCGTCATTGACCTTTGTGGAACCGCCGCCACCCCTTCGTTCTCGCACTCCACCCACAGGAACCGCCACCCCTTCGTCTCGCTGCTTCTCTTGCAATCTTCCCATTCCCATTGCTTTAAAGGCAACCACCCCGCCGTCACCGCCCCACTCCGATCAGTTTGCACACCACCAAACGCCAGCCCCTCACGTGATCACATCTAGTGCAGGCCACCAGAGCGAAGATGAACTCGTCGTCGACGGCAGAGTCTAGGGTTTCTAGGTGTCGTCATGCCCTGAAGCCCGCATTGGCGGAATCGTTGAGGCGCCCGGAGACTACGGCGGTGGCGGTAGCGAGTGGACCCACGGTGTCAGCCCCGGCGGTGGCGGAGGAGGAACCGGAGCCCGTCCCCGATGTTCCGCCAGGAGTCAAGGACGCGGACTCCGACCGATGGGTGCTAAAGCGGAAGTCCGGTGAGGGTGTTCAGCACCCCATCGTCAAGAAGGCCAAGACGGTGGATGCCTCGTCCAGCGAGGAGGAGGAGTACCCGCACAAATTGCCGGATTTCGACTAGGAATGCCTAGTAAGTTTTGTTACTCCTACCAAATTAATTTGCCCCCTTTGCAATTGCAGAACCTAATTATTAATGTACTGATTATTCACTGAATTTAAGTGATTGTTTCTTTGTGTGAGAAATTGTTCCTAAGTTGTAATTAATTCTATGAGTTAAGATTTAGGATTTCATGGATAGTATACCATTTTAGGCATTCATGGTACCTAGTATGCAAATGTGAACACAATTATGCAGAATATAGTTATGAATAGAAATGGCAAAAACTGATAGGAACCATCTTTGGCATTCAGTGCTACCTTGTCATCATGGTGTGTTTTACTACAAAATATTAATCTTATCTTATCTTAAAAATTTACCAGCAAATACACCAGCCTGCTGTCCTGTTTTTTTGGATGTGCTTGGATTAACTGAAATTGCACTCTGTTTTTAACTGAAATTGCACTCTGTTTAATCAACATCCTGTTAGGCACTCGGTGCTAGCTAGTATGCAAACTATAATACATCTGTTATTGCAAAGTTTGTTGCACTCATAAATGTCTCTTGCATTTTCTGCCAACATCTATCCCTGCTGTTCATTCATTTCCATTATTGCAAAATTTAGTATTAATTCATGTCTCCATTTCTTAATTCAGGGAGGTGGGCCCAAGGTGACGTACGAGTTCAACTTTCCACGAGTCAGGATCTTCGCGGAATGCTCCAAAGATAGCGATGAAGAGAATTGCAGGCCGTCACGCAAAAGCGCCCTCCTGAAGCCGAGGTATTACTTTCATTCCCTATGTTCACTCTGTTGCATATGCCAATTTTGATGTACTTATATCTGATAATGCACACATAAAACATGTCAGATTGGGCGGCTGGTGGAGGAGCTTCGCGTGAAGCTCAAGCGCTGGGTTTATTTCTACACGTAGGATACCAGCCACGTTAAAGCAGTAGCTAGTTTTAGCTTTTGTGTAATCACCTAATCCCTCCTTCCACAAATATATGACGTTTAGGACAAATATTTTAGTTCAAAATGAACTAAAATACTTGTGCTAAACGTCATGTATTTGTGGAAGGAGGGAGTAGGAATCATGGCTTTTGTGTAGTGACCTACTCCCTCCATATATTAGCAAAAGGAGGTAGAGATGAACAAGTAGGTACTGATCAACAAGTAGAAACTGATGAACAAGTAGGATTGATGAATGGGGCTTTTGTATAATGACCCTTGTGAAGTGGCATTACTTAAGTGGAAATATATGGTCCCTGGTGAATTCTTGTGTAATGACCCTTGATGAATGGGGCTTTCGTTATATTATATATAAATTAACTATTTGTCGATGGTGAGTGCTTGTGATCTTGAGTGTCATAATCCTATCATTATTGCTGTCAATATTATTTGAGTTAAAATGGAGCTCTACCAGAATTCTATCAGTGGTTGTGTTCTTATTTTTTAAGTACTAATCAGCAAAGCAATAAATAAATTAATAAACACATTACTTTGTGATCTTGAGTGTCATAATTCTATCATGTGTTTTGACATCTGTTATAAGGCGCATTACTTTGTTATAAGGCAGTAGGAAAAAATTGTCGAGAAACAATAGTCAATTTGACATCTGTTTGATCAAGCAACTGATTCATCATGTACCTGGATCCTTTTTGTGTTTACAAAAATCAGAGCATAATCAAGAAAAGTGCGGCCCAATCCTCATTGCGATATTCGAAGCCACCAAGTTGCAATTTTGCCGCCTGGCCATTTCAGGTCCCAAAAATCTCGCGCGCTTTCTTCCTCCCTTGCCGCCTATAACTTCCACCCCTCCCATCTCCGCCGCCACTGTCTCACCCACCTGCATCACGACGATGGCCCGACGCACGCACCCATCTCGCAAGCAGCCGCGCGACGCTGCTGGTCGCTTCTCGCGAAGTCCATCATCGACATCGTCGACTCCATCGAGCCGCTGCCACTCCTCATCCACCCCACGACCACAAAGGAGCCGTCAGCATGTCGTGGAGGCGCGAGTCGAAGTCGACCTAGACCACGCTGTGAATGTAGAAGTCCCCTTCGTCCCAACGGGTTTCCGATCTGCCATGACCGCCCCCAGGAAGAACGGAAGAATAGTAATCGTCGCCGAAGCCTCGTCGTCGCACAGGAAGAACAAGATGAGCCAAACCCTATCCTGCGTCTTTATCAGTGAATGATAGTTTGCAATGTTATGTTGTGGTGGTAATTTTCATGCCAGCATATATATATACAATCTGTCAATGACAAATTGAAAAAAAATTGTTTTGATGTAGCAAAAGAGCCGCCACTTATACACCCAGGCTTGGCCCACTACTGAATCGGACACAGAAATGGGCATTGATGATTTTGGCCTGCGAGGATGCTTGTATGAGGTGAGGGTGCAACACTACTTGTTTAGATGAAATGGAGTAAATTTGGTTCGTAATTATTGTGTGTGCCTTATGTTCTGATCAAGATTTGCATGTAATTCAGTCAAAAGGAAAGAAGTATGAGTTTTGTTTCCCAAAGATTCAATGCAAGATGATGCTGAATTACGATAGCGATGAAGATGAATACGATGGACCTACTAAGTCTCTTCGTGAGGTGATGTTCCTATCCTTCAAGTTAAACATCAGTAAGAGATTTTCTGAAAACATAATTTGCTACTGGCACGAATGCAGTTGATGACCTTCTGTAAATGCTTACTGTGACGCCCTTGTGAAATGTCAGATTTTTCAGATGGCTGAAGATCTTCGTGTTGCAGTGAAGCGGAAGCATCAGAGGGGTGAGTTCTACACCCAGGAATCTGATGGGGAATGAAGTGGAGGATGAAGTGATCTGAACTGAAGAAGTAGATATGATATCTTCTTCTCTGTCTTTTGTCTGTTGCTTTTGCTTCTGTGATGAACACAGATGTTGGGGGTACGATGCTACCTTAATAAGAACAAGCAGATGTGTCTATAGTCTACTGAATTATGCTACCTTATATATTTCATACATATATTGTCTTTGTTTGTCTTTTGACTGTTGCTTTTGCTTTGTTTTTTCATGAGAATAATGGTGATATACAAATTAAGCCCATGAAGCTGTCGTCATAAACATAAACATGAACGCACAGAAATACTACATAACAAGACTCGAGCCAATCTTGCATACAAAACTGAAATCTTCACCAAAAATTATTTATTGCACGCAAACTTTGGACCTATTGGTTCAATAAAAGTAAACAAAGCAACCCCTAATTATTAAGAAAAACAGCAACCCCTAATTATGAAAAAAACTGTCGTCGTCTTGTCCATCTAAATTGGCTGGAGCAACCACTCCGTCGCCAGTGTAGGTGTCATCAGCATCATCGTCGTCTTCAGGCATGTCTGTGTGATCCGGTTCAGGCATTGGTTTAGCAAGATCAACAACAGAAGCATCAACACTTGTCCCTTCCACATCTGGCCTCCTCCAAGTTGACACATCCTCTTTGTCCGCAACAGAAATTTTTTCAAAACCTATAACAACCTCGTCCATATCAGTATCACCAACATTAATGTCAGTGTCTTCCTCTCCTTCAAGCATGCCAAATAGGTTCCTAGGTTTCATTCTGAGGATGCTGCACCACTTTTCTTTCTTTGAATTCCCGCTTTTCACAAAGCACACTTGCTCCACTTGTGTCGCTAGGATGTAAGGCTCAGTTGAATAGCAACGCTGAGAGGTATCAATATAGATAATCCCAAATTTATCTTTACTGTACCCTTTTGATCTGTTTGTTCCTGGTCTAGGAACATCATACCAGTCACACTCGAACAATGTGACTTCCTGCCTTTCATGAAAATCAAGGATGTAGATTTTTTTTAATCTGTCCAAACCATTCCATGCCATCTTTACTCTTGACGACAACACCACTGTTCTGTGTTGTTAGATTTTTCTCCACATGCGATGCCCGAAAATAGAAACCATTGATTGAGCACCTATTCTTCACAGTAGCTATATTTGTTTCAGGACCACGAGATAGATAATAAATCATGGCATCTGCTTTCCCCTCCCTATGCAGGTTCCTCATCTACACTCACATATGTTTTGACAATATGTTACGACCACATTCAAAATTGATGAGTTTAAATTTAACACAAATGTATATTACTCACCTTTCGCTCGAACCATGATACAAATTCCTCGGTGTGCCTCCTTTCAACATTGTTCGATCCAGCTTTCTCCAATTCGGCCTTATGCTCACTGCAACATTTTTTAAGAGAAAAATAATCACAATGAGATATGTAGTGTGGACCATGTAACAAGATTCAAATAATTTACATGTGTTACTTACTTTATCCAAGGAAGGGCCTCGTCACAATTTGATATTATGTAGTGCCTCATCGTCTACAAGACTTCGGAACCTACTACCTCCATATTACGCGTAGAAGTAGTTCTCTTTCTGTTCATGTCCCTGCTCGCAAATACACTCAGACCAGCAGGTGGTTCATTAACAACGCTCTTTTCTTGATGCTCTGGCTGATCAATCTTCGTTCTAACACCTTCAAAGAACCGAGTACAGAATGTAAGGCACTCCTCCGATATATATCCCTCTGCTATTGAACCCTCTGGGTACACTTTGTTCCTCACATATTCTTTGACTGTACGTAGGTACCTCTCAACTGGATACATCCAACTATAGCAAGCAGGGCCTCCGCATTCAGACTCCCAAGCAAGATGAACCGGTAAGTGCCTCATAATATCAAAAAATGCAGGAGGGATAATCATCTCAAGACGACAAAGGGTCTCTGCAATCGATTTGCTAAGTTCTTGCATCCTAGTCACGGCAATCTCCTTTGAACATACCGAGTTAAAAAACCTGCTGAGCTGGATCAATGGGAGCGCTACTTGTTCAGGCAATATTTCACGTACCACAAAAGGTAGGAGTTTTTGTAAGATAACATGGTAGTCATGACTTTTCAGGCCAGAAACCTTGCACCCATCGACATCAACACATCTCCTGATATTAGCAGCATAACCATCAGGCATCTTAACACCTTGTAGAAAGTTGCACAAGATTTTCTTTTGAACACGACTTAATGTGTACAACGCTGGTGGCATTTCGTATTTACCTTTCTCATTGAGAACTGGATGTTGATCCTTCCTTATACCCAATTCTTGCAGATCAAGTCGAGCCTTCTCACTGTCCTTACTTTTACCAGATATGTCGAGCAAAGTCCCAAGCAAGCTCTCACAAATATTCTTCTCAATATGCATCACATCTAGATTATGGCGTACGAGCAATGAATCCCAATATGGATGTTCAAAGAAAACACTCTTCTTCCTCCAGTTCTGCCATCTAGTATCTTCATCACGCTTCTTCCTCTTCTTAGAGGTAGTGGCTCCATAGATGACTTTCTCAAATGTAGCGTACTGCTGCCAAACTTGTTCACCACTGAGTGGCACTGGTGCCTCCCTCGTCTCAACCAAGTTATTGAAGCTGGCATTGACCCTTCGCCACTTGTGGTTTGTAGGCAAAAAACGCCGATGCCCCATGTAGCGATGCTTCATACCGAATTTTAACCACATGCACTCAGTGTCCTTGTGACAATAAGGACAAGCAAACCTCCCTTTGGTGCTCCAGCCAGATAACATCACGTAAGCAGGAAAGTCATTTATTGTCCAGAGTAACATGGCATGCATTTTAAAATTGCGCTTATCCTTCGCATCCCAAGTATCAACTCCGTCTTTACTCCAAAGCGTTTTGAGCTCATCGATCAGAGGCTGCAAATAGACATCAATGTTAATCCCTGGAGATTTAGGCCCAGGAATTAGCATGGACATGATCCAATAGGATTGTTTCAAGCACAACCAAGGAGGTAGGTTGTAAGGAATTAGGATAACTGGCCATGTAGAGTAAGCCAAGTTCAACATCCCGAATGAATTGAAGCCATCTGATGCAAGTCCTAGCCTGACATTATGTGGATCCTCTGCAAAGTCCTCGTGCTTCTCATTCACGACCTTCCATGGCCTTGAGTTAGCTGGGTGTCTTAGTTTTTGATCATCAATCGATTCGTCCATGTGCCAACGCATATATGTCGCTGTTTCCTCGTTCATAAATAATCTTTGCAGTCGAGCAATTAGTGGAAAATACCTTAGTATTTTACAAGGTAACCGCTTCTTTTTTGCTGTATCAGTGACAACCACGCTAGTCCCCTGTTCTGAATCTATAAATTTCCACCTACTGAGTTTGCAAGTTGGGCAGTTGTCCATGTCTGCATACACTCAACAGAATAACACACAGTCATTGACACAAGCATGAATCTTTTGGTAGTCCAAGCCAAGGTCTCGAACCACCTTTCGAACTTTGTCCAGGGAATCCGGGAGACAATGCCCTTCAGGCAGCACAAGATGGAATAATAATAGTATTTGCTCCATTGCAGTGTTGCTAAGACCACACATGCACTTGATCTGATCTAGCCTGACAATGAAAGAAACCTTTGAAGCCTCCTTGCAACCAGGGTACAACTCTATCTTAGCTTGTTACAATAAATCAAAAAATTTGCGTGCTGACTCATTTGGCTCCTCTTCATTACCACCTTGAATTCCACCATGTATGGAACCACTGATCAACAAGGTAAACAATTTATTGGTGGCCCCTCAATCGTCATGATCGTCAAGATCATCGTAATCATCCACACGAACGATAGGATCAGCAGCAAGATGATGACGTTTTTTTGCTCTTTTATGAAATCCCTGTCAAACCCTGATCTAACCAAGTGACCTTCGATAGTGTCTCTATTATGATATGCCATGCGACAACACTTACAACACAGACATTGCTGAGACTCTCCTTCCTCTTCTCCTTCAAACAGATCATCCATAAACTTGTCAAAGCCGCGTTGCCACGCATCATCTGTAGTCGGCAATTCCATCCAACTGCAATCCTCTTCACTTGCCATTGCAAGAAAACCAACTACAGCAGATTTTAATCTCCTAAAACATGTGTATAAAGGGCGTGCTCGATCAGTATTACATATTATAGTATTAAAATTAGATGTATATACAAACTAATTAACAAACTAATAAAATTCCGTGCACATGGATCTCATAATCGATTATACCTTGGCAGATTGGATCCGAAGAACAGACTTTTTCCCGTCGTGATGCAGGTGATCGCACTTACGCCTGTGGTTCCAGATGATCGGAGCTTGCAGCGTCACCCCAGCGGATTGCTTGACGACAGCAAGCAAGGATGTGTTGTTTGGGTTTTTTTCATTCCTCGTATTACAGGTCGATATATATAGTTGGGTTAGGATGGGTGATACAATATAGAGTTGGGTTAGGACTCGGTGAAACGAATAGAGTTGGGTTAGGACTCGGTGTACAAAGATAGATAGTCATGTGCAGGACATGGTCTAGGCCCACAGGCCATCGAACATGCCCACGTGGTTCGGCCGAACCAGTGGTTCGGCCGACCCATCTGTGGGTCCGTTAGGCCTCCAATTTTGCCAGTGGTTTAGAGTTGGGCAAATGTCGAATTTCATTGATGGGCCTCGGTTTTTTGCAAGGTTTAGAAAACAGGTCTTGGGCTAATAGTGACACACACGAACGCATCAATTGCGACTAATAGTGCATTCGATCGCAACGGGGATATTTTTGTCGCAGTAGCATCTTCTCTAGCGCGACGATTTCGTGTTAGCATCGCCATACCCCTGTCTAGTTAGCAACAATTTCGATGCATGTTGCAATATCAAATATTTCAGTCGCAACGAGTACATTTTCGTCGCTAAAAGTAATACTCTTTTGCAACACACGGCACCACTAATAGCGACGTGTCATAGTCGTTGTGACATGGGCAACTACTGCAACTGTTACCAATAAGCGTCGCAATACCAAAGCCGCAATTGCAACAGAAGCCCATGCGTTGTCGCAATTGCCATTAAAATTGCAACGCTACACAATTGGTTGCAACACACACCCCTATCGCGACCAATATCGACTATTGTCGCGTTGTGCCCGGTTTATAGTGACCAAAACCACCTGTCGCTATAAAAACCGGTCGCGATATCCCCAAAACTACGTAGTGACCTCCTTTGTATGTTGTGCAACGTGGATCCGACACCCTGACTTACCTTCCCATTTGAATCTAGCTCAATGACTTATCCATTTGGATTTGATTTTCCTGCAAGGGTTAGTCCAAATACATAAAACCAAAATCCATGATAGCATAACTCTAAGGTTCATCAACCAAAACTCGACACCATATCTTATTTTGAATGAATAAGACAATTTTAACCTAAGCACCATGCTTAATTTAAAATAGCCTATCAAAGTCCAAATTCATAAACATTCAAACCAGAGCATATGAACAAAGATTAAGGAAGCATGATCAAGCTATTTTCAGAGGGACATAAGCATGAGCATATGACGGTGAACATCGGGCAACCTCCCGAAAGGGCTTTGTTTAAAGTCAAAAGCTGGACATACCTAGCTAGTTGGGCAAGATGAAAGAGCTAACATCATCTCCAAACCAGTATAAGATTTGGCATGAGAGGAAATTTCTCTGGGATGCTCGCATACCTCCCCCACACTTGAAGTTTGCATTGCTAGGCAACAAAACTCAAGTGTGTGGAGATCAAGCTTCCTTTCGTAAATGTTCCCTCACCAAGTCTTATCAAGGTATTATAGTTGATGTAGCTCACATGTTCTTAGGTGTCACCTGTCCATCGTTTCTTTCAATCTCCACCTGAAAGGTTAGTGACCAAAAATACCCGAAGGACAACTTACTGTAAAAACATGTTCTTGCTTTTATTCGAAAGGGAAAATAAAACATTTGCTAATCCAGGCTATCTCCTAGTAGTGCCTTATTTACAGTCATAAGCTTGACCATGGGAACTTCGTCTTGCAGCTATCATTGGTGATGTCATTCCTATCTCACCACCAATCATTGATGTATCAGTGAAGCTTTAGCTGCAAGGTTAGTGCCACAGCGCACACATAAAATCTGATATGCTTATGATAAAAATATGCATCTACAACCAACCTTCTAAACTTTTTTATAGAAGAGGACCAGAAGGTGGTTGCAACCCTCATGTGTGCTCAATGCACTAAGCATGGCTGACTCTGGAGAGGCATGATGCAAGCATGGTTCATGTGGTGTATCAAGAATGAAGCTGCCATGCTCATCCGTGGAACCCTTTCCTCCGAACTCCAGAGTCAGTGCCTCACAAAGTTCCTTGGCCCATGAATTCTCCATCTCAAGAGATTCATCATGGAAGCTCGATGTCGACTCTTGATCATGGTCGAAAGCAACATGATACAAGCCAATGGGAAGAGGCTCAAACTCGGTCAAGAGTGATGATGATCGTTCTCCTTCACAAAGGTGAAGAGGGTCTTCTGAGTCATACTCATGAGGAGTAGAAAATTCTATAACCTCAATGAGAATAGGCTCGGATGATGCAAACAGAGATATATGCATCATCCTCTCGAGCGGGTTTTGCTTGGGAAGAGGCTTCACCATCGGATGTCCTAGACATGTGACAGAAGTGGCAGAAGCGGCTTCCCTAAGCTTTTCATCTAGGCTCCCTAAGGATGTATCAAAGAATTTCTCTAATGGGGAGCCTAGAAGAAGATCAAGATCGAGGACATCGAAGATGTGAAAGTTCAAACTAGCCTTAATCCTGTCTATGATGAGCGGCACGGCACTTGCGATCCCCCGACATTCAAGAACGTGTCCCAAGGGATAGCTCTTGAGGAGTGTGTCGGATGGTCCTAGCAGAACATTACCCAAAAGAGTTTTTGCTAAATGCCATGGCATGATGTTAACCTCCATGATGGGGTTACAATGGGCCTCTAATTGTGAACTTTGGAGTGTCTATCATGCCATCTTGGGTAGTTTAGGGATGGAACGGTTTTGAGTCAAATCACTTCCACTCCTCACGTCAAGTAGCTTGGAGTTTTTCAATAATTTTTCAAAACAAATCTTGCTTAGCTCCTCATTTGATTCTCTCAAATCTCTCAATGTGTATATGTCCTCACCAATGCATTTCCTCTATTTGTTCTACTTCTAATGATGGCTATATATGGAGCTCAGGGTAGGGTATAACGATAAGGCAAACTTGTATCACATATATTGCAAAGTCAAAAACCGGATCCAATGAGAAAATCAAGTCATATAATTAGATCAAGATGTGCATGTGTATGGATATGGTGGATAGTGAATGGTGGAAGGAATGACAACTCCTTTTTGTTTGATCCTCTCTCTTATAAATTCTTTTGAGAACATGGCTATCTTCTTTTTTTTCTTGGACCCTCATGTGTCCTACTTTTTTTCTTATTACTTTGTTTTCTATTTTTTTCACTTGGACTTTCATATGTCCACATATTTTTTTGATAGCCATGTCTCTTTGGTAACAATAACTTAGAGAGAGAGAGAGATCACACATATGGGGGAGCTTTTATTTTATTTTGTGGAATGGGTGGATGGTACAATGCTAATTTTCAAATGAGCATTGTGTTCACAGCTGTTAAGTACCATTTTTAGGCCGTCAACTCTGCATAAAATACATAAAATGTGAACATCCACACTAGGATAGGAGCTAACACTAACAAGTTCCACAAGTGTCGATGTATATTCGTATGCAAGTGTTTCAGCTCATAAAATGAGAGAAAGCACACCCTATGGATCCAAGCAACTCAGCCTTGACCAATGAGAGGCCACCACATAGGCTTCACATGGATTTATGGATCCACCAAGCAAAGAAACACAATTTCGGCCAATCAGAGAAGAGCACACGGATCAAAGGGTCCACCAGAGGGAGCAAACCGCCTTATTTTGGTGCGTACGCCTAGGACAGGACCAAGGGCCCACCAAGGAGTGACCCAGAGAAAGCTGGGGCCATTTGGCGGTGACAAGGGTTCGGCCGAACCCCTAGTTCGGCTGACCTTGTCCTGGCGCCAACCACCTTCAGCTTCCACATGGCGGTCTCTAGTGACTTTCTAGAGGTGGTGCTCGAAGGTGCCACGAATATTCCTTCTAGATGCCCCCGAGAAGCGCCTCCCGATTGCTCCCCAAGTGCTCCCCAAGTGCTTTCCAAGGGGTGCTCCTCACCTATAAATACAAGGGAAGGGGGTAGGAATAGAGACACACCACTTCAGGCTAGGATGAGAGCTTCCCTTCAAAGGAGAGCCCTCTCCTAGTTTGTGTCTAGATTAGGGAGAGAGTGAGAGAGAGATGTACCTCTATGAATGTTGTTCTTGAATTAGAGTAAAGTGAGTATTTTTACATTTTTTATTTAGACTAAAGTGGCATTCATACATAGGTGAGTGTGTTCTTGTGTTCTTCGCTCATTCTTGATTTAGAGGCATGTGTTCTTCGCGAACACAACCCTCTCGATCTTGTGGTGTAGATTCATAAGTTCTCATATCCGTTTGTATGACTGTTTGTCATTTAGATTAAAGTGGATATTCATGCCTGGTCTGATTAGAATAAAGTGTGTTCGTGATTCCTTTTAATACTTTATGCCTAGTTCCATAAGTAGCCTTGATCCTTTGCTAATGCGTAGATCTTCCGTTTATATGTTTGTCTGTTGCATGACATTCGTATACGTTGCAAGCATAGTACATGATCGAATGCTCTCTTGCATGTCTTTGGCATAAGCTAGTAGACCTATAGTTGAGTGAGATTAGTTCTCTTCTATAGTCGTAGTTCTATTAGTACAGAGTGCCATAGTTCATTAGCTACGGCAGTAAGCATAGCGTAGATGCAGTGTCACACTACCGGTTATCATTCGTTCAGCTTATCCCAAAGTTAGGTAGAGGCAGTTCAGGAGGTGGTGACAGCCCTTCTGGCCCTTGTTGATCCTCCACAGTGGATACAGCCAAGAGCTACATTCCACATAGATCAGCGTGTCAGAGTTGCCTGTAAGTCAGGGCTATCAGTACCATGAGCCAAGTTCTATCTAGAAATCGACCTTTAATCTCACCTATAGTGCTATTTTTAGGAATCCTCTCTATCCTCACCTCTTATCTAGGTGTGTCCTTGGACCGACTTGTACGAAGTTAGTGCACACACGTTCCCTTTGATTCAATACCCTTGGAATACTCTGAGGTGAAAGCTACAGCGGTATCCGTGCGCTCGCGGATTTATTCTTGTGTCGCTAAAATACCCAATAAGCTTTCTAGTGCCGTTGCCGGGGAACGGATGCTGTATCTATCTTTGTACCCAGTGGTCATTGTATCTTTTTACTTTTCTTGATTCTACCTTTACCCCCGTTACCTATGGAGACGCTATCCTTTCGCAGCCTCTCTACCCCTATGGGTGAGTTCCATGAGCCACCATCCAACTCTTCATCTAGCTGTGAACTCCACCTCGACTTTATAGCCATGGTTCAGGATAGACCCTTCTATGGAGCGATCAATGAAGATCCCTACATTCATCTGAAAGAATTCGAGGATTTGTGTTCACACTTGGTTATCCCAGGCATGACACAGAAAACTGTGAGGTGGAAGTTGTTTCCTTTCTCTGTGATAGGGAGAGTGGAACAATGGTACGCTCACACTGTAGGGAGTGTGAACGGTAGTTGAGAAGAACTTCAGGATGACTTTTGTAACTCATTCTCTCTCATGGAGAGGACGGAGCAATGGCACACTCGCATAGCCTCTCTCCCAATGGACATTCTCGACTTCGAGCAATTAGAGGAGTCTATAGGTGCAGCATGGGTAAGGTTCTTATGTCTTTTGGCTTCTGACCTAGACTTATTCTCTCTTCCTGATGATGTATCATTATACATCTTTTGCATGGGTCTAGACATGGATGCTGCCTTAGATCTCGATGACACCATCGGAGGTTCGTTTGTTCACAAAACACTAGCAGAAGTAAGAGAAATCCTAGATTCCCTCTTGGAGAGCTCTTTCATCCCCACCAATCATAGCGAACCCCGCCAATCTAAGTTGAGCCATGAGGATCTTCTAGCGGCTGAATCTATTCCACCACCTTCCACATCTTCATATTCAACCATAGAACACTCACCTGAACCAGGAACATCGAAGGGAGAAGAAATTCAACCTTTAGAGTTCTCTTCAAGATTCGATGTTGATCTATCTAGAAACCACAAAAAAACCTCAAATCTCTCTGATGCCCAATTAGGGCTCGTTTGGAAATGCCAATCCCGCTGGGGATCTCGGCCTTTTCCGCGGGTTAGAGGCCCTCGTGGCATTCCGATCACGGGCCGAACGAACCAACCATTTGAAAGCCCATCTACTAGGGGAGCCGAACCCGATCCCTTCATTTTCCGCGGGCCGGCTCCTCCCCATCTCCAGGGTCCGGGAGGCTCCTCCCTTCGTTTTCCCGAGCGTGAGACCGTCCGCATCGCCTCCACGTCGCCCCCATTACTGCCACCCTTGCCTCCGTCCAGGCACTGTCTTCTCTCCACCGTCGAAGTGCCTCCCCTTCGCCTGCCCGTCGATACGCTGCCGCTGATCCTCCCCATCCAGGCATCGCTTCTCCGCCTCCCATCTCGTGATCTCCGGTGCCGATCTGTGACGACGCCACTGCCTTGCCACCACCTTCGCATCCACTGTGTTGGTGCTGGTGCGTAAGTTCTCCTCCTCTCCTATGACCTAGGACTTATAGTCCTCTTGCTAATTCGAGTCCTTTTAGATCTTGGTAGCTTCAAAGCTGCCAGACCCAAGATCCACCCCTTGTTTGTGTGTCTTGGAATTTTGTTACTTTGTGAGATGCTGTGATTTTGCGGCATGATACTGATATGTATGGACCTACGGTACCCAAGATCCTATTGCTTCCTATTGCTCAAGTTGTATGCACAATACTCATAGTTCATTACTTGATTAGTGTGAATGCATATGGTAGATATTCATGCCATCTCATAGTTCATTACTTGATTCAGTTAATTTGATTTACTAGAACAGATGATGTCTAGACAGCCAACACCAAATTGCTCAAATTCTACATGTGTTTGCTTGGGTAATCTCCCATGCTGATGGGGATCAAGAGTTCATAACGCACAGAAGGTAGCTTCTTGATCTGAACCACAATATTTCTCTTGCTCTACAAATAATGCCTTCCAATTCAGGAAAAGTCTGTTGCAGGCTAGTAGAATGGCTAAAATGGAGTATAGATAATGGAGAGAAAAATGACTTTCAGAGGATAATTGGGTTGGCCATTCTAGTTCAGCTATTCAATTTTGGAATTTTATTTCATTTCTAATCAAAAAACAGCTACGGTTTGGAAATTACATGTTCTACCTTGTGTATATTTCTTTCTTTAGCTTCTGTAAAGGAAAAAAAACTTATAACGAAGGACAATTTAGGAAAAAGAAGGAAATTAGAGAACGATATATGGATGCCTGTTTTGCTGTGAAAAGGAAACAGAGCATGTGTGATATTCTTCATTGCTTGATTAGTAATAATAAAAAGTTCGATGTGGTAAGGCCGTAAGGGTAAGTACAACAGTGTAGATGACTTTTGTCTATTTAACACACAGCTTGTAGAATGACTTGTCTGTTTCTCAATTTAGAGAATGTCCTTCTTACTGGCCTAAATGATAAATGAATTGCTTGTAGCTCGATTTTGAGCTCGCAGACGGCTTACAGCTGCGCGTTGTACGTGCCCTAAATATGATTTCCTTGTAGCTCAAAGGTGTTGTGGAACTAATAATAAATGAATTGCCTTTTCTTTTTCGGAATGGAAGGTGCAAGATGTGGACATGGTATGGACTATGGAGAAAGAACATGGCATTGCTGCAGGAACCGAACTCTCATCCGCCTTATTCTATATCAAATTATTGTGAATGTGTGAATGGGGGCCAATAATATGAATATTAGTGCAAATTTTAGCTATTTATCACATATTATTGACACAGATAATGTAATTATTTCTCATAATGCTCGTGATTAATGATGTGCATTGTTGGTTTAAAAATTTAGAAACAAAACCAACTTTTCTATGAGGTACAAACTCTATTCTGTCGGTTACGTGAGATGTACTGGATTCTATGCCGTCGGTCACCTTGACACCTTGTTCAGTGTTCTTTTTTTTTTGGCGAAACACCTTGTTCAGTGTTCACTGGTGGTTCAGTGTTCACTGGTGGTACGATTTATAAACCGCGTGTCACTCGTCTTGTGTTGACTTCGCCGGCTAGCGGTGTGAACCAGCGACATCGTCAGCTCCACTCTCCAGGAACAAAGCGGGAAACATAACCAGCAAACCATAATTTATTTATTTTTATTCCAATGATCCACTCCGGTGCGAAGGTGCCTGACCTGCCCCGTGCCGACCTCTCCTCCATCTCCAAACAGCAATGAGTGGCAGGGTAGGCCAGGGGAGGCGCCACCTGAGGAATTCCATTCGCCAGGGAAATCCATGCGGGCCTTCCCTTCCACTGGCTAATCTGCCACGAGCTCCCAAACTAAGCCTTAGGGAAAGAGCACTCTTATGTCCAAATCCATCAAGCTAGAAATCCCTTGACAGAAGCTTCCCTCAGGCCTGCGGTACCTCCTTTGCCTCCCGATCCTCCTAACGAAGAATTTCACATGGAGGCCATGGAGAAGGAGTGGTTAGATGGAGTGGAGTGCTATTCTGAAGCAATTTGGAATAGTTCACCCTCTACAATCGTTCCTTGCTCCGTAAAGGGAATCGTCACGGAAGCCCATCCTAACCCTGTCATGGAGGTTAATGTTATGTCATGGCACTTAGCAGACACTCTGTTGGGCAATGTTCCGCTAAGACCTTCCGACAAGCTCTTAAGAGTTGTCCCTCCGGACACATTCTTGAGTGTCAGGGGGTTGCATGTGCTATGCCACTCCTAGTAGACAAGATCAAGGTTAATATAGATTTCTACATCTTTAATGTCCTCGATCTTGATCTCCTCCTAGGCTTCCCTGTAGAAAAACTCCTCGATGCATCCCGAGGGAGCCTAGATGAAAATCTTAGGGAAGCCGCTTCTGCCACCACTCCCTTGTTTTCAGAAAGTTCTATGGCAAAGCCTCTTCCCAAGCAAAACCCACTCGAGGAGATGATGCATGTATCTCCATTTGCATCATCCGAGCCCGTTCTCGTTGAGGTTGTAAAATTCTCTACTCCTCAAGAGTATGACTCAAGAGATCCTCTTCACCTTTGTGAAGGCGAATGATCATCATCACTCTCGACCGAGTTTGAGCCTCTTCTCACTGGCCCGTATCATGTTGTTTTCGACCATGGTTGAAAATCAACATTGATCATACACGATGTATCTCTTGAGATGGAGAATTCATGGGCCATGGATCTTTTTGAGGCGCCGACTCTGGAGTCCACAGAAAAGGATTCCATTGACGAGCATGATAGATTCATTCTTGATATACCACATGAACCAAGCTTGCATCATACCTCTCTAGAGTCAGCCAAGATTTGTGCACTGAGCACACATGAGGACTGCAACCACCTTAAGGTCCTCTTTTTGCAAAAAGTTTAGAAGGATGGTTGTAGATGCATACGTTTACCATAAGCATTGCAGATTTTCTGTGTGCACTATGGCACTAACCTTGCAGTTGAAGCTTCAATAACACATGAACAATTGGTGGTGAGATGGGAATGACATCACCAATGATAGCTGCAAGAAGAAGTTCCTATGGTCGAGCTTATGATCGTAAACAAAGCACTGCTAGGAGATAGCCTGGGTTAGCATAGAATTTTCCCTTTTGAATGAAAAGCAAGAGTATGTTTTTAGGATAAAGTTGTCCTTCGGGTATTTTTGGTTGATAACCATTCAGGTGGAGATAAAAAAGAACGATGGATAGGTGATGCTCAAGAATATGTGAGCTACATCTACTACAACTCTTCGGTATGTTTTGGTGAAGGAACATTTACAAAAGGAAGCTTGATCTCCACACACTTGAGTTTTGTTACTTAGCAATGCAAATTTCAAGTGTAGGGCAGGTATGTGGGCATCCTGAGTAAAGTTCCTCGCATACCAAAATTTATCCTGGTTTGAAGATGATGTTAGCTCTCGCATCTTGCCCGACTAGGTACGTCCTGCTTTTGACTTTAAACAAAGCCCTTCCGGGAGGTTGCCAGATGTTCACCATCATATGCTCATGTTTATGTCCGTTTGAAAATAGCTTGATCATCCTTTCATACTCCCTTTATCTATGTTCTTATGCTCTGGTTTGGATGTATGTTCATGACATATGTTCATAGGCTGTTTTAAATTAAGCCTGGTGCTTAGGTTAAAATTGTCTTCTTCAGTCAAAACAAGACATGGTGTCTAGTTTTCATTGATGAATCTTAGAGCTGATGTTTTAATAGATTTTGGTTGCATGCATGTGGACTAACCCCTGTCGGAAATTATCAAATCCAAATGGGTAAGTCATTGAGCTTGATTCAAATGGGAAGGTAAGCCAAGGCATGTCAGCCTTATTTAAGCTTTGTTTCATCATGAATAAAAAAACAAAAACAAAAAAAAATATTTGAATTTGAATAAAGGCTCCCTGATTCTCGAACCAGCAGAGTCCCTCTCTTGTTTCCCTTTTTGTTTGTATGACAGCACCAGGTACATGAACAAGTGTGGTGGAGATCTCCCCTACCATTGGCATACACATTTGAGATCTCCCACACAGGCGTTGCACAACATCAACAGCGCTTTCATGACAAGGGACAAGGTAAACTAGAGTGAGCCGACTGCCCCATGGGTCAGTTGAACCACAGCTAGTCCTCCTTGATTCCCTTGTTCTTTAGGAACGATGGTATGTGCACCCTTTATATCACTCTCCCTGATTCATGAGTTTGAATGAGTTTCAATTCTTATCTGCTAAATCGAACTCATGGAATCGTGCTCCACCTGCTCTACATGTTTCCTATAGTTGCCTTGCATATGTTTTATTCCATACTTAATATCTTGATGCTTATGAACAAAAATCTTTATGAAAGCATGCTCATCTAAGTAGTTGATGTTTGAGATATGGTCTGATGATATGATCTTCTCTCTAAGTGTTCGAGTGCTTGGGAATTTTATTTGAAAAAAATCTGAAAACCCTTTGTAAAGCTCCTCTTTGATATGCCAAAGTCCTACCAAAGCCATATGATGTTTTTAGTTGAAAACCTTTTACTCATATGCTGCTTGTCATTGCATTGAGCTTCATCAAATTGTTATGACCCTTGTGAGAATTCCATTCATGCTTTCATGATCAAGATTCATGTGCACACCATATCCCCTTGCTATGCTTCTACACTGGAAGTCAGCATTGTACCATCCATCCATTCCACAAAATAAAGCTCCATGTTTTGTATGACCTCTCTCTCCAAAGCATCCTTGCAAAAGAGACATGGGCTATGCAAAAAAAATCATCATATCCAAAGCATGAGTAAAAAATGCTCAAAGCATAAAAAAGGAGAGAAAAAGAAAAAAATAGAGAAAAAGATAGCCCATGTACCAAAGAAAGAAGAAAAAGGAGAGAGATGGAATCATGCAAAAAGAGTTCCAATAAATTATATGGTAACAACTAGCACCCATTCCGGGCCTAGTATCCACCTTACCATCACCACAACATTCATCATGTACGGTAATAACTAGCACCCATTCTGGGCCAAGTATCCACCTTAACATACCCACCATATCCATACATGTGCACATCTTGATCTGATTGTGTGAATTGTTTTTCTGCTTGGATCCGGTTTTTGACTTAGCAATATATGTGATACAAGTATGCCTTATCATTCAGACCCTACCTTGAGCTCCATATATAGCCATCATTAGAAGTAGGATGAAAGAAAGGAAAGTCTAATGCCTTAGTGAGAACATATACACATTGAGTGATCTGAGAGAATCAAATGAGGAGCTGTGCAAGGTTTGTTTTGAAAATTTATTGCAAAACCCCAAGTTACTTGACATGACAAGCAAAAGCAATTTGATTCATGACCGTTCCATTCCTCAACTACCCAAGGTGGCATGATAGACACACCACAGAGTTCACAAGTACAAAGTATGGTTTGGAATATCTCTTATGCTCGCTTCATACCTTTGGATATCATGTCTTACCTTAGTTTGTCCTCCTTCGCTCGAGGACGAGCAAAGGTCAAGAGTGGAGCTGTTGTTGATGGCTGTTAAGTACCATTTTTGGGCTGTCAACTTCTACATAAAATACATAAAATGTGATCATCCACACTAGGATAGGAGCTAACACTAACAGGTTCCACAAGTGTCGACGTATATTCGTATGCAGGTGTTTCAGCTCATAAAATGAGAGAAAGCACACCCTGTGGATCCAAGCAACTCAGCCTTGACCAATGAAAGGCCACCACATAGGCTTCACATGGATTCATGGACCCACCAAGCAAAGAAACACAACTTCGGCCAATCAAAGAAGAGCACACGGATCAAAGCGTCCACCAGAGGGAGCAAACTGCCTTATTTTGGTGCGTACACCTAGGACAGAACCAAGGGCCCACCAAGGAGTGACCCAGAGAAAGCTGGGGCCATTTGGCGGTGACAGGGGTTCGGCCGAACCCCTGGTTCGGCCGACCTTGTCCTGGCGCCAACCGCCTTCAGCTTCCACGTGCCGGCGTCTGGTGACTTCCTAGGGGTGATGCTTGAAGGTGCCATGAATATTCCTTCGGGATGCCCCCGAGAAGCTCCGCCAAAGTGCTTTCCAAGGGGTGCTCCTCACCTATAAATACAAGGGGAGGGGGTAGGAATAGAGACACACCACTTCAGGGTAGGATGAGAGCTTCCCTTCAAAGGAGTGGCCTCTCCTAGTTTGTGTCTAGATTAGGGAGAGAGTGAGAGAGAGATGTACCTCTACGGATGTTGCTCTTCAATTACAGTAAAGTGAGTATTTCTGCATTTTCTTTTTAGACTAAAGTGGCATTCATACATAGGTGAGTGTGTTCTTGTGTTCTTCACTCGTTCTTGATTTAGAGGCTTGTGTTCTTCGCGAGCCAAACCCTCTCGATCTTGTGGCGTAGATTCATAAGTTCTCATATCCGTTTGTATGACTGTTCGTCATTTAGATTAAAGTGGATATTCATGCATGCTCTGATTAGAATAAAGTGTGTTTGTGATTCCTTTCTAATAGTTTATGCCTAGTTGCATGAGTAGCCTTGATCCTTTGATAATGCATAGATCTTCTGTTTATAGTTTCGTCTGTTAAATGACGTTCGTATACGTTGCAAGCATAGTACAGGATCGAGTGCTCTGTTGCATGTTTTCAGCATAAGCTAGTAGACCTATAGTTGAGTGAGATCACTTCTCTTCTGTGGTCGTAGTTCTGTTAGTACAGAGTGCCGTAGTTCGTTAGCTGTGGCAGTAACCACAGCGTGGACGCAGTGTCACACTACCGGTTATCATTTGTTCAGCTTATCCCAAAGTTAAGTAGAGGCAGTCCAGGAGGTGGTCCTTGTTGATCCTCCACAGTGGATACAGACAAGAGCTACGTTCCACATAGATCCACGTGCCGAAGTCACTTGTTAAGTTAGGGCTATTGGTAACCTGAGCCAAGTTCTATCTAGAGATCGACCTTTAATCTCACCTATAGTGCTATCTTTATGAATCATCTCTATCCTCACCTCTTATTTGGGTGTGTCCTTGGACCGATTAGTATGAAGTTAGTGCACACACGTTCCCTTGGATTCGATACCCTTGGAATACTCTGAGGTGAAAGTTACAAAGGTATCCGTGCACTTGCAGATTTATTCGTGTGTCGCTAAAATACCCAACACATTACAAGGATGAAATGGTGTGGATGTGTATCTTGATCATGAAGGCATGAAAAGAATTCTCACAAGGGTCACAACAATTTGACAAAGCTCAATGCAAAGACAAGCAGCATATGAGTGTAAGGTTTTCAAGATATCTCTTCATATGGCTTTGGTAGGACTTTGTCATATCAAAGAGGAGCTTTGCAATGGGTGTTCATGTTTTCAAATAATTTTTCCAAGCACTTAAACATTAAGAGTGAAGACCAAATCATCTAACCATATCTCAAACATCAACTACTTAGATGAGCATGGTATCCTAAAGATATTTGTTCTCAAGCATCAAGATGATAAGTATGGAATAAAACTTATGCAAGCCCATCATAGGAAACATGTAGAGCATGAGGATCATGTTGATTCATTTAATTAAGTTTGATTTCAATGATCTGATTTAAAGTTTATTCAAACTAATGAAACCGGGAGTAGAGAGGTAGAGGGTGCACATACCATCACCTTTGAAGAAATTGGAGTGGCTAACTATTTTGAAATTTGCCCATTTTAATTCTCAATCATATTCCTTAACCTCCAGTCGCTTGGAATATATAAAAAAAATTGAAAATTTACTTTATAGCCTTACATAGGTTAACCAAATATGTTTAATTCATGTGTTCCATCCTAGCGGAGAGTGCGGTATTTAATTTAACACGTCAGGATCTTGTATCAATTTCGGTTAGTCCTTGTTTTTTATTTTTGCACTGTGCGTGGACTCGCATGTTAGTGAGAGAAACAAAAAAAAACATGTTCAGCTTACGTGGAAAAGAAAAGAGCAAACCACTGGACTACTGCAGTCCTAAGTTTCATTTCTGAAATACTTCAGCTTGCAAGCGCTAATTTCGTCCATGGAATTTTTGCTGATATTTTTACAAAGTTTAAATCCCTGCTTCCACTACGTGAAAAACATAGATTGGTAACGGACGTATAGATGGCCATTGGTAATGGGCATCATGCCCATTACTGATTTTGGGTTACAAATGACTGAACAAATATAACGGGCAAATACCTGTTACCAATAACAGTCAAGAGCAATGGGCATTAACATAATGCCCGTTACTGTTGACTATTATCAGTAACAGACACAAATGATGCCCGTTACCAATAACAAGATATAGGTAACAGGCACAAATGGCGCCCGCTACCTATGCCGGTCATAGGTAACGGGCATTATGGTATCGCCCGTTACCAATGTGGAATTAAAAAACAAAAAAAAAACCTTCTGTTCATTTATTTTATACATACATGCATACACACAAGTATATAGTTACATACACAGCTCAGTTTCATCCATACAAATGCTATTTGAGAACAATGAATAATGCAAATGACAATCTGCAATTCTGCTCATCTACCAAATGAAACCTCACAGTATGCAGCTTGCTTAATACCATCTCCTTGTTGATGACCTGAAGTTTATGTAAGCACAATGGTGTGAGTTGCGAATATGCCAACATCTAGTACAAATGCACAATGTTTTATCAAGCAAATGTAAAAGCAATAAACTGATGGCAAAGGAGAACAAACATCTTTTACTTCTTGTTTGCCATTTTGCATCTTTTACTTCTTGTTTTCCCCTCAACACTTGGTATACCTCTGTCCTGTGAATACAGAATTAAAAAGTAATTAAGATGTATTAGTAACGGTAAAAATATCTACTCACTTGGTATACCCAAACTGAATATTTGAGGACACTGAATAAAGTAAGATGAGGAATTGTGCAGCAATGCGTACATACAAGACAACTCTAATTTCAAGATGTCCAGTTAGAAGACAACTCTGAACAAGCCATTATAATTTGAAGACAACTCTGAACAACCAAGCTCTTTATTGTCAGTTTCCTAGTCAACAAGGATACCTTTTGCTAGTGGAGAGCAATTTATTTTCATTTGATAAAGATAGGTACTTTTTGCTAGTGGAGAGCATCTAAAGTGCATGCTATGCTATTTTCTGTACTTATGAGGAGCACAACAAGTGCATCTTCAGAAATCAAGACATAATTGATCAATGGCAAGACAAAGTAGCAATCCCACCACAGAACTAAGTGCCAAATCCACAAGATAATTTTGCTGAAAAATACACTTACACTGCCGAAACATGGCCTTTGTGAACAATTTTGGCTTCATCCAGCCTTTTGACATCAAAAGAGTAACAGTTTGTGTCTTCATTTGCCTATTTCTTTTTTAAAAAAAAGACGTCAGCTCTGAAATTACAGTAGTATATTTAGAATGATGGATAATTGGAGATTCAGACCGTAGTATATAATGTTAGTAAAATTCAGCTACTACTACTAGTTCATGTGTATCAGTGCATTGCAACAAAGAATACAAGAGAGGTTGTAGGCGTTGTTTGATCTTGGATGCTTACCAGTTTGGTCACACACAAAAAAGAGATGCGTGGTAATAAATTTAGAAAAGTTCTGGTTATCCAATTCAAGCTAAACAAGATGGATGGCCAATACCAAAAAGATTAATTTACCTAAAGCCCTACAATCCCACCGGTGCAATTTGAGTAACTTTTTAAGCATCAGATGATAAGCCTGTCTGAGTGATATGTCACACTAAGTGAGAACAAGATTGGTTTGGTAGCAGTAAGATAAATCTGACAAACCATGGTATTTCAATTTCAAAAGTTGGCACAGTGCTAGTATGAGTAGTATTTCATATTGGCAATGTTCCAACATCTAATATTTTTTGTTTAGGTGCCTAGATTGGGGCATTTGTTCACCAGAAATTGTGCCTGCAAAAGTATGGAAGAATAGATATCAACAGTGAAACAGAGGTCGATGCTGACCTGAGGCTCTAGCCCCACATCCAGTAGCAGCATTAGCTTCACCTCCTCCTCCTTCTCCAACAGCAAGTCCTGCACAACCTGGTAGGAACCTTCCTCCAGGAATGGCCACCCAGTAGCACCGCCATGGACCTAATCCCCACAGTAAACAGTTTACAATTCACATCAGTGATTAAATCGAGATCTACGCACAGCAACGAAGGGGAAGGAGGAGAGACATGGTTGTGCTCACCTAGCCGTGGCCTGAGCAGACGCCACCGCGAGACCCCGGCCCAAGACGCCAGCGCTGCTGCAGCTGGGCCCAGCAATGCGCCCGCCGCGCAAGCCGCCGCAAGCTCCCGACCCGCCTGGTCGGCAAGCTACCGTCGAGCGAACGCGAGCTGGCAACACCCGAGCCCGAACCAATGCGCCAAGCCGCTAGAAGGGGCAGCGCCACCCGCAGCAATCGCAGTCAGCCCGGCCATCTCGTGCGGCCGTCCTGCCAGGCAAGGCACCGCACAGCAATGGTTCGTGGCAGATCTGGTGGTCCACAACCCGAATCTGGTCTACTGCCGAGGAGATCTGCAACGCCGACGCCAGCAACCAACTTCATGGCTAGAGCAACCACCAGCCCACCGTACGACAAGGCAAGCACCAGAGGAGAGGGAAGGAAGAAGAGGCGAGGTGAGCCGGCGGCGGCTGCTGCCGCCGACGGGGCCGAGTGGGAGAGAGAGAGGAGAGGAGATGGCGCGTTGTGCGAGATGGGGTCGAGAGGGGCGAGACTGGTGGGAGAGAGATGGAGTGGAGGGAGGTGGGGCGAGCGGACGTGAGGCTGTGCGGACTTAATCGAATTGAATCAAATTTTCAGGTCCGGACCTACGATTGGACTAACGAGCATCGTT
Organism: Cenchrus fungigraminus; assembly: GCA_036936925.1. Classification (NCBI taxonomy): domain Eukaryota; kingdom Viridiplantae; phylum Streptophyta; class Magnoliopsida; order Poales; family Poaceae; genus Cenchrus; species Cenchrus fungigraminus. The sequence continues at coordinate 117,121,329 of CM072774.1, read as the reverse complement.
AAAGTCCGTTACATGCCAACATTGGTAACTGGCTTTGATATTGCCCACTACCATTGTAACATATTGGTAATAGGCATCATTACTGTTGAGATTAGACTGCGATCTCAAGGCTTTGTTGGTAATGGGATATAATAGTCTGTTACCTTTAAGATTTATAGTAATAGATTTTATGGCCTCGTTACCAATGTTGTATTACATATTTGAGGTTTTCACGTAGTGTTCTGCGGTTTATTGTTTTAACCCATGGTTTTTTCTCAAAGGTTGAGCATTAATAGTTAAATTTGAAAAAACCTTTAGGGGTAAACATATCCCATGGAACATTCCTGACAAAAGAATAACACACCATCGGCTACTTAGAGCATCTCTAATAGTCTCTGCAAAATAAGTTGGCAAGCTAAAAGTACAACAAAATTGTATAAAAATGAGATCCGAGAGCCTTTTTAAAATCCTCTCCTAGCTATTTCAGTTTTGTATCCAGCCCTCTCTGCTAGCTATCTTTGAAGAGGTAGTTTTGTTTCCAGCCCTCTCTGCTAGCTATCTTTGAAGAGGGGACGGGGCTCGCGCGGCGCGCACCCTGCTTTTGCACTCTTGCTTTATGGTGTGGATTTTTTGTGGTCTCCATACAAATGATGTGCGAGAGCAGCAGACCAGTTGTTGCTACAGCCATTCATCAGGCTTGCAAGCGATGTGATGTGATGTGTGTGCTGTCGGTCAGTCTCCAGTCTCTGCTCTATCTCTCTCTGTCGGTGAATCGGCGAAGTGATGTGTGTCTTGCAGACGTGCGGTACGCGCAGGTCTTGAAGTAAAGGGTAACCTATGCCCTGGTAAAAGATGTAGGAGTAACCTATTAGCTAGATCGATCGTTTATGCATACTACCTAATCTATCATGTGTTTGTGTACATCATCGCTACTACCTACTACCTCAGTTTTCAGAGAATCCAGTTTTAGAGAGTTTGTTGGTTTACTCCTCGTTTTAGAAAGCATTTTATTTTTTAGCTAGCCTATTAATCTCTAAATTTACCTAGGATTATTACTAGTCTCTTGAAAATGCTCTTAGTAGCAAAGTTCTAAATCTCCGGCTATAGCTGTCGTTATAGCCCGAGATAGCGGCTGGGCCGGGTAGCAGCTAGGATGAGTCCACTTTTAGCGCTATGGTTTAGCTGCCGCTAATAGTGGTGCTTACTGCTTAGCCCGCGGTATAAAATGGGCCTTCATTTAGCGGGAGCTAAATATTTTGGCCCAAAATATCACTCGTGCATAATTAATTACTATGTTAATAGCTGGTTAATTAGTGTATGCTTGTGTGGATGATAAAACTAAAGCAAAATTGCGAAAATTTTGAATTGGCAAATATCCAATCCCTTTGATTTTCGCTTCCGTTCCAACACTTGACTAGGGAATTGAAGGCAGTCGAGGACGAACCGGAGGGTGGTTGCGTCTCTTGGATTGTCCATGTACTATGGGTGCCGCCGCCGTTGCTTGGTCGTCCTATTTTTGGTCTGCAGCGGGTGGAGATGACCACGATTTTTGAGAATCCTAGTCAGACTCTGCAATGAAAGTTTGCGTTTGTGATCGACTCTTATTTGTAACGAAAATAAACAGAATCTCTGTAGGCAAACGCAAAAACAGACACATCTGCATCTGCATATGCATCACGAATTGACGGATCGATCCGATCCAGTAGGGAAGTCCATGGAAGTCCAGGCGGCGCAACCTACCTCGTCTTCGTCGTCCTCCGCCGGGGCCGGGTACCCACGATAGGTGATGCTGGAGGAACATACCAAGACCGAGGCCCAAGACGTCCTGCCCGACGCCAAAACAGTGGCGGCCGCGAGCACCAGCAACGGCCACCGGATCCAAGTCTCCCTCGGCGTCGCGGAGCCTCCGGCGACGTCGGCCTTACACATCGAGCTCCCTGAAGGTGTGTACACAAAGTATGTTGTCGTCGTCTCTGCTGACGGTGACTCGTTGCTCCTCCAGGTCAATCTAGATCAAAGGTGTTTTGAATCCGACAACACTCTTGACCACTTGGTCTACAACGCCGGAGCCACCGCCGCCAACCCCACACGGTCACCGTCATTGTCACTGCTCCCGTCTTACACTCGCACATGCCCCACAATTCAATACCTATCAACTGATACCACCGGCATCCTGCGCCGCCGCGGTGATGGCGAGATCGTGGTGGCGGAGCTCCACATGGCTGAGGTGGGCAGTGTCACGCTGGAGACTAATAAGGCAGCGGAGCTCTACATGTTCCGGTCTGGCGAGTGGAGCATCAGGCGTCCGCGGATCTGCTCATCCGTTGCCGGCAGCGACGACAGGACACTGTGCTGGGTCGACTTATCAGGTGGCGTCCTGTTCGAGGAGAGCCCCTTGTTGTGCTATCTACCACTCCCAAAGGTTCCCTTGTTCGGTCGGAAAGCAAACCGGAGCTTGCGCGTTGCCGCCAGTGGCGTGCTGAAGTACGCATCAACATCTTCACCCGCTGCTGTTGCGGTAGTGCCGGTGCCTCGAAATGCACTACTGCATAAACGATTTCTAAGAGCATCTTTTTTTTCTGGGAGCAGGTAGAATTACCGCCCGATCTAACAAAAAAAAGCACGATAATGTAGCTAAATGCTCGATCCGGGAGAAGCTTTTCCAGGTGCGGGTGACACCAATAGCACCCATTTCTTGGTGCGGGTGACGCCATCAGCCGCACTCGGCATTAGCATTTCCGGATTCGGATGACGGCGTCACCCGCACCTGGAAAAACTTCTCCAGGTGCCGGTGACACTGTCACCCGCCCTTGAAATGGTTTAAGCAGTTTTTTTCAGAAAGACTATTTTTAGCATGTCAGACCACGGGCACCAGTTTCTCCATCAAAGTCAGATCGATCGAGGCCGCCAGGCTTTCGGATTTTCTCTGACCCCTCCACCGCCAAGCCACCATCGCACGGATCCTCTCTCTCCCCAGCCGCCGCCTCAGCCGCCGTCAGGTCCGGCCCTAGCTCGCCGTGCCGTGCCACACCGCCGACCTCCACGCGCCGCCGCACCAAGGCCGGCCGACCGGGCCAATCGCGCCGGCGGCACCTCCCTCTCCGCGCGTAGGCCGCCCTCCAAGTGTGGCCTACCGTACGTCTCGTTCGCGCCTCGATCCTCCTCTCCAAGTGACATCGTATGCGTAACTATATTTTCTCTATTTTTTTAAAACTTTTATTTTTTGTCCAGATATTATTTTTGTTATGCACTATTATTAAATTTTGTAGGATAAAATGTCGTGATATTGTTGTCCGGTCCATATATTATTTTAGTTATGCAGTAACTATTAAATTTTGTAGGATAAAAAGCAGATATTGTTGTCCGTATATTATTTTAGTTATGCACAAATTATTAAATTTTGTAGGATAAAAACGTCGATACGTCGCCGGTACAGAGGTCCCCTGAACCCCTGCCAGCACCCCCAACGCAGCCTATTGGTGCTTCCTTCCCTGTCGGTCACGAACCTGTGCTCATTACCCAAGTTGAATTACGCCGGAACGTGGTATGTAGTTAGATATTCTAATTTTGAATTTATAATTCGTTGTTATAAGTGTGTGTCTCCTCGTCAAATGCTTGAAATTAAAGCATCCCTCAATCACATTTTTCCTGACCGTGGATTGCAGATCCGGTGGTGTATTTCTGTCCTAAAAAGAATTGATAGATATTTCCTTTGTCATCAATCACTTTTTCTGTTTTGTCTGGGGTAGATCTGTTGGTGGTTGTTTTGAGCAAAAGTGATTGAGATTTGAACTGATCTCAATCACTTTCCAAAACAGCTAGCACAGTGAACCCGTTTGGGGTCCTTATTCCTACGGTCGGGTCCTTTTTGCAACCAGGTCTGCCATATGATTCGCACGCCAGTTACTGCTCCAGTGAGACCCCATAGCTAATTTGGGCTCCATTTTTTCAGCTCTGCATCTTTTTACCTATGTTTTTAAAGATCCAGTTCCAACGAACTTCGGGGGTGATTCAAAAAATGAACTTTGGGGGGAGGATAAAATACAGATGGACCTCTGCCTAACCCCTGAAGTGATGTACAACAGAAAAAAGCAAACCTCTCAGCAAGGAAAGAAATGCAAATGAAAAATCGTGTGAGAAAAAGCAAGCTGAGGCAGAGATGGGGAGCAGTGTTTCCATAGGTCAGGTTGCTCCATGCCTGCTCTTTGCATGTGCCTGTTTGATTTCCTTGTGAGATCCATTTCCTCATAGATTTCCTATTGAAAAAGAAAAGCACCTGCAGATTAGCATTCACGAATGCCAAACAAAAACGCACATAGGGTAATTTTGTGTAGGGATAAAAATACTCTGTAAAAACAGAATTTTTGAATGAGATATAAGATGAAAAGTATAGATTAAAAAAGATGCTCGGATGATATGAAACAAGACAATATGTGTGAAACAAATGTGTTTGAATAACTATAAACCATGCTGATGTGCTAGAATAAAAAAAACTTAACACATATTCCTATAGTTTTTTTTTTGCACGATGGAACCAAAAATAAAAGATAGGTTAGTATGCAATGCTGGAAATAGACAAATGTCAAAAGTTGGTTTGTGTAAATAATTATGAATGTCAAAAAAGGTTTATTTGTGTAAGTTATTATGGCTTACGTTTGTGAAAAACTCAAAAAAAACTAGAAAATGCTATCAATGATTTGAGATTTATTTTACATGCTTTTTTTGTTGAAGCTACTAAAATATTTGGCCAGATTAGCCCAATGTTGATTCAAACTGAACATGGTTGATTCAAATATTAACTAACTGGCTTCTCTTAGTTCCTTTTTAAATGATGACTCAAGAACAACATTGTTGCCTCTATTACATGTATGAAACACGTCATGTTTGGCATGGGAAAAAACATGTCTTAGAAAACATTGATGTATAAGAAGAAATGATGAATATTTCAACAGAAAAGAAGGGTGGTATAGCACAAGAGTATGAGAAATTGTAAATATCAACTAGAAAAATGCAAATGTACATAAACACAAAAAATATACAGCTACAAGAACTGTGTTGGTTTTTTAGTTCCTGAAGACTTAAATCCTCATCTTCTGAAAATACATGTAGTTGAAGATAACTGTGACATAAGGACAGACATACACTAAGAGCAAACTTTGGAGAAAAGATGTTGGAAACTCCAAGTGAAAAAATATATACTGGCAAAAAGGAAAATAGGTAAATCCGTAGACATACCTACCATAGGGAAAAGCCTGCAATGGTGCCGGCATACCTGCCATAGGGAAATGACTGCAATGGTGCCTGGTTTTGCCCAACCTTGAGTGCATATGGAGAGAAATGTAGCTAAGAGAATACAAACTTTATTAAAAAAACATGACTATTTCTGAAAAAAAACATTTCTCTAACTTGATAGTTTATCAAATCTGGAGAAGGTAACGCAAATCTCTCATAGGGAAATGACTGCAATGGTGCCTGGTTTTGTCAACCTTGAGTGCATATGGAGAGAAATGTAGCTGAGAGAATACAAAGTTTATTAAAAAAACATGACTATTTCTGGAAAAAAAACATTTCTCTAACTTGATAGTTTATCAAATCTGGAGAAGGTAACGCAAATCTCTCTAGTGCCATCGTGTTCGTCGAATCACTATTGTTACTAATTATATTGGAGTGCAGTCATGCCATGAGAAGATAGCTAATCAGTGCTGTATATTTGCTAGGCACACAAATGAAAGACAATTTCACTGACGGGCCTAAAGCCTCATAGATAGCCCAGGAGCTCACGCTTAGAACACACACACACACACACACGAATACAAAGTGGTTTGGTGCTGCAATTTAATCATAGGAACAAAAAGAAAACACCACTTAACAGGAGTAGCTCTGATTAAAAAACATCTATTTGAAAGCAAAATTCAGTATTTCAGCCGTATGATGAAATCAAAACTCCAAGGGACCTTGCAGGTCCTATCATCTACTAGCTAGGGTTGTGAGAGTATGCACTTAAAAAACACTTTAAAGAGTACATTTATTGCCGCATTCAAACACTTAACCATGTAAAAAACAATAAATGAACCAGTGAACTAGTCTAGTTCACTAGTAACAATGCAACTAAGAATACCACTGAAAAATGAGACACTAGAAAGTTGAGGGATGAGTTGATATAATGAAAAATTCACATCTCTAAAATTTGATCTCTGAGATTGACATAAAGAAAAAATGACCCATAATGTCTAGATGAGAAATTTCTCAACCATTCCTCTAAAAAAAACTACCTGATGATAGATGCGAGCAAATAAGCACAAGAGAGAGTGGTGAATCCTAGGCTATGTCTGTAAACCAATCACATCTCAGTTATCTCAATCATTTTTAAAATACCCCACCGCATAATTTTAGTACAAATTATTTGGGATTTTCTATTTAAACTTGGTAGCCACAAATCATCTAAAAATCTAACACTCTCTTGTGAAATTTCAAAAAAACCACAAACTAAAAAAGGTGAAGAAAAAAGTGGAAGAAAAGGTAAATACTTTTTGTTGTGAAGAAAACACATACAGCCAGCCCGCCAGCTAAACTCCAAAAAGCAAACAAATGGAAGAAAAGGTGAAGAAGGTAAAAACATACTTCTTTCTTGGAACAGCCTGTGATAATGAAATGTGTACCAAAAGAGTATAGAAGGAAATTAGGTAAATTCTGAAACCAAACTGCCATAGGGAAAAGCCTGTAACGCCGCCCGCTTTTACCCAATAATGAATCCATTCTGAAAATGAAACTAGAGGTACTAATTATGTACAAATTCTATGCCCTCAAACATAAGTGCATGATCATGTAAAAAAATTTGCAACATAACAACAGGAGAGCAAAGTACTCTTGCTTTCATATATATACACTCGGTTTAATATCATACTATGTATATAGCTACATTCAAGTGCTCAAGGAATCTAAGAAAAAGAAAATATTAAGAAACACAGACACAGACAAAGACACAATGAATAGCTGACAATAAAAGGTTTCTTAAAAAAACATGAGTAATTTTTGAAAAACACACGTTAGTTTTTGTGATGTATCCTGGACATCTAGGCATGTCCCCAACACCATGGGGTCCTGGCTACGTCTTGTAGCTTAAAAAAAATCAGATTCCTTTGTTGACAGAAAAGGGAGAAGGCATAAAAATTAGAGGAATCTAGCATATCTTAAAAGAAAATCTGCGTACATTTGAAATAAAACACAAAGATAACATAAAGAAAAATGAACACAGAAGGGAGTAGTTCTTCACCTGAATTCTTGTGATCCCTTAAAATTCATGGCTGCAAAATCAACAAAACAAAAAAAAATGAGAGAAATTCAGACAGAGGGGGAAGAACAATAAGAGATTTCTTAGAATGATAAAAAAAGATGTGGTAAGAAATGAGATTTCTGGACAATTTTATGAACATCATACCTCTCTTTTGAAATAGTACTGCAAACAGTAAGTTTCAAACTACCTGATCCTAGCACATGGGGGATAAATTGACTACCTGATCTTACAAAATAATAAGTTATGTTTCAAATTTAGGTTGTCATTAGCATGACACAATATCCATTTGTCTTCAATTAACGAGTATGCAGAAACATAAAACACAAAGGGGTGGTTCATCCTTGGTCAAAAATCTGCATCTCCTCTAGTAGATCAATCAAAAGCCACAAATAATGAGTCAGGTTATAGCACTGTAGAAAAAAGTTATATGTACAATTTTTGTGTTGACAACAAAGTTATTACAGATAAAATGTTACATGTCAATTAATTTTGGAGTGACAACAAAGTTACATATAAAATTGTGTATATTTGGTCTATAATTCTAACATTGGAAGCAATAGTAGAGTTGTACTAAAGCAAGCAAGGAAAATATGAGCTAAAACTGAGCAATTGATTAATTACACACATAGAGGGAGGGAGGGAGGGACCTACTAAACAGCTATGGTGATAAAAGATAACATAAGAAGGGTCATAAATAATTTTTTTTTCTCGAATATGCAGGAGAGCTGCATATCATTGCATTAATAGAAGGAGAGATGGCCAAAATAGCCTACACACACGACACCCACACAAACCACTTCCACACACACACACACACACACACACACACACACACACACACACACGCACACCAAACACCAACAACAGACACGAAACACAAAGCACACAGACAGGGAGAGAGCTATCCTCTAGCTCCTCGACCCCCCACATGACCAGATCGGCACACACCCAAGAATCAGTGCAGTAGCCTAGTTGCGACCAAGGCACCAAGCCCTTTTGCCCCTGCAAGCACCCAAAACTCAGCCTCCTCCTGAGCCAAAATCAGTGTCCTGCTGATTCTAGGATCCTTCCCATTGAAAACCGCATCGTTCCTTGTCTTCCAAATACTCCATGCCCCCAATGCGACCAAAGTGTTGAAACCCTTCCGAAGACTAGTGGGCAGACTATCACTGGATTGTCGCCACCATGTGTAGAAGTCCAGTGTATCCACTTGGGGCAGAAAAACTTGCAGGCCAAAAAAGGAGCATAACTCAAACCAAAAATGCCGGGCAAAAACACAGGCTGCAAGCAGATGGTTGATCATCTCGTCTTCCTGATCACAAAGAGGGCAGCGCTCAGGATGAGGGAGGCCTCTTTGATCGAGCCTATCTGCTGTCCAACAGCGGTTATGCGCAACCAGCCAAAGGAAAAATTTACATTTCCTCGGAGCCCATGTTTCCCAGATTAGATCACAAGGCTGAAAAAGAATCGACCCATTGAATAGGGCCTCATAGGCTGATTTTGTGGAAAACTGACCTGATGTTTCAAACCGCCATATGTGTGCATCCTCCACCTCAGGTTGCAACACCACATCCTGCACCAGCTCCCAAATATCAAGATACTCAGAAAGAACGGCCACCGAGTAATGTCCCTGGATGTCCTCAATCCACCGGTTAGCAGTTAAGGCCTCAAGCACAGTCCTTTTGTTAGCTCTTCTCTTTGTAACACAGGCAATTAAGTTTGGTGCCAAATCCCCAATGGAGCAGCCATTTAACCATTTATCCGTCCAGAATTTTGTATTAGCCACATTTCCAACCACCGATCACAGAGCGATGTGGAATAAGGATTTGGCGCTGCTGTGAACAGGGATAGCAAGGGTGCTCCACGGCCTATCTGGTTCAGTTTTCCTCAGCCAAAGCCATCGCACTCTTAGGGCCAAAGTAAATCGCTGCAGGTCTAAAATGCCCAGGCCTCCAAGCTCTCTCGACCTGCAGACTTTTGGCCATGCTATCAAGCAATGACCTCCATTTGCCTCTTTCCTTCCTCGCCATAGGAAATTCCGCCGTAGCTTGTCAATGGCTTTCAAGCACCACGGTGGCAGGTCTATGGCAGTAGCGACATACGTTAGCATCGCCGTGAGGACGTGCTGAACCAGAATGGCTCTCCCCGCCCTGTTGATCAAATCGGCTTTCCATCCCGGGAGCCTATCTGCAATTTTGGTGATAAGTGGCTGCAGCTGAGCCCGTGTCAGTTTCTTGATTGAAAGGGGAAGGCCGAGATACTTGCAAGGGAAATCCTGGACCTCGCATGGAAGATGTGAGTGCACCATCATCAGATCCTCCTCTGAACATTGAATGGGCATGACGCTACTTTTTTGGATGTTGGTCTTGAGGCCAGTAGCCGCCCCAAAGAGCCGAAGTATATCCTTCACCATGAATAAATCAGAAGCGACCGGGCGGAGGAACAAAACCACATCATCCGCATACAGTGAAACCCGATGGTGAATATTCTGTGTTGCCAGTGGCTGAAGCAGACCTTCACTGTTGGCCCTCTCCACCAAGCTATTGAACACATCCATGACAAGGATAAAGAGCATGGGGGATAAAGGATCCCCCTGTCTTAGTCCTCGTCGATGGAATAGGGTCTCACCAGGGATCCCATTAAGAAGGACCCGAGTAGAAGAGGAGCTCAAGAGACCACTGATTAAATCCCGACATCTAGTCCCAAACCCCCTTTTTTGCAAGATCTCCAATAAAAATGGCCAAGAGACGGAATCGAATGCTTTAGATATGTCAAGCTTCACAAGGATGCGGGGCTGTTTCTGTTGGTGCAGATACTTAGCAGTCTGCTGCACCAGAACAAAATTATCATGGATGCACCGGCCTCTGATAAAAGCACTCTGGCTGGCAGCCACCATATCATTGAGTTTGGCCGCCAAACGGGTAGCAATGAGTTTAGTGACCAACTTGGCGAAGCTATGAGTAAGGCTGATTGGCCTAAAATCCTTGACCATCATGGCATCTTCCTTTTTGGGCAAAAGGGTCAAAAGGGCTGTGTTGAGGAGCTGCAAATTCCGGAAATTTCCCCCCTGCACCGCAGCCAATGCCGCCATCACTTCAGGCTTAATAATGGGCCAACACATCTTATAAAAACAACCTGTATAGCCGTCAGGTCCTGGTGCTTTATCAGAGGGTAGATGTTTAATGGTGTTCCATACCTCCTCTTCACTAAAAGGCATCTCCAAGTCAGATAGATCATGCTGAGTGAGCTCTAGATTATCCAAATTAATAGAGATTTCCCTCTGCTCACAGGTACCCAGGAAGTTCTCATAGAAAGAGAAAATTTCAGCGGCTTTGTCCTCATGACTGGTGAGTATCTGATCTCCTGAAACTAGCTTTGCAATGAAGTTTTTTCTCTTCCTATGGCGTGCTTGAGAATGAAACAGGGATGTGTTTGCATCCCCATCCTTAAGCCATCCAATTCTTGATCTAATGCGAGCCATTGTCCTCTGTAGGGAACACAGAGCCAGGGAATGCTTTTTCAAGGACAGCAGCAACCATTGTTCACTATCAGATAATTGCCGGCCATCTTGGGCAATTTCCAGCTGGTGTATAATTTCCTTGGCCAAGGCAAGCTGTGTCCTTATATGGCCGAGTTTCTTCTGGCTCCAACTTTGCAGAGCTTTAGTGAGAGCCTTGAACTTCATGGACCGAGTTTCTAATGGGCAGTGCCTCGCTTCCACAGAATGCCAAGCTGCAGCGACCACATCCTGGAAACCATCAAGCCGGGGCCAGAAGGATTCAAAATGAAATCTGCCTTTCCCAGGCAACAGATTGCCTAGGCCCAAGATGAGGGGGCAATGATCAGAATCCATGGTAGCTGAACTTTGTAAAAGACAGTTGGGGAAAACATTCTCCCATTCCACATTACAGAAAACTCTGTCAAGCTTACTCAGAGTTGGTGAAATCCCACCTCCTGTCCACGTAAATTTGCGACCTGTAAGGGGTAATTCCTTAAGTGCCAGATCATCCAGCGCTTGCCGAAACCGGCCCATCATTGCACGGTTCAGGTTTGCGTTGTTTTTGTCTTCCTCGCGATAAATCAGATTGAAATCACCCATTACCACCCAAGGGCCAATACATGTTGCACGAATATCTCTTAGCTCTTGTAAGAACTGAATCTTCTCATCATTTCCTTGTGGCCCATAAACACAAGTAAGCCACCAAGGGTCACTATCAGCCGGTTGGAACTGCACAGAAGCACTAAAAACATCCACACGGGTGGCAAGAGCAGGCCCCAGATCATGCTTCCATGCCATAAGAATGCCGCCACTAGCACCAACTGAAGGAACAAAAATATGGTGGCTGAAGGACGATCCCAACGCTGATAGCACCACACCCACATGTATGTGTTCCATCTTTGTTTCCTGAAGGCAGACGATGTCCTCCTTATTAGCTTCGACTAAACAGCGCACCGAGTCTTGACGGGCCACCGAGTTCAACCCGCGCACATTCCAAATCAAAATCTTGGAGGGATCCATTAAAAAACATTTGGGAAAACACGACCCAATGCAAGCCTAGTACAGCACGGTAGTACTAAAGCTCCTAAGCCCCTCGGGCACAGTCCACCCAAAAAGTGCCGCCAGCGCTTGGATATGAGAATCTGAGAGTGGTTGCCCAAAAAGCTTAGCGTAATCATTCACGATCTTCTGATCTATATGTTCCTGGTCCATAGCAATGCCGAGAGATCGTATAACCGACTTGCGTGCTCCTGAAACATCAGGAATACCAGCAAATTCCGCGTCCAAACCTGCAGTTCTTCGGCTTCTCCTGGGAGCTGATGTGGGTGGAGGCACCCTGGGGCGTCTCTTTCTGACAGGAGGAGGAAGCGCCATCAGCCCGTCTGTTTGCTTGGTGAGCTTGTCGAAGAAAGCTTTCCTGTTCGAGGTTTCGGAGTCCTGATCCAGAGGTACGTTGGTTGATTGAACGTCATTCCGCGGTGGTGGAGGGGAAAAGGGAGTCACAACAGCAGCAGCAGCCTGCGGTTGAGATGTAGCATCCGGTGGTGATGAAGGTCGTGGGCGCCGCTTGCGTCTGTAGTAGAACTTGTACCCTCCAGCCATCACGCCGGTTTGAGCCGAGGCCGCCGTCGTTTCCACGAACACAAGGGCCTCAAGAGCCTGCGGTCATAAATAAATCAGGAGGTACTTATTTCTGGTTTCTTTTAATTGCCACTGAGATGACATCATCTCTTTGAAGATAATTCCACATTTGCATGCCCTATAATCAGGTAAACATCTACATAGCTTACTCGCTCTCAACTAAACTAGCACAGGAAAATAAAGCCAATCAATCCCAGATCTACCAAACAACTACACTAAAAGAGGGGGGGGGGGGGTCTTCCCATAGAACATGTACAAATTTATCTCTTTCACACATCATACTAAAAAAGTAACTACATGAAAACTAATAAAATGAACATAGCACACAAATGTGTAATTTAGTTAAAAGTACACTAATCTTTTTCTAAAAGTACTCGACTTGTAAGATAGCACAAATAGCGACTGACCATATGTTGCCTGTCAGACCATGCCCACCTCGCTGACTTTAGGGCTGTGACTGCTACTCACCTGACAACCCCAGCTCCTATCCTGTTCTCCATCCATTCGTCGGCCACCTGAAAATTCACAATCAACAAATGAAGTGCAATCTACAACGATTGTGTTGCTTCTCAAAAACTTAAAAACCAGGGTCCCGGTATAAACTGGGTAGGTATAAAGCTTACTGCTATGTCTACTATTTTAGCATTAAAGAAAGAGTTTATAGTGCTATGATATACTCTTAAATTCAAATAAAAAGCACACAGAATGGATGCAAATGCATGAAGAAATCAAGTTTGGATTGTTGTATTGTGGCTTAAATATATGGCTTCTCTCCAATTGAACAAAACAGTTATCTGCTTATATAATTACATTTCCTGATTATGTATAGTATATTTCTGATCAATTCAACATGATAATGGGAATTATTGTAGTACAATAACCAGATTTCTCAGCTAGAAAATATGGGGCGTTTTAGTGAAGTAACATTAATAGCATGAGTATAAAGAAAGCTAATATAAGCAGATCCCCAGGTGCAAAAAATGACAGAGCATAGGTTGAGTGTGTGAGTGATGTCGTGCAACTAATTTACACACTAAATCTATAAAAGACACACATTATGTGGTTTATGTATGACTGTCCTTGATTCTAGTAGATCAAAACTGTCCAAAAAGGCCGACAACAAAAACTAATAATCGAATCCCACGTATTGGACTGAAGAAACCATCGGATTACCAGCTTAGTTTCTGAAAAAAAACAAGGAACAACACCTGTGAGCAGGTGCATCTGACCTCCTCAGCACCCTAATCCCTGCGCAGAATCGAATTGGGTCTACACACTCCCTACCTCCCCTGTATTGACTCTTGCCATAACACAGACACTGAATCGAAACACAGATTGCCGCCCCACAGAAATGAGCATATCCTCGTCTGGTTCTGCAACACAGATCAAACCCTATGGTGGGTGTGGTGTGGGGATGGATCTCAGCAAAGGTGTCTATGTGCGGGGGAGGGGGGGGTACCACAAGATGGTGCTGACGCCGACAAACCACCGCCTCCACCGTGCCGATGAACCACGGCCGGCGAGGACACCGAAAATCATTGCACGATGCCGTCGCCAGTGAGGACAGAACAAAATAAAGCTGATGTCGATGTATTCCTACCCCCCTGCGCTGCACCTTCTTCTCCCCCACGCCGCCCCCGAATGGCCGAATCGCTTCTCTCTGGCAAGGCACCGGGACGGGAAGAGTGAAATGGTACAAAGCTTCCAGAGAAAAGTCTGTTCACTTCCTCTTACCGGGTCTCAACTTAAAAATCTGATACGCCGGAGGTTGGGTGTCCTATCGGGCACGCAACAATGCAGGAGCGAGCCCGCAAAAAAAAAAAACCGTACGATGGTCATCCGAGGGCTGTAGGAAAAATCGATTGAGATGAAGCTAAAACTCAAGCATTTGAGGTCTAGCAAATCTGTAACAATATTTAGTATTAGTATTATTATGAAGATGGTTTCACCAATCTAATGGTTAGAACAAGTTATATATAACGTGACTAGACAAGCTCCTGTGGTGGTTCATTCACAAACGAGTCTGACACGAGGAAGCTATATAGTTTCTCTAGCAATTAATTGTACTGGCATGTAAGAGCAAAGACGTGGTGAAATATTTATTATCCATCTCAATTCTTTCGCTGCACAACAGCTGCATGTTGCCGCTTCCGATGTCTTGAGGAAGGCACTTATCCAAATAGAAGGTGAAACAAGACATGTGTTCCTAGACTACAGTTACTGGAAGATTAAAGCCTTAGAACATAACAATCTGACCGTCACTGAAATGCCTAAACGGATATCACCATCATATTAATCGTCCATTGTATGTAACTAAAACTTACTCTTTATTTTCTGAATTTTTTTTCTGATGAACAATCAATTTGTATACTAACACGTTTCTTGGTTGCCACTTGAATCAAAGATGCACTGTATAATAGTTTCATGCACACTGATGAAGGTATGCATGAGGTCTTACGTCAAGTACTACAAAACATTGCATGGGCATTCACAACACCGCACCCAGGTCCAGTACGCGGCGGTTGGCAAGCTGACATTACCCTATCATCATCCACGAATTCGGTGCGAATATTTGGAGAAACATTCGTGACGCCCTACATGGCTAGGGATAGTGCATACATATATGCACTAGATTATAATGATAGGTACTTAGGAATCAACATTATCGATATTAATCATAGTTTGTACCTCGTGATGATTCACGGTCATGATGTGAACGATCCTAGATTTTAATTAAGCATCTAGGTAATTGAATTCTATTTTATGTATAATAATGCAAGATTATATATTTGTAATAATGCAAGACTATATATTTTTATTCTCGATGTGGGACCCGCCACATTGTTTTTATGCATTCTTTATGTGGGACCCACAATTTTTTAAATGCATTCTTCATGTGGGACCTACTACTTTCTTTGCATTCTCCATGTGCAGTGTGACCCTTTTGTAATTTTATACATTCTTTATTTTAGTACCCTATGTTGTTTTATGCAAAGTGGGACGTGGATGCCCAAGTTAATGTGGATGTGTTTGTGGATGTATGTTCTACATACTAACGTTTTCATTTCATCACATACGAATACAAACTTTATACCAAATTGTTGGTCTTCATGTGACATACAACTTTGCACCTGTGAAGTTTTTCATTTGAGATTATTTTGTAGCCCAAAAAAATATTTTGCAATAAAAAGGAAATAGGTGGAATTATTTGCAGTCACCCGCACTTGGAAATGATTTGCAGGTGTGGGTGACGCCATCACCCGCACCTGGAAATGATTTGCAAGTCTGGGTGACGCCATCACCCGCACCTGCAAATGCCTCCAACCATATAAGCGGCGTGCGTGGAGGAACATGGCCAAATTTTTTAGATCGACACGAGGGACGCCATTAGGCTGCCAAAATTTCCCACGCCGTCCTGTCTCCTCCCCGACTGGCCCGCCTCGCTACCGCCGTGTACTCACGCCGCCTTTCTCATCATCCCCATCCACCTCGCCGCCGTTGTGTACCCGCGCCCTCCTGTCTCCGTACGTCGCGCGTGTCCCCACCACCAACAAGCGTCGTCGTCTTCACACTCGACCCCGGCCTGCTTCTGAGTCTACACCGACAGCCGCCATCGCTGGTAAGCCCCCATCCTCCTCTCTCTAGATCTGCGCCCCGGACTCCTCTCTCTAAATCTACGTGCGCCTCCACGGATGCACCTCCCACCCACAGCAGCCGCGTGCGTGCCGCCGCGGCCGCTATAGCTCTTGGCCGTTCCTCCTCCCGATCCGATCCACACCAGCCCATGGTTGATTTTTCTATTTTTTGCATTTTATTCAATCTGTGTTATTTCATACATAACCTCTTTAATTAGTGCAATGTGATGTATATTATATGCAATATGAATAATTTCGATGTGTGCGCAATTACAATTTTCTGGATAGAGCTAACTATGTCAAGTGGACGTGGTGGTGGTGGTCACTGTGGCGGTCATGCCCGAGGCTGTGGTGGTGCCCGAGGCCATTGCGGTGCTGCAGACTTGGAGGACTCGTTGCCTCGTCGTTCAGGACTTCACTTCCATCACGAGATGACTTTGCCATTGGTGATCAATCACGTGGACCAGTAGCCAACGTGGTAACGAAATTTCCTAATTATCATACATTTTTTACTACACATGAAAATGTCTAAGTTTACATACAAACAATGTAGCTTATCAACAATATTAGCTGGCTCAGAGAGGTTGTCGACAAGATGTGTGGTACTCCCCTTGTAATTCAATCTGAGAAAGTTGGGAACATGATAGGACTGCATATATCTTTCTCTATACCTGCTCGAGGTGTACAAGATTACCTCTCGACTAGGGATGGCAATGGGGCTATCCCCGTCGGGTTTAGGCAGAACGTTCTGCCCCCCGACAGAACTAGATTCCCCCGCTCCCCGTCCCCGTTTAGCCGACGGGGGAAGATTTTTCCCCGTCCCCGTCCCCCGACGGGGATCACACACCCGACGGGGACTTCGACCCCGAAAATTCCCCGAAATCCACAACTGTTAAATCTTCCTCAATTCAAAATCTTACTTTGAAACATCAAGGATTATACAAGAACGAAACAGAAGAGCAAAATCAGACCAATCACAAATTCATAGACATCCCTGTACAGTTTGCTAGCGGCCTTCTCACTGAGCAAACAAATGAAAAAATGGGAACAATAATACACAAGAACTCACTGGTTGGAATGCAATCAAAGCTCATGGCGCAAAGCAAAGATAAAGAAAATGGAATCTTCCTGATGGACTCCCATGCGCCGTCATTCCTATATGGGGATGCAGGATTGCAGCATGAGCATTCATACCCCAGGCAGCCTCACGGGATTTGGAGGACGTGCGCGTGCGCCACAGACGGGATTTGGAGTCCGGCATGGGGAGGGGCTGAGGCCGTGGACGCGCGCGTGGCGTTGGCGAGGGAGGCGGGCTGGCGGCTGAGTACCTGGAGGAGACGGGGGGGGGGCAGGGAGAAGTGGATAAGGCGCTAGCTAGGGTTATGAGATTGCTAGACGGTCTTATACCAGTGTCGGGTTGGGCCAACATTCTCTTTCTGGGCTTCTTTTGCACGTATGCTTGGCCTGCACAGGTAAATTCAGGGTCCCCGACGGAGATCGGGGATGGGGAGGTAGGGAACATTCTCACCCCCGGTTCCCCCGACGGGGATGACTATTAGCCCGTTAAGCTCCCCGCGGGGAGTAAATTCACCCCATTTAGCTCCCCTAATAGAGGAAATCCCCATCGGGGATCGGGGATCGGGGCCCCATTGCCATCCCTACACTCGACACCAAAAGGCAAGCCATACCCTATGGTTCCAATTGTAGGAGTAGGCGACCAGCACTTATACTAGAGAGGACCGCCGTGGAGGCTTGTCTATCGGAGCTTCAGAATGTTGGGTCCTTAGTGTCGGACTTTTCGCATTTTAAAATAAAGCAAATTTTGGCTGGTGAAAGCAATGTGGTTTTGACTACTAAGAGGCTTTGCCGCAGCCTCCCTCAACATGATATGGTATAAGATATATCCTTATTATTCATTCTTAACTTTGTTTATGTTACATATTTTTAACATTGATCTGATAAGGTTAGTATGTCTCATCATCTTGTAGGATCTCTCTGGTTCAACCTATGCCTCAATGAGCTTTCATACGATTCTTAATCAAGTGGTGGAAAGAATTGGTTCGAATTACAATGGTGGAGAGCCGTTCTTCACCAGAGATTTGAAGCACCAAGCCAGTCTAATTTTCTACAGGCTAGAACAGCCCGAAGCTCCATTGTTCGATGTTTACAATGTTGTGTGTGACTTTCATTGGCAAGTGGAGGAGAGTGCACTCATACGGGCTCTAGCTTATTTTCATGAAGCTCTAGACTGGACCAATGGGGACATAAACTATATTCCGTATCTACAATTACGTGCCACAAGAATAGGATAAATGTGTAACGCATCGTATCACCCTTTCTTAATTAGCTATCTGGACTTGTATGAACTTATTAAGTACTGATCGATGTATCGAACTTGTAGTAGTATTATTGTTGTGTCGAGGGATGTACTCGAACACTCGTACTATTTCGTAGTCACTAATATATTCATGTTGAATTTGAATGGTTTATTAATTTGACAACCGCATTGTACAAATTTGGCACAAAAATTTTGGCGGAAACGTTTTGCCAGGGCGGGCTGCCGGCGTCACCCGCCCCCCAAAAGCATTACCAGGTGCGGCTGATAGCGTCAGCTGCACCTGGAAAGGTCTTTCCTAGTGCGAGTGACGCCATCACCGCATCTGGAAATGGCTTTCTAGGTGCGGGCCGTGTACCCGCTCCTAACAACTGCTATTTGTAGTTGCGAAAGCTAGGAGCGGGTGAGCCGTCCGCACCTAGAAATGCCATTCTACCTGCTTCTGGAAACTGTTTCTGTAGTAGGGATGCGAACGTTCTCACAATGCCTACACCATCCACACCTATACGTTGAGGATGGAGGACATGGAGTGGGTGATGGACGCCATGGTCGACGCCACCGAGCTCTGTGCGCTCAATGCTTACAAGGGTCTCCCACACGTCCCACTTGACTACCCCATGGTGTGCATGTACGAACCCCATGTAATCTGCTTCCTGCTGTGTGAGGGTCACCATGTCAGACGTGGTGACCAGACACAATGGTTGCTAATGGTCGACACAAGAAGCAAGATAATACAATCAGTGTCACTATACCCTGGAGGATGGTTGCCTGGAGGCGCTACAATCCCTAGCAGTATATCCAACTACTTGGATTTTTACCCAATTCTTCATAGTAGCTAGCGATGGTACATCGACAAGCCTATGCCAGACTAGTCAGATGAATTCGATGCTGCAATCTTCTTGCAAGTCGTTTGCAAAGTCTGTCGTGGAAGCGTCAGAGATCTTGGGGGGTACTTCAAGAGATTCCTAGCTATGGCTTGGATCGCGATGATATGCTGAAAGCATATAGCATTCTTAGCAGTGACAATGGCCTCCGATTAAGATCTCTTCTGGGGCTACCATTGAATTTGAGGAAGGATTGGTTGTTGATGGAGATTAAGGCTGGTGATGCTTGAACGGTTGGCTCGTTGGACAGGACAAGCTCGCAGCAGTATGTTTGATATAATCCAACAATTAAGTTGTGTGTGGTAGCAACAATTTGTGATTGAATTTGCTCCTATAATGTTTTTTGTCAGCACAACACTTTGTCAGTACAATAATTTGTTCTTGCGGTTTGTTGGCAATAATAAAATGCAATCAAAATTTAGAATTGAAACCATCAAGTACTGGGTTTATTCAATATTTTGCAGGAGTTGATTTTCGACTCAATTGCTCCCTGATGCCGTTTCGCATTCGTGCATATATAAGAAGTTAGCACATGATTTGTGCACGGACTTCATCATGGTTCATGACTGGATCCAAATCCTCAAATTCATTTTACAAATTAACCACTGTTGAAAATGTATATTTCTTTTGGAATAACTGATATATGATACCTGAGCATTCCTTCTCTTCCACAGAATTTACAATTGACATTTTTTAGATTAAGGGCAGTACAAATTTAATAGACATGGAGACCATTAAAAACTTTGCTAACAGCCTCAATCTTAGCTTCCTCAAGTGATATTTCGATCCTTCGAATTTTCTCCAAGCTCTTCAATGGTAAAGCTTTTGTAAACCCTTCGGCTATTTGATTTTGTGAAGATAATGAACCATATTTATTCAACCATACCCTTGCTAACACTCAACAAAAATGATCGCCATTCCCTATGAACTTTAATTCGTCATAGAAAGAAAAAAATGGATTATGTATGAAATACTTTGGTCCCATATTGTCACTCTAATGTAGTAGTTGACATAACAAAATTCCACTACTACATAAATTATCTTCACCACCTGCCTATTATCGCCAGTTTTAGCACAACCGACGTTTATACCTTTTCACCGCCAGTTCAGAGTAGGTGGGCATAGTGACCATTGGAGCTGGCGGTCATTGCATCCAAAATTTTTCCACACATCACATCGAATATTTGGACACATATATATAGTATTGAATGTAGATGAAAAGTAACTAATTGCGCAGATTGTGATAACTTTGAAAGATGAATTTTTTAAGCCTAATTAATTTGATAATATCTTGTTACAGTAAACATGTGCTAATGATGGGTTGATTAGGCTTAATAAATTCATCTCGCGGTTTCCAGAATAGTACTGTAATTAATATTTTTATTAGTATCCGAACACCACCTTCCAACATCCCATGAAACATCTGATATACCACACAAAATTTTTCGTCCCTGGATTTAAAAACACCCTTACTTCCTCTTAGCCATTTGTAAAAAAAAACTACTAGTAGTGCCTCTATTTCGAAACGTAGGTCTTTTTAGTATATACATAGATTTTGCTATGTATCTAGACAGAACCCTGTGCTTAGGTGCATAGAAAAATCAATATATCTAGAAAAACAAGAACGACCTATATTTTGGTAATGGAGGGAGTAGAAAATAGTGACATGATGGTTATATCCAGGTTTTCACTACTAGAAAATCGACCTTTGGTCCTGGGCCTCCAAGACGATTAGTACCAGTTATTTTTGCACCCGATACTAATAGGTGCATTAGTACCAGGTGGTAAGGTAGGAGCCCGGAGCGCCCTCGGTGACCCCCTTTAGTACCGGGTGTGGGCGACCCCGGATACTAAAGGCCTCCATTTTGTACCGGGTGTTCACATTACCCGGTACTAAATGGTCAGGCAACCATTAGTACCGGACCTTACTTGAGCCCGGTACCAAAGGAGGCACATTGATACCGTGCTGTACTCGACCCAGTACTGATGAGTTCGCCACCCACCGCAGCGTCAAGATCCACCGCCCCTTTATTTCCTCGCGCATACCTCTCTGGCTCTCTCTCTCTCATTCTTATGTCCCAGCTTTTTCCTTCTTCCTCACATCTCTCTCACTCTGTCTTTGTCTTAGGTGCTGGTGCCGGCCAGGAGTACTGTAGGCGGAGGCCTGCGTGTGGCCTGGAGGTGGCCTCTCTACAGTGGCGTGGGGGTAGGCAGCCTCCCTGCGGCTCGGTGCCAGCATGGCAGTGGTGTGGCGCGGGTGCTAGGCTGGCGCGACGACGGTGCGGGTGCCAGAGGCCGGTCACCGAGCTAGAGTTCCTCTCCTTCCCCTTTTTCACTTCTCTTTTCTCACTTATCTTGCACTGAATCTTTGAATGTTGATGTATTCTTGTGGATGTATTTTTGTGATTCTTGATGTGCTTGTTGTAAGATCTGTGATGCAATATATGATTGTGGATCTGTGAATGTGTGATTGTGAATACAAGATTGAGAATATGTGTGATTGTTAATATGTGTAAATTTGTGATTGAGAAGTAGTGGTAAAAAGAAAAAAGAAATGGAAAATAAAATGGGAAAAAACAAGAGAGACGGACGGGAACGGACGCGAGTACAGGGTGTCAGTGACACCCAGTACTAATGCCCCCTCCCCTTTAGTACCGATGTGGCAATACCAGTTCAACACCCGGTACTAAAGGGCGGTTGAGGCCCGGTACCGAAGGTCGTTTCTCCAGTAGTGTTTCTTGCTATAAAGAAGGATTATGTATTCACCAGCGAAAAAAGGATTGTCTACTAGTAATAAAAAAGGATGATATATACACTCGAGGGAAAATCAAGCCTCCCACTTCCGTCAAAAAAAAAAAATAAAGCGTCCCACACTCAATTTTTTTTCTTCCACCTTTTCCCTTCTCCTCAACCTCCAGCAAGGTCCAGCAAACTTTTTAGGGTTTGGGGTTTCGGCGGTTCATGTTATCTCTGTCCGGTGGACCTAGAGCTTTGGGGTGGCGGTTATGGTCGGGACGGCTGCAATGCTTGGCAGCGGCGCCGCCGTCCACCGGAGCGGTGGAGAGGACCTCCGGTTGGACTGTGGAGGGGCGGGGGCAAACACCGGCGACGAATTATCATGGTGGTGGTTGGGGCTTCTTGACACGAACGTCATCGAAGGAGCCTCAACGACTTGAACGGACGGCGAAGGAAGGAGGGAGGGGCAGTGAACGGTTGGCGGTCCTCGCCGGTGTCAGCGAGGCACGGGGCGGTGGCAGTTCGGGTGGCGGGTCTCGTGGCGTCGAGTGGATAAGATGCTAGGAGGTGGCAGGTAGAAGAAGATAATGAGGGAGGAGAAGCTTATCTCAGCAGTTTGTTTTAGATCCGATGGCTTAAAGATTGAGTGTACGAGGAGAGAGAAATGCTCGGCAATCCCATTAAAAATGTGGAAGGAATATGTATTGAAAGCTGAGCTAGTACTTCCACCCAAATGAATCGTGATGAAAATTAGAAAATCCCTGTTTACAAGTTGGAGTAAATCGAGGTTTCTTAGAGCAACTCCAAGAGACTCTTTATTTCACCTCCCTTAGCTAAAAAAAGAAAACGGACAAAAAATACCCATCAAACAGAAACGCTATCAGGCTCACCATTCTTCCGCGCTCGCTCGCCATCACCTCCCTCGCGCGCCCGTGGGTCTCTTTCCCGTGCAGATTTTGCCGCTCCCGCGCCCGCACCTCTCCTTCCCGCGCGTCTCCTTTCTCCCCCACAAAATCACCGCCGGGGGGGGGGGGGACCAAATCGCTGCCAAGTTCCATTGCGGGGTTACCAAATCGTCGCCGCCGCCTTCTTGCAGTATCAGCACCGCCATAGTTGCCAACTCGCCATGAGCTGGCCACGGCGTCCCCCCTGCTGTGCCGACCGCCGTCTTCTGCCACGATGTTGTGGCGTGGTCGTCTTCAAGGCGCCAGGTCCCGCTAGGGTTCGAGAATCCGGAGGCCAACGACATGAGTCCTGGTAAGGAAGTAATTTCTGGTGGGATGAGACGATGGATTGTTGATTGTTTTGGTTGTAGACCTTCTGATGGTACAGAAGGAATTTTTGGTGGGATTGTTGATTGTCTTCGTTTTAGACCATCTGTTGATTTCAATTATCCGTGAGACTAGATGGATGTCTTCTGCTATGTAGGCAAATCTACTTGTCTTTGTTTTACACATAGCAGTATTTTGTGTTGATTGAACATAATGTAGTTATTAACCTATAGCAGTAGCAGACATGCGCCCAACTTCGGTTGTAAAATGGAAATGTCAGGTGGGATGTGTGCTTCAGTCACCATTTAGCTCTAGATGCGTGGTTTTGAGTTTGTTCCCAGCAACTTTGCATACTAGCACTGAAATTGTCCCTTTTGTGAGAACAATGCAACAGGGATGATCATAGAGTATGCAGTAAAAATAGAATTGCCCATCAGAAAACCGAAACTTGTTTTAAACACAAACTGAAATTTATTTTTGATCCACCTGATATCAGAAACCTGTCTCCTTATTTTTTTACCTGGGAGAACAGAATACATAGCACTAGAGTTAAATCACCTAGTAAAGAAAACACCCTGTCTGCTTTGTTCTCATCTCCCACGCCAAAAGCAAATGGAAACTGGATAGTAGTTTCTTTTGTGAGGACAAAACATTTAGAGATAGGAATTCTTTTGTTCTCAAAAGAATTTTTAATCCACTCGAGAGCAAGAACTCGTCTTTCCATAATTATTTTTGTTTACCTCCACATGCCCAATGCAAGAAGGGGCTGTATATCAGATTCCTTGGTGAAACAAATTTTATCTGGGAGACAACAGAAATATAACAACTATGGCCTGAAAGATTCAGTGAGAGAGAATTTAATAGCAGCTATTTGCTAGGCTCTTTTATATCGACAGGTGAACTGAAATGCAAAGTGAGAGTTAAAAGTCAGATCGCAGGATTCATTTGCACTCTTATAAATGATATGTTAGCATTAATCTTGACTAGTTAGATTGCATAGGTTGCATTTGGCTAGGACGTGATCTGTTCACGGTGTGCCTGGTAGACACGTGCATGTCTCACATGCTTGCATGTAGATTAGTTTGTGCTAGCCCATGCGTAGATAGTTAGCTAGTTAGTTCGTGTGTGTGTGCACGTCTGTTAGGATTGCAGCAGCAAGAATGACCAGGAGTTAGTGGTTGGCGGCATCGGCGGAGGAGCACGACGGGCCACAGATCAACACTGGAAGACCGATTGTCACGGTGGAGTAGGAGCTCACGAACAGGAGAAAGGATGGGTGTTCAGGAAGCGTACGTGCGCAGGAAGATCGGTGTGGTGGGAGTCGTGTGGGCGCTACGTCGTTGCCGGAGCTAGCTCATCATGGGATTCGTTGCCGTTGCCGGAGGCACGCTGGTGGTGGCCGGCGGTGTGATGGCGTTGAGTGGTGGTGGAGCGGCGAGGTCACCGGCCTGTGCGTGGTTGCCAGACGCCAGTGGTTGTGCTGCTGTAGCGATCATGGCCTCATATGCCATTAGTTCGAGTTTGATTTTGGTGATGAAATGACAACATGATCAATGGGACTAATCATATTGTTGAGCATGTCTTTGTAGGCATTTCTAGGTCCCATGGAAGCAAAAATATCACATGCCAAATTGAGAAGATAGTATATTTTTCAAGGGTCTAAACTGACAAAGAAGAGGATTGAAAAAGACACCGTCGGATGAACCGACGGTCCCTAGAAAGCAAGCATCATCATCAACACATCAAGTTCACCAAGATCAAGCACAAGACCAAAAAGAAGGTGGTCAAGGAGAGGAAGCCAAAGCAAGAAGCAATTGTCACCGTTCGTGAGTGGACAAGTGGTGGAGAATCAAGTTCTTGTAGCTCAAGTGATGAATCAAGAAAGAACTTCACCACCTGCTTCGTGCTAGGTCCTTCATCATCACCTCACATATGCCTTATGGCCCAAGGTATGGAGAGCAATGTAAGTGATGATGAATCCGACACCACCTCTCTCGATGATCTTATTGAGCTAGTCCATAAGCAAAAGGAAATACTTAAGAAACAAGCTAATGAAATTAAGGAACTCAATGCTCTCAATGATCTTAGTGCAACCCTTGCTACAAATTATGACTATTTGTTGTGCAAATTCAATTTGCTTAGCAAGGAGTGTGATGAGCTAAAATCTAAGCTTGAGAGCAATGAGACTAAAACAAGTGTTTCCTTTGAGCTTGATGAATCATCTATCCCTTGTGCAATTCCTATCTCCAAGGTAGATGCTTCAACTTCTTGCATTGATTTAATTGATGAATCTTGCTCACCATCTTGCAATGAGAATGTTGTTGTAGAAACATGTGATAGTCTCATAGGCAAGAAGAATGATGAGCTCAAGCAAGAAGTGAAATGGCTCCGAGAGAAGTTTGTTAGCTTGATGGGCAATGGCAAGAACAATGAGGAACAAGTGAAAGTCTCTCAAGACATGAAGAGAAACGTCCAACCTTCTCAAGATAACCATGATCCCATGGTGAAGAAGCTTGAGAAGGGTGCAACCGTGATTTGCTACAAGTGTCATGGAGAAGGGCACAAGTTCTACAAATGCCCTCAATTTGTCAAGAAGATGGACAAGGGCGAGAAGAAGAAGATGAACCCCACCATCAAGAGCTCCCTCATCTACACCAAGCCCAACCGGAAGAACAAGAACAAGAGGAACACCTACGTCGTCAAGAAGAAGACTAATGGCAAGGTGGTTGCACACAAGGTTGGGAAGATGAAGACGGAGCGGGGTTGGAACCAACCAATTTGGGTGCCCAAGGAAGTCATCACCAACATAAAGGGGCCTCAAATGGTTTGGGTTCCAAAGGCCACGTGAAGGCCATGAAGTTCGAGGACTTGGGAGGCTTGGCACATAGAAGATGTGAAGATTCAAGCCTAAAAGCCAAGCTTGCAAGTTGGACATGTGTTGCCTAACTTCCCCGGTTGAGGTAATGGAAACTAGAACTCACCACATGTATCATTGTAGCTCCATTGCCTTGTCTAGGTTGCATTTGTTGCTATGACTAGTTGTTTACATATGGTAGGTTGCTTGTATCATGTGCTAACGCATGAGCAACCTACATGGTTTGATTAGTGTGTAGGAAAGCTACACTTGTTCTTTCATGATGCATGTTTTTCTTTTATATCTCTTTGCATCATGAGCAAGCTATAGGGTTAGCTTCCCCTTTGTTTTCACAAACAATGTGCATACATTTGGTTGGTGCTTCAAACACTAAATGCACACATTTAGGGGGAGCTCATCCTATGGTTTGGTTATGGGACTAACATTGTTTCAAGCTTATTTCGTGTAGTCCCTTGGTGACGCGTTTCGGTGCGGTATTTCATTCTAAGAGAATGCTATTTCACTCTCAATGTGATATAACATCTTTAAAAGAGTGAATATAGCAATATGAGCTTCATGCTATTGAGTCATGTCCTTGCGAGCTTATGTTTCTATATAAGTTCAAAGGCAATGTACTCATACATTCCTAATCCTTGTGGTGCTCCAAGTGTTTCCTTGCAAGCCTCTTCCAAGTGGTGTCATCTCCAAGTGATATCATTTCCAAGTGGCTCATCTCAACGTAGTGCCAACAAGGTAGAAAGGAAAATTCCCCCAGAGGTATGCAATGCTCAAAAAGAGTACAAGTGGTGGTATCTACAAGTGGTAATGTAACAAGAACCCATTTGTCTTATCTCTTGTCCTTTAAGCTACCTCCTTGCATGATATGCTCTAAGCTTCCTTGTCTTACAAGTATTTGTAGTTGTGCACTTGATTTTCACACTATCATATTGTGCACACACTTAGGGGGAGCTTAGTTTGTATCATGCTAGTCTTATGAGCTTGTGATCCTCCTTAGTCATTCACTCATGTGGTATCTTCATTTGATATCATACATATGGATCATGGTTCATGCGGCTTTCTCCCTTGCATTTAACTCTTCTCTTGAGCTATGTTTGCTAGGCCTTGCTAGATTTCCGTTGGAGAACCCTTTGTTTTGATCACTTTTTGGAGATTTTATTCCAAAGGGGGAGAATTCTTGCCAAATCAAGCTAGTGTTTCCAACATAGGAAGAAGCTATGTGTGGACAGAGGAAGAGAAGATCAAAAAGAGGGAAGGTATGATCTAGGGGGAGTTGTGATGGGAAGTTTGTAGCGAATTGGATGATGGTAAGCATCCAAGCAAGTGTAAGTGGTTCAATTTTGTCAATTCTTGCAAATTTATGCTTGCTTTGATTGTGTTGTCATAAATCACCAAAAAGGGGGAGATTGTAGCGAACATGGCCTCATATGCCATTAGTTCGAGTTTGATTTTGGTGATTAAATGACAACATGATCAATGGGACTAACCATATTGTTGAGCATGTCTTTGTAGGCATTTCTAGGTCCCATGGAAGCAAAAATATCACATGCCAAATTGAGAAGATAGTATATTTTCCAAGGTTCTAAACCGACAAAGAAGACAATTGAAAAAGACACCGTCGGATGAACCGACGGTCCCTAGAAAGCAAGCGTCGGTGCAATGGCCGGAGTAATTGGTACACTGTGTGAAGACTTGAGTTGACTTGAAGAGCGTCGGATGAATTGACGGTCCATATTCTAATTGCACCGGATGATTGTCAGAGACAAAGCATTGAATTCAGAAGCGACGGATGAACCGACGGTCCATTGGAGGGCACCGTCGGTCTATCCGGTGGTTCACGGGCACAAGACAGAGAGGCTCTAGTGTAACGGCTAGTAGCACCGGATGAACCAACGGACCAGGCATCGGTTCATCTGACGGCTATGAAATTCAAGACAGTAAGGTTTTGGTCGCGGAGTCTTCAACACCGGATGAACCGTCGCAACGTCGGATGAAGCATCGGATGAATTGTGTCAGTAGATTTGCAATGGCTACGTGATGTAGAGGAGCACCGGATGAACCGACGCTTATGAAAAGGGGAGCATCGGTTCATCCGATGGTACAGGTTTCTGCAGCTTTTAGCCAACGGCTCTTTGGACGCCTTGGGCTATTTATACCCCCTCCACTCACCCATTTGAGGTGGCTGGATTGTGTGGAAGTGCAGAGGAGTGTGAGACACATACAAGATCATATCCAAGCCATACAATTGCTAAATTGCTCATCCATAGACTTGCATATGCTTTGTGTGTGTGCTTAGTGCTAAGCTTAGCTTAGAGCTGAGTGAGTGCAAGATGTGCCTACCTTGTGAGGTGATTCTTGAGTGAATCAAGTTGTACAAGGTGCGCCGGAAGCCTTGGGGCCTAAGTGGCTCACCGGCAATCGTCTTCGACCCTCCGGCTTAGTGTGGAGTGGCGAGGACACTTTGTGCGGGGGACATGGAGATCCCTTCCTAAGTGGAGAAGCTCCTTAGTGGAGGCAGCATCAAGGTGACCCAGGGAGCTTGGCGAGTGCCTAAGTGGCGAGCCTTTGTGGTGAGTCAAGTGGTACTCTTGGAAGAGACTTGGTGACCAGGAAGCAATACTCTTGTTTGAGTGCTTCAACAACGTGGACTAGGGGTGGCTTAGTGCCTACCGATACCACGGGATAAATCACGTGTCAAGAGTTTGCTTCCTCTCATCCCTCTTTACGTTTCCGCATTACTCTCTTGCAATCCTTGTTTGCCTTTACTTTCCTAGAGTAGTATCATGCTAGGATTGGCTATAGGTTGCAAAACTTGTTTTGGGATGGGAGTTTCACACTAGAACAACCGTAGTTGCACATCTAGGTAGTATGTTCTAGTTTATGTTTTGACCAAATAGTGATAAGCCATAGGTTAAGGTTTTAAGTTGCCTAATTCACCCCCTCCCCCTCTTAGGCTACGAGCATCCGATTCCTTATAGCTGCGGCAGTTGATCGTGTGTCGGTCCTGCTCGGTGTGTGTCGCCGGAGTCATAGATGACGGCGTGTGTCGCCGTCAGGTGGGTGTCGCTGACGAAGAAGGAGCTTGGCATGTGTCCCTGAAGAAGAAGGCTGTCGAGTGCATGCGGAGGCGATTCATGTGCGCTGCATGGTTCGCGTCGAGTAGGCCATAGCGGCGGCTATGATGACAACAATGAGGATAGGTGCAGAAGCATCTACTCCAGCAATGCCAGCAACCCAAGAAGACGGCGAAGATGGCTGTGGTGTGTGGTGCTATTCCCATAGCTACAAGTTCAGATGGAAGCGGCAGGAAGGAGCAAGTGATGACTTTGCTTGGTGATTGCAGCGCGTGCAAGTCACAAAGATGAGCTCCACCCGACGGCCATCGACGTGCAAAGAGTAGAGTCAAGATTAGGGGGAAATTGTTAGCATTAATCTTGACTAGTTAGATTGCATAGGTTGCATTTGGCTAGGACGTGATTTGTTCACGGTGTGCCTAGTAGACACGTGCATGTGTTGCATGCTTGCATGTAGATTAGTTTGTGCTAGTCCATGCATAGATAGTTAGCTAGTTAGTTCATGTGTGTGTGCGTGTCTGTTAGGATCGCAGCAGCAGGAATGGCCAGAAGTTAGCGGTTGGCGGCATCGGCGGAGGAGCATGACGGGCCACGGATCAACACTGGAAGACCGATTCTCACGGTGGAGTAGGAGCTCACGAACGGGAGAATGGTCGGGTCTCCAGGAAGCATATGTGTGTAGGAAGATCGGTGTCGTGGGAGTCATGTGGGCGCTGCATCACCAAAAGGGGGCTACAAAAAGGTAATGTACTCAGTGTTGTTTAGTTTGAGCCGAGAGAAAAAAAAAAGAGAAAGATGGCATTCGTCACCGGTGGGGCATTCGGTGCCCCGTGGCGGGCGTTCGGTGCCCACCAAAGCCTATGTCTCGTGTTTCTTGTGATTGTCCGGTGATCCTCGGTTTCAACAATTGGTATCAGAGCTAGTTCATCATGGGATTCGTTGCCGTTGCCGGAGGTACGCTGTTGGTGGCCGACGGTGTGATGGTGTTGAGTGGTGGTGGAGCAGCGAGGTCACCGGTCGTGCGTCGGCCAGTGTGTGGTTGCCAGACGCTAGTGGTTGTGCTGAGGCAGTGGATCGTGTGTTGGTCCTGCTCGGTGTGTGTCGCTGGTGTCATTGATGATGGCGTGTGTCGACGTCAGGTGTGTGTGACCGACAGAGAAGGAGTTTGGCATGTGTCGCTAAAGAAGAAGGCTGCCTGAGTGCATGTGGAGCCGATGCATGTGCGATGCATGGTTCACACCGAGCAGGCCGTAGCGGCGGCTATGGCGACAAAAATGAGGATAGGTGTAGAAGCATTTACTCCAGCAATGGCAGCAACCTAAGAAGACGGCGCATATGTCACTGCAGGAGAAGAAGATGGCTGTGGTGTGTGGTGCTGTTCCCATAGCTACAAGTTCAGATGGCAGCAACATGAAGGAGCAAGTGATGACTTCGCCTGGAGATTGGTGCACGTGCAAGTCACAAAGATGTGCTCCTCCCGACGGCCATCGATGTGCAGAGAGTAGAGTCAAGATTAGGGGGGAAATTGTTAGCATTAATCTTGACTAGTTAGATTGCATAGGTTGCATTTGGCTAGGACGTGATTTGTTCACGGTGTGCTTGGTAGACACGAGCATGTGCCGCATGCTTGCATGTAGATTAGGTTGTGCTAGTCCATGCGTAGATAGTTAGCTAGTTAGTTTGCGTGTGTGTGCGTGTCTGTTAGGATCGCAGCAGTAGGAATGGCCAGAAGTTAGCGGTTGGTGGCATCAGCTGAGGAGCATGATGGGCCACAGATCAACACTGGAAGATCGATTCTCACAGTGGAGTAGGAGCTCACGAACGGGAGAAAGGCCGGGTCTCTAGGAAGCGTACATGCGTAGGAAGATCGGTGTGTTGGGAGTCATGTGGGCGTTGCATCGCCAAAGGGGGCTACAAAAGGTGATGTATTCAGTGTTGTTCAGTTTGAGCTGAGAGAAAAAAGGGAGAGATGGCGTTCGTCACTGGTGGGACGTTCAACGCCCCGTGGCATGCGTTTGGTGCCCACCAAAGCCTGTATCTCATGTTTCTTGTGATCGTCCGACGATCCTCGGTTCCAACAATATAGGCCATATGCCAGGCTCTTTTATGTTGATAGAACAATCTGAGAGGCAGGGCAGAAGTGACCTGGGAGGCTCTCGATATGTCACTAGGTAGACCATAAATTCATTTAGCATGAACAAAACCTACTAGGAACTGATCTTGTGAAATTTATGCGCTTGTGGTGGCAGGTGAATGGGTTCAGGGTCATATTTCACAGGCCTACTTGGAACTAATGTTGAAGGGTCTCAAAATCCTTGTCCACCTCCATCTAAAGGATCACAGAGAAGCACAAAAAATTTCACGGATGAGGATGACTCACTTCTTGTGTCTGCTTGGCTAAATGTGGGCATGGATCCTATTCAAGGAATTGATCAACCACAAACATCCTTTTGGGCGAGAATTCATGAATATTTTCATGCCAGCAAGTCATTCCAGTCAGATCGTACTCAAGGTTCTTTAATGAATCGTTGGTCCGGTATACAACATGACGTGAATATTTTCTATCATTGTGTCACCAGGATTAAGGATAGAAACCAGAGTGGTTGCTCAGTTGATGACAATGTACATATATTCCTTCCAAATAATTTATGTGTCTTTTATGCCTTTCTGTCACAACTGCAAGTTCATGTCTGTGTTTGTGTATGAAATCTACAGATTCCAAGCGCATGTACATTGTTCACGGCAGTAGACAAGAAGCATAGGAAATTTGCCTTGATGCATTGCTGGAGAATTTTGGAGGACAAGACCAAGTGGATGGAAAGACGCAGGCAAATTGGTGGAACAACAACAGCTAGTAATAAGAAGCATAAGACAAAGGCAAACTCATCCCCGTCATGACTTGTACCCATGGCCTCACCTACTACTAGCGGTGTTGATGCAGCAGCACAAGATAGACCGGACAGAAAGAAGAAGGAGAAAAAGAAGTTACGCCAGCGTTAGACCATAGAAGCATTGGACTATCTTGTGGCAAAGTTGAAAGAAGCTGATGCTCAGAAAGAACTAAAGAAAGAAGAGAGATACAACGAGGCCTTTGCTCTACAGGAGGAAAAGATCAAGTTGGAGAGAGAAAAATTTGAGTTCCAAAGGGAACTAGAAGAGGAGAGGATTCTGTCATTAGATTTCAGCAATATGACCTGTACACAGCAGGAATACTATGAAGGGCGCTGGCATGAGATCCTTGAAAAACGTCGTGCTAGACTACTATAGTTTCTAGAGAATTGTGGAATTACTTTTGCCTGGAACCATGCAATGTTTCTATGATTTGAACTTGTGCACTTTTTCTGTCATTTGAACCTATGCAATGTTTCTGTCATTTGAACATGTGGTCAGTTCACCAGGGAGATTGGATACTGAATTGTTGGTCATGTGCATGTGTGCCAAGTGAAAAAAGAATATATTTATTTTGTCATCTGATATGCATTTTGCTTTGTAAAAATATACATATATCTTACGGTCATGAGCATTGGTGAATAGAAAACATCGATACAACTTGTCTGATTAATCAAGAGAGTACAAATTTCGGTAGAAATTCCACTGGTGCTCAAGCATTGTTGAAAATAAAAAAAATGACACAACTTGTCTAATTAATCAATAGAGTACAAATCTGGGTGGACATTCCACAGGTTCTCGATCAAATCTGCCTCAAGCTGAGTGTTGGTTTCCTTATCCTTGATTTTCTTGTAATTCTGAATGAAAGCTTCAAGCTCTGGTGCTTCTTTATGGGATACAGTCACCTTTTCTCTGATGTCACCATAATTGAAACCATATTCATCAGTGTACTCACCTCTCTCATCTTCAACAATCATGTTATGCATTATGATGCAAGCCCTCATAATATTTCCTAGCGAGTCTTCATCCCGCAAGTAAGCCGGCCCATGAAACAAACAAACCGAGTGTTGGGGATATGGTACGGGGCCCCCATCGTGTGGGCTGTCCAACACGATGAAGAAGACATCGAGCAGACATCACCGGGAAATCCCGACCGCTCCAATCCTCGGCGGGATCCCCCCGGAAGGGTCCCCCCGGAGGGACGCTCCACCAATAGAGGACCCCCGTGGGACAGGACTCCCCCGGAACCTCGGTGTCGGAGGGCCTCTGATACTTAGGACTTCCGGAGGCCCTCCCGCCTGAGAAGCTCTCGGACAAAGGCTGGATCAAGGAGGGCCCTAGGGAGACCCCACCACGAGGGTCCCAACCACCCCTGCCAGACGCACATGGGGGAGTCGTACAAGAAGGGAAAAGAGGAGCCTGCCCCTCAGTGGCTAGGGAGAGACCCCCATTGCCGTACCGGGGCCGTACCGAGGGCAGAATGGACAATGTACCAAGGTGAAGGGCCGAAATGGCGACCAAAGAGGGGGGAGGGGAGGGAGTGAATGGGAGCCAATAAAAATTCTCCGCAAAGGAAGAATTCGGCCTATGATCCCAAAATCACTTCTGTGACCTCCAACACTCTTCTTTGCAAATCCACGTAGTCACTGAAGTACTACTGGACCTAGGAGTAAGACAATCCACCTAGACAAACACGCGAAAAACACAGCAGAAAAATGAGATCGCTCGCTGCAAGAGCTACACCGGTCAGACCGGTCACCTGCACCGGTCAGACCGGTCACCCCCTGAAAAACTCAAAACTCTGCAGTAAGCTCTCCAACACGTCCAGACCCTCCCAAGCCAAGATACAAGGACTGGATGCAAAACTTAGGATTTGGACAACCACTCCAAAGGCCAAGAAGCCAATCAAACAAAGATCAAATAGAGCCAAATTTGAACAGGGCTCACACACGACACAAAGTGAACGACCTCAAACA
Organism: Cenchrus fungigraminus; assembly: GCA_036936925.1. NCBI lineage: Eukaryota > Viridiplantae > Streptophyta > Magnoliopsida > Poales > Poaceae > Cenchrus > Cenchrus fungigraminus. The sequence goes on along the minus strand of CM072774.1, from coordinate 117,087,244 downwards.
AGAACCTCTAGGAAACCCACAGAGGCTCGGCACCGGTCAGACCGGTGTCCCTGACTGGTCAGACCGGTCCAGCCTGGGAGACCTCAAAGGTTCGAAACCCAACCAAACGAAGTCCAAATCGCACGAAACTTGAATAGCAGGAACCTCTGGACAGGGAGAACACAACTACCAGCAAATCCCCTGAGAAACCCAGAAGAGCCGGCATTGGTCAGACCGGTGTAGGCCACTGGTCAGACCGGTCAGGTCTGGGAGCCTCGGGAAAAATTTCGCCCGCGGGTCAACTCTCAACTTCCCATCACCCGATCTCCCGATTCGCCCAACGGATTGTAGCCAAACTTTGGGGAAGGTTGGATCACCTCGTGGGTAACCTCTAGCTCAAAGATCTACCCCCAAATCGCTCTCAATCTCGAGAAATTGGAAGTCAACCACGAAAAACACCTAGCCTCGAAGACCACCAAAAACCACCAAATCGAAGGCTTTTCCCGGGGTTTGGAGGGGCAAGATCACCAAGAAAAGAGTCACCAAGTGCTCATGTGTGATCCCCGCAACAAATCTTGCAAAGAAATGCCCTCAAATCCTCCCAATGAAAATCATCCAAAAATAGCTCCGAAAATCACCGAAAATGAAAAACAAACCGGAGACACAAGAGGATGAACTCCAAATCTTCCATACATTGGAGGAAAGATTCTATACATGCCATGGCTAGCAACCTCCCTTCATCCTACCCACTAAAAGTGGCGAACAAGAATTGGAGTGCTCTCTACCTCTCTCTCCTCATGAAGCACAAGCTAGCCTATGGAGGGGAACATGAATTAGGGTTTCATGTCTTGGCTGCCATCCACCCTTGCGAACCAATATATAGGCGGAGGCAAATGACTATCCTACCCCTAGAACGTAAAAGGAAGATACACGCCCTCAAGGGCAATTTTGGTAACTTCGTCGATTCTCCATCGGACGGGCACACATCCACCACAGACTTGCTTAGCCTCGACGCAAGCCCTGCGATCATGTTGCGTGTCCTCCGCTTCGAAGCTTCCCGACGTGCACAACCCACACCGATCAGACCGGTCCACTGGTCAGACTGGTCTGGCCCACCGGTCAGACCAGTCATGGTGCTGTTTCCGCTACGCTAAGTCTTCGGGCTCGGTTTTGAGGCCCAAACCGAGAAACCCTCCTCCTGATGATTTTGTGGCCAAACCACCAAACCCCGCATGCAAGGCACAGCCTCACCACGCCAAGCTTCAAGCACGCGAAGCCTTTCACCTCCGGTGCCCAGACGGTCTACTCGGTCTTGCCTCGTCCCTCGACTTGGCTACCACCATTGCACTGGCTCCTTGTTCACGACTTCGTCTTGCTCTTCTTGCACCATGCGGCCTGCACTTGATCCCGTCGGCCACCGGGTCCCTCGAACCAAGCCTACTTGTCTCTCCCTCACCTGGAGGCCACCTCGACATAGACCTTTCACGCTTGTTCTTCACCTGCACTAACGCAAACTAAGTCACAACCAACACCTGCAATACTAGTCCAAGAGTCGGTCCACACAACGTTGTCAATCACTCATCACTAAGGAGCGACCATCCCTCGGTCCTCGGACACACATGGTCCTCACAAGGTTAGGCCTTGAGGCCTATAAAAGGACCCACCCTACCATATCTAAGATAGAGTGCATTCAATACACTAGTCACTTAGTCCCTTAGTAGCTCTTCAGAGCCTCGGTTGTACGGCTCAAGAGCCTACACCTTTACTGTTTGGGCTTTGTAACCACCAACAGTTGGCACCGTCCATGGGAAGCGTGTGTGACTGAGAGAAGCCCGAATGGCACTAGCGAAGAAGAAGGGCAAGGCAGTCCCAGAGGAGCCCCGGGAGGTCGAAGGGGCCACTGGGGAGGTGGTAGCCGAGGCCCCTCAGAGCCCAGCTACACGAGGTAGCCAGAAGAACCCGGGAGGGTCGATCTGGGGACCCTCTCATGGAAAGCAACGAAGACTAGGAAGGTGATGACGAGGTCCCCCCAGGGGCAGACGACAACCCACGGTCCGCCCAGCAGGAAGGTGGCTCGTCGGTGGAAGAAAGGTGCACGGTCGAAGCTGAAGTAGAGGTGGAAGAGCTCCAGGTGCGGCCCCTCCATGCTCGCAGGATGCCGAGCGATAGGACTCTAGCACTCAGGAGGGTGTCGACTGAGAGGCCAAAGCATGGGAGGAGGGTTGACACCAACGGAAGGGCTTGGGAGCTGAAGAAGCTTTTGGAGGAACTAGAGGCCAACAAAACTCACCGAGAAAGCTTTTGGAAAGGTAGCCACGAGGAGAGCCTCTACGACCCCAAGTCCCTCCTCTCACCTAGCCTGCAGTCACTCAGCTGGCCGAATGGCTTCAAGATGCCACAGATCATGTCGTATGACAACAAAACCAACCAAGCCACATTTGTCATGAGCGTCGAGGCGGCTATCCAGATCATCGAGGGAGACAAATCCACAATGGCCAAGAGCTTCGTGATGGTGGTCACCGACATTGACCGGACATGGTACATGATGCTGGACTCAAGGAAGATATTGTCATGGGAACAACTCTGAGAGGTGATGCTAGAAAACTTCCGGGGGAACTATGATGATCCCGTCACCTCCGGGCACATGTTCGCGGTGAAGTAGGGAAAGAATGAGACCCTACACAGTTTTGTGAAGCGTTTCATACACGTGTAGTGTTAGGCAAGCGGGTTGTGCGAGCGTACCATCATTGACACAGCCCATGAGGGGTTACTCCATGGCTCTCTCTGCTCGAGACTCTCAAGAAGGCCCCCGCAGACAGTGTTAGAGCTGATGAGGAAGATGGATGAGTACGCCCGGGCTGAGCATGATGAACTCTGGGAGTCATAGAAGAAGCACTCCGATGAGTCTAGCCACCACCATTGTGACCGAAAACCCCAAGAGTGTGAGCATCATCCCGAAAAGGAAGACCCTCGAAGGCGTAGGGTGCTGCCAAACCGCCCAGTCCACGAGGTTCACGTAGTGCACTCGTCTCGGGGGTACGCGGAGCGATGAGAAGACAGGAAGCGGGAAAGGGGTTCGAAGGTGCCCCGTTCTCATATAGAAAGCTGAGGGAGCCGTCCTCGCACCGAGCCCAGTACTACTCGGGGGTGCGGGGGATGCCGGACCTACTACATCTGCAGAGGGCACAACACCAAGGATTGCCTGGTTAACAACGCAACCCAGGCCACGGCAGTCACGCAGAGGGCTTCCGCACTGGAGTGACCAGTGCTACACGCTGCTCCCGTCTGGGTCCCTACTACGGCGGTCGGGTTAGGCCACCCGCCTCCCACTTGGCATCACCCGGGGGCATACGCGATGCCTCCTCCCAGCCTCACTGCAGTGGGTGCTCTTCCGGGTCCGCCGAAGCCAGAAGTCTCAGCACGGGAGGTCAGCATGTGGTCGGGTCTCATCGGGTGGTGCTTCCGATCACGAGAGGGTCCCTCATGTCCCTAGACTCGAAGCGACAGTGACACGCATACATCCGGGAGGTACACCATGTCATGGCTACTCCCGCACTGTAGCTCCTCGCGTATGTTACTGTCCCCATCACTTTCGAAGCCAAAGACTGCAATGCCCCATTCTACTCGCATGCCGACACCTTCGTCATCTTGGCAAACGTCTGCAGGGTCATGCTGCATCACATCCTCATTGATGTAGGTAGCTCCATGGATATATTGTTTGTCCAGGCGTTCAATGACATGGGGTTAGCGAGATCACAACTCATCCCGACAGGTTCCCCGCTCTAGCGATTCAGTAGAGGGTCAGTCGAAGCCCTGGGACAGATCACCCTACCTATCTCTTTTAGGCTTGGGGACTTCACACAGACCAAAGACATCATATTCGACGTGGTTGATTCACCGTATCACTACAACACAATCTACATGGTCCCACAACATGACTTCCTATGCATGAAAATGCTGGGGCTACTGGGAATCATCAAGGTGTGGGTGACCAGAAGGTATCTCACCTCATCGACATCAGGGTGAGCCTCAAGCCAAAGGGAGGTCAATGAGCTACACCCCAGGTTAGAGCCTGAGACGACCGCCCCGACGGCTAACCCATCCCGAAGGTACGTCCAAGGGAGGACATCAAAACAGTGGCCTTGCGGGTAGAATCCCCTGAGAAGGTGGTCCGCATTGTCAAGACCCCTCCAGAGGAGTTGGAAGAGGCGCTTCTCATCTTCCTACTGGAATATGAGGACATCTTCGCATGGAGCCCGGTGGACCTCCAGGGAGTGAGCTGGCAGTTCATCGAGCATCATCTCTGTATCGACCCGAAGAAGAAGCCGCACAAGCAAAAGGTACAGAAGATGTCCACAGAGAGAAAGGAAGCGGCTAAGAAAGAGGTCCAGAAGCTGCTCGAGGCCAGGGTGATCCGGGAGGTTATCCACACAAAATGGCTCACCAACCCTGTGTTGGTCAAAAAGAGCAACGGCAAATGGAGGATGTGTGTGGACTTCACCAATCTCAACAAAACGTGCCCAAAGGACAACTTCCCCTTGTCCCACATCGATAAGATAGTGGACTTCATCGCAAGATGTGAATGCTTGAGCTTCTTGGTTGCTTACTCGGGATACCATCAAGTCTGGATGATCACTCCGTTAGGAACTTACTACTTCACCCGGATGCCCTTTGGGCTCCGAAATGCTGATGTCACCTTCGTGCTCCTAGTACAAAAGGTCTTCAGCGACCAGATCAGAAGGAGTGTGGAAGCGTACATTGATGACATCATGGTAGGCAGCAAGAAAGAGGAAGACCTCCTCACAGATCTATGGGAGACCTTCGGGAACCTCCGTCGCACGTGGATGCAGCTGAACCCAGAGAAGTGCACTTTCGGAGTACAATTGGGGAAGCTATTGGGATACTTGATGGTCCACAGAGGAATCGAGGCCAACCCGGAGAAGATCCGGGCCATCAAGGAGCTGAAGCCTCCAACCACGATGCGGGAGGCATAGCGACTGACGGGATGTCTCGTGGCTGTGGAGCGGTTCATCTCCCACTCCGCGAAATGCAGCCTCACGTTCTTCAAGGTCCTTCGGGGGTCCAACCCTTTCAAGTGGATAGACTAGCAGGAGCAGGCTATTGGGTATTTTAGCGTCACATGAATAAATTCGCAAGTGCACAGATACCGTTGTAGCTTTCACCTCAGAGTATTCCAAGGGTATCGAATCCAAGGGAATGTGTGTGTACTAACTTTGTACTGGTTGGTCCAAGGACACACTCAGATAAGAGGCTAGGATAGAGAGGATTCCTAAAGATAGCGCTATAGATGAGATTAAAGGTCGATCTCTAGATAGAACTTGGCTTAGGGTACCGATAGCCCTGACTTAACAGGCGACTCCGGTACGCAGATCTATGTGGAAGGAGCTCTGACTATATCTAGCCATGGAGGATCAACAAGGGCCAGAAGGGCTGTCACCACCTCCTGGACTGCCTCTACCTAACCTTGGGATAAGCCAAACGAATGATAACTGGTAGCATGTCACAACATCCACGCTGTGGTTACTACCGTAGCCAACGGACTATGGCACTCTGTACTAATAGAACTACGACCACGGAAGAGAACTGATCTCACTCACTATAGGTACTACTAGCTTATACTAAAGGCATACGAGAGAGCACTCGGTCCCGTACTATGCTTCCAACATATACGGTCGACTTGCAGCAGACGAATGCATAAACCCAGGATCTATGCACTAGCAGATGAAAAAGGCTACTCATGCAACCTAGCATAAACTATTAGAAAGGAATCACGAACACACTTTATTCTAATCAGAGCATGCAAGCATATCCACTTTATTCTAAATGACGAACATGCATACAAACGGATATGAACACTTATGAACCTATGCTACAAGATCGAAAGGTTGTGTTCGCGAAGAACACGAGCCTCTAAATCAAGAACAAGCGAAGAACACAAGAACATATCACCTATGCATGAATGCTACTTTAGTCTAAATAGAAAATGCGGAAATGCTTACTTTACTCTAATTGAAGAACAAGCATCCATAGAGATACAACTCTCTCTCTCACTCTCCTATTCTCTAATCTACCAAGAAGAGGCCTCTCCTTTGAAGGAAAGCTCTCATCCTTGGGTGAGATGGTGTGTCCTCATTCTTACCCCCTCACATCTATTTATAGGGGCTAGGCAATTTCGTGAGGACACCCCAAACACCCCGAGAATGCCCTTAGGATCCAATGGGGAGACGACACGTGGAAGATGGGGTGAACCGCTTGAAGGTGGGGTCGGCTGACCTGTGGGGTCAGCTGATCCCGGGTCGGCTCCTTTTGCGCCACCTTTCGTCTCGGTGACTGCCAGGTGGGTCCCAAGGTGGGTATGGGGGTGTTTGCGGTGTTTTTAGCCCGTTTCCATGGGGAAGTGGGCCCTTGGATCCGTGTACTGGCTCCTGATTGGTCGAAGGTGTGTTTCCTTGGATCAATGAGGTGTCATTGACACGGGGACTCATGTGTGGCAGCACGTCGCCATGTGGCCTGGTCTGGGTCCCACCGGGCCCACATGATATCTTGTGCATATCTCTTTCATCCGAACTCCAAAGTAGGCAAATGATATATCCATTTCGATCGTCTCGACGAGCCCGTTGCAATGGTGCAGACCAATTTGGTATTTGAGGTTGTTTATGATGATGTCATATCTATGACATTGGTTTACTTGCTCTCAATTGTATCATTCCATGTGCGTTTCGATGTGTCCTGCAATAAAAGATAGAAACACCAACACTTGTGGAAATTGTTAGTATAAACCCCTATCCTAGTGTTGATGCCCACTTTCCATTTAATTTATGCAGGAGTTGACAGTGTAACAGTGGTACTTAACAGCCATCAACACAGGCTTTCTGCAACCTCAAGCGGCACCTCAAGCATCCCAAGACCCTAGTCAGCCCAGCCCCAGAAGCCCCACTACTCCTGTACCTCACCGCCTCCCCCGCTGTGGTCAGCATCGTGCTGGTTCAGGAGATCACCTGAGATGGGTGGAGGGTGTAGGCTCTGGTGTACTACGTGTCGGAAGCACTGGTGGGAGCCAAACTACAATACTCTGAGCTCGAGAAGCTGGCATACACCATCGTAATGGCCTCCCAGAAGCTCAAGCATTACTTCACGGGCCACCCGATGACTGTTCTGATGTCCCTCCCTCTATGAGCTGTGTTCGAGAACAAGGAAGCTATGGGTCAGATAAGCAAGTGGGCAATAGAGCTAGCCCCTTACTCTCTCACTTTTGAGGCACGGTCGGTCATCAAGTCTCAGGCGCTTGTGGACTTCATCGCGGACTGGACGCCACCCGCAGGTGCCGTAGAGATCTCCTGGGAGGAGCTAGATTGGGCCATGTCCATCGATGGTGCCTAAGGGTCTTCCGAAGCGGGAGCAGCTACTGTAGTTACCTCCCCTTTTGGGCAAGAGCTCCACTACGCCATCCACCTCAATTTCCCGTACACCAACAACATAGCCGAGTACGAGGTTGTGATCTTGGGACTTCGAAGGGTATGAGTCTGAAGTGATTCCAAAGTGGTGGCCATGCAGGTGGAGAAGGAATACTTGGTGTGGGAACTAGAGTTGGCGGAGTACCTCCGGGTCATTTGGGGCCTCAAAAAGAAGTTCTAGGGGTTCTCGGTGATCCATATTCCGTGATCTGAGAACTCGACCGCTGATGCATTGGCCAAGGCGATGGCTCAAGGGCAGCATCTCCTACTGTAGGTTTTTTCGGTATCACCACAACACTAGCTACCCAGACAACCACAAGCTCAAGAGAGGGCATCCCATCCCGGGAAGTCACGGTCATCCAAGATGCCAACTAGAGGTCACCCATCATCGCCTACCTGGAAGAGCGCCTCCACCCGGAGGACCCAATGGAAGCACACCGGATGGCATAGCGATGCTACGTCTACAAACTTGTGGGCAGAATCTTGTACAAAGCCAAAGTACGGCCCCACTGTTGCGCTATGTGTCTCAGGAGGAGGGTGTTGACGGTCCTTATAGCAAATAATTCCCGTCAACTTGAACCCTTAAAACATAGACATAGGGGTTTAATACTAACAAGTTCCATGAGTTTTGGTGACTGTGAGATTTCAGGGAACAAAGGTAGAATGGGCCAGAAAGCGAAGACAAACATAGCATCTACAAGACGGTCCACTCTACCCAAGGAAGAAGGCCTACAAACCAGCGTTTATATAGGCCTAAATCTACCAAAACCAACATACCTGTGATGAGGACGAACTAGAGGGTTCACCAGCCAAAGGCGGTGGTGAACGGGCCTTGGGCTGGTTCGGCCGACCTAGTGGTTCGGCCGAACTGCCTCTGGCGCCGTTCACACCCATTTTTGGTGCCAAGACTTCCCGCGCGATCCTCAAGGCGGTGGAGGTGGAATTGGCACCAAGGGACCCCCTGGGAACCGCCTCTACACCCCTATATAAGGACCCCTACCCCTCTCATTTGGAGGACACACAATTCTAGAGAGAAGAGAGTAGAAGATAGGCTCCACTTGTATTAGAGTAGAGGAGTGTGCGGAGCAAGAATCCGGAGGAGAGCCGGGGTTGTCGGCCTCCCTCCGCTTGTACTTCGGCGGGTGCGAGCGCTTGAGCGAGCACCTAAGACTTCTACGGTGGTGAGTACCTAGTAAAGTTATATTCTCATTATTATTCGCTTGCGGGATCATCGCTCATCCTTGTGGCGGGGGCTCTGGCCTTAGGACTCTAGCTGTCGGCGGAGTCTGGTCGTGGTCAGAGTTGAGGTAGCTAGCGTAGATGTGGTGTCTAGGCTATATATCTTCTTTGTTTGCATACCTATTCAATAGTCCGAGGGGGGGTGACAGCCCTGTGGATCCTTCATAGTCCCCCATGTGAGGGTAGGGTGTAGAGCTAATAGTCGGAGATGCCTGGCAGACCAGGGGTAAACCGGTGCTCGAAGTGAGCGAGTAGTAGCCGGAGTATACCCCTTTCTCTGTGCTTTTCCCATAGATTTCCATGCTACTCAGACTACCCTTTCATCCTCTTTCTTCTCCCGGGACTAGACTAGCTAGCAGACCGTTACACCTTCGTTCCCTAAGGAAAATACAATACCCTGAATACTTCCTGGTGAAGTGCTACAATTGATACCTTTCGTACTCTTGCGGATTTATTTGTGACATAAGAAATATCAACAAGCATTTCTGGCGCTATTGCCGGGGAACGGTTGCTGTAGTTGTCTTCGAACCTAGTCTGCCCGTGTATCCTTTGTTTTACCTTTCTTTTCTTTTTATCCTTATATCATGGAAAACCTTTCTACCCATCATATCTTTACCCGACAACCTTACACCCCTGAGGACGAGTTCTTAGAGCCATCAACCTCTTCTAGGCCAATCACAGCCTCTGGCTATGAACTTCGTCCCGGCCATATTGCCATGGTTCGGGATCGACTCTTCTCTGGGATCGAAAATGAAGACCCTCACCATCATTTGCAAGGTTTTGAGGAACTATGTTCATGCTTGGTAATCCCAGGCATGACACAGGAATCATTGAGGTGGAAGTTGTTTCGACACTCTCTCATAGAGAGGGCGAAACAATGGTACACACACAATGTGAGGAGTACGAATGGGGATTGGGAAAAGCTCCGAGATGACTTTTGTCGCTCATTCTTTTCTTGGTCCCACTTAGCCTCTGTCCGTAGTGACCTCCTTGCATTTGAACAATTAGAAGAGGAGTCCATCGGTGCGGCTTGGGCTACATTTTCATGCCTTTTAGTAGAAGGCCCAGGCATGTCTATACCTGATGATGCTGTTTTGCACATCTTTTGCACGGATTTAGACATGGCCGCTGCCATGAAACTCGACTTTGCCACCGGAGGTTCGTTTGCTCATAGAACCCCAATAGAAGGAAAGGCAATCCTAGATCACATGATAAAAAAGTCCATCTTTCCTCCCAACCATGGAGAACCCCACAAGCACTGGCAGAACCAGGGGGGCCAGTAGGGGCCATGGCCCCCCTATGAACATGAAAATTTTTTAACCCCTCCTATGCTCAACAACTCAACACACAATTAATTAATGCAAACAACTCTTCCTTACATGCGATGCTCAATTAATTAATGCAAACAACTCTGCCTTGCATGCGATGCTCCTTCAGCTAGTACTAACAGGTACTCAGTCAACAGTTTAACACCAATGACCACAAGACTTAACGTTATGGTCTACAGGGTATGGGTGGGTGTCTGAGGAACTGTTAGGCATTTGTCTGTGCGTGACAATTGACAGCTTCTGCCTTTGAACTGTGAGTGCAGACTACAGTAAGAAATGCATGCACACTAAGCAGTATACAATGTAGTCATTTGGCAATTATGCAAAGCACCTGCATCAGGAGGCTTTGTTGTACCTCCTCCTCCTCCCCCCACTCTCTCTCTCTCTCTCTCATCCTGTGGTTGCGCCACCGCTCGCCACCCAAGGCCGCCAGTGTGCACTTACATTGGCCCGTGTCGGAGCCACCGCGTGCTCGCATTGTCGGAGCTCCATAGGATTACAAGAGAAGACGGAGGTGTAGTGAAACAACTACAACGCGTGGTAGCTGGGGCGGTTGCCCCACTCTGCCTATAGAGTGGCTCTGCACGGTGCATGTACGATGAGTTATCGATAGTGTTTGGTCGGCCCCCCTACTCAAAATTCCTGGTTCCGCCACTGCCCACGAGCAGAGCAAGTTGAGCCATGAGAGCCCCTCAGTAGCTGAATCCAACCCTTTAACTTCCACATCTTTTGATTCATCTATTAAGCCATACCTCGAGCCACGAACGTCGAAGGAAGAAGAAATTCGACCTTTGAGGTTCGCTTCCCCATTCAAGGATGATCCTCATCAAAACCTTAGAAACACCTTGAATGATCCTTATGAGATGGAGCCTACGGTACCTCATCTTCCTTCCAACAATTCAATTCTCAAAAAGTTCACAAAGGAAGAATTGTCGAAGGAATTGAGACGCTCTTCCGAAGCAATTCGGATTAGCTCATCTTCCACGACTCTCATGTGTGCCATGAGAGGGACAACTGTAGAAGCCCTTTACGACCCCTCTGCCGAAGCTTGCATCATATCTGAAAATCGAATGGAAACCCTTGTGGGTAGCAAGCCTCTAATCCCGTCCAACAAACTCTTCCTTTCAAATCCTTATGGATACTTTGAATGTTGGGGGATTGTGAGGGATGTACCAATCACCATAGACAAAATTGAGGTGAGCTTAGACTTCTACATCTTTCCCATCATCGATTTTGGTCTCCTCATAGGCTACCCGTTGAAGGAAATTCTCCATCACAAATCATCTCAAGGGAGCCTCAATGATGAGCTTAGAAAAATGGCTACCACCATTCCTATCTCTTACCCAGAAACTCTAGTGGCAATGCCTCATCCCAATCAAAACCCTCTCGAGACGGTGATGCATGAATCTGAGCACTCCGCCCACAACGAGAGCGACTTGGAAGACCTTCACTTTTGTGAAGATGAGCGACCTTTATTACCCTCGATCGAGCTTGAGACGTGTCCCTCTGGCCCTCAGAATGCTGCTCCCGATTCAGCACCAATCATCCATGAATCATTCCTTAAGAACCCTTGTGCCATGGACATTCCTGAAGTGATGACTCTGGAGTTCGAAAGAAAAGATCCCACAGACGAGCATGAGGCATTCTCTTTTGATCTTCCTTAAGATTCATGCTCGCACATTGTGACGCCCCAGGTTTTTAATTAAGCACTAATGACCAGTCAAACCTTTGTCTTTGGTCAAATCTTGGTCAACCTGGGTCATCACCTCGAAAACCTAGCCAACAATCACCCATGAACATCTTAAGCAACTCAACATCCCTGGCCTTGGTCAAAACCCTAGTCAAAGTGGTCAAAACCCTTGATGTCCACACCTTGTCCTAGAACTTTTGCCACGTTCTCCAAATTTTGCTTAAACACTCAAAAATCGGCCAATATAGAAGTTGTGTAGTTTTTCATGGGACACATTTTTGCTTTTGGGTGGACATTCAAATTTTGAGTGGAAGTCATGCAAAAACTCGGTCAACGCCAACATCTGCATTTTGACCGAGCCATGAAAGACAGCAACTTTGCCTGTAGTTCATGCTCAAATAGTTGCTCAAAACATAGGTCAGCCTGTACAAAAATTACTTTCCTATAGCCCCTCTACAACTTTGCTTTTTGGCGATTCTGAAGTTGCATTCAAAAAAATTCAGTTTGATTCAGTCAAAGTGGGGCACTTCGATTTGAAACAGTCACCCGGTGCTTTGGCCGCGCTGCCACGCGGCAGCCGGCGCGCCGCCGCCGAGCCTCAACGGCCGGACCCCCACCGGCCCACAGTCCGGCGAGGACGGGGACAGCATCATCACGCGCCCCCGCCCCTGACCGTATCACTTATGGGGGAATGTCCCCCGACACGTGGACGCGATGGACGCGACGTCGCCGAGCCCCGTCGCGCCTCGGTCGGCCGGCCAGCAGCCAACACGGCTCCTCCGTCCCCCGGGTCTCTTTCTCCCACACGCGTGCCATCAAGGCCAAGCCCAGCGCCCACTGCCTCACTCGCCCACCTATTAAAGTCGCACCCCGGTTCCTCCTCACGCGCGCACGCATCTGCGCCGGCCTACCATTGCTGCCGCCGCGGTGAGCACACCCCTCCGCCAGCTCCCGCCGCCGGCCAAGCCTTCGAGCACCTCCCCTAGGTTCCAGTGAAGCTCCCACAGCCACGTGTTGCCCCGCATTGCACCTTCCCTCACCGGTTTTCGAGCCGAGGTGGCCGCGTCGCCGCGGTCTCGCCGCCGCTGCCCGCCGGAGCCACCTCCGGCCACGCCACCACCACCAATCGACTCGTGGTGAGTCCAATCGGAGCATGGTGCCATTTGTTTGCCAGCTCCGGCCGCCGTTCGCCGCCGGCAAGCCTCCCCCGCCGCCAAGGGCACGGGTGTGAATCCCCAAGGGCATATTTGTGAACCAGGGACTTGTCTGCAATGATCTTAATCTTAGTTTTCTTGCAACTAGGTCCAACACCTTAGAAAACTCATAGAGAAATCAGAAAAATGTAAACCCAATTTTGCTGGTCTGCTTGTGACTAGATCTACAACTTCTAGAAAGCATGACTATACTTTTGACTGCTAGATTTTGAATGAAAATTCAAACTCTGTTTGACATCCTTTTGCTATAGTTCAAAATCTAGATAAGCTATGGAGCTGAATTTTGGATATGTTTCTAGACATGTCATATATAGACTCTGGACCAAAATTTGCACAAAGTTATTGAACAGATCTTTTAAAATGATTTATTTTGCATTTGTGCTATATCTGCCTTATTGACTTTTGTAGCAATATATAAATAGATTTTTGTGCTCAACTTCTGGATATGCTCATGAAATGACTAGATTCCCCATTCCTGTATTTATCATGATTTTATCTCTGACAGAAGTATTTATTCTTGTTATATGCTTAGATTTAAGTTTAAATGCCTAGTTCAAATTTCAAATAGGATCTTGATGTGTTTGTTAGTCTCCTAGGCTTGTTTTAAGTCAGAGATGAAGTGGGAGTGAGTTTGGCTCCAGAAGTGCTTTATTTATTTTTATATGCATTTCTCATATTTTTGGTAGCTAGGAAATGTCATTCTTGTTATTTGTGTTTTATGGCTCAATTAAATGTGTATCTTGGACCAGTGGCTTTGTTTAGGTAATTAGGACTTGCAATACACCTTCCCCCTGTTTTTATAATTTATTTTGTAATTGAAAGCTTTAGAATCCAAATAACTTCATAATAGGTGTAATTGGGAAAAATCATCCTTGCTCACGTAATGACCTTGCAAATATGTTGAGTAGCATGTTTAGGAGCTGAGGATCCACCCTTGCTGTTTTGTGAACTTAAATTGTTTCATTTGCTTAAATATGTACACAGTCACTATCAAAAAGATTAAATCCCCAAAACACCGCATGTCATGCCTTTAATAGGAAGTTATGCTAGATGAGTGCTTATCTAGGTGAATATGGCCAACAAGAGTTGGATGTGATAATATAATCTCTCACTCCATGAAATAATCCTGCATATGCATCCCGTGTAGAACTTCCCGACGGTAACTACTCGCTCGTGCCGGAAGCCGAGGAAGGAGGAGCTGACGCGGAGCTGCATTACGTGGAAGTGATCGAGGACACCGAGGAGCCCCAGGCTAACTTTGCTGACGAAGGGAAGCCCCGGTGCATTAACCTAAGTGTTTTTGGGAATTTATGCAACTATCTATGGATGTTTGTGCATTTACGTTCAGGAGTTGAAATGAAACCCTAGATGCATGATCCCTAGGTACCCGTGTCCTTTACTAGTATGCTAGGTCGATAGCTGCCATGCTATAGGACCTTTACAAGTTGAGTGATGCTTGTCACTCGCGAGAATAGGTTCTTATGTTGAAATCATAAGATTGTTATAAATGGATTGCTCATGTGGTAAGAGCATGGGATCTGGGCTCCGATCCAATGGCTTTCGTGGGCTAAGCTTTTGAACGTACTAAGCACTTGTCGGGAATGGGACCGGTAAGCCTAGTACCTAAAGGAGGCGGTAAGGGAACTTACTACCACTAATCATGGGATGCGTCCCCAGGCTTGCAACCTGTGGTACATGTGTGAGGCTGGATGAACTGTGTGGCGTAGTCCAGATAAGCAATGTACCTGAGACTGTGGGATTCGATCCTGAACCGAAGAATTCTGGGAACCGCCTGGTTGGTGAACTCTTTGTGAGGACACCGTTCCGTGGGTTTAGGTTTACCTTGCAAGGTTATTAATCGATTGATCATCGGCCTCTCACCGTTATCTGAGACTGCTTAATCAACTGGCCATGATATCCCTTATGATGGACTATTGTCAATATTGATGTCTGATTAATTGTATTGCACAACTTATGCTTGTAGTAGCTTGCTCATTTAGAAAAGAGTAATCAACTAGAACTTGAGCTAAAATATTGAAAGTACGGACATACTCTTTGTTGCTTTTCAGCAAAAGAACCCACTGGCCAAAAAGTCTCTCATGTCTAGAGTTGTGGTGATGTAGTTATCACCCGACGGGTAAGACTTGCTGAGTATTAGTATACTCAGCCTTGCTTTAATTTTGTTAATTTCAGGTAATGCTTTTAGTGATGTGTGGCCTGGAGAGATCCCACCTGGCTGGGAGCTGGAGTGGGTGGAAGACGACGAGTGAAGGCATCATGATAGCCCTCCTGTGATGCTCATCGCACCGCTTAGTTTATTTCCGCTGTTTTCGAACTCTGAACCTCGTTTATTATGTCAAGTACTTCGGTTTGTAATAATTAAACCCTTCGGGGCTGATTTGGACTTAATCTACGTGTTGTACTCTGGACTCGCCTTCGCGTGAGTTTTAATGCATATTGTCGATCCTTTGTTGCTATGTAAGTGATTTCACCGGGCTTGACCCGGCAACTTACGACGGGATGATACTTTATTATTGCTTAATGACCAAAGTGGATTGGTTTAGGCGATAGTACGGTATTTTCCTGGGCGGGTTGTCATAGCTGGTATCAAAGCGATTATATGCACCAGAGTTTAATTAACAACCTTAATCACAGGTTTTTCAATAAAACTTGCCAAGATTGTTTGGATTTGCAAAATATGTTGGTCCGTTAAGGATGGAAATAGACCGAGAGGCCCTAGAGGGAATTTTTGGGTTCTTTCAGGTGGCTTACAAATCTATGGTTTATTTTGCTAACTTCCAGCATATTTAATTATTGTCAGAACTTACTTATTGCACAACCATACTAGTTCATCATGTTTTGCCATACGTGGTGGTGCCACAGGAAAGTCCTGTGAGGGATGGATGGGACCTATTCTAATGGGAACCCACATTGCGTTTGTGTCTTGTCACGTTTTGCCATACTTGGTGGTACCACATGAAAGTCATGTGAGGGATGGATGGGACCTAATCCAATGGGAACCCATCATACGTGGACGTTTTGCCCTGTGTTTTTCGAGTACGGTGCTGACGGTACAGTCCGTACTGATGGGCTGCACTGGGAGGGTTTTCCACGCCTTGCGTGGGAGGCACTCAGCGCCGCAGGCTACACTACTCCGCCCGTCTACGAGGCGATCGAGTTCGAGCACCTGGGCGTGCCCTGTTTCAGGGTGACCGTCACCGTGCCACCTCACCCGGACCACCCCCGACTGGTTCGACTTGAGCTCCGTGTACTAGGGCCTTCGTGGGTAGCAGACCCTCGAGTCGGCTACCCTATGGGTGCTGACGGACTTCTGTGACCACAACCCGACTGTGGTGGCCCTTTCACCGTTCGGGCTGTTTTCGGCTGTGGACCCACACGACCCAGCGTGGCTGGACCGAGTGGACCACCTACATGAGCTGCTTCTGCTCGCGGTCCCGCTGGACGTCACGCGGACGCTGACACGTTGCTTGGACGCTGTGTTCACACTTCAGGTACTGTGCAACACCACTGAGATGATGTTGAGCCAGCGTCTGGAGTCTGCTCGGCTAGCCTGGCACAGTCTCTCAGCGGCTTACCAGCAGCAGGGTTTCACTCTCTTTCAGACTCAGCAGGAGAACAACTGGCTTCGTACCAGGAGGTTCCAGTTGGAGCTGGAGAGAGGTGACCACTTGCAGAGGATCCTTGACCTAGAGGCACAGGTCACTGACCTTCAGGAGGACGTGGACGCTGGAGATGTAGAGAGGTTGACCCTGCTGTAGAACATCGCCGATATGCAGCAGCAGGTGGAGGAGGCGGAGGTGCAGGTAGCAGCACTGCAGGCCATCGTGGCTCTGCAGCCAGCACCCCCCATGGAGGCACCTCCGGAGGAGCAGCAGGGACCGTCCGGTCTTGACCAGGAGAGTCAGGCGGGACCACCTCCACCGACACCACCCGCTTCGCCTGCAGCCAGTGACGCCTCGGTTGGCAACTAGGTTGCCATAGTGTTGTAGTAGGATGACATATACTCTTGTGTGTAGCGACTTTTTGGTTGGTTTTTGCAGTAGGCTAACATGGGAGTATTCTTTTGTGCAGCACGACTGCAATGTAACCCATGTTGAATGATGGTGATCCCAAAAACTTGGCATCCATGTAATGCGTTGGTTGAACACCATTCCTGCAGTGATCGTTATAAAGAAAATGTTTAATCTAGTTATTGTCACACCTGATTTTCCGAAGAAAACCAAATGCATCTCATATGTGCGCCAGGATCAAGTTTACACACATATGATAGACGTCATGAGTGAAATATCTATAAACAGTGATAAAAACGTACAAGAGTTAAACCATTACATTATCTCTTTATTACACTCAGACGTTAGACTCGAAGGTCTTTACACGAACAACGATAACTATGAAGACGCGACTCCATCTTCATCTTCCACAGGCACATGACTGGGGGCACGCAAGCCTCAGAACTCATCGTAGTCGCTGAAGTACTCTTCTCCAGTGTTCTCCTCTGAACAGCGGATAAGCAAGGGTGAGCACACTTATGGTTGGAGCTCAGCAAGTGGGGGAAGATGCAAGGCTATCAAGGATAGGTTAAGGTTTACAACGGTTAGCATTTTAATGTTGGTCAAATTTTATTAGCAAGCACCTATTTACTAGGTGTAAGTTTATACCAACCCACTTAAGCATTTAGGAAAGCATCTCATCTCAAAACCACAAGAACCACGATTTAATTCCATCTTTATGTTTGATTATCATGTGAGGGTCCAGGCCGCTCTTGACCGTGAGCACGGCTGATCGATCAGTTTTACACTCTGCAGAGGTTGTACACTTTCACCACAGCTCGCGTAAACGTTCCGAAGAACTTTGAACCCAACCACGCATGTGCTGATCAGGCACAATACCACACTTCCGAGGTGTGATTGCATAGGGACGCTACGAAGCCTTTACAAAGGTATGCAGAAGACCAACAACCCGCGACAGTTACAGCAGCAGAGCGGACCATAACCCTCCCTAGTGGACAGCACCTTAGCAAAGGCTGCGGCCAAGAGGACCGGGCTATACCCCTTCAACTCCGGCCCCCTGTGCTCCTTTCGGATAAGGCTATCAGAAAGTTCCGCACACCTAATTAATTGGCTAAGCCAGAGCCATATGGACTGTGGTTGCACTGTTTTCCTGGGTGGTTCTCCATGTTCCGATTAAACCATATGATCTTGTTATTAACCATAAGCACACACATATATATCACCAAAGTTATCATGATCAACATTCATCATATTGTAAAAGATTCATTTTAACCATCCCAAGTTATAGCAACTAAGCATTTCTACCCAAAACATTTATTTAAAAGGGTTGTCCAAGGTAAAGGGATAAAATCTAGTCATGTCCTTAAAAAGGTGATTTTCCCATCAAGTTTATGCATAACAACATTTAAAAGTAAACTTAGTTATCATGCAAGTTGTGTGGGACAAAATAGAATATGCAGGGGGAGAAGTCCACTTGCCTTCCTTGCTTAAACACTGGGGTTCTTCTTCAAAAACTTGCTCTTGATCCGCTCCAACTGGCTGCTCACTTGAAACTGGCACGATGTCTACGAGCACACAAGAATACATTCAATAAACAAAATAATACACCAAGCATGAAAAGCTTAAAAAGAGAACAAGGTTTTAGCTCTAGGAACACGAACACAAAAGCACTAGGAACTATCGGAAGCTTTGGATGATCACAAACAAGAGCTAGCTATGTGCTTGGTATATTTTAATTAAATAAAATCATGTGCATAGGATATTTCAGAGAAATACCCTACTTATAATTAAGCAAGTTATATTTGTATTTAAAAGACGATGTAAGCCTAATCCAATTTTATTTATAAATATTCAAGTATGATTTATGCAAATTAAACATTTACTTTAAAAGAAGCATGTAAAAGCATCTAGGCGTTCATCTTTATATTTCGAGTTGAACTAATCAAATTATAATTTAAAAACACATTTATATTCATATTAATCAAATTAACATTTAATTAAGAAAACTCGGGATAGACCTATGTTTCTTTTACTTAGAAAGCAAATTGCATAAACATTAATCAATTTAAGTTTGATTATGAAAACCAAGGTGTACATCTAATTAACTTTTAATTATAAGAAATATTTAATTAATATTAATCATATTAACTTTCTTATGAAAACACGTGTTAAACTTCTAATTAGATTTTAATTAGAAAAGCATATGTATATAAGGATTTAATCATATTTAATATTTAAATAAATTATAAACACAAAGAACATGTTCAACATTGGTCCTAACACGTAGTTTGAGTTGATATGAACCTAACGCAACTTGAAACGGTGGAAACGGAGCTAAAACGCAAAAGATACAGCCAAAACAAGGTTCTAAAACTGACGGGCTTGAAAAGACGGTCGCATGGACACCAAGAACGCTTAAAACGGATAAAAGACGGAAAAGATATAGCTAAAACAAGGTTCAGGGGCTTTTCTGTGAAGAAACAGGGCTTCCAGGGGTTTAACTGCAAGAAACCAGGGACTAAAACATAATTATACATATAAACAGAGGGGTTTATATGCAAAAAGGAATGAAAAGGACCTCTGATGAAGGAATCTAAAGAATCAAGGGCTAAAACATAAAAACAGGGACTCATTTGTAAGGGTTCTTGATGGTGGAAGGACCGGCATGTGAAAAGATGAAAGCTCGGGGGCTCTTTAGCAAAACAGCCGGCGGGGCTCCGGGTTGACCGATACCGGGTCTGGTTGACTCGGGGCCGGGGCGCATCTGGACCGTCCGCGCCGGATCGGACGGCTGGCGCGGCGCTGACGCGGCCGTGGACCGTGCCGTGGACCACGGTCCACGGGTCTACGGTGGACCGAAGCCAAGGGGTACACCCTGTTTTGATCTGGACCGCCCACGCGAGATCAGACGGCTGAGGACGCGTGCACGCGATGCGCGGCGGCGGGGCAGCGGCAGACGGCGGCGCCCAGCGGAGCCGGCGGCGGAGCTCGCCGGAGCTCTCTCGATCTCGAGCTCTGGTGCACGGTTTTGAGCGCGGTTTCGACCTACGCGGAGCTGGGAACGAGGCGAACCTATACAGGGACTCAGGGAGGTGGTTAGGGTGATGGCTGGAGCACTACGACCGACACGGCGGACGGCGATCGGCCGGCGAGCGGCGGCGCTAGCTACGGCTCGGGAAAAACGAAAAGGAGGCGGGGAACGGCTTGCTCACCACACGAAGACGAACCGGTGAGCGAACATTGACGGGGAGGCGACGACGGAGGAGATCGACGCGGCGGTGGGATCCCGGCGGAAGAAGGGCAGGAGCTCCGGCACTGCTCGATCCGGCGGGGAAGAAGGGCTCCGGGCACGGGATCCTCGTGCAGGCAGCGTGTGCGACGAGCGAAGACGAGAGGAGCCTGGGGAAGCGTCTGCCGGCGGAGAAGAGCTTCGGGCGGCGCTCCAGGAGGAAGGCAGGGCGCGGCTCGGTCCGGCGTCGAGGGACGGATTCCTGGCGCAGGTGAGGTACGGATGAGCGTCGAGCGCAACGGGAAAGAAAGAAGGAAGGCGAGGGGGAGCTTCACCGGCGACGAGCTTCAAGCGGCCGGCAATGTCCCGGCGGCGGAGCTCCAAGGGCGACGGCGCGTGCGCGAGGATGGAGAGGGTACAGGGCGTGCACGGGTGCGGAAAGGAGGAAAAGGGCGAGGCAAGGGCTCGGATATGCCTTTATAGGCTAGGGAGGAGGGGAGGGAGCCACAACCGGGGCCAATTGGCCATTGATGGCCATGGCGGCCGGCCCGGTCTTGATGGCATTCAAAGGGGCGCGTGAAGGGGGAGGAGGAGTAACTGATGGGGGATGATGGGGAGACGGCCGGGGTGGCTCCAGTGCGCCTTGATGGCCCTCTTGAAGGCGAGGAGGGGCAGGAGAGCTGGGGTAGCGGCCGGTCGGCGCGGCCGTTTGCAAAGCAGAGGAGTGGAGGGGGGTCGACCGGAGGAAGGGGGAGAACCCGACGCGCGGGGCCCGACGGGCAGCGAGAGAGAGGGGGAAGGAGAGGCGGAGCGGGCCGTGCGGGGCACCTGGGCCGGAAGAAGGAGTTGGGCCGCACGCAGGCTAGACGGGCCGGGCGAAAGAGTAGGCCGGCGGCCTGGTTGGGCTGCTCGGGCCGAGAAGAAGAGAGGGAAGAGATGGGCTGGGCTGGAAACGGGGAAGGGAAAGGTTGAGGGGGTTTTGTTTTTTTTTCAAACCCTTTTAAACTTAAAACTTTTCAAACTTAAACACTTCAAACTCTTTTCAAATTTTCAAATCATTTTAAAAACTTTCAAACTAGTTTTAAAAACCTTTAAAACTTCACACAAGCAAACATAAGCCATGCACTTCAAAATATGATGCACAAGCACTTGTTGCTTCTAAAATTAATCAAAAGTGATATTTAAATACTTTAGAGCCAAATTTATTTGATAATTTATTTATCCTTAGAAAACAAAATCTAAAACACCATGTTGCTACATTATTTTAATGATGGAATTTTAGGGTGTTACAAATCTACCCCCTTAAAAAGAATCTCGTCCCGAGATTCGGAGAGATTGGGAAAAACTGAGGGTACTCTTCTATAAGCTCATCTTGCATGCTGAGTTCTTCCAACAGTCACAGCTCCTTCACTTGCTTTCCTTCATCTTGATTCACTTTTCCTTTCTCCTTGGATGGGATGGTAGCGACAACTTCAATCCTATCTCCTTGTGGGCTGGTTAAGAGTACTGACTTCTTGGCACACAGAATTATTCCATCACATTCGCCTAACCAATCCATTCCAAGTATCACATCTATTCCACTAGATGTAAGAACTACTAGATCAGCTTGAAAATCTATTCCCCTGATTTTCAGATTGACCCGTGGGCATACATATGTAGATTTCATTTCACCGTTCGGGGAACTAACCAACAAATGTGTCTTCATAGAACTCATAGGTATATCATGCTTTGCCACGAATTGTTCAGTAATGAATGAATGCGATGCTCCGGAATCAAATAAAATTGTTGCTGGTACAGAGTTGACAGAGAACGTACCCAGCACAACACCTGGAGCGTCTTGAGCTTGTTCAGTCGTCACATGATTCACTCTTCCACGTGCGTAGTTCTGTTGACCTCTGTTACCTCGATGAGTAGAATTCCCGATGCGAGCTTGTGATAACGGTTGTCCAAATCTCTGACCATTATCTTTCTGAGGAGTCTGCATGTTGCGCTTCGGACAGACGTTGGCATAATGTCCAAATTCTCCACAATTGAAACAGCCATTAGGACGAACCGGGGAGTTGCTTCTCACTGGTGCTCCTGAGCGATCTTGATGATGACTTGGAGCATGTGGTGTCTGCTGGCTGGAATGCTGGGGTTGTTGAGTTGAGTGCTGCAACTGTAAATTCTGAGTATAATTTCCACTTGATCCACCAGAGTGAAACTGAGAACTCTGAGATGAGTTGAAGCGGGGGCGTGTGTTGCTGGACTGTCCATGAGACTTAAACTTGCACTTTTGTTCACCAAGTTCCATACGTTTATTCTCCAACCCTACAACTTTGTTCAGCAACGTCTGAAAGTTGGGGAATGTATGGCTCTACAGCTGATAGTTGAGTGGTCCAATCAATCCATCCAAGAATCTTTCCTGCCTCTTGGGATCAGTGTTGACTTCATCAGGAGCATAACGGGACAGGTGAGTGAACTTGTCGAGATACTCTGTGACAGACATATTCCCTTGCTTCAGTGCCAGAAATTCCTTCTGCTTAAGCTTTATTACTCCCGAAGGTATGTGATATGTACGGAAGTTATCTCTGAATTCTTGCCAAGTAATATTGTTTCTATCAGGATGTGCAGTCGAATATGCATCCCACCAATCACCAGCTTGTCCTGTCAATCTGCCTGCAGCATAAAGGACCATCTCTCGGTCGGTGCATTGAACGATCTCAAGCTTCTTGGTAACCGTCTTCAACCAGTCATCGGCATCCAACGGATCAGAGGAATGGGAGTAGGTAGGAGGGTGGTGGCTCATAAACTCTTTATGCTTGTCCCTCGGCTGTGGCGAAGGTGGGGGAGGGGGTGCTGGTTGGTTCTGTTGAGCTTGTAAGTTCTGAACTGTGGCAGTGAGGTTTTGCAACAGCTGGGTTTGTGCGGCAAGGAATTGCTGAAATGCGGGATCCATTTGGTTAAGCAATGGGGGTGGTGCTTGATTCTGTCGATTGACAATATGAGCACGGACTACAGGTGGAACGTCTTGACCTTCTCCTGACCTGGTTTGTACCATCTGATTGTTAGAGGAATTATTTCAGACAAGAACATTGAACTGATGCATGAGGATCTGAACTCGAAAAGATGAAGCAGCATGAATTTCAAAACTAGGACAGATCCTGATAGCTCAAGATATGATTAAAACAGTGATGTTGTGTCAAAGAGTTGCACAAAGAGATTTTACTTCAACCAACTTGTAGGATAGATAAAGAAAAAGATAACCCAGATTTGAACCCAAACTATCTTTATTAACCTAACAATTTATTTCTTGTTGCATTTGTGACCATCACTCCACAATGCAACTCACACAAGCAAAGATCCAAAACAAACATGTGTTCAAACAGCAAGCATTAACACAACGATCGTCCTCACAGGAACGTTTCTATCGAAGTTGATAAGAGGCAGGCAGTCTAAGACCTTATTTTAGATAACACCGGTGGTGGAAATCCAGCTGATAGCACAAGAACTGAACTCAGTATAGATCAAAACAAAAAGATGTGTTTTAACAAGAAATCAAAGATTAAATTAGATTTTATACGTAAATAAGTCAATTTTGAAAGATGACAGGCTTTCTAGAACATGAATCCTTACTTTTCGACCATTTCTAACTTAAGGCTGCGTCCTACAGTCATTACTGCTCTGATACCACTCTGTCACACCTGATTTTCCGAAGAAAACCAAATGCATCTCATATGTGCGCCAGGATCAAGTTTACACACATATGATAGACGTCATGAGTGAAATATCTATAAACAGTGATAAAAACGTACAAGAGTTAAACCATTACATTATCTCTTTATTACACTCAGACGTTAGACTCGAAGGTCTTTACACGAACAACGATAACTATGAAGACGCGACTCCATCTTCATCTTCCACAGGCACATGACTGGGGGCACGCAAGCCTCAGAACTCATCGTAGTCGCTGAAGTACTCTTCTCCAGTGTTCTCCTCTGAACAGCGGATAAGCAAGGGTGAGCACACTTATGGTTGGAGCTCAGCAAGTGGGGGAAGATGCAAGGCTATCAAGGATAGGTTAAGGTTTACAACGGTTAGCATTTTAATGTTGGTCAAATTTTATTAGCAAGCACCTATTTACTAGGTGTAAGTTTATACCAACCCACTTAAGCATTTAGGAAAGCATCTCATCTCAAAACCACAAGAACCACGATTTAATTCCATCTTTATGTTTGATTATCATGTGAGGGTCCAGGCCGCTCTTGACCGTGAGCACGGCTGATCGATCAGTTTTACACTCTGCAGAGGTTGTACACTTTCACCACAGCTCGCGTAAACGTTCCGAAGAACTTTGAACCCAACCACGCATGTGCTGATCAGGCACAATACCACACTTCCGAGGTGTGATTGCATAGGGACGCTACGAAGCCTTTACAAAGGTATGCAGAAGACCAACAACCCGCGACAGTTACAGCAGCAGAGCGGACCATAACCCTCCCTAGTGGACAGCACCTTAGCAAAGGCTGCGGCCAAGAGGACCGGGCTATACCCCTTCAACTCCGGCCCCCTGTGCTCCTTTCGGATAAGGCTATCAGAAAGTTCCGCACACCTAATTAATTGGCTAAGCCAGAGCCATATGGACTGTGGTTGCACTGTTTTCCTGGGTGGTTCTCCATGTTCCGATTAAACCATATGATCTTGTTATTAACCATAAGCACACACATATATATCACCAAAGTTATCATGATCAACATTCATCATATTGTAAAAGATTCATTTTAACCATCCCAAGTTATAGCAACTAAGCATTTCTACCCAAAACATTTATTTAAAAGGGTTGTCCAAGGTAAAGGGATAAAATCTAGTCATGTCCTTAAAAAGGTGATTTTCCCATCAAGTTTATGCATAACAACATTTAAAAGTAAACTTAGTTATCATGCAAGTTGTGTGGGACAAAATAGAATATGCAGGGGGAGAAGTCCACTTGCCTTCCTTGCTTAAACACTGGGGTTCTTCTTCAAAAACTTGCTCTTGATCCGCTCCAACTGGCTGCTCACTTGAAACTGGCACGATGTCTACGAGCACACAAGAATACATTCAATAAACAAAATAATACACCAAGCATGAAAAGCTTAAAAAGAGAACAAGGTTTTAGCTCTAGGAACACGAACACAAAAGCACTAGGAACTATCGGAAGCTTTGGATGATCACAAACAAGAGCTAGCTATGTGCTTGGTATATTTTAATTAAATAAAATCATGTGCATAGGATATTTCAGAGAAATACCCTACTTATAATTAAGCAAGTTATATTTGTATTTAAAAGACGATGTAAGCCTAATCCAATTTTATTTATAAATATTCAAGTATGATTTATGCAAATTAAACATTTACTTTAAAAGAAGCATGTAAAAGCATCTAGGCGTTCATCTTTATATTTCGAGTTGAACTAATCAAATTATAATTTAAAAACACATTTATATTCATATTAATCAAATTAACATTTAATTAAGAAAACTCGGGATAGACCTATGTTTCTTTTACTTAGAAAGCAAATTGCATAAACATTAATCAATTTAAGTTTGATTATGAAAACCAAGGTGTACATCTAATTAACTTTTAATTATAAGAAATATTTAATTAATATTAATCATATTAACTTTCTTATGAAAACACGTGTTAAACTTCTAATTAGATTTTAATTAGAAAAGCATATGTATATAAGGATTTAATCATATTTAATATTTAAATAAATTATAAACACAAAGAACATGTTCAACATTGGTCCTAACACGTAGTTTGAGTTGATATGAACCTAACGCAACTTGAAACGGTGGAAACGGAGCTAAAACGCAAAAGATACAGCCAAAACAAGGTTCTAAAACTGACGGGCTTGAAAAGACGGTCGCATGGACACCAAGAACGCTTAAAACGGATAAAAGACGGAAAAGATATAGCTAAAACAAGGTTCAGGGGCTTTTCTGTGAAGAAACAGGGCTTCCAGGGGTTTAACTGCAAGAAACCAGGGACTAAAACATAATTATACATATAAACAGAGGGGTTTATATGCAAAAAGGAATGAAAAGGACCTCTGATGAAGGAATCTAAAGAATCAAGGGCTAAAACATAAAAACAGGGACTCATTTGTAAGGGTTCTTGATGGTGGAAGGACCGGCATGTGAAAAGATGAAAGCTCGGGGGCTCTTTAGCAAAACAGCCGGCGGGGCTCCGGGTTGACCGATACCGGGTCTGGTTGACTCGGGGCCGGGGCGCATCTGGACCGTCCGCGCCGGATCGGACGGCTGGCGCGGCGCTGACGCGGCCGTGGACTGTGCCGTGGACCACGGTCCACGGGTCTACGGTGGACCGAAGCCAAGGGGTACACCCTGTTTTGATCTGGACCGCCCACGCGAGATCAGACGGCTGAGGACGCGTGCACGCGATGCGCGGCGGCGGGGCAGCGGCAGACGGCGGCGCCCAGCGGAGCCGGCGGCGGAGCTCGCCGGAGCTCTCTCGATCTCGAGCTCTGGTGCACGGTTTTGAGCGCGGTTTCGACCTACGCGGAGCTGGGAACGAGGCGAACCTATACAGGGACTCAGGGAGGTGGTTAGGGTGATGGCTGGAGCACTACGACCGACACGGCGGACGGCGATCGGCCGGCGAGCGGCGGCGCTAGCTACGGCTCGGGAAAAACGAAAAGGAGGCGGGGAACGGCTTGCTCACCACACGAAGACGAACCGGTGAGCGAACATTGACGGGGAGGCGACGACGGAGGAGATCGACGCGGCGGTGGGATCCCGGCGGAAGAAGGGCAGGAGCTCCGGCACTGCTCGATCCGGCGGGGAAGAAGGGCTCCGGGCACGGGATCCTCGTGCAGGCAGCGTGTGCGACGAGCGAAGACGAGAGGAGCCTGGGGAAGCGTCTGCCGGCGGAGAAGAGCTTCGGGCGGCGCTCCAGGAGGAAGGCAGGGCGCGGCTCGGTCCGGCGTCGAGGGACGGATTCCTGGCGCAGGTGAGGTACGGATGAGCGTCGAGCGCAACGGGAAAGAAAGAAGGAAGGCGAGGGGGAGCTTCACCGGCGACGAGCTTCAAGCGGCCGGCAATGTCCCGTCGGCGGAGCTCCAAGGGCGACGGCGCGTGCGCGAGGATGGAGAGGGTACAGGGCGTGCACGGGTGCGGAAAGGAGGAAAAGGGCGAGGCAAGGGCTCGGATATGCCTTTATAGGCTAGGGAGGAGGGGAGGGAGCCACAACCGGGGCCAATTGGCCATTGATGGCCATGGCGGCCGGCCCGGTCTTGATGGCATTCAAAGGGGCGCGTGAAGGGGGAGGAGGAGTAACTGATGGGGGATGATGGGGAGACGGCCGGGGTGGCTCCAGTGCGCCTTGATGGCCCTCTTGAAGGCGAGGAGGGGCAGGAGAGCTGGGGTAGCGGCCGGTCGGCGCGGCCGTTTGCAAAGCAGAGGAGTGGAGGGGGGTCGACCGGAGGAAGGGGGAGAACCCGACGCGCGGGGCCCGACGGGCAGCGAGAGAGAGGGGGAAGGAGAGGCGGAGCGGGCCGTGCGGGGCACCTGGGCCGGAAGAAGGAGTTGGGCCGCACGCAGGCTAGACGGGCCGGGCGAAAGAGTAGGCCGGCGGCCTGGTTGGGCTGCTCGGGCCGAGAAGAAGAGAGGGAAGAGATGGGCTGGGCTGGAAACGGGGAAGGGAAAGGTTGAGGGGGTTTTGTTTTTTTTTCAAACCCTTTTAAACTTAAAACTTTTCAAACTTAAACACTTCAAACTCTTTTCAAATTTTCAAATCATTTTAAAAACTTTCAAACTAGTTTTAAAAACCTTTAAAACTTCACACAAGCAAACATAAGCCATGCACTTCAAAATATGATGCACAAGCACTTGTTGCTTCTAAAATTAATCAAAAGTGATATTTAAATACTTTAGAGCCAAATTTATTTGATAATTTATTTATCCTTAGAAAACAAAATCTAAAACACCATGTTGCTACATTATTTTAATGATGGAATTTTAGGGTGTTACAGTTATGGCTAGATCTGAGTCCTATGTTGAATACCAAACTTGTCCAGGATTTTATGACGATCGCGATCGCCAAAATTCAGCAATTGTGCACCTTCCTACCGAAAGTTAGGCAATTTTTAGTCCAGTTCCGGCTGCGGTCCAAACAGCCGGACAGAACGTTGGAAACGAAAATTTTCGAGCAATTGAACATCAGAATCTTCTCGTGCGTTGAATACCAAAGTTGTGTGAAATATTGTGGTGACCATGCTCACCAAAATTCAGCATTTTTGCATGAGGGTACCGAGAGTTACACAATTTTCGGTGATTTTCAGCCTGCTGCCAGGGCAGCTAGGCAGAGTTTCGCCAACAGGAGTTTGAGGGCATGCGAACTTGGGATTGTATTTCGGAGTTGAATACCAACATTGAAGTGTATGAAATCCTGCGCCCGCTGACCAAAAATGAAGACTTTTCGGTGTATGGGCAGATGGATACGAAATTTTTGCTTATGACCGTGTTGCTGCCAATTTTGAGAAACTTGCCATGAATGAGCTTCTTTCATGCATATTCTACACTTGTCAATTTTCCTATGCAAGACTATGAATATGTGTCTAATAAGACCTCACATTTTGAGATGGTGGGACCAACATGTAGCTCTCCCAACGGTTTTGGAGCATCGGGTAGTGGTGAACTACCACCGCCACCGCCCATGACGCTGTCGGAGGCATTCATGGCCACTCAGACCGAGGTGCTGCGCCAGATCCTACAGACGCAGCAGCAAATAGCCCAGCAGCTGAACCAAAGGCCACCACATGGGGCTAATCATGATGGGCCGAATCATGTCACCACCTACGCTCAGTTCATTGGGATGAAGCCCCCGACCTTCACTAAGGCGGAAGACCCCCTTGAAGCTGAGGCGTGGATCAAGGCCATTGAGGCCAAGTTCTCTGCCTTTGTGCTTCCATGCTCAGAGGAAAACAAGGCCAACTTCACAGCCTTGCAACTTCGGGGTGAGGCCTTGATGTGGTGGGAACATTTCAAGACCATGCAGCAGGCCAGGCATGCTGTCACTTGGAATGAGTTCAAGCAAGCCTTCAAAAGCCATCACATTCCTAAGGGACTTATGGATAGGAAGATGAGGGAATTGCTGGCCCTCAGGCAGGGATCGGACACGGTGTATCACTATGCACAGAAGTTCAATAGCCTTTGCCAGTATGGTGGGCATCATATGGATACTGATGCAAAGAAGATGGAACGATTCCGTGATGGACTTGATGGGGAGTTGTATGAACGACTGAACTTGATAGAGCCCAACAACTTCCATGAGTTGGTGAATAAGGCTATATCCCAAGAGGATGCTATGAAAAAGGCCCAGAGGGACAAGAAGAAGGCAGGCTGGTTTTGCTTCGGGCAGCGAAACCAACAAAAAGTTTCACTTTGTGAAGAAGAATGTTCCTGGATCGTCCCAGCCATCTTCAACTGGATGCTGGACGATGAAGCCGTCATCGAACAAGCCTTCAGGGAACTTCCAGTTCCGCAACACCCAGCAGCAAGCTTCCAAGCCCAATGCACCCCCACGCAACAGCGGTGACCGCCGTTGTTACAATTGTGGACAGCCTGGGCACTATGCAAATGACTGCCCAAAGCCCAAGCAGATTAAGCCCAACCAGCAGAATCAAGGGTCAGGGACCAAGCCGGTCAATTCAGCCAAGAAGCCGATGGTGCAAGTCCGTCAGGGTAAACTGAACTTCACCACTATGAGTGACATTCCAGAGGGAGCTTTAGTGCTTACGGGTACCTTCTCTATCAATGACACCCCCATTAAGATACTGTTTGATTCTGGAGCTACTCATAGCTTTATTAGTGGGAGATTGGTGGAAAAATTGGGTTTGAGTGGTTCACACATTAAGGAGGCTTATAAAATTGTCACTCCGGGTGGAAAAATCTCTTCTCACACCTTAGCCTTCGGAGTACCATTGAAATTGGGAAGTAAGACTGTTTAAACAAACCTCATTGTCATAGGTTTACAGGGTATGGATGTTATCTTGGGCATGGATTGGATGACCCGACATAATGTGGTTCTAGATATCTCGGGTAGAGTTGTAGCGATCAATTCACCTACCATCGGACACACCACCCTGTACTTACCTTTTAAGGATGGTGCAGACCCTTGTGCCTATGTGACCATTACCTCTCACCTTGAAGAAATTCCAGTAGTTTGTGAATATCCTGATGTCTTTCCTGATGAACTGCCTGGCATGCCACCAGACCGGGATGTCGAATTTGTGATTGAACTCCAACCTGGCACTGCACCCATTTCGAAACGACCTTACCGTATGCCACCCAAGGAGCTAGCTGAACTGAAAAATCAACTCCAAGAATTGTTAGATAAGGGCTACATTCGCCCAAGTTCTTCTCCTTGGGGTTGCCCCGCACACTTTGTCAAAAAGAAAGATGGTAGTTTGAGGTTATGTGTTGACTACAGACCTCTCAATGCAGTGACCATTAAAAACAAATATCCTCTTCCCCGCATTGATGTTCTTTTTGATCAATTGGCTGGAGCCAAGGTTTTCTCCAAGATCGATCTTCGGTCTGGTTATCATCAAATCAAAATTCGACCCTGTGACATTCCTAAAACTGCTTTCTCCACCCGATATGGTCTCTATGAGTATCTGGTGATGTCTTTTGGTCTCACAAATGCCCCCGCCTATTTCATGTATCTCATGAACTCCGTATTCATGATGGAGCTTGACAAGTTCGTAGTGGTCTTTATCGATGACATTCTAATCTATTCCAAAAATGAGAAGGAACATGCCGAACATCTTCGAATTGTTCTGCAACGTCTGAGAGATCACAAACTCTATGCTAAATTCTCCAAATGCGAATTCTGGTTCGATAACGTGAAATTCTTGGGGCACACTATTTCCAAAGATGGCATATCCGTAGATCCTAGCAAAGTACAAGAGGTGATAGATTGGAAACCACCCAAGTCCGTACACCAAATTTGCAGTTTTCTGGGTTTGGCGGGTTATTATCGCCGATTCATCCCGGACTTCTCCAGGATCGCCAAACCTATGACTGAGCTGCTCAAGAAAGGGGTAAAATTTGTGTGGAGTGAAGCATGTGAGAAAGCTTTCCACACGTTGAGGCAACACTTAACTTCAGCCGCAGTACTAGTACAACTAGATAATTCCAAACCTTTTGAAGTTTTCTGTGATGCGTCAGGCACCGGTCTCGGCTGTGTTCTTATGCAAGAAAGCCGAGTCATTGCCTATGCCTCCCGGGCACTTCGACCCCATGAAATAAATTATCCCACTCATGATTTAGAGCTAGCAGTGGTTGTTCATGCTCTCAAGATATGGAGACACTATCTGATGGGTAATCGTTGCAATATCTTCACCGATCACAAGAGTCTCAAATATATCTTCACTCAATCCGACCTAAACATGAGACAAAGGAGATGGCTCGAGTTGATTAAAGATTATGATCTAGAAGTGCACTATCACCCCGGAAAAGCCAATGTTGTTGCGGATGCTCTTAGCCGCAAAGTTCACTGCAACCGTTTAGAGGTGGAGCCGTATAGTGACACCTTTTGTGAAGACATGAGGAAGCTTCATTTGGAAGTGGTAGAACAAGGAAATCTATATGCCATAGCTGCAGAATCTAATCTTTATGATAGAATTGTCACTGCTCAACGCGATGATCAGGGCATACAGCTAATAAAACAGAAATTAGCGAAAGGAGACCCCAAGTATACTTGTTTCCACAGGGATTCAAAGGATGTGGTATGGTTTGGGAAACGTCTTGTGATTCCGGATGACCAGGAAATTAAGAAGGAAATCTTTGATGAGGCTCATCTTTCCAAATTCTCTATTCATCCCGGAAGCACCAAAATGTATCAAGATCTGAAGGAAAATTTTTGGTGGTCAAACATGAAGGTAGACATAGCAAAGTATGTGTCCGAGTGTGATACTTGTCATAGAATGAAAGCAAGCCACTTGAAATCGGCAGGTGTACTCCAACCCTTGTCGATAGTTATGTGGAAGTGGGATGACATAAGTATGGATTTCATTGTGGGTTTACCTCTGACTGCTAGAAAGAAGGATTCTATTTGGGTTATAGTGGACAGACTCACCAAAACTGCTCACTTCATCGCAGTTCACACCACTTATTCAGTACAAGACTATGCAGAGATTTATATGGACCAAATAGTCCGCTTGCATGGAATTCCCAAGACCATAATTTCTGATCGAGGTTCTCAATTTGTAGCTCATTTCTGGGAGCAATTATATGAATGTTTAGGAACCAAATTGATCTGTAGTTCCAGCTATCATCCGCAGACCGATGGTCAGACGGAAAGGGTAAATCAAATTGTGGAAGACATGCTACGGGCAAGCACCATGCATTTTGATAAGAGTTGGGACAAGTGTTTGTCCTTGGCAGAATTCTCATATAACAACAGTTATCAAGCTAGTTTGAAGATGGCACCATTTGACGCCCTTTATGGACGGAGATGCCGCAACCCTTTGAACTGGTCAGAAGCCGGTGAAAGGACACTCTTTGGTCCGGACTTGGTCAAGGACGCTGAAGAAAAGGTGAAAGTGATCCGAGAGAATTTGAAGTTAGCTCAAATGAGGCAAAAGAGCTATCACGATAGAGGGATAGCACCCCGGCAATATGAAGTTGGTGATTATGTCTACTTAAAGGTGTCACCAACAAAAGGTGTGCAAAGGTTTGGTGTTAAGGGAAAGTTAGCTCCACGCTATATTGGACCGTATGAAATCATTGAAGTATGTGGGCTAGTTGCTTATCGCATCCGACTTCCGGAACAATTCTCTGCAGTTCACAATGTGTTTCATGTGACTCAATTGAAGAGAGGTGTGCCTGTTCCTGAGACCGAGATAATCACAAAAGCAAATGCTTGGATTGAGCCGGATTTTTCGCTCATCGAGCATCCTATGAGGGTGTTTGACCAAAAGGAGAGAAAGACCCGAAGACATACCGTAAAGATGTACAAGATACAATGGAGTCATCATACGGAAGAGGAAGCCACTTGGGAGATGGAACACTATCTCAACACCAAGTACCCGGGCTTTCTACAATCTCGAAACCATAAGTTTCTTGTACCTACCTTGTTCTTTAGAATCGAATCTCGGGACGAGATTCCTCTTAAGGGGGGTAGGCTGTGACGCCCCAGGTTTTTAATTAAGCACTAATGACTAGTCAAACCTTTGTCTTTGGTCAAATCTTGGTCAACTTGGGTCATCACCTCGAAAACCTAGCCAACAATCACCCATGAACATCTTAAGCAAGTCAACATCCCTGGCCTTGGTCAAAACCCTAGTCAAAGAGGTCAAAACCCTTGATGTCCACACCTTGTCCTAGAACTTTTGCCACGTTATCCAAATTTTGCTTAAACACTCAAAAATCGGCCAATATAGAAGTTGTGTAGTTTTTCATGGGACACATTTTTGCTTTTGGGTAGACATTCAAATTTTGAGTGGAAGTCATGCAAAAACTCGGTCAATGCCAACATCTGCATTTTGACCGAGCCATGAAAGACAGCAACTTTGCCTGCAGTTCATGCTCAAACAGTTGCTCAAAACATAGGTCGGCCTGTACAAAAATTACTCTCCTATAGCCCCTCTACAACTTTGCTTTTTGGCGATTTTGAAGTTGCATTCAAAAAAATTCAGTTTGATTCAGTCAAAGTGGGGCACTTCGATTTGGAATGGGCACCCGGCTCTCTGGCCGCGCTCTCGCGCCGGGCGCGTCGCGCCCGCGCTTCCACGCGGCAGCCGGCGCGCCGCCGCCGAGCCTCGACGGCCGGGCCCCCACCGGCCCACAATCCAGCGAGGACGGGGACAGCATCATCACGCGCCCCCGCCCCCGACCGGAGCTAGGAAATGTCATTCTTGTTATTTGTGTTTTATGGCTCAATTAAATGTGTATCTTGGACCCGTGGCTTTGTTTAGGTAATTAGGACCTGCAATGCACCTTCCCCCTATTTTTATAATTTATTTTGTAATTGAAAGCTTTAGAATCCAAATAACTTCATAACAGGTGTAATTGGGAAAAATCATCCTTGCTCACGTAATGACCTTGCAAATATGTTGAGTAGCATGTTTAGGAGCTGAGGATCCACCCTTGCTGTTTTGTGAACTTAAATTGTTTCATTTGCTTAAATATGTACACAGTCACTATCAAAAAGATTAAATCCCCAAAACACCGCATGTCATGCCTTTAATAGGAAGTTATGCTAGATGAGTGCTTATCTAGGTGAATATGGCCAACAAGAGTTGGATGTGATAATTTAATCTCTCACTCCACGCAATAATTCTGCATATGCATCCCATGTAGAACTTCCTGACGGTAACTACTCGCTCGTGCTGGAAGCCGAGGAAGGAGGAGCTGACGCGGAGCTGCATTACGTGGAAGTGATCGAGGACACCGAGGAGCCCCAGGCTAACTATGCTGACGAAGGCAAGCCCCGGTGCATTAACCTAAGTGTTTTTGGGAATTTATGCAACTATCTATGGATGTTTGTGCATTTACGTTCAGGAGTTGAAATGAAACCCTAGATGCATGATCCCTAGGTACCCGTGTCCTTTACTAGTATGCTAGGTCGATAGCTGCCATGCTATAGGACCACTACAAGTCGAGTGATGCTTGTCACTCGCGAGAATAGGTTCTTATGTTGAAATCATAAGATTGTTATAAATGGATTGCTCACGTGGTAAGAGCATGGGATCTGGGCTCCGGTCCAATGGCTTTGGTGGGCTAAGCTTTTGAACGTACTAAGCACTTGTCGGGAATGGGACCGGTAAGCCTAGTACCTAAAGGAGGCGGTAAGGGAACTTACTACCACTAATCTTGGGATGCGTCCCCAGGCTTGCAACCTGTGGTACATGTGTGAGGCTGGATAAACTGTGTGGCGTAGTCCAGATAAGCAATGAACCTGAGACTGTGGGATTCGATCCTGAACCGAAGAATTCTGGGAACCGCCTGGTTGGTGAACTCTTTGTGAGGACACCGTTCCGTGTGTTTAGGTTTACCTTGCAAGGTTATTAATCGATCGATCGTCGGTCTCTCACTGTTACCTGAGACTACTTAATCAACTGGCCATGATATCCCTTATGATGGAATATTGTCAATATTGATGTCTGATTAATTGTATTGCACAACTTATGCTTGCAGTAGCTTGCTCATTTAGAAAAGAGAAATCAACTAGAACTTGAGCTAAAATATTGAAAGTAAGGACATACTCTTTGTTGCTTTTCAGCAAAAGAACCTACTGGCCAAAAAGCCTCTCATGTCTAGAGTTGTGGTGATGTAGTTATCACCCGACGGGTAAGACTTGCTGAGTATTAGTATACTCAGCCTTGCTTTAATTTTGTTGATTTCAAGTAATGCTTTTAGTGATGTGTGGCCTGGAGAGATCCCACCTGGCTGGGAGCTGGAGTGGGTGGAAGACGATGAGTGAAGGCATCATGGCAGGCCTCCTGTGATGCTCATCGCACCGCTTAGTTTATTTCCACTGTTTTCGAACTCTGAACCTCGTTTATTATGTCAAGTACTTCGGTTTGTAATAATTAAACCCTTCGGGGCTGATTTGGACTTAATCTATGTGTTGTACTCTGGACTGGCCTTCGCGTGAGTTTTAATGCATATTGTCGATCCTTTATTGCTATGTAAGTGATTTCACCGGGGTTGACCCGGCAACTTACGACGGGATGATACTTTATTATTGCTTAATGACCAAAGTGGATTGGTTTAGGCGATAGTTCGGTATTTTCCTGGGCGGGTTGTCACACACATGGAATCTCCAAATTTGTCTCACTTAGTGCTGCATGCTCTCACAAAGCTCACAACGACCTCTCAATCCTTGCTTGTAATATGTTTAGAAGGATGGTTGTTGGTGCTTTTGTTTATTGTAAGCATTGTAAATTTCATAGATGCACTATGGCACTAACCTTGCAGCTCAAAAAAAATCAAATCAATGGCGATGAAGATGGGAACTACATTGCCAAGGATAGCTGCAATGGAAGAATTCCCCATGGTCGAGCTTGCGACCATAAACAAGCACTGCCAGGAGATGGCCCAGATTAACTTTTTCCTTTTCATTGATCTTTTCTTTTACCTAATAAAAGCAAGACTATGTTCTGGGATAGTGTGCACATTCGGGTATTCTTGGTCGCTAATCTTTCAGGTTGAGATTGAGAAGAACAAGGGATATGCGATTCCCGAGGACATGGAAGCTGTGCCAACTACACACTTGGTATTTTTTGATGGAACATACTACAAAGGACACATCGACATCACACACTTGGTTTTGGTGTCGCAAAATTCCAAAGTCCAAGTGTGGCGAAGATCCGTAGGCACCTCATCAAAAGATCCATCCAATGGTGCAAGCTCTATCTTGCTGAAAAAGAGAGAAGAAAAAAGGTTGAAAAAGAAAGATGAAAAAAAGAGTGAGAAAATATGAGAGATGAAAAAAATATTTATATAGAAAACAAAGAGAGACAAAAGAGAGAGAAAGAGAGAAAAAGGTTGAAGAGAAGAGAGCAAGAAGAGAGCGTCGAAGCCAGCAAGCTCCACATGGACAAAGGGCAGTATTACTGGCATGTCTCCAAGCCATGGATTTTCACCTCAACAATCATGGGAGTTTGGAAGACGAAGCCTTTGCCAGCCATTCGTATAGCATGCTCGACAAGGATAACAAGAAGAACTACACACTTGGAAGTGAGCAAGATCACATCAAGGCTTGAGCTAGCAAGTTCTCACCTTGATGCTACAGGAGAGTGGTTTCCGCTAGCCTATCCAAGCAAGCTTTTGCTCACCTCACCCGACAATGCTAGGAAAGATGGCAAGCAAGTAGCATGCCCTTCATCATCTGGCTCCATCCAACCTTGCTCTTGCGCATGCTTGCAAAGCCCTCGCATAATCTCCATGCACCCTCAGCTTTGCAAAGCTTCACCCATGCAGCTCGTGCATCAGCAGCCCGCTCTCTCATATGCTTGCAAAGCCTTGACATAGCTTTCATCCACTCCTAGTTTTGCATTCCTTCCTCTAGCAGCCTGTGTACACATAGAAGCAAGAGGAATACTCCTCTTCCCTTTCGGACCTTTGCTTCTCCACACCATTCAGCACATGCTCGCATGCATAAAAGGGACGCACTTTGCGCGTCCAGTCCTAAAGCATTGTGCTGATGGAGCACATCACCAAGGCCCATGGTTCCTACACACTGAGCATGTGTATGGCATAGCCTTAACGCTTGCCTGATTGACCAGGTCAAGTGCCTTCCTCCACTACAATATGCATCAACATGGAGGAAACCATCGACAACCACATGTGACCATGGCACCGCCGCAGCAGAGTTTAGATCACCCATCCTCACATGCTGCCAGTGAGAATCCTCAGGTATGCGAAGGTAAGGTTCATTAGTCCTTTACTCATACTTACCTCCATATGAATATAGCTTGATCATTCAATTTCATGCTTTTTTTTGCTTGCATGCTCTCGTTTGGATGTATTTGATCAATGCATCCATAGGGTTTAAAAATGAAGCATGGTGCTTAGGTCAAAATAGCCTTCTTTAATAAAATTAGACATGGTGTCGAAGTTTGATTAATGAACCCTGAGTTAATATGATCACAAACTTGGGATGCATATATCTTTTGTGGACTAACCCTTGCAGAGAAAAACTTTCAAAAAAAAGAAGAGAGAATATGGGAAAGCCCTACAGCTAAATTTATATGGGAGATGAACCAAGGCCCAAGACCACTTCGACAAAAAGTTGCACAACATACCAAGGAGGTACATATCAACTTTGAAGGAGCACTGTGAGTATTTTGCCAAACACCTCTTCGTTATGTTTGTGCAATCTCTATCTCCGCCTTGGATAAACTTTACAAAAAGAATAAAATTTGGTGAACCATAAAGTGAAACCTTTTTCAGGAGAGTCTCTCTTGAAAAAAACTTTTTGAAATAAAATATGGCAAACATCTTCGGATCCATGCTCCTTGAGTTTTAAATGTGATCTTTCTTAAGCATGGATGTGAACAACAAATCTCAAGGCAACAACAAAACCCATTCAAAAATCTTCAAACATCGTTCGAGTATTTGTTGTGCACTAACCTTTTGCAGGAGATAAAAAAACAAGGAGCCATGCACATTAACTCCAACAGACAATGCTCCTTGGTTCCATGGGGAGGTAGATGCACACGGGGACCAAGCGGAAGAAATGCAAGGATTGTTTCATGCTTACAATGCTTAACACTTGCATTTTGTTCAATGCTTGCAGAGGTCAGGTAAGTATCACACAACCTTGATGCATCCTTTCCCATGTTGTCATCTTGCTAAGGTTGCCCATCATGTTCATCTTGCTATGATAAAAAGAATAAATAAAATAAAAAGAACCTCCGTGCTTCATTCTTCATGCTCCACAGACTCTCGGTATTTACAACTGGTAGAGTCCCTACTTGTTTCCACCTTGTTTTTGATGAACAGAGCAGGTACAAGAATAAGTGTGGGGGAGATCTCTCAAGCTCACTAGACGCACACTCTTTCGAGATCCCCCACCAACATATTGCACAACCTCGCTCAGTTCAACATGCAGAAGAACAAGAACAGATAAGTGCCAAAGAGGGATGGTCGAACCTTTGGTTCAACCGGCCACCTTTGATGCCCCTCCTATCCTTCTTGTCAACGGCGGTTTGCGCTACACAACCCTCTTGCTCCCTAAGTTCTTGAGTTTGAATCAATTTCATGCTAATCACTAAAAGGAAACTCAATGAGCCTCGACCACCCCATGCTCTCCATGCTACCCCATGATAAAAATTTGCATACTCTATATTCTTGGTTTATCCTACTCTTGTGGACAAATTATCATACGGACCCCATGCTATCTAAGTTATTGATGGATATGATATAGTTAACATAGATGGAACCTTGATCTCTCTTGCAAAGTACTTGGGATTTCTTTTCCAAAAAATTGCAATAGCTTGCGTCCTCAAGTTATATAAATTCCTATTAGAGCCAACTAGGATAGTTATAGGAAAACCAGCACAAATGCTGCTTGTCTTCAATTTGAGCTTTGTCAAATGCTATGACCCATGTTAGAGACTTTTCATGTTCTCTTGATCAAGATCACGTACACCCACATATGCATGCTGACTTCCACACTGGAAGTTACGCAGAACATTCATCCACAATTGCCAAACTCCTACACTGGGAGTTGGGCACATATCATCCATCCCTCCATCCATTCCATACACTCCATCCCAATGCCATGATTCTTCTCTATCTGTCATTCTGAAGGATATGGGCTATGAAAAAAAAGGAAAAAAGAAAGAAAGATGGACTCATCCTAAGTCCATGCAAAAAAAGCAAAAAAAGGAAAAAGAAATGAAGAAAAAAAAGATAGCACATATCTCGAGGAGAAATAAAAGAGAGAGTCATGCACATCAGTAGGTGGAGTCATCAATAAAGGTTCACGGTAATAACTAGAACACATTCTGGGCCTAGTGTCCACCTTACCGTGATACCTCAAATGCATTTCTCATAGATGGCAATAACTAGAACTCATTCTGAGCCTAGTGTCCACCTTGCCATCACCTCAGTGCTTATCATAGATGGTAATAGCCAGCACCCATTTCGGGCCTGGTGTCCACCTTACCATCAGCATCATACTCATCATTTACGGTAATAGCTAGCACCCATTCCGAGCCTAGCATCCACCTTACCGTAATCCTGAGTATTCACATGTGGTAATAGCTAGCACCTATTCTAGGCCTAGCGCCCACCTTGCCACATCATCATCACTTCCACACACTTGCACATCTTGATCAAGGTTGCATGACTTGTTTCTACTTGGATCCTATTTTTTACTTAGCAATATATGCAAAGCAAGTATGCACCTCTATCCCTACCCACAGCTCCAGATGAAGCCTTTAGATGATAGGAGAAATAAAGGCAACACCTTTGCCTTGGTGAGGATACAAAAATACAAACAAAGAGTGACTCGAGAGAATAACTTGAGGAGCAGGTCCATTCTTTCTTTTCAAAAATTCAAAAACTCAAGTTCTAAGCATGAGGTAATAGGAACCTGATGTCTATACTATTCCATCTTTCAATCACCCAAGATATGTGTGGTAGCCACTCAAAAGTTCACGGGAATTTGGAGAAGCTTTGAATAACTTGTATGCAAGTATTGATCAATGGAGATGCATCCACCTTAGTCCTTAACCTTTACTCGAGGACGAGCAAAGGGCTAAGTATGGGGGAGTCTTGTTGACGGTCCTTATAGCAAATAATTCCCGTCAACTTGATCCCTGAAAATATAGACATAGGGTTTTAATACTAACAAGTTCCACGAGTTTTGGTGATTGTGAGATTACAGAGAACAAAGGTGGAATGGGCTAGAAAGCGAAGACAAACATAGCATCTACAAGACGGTCCACTCTACCCAAGGAAGAAGGCCTACAAACCAGTGTCTATCTGGGCCTAAATCCACCAAAATTGACATACCTGTGATGAGGACCAACCAGAGGGCCCACTAGCCAAAGGCGGTGGCGAACGGGCCTTGGGCTGGTTCGGCCGATCCAGTGGTTCGGCAAAACCACCTCTGCCACCGTTCGCGCCCATTTTTGGCGCCAAGACTTCCCGTGTGATCCTCAAGGCGGTGGAGGTGGAGTTGGTGCCAAGAGACCCCCTGGGAATTGCCTCTACACCCCTATATAAGGACCCCTACCCCTCTCATTTGGAGGACACACAATTCTAGAGAGAAGAGAGTAGAATAGAGGCTCCACTTGTATTAGAGTAGAGGAGCGTGCGGAGCAAGAATCCGGAGGAGAGTTGGAGTTGTCGGCCTTCCTGCACTTGTACTTCGGCGGGTGTGAGCGCTTGGGCGAGCACCTGAGACTTCTACGGTGGTGAGTACCTAGTAAAGTTATATTCTCGTTATTATTTGCTTGCGAGATCATCGCTCGTCCTTGTGGTGGGGGCTGTGGCCTTAGGACTCTAGTTGTCAGTGGAGTCTGGCCGTGGTCAGAGTTAAGGTAGCTACTGTAGATGTGGTGTCTAGTCTATATATCTCCTTTGTTTGCGTACCTATTCAATGGTCCGAGGGGTAGGTGCATGGGTGGTGATAGCCCCATGGATCCTTCATAGTCCCCCACGTGAGGGTAGGGTGTAGAGCTAATAGCCGGAGATGCTTGGTAGACCAGGGGTAAACCGGTGCCCGAAGTGAGCGAGTAGTAGCCGGAGGATACCCCTTTCTCTGTGCTTTTCCCGTAGATTTCCACGCTACTCAGACTACCCTTTCATCCTCTTTCTTCTCTCGGGACTAGACTAGCTAGTAGACCGTTACACCTCTGTTCCCTGAGGAAAATACAATACCCTAAATACTTCCGGGTGAAGTGCTACAACTGATACCTTCCGTACGCTTGCGGATTTATTCGTGATGTAAGAAATATCAACAGAGGGAGGCAACTCCTAGAGGAAATCCATTCGGGGTCGTTCGGAGTGCATGTGGCGTCCTGATCACTGGTGGGGTGAGTCTTTCGGCAAGGCATCTACTAGCACACGGCACTGGTAGATGCTCAGGAACTGGTGCGCCCCTGTGACACCAACCAGCACATGAGCAAGATGAGCAGGCTCCCCGCCACCGCACTCCAAGCCATAGCTCTAACTTGGCCATTGGCGCGATAGGGAATCGACCTCGTAGGGCCACTCCCAACAGCTCCAGGGAGTTTCCAATTTGCAGTAGTGGCCGTGGAATACTTCTCCAGGTGGGTCAAGATAGAACCCATCATGTCCATCCAGGTAGCCAACATCGTCAAGTTCTTCTGGAAAAACATAGTCTGCTACTTTGGGGTCCTGTGTGAGGTCACTGTGGACAATGGGAAGCAATTCGATTCGGAATTCTTCTACACATACTACAAGGAAATTGGGACCAAGTTCTACTTCACCTCTGTCTGTCATCCCCAGTCCAATGGAGCCTGCGAACGGGCCA
The DNA here is from genome assembly GCA_036936925.1 of Cenchrus fungigraminus. NCBI lineage: Eukaryota > Viridiplantae > Streptophyta > Magnoliopsida > Poales > Poaceae > Cenchrus > Cenchrus fungigraminus. The sequence goes on along the minus strand of CM072774.1, from coordinate 117,045,058 downwards.
ACGGAAGCATCTTCTCATTCCTCAGCAAGCCCATCTTCGGGGAGTCCAAGGGGATGTGGGACGAGCAACTCCCAAACATCCTCTGGGCTCACCGCACATCTGTCGTGAGGCCCACGGGCTTCACTCCATTAAAAATGCTATTCAGGGAGGAAGCGGTTACCTCAGAGGAGGCTCAGGCCGGAGCAGCATGCACCATTCCAGAAGCCGAGGTCAAACAGGCAATTGTTGCCCAAGACCTACAGGAACAGAATCGCTTATGTGCTATTTAGAATCTGGCAAGGTATCACAGAGAGACCAAGAAGTGGTGGGACAAGAGATTGAAATGTCAGACATTCACTACTAGCAATATGGTCTTGTGCAGGCGATGGGACGCTGATTTCTTGGGCAAGTTCAAAAGCAAGTGGGAGGGTCCTTACATCGTGACGGAAACCCCTCGCCCGGGAGTCTATCGACTCATATCCCCGGATGGCGAAGAAGACCCCACACTTGGAATGCAGACCTCCTCATCGGCTACTACCCTTGATCCTCAGATGAGGCGAAGGCGGCCGGAAGGATCACCGTCAAGCGCCCAAGAGGGGCCGCCTAGCTGTGTCTTGATCTTTTGTATTTTCCACAATTTCCTTTTTTCGCATGGGTGTCGTACTAAGGCACGAGCTGATGGCATTGTTGGGGATTCTGGATTCGGGTGGAACCCCCGATCACGTTCAAGAAGAAATTCAAGAATGCGTACAAGAAAGAACTCAAGAACTCGGAGACAAGGAATCTCCGAAAGCTTGTATTTCTCCTCACAAGTTGTGAACCCCTTTACACGTGCCCCCCGGCCCCCTTTTATAGGGAGACGAAGGGACTTTTACATTCAGATATTACCCTCGGATTTAAAGAATATTCCAAATGGGAACATGTACATGAATGTCTTTTACACCCCGTAATTTGCGGAACTAACTTCGGACATTTACAAGCCTACCATTTATTCACACCTCGAACCCAGACTTTTAGTGTCATGCCTTTGACTTGGCCCGTTCGTGACTTTGCTTTCATTCGTGAGATCCGTCGAAGACTCGAACCTTGGCTTCGGAGAATTGAACTCAGCTAAGAAGTCGAGTTTCCCGAATTGACATCCTTTTCCGAAGCTCTCTTTTCCCTGAAACCTCATGAAAATACCAAGAACCCACATTTCTTCGGTGAATATTTCTTCCGAAGTTGTTAAAGCGTTAGAAAATCAATAGCCAGTGGGCCATACGAGCTTAGGCTCACAAAAGATGAAAGCTATACTTCCAGAATTCACAAAATAGCAAGCATCGTTTCACTCTTTCTTCCTCTCGTTGCCGAATTCTCGAGAATGTTAATACTCCTCAAGTTCCGAGGGTGATGGTTTTAACCCAATTCCCCAACAGGCATGTCGCATAGGGCTGCCTAGGAGGGCACTTCTAAACTTGTAGTTCATTTTCGCGCCATCAGGCGTCAACATCTATGCATTTCCAACTCCTTCCTGGAAGTAGCCGTTCTTCCGAAGAGCCACATGGGATGGCTAGGAGCGCCGGCGTAGCATCGCACGCCCACCACCCTATCCTGGAAGCAGACTTTCTTCCGAAGAGGCACAAGGGATGGCTAGGAGTGTCGGTGTAGCAGCGCACGCCCGCCTTCCTATCCCGGAAGCAGACTTTCTTCCCAAGAGCCACAAATGATGGCTAGGAGCACCAGCGTAGCATCGCACACCCGCCTCCCTATTCTGAAAGTGGATTTTCTTCCGAAGAGCCATGAGGGATGGCTGAAAGGGCTAATCACCCTTGAGTGCGGCATCTCACGACTCACCCGCTCCTTACCGGAAGCAAGTGTTCTTCCAAAGAGCCACAAGGGATGGCTAGGAGTGCCGACGTGGCATCGCATGCCTGCCTCTCTATCTCGAAAGTGGATTTTTTTTGAAGAGCCACAAGAGATGGCTAGGAGCACTGGCGTAGCATTGCACGCCCGCCTGCCGATCCCGGAAGTGAATTTTCTTCCAAAGAGCCACAAGGGATGGCTAGGTGCACTGGCGTAGCATCGCACGCCTGCCTCATTTCTGGAAGGGATGCCTTTCGAACAGCCACTTAGATACCTAAAGGGCTCCGCCCTTGGGACACTGGCATAGCACCGTATGCTCGCTTCCCTTCTGGAAGTGGATTTCTTCCGAAGAGCCACTTGGGATGGCTAAAGGGCTCCACCATTGGGACATTGGCGTTACATCGCACGCCTACCTCCCTTTCGAAAGCAGATTTCTTTTGAAGAGCCACTTGGGGTGGCTAAAGTGCTCCAGCCTTGGGATACAACATTACATCGCACATCCACCTCCTTTCCGGAAGCAGATTTCTTTCGAAGAGCCACTTGAGATGCCTAAAGGGCACCATCCTCGGTACACCGGTATTGCATCACACAACCACTTCCCTTCTGAAAGTGGATTTCTTCTGAAGAGCCACTTGGGATGGCTAAAGGGCTCCGCCCTTGGGATGCCAGTGTAGCACCGCATACCCACCTCCCTCTTGGAAGTGGATTTCTTCCAAAAGAGCCATATGGAGTGGCCAAAGGGCTCTGCCTTAGGGACAATGGCATCGGATCGCACACTCAACTCATTTCCGGCAGCGGAATCCTTATACCAAAGATGTCAATGGAGGAGGGAGGAGTTCTCTCTCTTGGCTACAGCGACACGCCCTCACCCGGACATCCTCACGGAGTGGAGCACCCCAAGAAGAATCTGGTGCCTCTGTACATCCTCACACAGTGAGAGCCGTGGGAAGTAGTGAATATGGTAAACTGCGAGGAATCTCTATTTTTCTTCACTAAGTGCGGGCAAGATTGCCTCAATTTACAAAAGTGTTGGTATTTCTTAACGTCACCACTACAACGCTGAGATAGCGTGAGCGTAAGATTCACCTGGGTACACCTATGAGTACGAATGAGTCCACAAGTGCACGGATATAACGCTGTAGCACTTCACCTAAGGAGTATTCCAAAGGGTATCGAATCCAAGGAACGATGTGCACTACCTTCTATCCTAGCAGAATGGTCCAAGGACACCAAGCCCCTACTATGGTAGGAGGAATGATGAGGTGCTTCCTATGGGTATTGATTCTAAAGGAGGAGCGGTCTCGTCATAAATACTCGCTTCGGGCACCAGTTCCCTCCTAGCTATAACAGGTCGGTTCTGGCCGAAAAACTCTACGCTGTATCCGAATGTGGGGGAGTACAAAGGGTCCAACGGCTGTCACTACCGCGGCCTACCCCTAACTATCTGTGGGATACAGGGCAAACGAAGGATGACCCGCAGTCTACACACCACGTCTACACCGCCGATCACTACTATAGCACGGCTACATCTGTTGACCCGTAACAACACTATAGCACTCCATACAAGTACGAAGCAACGAACCAGCGAGTATGAGACTGGTCTCACTTATCATGGAATCATATAGGCGACAGGAAGAATGACTTGCCACAGATTAATGTACTCCAAGAAGATCTAACGGGATAATTCACACAAATAGAATGCAGAATTATTCACCTAATCAATAGGATCAAAGGATCGTGTCACAAAAAACACGAGCCTCTAAATGATAAACAGATGAAGAACTCAAGAACATATCACTCATGCATGAATACCACTTTAGTCTAAATGGGAAATACAGAAATACTTACTTTGCTCTAAATGAAGAACAAATGGGCATCTCACCCACACCACTCTCTACATAGCACCTACACCCAACTACACATGGAGAGGTGAGAACTCACCTCTCCAAGTGAGAAAATGAGAGAGGAGAGGATTTGGGATGTGTCTCTAAATGAGGCCTCTCCACTTCTATTTATAGGCCTTTGCAAGGTTGCTTCTCCCCCTCATTCTGCTACTGTCCACACACCACCTGGCCTGTGTAGCATGCTATGAAAGGTGCTTAAGGCGGTGGAGGTGAAAACCAGGCAAGAACCGGACCCTAGGTGGCCGAACCGGAGCTGAACCGGTCGCTGGGTCACTGAACTAGGCATTTTCTGGGCAAAACCGGCAGCAAAGGAGGCGGACCGGCCAACCGACCTTGGGTGGCCAGTGGGCGCCTGCCACCTGTCGGCCTGCGGCCGGCCGAACCACGCACGCCCGCCCATGCGTGCACGCACCGCGGCTGGGAGCCAACGGCCGCCCGCCACGTGGCCCGGCGGGGCTGCTTGTGTGCGCCTGCGCGCCCGCGCTCGCGCTGTGGGGGCGGGTTCAACCGACAGCCGCCACGTGTCCCAGCCGGGCCTGACGCCCGCGTGCGCCTGACGCGCTGCAGGGTGGCTGTGGCCAATGCTGGGCCACCACGTGGCGCGCATGCGGTCGTCGAGTGGCCACCATGGGTCCCATGCTGACGTTAGCTATTTTGTCCTTTCCATATCTTCTTCATCTGGACTCCGACGCATACAAATAATATATCCATTTTGATCGTCTCGACGAGCTATTCACAATGGTGGAGTCCAATTTGGCATTTGACACTGTTTCCAATGGCGCCCTATATAAACCTTTGGCTTGCTTGCTCTTTAACTATATTGTTTAACGCGCAATTCGGTACATCCTGCAATGAAAGCTAGAAACACCAACACTTGTGGAGATTGTCAGTATAAACCCATATTCTAGTGTTGATGATCACTTTTCATTTATTTAATGCAGGAGTTGACGGTGTAAAAGCGATACTTAACAACCATCAACAAATACCCCCACACTTGACCTTTGCTCATCCCGAGTAAAGGGAGTCAGATCAAGGTGGACATGATATCCAGAGATATGAAGTGAGCATAAGAGATATTCCAAACCATACCTCATACTTGTGAACTCTGTGGAGTGTCTATCATGCCATCTTGGGTAGTTGAGGAATGGAACGGTCGTGAATCAAATCACCTCTGCTCATCATGACAAGTAACTTGGGGTTTTGCGATAAGTTTTCAAAAACAAACCTTGCTTAGCTCCTCATTTGATTCTCTCAGATCGCTCAATGTGTACATGTCCTCACCAAGGCATTATATTGCCTTTATTCATCCTACTTCTAGTGATAGCTTATGTGGAGCTCAAGGTAGGGTACGAATGATAAGGCATACTTGCATCACATGTATTGCAAAGTCAAAGACCGGATCCAAGAGAAAAGCAATTCATACAATCAGATCAAGATGTGCACGTGTATGAGTATGATGGGCATAGTAGGGTGTACACTAGGCCCGGAATGGGTTCTAGTTATTACTATATGTGATGAAATATTATGGTGATGGTAAGGTGGATGCTAGCCCCGGAGTAGGTACTAGTTATTACCATCATATGATGAATGACTCCATTGCATGATTCTCTCTCTCATATATATATATGAAAAGTCTTGTGAGAACATGGCTATCCCTTTTTTTTCTTTAGTGGACCTTCATCTGCCCACATTTTTTTCTTTTCTTTCTCTTTTTTTATAACTGCAGGGACCTTCATGTGTCCCCCTTTTTTTTTAAGATAGCCATGCCTCTTTTTCAAAATATGATGGAGAGAGAAATCAATGCATATGATGGAGCATTTATGTAGGTGAATAGATGAATGATACAATGCTAACTTCCAGAGGAGAAGCATAGCAAGGGGAAATGATGGTGTGCACATAAATCTTGATCATGAAAGCATGAAAAGAATTCTCATAAGGGTCACAGAGTTTGACAAAGCTCAATGCAATAACAAGCAGCATATGAGTATAAGGTTTTTAACTAGAACGTCATATGGCTTTGGTAGGACTGTGACATATCAAAGAGGAGCTTTGCAAAGGGTTTTCAGATTTTTCAAATAAAGTTCTCAAGCACTCAAGCAATTAGAGAGAAGATCATATCATCAAACCATATCTCAAACACCAACTACTTAGATAAACATGAGTTCCCTAATGATATTTGTTCACGAGCATTAGGATAATGAGTAAGGAGTAAAACATATGCAAGCCAACCACAGGAATCATGTAGAGCAAGCAGAGCACCATTATTTGAGTTTGATTCACTGGATAAGAATTGAAGATCATTCAAACTCATAGGTAGAGGGTGAGATGAAGGGTGCACATACCATCGCTCCTGAAGGATATGGAGAACAAGGAAGACTAGTGGTGATTTGGCTAATCCCGTGGGGTAGCCACCTCACTCTAGTTTACCTTGTCCTTGTCATGAAGGTGTATTCGATGTCGTGCAGCCCTTGTGTGGGAGTTCTCGAGTGGATATGTTGATGATGAGATCGAGAGAACTCCCCCACACTGTTCTTGCGCCTGGTGTTGTTCTTCAAGCAAAAGTGGAAACAAAAGATGGACTCTACTGGTTCGAGAACCATAGAGCCTTTATTCAAAAGCAAATATTTTTGTTTTGTTTTTTTATTGTTATGTCACCATGTCATTTACTCAAGCAGGGTTAGACCAATATTGCACTCCATAAACAAAGGAGGATATACTTACCTTGGGACCTTTGAGAGGTCATATGTGCCACCTTTGTATGTTATGCAACATGAATCCAAACCTTTACTTAACTTCCCAATGGATATAGCTCAATGACTTACCCTTTTGAATTTGATGATTTCCTACAGGGGTTAGTCCGTATACATGCAACCAAGATCTATATAGACATAACTCTAAGGTTCATCAATCAAAACTCAACACCATGCCTTGTTTTGATTGAAGAAGACAGTTTTAACATAAGCACCACGCTTAATTTAGAAACTATCCATGAACGTGCATCGCGAAACATACATTCAAACTAGAGCATATGAACACAGATGAAGGAAGCATGATTAAGCTATTTTCAAAGGGAACATAAGCATGAGCATATGACGGTGAACATCGGGCAACCTCCCGGAAGGGCTTTGTTTAAAGTCAAAAGCAGGACTTACCTAGCTAATCAGGCAAGATGAAAGAGCTAACATCATCTCCAACCCAGAATAAGATTTGGCACGAGAGGAACTTTACTTGGGATGCTCACATATCTCCCCCACACTTGGAGTTTGCATTGCTAAGCAACGAAACTCAAGTGTGTGGAGATCAAGCTTCCTTTGTAAATGTTCCCTCACCAAAATCTTACCAAAGTGTTGTAATTGATGTGGCTCACATGTTCTTAGGCATCATCTGTCCACCGTTCTTTTCAATCTCCACCTGAAAGGTTAACGACTAAAAATACCAGAAGGACAACTTATGCCAAAAAACATGTTCTTGCTTTTATTCGAAAGGGAAATAAAACCTATGCTAATCCAGGCTATCTCCTGGTAGTGCTTTGCTTATTACGGTCATAAGCTCGACCATGGGAGATTTCTCTTGTAGCCCTCATTGGTGGTGTCCTTCCCATCTCACGGCCAATCATCGATGAATTAGTGAGGCTCTAGCTACAAGGTTAGTGCCATATATACGAACACGAGTCCAAAAGATGACAAAGCTAAAAGCAGACATGATCATTCCAAGGAGGCGGAGACAGCTCCTGGGGTGATCACGGGACTCGAGAAGCTATAGCACTAGGGTGGTGAACCTCGGAGATGAAAAGATTGAGCACTAAGGCTAGTGCTCTTGCAACTGATCTCCGACTGAACTCAGCTCAGAAAAACACACAGCCTCCAAAAGAGGATAGACTAGAAGCTCAAACGGCCGGCGTACATTCAGGAGCTAGAGTTCGGGTGAAGGGTGAGGTTTAGCTCATCTTTCCCTTAGGTAGCGGGACTGATGTTCTCATCAAAATGATGAAACATCCCGAGGTCTAGCCTAAGCTTCCAATGGGAGGTTATGGATAGACTGGAAAGATCTGCTCCCATTAGGCATCGATCAAGTCAAGCATAAGATAAGAAGTAAAGCTTCCGTTGACTGATCGACATCGATCGATGATCTTAGCATCATAAATGAGTGCACACGATTCGATCGGTATGTGATCATGCTCCTTCGGTCATTCCTCATGGATTATAAAACAGAGACCGATGCCTCAGCCCATATGTAACCTTGGTGCTAGGCACCTCAGCTCTAGTCGAGACGTAGGAACATGATAGGCCTATCGTACTCTCATTAGGAGATCACAACTAGGACTGAACAAGTCATCCTGGCCAAGAATGATTCGTCCTTTCCTAATTACTCTCTCCATCCTCCCACGAGACAAGGCCTCGGGGCGAAGGTCTAAGAAGAGGTACGAGAGGGGAACCCAAGGGTAGACTCTGTGCTAAGCAATCTTTCCCTTAGATTCCTGCTATTCACGAATGGTATCTTCAGCCAGAGCTTAAAGCCTCAGCTCGGCTGATGATGGATCTAGGGGGCTCAACATTTCCTCTGACGGGCACCTCATCGACCGGGATGCAAAGGGAGCTGAAATCCCGGAGGTTTTCCACGATCTCTTTTCCCTCAGCAGCGTCCAAGTGCACAAAAGAGCCTCCGGAGAGAGCATTAAGCCGCATGGTATTGTCCTTCCGTAACCCATACCAGAAGTGCTAAAGCAACATCCAATCGGGAATGTGGAGGACTGGGCAATCTTCCGCCAAAAAGGCGAAGTGATCCCATACCATTCCTAGCGATTCCTCCTCACCTTGCTTGAGACTGAGAATCCCTATCCTCAATGAGACGACACGTCGTATCGGGAAGAATCGGGAGCAGTAAGCTGCTCTCAAATTTTCCCAAGTGAGGTAGTCTCCACCAAAACAACAGTGCCAACCCCGTACTTTCCCAGAGAGGGATAGACAGAAAAATTCCCTTTTCCGAGCATCCAGTGATTCTCCGATTTCACTCGGAGTTTCAATCAGACGCTCGTAGTCTCTCACATGATCGAAGGGGTTCTCATGAATTGACCCCGAGAAGGAAAGATCCTAAATTAGCTTCATGAGAGAGGGGCGAATCCGACAGCCAGATGAAAGAATGAGTTCTGACAAGGGTGGCTCTGAGGGTTCACTCCTCGAAGGTGGAAGGTGTTTACAAGGATAACATTCCAAGGATAGCAGGGGTAAAGGTAGAAGTAAAGAAAACGAAAAAGGATATCTCAAAGGGTAACGAGGGTAAAGGTAGAAGAAAATGAAAAAGATACATACGAGGACCACTAGGTTCGAAGATAGATACAGCAACCGTTCCCCGGCAACGGCGCCAGAAATGCTTGTTGGTATTTCTTAACGTCACCACTGCAGTGCTGAGATAGCGTGAGTGTAAGATCCAACTGGGTACACCTATGAGTATGAACGAGTCTGCAAGCGCACGGATATACCGCTGTAGCACTTCACCTAAGGAGTATTCCAAAGGGTATCGAATCCAAGGAACGATGTGCACTACCTTCTATCCTAGCAGAATGGTCTAAGGACACCAAGCCCCTGCTATGGTAGGAGGAATGATGAGGTGCTTCCTATGGGTATTGATTCTAAAGGAGGAGCAGTCTCGTCATAAATACTCGCTTCAGGTACCAGTTCCCTCCTGGCTATAACAGGTCGGTTCTGGCTGAAAAACTCTACGCCGTATCCGAATGTGGGGGAGTACAAAGGGTCCAACGGCTGTCACTACCGTGGCCTACCCCTAACTATCCGTGGGATACGGGGCAAACGAAGGATAACCCGCAGTCTAGACACCACATCTACACCGCCGATCACTACTATAGCACGACTACGTCTGTCGACCTGTAACAACACTATAGCACTCCGTACAAGTACGAAGTGACGAACCCACGAGTACGAGACTGGTCTCACTTATCATGGAATCATATAGGCGACAGGAAGAACGACTTGCCACAGATAAATGTACTCCAACAAGATCTAACAGGATAATTCACACAAACGGAATGCAGAATTATTTACCTAATCAACACGATCAAAGGATCGTGTCACGAAGAACACGAGCCTCTAAATGATGCATAGATGAAGAACTCAAGAACATATCACTCATGCATGAATACCACTTTAGTCTAAATGGGAAATACAGAAATACTTACTTTGCTCTAAATGAAGAACAAATGGGCATCTCACCCACATCACTCTCTACATAGCACCTACACCCAACTACACATGGAGAGGTGAGTCTCACCTCTCCAAGTGAGAAAATGAGAGAGGAGAGGATTTGGGATGTGTCTCTAAATGAGGCCTCTCCACTTCTATTTATAGGCCGTTGCAAGGTTGCTTCTCCCCCTCATTCTGCTGCTCTCCACGCGCCACCTGGCTTGTGTAGCGTGCTATGAAAGGTGCTTAAGGCAGTGGAGGTGAAAACCGGGCAAGAACCGGACCCTAGGTGCCCGAACCGGAGCTGAACCGGCAGCAAAGGAGGCGGACCGGCCAATCGACCTTGGGCGGCTACTGGGCACCTGCCACCTGTCGGCCCGCGGCTGGCCGAACCGTGCGCGCTCGTCCGCGCGTGCACGCGGCGCGGCTGGGAGCCAACGGCCGCCCGCCACGTGGCCCGGCGGGGCGGCTTGCGTGCGCCCGCGCGCCTGCGCTCGCCCCGTGGGGGCGGGGCCAACCGGCGGCCGCCATGTGTACCAGCCGGGGCTCACGTGCGCGCGCGCCTGACGCGCTGCGGTGCGGCTGTTGCCAATGCTGGGGTGCCACGTGGCGCGCATGCGGTCGTCGAGTGGCCACCGTGGGTCCCATGCTGACGTCAGCTATTTTGTCCTTTCCATATCTTCTTCATCCGGACTCCGACGCATACAAATAATATATCCATTTTGATCATCTCGACGAGCTCGTCGCAATGGTGGAGTCTAATTTGGCATTTGACACTATTTCCAATAGTGCCCTATATAAACCTTTGGCTTGCTTGCTCTTTAATTGTATTATTTAACGCGCAATTCGGTACATCCTGCAATGAAAGCTAGAAACACCAACACTTGTGGAGATTGTCAGTATAAACCCCTATTCTAGTGTTGATGATCACTTTTCATTTATTTAATGCAGGAGTTGATGGTGTAAAAGCGGTACTTAACAGCTGTCAACAAAAAGACAAGAAACTGAGCCTTGGGAGGCATCGATATACATCAATAAGGAGGAGGAAGATGCCCTTGCTACTACAAGTGTGGTGAAGAACCCCCAAGGTATCCACACCTCGGAACCTCACGAGCTTCCTTGTAGCACCCGAGCGGCGACACCTCAATGGCTCACAAGCTTCCTTCCAGTGACTGGAGCCACCGAGAAGAGAACTAAGGAAACGCTGATGGGAGTGACCACCACCTTCCAACTCAAGATGTCTCTTTCCAAGAGATGCGCTGGACGAAGGTGTGCGGGAAACATCCCTAATAGGCTCAGCAGCTACATCACCCCTGGAAGTACGCCTGTCTTCGCAAGCTTCCTTCTACCGCCGATGGGACATGCGTCTTTCCGGCAGATCCCCGGGACGCCAACCAGTCTGGTGCCTAGAACAATTACCAACCATGATCCTGACTAGGTAGCTGCTACTATGGTGGGTGCGGTTTGAGGAAGCTGGCCGTATGGTCTATTTATACCAAGCACACCGCGCTACATGACAAGGAGGTACCAACAGCTGCTAGGAGACAGGGCATCATCAATTCAGGAGCACGACCCTGATGGGGTGGCCCAGCCTAGAAGACCACGCTGGAGAAGGGTGTGGCCCTCACACACTACGAAGGACCAACAAGGAACCAGTTCTTAATGTTTTTCCATAGTCAACTAATTACTCCACAAGTATACACAATGTTCTTTTTCTGTAAAAAAATTAGCGATACAAGTCATCCCGGTCCAAGTAATCCTGAAACGTCTGCCAGCGCCACCCCTAGTCGTGCACACCTGGTGTTGCTAGTCGACACCCCCTGGCAGAGCCCCGACCAAGGGATTGCCTCGAACCCTAGGTCCACGACTCCCCAGAGTTGACGCGTCTACTCAAATGCACAGCGTAGGCTTTTATGTTGGCGTGTTGCACTGCCATAACATCAATCCCTGGTGCGTCAAAGTCCACAGCAGCAACACACTGGGTGAGCTCAGCATCCGCCACCACACGAGGGTCAAGCACCCCATCATCTTCATCAGAGCACCCGCTCATGTATGAGGAGTAAGCCAGCCCATCCACAACCACCTCCTTGCCCTTGTCACCACGGGAGAGCTCCGGCGCATTACCAACCGAGGAGGAAGCCACCACCGCGGGGTCCCCAAAGGAATGAACCTGCAACATCGTCACAACAACAACCATTCAGTGCTAGTTCCTTCAAGGTGGGGAGGCTGCCAAGATCTGCACCGGAACAAGGGAGGGAGGAGACCCTGCATCACAGGGTTTAGCCAGAAAGATGAACTCCCGCATCACGGGTGTGAGCCAAAGGGCTGGTCCCGGGTACAGTTCCCTGCAGCCCCCCCCCCATAGAAGCTGGAGGTCAAAGACCAATACAAGGACAAGGTCCTTTTCTTTTCCTCTTTCTATTTATTTTGTCATAGAAAAAATGGGACACAGAGGTGTTACACCTCGGACCCGGAAGCAATGCCTAGAGTCAACCATTACATCTTTGGAACAGCCTCAGAGCCACAAGAGTCCACATCAAAGTAGGTCTCCACCTCAATGGAGGAGGCCCCACTGGAAGATCCAACAATAATAGGGCTCCCCTCACAAGCTAGGGGAGCTCCATCATGAGAAAAATTGCCTCCCCTGAAGGGGGAAGCAGGAGGACAGAGGAGGTATGCAGCATGTTGAAAAGACAACCACACTCCTCCACGAAGTCAGAAAAATCCTCTTTCGGGTGCCTCTGCGGGCCGTGGAGAGTGGAGCAGTGCTCCAACCAGCCCAACTAGTCCTGAAGAAAGGCACCGCAGATGTAGACACCTCAGAAGATCAGGCCTTCCAGAAATGTCTCTTCCTCCAGCTGGCAGCAATACTGTGAGCGCCTGGGAAACCCCCACTTGGTTCGCGGAGCACAACGAGGTAGTAGGCCCCTCCAGATGAGTGCTTTATAGCCGCAATGCAACATCTAGAAACAAATAGAAGGCACATTCATCGAGGAGAAAATTAGAAGAAGGCAAGATCTTTCTTCCATTCAAAAGAGGAGGGACAGCCCCACAACACGTTACATCCTGGGGGCAGCACTCGCCTTACAAAAGCGGTAAGAGCTCCCCACAGCTAGGGAGGAGCGAAGCAAAAGAAACAAAGAAAATAAAGCCCTAAGACTTTGGATATCGTCTTGGGAGCCTTCCCCTCCTGCTGCCTGGCACCCTCTGCCCAGACCCTCTCCGAACTTCGAGAGGGTGGCCGCCTGAGCTGTGGCAGCAGCCAAGACATGGGATAGCTCTATGCCATGGGCTTACCAAAAGTTGTTGAAGGCAAGGGAGGGTGACTTCACTGCTTTAACGTCCTTGTGGAAAGCGACCGCCTCGGTAGGACTGTCGCTGACCATGTCCTTGATGAGAGGTAGGTGGGTGCAGCTGGCATGAGAAAGTATGAGGAAATCTTCCCGCCAAGCAATCTGGGAGCACACAGAGGTGAAACCCTGGGTGCCTTTCCTGACGACGGAAAGCCCCTCCCGTAGCCACACCAGGCTTGCAAGGAGGTCTTTGGGGTCGTGGCACAAGGGATCCAAATCCACCCCCATCTTTGTAAGGGTGCCAGCTAGAGCTTCAGTAGCTCCCCAAGCCACGGATGCCCCCTCGTTTAGCAGGGATGAGGTGGTCTGAAGCTCGTCCTTCGCCTTCTTCAGTGCTTCCTTCGCCTCTGAGGAGCTCCTGAAGCCGGCGCTCGGAGCCTGGAGCTCCTGCACCGACGCTTGGAGCTCCTCCACTCACTTCGCCTGTCTCTCCGTGGCCTCCTTGTTAGTGGATGCCTGTGCCAATGTGACCTCTAGCTCCTGGATCCGGACAGCCGAGGACGACTCCCCGGATGTAGAGGTGGAGGTGCCAACCTTAGCCAAAATGGTGACCTCCACGGTGGGAGAGCATGGGGAAGTAGGCTGAGAAAGCACAAGGCAGTTAAGACTATGCAAAAAGCAACATGGGGACATACCTTAATGCCCAGGGATGCCAATGGCTTCATCATGACGTCGACCGAAAGCTACTCTGTGAGCGCCCGAGTGGACAACAGTGGGAGCCTATCCGTAAAGGTAGCGAATGCTCCTCAAAGGGCCGGACGCCCCATCAGGTCTTCCAAGGAGGCCAAGTCCAATCCCGAGGCAGCCCCGCAGAATAGGCCTTTACCCTTCCCCAGGCCTCGAGTGCGCACCACCGAAGGGGCATCACCATCATCGCTCGACTCCTCTTCTTCCTTGTCAGAAGGCTCCCGTCCTCCACACTTTGAGGAGTTATCGTGGTCTGTGAGGCACAGAGGTGGGACCCACTCACTCAGGTAAGAGGACAAGGGGGATAATGCAACGAGGTCAGGAGAGGTCATGCACTTATGGATCTCCTCGATCTCCTCATCCTCATCCTTGCCGGAGTCAAACTTTGGGTCGCAGCTAGGGACCGAGAAGTGGTGGGCAAGAGATGGCCTAGAGGTGGCCTTCCCGTTCGAGATGGCTGGAGGTGACACGGAGTGAACGAGGGACACCTGGTGAGGAGCCTCAGAAGATCCCCCCTCTGCTCCCTATGAAAAGGTCTCCTGGCTGGCACCACGGTGACCTCCTCCTCTTCATCTGATCTAGGTTGCTCCCCGGACTACGACGTGGTGTCACTCGCACCCCATTTTCTCTTCTCGTGGGGCTCGAGGCGCTCCGACATTTTGATCCCCTGAAGGATGAGGATGCGGTTGATCCGTCCACCCAGCAAGAGGACCTTTCGGGCATCATGCTCCCTCATGATGTAGGGCACCAACATCCGAATGGCTTGAGCCTCGATCTCGGCGAGTGTGATCTCTGCCAGGGCAAAAATGGGACAGTCATTGAGCTGCGCCCTTAGCATCCCGAAGTGGTGGAAATGAAGGGAACTCACTAGGAAGATCCCACTGCAGGCTGCACTGGAATAACGTCTAGCCCTCTATGTGGCACACCAGTGTGCAGCCCCCTTCCTACACCAGAAGCTTCCAAGCGGTGCTTAGCAACCACACCCCTATGGCCAGGAATTCTTCCACTAGGTCCCGGATGGCAAACCGGCAGGACACAGTGCTGAGGAGGGTGATCCGAGTCCGGATGACATTGGTCAGCTCAAAGGAAGGTCGGGCCACGAGGTCAGGGGTCAACATGAGGACACCATTTGGCAGTCCTCTAGCATGGTTTGATACAACCACTCGTCACCCACGCCGTCTCCATCCGATCCTTGTAGGCCATGGCCGAGACGACGACAGAGGGACGGGGCTTGAGGTACATGCTACCATAGCATATCTCCATCTTCACCCTGTTGACGGACAAGTACTTGTTGTGGACGTCGGCCTAGTGAAGGTGGGCGAAGGCGCGCAGCGATGGTGCGGCCCTCTCTGCCCAGAACGCCCACTCAAAGGCACCTAGTCACACCACTGCATTGGGAGATAGGTGCTAAATCTCCAGTCTAAACAGGGCCAGCACCTCCTAGAGGAACTCCAAGCAGGGGAAGTGAAGCCCACACTCGTATCGCTCCGTGAACATGACCACCTCCCCGGGGCGAGGAGCCGGCATCTGCTCACCCTCAAGATGACAGACGGAGTTACGATTGGACACCAGCCCTCAAAAATGAAGGTCATCAAGGAAGACTTTGTCCACCATGCTCCGTGGCAGCTCACAGCAAATGAGATGATCCACCTTTTGGCGACGAGGTCTCGGGGCAGCTGTGGACTCTGATGCAGCCTTTTTCGCGGACCCCCCAGCTCCGGAGACTGAGCGCTTCGAGACCATTCCGGGAGTGGGGTGTAGGAAGCTAAAGCAATGATAGCCAGTAGCCGAAGAGAATTGGGAGGAGGCGAGCTCGGGAGCGTGGGGCAGCTGTGGCGACTGAAGGATGGGAGGCAGCATAGGACCTTGCAAGAAAATCCCTACAGATGCAAAGAGAGGGTGGACACGGGGAAAGAGTTACCATGGTAACTTATGTCAGTGACTGCTCCCCACAAGTCTGAGGCGAGGTGCCACTCAAAGGTGCCATGTCAGCTATCCACGAGCGGAGCGTGGCCAGGGCGGCCCCCCAAGATGGGCCAAGGCCCACATAGGCCAGGAGCGAGGCCCAAAATGGCATGCGGGCTGGAAGACAAAAGGCGGGCTTGGCCCAGGACAGCCCACCCCAAGCGAAGCGATGGGCCCTGCAGCCCTAGGCTAGGAACCGTAGTCCCAGGATGGGGCACCCCGAGGGGGACCTCAGACGGAGGGCGGTGCGAGATAGACCGAGCAGGATGAGAGGGCCCACACGACAGGGCCCCAGACCACTCACCCCTAGATACCATCTGCCTTCTGCGATCACGGTCGTATGGTAGGGCTATGAGAGAGCTCGGGTTCATCCTCTGTGTCAAGGAGCCCTGGGAAGACACCCCCAAGAAAGGGCTACTGTTGGGGATCTGGTATGGGGCCCCAGTCATGTGGGCTGTCCAACACAACGAACAAGACATCAAGCTGATGTCACTGGGAAATCCCGACCACTCCGACGCCTAGCAGGATCCTTCTGGAAGGGTCCCCTCGAAGGTGGCACTCCACCAATGGAGGACCCCCATGGGACGGGACTCCCTCGGAACCTCAGCGTCGGAGGCCCTCCCACCTAGGAAGCTCCTAAACAAATGATGGATCAAGGAGGGCCCTGTGGAGACCCCACCATGAGGGTCCCAACCGCCCCTGCCAGACGCACATGGGGGAGTCGTACAAGAAGGGAAAAGTTGAGCCTGCCCCTCAGCTGTTAGGGAGAGATCCCCGTTGTCGTACTGGGGCCGTACCGAGGGCAGAATGTATAATGTACCAAAAGCGGGCATTGAGGCCTATAAAAGGACCTGCCCTACCACATCTAAGATAGAGCGCATTCAATACTCTAGTCACCCAGTCCCCTAGTAGCTCTTTTGAGCCTCGGTTACATGGCTCAAGAGCCTGCCACTTTACTGTTTGGGCTTTGTAACTAACAACACCGAGATTGTAGGACCCCAAATGCACGTTCCTACAAGTTCTTGTGCCTTTGCAAAATATTTCTTCTTATTACCTCGAGGCTCATGAATAGTCTTTACAAAAGTGGCCCATGATGGATATATGACATCAGCTAGATAATAACCTATAGAATAATCATTGCCATTGATGTTGAAATTTACTTGTGGGCCTTCTCCTTCGGCAAGCCTTGCAAATATAGGAGATCTTTGAAGCACATTGATATCATTGTGTGAACCAGGCATATCAAAGAATGAATGCCATATCTAGAGATCTTTAGAAGCAACTGCTTCTAGTATAATTGTTGGCTCCTTTTTATGCCCACAGTACATACTGTGCCATGAAATAGGACAATTTTTCCAAGGTCAATGCATACAATCAATGGACCCAAGGTTACCAGGGAAGCCTCTTCTTTCTCCGATTGCCAGTAATCTAGTAGTATCCTCTTCATTAGGCAATCTCATGTACTCCTGTTCAAAAATTTCAACAACAGATACAGTTAACTTTCTGAAAGCTTCAAAAGCAGTACTCTCAAAAATAGGAATATACCCGTCCAAAGCATCGGCCGTGACGCAATAAGCTAGCAGTCAAAATGCTGCGACAACCTTCTCAGACAAGATAGTCCAAGGGTACCAACCGCATTCCTCTTCTGCACAAAATATTCATCATGCTCCTGAACAACATTCATTATGTGCATGAATACATGTCATTTCATCCGAAATCTATGGCATGACACAATTCAAAGATTAGCTATTAATAAAACAAATCATTAAAAAATGATACAAATTTTAGGCACAAGTACGAACCTGCGTCTAAAAATCTTTGGTCCAAAAGTAGGTTTATCTGAGAAATAGTCTTTGTAAAGAAGATCATGGTGTAATAGTATTTCGCGATCCACTACATCATGTCCCTCGACGGACCGAATTCGACCTGGATGATTGAGCGTATCCTCTACTATCAAGTGTGCGGCACCAGAAATAACAACTTTCCTCTTATCATCTGAGGAGGAATCAATGAGTTCATCCATCACAAACTGATTGAACTCATCATCTGAATCCATACCCTACTACATCCAAATAAGATTACTGGATCAAAACACAAGTGATCATAAATTGCATCAATGAATGGAGTGACGACACTCCATTGAAACGGAGGCTTTTACCTGTATGCCATCGAAAAAGTTTGTCGTGACCTGTGTGCCACTAAAAAGTTTGAGCGCACCTATGTGCCACTGGTCAAAATTTTTTTGCTCTCCATGCCACTTCCGTCAGATTTAGATCAAACTATGAAGGGAAGAGTCCAAAATACCCTCAAGGTTAAATGTGCTATTATTTTTATTTGAGCATTTTAACAACCTTAAATGAAAAACTTATAACTAGAAAGTTGTACATCTCGTCGAGATCTACAACTTTCTAGTTTTCAAGTTTTTTTTAATTTCATGTTGTGTATTATTTTTAGCATCTTAATGACTTAAAATTTAAAAAAATTTAAAATAATACATGACATGAAATTAAAAAACCTGAAAATTAGAAAGTTGGAGATCTCAACGGGATCTACAACTTTCTAATTCTGAGTTTTTTCAATTGAGGTTGTTAAAATGCTCAAAAAATAATAGCATTTAGCCTTCAGGATATTTTGGACTTTTCCCTCCACAATTTGACCTAAATCTGACGGAAGTAGCATGGAGGGCAAAAAAGTTTTGGCCAGTGACACATATGTGCGCTCGAACTTTTCAGTGGCACATAGGTCACGACGAACTATGGCATACATGTAAAAGCCTCATTGAAACGAGCACGTCATACCTCACGTGCACAAGGTGCAGTTTCCGGGGGCGCCGAACTTCACGTGCAGAGCAGCAATTCTCATCCAGGGGCGGTAGCGCTAGAGAAAAGGTAGTGGAGGGCACCACGATCTCGTCCAGGGGCGGCGGCGCTAGAGAAAAATGGCAGCGGAGGACACCACGATCTGATTATTGGATGTTGTGGACCCAATTTTAAATATGGTAAAGACTACAAGACATGCGGCTGCGATGGGGCAAAAATCACAGCCGTGGGCCCCACCTACCTTATCTACTTGCCCAGGCCCCAACAGGCTCATCTCCCTCGCACCGTACGTCCCCTGACTCGCCTCCCTTGCACTCCTTTCTGTTTCTCTCTCCTGACGACGAGGCAGGGCCCGACGGCGACCAATCGGTAGTGGCTCTCGGCGGAGGATGGCGACGGCGGCACGGATCCATTGTCTCTAGTGAGGTAGGTCCCCTCTCCCTCTTGCCTCTCTTCCTCTCACAGCCACATCTCTGTTTCTCCACTCTCTTCGATGGGCCGTGGGCGGGAGGTGGGCGGAGCGGCTGGCGGCGAGGGCGCCGCCGGCCCGGGTGGTGGAGGAGGTGGCGGCGGGGTTAGAGTTAGGGTTCGGGGTTGCTAGGGGTGGGGTTTCCAATATACTTCAGCCATATATGAGGAGGGGTGGGGCGTCGGAGGACCGGCGGTGATGGTGGTGTGGCCAGTAGCGCCCCCTCCGGCCATGGCGCGCACGGCAGTGGCCACCGGCGAGAGGACCGACCGTGAGGTGGCCCCTGCCTACACCGAGGGCTAGTCGTGCTGCCGTCCACCATTGTACTGCAGTGTGCTCCCTAGCTCCTTGTTTTCTCTTCATTCCTCTCTTCCTGGTTTCGGCAATCCTATTATTTTAGATGAGCAATGAAATGATTCCCAACAAGCAACTTAGCACTCCAGCAAGATTTTCTAATGTTAATTACATGAATCATCATTTTTATGGATGTGTTCTTTTTATGCAAAGTAAACTGGGAAGTAAAAGTGCTACATTTGGAGGATTTCATCTCGGTTGTTCTCATTTTAGTGAAGAAACTACATGGCTTTGAATAATGTTAATTTGCTTATACATTTGTTCTAATTTGCTACCAAGTTTGATGTAACATGCGTTTAGGATTTAAATAAATTGCTTGGTATTGTATGAAAAAAAAATGATAAGAATATATTGAAGTGGGATCTTACTTTAAAGCTTTTGTTGACATCAACACCATGGTGCAATCATATTTGATTTTTTATACTCAGTTTTTAAAGATATGAGTTTTTTGTGTGCATTGGTGCCGGTACGTTAGAAAAATTGAGTGAGCCCGTAGACACCGCATGCAAACTCAGAGGCTCTGCACGTGCTAGAGCGACCAGTGGTCCTCCGATCAGAAAAAGAAGCAGCCAAGTTCATCTACTTTTTGAAAGTGCGGCTGTACAGGAGACTAATTTACAAACGGCTGTAAATTAGCAATGTCCTTTAAATATAGCCATCACATTTACCTTGTCTTTTAGACTACCCCATGAAATTAGAGGGTTTTCTATTTTTACAAAGGGGGTACAATCTCAAAATTTAGATAACAAAATACAAGAGCTCTTGTAGATGCTCTTAATATCTGAGCATCTCCAACAGATGAGGTAAAATCTCTTGCAAAGCTAAAAATAACTATTTAGAAGAAAAAAGTATCATCCAACAGAGCATGTATCTCGATAGCTATATTTTCACACTAGCTATTTGGAGGGAGTCGATAGCTATATTTAGCTACCGGCCCTCTCGCTAGCTATTTTAACTACTCTGTTGGCTTACCTTATATATTTGACTAGCTAAATTCGTTTTAGCTATAGCTAAATCAGGATTTACCTATCCATTTTTACCTTCTCTCTTGGAGTTGAACAATATATATAGTAGTAGTAAAGCAAGGAAGGAATACTTCATTAATAATTATCCAATTTTTGGTTTAGTCTCCGTCATCCTTTATTTTGATGTTGCCGAATGGCTTGTGTAGCTCACATGGGGTGCGCCGACAGATGTCATCCACAGGGTACCGTTGGCTGTCGTCCACTTGAACTCCTTCTATTGCACTTTGCTCTTCGGGGACCGCTGTGGAAGCACAACTGCTTTTGCGAGCAGAAGGATCCATTTGTACTAGGGGCAGTCCCCCAGATGGGGTCATCTCATTTATTGCAGCGGCCACTCACCATTCAATCTCTGCCGTCATGTTTTCTTCGTATTCTTTAAGTCTTTGCTCTATTGCTTTGCGCCGTTCCTCCTCTTCGCGCTCTCTTCTTCTTCTGCGGCTTCGATAGGTGGCAAAGTCTCCCCTAAAGGCAAATTTCCATGGTACCACCCCGTAGCCCATGCAACGTCCTGGGTGTTCTGGATTCTTGAGCGCCATAGTGAGCTCATCCATCTCTCTGTCAACCTTCACTCTGGCCACTTTGACATCTTCAATTGTTTTCAATATTTCAAGTGTAGCCTCTCGTAACAAGGGTGGGAAATCAAGGGTACCATATTCAGAGTTAATTGTGCCTCCATGAGCATAATACCAATTGTTCACTCGCTCGGGCCACTCATAGACCGCTGGTATGGTACCTTGTGCGAGAAGGTCTTCTTCCATCTTCCGCCACTTGGGAACTGCAAGTGCGTAACCACCTCGACCAAGATGAGTCTGGAACCACGTGTGGATTATTTGCTTTTCCCTCCCATTCTCTGTAGCTGATGGGCACGTTGTCCCTTACAATGCCCCGCACTGTGACACATACGTGTCCTTGATCTTTTTTTGAGCACATGGTTGCCCAACCTCTGACACTTCTGTGATATGATACATGACATGGCCGGTGAGTACTTGTGTACGCCCTCTCTTTGTCTTTTCTGATGTTGAGCATGAAGCCTACAAGTTGCAGATTCGTTATTTAATTAATTATGTAAGAATTGAGGTTAGAGAAATAAGAACTATGAACTTAATGCATGATATATATATATATATACCTCGTGCGAACATTCAATACTATCATTCACAAGACTTTCCTCATTGTTTCCAGCATTGTCCTCATTATTTGATGTTGTGTCCTCGACGGGGGCGGCATCCTCCTCAGTCGGAGGTATGTTCAAGTACATGTCCGTCTGACTACACTCCTCGTCGTTGAAGGTTGCAATGGTATTTGTAGCTCTAGCAATAATGTCGGCCATAAAGTTGTCATTGTTGTCATCCATCGGGAATAAACAAGAATTTTCTAAGAATTTCTAGAATAAACAAGAATTTGCTATGAATTTCTAGAACAAACAAGAATTTTCTAAGAATTTCTAGAATAAACAAGATTTTTCTGGAATAACCAAGATTTTTCTATGAATTTCTGGAATAAACAACAAGTTTCTATGAATTTTTGGAATAAACAACAAGATTTTTCTATAAATTTCTGGAATAATCAACAATTTTCTAAGACTTTCTAGAATAAACAAGAATTTACTATGAATTTCTTCAATAAACAAGAATTTTCTTTGAATTTCTAGAATAAACAACAAATTTCTAAGAATTTCTGGAATAATTAAGATGCCCCTATGAATTTCTGGAATAAACAAGAATTTACTTAGAATAGTTAGAATAAACAAGAATTTTCTTTAAATTTCTGGAATAAATAACAAATTTCTAAGAATTTCTAGAATAATCAAGATGCCCCTATGAATTTCTAGAATAAACAAGAATTTACTAAGAATAGTTTGAATAAACAAAAATTTTCTTTGAATTTCTGGAATAAACAATAATATTGTATGAATTTCAGGAATAAACTAAGTCGAAATATTTCTACTAACTTGTGGACGAACGATGCTTGTTGGTGGCGGTGTCGTGTGGGAGAATGACAGAGGTGACGGGAAGTCACTTGTTCGAGCCAACACGGCAGTCGTCGGCTTCGGAACTATCAAACTATGAAATTGTATATTAGAAAACAATTAAGAACTCAAATACACAAATAAGAATTTGGTCCATAGTCGTAGGTGTCGAAACTAATAAATTTATATGTATGACTGTATATACACACAAAAATATACAAAGCATTACAATTTATTTCTAATTAAATTTTCTTTCCATTCCTATAAATTTAAAATTTTTCATGCATATCTACGAAATTTTTATAACTATACATATCAATTGATAAACTAAATCAAATAAATTAAAATTTAATTAAAATGCTTGCTGACGTAAGCATTTCACGGGCTTGCGTCAGCAAGGCAAAACCCCAGCGTGCGCGCGGCCCGGCCGGCCATTGGGGCATGCACGCAGGCCGGCCGGCGGTCGCACGGGGGCCCGGCAAGCGGCGGCGCGATGTACCGGTCGGGCTGGCCGGCTGGTACGGTTGGGGATCCGGAGGAGCGGCGGCGCGCGTGGAGGAGAGTGCCGGGCCGGGCGCCGCGGCTGGGAGGGCGGCGCGTCGGGGAGGAGATGCGCATCAGGGAGGGCCGGCGCGTCGGGGAGGAGCCGCGCGGCGGCGCGTCAGGGTCGGGCCGCGCGGAGAGGGCGGACGTCGCGGCCGAGCCGGTCGGCGGCGGGAGAGGGCAGCGAGGCGTGCGCGTCGGGAAGCGGCGGCGCATCGGGGTGGGGCCGCGTGTCGGGGAGGGGCGCGTCGGGGAGGGGCGGCGACGGCTGCAACGACGACGGAGACGAGGCCAGGTGGCGATTTGGGGGAGAAATGCGGCTAAGTGCCGATCTGGAAGGCGACGCGCCTTATATACCCCCACCCCTTTTGTCACGGGTCGAGTTCCCAACCGAGACAAAAGCCCCTTTAGTCCCGGGTTGTGTTACGACCCGAGACTAAAGGCCCCCCCTTTTGTCACGGGTGGTGTCACGACCCGTGACAAAAGAGGTGTTTCGCGCGGGAGCTCCCTAAAGGCAAATTTTCACATTTTAGTCCCGGGTGGTGTTACCACCCGAGACAAAAGGGGGTCCTTTTGTCTCGGCTAGTAACACTACCCGGGACTAATGCGCAATTTTGCGGGGGAAGTTAACATTTCTCTTTTCCTTCCTTATTTTTCTCATTCCTTTTGCTTGGAACATTTAAAAAAATCGTTAATTAAAATATTTGTGCCATGCAAAATTATATTAAATTAAGAACAAAAAATACCTACTTTTCTATGCACATATTATTTCAAGAGTTGAAACAATTCTTTCTAATTTTCGTTTACAATTTTCATATATATGTTCCAAATGCTGGGCAAGCAGACATGCTTCATTTGAAATAACTAAAAAAACTCAATTGAGTTAGTTTATGCATCATTAATTGGATCGACTCATAAATGACTTTGTGTCAAAGTTTGACACCATTCCGGATCTTTTCATGGGTGGACTTTGTGTCAAAATACCGGGTGATGTCGCACGGAAAACAAATTAAATTGAAAATATTAGTAAACCAACTCAGAAAAATCTCAAAATTGGTGAGTACTTCGTGAACATGTTGATGATTTGAAGAAAATAAAGTACAAGTCCCAAGCTGAAAATGGTCAGCTTCTAGCTTTTGAACCTCTGCTTCAAACACATTTATGAATTCACGTATTGTCTTGGAATGATCAACATGTTCAGGAAGAATGTAGGTAGACCTCCAGTTCTCATCATCCAGTTCATAACGGAATATATCATCAAACTCACCCTTCTTCATCTTTGTCTTTGTTTACTTTTTGATATAATGATCAATAGAACTAATTATTAATTTTACATTTAGCTAATTTGTTAGAAATTAGTTTATAAAAAATATGGGCATTAATAATGGAGATAAAAAAATAGCCATCAGGTACGTGACCTCTGTATGTCATTGTATCACAACAAATGGCCAGATGTCTGTAGTTCACATAGGATCCAATGATTGTCGCGGTTGTAGTACAATGACATACATACAGAGGTCACCTGATGGCTATTACAAGGAACGACATTAATTAATACCAATGAGTACAAGTCCCAAGCTGAAACTGGTCAGCTTCTAGCTTTTGAACCTCTGCTTCAAACACATTTATGAATTCACGTATTGTCTTGTAATGATCAACATGTTCAGGAAGAATGTAGGTAGGCCTCCAGTTCTCATCATCCAGTTCTAAGGTAGTGCAATATATGTCTGAATGCATGGTATTCATCAGAATCCCTCTAAGCGCAAATTCAATTACATTGAAAATAGTACCAAACCAACTTAAAATGATAAACATGCATGCTTACTGAACATGTTGATGATTTGAAGACAATACATGAGTTCATAGATATGTGTATAGGTAGAACCAGAGTGATCCTGCACACAATCAGATGATGATGAGATAATAACCTTATGAAAGTTCAAAATATATATGTACCAGAAACAAATTAATTCAGAATGAATAAAAAATCTTTTATATATATGTGTATATTATACCAAAACTCGATAAGCCCTGCAAAGCCTCTCTGTAGTCTGAACCACATTGCCTTCACCCGCCTCGAGTTGCCTTAATTTAAAATAGGAAAGGTCGGGCACGAAGCACCCAACATACAACTGGAGCTGTTGTAGACAATTCTCCACGGCAGTCCTCTCTCGAGTTAACTGAATAGGTGATGTTGAGCCAACTGTTGCAATGGGAACCATAGGGTGTGGCACGCCTACTAGCAACTGGCCGTAGTCTACATATCGAGCAGGTACGGTGACAGAGATATGCACATTGCCATGTTCTCATCAACACGCTCAGTTTGCACTGTAGGAGGAGTACCACTCATATCATCAATAATGTCTCTGAGCCATCTGATATTGTTGATAACCTACAATAAGTATATATGTAACTAAAATTATAGATTTTCCATGTGAAATGAAAAAAGTTCTATGTAAAGCAAATTAATTTCAATTCTTATATTACCACGTTGGCTACACGTCCCGGATCACCCATTTGCAAGGTAATCTCGTGGTGAAAGTGCAATCCTGGACGTTGAGGCAATGGGTCCTCCCAAACACCGCCACCAAGACCTCTAGGGCCAAGGCCACGACCACCACGCCCGCCACGGCCACGGGCACCATTACCAACGCCACTTGACGACGACATTGTTAGCTCAAACTATATTCAAATCAAAATAACACACATTATTCACAATAAGTAGGATTAGTTTACATATATAGATTGGATTCAATATATGCATAAATAGAAAAACAAAAGGGGATAGAATTCAACACTATTATTAATGTACATAACCTTTATGAACCAGCGACTCAGACGACCTAGATGCTCCGGGAACTACAACAGTCTCACCTCACCATCATATACACCTGGCTCTCCCACTTACAGTACTACATCACCATGCCCTACATCTCCTATCTAGCTACAGCCCAACATCTCTGAGCTGCAGTCCCCACCTAGCCAGAGATGTTCGGCTGTAGCTAATTAGGATGTGAGGCTGTATATCAAAAACAAGAAAAATAAGAAAATGCTTACATTTATTCTATATAAAAATAAAAAAAATACTTAATAAAAGAATTTAATCTTCTATTTCCTCCTATAGCTACCTAGAAATAAAAGCATTTCTAAACGATGAAAGAATGGAAATACCTAGTACATTTTCTGTATGTCTATTATTTTCTTTTTGAGCATATATTTTATAAACTATATGTACAAGTAAAATTCAATTTTCTCTCTATATGAAAAACAAGAAAATAAGAGAATGCTTAATACAAATTTAATGAAAGAAGGAACAATACAAGTACCATCCTAACTACATTTTCACGTATATACACAAAATCTCATCTCTCTAAGCTCCTCCTACCTAGCTACAAATTAAATTTTCTATTTTCTCCATCTCTAAACCATAAAACAAAATTTAATCACAACAAATGAAGGGAGGATGAAGATTCCAACCTTGACAACACTTTGGAGGAGAGAAATCATCACAAATTAACGAAGAAAAAAATCGCAGCAACCCCCTAGGCTAGAAAAAAATCGCAGCAACACTTTGGAGGAGCTTGAGCTCGCGGGTGAGTGAGTACGGTGAATGGCTCGGGTGGCAGGAGGAAGAAGGAGGTACAGTGGTTATAGGGAGGCCGGCCATTAGTTCCGGGTGGTGTTACGACCCGAGACTAAAGGGTAGTCTCGGGTGGTGTTACGAACCGAGACTAAAGGGATACCCTTTAGTCTCGGTTTGTAACACCACCCGGGACTAAAGTCCGGGGGCAATAATTGCCGGATGGAGCCGTTGGGAGGCCCCCCCTTTTGTCACGGTTGGTAATACCAACCGGGACTAAAGGGGGGCCGGCTATAGCACCCATTTCGGGCCACGTCGACGAAATGCCTTTAGTCCCGGCTCCAAAGTTGAGACGGGACTAAAGGGGCGTACCAAAGCCTCGGTCTCTACCAGTGCATGGAGCTTGGCTGCCTTGGTCTGGGTTGGGACGCAGTTTCTAACCAAGCTCTTAGTGTTATAGCTATAGTCTTACGACCAAACAAATGCATAAAACATCAGTAGGTTGCGGAATACAATAAAAAAAGTAATGAAGCGACAATAAAAATTATATCAGCATAATTTAAAAATGGTAGCCAGCAACAATACAGTGACATCAATAACATTGTATAACGATTCCCACAAAAAAAACATGAAATTCAATCTCATCCATTATTATCAACCCATAATCCTTTTATCTAGCAAGCGTACAGCAACCCAGCAATACACAAAGAGTAGATGGATCAAGCTTTGGTAGCCTATATCTCCATCAACAACCAATCCTTCCTCAAATTCACCAGTAGCCTTAGATGAGATCTGAACAGGGTGACCTTTGTTCTGGCTTAGAATTCTATATGCTTTCAGCATATCATCACGATCCAAACAAAAGCTAGGTATCTCTTCAAGTACCTCAAAGATCTCTGAACCTTGTATAAGAGCAGCCTCCTCAGAGGATTTGCAGCAAGAAGGCAAGAACGAATTGCTGGCATGTTCGTCTCTTATTAGCTGATCATAAACGGTTGGCACTAGTTGCTCCTCACTGCCCACCTGGCTTTGGCCCGTCGACGCGCCATCGCTATGAGAATTCAAGTAGTAGGACACATTACTAGGAATTATAGGCGTCTCGCAAAGGTCTCCAATGTTGGGTGAGACTGATTTTATTGTTTTGCTCCTTATGTCGACCTTTAGCAGCCATAGCGTGTGGTTGCCGTATTTGTTATGGTGAACCTCGCACAAGAGAAAACAGATGACATGGGGCTCGTCCATGCTCACAACGGGCCGATCAAGGGGGGTGCACGGGAGGCCCTTGCAGGCATCGAGCGCCCAGATCTCGGTGGCGTCCAGCATACCATCCTTCACCCATTCCATGCCCTCCATACTTAGCGTCCAGGTGTTGACGATGTAGGCATTATGGGACCGTGGGCAGCAGGTGGCACCCTGACCACCGCAGCAGCAACGGCGGAAGATGTTAACAAACTTCAGTGTGCCGCCACCAGCGGTGACACACATTCCGGTTTGTTTCCGGTGTGTCAGAACACGGATCTGTCGGGAGCGGTAGGTACTGCAGCCTGGGGCTCTCCTCGAATACGTCGCAGAATAGGACACCATCGGACAAGTCGACCCATTCACCCAGCACAGTAGCCGGTCCCCGACGGTGACGACATTGCTGGCGTGTTCCACTTTGAAGGCAATTCCTCATCTTCATAGTCGCCGTCGCCGAAGGTGACATGCTGACGCTTGACACTCCACTCCCCAGAGCAGAACATGAAGAGCTCGGCTGCCAAAACCTCTTTCGTTTTCGGGCTCACTCCCACCCACTTGAGTTCTGCACTTCTGCCACCACGAGCTCATCCACGCCATGGCGCACGAGACCGGTGGCTGATGTAATCAGACTTCGACGCTGAATTCCGGTGACCCATGGGTTCTCTTCCTTGGTGACATAGTGGGGGGAAGCAGCAACAGGGACGGTGGCTGAGGTGGATCCGCGCCAGCAGCGCTGCCGGCGTTGTAGACGAAGTCGTCAGCCGTGTAATGCCGGTGATACCCTTCTTCGACTATACAAATCTGGATGAGCACAGAGTCGCCGTGCGCCGCGGCGACTGTGAAAGCTGAACAATTGAGATCGACGCCGTCAGGAAGCTGGACTCACACGCACGACGCCACCGGCGGCTCTGCCAGGTGGAGCCTGACTTGGATCTGGTGGCCGGAGGTGGTGCGTGCGGCCGTCAGCATCCAGACGTCAGCCGTGGGGCAAGAGGAGCCCTCAACCTTTGTCTTGCAGGGCTGCTGGAGCATCACCCACCACGCGGATAGCCGCCGGACGACGAACCTGATGAAGGTTGCATCATTTGGACTGCCATGACCGCCGGAGGAAGGATCCTCCGCCGAGGCTGGACATTGGCTTTACCTGCTCCGTCGGGACGATCGATCCGAGTTGATGCAGGTGCAGAGGTGTCCGTTGTTTGCGGTGGTCTCCAGTGATTTGTTTCCAGAAACGGTTTGTCTGTATTATCGAAGTACGAGTTTGACTAATTTGTTCGTTGCGGCAGAAAATTTCTAAGGCAAATGGATGCATTTTTTCTCAAGTTTGAATGATACATACACATAATAAACAGTGGTCAAAGTTGAATCCTGAAGACTGCAAAAGTTAACAGGTCGTATATTTAAGAACAGAGGGAGTACAATAAAATAATATCTAGTATCAAATTCTAGTACCTCCTTTGCTAAACTAGTAAAGTGCACGTGCGACACGCACATGTTTCTGATTTTTATTGAAATATATATTTTTCATTAATATATCAAAACCTTTTTCAAATTTTCATATTTTGAAAGATATCACAAAAATATAATAAATTATCTAAAATTCACTTCTACCCTAACTCTTTCAATTCTTTGTGTTCTGTTTTGCATCCTTGCGAAGCTTCTGGACTGGGTCTAGGTGTCGACTCAGATCAACACAGATAGAAAATAACAAACTCTTGATGTCGGCATCTCTCTGACTTACAGAACCATTGTACTTGTCAGCTAACTTGTGGATATCATTTATGGCTTCACATGCCCAATCTTCGTATGCTCCAGCACCGTTTGCTAGGTGAACAAGCTCTTTTTTGATTGACTTTTGTATTTCCGTGAGATGTGTAGCTGCATAGTTGCTTGGATCTACGATATTCAAACCATATTTGTCTGTCAGGAACCCAATTGCATTTCTTGTCACTGTGGAGATGGCTTCGCGCTTGTCTAAATCAATACCGCTCTTGAAAATTTCTTTGTAACTAGACGCCAACACGTGGTGGATGACTATCCATCACGACGATTACAAAATTAGAATAACCAAGCTTCCTGACATATATAACACAAAGAATTAGTGATGGCTGCCCCGACAATAAAATCAACTCAGGAGGAAATAATATAGCAGCATATCTCGAGATAACATGGAGATGTAGCAAAAGAGAGACCTCGGCCAAAACAGTTCCGGAAGTCTATTCTCCCTGTGCCTTTGCAGATGGTGCAAGCAGGATCAGGTCGCTTTGGCCTCTCCCTCCTCACGGTTGACTGCAGCCATAGTAACATTTAGAACATCAGAGATTAATGGACAAAAGAGCCAAACCTATAACAAGCTGAGTGGGTATATGTAATGGCTACCAAAGAGCATGGGTCATTCACCACCTCAATTATTTGGGAAATATTCAATCAATCGAGGACTCAGGTGCAGAGTTTAATTTGGTACACAATTCAGTTAGGTACTGCAGAATTCAGCGAAACCTGGAGAACCAATGTGTGCTGAATTCAGTTAGGTATTGTAGAATTCAGCAAAACCTAGAGAACCAATGTGTGCTGGAGCCTGCTAAACTAACTAAACTATATAATCTATACTATAAAGACGGAAATAAGACGAATATAGTGCAGCCTCTGTATTATTATCTTTCTTTGCACAATCTGATTTCAAGTAGCCCTTCTCTCACCTATGTACTTTTTTTCAATTTTATTCAGTGTGAAGATAACATGGTTATGTTCAGTCAAAAGAATCACTAACAAAAATAAAAGTGTCTGCTTTTATATAGCTATAAAGAGTAAGATGTTAATTTAACCATCAAATGTAAATAGATGTAAAGAGTAGTTCAACCATCAAATGTAAAGGAGTTCAGTCAATTCGTGCAGCATTCATTGCCCAGAGTTTCAGGCTAGTTTCTGAAACTGAAAACCTGAAAACTCGGTTGCCTTGAGAATGAAAACCTTGGGGACAAACAACAATCAGGTACCTTGAGAAGAGCGGCTCGAGATCTCCTATGGATGGAGGATGCTATGGCACCCCAAATTCAAATTTGCCTTGGGAAGGATTGGCGACGAACTGGTTTATGGAGTATATCTGTGTTGATAGATTGATGGAAAAGCAGTTCGAATTAGAAAAGGTGAAATCCACCACTGGATGCAGGAAACCAAATTCGATGAGAAAAGCAGTTCGAATAAGAAACGGGTGAAATTCACCTTGCTCGATGCGGAATCCGCTAACGCCACCATGCGCTCCCCACTGTGGAGTACTACTGATCTAGGAATAACATGAGTGTAAAATCATAGGCACGTGGTTTTAGAGGAAAAAATATGCATCACATGTTTCAGAATCCAGAGCACAACAAATGCTTACCTAGTCTAAAACAGAACAGCAAAAACGGAGGATATATATAACGAATAGTGTTTAACAGACTCCGTTACCTATATTGATCAACCCCACTCCAGACATCAATTTTCAATATACATTTCATACACACAAATATACATCTGATGGCACTTTAATCACCACTTGTGATTCCCCATTGGTATCTTCCTGAAACACTAACGCCAGTCACCACACTCAGTCTCCAACTCTGTACACAACCACAGGGTTTACAACATACATCAGGCAGAAGGGCTCGACCTTTCTTGCCTCTATGTACAGCCTCTAAATCTCTAATTCTCTGGTCCTCCTTCTACTACATGAAGAAGGTTCCCTAACACATTCCTTTTTGTGTGTGTGTGTGCAGGTAACCCCGACACACTGCAGATTTCACAAGTGCAGGGTCAAGAAACCATACATCCTCCTACCCAAACACACTATTTCTTTGGTTCTCGACTACTGTTAACATGGTGGATTCATCAACAGAGCGATCAAGAACAGCAATTGGGGCAGCGTACCAAGCCATTTTCGTTGCACTCGATGCAGCCGCGGGCGTGCCCCTCCGCCTCCACGAACACCTTGCGGGATCCGTCGCAGGCGTTGCAGGGCAGGTTTGTCTGTGTTATCGAAGTACGAGTTTGACTAATTTGTTCGTTGCGGCAGAAAATTTCTAAGGCAAATGGATGCATTTTTTCTCAAGTTTGAATGATACATACACATAATAAACAGTGGTCAAAGTTGAATCCTGAAGACTGCAAAAGTTAACAGGTCGTATATTTAAGAACAGAGGGAGTACAATAAAATAATATCTAGTATCAAATTCTAGTACCTCCTTTGCTAAATTTATAATTTGGTACATACGTACCAAGATTTGATATCTTTTATTCCTTGTGTTTCCGACTAACTCACACCAATATAATATGTGCTGGTACAACATATAAAAGAAAATGTTAGGAATAGTACTCCACGTCCTTCCACAGCCTAAATGTATGGTCAATCAGATTCAGATCCTGCTGAAGAGATTAGCCATGGCGATGAGCGAGTGCGCCGCTAGCGCAAGGAAT
Source organism: Cenchrus fungigraminus (assembly GCA_036936925.1). Taxonomy (NCBI): domain Eukaryota; kingdom Viridiplantae; phylum Streptophyta; class Magnoliopsida; order Poales; family Poaceae; genus Cenchrus; species Cenchrus fungigraminus. The sequence goes on along the minus strand of CM072774.1, from coordinate 117,012,681 downwards.
CCAAGGAACGAGAACCACACCGCGGTGTTGATCTTGCCCCTGAACCGGTCCATGGCAAACCCGTATGCCCGCAGATGGTTGTGAGACGCGGCCGCGGACGATGCAGACATCAAGATATACGCCAGGACCTGCAGCAAAACCAAACCGATAAGCCATGGCGAGCTCTATCAGTGCTCGTCACGCTCGCGAACTTCGCTGGAAGCTAGCTGGTAGATAGAATGCGCTAGCAGGGCTTGCCTGATCGAGGAGGAGGCTGATGCAGTAGCATGAGGTGCTCCGCAGCCTCGGTGAGATCAGACGGCGGGTTTCCACGAAAGCTTGCGCGATGGAGTAGAAGCTGACGATCACATTCACTCCGACGGCGTACCTGCCATGGTGCGTTTGAGGTGAAAGAATTAGCTTGCTACATAAGATGTCATAGGAGGAGAAGCTTCGTGGGAAACTCTTTTCAGTTTGTGCTGAATTTAAAGCAGGAAATGTAGTACAGCATTTGGTGGCAGAATGTGAGCCACATCGTGTATCACCGGTGCAATCCGAAAGATAAGGCAAACCTGTGAACTGAGTGTAGCTCAGCTGGTAAGGTTCCTTGTGATGGAAGCTGTCCACCTAGGTTCGAGACTTCAACTTGGCGTGGGTGCTCGCATTTTACAGATTTATTGTACAATTTAACGGCACTATTCTTTCAATGGTAGACGATGTGCCCATCGACAGCGAGACGCCTATGGTGACATCATCAATCTCAACATCTACCGACTCAGTCTCTCAGAGGTGTTCATAGAGGTAAGTGTGTATGTGAGCGTGTGTTTCACAAAAAAAGAGAGGCAAACCTGCATATTGCTAAGTAGATGGAAACCTCTGTAAGGAAAATGACCCCATTAGCCCATTAATTGTGACTAGTGGCTTGTCAATATGTATCCTCTAGACTTTTAGGTCCCAAGGAGTTAATTCCAAACCATGGCTTGAATCCAAATCATGTTGTTCATGTCAAGATGAAAAGTATAGTTAGTCAAATTTTAGCGCATATATCCAACTCATAGTCAAAGTCAAGCAAGGATTTAAGTTGATTGAATTAGACAACTCCTGCAGTTTTATTAAGAAGCAAGCAGACGCCGTAATATTGAAGAAGAATACGTCATACGAAGGCTAGGGTCTCACAGAGGAATCATACACGCCGTATGAAAATGGCCATACTGTTCTGGTGAACGCCGTAGTAATAGAGAAGCAGACGGCGACTTGAATGGTTCTCCTAAAGGTTTTGTGAACCCTGTCACGTCGGGTGTGGCTCAGGGAAATTCTACACGCAATAAGAAATAGTGGTACAAGTTCAAAAGTTGAATTAATTTGACTGTTGGAACTCATCGTGATAGTCTCAGATTCTAGACTTTGTAATAAATCTTATAATATATATACGTTATTTTTTACAAAGAAAACAAATATATTAATATGTCTTAAATTTAACATGTTTGATAATTATCGAACAACAATAGATTCCGTCTCCATAAACCACTTTCGCGAGGATGCTCATCCAATGATGCTCGAGGCCCAACGCGATGGGAGCGGTGAGCGCTCCGCGCCTCCGTCTCTCTGCCGCCGTGGTTTTGCAGATCGCGAGCCGCGAGCGTTCATGGAAAACAAAGCGATCGCTTGGGGCTGCCTTATAGCGATAGGTGATAGTTTGATACACATAAGTCTACATTAGGGAAGTCCCAATGATATCCCATTAAATGACTTACCACATAAGCAGAATGTTGATATGACAACGTAATTAATGAAGAAAGAGAGCAAAAACCATATAAATGATTTCCTCACGAAAACCATGAAATTGTCATTGGGGAGAAACTACCAGTTTCTATGGGCTCGTGCCATGCTCTCCATTGAAGGAAGAAGATAGAGTGAGTTGGGAGAGAGAAAGAGAAGACAATTATTACTTGAAGACACCTCCACCGTGGAAGATAGTTTCTATAGATGATTTTTTGTGCTATTAAAATTGTGTCAGTTTCTTCCATTGGAGTTGTCCTTATATATACATGGGTATGGGTTTGGGCCCCACCCCAGCTTGGACCCTCGGCCATCGCACCCGGTGCCCTACCCCTAGAGCCGGCACTGTCAACAACTCTTTGACCCTCCGGCTTGGTGTGGATCGACGACAACGGCTATGTGTGTGGGACGAGCAGATCTCTTCCTCTGTGTAGAAGCTCTGTAGTGAATATGGCATCAAGATGACCGGAAAAGAGGGTGGGCGAGCCTTGTCTTAGTGACAACCTTCTCATGTTGCTTGGCTAAAGTCTTAGTGGCGAGTCCAAGACCTTGACCAGGAGAGACTTGGTGACCAGGAGCAAATCCTTAGTAGAGCTCCAACATGGACTAGGGGTGTCATTTGCCTAGCGATACCAAGATCATGTCGAGAGTTTACATTCCCTTACTTATCATTACGTTTCGCATTTCATACTTTCAACTTGAGTGTCTCTACTTTCTTATAGTATATCTTCTTAGGTCTAGGTTGAAAACTTGTTTGGTGGGAATGCTTGCACAATAGATAAACTCTAGAAGCATATCTAGATATCAAGGATTGGTTCATCTTTATGTAAAATAGTGAAAGCCGAAGGCTATGGATTTAAGTTGCCCAATTCATCCCCTTTACGAGTACCGCTTCCTTTCACGCTTTTGCTATGCGAAATTTGCATGCTAAACATCTGGTGCGAATTGCATATAGCTACACAGCTTAGCGGATAACAAGAAGCCCACTTAAACTAATCCACCAATCAGCCAAACTAAAAATGTAAACTCTTAGGACAATTAAATGAATGATTGTTTAAATGTACCCTTATATTTGTGGATAAATTTTAAATGTTTGAATCCCTTGTATTTTTGGATGGAGAGAGTATTTGATAACAGGGTAAGCTGTTACTGTTATATAACACGGAAATTATCCTACTCCACGGTTCAATATTAAAAAGTGAAAAACATGAAATTAGTTATAACATAATGCATATTAAAAAATTACAAAGCTGTTGCACTTTATAATATGTTTAAATACTATACAAAACCATACGATATAATATTCTTACGTAAAGCATCAATTATTTACGAAAATGAATGTTGGAGAAAAAGAAGATAAGGTACCCTTATAAGAGACGCACTTGGGTTTTAATGAAGTCAGATTTTTTAATTATCTTTTGTTATGGAAACGTAATTTAAGAATATAAATTTAGATGTATTAAATAGTTCATCAATAAACCAAGGTTCTGCTAACTACAAGCACGATATATAGCTCAAAGCAGTTCCATTGTCAAACAAAAACTCTAAATGTAACTGCGATATCCTACATTGTACAAAAGGGCTAAGAAAAAATATCTTAAAAATAATGGATCATGCATGAACTAATATAATACTACACAGTAATAAACTAGTAGTAGTACGTTCTCCCATTGTCCCAGCGTACGCACAAACATTAATGAGGCCGAGAGTAAAAAAAATTGCCTCAAAACAAATGAGCCGCAATTAAACGAATATCAAACAAATGAGCCTACTTTTTAAATACTATCTCCGTTCTTAAATATATGACACCATTGACTTTTTTCATTCGTTTGACTATTCGTCTTTTCTGCAAATATTTTTGCAAATTGATAAACCTACAAGTTATATCTAAAATATATTTGATAAAAGACATAATGATATTCATTTTATTTTAATTAACTAACTTATTCAATATATATTGGTGATCAAAGTTGGAGTAAAAAGTCAACAGTGTCATATATTTAAGAACAGATGTAGTATATATTAAAACAGGGAAGAATTAAAGAGACAAAAAAGAAAAGAAAAGAAAATCAAACGAATTACAAAAAAGCGTCTTGGTATGATCTAGTTTTTGGGAAGTACTTTTCTTTTGCTCCATGCAAAACAAGAGCAAACTCCTTTTCGAATACTTCCTTGCAACACAGGATTGTTGGTGGAATGTTTCTGAAGATGTGATTATTTCTAGTTGTCCAAATGCTCCAACTCATTATGATTATAAGAACAGGTTTTGTATGTTATGACTAACAATTAGTTTAAAATTCGTGTGTTTTGAATGTTTAAAATTGTTTCAAAATATTCATATTTCAAAATGATTTTATACGATTATTGTGTTGCAATTAGCCATAGATTGTTAGAGAAATTAAGTACCAAGTTGGAGTGTTCTTTTAAACATTTTGAAATTAACCATGCATGCAGTCCAAGATAAAAAAAAAAGCCAAAGTCTGCTCGTACATAGAGCAACTACCGTGCATAACGGCCTCAAAAAAAAAAATGGAGGACACTTCCGAGTCAAAAGTAATAAATTAAAAGAAATAAAGCAATAAAGTAATAACAGAAATAAAGGAAAAGCGGCCACTAACCTGTACGTGATGTAGCGGGCGTAGCTGTCGCCGGCCCACCCGGACGTCCTTGCGCTGGCCATGATCGAGAAGGCCAGCAGGCTGAGCACCGCCGTGAGCATCCGCAGCACCATTGACAGCGTCCTCCACTTCCCCACAGCGTCCTCCGGCTCCTGCTCCTGCTCCTGCTCCGGCTCGTCCATGGTGTCTTCGTCGGCGGACTTGAACTCCGTGTCGGGCTGCTTGGCCTGCTCGAGATAGGTATCCATGCGTGGCGTGGCGAAGATCCGGATCTTCTCGGCATCGCCCCTGGCGGAGATGCGCTGTTGATCGTGGGACGATATCGCGGCGGCCGCGAAGGCTTGCCCCCCGTGTATGTAGGTGTCCCAACTCCTGAAGAGCTCCAGCATCTTGAGCAGCTCATTCCTGAGCACGTCGAGCATCGGGTCGACCAGCTTCTTCGCCGCCTCGGCCAGCTTGTTCAGCGCCTCCGCCAGGATGCTCCACGCGTCCTCCATCTTGTGTTGGTCGGCCTTCTCCTTCGCCTCCCTGATCCAGCCCACGTGCCTCTGACGGACATGCTCCGCCTGCAGCTGTGGCGGCTTGGTCGACTCGTCGGCCGGGTCGGGCGCCCTGCCGCTGCGGTTCATGCTGATCACCATGGGGTCCGAGGACACCTGCTGGCCCTGAAAGGTGAATGTGCACCGGACCTCGGCGACGTTGGAGCGGTACGGGCGCGAGGCGGTGCGGCCACCTAGCCCGAGCTCGACGATGACCCTGCGAACTTCTGCGCTGTAGAGGGAGCCGAACCTGACGGTGACCGAGGAGGAGCCGTCGCCGACCGGGATCTGCTGGTAGGCTCCAGCGTGCACCTGCTTGACGGTGGCCTCGCCGTGGAACGCTGTGATGGTGAGCTCCAGGTCTTGGGGAATGATGGTGACGAGCCCAGCCAGGATCTGGGAGAAGGTCTGGGAGAGGTTGGTGGGGTTGATGGTGTCACTGACGAAGTTGTACACCCCGCCTAGGCTCCTCCCTGCGATGGATTGCAGCACGCTGGAATCGTGGCTTGCACCGAAGCCGTAGGTGTGAACGGGCACGTTGCCGGGGTCGACATCTCTGGCGTCGCCTCCTACGTTCTGCTCGCCGTCGGACATCAGCATGATGTTGGCGGCACGACCGCCGCCGGCGCTCCTGCGTTCGGCGACGACCCTGAGAGCGGTCTGGAGGCCGTCCTTGATGTTGGTGCCAGTGAAGCCGACCTCGAGGCTTCTGACGAGGGCCTCGAGGTCGGCCCGGGCGGCCTCGGTGACGCAGCGCAGCGGGCGGAGGCGGGTGGCCTTCCCCTCGAAGGCGACGATGCAGATGCGGTCGATGACGGTGAGCTTGCGGATGATGAAGATGAGGGCGTCCTGCGCCTGTTTGAGCCTGTCCCCTTTCATGCTGTAGCTGACGTCGATGACGGCGACGAGGTCCAGGGGTGCCCTGTAGGTGGCGGGGGAGACGCACTTGAGCTCGAGCAGCACTTCCTGGACGTTGGGGGTCAGGGGTGCGTCGGAGCTGTGGTACTTGCTGAGCCGCACTAGCCTTGACGGTGTCGCCGGCACGGGCTTCGTCGTCGTCGGAGGCGGCTCATCGTCGTCGTTGAACTGCATTGTTGTTTGTGTGTTGACTTATTATCACGCGCTGCCCTGAGTATCTGGAGATGATGAACACGGCGCGCGGGTAGAACTACAATCTCAAGGGTGGCACAACTACTTGTGCTCTTTCCTTCCTTACTTCTCTGTCAACGTCCTCCGAGCGGAAAAAAGTCTACATCACCCCTCACTTATAAGTGGTGGACTACATCATCTCCAACCTATAAAACCAGATGTTTCACCACCAGAACTTTTCAAAACCGGATAAATTACCCCTGAAGCGGTTTTGGATGGCGGTTGTGCTACAGTAAGATGATTTTGCCTTTTTTTTCTTTTTCTGACTGAACCTTTTAAAAATCATAGCAAATCATAAAAAATCATAAAATGGAAAATTTAATTTGTTGAACTCCACATGAGTAGATCTACACAGTGAACATATAATACAGTATGCTTTAGTGCATTTTTTTTGTAGCTTTAGATCTATGCTTTTCTATAATTAATTCATGGCTATAAAAAATTTGTACTAAAGTATACTATATTATATATTTACTGTGTAGATCTACTCATGTCAAGTCCAACAAAATTAGACTTTTTATTTTATGTTTTTTTGGTGATTTAATATGATTTTTAAAGATTCAGCCAAAACAAAAAAGGGAAAAGCAAAATCCTGTTACTGTAGCAAAACCACCATCCAAAACCACTTCAGGGGGTAATTTCACTGATTTTGAAAAGTTCAGAGGTGAATCATCCGGTTTCATAGGTGGAGGGGTGTTGTAGTCCACCTCCCATAGGTGGGGGGCGATGTAGATTTTTCCATCCCCAAGCCGTCTATCTTTTATATATATATATATATATATATGTTGCGTAAAGCCGATGGTTGTCATTTCCACATATATTAATTGCAGCCTGGATCTTCCCGTCGATCGGTTAAAAAACCGTTAGGCATGACTAATATCTGCTCCCTTCGTTCCAAAATTATTAATATAGGTTGTTTTAGCAATTCTATGTTTATACATAATGCTATGTACCTAAACATGCGTTATATCTTGGTGCATACATAGCAATATATAGGAACTTAGAAAAGGAAAAGCGACCTATATTTTGGAATGGATGGAGCTAGTATTTTTTATGCATATGACATGGCAGCCAAAAAATTGTGATATAAAACAATGGACTTTGAGTAATCTAAGATAAAGGCTCAAAGGACAAGCTCTAAAACAAGGGACGTGAAAGAGCTAGTATCTAAGATGAAAGCTCATAGGACAAGCACTAAAACAAGGGGAGGAGGGGAGAGGAGGAGGGGGGCGGGCATGACATGGCTATGCTACTATTTTAGACATGGAAGAAAAGTGTCCTTTCATTTGACATAGAAGAAAAGAATTAGACGTGTAGGTTTCTTGAACAAGAATTTAAAAGATGATCTTACACAACATAGGGGGGGCTACATGAGAAGGCTGTACTCTATTTGTTGGACATAGAAGAAAAGAACTTGTCTTTTATTTGACTTAGAAGAAAAGAATTAGTTCAAGGAGGATTTCACACGACAAGAATGTCAAAGCCCACTGGCCAAAGCTCACTACCAAACCTCGGTACTGTAACTTCTGGTCTCTGCATCAACCAGGATGCACACAGGACACAGCCAAATACTAATTCGTGATACAAATTCTACATTTGATTCTTAGCACCGCTGAGTATATGCATTCTAAATTAGTGCCTAAGGCGTCCATGTGTCTGCAATGCAATGAGTTTGATGTTGAAAAGAAGGATCATTTGTTCGTGGGTAGGGGTAAAAAAAAATGCTGAAACCGAACAAAACCGAAAAATCTGGATTTTTGAAGTTATGTTGGTGTTTGGTTTGGTTTATTTTTTGTGCTTTCCAGTTTTCGGCAAATTAACTATGCGGTCGCTCAAGTTTTATTGGCTTGTGTTTTTCTTAATGCGGTTGTCGGCTATGGGATGCTTAACTAAATGGATAAGGTATCTGAAGCAAGGCACAAACCTAGTACACTTCATGGAAACTCCCAGAAGCCACTACCGGAAATCCGCCGTATGCCGTGTGTCTTGTGTTTTGCCATGTGCTTTCTATCGGGCACACAGCAAAATGTCACTTTGCACATCTTGGTCTGATTGTGATGCAAGCATGTCTTATCATTCATACCTACCTTGAGCTCCACATATAACCATGATTAGAAGTAGGATGAATGAAGACAATTGTAACGCCTTGGTGAGGACATATACACATTGAGCGAGATGAGAGAATCAAATGAGGAAGCTAAGTAAGGTTTGTTTTGAAAACTTATTGCAAAACCCCAAATTACTTGACATGAAGAGTAGGAGTGATTTGATTCATGATCGTTCCATTCCTCAACTAACTAAGATGACATGATAGACACTCCACAGAGTTCACGGGTGTTGGTATTTCTTAACGTCACCACTACAGCGCCGGGATAGCATGAGCGTGTAAGAATCACCTGGGTATACTGACGGGTGCGAACGAATCCGCAAGCGTACGGATACACCGTTGTAGCACTTCACCTAAGGAGTATTCCAAAGGGTATCGAATCCAAGGAACGGTGAGAGCTACCTCTTACCCTAGCTATGGTCCAAGGACACCACTCTATAGGATGAGAAGAAGATGGAAAGGATCCGACTGATAGCGTACAGAGTCGAGAACGGTCTCTCAGTTAGGAACTCTCGTTTCGGGCACCGATTCCCTCCTGGCTATAACAGTTGGTTCCGGCCGAAAGCTCTACGCCGTATCCGAACGTGGAGGAGTACAAAGGGTCCAACGGCTGTCACTACCGCGTCCTACCTCAAGACAAACCGTGGGATACGGGGCAAACAAAGGATAACCCGCAGTCTAGACACCACGTCTACACCACCGATCACTACTATAGCACGGCTATGTCTGTGCACCCGTAGCAACACTATAGCACTCCGTATAAATATGAAGTGACGAACCCACGAGGGAGAGACTAGAACTCACTCAGGTATTGGCTATCTCATGCAAGGGATCACAAGAGGACTTTGGTCTAGTTAGAACATACGGAGTACCCACTTTATTCTAGTTAGACTAACAGGCATACAAACAGAATTAGAAACTTATGAGCTGCACCGGAAGATCAGAAGGTTGAGTTCATGAAGAACACAAGCCTCTAAATCAAGAACAGATGAAGAACACAAGAACTATTCAACAATGTAGATAGCCACTTTAGTCTAAATAGAAAATGTCGAAATACTCACTTTAATCTAAATGAAGAACAAAGGCATCCATAGAGGTTCATTCTTGGGGAAAGGTGCCAAAACACCATGGCACGTCCCCAAGTCTCCCCCTCACCTTCCTTCTAATCTCTAAGCACTAGCAAGCCAGCACTAATCCTATGCAAAGGCACTCCTCTCCTAGAGAGATAGGAGCCCAAAGGAAAAAATGAGGAGAAGAAGTGTGTGTCCTATTCTAACCCCCTCCACTTCTATTTATAGGCCTGTGCACCGGCGTGAGAACACCCCAAGCACCCCCGGAATGGACTCCAGAGCCAATCAGGAGACACCACGTGGAAGGAGGGGATTGGCGGCCACAAGGTCGGTTCGGCCGACCTGTGGGGTCGGCTGACCCCTTGTGGGCCCCACTCCCCTTGTGCTTTCTCGTGGTGTCTGTCAGGTGGGTCCTCAAGGCGGTTCCAGGTGTCCACGCGGTTTGGAGGCAGTTTGGGCACGTTTGTGGGCCATAGAATCCATGTGATGCACACGTGTCGGCTTCTGATTCGTCGGGCTTCTCTCCCTTAGATTGGTGACATCAGCAATCCCTGGTACTTTGCATGGCAGCCTCCCATTGGCTGGGATTGGGAGGCTTGGATTGATGAGGTGGATGGATAAGGTGTGCTTTTGCTCTATTTCTTGTGCTAATTGCCTGGATTCAAATATACATCAGTACTTGTGGAATTTGTCAGTATAAGCCCCTATTCTACTGTGGATGCATACTTCTTGTGTTAAAATGCAGGAGTTGACGGTTATAAATATGGCACTTAACGGCCGTCAACAACTCCCCCACACTTGACCTTTGCTCTTCCCGAGTGAAGGGAGAACAAATCAAGTGGGACATGATATCCAAAGGTATGAAGCGAACATAAGAGATATTCCAAACCATACCTTGTACTTGTGAACTCTGTGGAATGGCTATCATGCTATCTTGGGTAGTTGAGGAATGGAACGGTCATGAATCAAATCACTTCTGCTCATCATGTCAAGTAACTCGGGGTTTTGCAATAAGTTTTCAAAACAAACCTTTGCTTTGATTCCTCATTTGATTCTCTCAGATCACTCAATGTGTGTATGTCCTCACCAAGGCATTAGAATTGCCTTTCTTCATCCTACTTCTAATGATGGCTATATGTGGAGCTCATGGTAGGATAAAAGATAAAGCATGCTTTTTCACATATATTGCAAAGTTAAAAACCGGATTCAAGAAGGAAATCCAATCATACAATCAGATCAAGAGGTGCACATATATATATATATATATATATGGTGAGTATGGTAAGGTGGATAGTAGGCCCGGAATGGGTGCTAGATATTACCATACATGATGAATGTTGTGGTGATGGTAAGGTGGACACTAGGCCCGGAATTGGTGCTAGTTATTACCATCTGATTTACTGGAACTCCTTTTTTGCATGATCTCATCTCTCTCCTTCTTTCTTTTTTTTTATTTTGGACATGGGCTATCCATTCTTTCTTTTTTTCTTTTTTTTAACTAGCCCATGTCTCTTTTTTTTTGTAGAGATACTTTTCGGAGAGAGAGATCACATCACATATGGAGCTTTATTTTGTGAAACGAATGGATGATACAATGCTAACTTTTGGTGTGGAAGCATAGCAAGGGGGTATATGGTGGTGTGCACATGAATCTTGATCATGAAAGCACAAAGAGAATTCTCACAAGGGTCATAGTGTTTGACAAAGCTCAATGCAAAAACAAGCAGCATATGTGTTTAAGGTTTTTGAACTAAATTCATCATATGGCTTTTGTAGGACTTTTGGCATATCAAAAGAGAAGCTTTGCAAAGGGGTTTCAAAATTTTCAAAATAAATAACCCAAGCACTCAAACATTAGGAGCGAAGATCATATCATCAAACCATATCACAAACTCCAACTACTTAGATGAGCATGCTTTCCTAAAGATATTTGTTCACAAGCATCAAGATGATAGGCATGGAATAAAACATATGCAAGCAACCATAGGAAACATGTAAAGCACACGGAACATGATTCTTTGAGTTTGATTTAATGGATCAGAGTTAAACTTCATTCAAAACTCATGAATCAAGGAGAGTGAGGTAAAGGGTTGCACATACCATCGCTCCCGAAGGATATGGAGATCACGGAGGACCAGTGGTGATTCGGCTAACCCAGGGGGCAGCTGGCTCACTCCAGTTTACCTTGTCTCTTAGCATGAAGGCGTAGTTGATGTTGTGCAATGTTTGTGTGGGAGTTCTCGAGTGGATATGTCGATGATGAGATCGAGAGGACTCCCCCACACTTCTTCTTGTACCTGGTGTTGTTCTTCAAGCAAAAGTGGAAACAAAAAGGACTCTGTTGGTTCGAGAACCATAGAGCCTTTATTCGAAATCAAATATTTTTGTTTTTTTATTGTCACCATGAAATTTGCTCAAACAGGGTTAGATCAAAATTACATTTCATAAACAAAGGGGAATATACTTACCTGGGACCTTTGAGAGGTCATATGTGCCACCATTGTATGTTATGCAACATGAATCCAAACCTTTACTTACCTTCCCATTTAAAACCAGCTTAGTGACTTACCCAGGTGAATTTGCTGATTTCCTGCAGGGGTTAGTCCACATATATGCAACCGAGATCTATAAGGATATAACTCTAAGGTTCATCAATCAAAACTCGACATCATGTCTTGTTTTGACCGAAGAAAAGAGTTTTAACCTAAGCACCATGCTTAATTTAGAAACTATCCATGAATGTGCTTCACAAAACATACATTCAAACCAGAGCATATGAACACAGATGAAGAAAGCATGATTAAGCTATTTTCAAAGGGACGCAAGCATGAGCAAAAGATGGCGAACCTCAGGCAATCTCCCGAAAGGGCTTTGTTTAAAGTCAAAAGCAGGACATACCTAGCTAGCTCGGCAAGATGAAAGAGCTAACATCTTCTCCACGCAAGGGTAAGGTTTGGCATGAGAGGAACTTTACTTGGGATGCTCACATACCACCCCCACACTTAAAGTTTGCATTGCTAAGCAACAAAACTCAAGTGTGTGGGGATCAAGCTTCCCTTGTAAACGTTCCCTCACCAAAATCTTACCACAACATTGTAGTTGATGAAGCTCACATGTTCTTAGGCATCATCTGCCCACCATTATTTTCAATCTCCACCGGAAAGGTTAGCAACCAAAAGTACCCGAAGGACAACTTATCTTAAAAACATGTTCTTGCTTTTATTCGAAAGGGGAAATAAAACCTATGCTAATCTAGGCTATCTCCTGGCAATGCTTTGTTTTTGGTCACAAGCTCGACCAGGGGAACTTCATCTTGAGCTATCATTGGTGGTGTCATTATCGTCTCACCACCAATCTTGGATGTATCAGTGAAGCTTTAGCTGCAAAATTAGTGCCACAGTGCATGCACGAAATCTGATATGCTTATGGTAAACATATGCATCCACAATCAACCTTCTAAACATTTTGCAAAAGAGGACCAGAAGGTGGTTGTAGCCCTCTTGTGTGCTCAGTTCACTAAGCATGGCTGACTTTGGAGAGGAATTATGCGAGCATGGTTCATAAGGTATATCAAGGATGAAACTACCATGCTTGTCAATGGAATCCTTTCCAATGCACTCCAGAGTCAGCGCCTCAAAAATTTCAATGGCCCATGAGTCCTCTATCTCAAGAGATTTATCATGAAAGCTCGATATCGACTCTCGATCATGATCGAAAGCAACATGATACGGGCCAGCGGGAAGAGGCTCAAACTCGGTCGAGAGGGATGATGATCGCTCGTCTTCACAGAGGTGAAGAGAATCTTCCGAGTCATTCTCATGAGGGGTAGGAAATTCTACAGCCTCAACGAGAACGGGCTTGGACGATGCGAACAGAGATACATGCATCATTTTCTCGAGCGGGTTTTGCTTGGGAAGATGCTCTGCCATGGAATGTTCATGACAAGAGATGGATGTGGTAGAAGCGGCTTCCCTAAGCTTTATATCTAGGCTCCCTTGGGATTTATCAAGAAGTTCATCCAATGGGAAGCCTAGGAGAAGATCGAAATCCATGATGTCATAGATATGAAAATCTAAGTGCACCTCGATCTTGTCTATGATGATTGGCACGTCCCTAGCAATCCCTCGACATGGGAAAAAGTAGTTTCACTTGGGACTTTGGAAATATCTATCAGTCGGGGTGAGGGGCATGTCACCCACCAGAGTGTCTAGAAGGCACTCCGGTATGATGCAAGCTCTAGCAGTAGGGTCATAAACAGCATCTACGGTGTTTCCCCTCATGGAACAATGGATAGTCGTGGAAATCAAGCTGACCCGAATTGCTTCAGAAGTAGGCTTTAATTCCTGAGGTGACAAATCCACTATGGTCCCATGATTCCAAACTTCATCGAGGACCTCATAAGGGTCCATCGATGCCGTAGGATTCTCATGCCTATAGTGACTCGAGGCATTTATAATGTCTCCAGGAGAATCATACTCGAATATGTGAGAGAACTCCGAAGGTTGAATTTCTTCTTCCTTCGGTGTTCGCGGTTCGGGAGAAGGCTCTCTAGATGAATCATTGGATGTGCAAGGTGAAAGCTCAAATTCATCTATTAAGAGACTCTCATGGATCGACTCTGATTCTTGGTGGGGTTCGTTGTGACTGGTATGGGAAGAAGAGGCTTCTAAGAAGAATTCTAGGATCTCTCTTCTTTCCATTGGGGATTGATGTTCAAACAAACCTCCAGCTAGAAGGTCGAGCTCAAATGCAGATTCTATGTCTAAACCCTCGTAAAAGATGCACAATGATACATTATCGGGTATAGACAAGTCTGAGCTAAGCTCCAATAGATGTGAGAACCTAGCCCAAGCTGCACCTATAGACTCACCCTCTAATTGGCCAAATTCACGGAATTCACACGGTAGCAAATCCGAGCGTTCAAAAGGGAAGAACGAGTAACAAAAGTCATCTCGAAGTTCTTCCCAATTATCTACACTCTCTATCGTGCGGATGTACCATTGCTCCACTCTGTCTGCGAGAGAGAAAGGGAACAACTTCCACCTCAAAGTTTCTTGTGTCATACCAAGGATTACCAAGCATGAACACAGTTCTTCGAACTCCTTTAAATGATCATGGGGATCATCACTGATGGCTCTAGAGAATGGTCTATTCCGAACCATGGCTATAAAGCTGGGATGAAGTTCGCAGCTAGATGAAGAAGTTGATGGTTGCTCTAAGACGAACTCACCCCTAGGGGTAGAGAGGCTTTGACAGGAAGGCATCTCAATGAGTAGCGGGGGTAAAGGTAGAATAAAGAAAAGTAAAAAGATACGAGGACCACTAGGTTTGAAGATAGATATAGCAACTGTTCCCCGGCAACGGCGCCAGAAATGCTTGTTGGTATTTCTTAACATCACCACTATGGTGCCGGGATAGCGTGAGCATGTAAGAATCACCCGAGTATACTGACGGGTGTGAATGAATCCGCAAGTGCACGAATACACCATTGTAGCACTTCACCTAAGGAGTATTCCAAAGGGTATAAAATCCAAGGAATGGTGAGAGCTACCTCTTACCCTAGCTATTGTCCAAGGACACTAGTCTATAGGATGAGAAGAAGATGGAAAGGATCCAGTTGATAGTGTACAGAGTCGAGAACAGTCTCTCAGTTAGGAACTCTCGTTTCGAGCACCGGTTCCCTCCTGGCAATAACAGTTGGTTCCGGCCGAAAGCTCTACGCCGTATCCGAACATAGAGGAGTACAAAGGGTCCAACAGCTGTCACTACCGCGGCCTACCTCAAGACAAGCCGTGGGATACGGGGCAAACGAAGGATAACCCGCAGTCTGGACACCACGTCTACACCACCGATCACTACTATAGCACGGCTACGTCTGTGCACCCGTAGCAACACTATAGCACTATGTATAAATATGAAGCGACGAACCCACGAGGGAGAGACTAGAACTCACTCAGGTATTGGCTTTCTCGTGCAAGGGACACGGGAGGACTTTGGTCTAGTTAGAACATACAGGGTACCCACTTTATTCTAGTTAGACTAATAGGCATACAAACAGAATTTGAAACTTATGAGCTGCGTCGGAAGATCAGAAGGTTGAGTTCATGAAGAACACAAGCCTCTAAATCAAGAACAGATGAAGAACACAGGAACTATTCAACAATGTAGATAGCCACTTTTGTCTAAATAGAAAATGTCGAAATACTCACTTTAGTCTAAATGAAGAAGAAAGGCATCAGTAGAGATTCGTTCTTGGGGAAAGGCGCCAAAACACCATGGCACGTCCCCAAGTCGCCCCCTCACCTTCCTTCTAGTCTATAAGCACTAGCAAGCCAGCACTAATCCTATGCAAAGGCACTCCTCTCCTAGAGAGATAGGAGCCCAAAGGCAAAAATGAGGAGAAGGAGTGTGTCCTATTCTAACCCCCCCTCCACTTCTATTTATAGGCCTGAGCACCGACGTGAGAACATCCCAAGCACCCTCGGAATGGACTCCAGAGCCAATCAGGAGACACCACATGGAAGGAGGGGATTGGCGGCCACAAGGTCGGTTCGGCCGACCTGTGGGGTCGGCCGACCCCCTATGGGCCCCACTCCCCTTGTGCTTTCTCGTGGTGGCTATCAGGTGGGTCCTCAAGGCGGTTCTAGGTGTCCACACGGTTTGGAGGTGGTTTGGGCACATTTGTGGGCCATAGAATCCATGTGATGCACATGTGTCGGCTTCTGATTCGTCGGGCTTCTCTCCCTTGGATTGGTGACATCAACAATCCATGGTACTTTACCTGGCAGCCTCCCATTGGCTGGGATTGGGAGGCTTGGATTGATGAGGTGCATGGATAAGGTGTGCTTTTGCTCTATTTCTTGTGCTAATTGCCTGCATTCAAATATACATCACGACTTGTGAAATTTGTCTGTATAAGCCCCTATTCTACTATGGATGCATACTTCTTGTGTTAAAATGCAGGAATTGACGGTTATAAATATGGCACTTAACGGCCGTCAACAACGGGTACAAGGTATGGTTTGGAATATCTCTTATGCTTGCTTCATACCTCTGGATATCATGTCTCGCCTTGATCCTTCCTCCTTCACTCGAGGACGAGCAAAGGTCAAGTGTGGGGGTGTTGTTGACGACTATCAAGTACCACTTTTAGGCCATCAGCTCTTGCATAAAATACATGGAAAATGTGCATCCACACTAGAATAGGAGTTTATACTCACAAATTTTACAAGTGGCGATGTATATTCGAATGCAGGCATTTAGCACGAGAAATGGAGCAAAAGCACACATATTTGATCCAAGCATTCTAGGCCCCAGCCAAGGAGAGGCTACCACATAGGACTCGCTGGATCCATGACCTCATCAATCCTAGTGAAGCACTCCCGACGAATCAGACGCTGCCACATAAGCATCACATGGATTGAAGGGCCCACTTGCCGTCCAAACCGACTCAAAATGCAACATACACCTAGAATGTACCCAAGGGCCCACCAGTCAGCCACCTGGCCAAATGAGAGGGCCAGTGGGACCCACAAGGGGTCGGCCGAACTGTGGGTTCGGCCAAACCACCTTTGTGGCGTCCCATCCTGGCCTTCCACGTGGTGGCTTGTGATTGGTCCCAAAGGACATTTCCGGGGTGCACGAGGTATTTTGAGGCATGGACACTAGGTGCTTCACACCTATAAATAGAAGGGGAGGGGGTAGGAATAGAGACACACACTTCTTCTCCTCATTTATCACTTTTACATTTGGGACTCTCTCTTTAGGAGAGGAGAGCTTCTTTGCATAGGATTAGTACTGGCTTGCTAGCGCTTT
This sequence comes from Cenchrus fungigraminus, assembly GCA_036936925.1. Classification (NCBI taxonomy): domain Eukaryota; kingdom Viridiplantae; phylum Streptophyta; class Magnoliopsida; order Poales; family Poaceae; genus Cenchrus; species Cenchrus fungigraminus. The sequence goes on along the minus strand of CM072774.1, from coordinate 116,995,625 downwards.
AGAGATTAGAAGGAGAGTGAGGGGGTGACTTGGGGATGTGCCATGTTCTTTGGCACCTTTCCCCAAGAACGAACCTCTACAAAAGCTTCTGTTTTTCATTTAGAATAAAGTGAGTATTTTCGTATATTCTGATTAGACTAAAGTGGCCTACATATGTTGGTGATTTGTTCTTGTGTTCTTCATTTGTTCTTGGTTTAGAGGCTTGTGTTCTTTGCGAACCCAATCCTTGCGATCTTGTGACGGAGGCTCGCAAGTTCACTTTCCATTTGTATGCTAGCTTGTTGATTAGAGTAAAGTGTATGCTCTGCATGTTCTATCTAGATCAAAGTTGCATTCGTGATCCCTTGCTTGTGATAGTTGTATAGCTGAGTCAGCACTAGTTTCTCCCTCGCGGGTTCATCACTCCGTATTCATACAGAGTGCTATAGTGTTTCTATGGGTATACAGATGTAGCTACTCTATAGTAGTAATTGGTGGTGTAGATGTGGTGTCTAGACTACGGGTTATCCTTCATTTGCCTGTATCCAACAGATAGATTGAGGTAGGCCACGATTGTGACAGCCGTTGGACCCTTTGCATTCCTCCACATTCGGATACATTGTAGAGCCAAGTGCTAGAACCAACTGTTAGAGCCAGGCGGGAGCCGGTGCCCGAAGCGAGTGAGCATACTAGAGAAACCATTCCTGAGTCCGTTTGCTATCAGCAGGATCATTTCCATCTTCTTACCCTATAGAGTGGTGCCTTGGATCATAGCTAGGCCAGAAGCCAGATCATACTCGTTCCTTGGATTCGATACCCTTCAGAATACTCCTTAGGTGAAGTGCTACAGCGGTATATCCGTGCGCTTGCGGACTCGTTCGTACTCATAGGTGTACCCAGGTGGATCTTATGCTCATGCTAACAAGGCACCGTTAGTAGTGACGTTAAGAAATACCAACATTCATGTTGATCACTAAAATGAAACTCCATGAACCTCTCTAATTTGCTCCCATAGTTTGCACAAAAAAATATTTAAAATTGTTTTTAATAAAAAGTATGCTCCCCATGCTCATTCTTGATACAAATTTGCATACTCTTTATTCTTTGTTTTTTCTGCTCTTGTGAACAAACTTTTATAGGGACCCCATGCTATCTAAGTTATTGATGGATGTGATACAGTTAAGATAGACGGAAGCTTGCTCTCTTTTACAAAGTACTTGGGATTTCTTTTCAAAAATAAAAATTTAATAGCTTTGTCATATAGCGTAGATCATAGAAAAACCCAGCACATACGCTGCTTGTCTTCAATTTGAGCTTTGTCAAATGCTGTGACCCATGCTTGAGACTTTTCATGCTCTCTTGATCAAGATCACTTACACCCACATATGCATGTTGACTTCTACATTGGAAGTTACGCGATACATGCCACACTCCTACATCGGGAGTTGGGCAACGTATCATCCATCCATTCTACACAAAAAATAGTACTCCATCCACGTGTCAAGACTCCTCTCTATTCATCATTCCAAAGGATATGGGCTATGAAAAAAAAGAGAAAAAAGAGAGAAATAAATTCCATGCTCATATGCATGTGGGAAAAGGAAAGAAAAAAGAGATGGACTCATCCTAAGTCCATGCAAAAAGAAAGATGGACCCATCCTAAGTCCATGCCAAAAAAAGAGGAGATAGCCCATATCCCGAGGAGAAATAAAAGAGAGAGTCATGCACATGGAGTCTTCAATAAAGGTACACGGTAATAACTAGAACCCACTCCGGGCCTAGTATCCACCTTACCGTGATACCACCACAAGCACTTTTCATAGATGGCAATAACTAGAACTCACTCTGGGCCTAGTGTCCACATTGCCATCACCTCAATGCTTATCATAGATGGTAATAACTAACACCCATTCCGAGCCTAGTGTCCACCTTACCATCATCATAATACTCATTATTTACGGTAATAGCTAGCACCCATTCCGGACCTAGCATCCACCTTACCGTAATCTCGAGTATTCTTATGTGGCAATAGCTAGCACCTATTCTAGGTCTTGCATCCAACTTGCCACATTATCATGATTTCACAAACTTGCACATCTTGATCAAGGTTGCATGACTTGTTTCTTCTTGGATCCGGTTTTTAACTTAGCAATATATGCGAAGCAAGTATGCATCTCTTTTACCCTACTCATAGCTCCATATAAGCCTTTATATGATAGGAGAAAAGAAGGCAACACCTTTGCCTTGGTGAGGATACAAAAAAAAAACACAAAGAGTGACTTGAGAGAATAATTTGAGGAGCCAGTGTATTCTTTGTTTTCAAAAATTCAAAAACCCAAGTTTCTGAGCAACATGAAATGTTAACCTGATGTCTATATTGTTCCATCTTTCAATCACCGAAGATATGTGTGGTAGCCACTCAGAAGTTCACTGGAACTTGGAAAATCCTCGAAACTTGGAAAAGCCTCGAATAAATTGTATGTAGGTTTTATTCAATGGAGATGCATCCACCTTAGTCACTGACCTTCACTCGAGGACGAGGAAAGGGCTAAGTGTGGGGGAGCTTGTTGATGGTCCTTATTGCAAATATATGCCATCAATATTTATCATAAACTAAAGGAAACCCTTCACCAACATAAGCCTAGGTGTTTATCACTAACTATTTCCACAAGTTTTGGTGAAGTGTTGTATGCAGGGACCTATAGATGAACAAAGAGAATAAATGGGCTAAAGATAAGAAGAAACACAGCATTTACCCAAGCCCACTCTACCCAAGGGAAGATGGTCCACAACCAGGGGTCTAGCTGAGCCAAAACTATGCAAAACCCACATATATGAGGCTAGGCCCAAGAAGGGAGCCCACCTACCAAAGGCGGTGGCGAGGTGGACCACCACTGGGTCGGTCGACCCATTAGTTTGACCGACCCAGGGAGATTGCCACACGCACCAAATTTTGGCAAGAAGATCTCCCACTATCTCCCATAGGCAGTGGAGGGAGATTCCCATGCATATCCCCAAGGAACATGCCAGGAGGATCTCTACTCCCCCAAGGCACCTCCCTACTATGACCCCCTCTCCTCCTTATTCCACACACAAATTCTAAGAGAGAAGAAGAGAGTAGAGGAGAGGCTCCATCTTAGAATAGATTAGAGTAAGAGAGTGTGCGGAGCAGAAGCCCAGAGGAAAGCTGGAGTTGTCGACCTCCCTCCGCTTGTACTTCGGCGTGTGCAAGTGCTTGAGTGAGCACCCGAGTCTTCTATGGTGGTGAGTACTCGTAAAGTTATATTCTTGTTATTATTCTCTTGTGCGTTCATCACTCATCCTTGTGGCAGGGGCTTTGGCCTTAGGACTCTAGCTGTCTGTGCGGAGTCTGGCTGTGGTCAGAGTCAGGGTCACTAGTGTAGACGTGGTGTCTAGACTAGAGGTCTCCATTATTTGCTACCTTTCTCAATGGTTTGACGGGTAGGTGTATGGGTGGTGACAACCCTGTGCATCCCTTACATTCCCCCATGTTGGGGTTTGCCGTAGAGCTAATACCCGGAGGCGCTTGGCAGACCAGGCATAAACCGGTGCCCGAAGCAAGTGAGTAGTAGCCGGGTTATACCTTTCCTCCGTATCTTTCCCATAGAAAGCCACGCTAACCAGACCATCCTTTCATCCTTCTTCTTCTCTGGTCCTAACTAGCCTGACATTGCTACACCCGTTCCCTTGAGAAAATATAAATAACGATACCCTACTCACCGAGTGAAGTGCTACAATAGTATTTTCCATGCGCTTGCGGATTTATTTGTGACATAAGAAATACCAACAATCACATAGGCAATAGGAAGAATGAATGTGACTTTAGTCTAATCAGCTCATGCATGAATATCCACTTTATTCTAATTGACAAATAGTCACACAAATGGATACGAGCACTTATGAACCTACGCCATAAGATCAAAGGGGTTGTGTTTGAAGAACACAAGCCTCTAAATTTAGAACAGATGAAGAACACAAGAACATATCACCTATGTATGAATGCCACTTTAGTCTAATTAGAATATACTGAAATACTCACTTTATTCTAAAAGAAGAACAGCAGCATCCGTAGAGGTACAAGACCGTTGAACAATGAACGGATTATCACTATCAAGCCTCCATCTCACTCCTTCTACACTTTCTACCTAGCACTAGCGTAATCAACTACTCCACACCCACACTCTAGACAAGAGGAGAGGAGACGCCTCTCCTCCCAAAGAAAGAAAATGAGACAGGAGGAGAAGAAGTTGTGTGTCTCTATTCCTACCCCCTACCCTTCTATTTATAGGCGTGGAGCACCCTGGAGAATGACCGTGCACACTTGGCAAATGCAGGGAAAAGGCGGTGGTAGGGGGCACATGTCGGATGGGCACGAACGGACTCACCAGGGGTTGGATCAAACCTGGGGTTTGGCCAACCCCTAGGTCGGTTTGTTCGCACTGCCTTTCATCCAGATGACTTCCAAGTGGGCCCCAAGGTGTGTGTGCGTTGTTTTTAGCCTATTTGCATGGGGATGTGGGCCATTGAATCTGTGTACTGGCTTCTGATTGGTCAGAGGTGTGTTTCCTTGCTCGTGTGGGTCCATGGATCCATGTGATGCTTGCATGGTAGCCTCTCATTGACTGAGGCTGGATGGCTTGGATCCATGAGGTGTGTTTTCTTCTCATTTCTTGTGCTAAATGCTTGCATTCGAATATACATCGCTACTTATGGAATTTGTCAGTATAAGCTCATATTCTAGTGTGGATGCACATTTCTCGTGATAGAATGCAGGGGTTGATGGCCTTAAAAGAGATACTTAATAGCCATCAACAACACCCCCACACTTGACCTTTGCTCGTCCTCAAGTGAAGCAGAACAGACTAAGGTAAGACATGATATCCAAAGGTATGAAATGAGCATAAGGTACATTTCAAACCATACCTTTTACTTGTGAACTCTATAGAGTATCTATCATGCCATCTTGGGTAGTTGAGGTATGCTACGATTATGAATCAAATCACTCCTGCTCTTCATGTCAAGAAACTTGGGATTTTGCAATAAGTTTTCAAAAACAAACCTTGCTGCTTCCTCATTTGATTCTCTCGTATCGCTCAATTTGTATATGTTCTCACCAAGGCATTAGAGTTGCCTTTCTTCATCCTACTTCTAATGATGGCTATATGTGGAGCTCTATGGCAATGGTCGCGAAATAGTAGCAATAAGGCCAAATTTGTTGAAATTGTTACAACTTGAAACTAAATGCATTTGGTTGCAACATGATGCAATAGGTTCCGAAGCAATAGGTCCATTGCAACCATTTTTGTAGCATGTTGCAATACAACTAATTTGCAATGGCATGAATCATTGCTTTAGAGAGGTATGGCAATAGCCGATTGTTGACGGCTGTTAAGTACCACTTTTACACTGTCAACTCCTGCATAAATGAAATGGAAAGTGGGCATCAACACTAGGATAGGGGTTTATACTGACAATTTCCACAAGTGCTGGTGTTTCTAGCTTTTGTTGCAGGATGCACTAAAACACGTGTTAAATGGTATAGTTGAGAGCAAGCGAATCAATGGCTTAATAGGGCGTCATCACAAACAGTCTCAAATTCCAATTTGGACTGCACCATTGCGACAGATTCGTCGAAACGATCGAAATGGATATATTATTCACTTATATCGGAGTTCGTATGAAAGGGATATAAAATAAACAAAGGAACAAGAGGGTGATTACGTCAGCATGGGACCCACGGCCGCTAATCAACGTCCACATGCATGCCACGTGGCGACACCTGATTGGCCGCCGAGCCACGCTGCGGCGCATCGCACGCGCGCGGGAGGGCGCGGGACGGCCCTGCCAGGCCACGCGGCGGCATCCGGTTGGCCCGCAGGGCATCACGCGGATTGCCTAGACGCGCGCGCGAGGGCACGCGCGAGCCGCCCCGGCCGGGACAGGTGGCGCCTGCAGGATGGACGGCTGAAGGTTGGTTGGCCGGTCCGGCTGGTTTTCCCCTTTTTAGCAGCGATTCAGCGACCAGACTCCGGTTTAGCCCCGGTTCTCGCCCCTAGGATCCGGTTTTCCTCCGGTTCTTCCTTCCACCGACCTAAAGGCTCCTTCTACAATATGCTATAGTACCAGAGGCACCCTAACCACTATTGAAAACCTCTTCCCAAAGGGAGTTTCCAAACCTTCCATAGGCCTATAAATATGAGGAGAGGGGGGTCATTTAGAGACACACCATCTCACCCAAGGATGAGAGCTTCCCTTCAAAGGAGAGGCCTCTCCTTGGTAGATTAGAGAATAGGAGAGTGAGAGAGAGAGAGTTGTATCTCTATGGATGCTTGTTCTTCAATTACAGTAAAGTAAGTATTTCCGCATTTTCTATTTAGACTAAAGTAGCATTCATGCATAGGTGATATGTTCTTGTGTTCTTCGCTTGTTCTTGATTTAGAGGCTCGTGTTCTTCGCGAACACAACCTTTCGATCTTGTAGCATAGGTTCATAAGTGCTCATATCCGTTTGTATGCATGTTCGTCATTTAGAATAAAGTGGATATGCTTGCATGCTCCGATTAGAATAAAGTGTGTTCGTGATTCCTTTCTAATAGTCTATGCTAGGTTGCATGAGTAGACTTTTTCGTCTACTAGTATGTAGATCCTGGGTTTATGTGTTCGTCTGCTGCAAGTCGTTCGTATACGTTGGAAGCATAGTACGGGACCGAGTGCTCTCTCGTATGCATTTAGTATAAGCTAGTAGTACCTACAGTGAGTGAGATCAGTTCTCTTCCGTGGTCGTAGTTCTATTAGTACAGAGTGCTTTAGTCCGTTGGCTACGGCAGTAACCACGGCATGAACATTATGACACGCTACCGGTTATCATTCGTTCAGCTTATCCCAAGGTTAGGTAGAGGCAGTCCAGAAGGTGGTGACAGCCCTTCTGGCCCTCGTTGATCCTCCACGGCTGGATATAGTCAGAGCTCCTTCCACATAGACCCGCGTACCGGAGTCGCCTGTTAAGTCAGGGCTATCGGTACCCTAAGCCAAGTTCTATCTAGAGATCGACCTTTAATCTCATCTATAGTGCTATCGTTAGGAATCCTCTCTATCCTTGCCTCTTATCTGGGTGTGTCCTTGGACCGACCAGTACGAAGTTAGTGCACACACATTCCCTTGGATTCGATACCCTTGGAATACTCTGAGGTGAAAGCTACAATGGTATCCGTGCGCTTACGGATTTATTTCGTGTGTCGCTAAAATACCCAACACCGATATCGTTGTAGGAACTTGTATCGCAATGCCTCTAGGAAACGCCATAGTATGTAGTTGCAATGGAAAGACACTGCAACAATAGGTTGTATTGCCATACTGTTGGCATTTCTTAATGTTGCTGCTAAGTTTAGGTGTTCCTAGAAATGGCGCCAGAAATGACTAGTGGTAATCCTAACGATCACAAACGAATCCACAAGCGTACGGATATACCGCTGTAGCATTTCCCCAAGGAGTATTCCAAGGGTATCGAATCCATGGAAGGCAATGGCGGATAACAAGACAGATACTATTACAATGAGTATAAGACATAAGATAGGGGAAGAAACAATCATCTCAAATGTTGGAGTAAGATAAATGATAAGGATATTGGTAGTGTGACACACACTGATTCATCTCTAGAAACACTACGGCTTAGGGAGGGCACTACGAGTTAGCTCTAGGTTCTCATGTACTATACATACAAAGGTCAGCTGATACAAGAAAGATACACTATAGCATTGCATGACTATAGGATCCAGCACCTAGGTACAAACGGGAAGCTAGCCGCCCGTGTCGCTTCCGCACAATGTCGGTTGCTAGATTTTACGCACTCCTACAGCTATACCCAGCGCGGAGGAGTCCAAAGGGTCCAATGGCTGTCACTACTGCGACCTACCTCTATCGATACGGTGGGTACGCTTATATCTAACACAGATACGCAACCCGAGGACCAAGCTCGTGTTGTTGCTAGACTCCGACTGGCCCGGGCTATTGTGACCCAGGTCGAAGCCACCAGATGACTGGCCACTTAGACCGAGTGCCGTAGTATAAACACTGATGTCATGCAACACAAACATGTACTCTAACTAGATCAAATCGAAGCTAAGCATACAAACGGATATTGGAATTTCTATGTCTGATCAACAAGATCAAATGGTCGTATTCGTGAAGAACACGAGCCTCTAAATGATGAACAAACGAAGAACTCAAGAACATATTGCCTATGCATGCAAGCACTACTTTATATGAAATAGATAAATAACTGAAGTAGATCAAAGTCATACAAAGAAATAAAGCTACAAGAGAACTCATACCTAGATCCCAAAGTAGACTGGGAACCTGAATAAGAGCTACTCTAGCCTACTCCCTAGCCTTAGAAACTAAAAGAGAGAAGTGAATCAAGAGTTGTGTGTGTTAGAAATGAGGCCCCTCCCCTTCTATTTATAGGCCTAGGACCCCCCTACTACGACGCTTAATTCCCTGCAAAACACCCCGGAATGGCACTAGGGACCAATGGGCAGCCACCACATGGTGGGCCAGGATCAATGGGCACTAAGGTGGTTCCGCCGAACCCAGGGTTCGGCCGACCCCTTGTGAGCCCCCTGGCCTCCCACTTTCTCCTGGTGACTGGTCTGTGGGCCCTTGGGTACATCCTCAGTGTATGTAAGAATTGGAGTCGGTTTGGGTGGCCATGGGCCCTTGAATCCATGTGACATCCACGTGTCGCTCTCTGATTCGTCGGAGCTTGACTTCCTTGGATTGATGAGGTGCCAAGCCACATTGGATCCTGTGTGGCCACTCCTCCTCAGCTGAGGTGATGTGGCATGAATCATAGAAGGTATGTTTCTCACTCTTTTTATGCTTAATTCACCTGCAATCAAATAATCTCCAAGGACAAGTGGAACTACATTATTCTCAACTAAAATGCTTGTAAGAAATGCATTTGCCTCCATTTTCATGAGAATATTAACAGCTAAAAGTGGTACTTAATAGTCCTCAACAACTCCCCCAAGCTAGCCCCTTGCTCGTCCTGAAGCAAGACACTAAAGACTTGGGTTGGTTGATCAGGAGTTGCTACGATGTAGTATTCTTAACCTACGTCAAACTTACACCAAAGTATTCTACTAAGAACTGAATAAGTTGGCATAGTTCTTACCTTTCACCTGATAGATATGGGGCATGTAGCTTCACCTGCCTTGGGTGGTTGAGAGACAGAATGGTTATATAGAAATTACCAATCACTCATACCTTGATCAGCTGTCAATCTGGTGGTTTTGCAAGTTTTCAAAAAGAAATCAGAGTTCCTCAAATGATACTCTCGGATCGCTCAATGTGTATGGTTCCTCACCAAGGCATTGGTTTGCCTTTCTTTCACAACCTACTCCTAATAGGCTTATATGTGGAGCTTTAGGTAGGGAAGAAAATGTGGCATACCTGTCTCTCATGTATTGCTAAGTCAAAAACCATATCCTTGGAAGAAACAAGTCAAACAACCTGATCAAGATGTGCATGTGTGTATATAATGAGTATGGTAAGGTGGATACTAGGCCCGGAATGGGTTCTAGATATTACCATACTTTATGAATGATGGGGCAATGGTAAGGTGGACACTAGCCCCGGAATAGGTACTAGTTATTACCATCTAAATTATGGAACTGCTTTGAGCATGATTTTCTTCCCTCTCCTTCTGATATTTTCGAGACTTGGGCTATGCCTTCTTTTTTTTTATCATGCTTTTGAGCATGCTTTTCTTTTTTCTCTCCCTTTTTTTTCGCATAGCCCTTATCTCTTTGGAGATTTTTGGAGAGGGATGAATCACAAACAATGCGTGGAGCTTTATTTGGTGGATGAATGCAAAGATGGATGAAATGATGGATGCTAACTTCCAGTGTAGAAGTTTAGCATAAGGTGGATCGTGTACGTGATCTTGATCATGGGAGCAATGACGAGTTTTCAACTAAGGGTCACAACAATTTGACAAAACTCAATGAGAGAACAGGCATCATATGTGGAAGCTAAACATGTGCTAGAATCTACATATGGCCTTGGATAGGAAATGCTCATCATTGAGGAACTCATTATTTTTAAACTTTCAAAAATAAAACTCCGGAAATCAAGCATCACTTGGAACAAGATCATAGCAACTCTATTCTACCATATCATGTCTCACAACAACCTAGGCTTGGATCATGCTTTTTGCTACCCACAAGTTTCAAGCTTAGGTTTGATCATGAAAGCCAACAAACTCAAAACTTAAGGAAGGTACTAGTTGTAAGCAAGACATATGAGAAGAATAAATAGAGCAACTATTCATCATTGAAACCATGGAAACAAAACACTCTTACCACGTATATGAAAAAGCAGTAAATATTTTTGGTCTATTTAATTTTTTATCATAAGGATTCTAAAAACAATTAAAGATACAAGTTATCTCAGAGTGGGGGTCCTCTCCCAAGCTAGCTTCAGGCTCACTGCTGTGGAGGGTAGTGAAAACCCTGCTCAGCGCAGTAAGCCCTCTGCTCCTCCATCTGCTGCTGCCTCCACTGTATGGTGTCGATCCTCTCACTGGCCTATCGCTGCCACGCCTGAGTGGACTCGATGTGCATGTTCAATGACTCCTCCATGCCTGTGATGGTGACGGTGAGCTCACCTAGTTGCTGCGAGAGATATAAATCTCGGGCAGAAATTGATGAGTGCCGTCTTGACGATGAAGGACCACCTCCTGAGCTGGAGCTAGAGGGCATGGGCGCAGTCCAAGCACCACTGACTACAAGTTAGCACCATGATACAAACTCGAGGGTTGTCTGGATGGACAATGTCCTTGGGCTTGTCCCAGCAAAATGCAGAGAGTATGGATCGAGTATAGCTCACCTCTTTAAATGCTAGAATTTTTATTGGAATGGAAATATGGGATAACTTACCAAATTTACCTTTCAGTGAAGGCTCACTATTTAGAGTCAATAGAGCTAGACTGATCTCCTTAATACTTACCTTAGTGATGGAGTGGGCGATCCTGGAGAAGAGGGTGTCGGCTCCTGGTCCACCTTTCTCCACACCTTCTTGGTAGTCTGCTGTTTCTTGGGTGCGGTAGGTGGTTTCTTGGACTGGGGTTGAGTTTTCCAATATTGCCCCTGCCTCGTACTCATATGTTGTTGTTCTCTTATCGAGAAGTCCTTCATGAATGCAATGAGGCTGTCCACTTTTGGTTGTGTTGCTTCGGCCTCTTGGATTGGAGTGTTGAGTTTCTGTGAGTCTTTGATCATAGAGCACTGTTCCTTCTTTGGATAGAATTCGAACTTCTCCTCCTTGCCATTTCTGTGGATGCTGATCACTCCGGCACCAACATCAATTTGTGCATCAGCCGTACTAAGAAATGGTCACCCAAGTATGATCGGCACCTCCTTGTCAACATCCATGTCAAGTACCACAAAGTCAACGGGGACGAAGCAATCTCGGATCCTCACTAGAATACCCTCGGCTATTCCCGCTGGGTACTAGATCGATGAATCGGCTAGCTGTAGTTGCAAAGTGGTTGGGGACAAATCCATATAATTCAGTCGATCAAAAACTACCTTAGGCATGACGCTGACTCTAGCCCCAAGGTCACAGAGAACGTGGTCGAAGCGCTATGCCCCGATCATACAAGTTGTAACACCCTGAAATTTTCAGATTTCAGGATGTTATTAGGAAGAATAATTAAACAACAATTTTCTCATAATTTTAAAATTTTGCCCAACATTTATTTTCTTTACAGGAGATTTAGTATAGAAAAATATTGATTGTCTTTCGGAATTAAATAAAATGATTGTTTGAGTGCTGCATTCATTTCGATTGCATTTGTTTTGTTTGAGATAGTGTTTTCAAAATCATAAAAGTTCAAACCTCAAAACCTTCTTTCCTCTATCTCTCTTTTTAGGTCAACCTCGAACCAATCTCTCTTTCGGCAGGCCCTATCTCTCCCTACTCTCTCTCTCTCTTTGTTTCTTTTGGCCCAGCCTGCCTTCCTCACTCCTTTTTCGGCCCAATGCGCAGCAGCAGGCTGCCGGCCCAGCTAGCTCACCCGACCCGATTCACCCGTGTGACCCAGTTCACTTTGCCCCCTCTTCTCTCTCTGACACCGCGGCCCCACCTGTCGGTGCCGTCTCCCACCTCTAAGCCACCCCTGCAACACATCCACCACGCGGTCGCCGGCCGTTTTCCCCCGTGCCGCACGCGCTTTGCGTTGTTCGTGTGACGTCGCCGCAACCGTTCACCTCCCAGCTCGGGCCCACGCATCAGGCTCATCTCCCTCCCGATCGCACCAGAGACAGACTCGAGTCCGCATACTGCACCCTGCGCTTCGCTCGGACGTTGCGCCGCCAGTGCCGCCCGTGCGCCAACATCGCCCTACGTACGCTCGTGCGCTTCGCCCACACCGCTCGGCCGCCCAGCTCTTGTGCGCCGTGCTTCGCACCTGAGTCGCGAACCCTCATGCGTCTGAATAGTGTGCCGCCCGCCTGGCCGTCGTGTCCGCACCCCCTGGCCGCCTAGCTCGCGCCGCACACCTCGCTCGTGCCGCACGCCTCGCTCGGCTCCGAGCAGCTAGCTACCTCGCGGGCCGCGACGCTCGCCCTCCCGCATGCATGTCCGCCCCGCGCCTGCTCAGTTCCCGCACACGCGCCGCACTTGCACTTGAAAAATCGTCGCCTCTTCACTCCTCCATCAGTAACGTGTCCACCATAATCACCATCAATGGTTGCTTTCACCATCGCCATTAATGGCCGGCCTCCTCTTTAATCCTCCGTGGCCGCACCTAAAGGTGGGAATGATAGCTCCTATGGAGCGAACTGGAATCGACCCAGCGATCCAGACAAGTTATGGTGGAGCACCAATCGATCCATTTATATCATTCTGCGCGAACCGGTGCTCCAGTGGACCTTGTGGATCGACCCACATCCTATGCTAGTTAGCTGCTGCGGTAGGCCAGGAGCCAGGTGCTCACGTGGTTAGTCTTGCAGATGAGCCCGGCAAGTAGCAGACTAGCACTTGGATTAGCACTCACATGGATTTAAGCCATTGAGCAAAGGATCTTAGCTTTATTGACAAGACGTGAATCGATGAATTAATGCTAAAAGCTCTGCATACATGAACACTGTATCTAACAAGAAACATGTTGAAGCCTGAACATTTTATATATCTTACAAGAGACAAGACTTAAAATCTTAAGTAGGAACAAAATTGTGAGAGCGAAGTACAGAAATAATTTGTTCCAGTTTGCCATGCTGTCCTATGCACGCTCACAAAGCACAAGGAAGTGATTAATTTAAACATGGCTCTCTAGTACAAGCAAGCTTCAACTTTTGAGTGCTCCTCCAGACTCTGTGGCTCCTTCGAGTTCTCCAAACCAAAGTATTGCTCTGTAACAAGCAAAACTTTTCATGACACTTGCAAAGCACTACAATACAACAAGAAAACTTATCAGTGTAGGATGATTAAATTGGAAAAAAGTGTGTCCTCCCACTAGAGGCAGATATAAAATGCACAATCAAAATTCAGAATGAACACTATGCTACAAATAGGGTCTGACTCTAAATAGGTAGTGGACAAAGAGAAAAAATAATTATATCATTTAACTAGATCTAGCTCCTCAATTAACTGGCCCCTTTATTAATTGGTAAAAAGGTGGTGTAGGTTTGGATATTCAGTCACTTTTAATCCTATTTGCTGCAAATTGGATCAAAATTGCAGGCCAACAACAACAGATCAAACATGCAAAGAGAATATTGTAGCTCAAGAACAAACCAAGAAACCATTCAGTAGATCAAACTAATATTTGGCAGCCTGTTTGCGTCCAGATTCAAACATACTACTAAATACGAAAAAAAAACTGTAACAAGCCAGCATCATTGATCAGCACATGCTGATGGTGTCTGTGTAGCAAGATCCTGGCCATTAAGCAAGATCCTGGTCATTAGGCTAGAATCACAAGGGCAAAAATTCAGCTCGGCCAAAGTGTATTTTTCTAAGACAATTGTCACCATGACTTGAATTAGTCCTCAGTTGTGTATCAAATTATCAATCACTTAGCTAAATCACATTGTAGAGTTTGGAACCAAAATCAAAGTCGACATGAGGCAATAAGAAGTTACAGAACACTCAGAATGCACCATATTTCTCCTAATCAGAATAGTAGTAATTTAGTGCAGAGCAAATTGCACCAAAAATACCTTGTCAAGACAGTCTGATCTAGGAGCCTAGGCATCTGCAGCAATGTGAATTTCAAACTACCAAGAGCCACCATAGTCCATAGCTCTATTTTGAATCTCATCAACTGGCTGGTGTGAGTTTTGATCAGGCTTGGTTACTGGTTGTCATCTCTGACAATTTTTTTTACTGCAATTCATCTTATCACAAGTTATCCTAATCTGGAAAAGCAAAACATGGTCTACTTGTACTCTGGAACAAAGACACATCCTATCAATCTGCACCGAGAAGTACCACTGCCATGTCCAGATATTCAGGCCTCCTTTGGCTCACAGGCGAAACGGAGGGCAATTTTTTCCTGATATCTGTAGTTGACTAAATTAAATTAATTTTCATCATTGCAACAACTCCCTCACGTTACGCTTGCATCCTATAGCTACGAACTCAGGAAAGAACCATTTATTTTGAGAAACAGTAAACACAACATAACAAGTACACAAACGTTGCAGATTATTGGGGGATTCAATACCTAGGCTCGATCTAGCGCCAGGGAGGGTTGGCTCCGGTGGAGGGGTAAGGGATTCGCCGCGGAGAGATGGAGGAGCAGTCGCCATCTCACTCGAGGATGATACGGGAGCCACCATCAGTTACAACCCTAGCAGCAAGAAACAAGAATCCAAGGGGATGAGCTGATGAGGAAGGGAAGAGGGAGAAGACGACTTTGAGAAGGAGATGGGGAAGGAGAGGTGGAGGACGCGCACCTGCATACACCCGTGGTCGTCGGACTCGATGCCGCAGCGCCGCGCGGAAGAGGCGGCGGTGGCAGCGGCGCTGCCTTGAGGAGCCGAGGGAGGCAGGGAGCTGCGGTGTCGGGGCCTCGGGGGTGTGGGTCAAACGAACCCCTCGACCCTTTGGTGCGATGGTTTCTGATCCTGCGAACCGCAACTGAATTTGTGGTTGCAAATGGAGCCCATTAGGGTCGATTTAATGGGTTGGTTCGGCGATCCAAAGGTTTGCACCGCTCCAGGCCCATCTTTAGCCGCACCGCTTCATCTCCACTTGCAGTGCCACGCCGCTCGGCTTCAATGATCGATGGAACAATCAACCGTGCAGTCTCTGTTTCTCCTTCCTTCTCTTCCAGAAACGGCTGCCACTAAGGCCATCAATGGCCAGCCGTTACCCACTTTTAATCTCCACCAGAGCCGCCTCCGTTTCCCCTTCAGAGCCTATAAAACCAGGAGCTCGAACCCTGTTGCGCCCCTGCTGCATCACGTCACCCTCGCATCCTGCTGCTAGCCCTGTTCTCGCTCTAGTCTGCTGTGCCCCGCGGCATCGACGTTGCCCGTCGAGCGTCGAAGCCGGGCAGAGCGTCGCCGGCCTCACCGTCGTTCATCGGCTACAAGCCCTGGATCCAAGCTGACGCGGCCAAGAAGACAACGACGCCGATGTGCACGCTCTCCACCAGTCTCTATCCGCATCTCCTATCACTGAAGCGCCATCACAACAAGAAACCCGTGCACCACCACTCGCAAGCAGAGCACCTCCGGCCGGCCGTTCCATCAGCCAGGAACTCTCCAAGATAGAACCACCACGGGCACTACGACATCGAGCTGCAGCACGCCAGCACCCAAGCCGGCTACCGTCGTCCGTCGCTCTCGTCGTTTACGGCCCATCCCGTCGTTCGTCACCGCCGTCCAAGCTCTGGTCCATCACCGCTCGCCGTCAAAATCCGTCCGGCTTCGTCTCCTTCCGTAGCAGAGGCTCACAACGAGCTGTTCGTCGTCCGTCGTTTGCCTTCATGTCCGGCCACTTCTGCTCGTCTCTGCCGCTGGTGAGAACCGCGTGTTCCCAGACTCCTTCTCACGTACAAGAATGTGTGTAGCAGTGCAGCTTCAGTGCGTGCTCTTCCTGTTTCTCCTCCATGCTTCATGCCTATATACAGGCTAATTCGTTCCATATCTCCTGCATCAGTGTCTACCGATCCATCACGTCAATCGTCGAGGCTGCTCGCTAATATTTATGCAAGGTTGCCGTTCGTCCGACTACTGAAGCTGCTGCCATCATCGCTTGCGTTCACCATCACCGATCACACTAGGGGTAAGAAGATTTCTTACGCTGGCCTTCTTCCATTCTGTGCTTAAATGCCGTTTTGCACGTTCTCCGGCCATCACCTGCAAGTTTGCAACAGCTACTACACGAGTTCTTCATGCAATCCATTCAGTTATTCAATTCATGGTAATATCAGCAGTCAGCTTACACATCTCGAGCACTCACGTTAGTCTTTGGTGCTACTGTAAGTTGTTGCCAACAGAGATTCCAGCACCTTTGATTCATCTTATTCTTAACCGTGTGGCTTATCTCATAGCAATATCATATCATGATACTAATAGACCTCTATCCTTGCCGAATATCAACAAGCTAGTGTATTTCACATATCTGTTCATTCCTTGCATGATGTGAGCATACCATCATGCTGATGTCATAAACACTTCTTTTGCATCAACAATGTTTATCCATGCTTTCATGCATGTTCTTGCCTACGCTAGAAAGCAAGCAGGCAGTACAAATACACCATCATGATGTCAGCATTACATAGTGCTTATGTCATATACATGTTTTTCCTTCAAAATACAATTCCAGTAAATTTCAGCATATGTATTTCAGTAATATAGTCTATCTCTTTTCTTTTATTTCAATCTATCTGTTATCTCTTGTGTCTCAGGAATCTTCTCCGATAGCCCGTCCAATCTCTAGTTAATCATGATTAGATCCCTAATCCTTGTTTAATCCATAGATCCCAGGTTCTAGCCCGTTTAAGCTCGTTCTTGTTACGTTAGATTCGTCTCACAATAAAATACAAGTTAGTGCTAATGTTTACCCTAAAATGTGTTTTAAGAATTTATCTCAAATTAATTTGATTAACATCTATTGGAATGTCTTTTCTCAATAATAATTGATTAGGACATATGTAACGGTTTTCATATTGAAATATTAAATTGGCTAATATCCAGTCTCATTGTTTTCTAATAAAATCTATCTAGAGCTACGCTTCGGCTTTTCATAATACAAATGTTAAACTAACTAATGTTTATTCAATTTGCTTTCTAAATAAAAGAAACATAGGCTATCTCGAGTTTTCTTAATCAAATGTTAATTTGACTAATATGATTATAAATATGTTTTTGAATTATAATTTGTTTAGTTCAACCCGAGACATAAAGTTGCACGCTTAGATGCTTTACATGCTTCTTTTGAATTCAAATGTTTAATTTGCATAAATCATACTTGAATAATTATAAATAAAATTGTCTTAAGCTCAACATCGTCCTTTTGTATACAAATATAACATACTTAATTCTAAATAGGGTATTTCTTTGAAATAACCTATACACACGATTTTATTACATTAAAATATATCAAGCACATAGCCTTGTGTGATATAATTCAAATCTCTCGATAGATGTGCCTTTTCAACGATAGTTCCGTTCTTAGTGTTTCTTCCGTTCACGATCCTAGAACCAAACCCTATCCTCTTTTTAAGCCTTTTTCTTGATTGGTGTATTGTTCTTAGTTGTTCTTGTTTGTCTGCTTTGCATGTGTTGTGCCCGATATTTGCTTCGAGTAGAAGATCAAGCTGTTGTTCGGAAGTCTTGAAGATCAAGAGTATCGAAGAGCAAGAGCGGAAGAACATAAGAGTAGTTTTTGTTAGAGAAAGGCAAGTGGTTTTCTCCCCCTGCATATTCTATTTTATCCTATATAATTGCATGACAACTAAGTTTATCTTTTATGATATTGCATAAATTTGATGGGAAATCCTTTTTAATAAGGACATGACTAGACTTTATCCTTGAACCCTTGAACAACCTGGTTTAAATAAATATTTTGGGTAGACAATGCTTAGTTGCTTTACCTTGGGATGGTTGCAAATGAATCTTTTATACAAATGAAAGTTATGCATGTTTATTATAAAGCTCATGGTTAATACAAGGACACCTTAATTTAATCGGAACATGGAGAACCACCCAAGAAAACAGTGCAACCACAGTCTATATGGCTCTGGCTTAGCCAATTAATTAGGCATGTGGAACTATCTAATAGCCTTATCCGAAAGGAGCACAGGGGGCCGGAGTTGAAGGGGTATAGCCCGGTTCTTTTGGGGTAGCAGCCTTTGCTAAGGTGCTGACCACTAGGGAGGGTTATGGTCCGCTCCGCTGCTGTAACTGTCGCGGGCTGTTGGTCTTCTGCATACCTTTGTAAAGGCTTCGTAGTGGACCCCTAGCCACTCACCTCGGAAGTGTTTAAGGGCCTTGCAAACCCGGGCGACATGGGGAACACGAACTGTGGGTAAAGTGTACAACCTCTGCAGAGTGAAAACTGATCGATCAGCCGTGCTCACGGTCAAGAGCGGCTTGGACCCTCGCATGATAATCAAACTTAAAGATGGAATTAAATCGTGGTTCTTATGGCTTTGAGATGAGATGTTTTCTAAATGTTTAAGTGGGTTGGTATGAACTTACATCTAGTAACTAGGCGTTTGTTAATTAAAATTTGACCAATATTAAAATGCTAACCGCTGCAAAGCCTTAGCCTATTCTTGATAGCCTTGCATCTTCCCCCACTTGCTGAGCTCCAACCATAAGTGTGCTCACCCTTGCTAAACCGTTGTTCAGAAGAAGAAGGTGTATGAAGTCCAGAAGATGGTGCTAGGCGTACACAACCCCCAGTCGTTTGCCTGTGAAGTTTGGAGCCTTTGCTTCCCAGGATTCTGCTGTAAATCTCTGGTAATCTCTTTTATTTTACGTGATATTGTTTCTGTTATTCACTAATGATGTCACTATATGTATGGAACTAGATCCTGGCATACATATAGGTAGCACTTGGTTTGTTTTGGAAACCGGGTGTGACACAAGTGATCGTGGGGCTCCCCGGATCTTTCTTCTTTTCAGGGAGACTATTGAGTATAGTTGCGCTACACTCTTCGGTGAGCTTCACCACCTCCGTAGTGGGTAGAGCTCACTTCTTGGTGAGAATGTCCTTGAGATAATGCACGTACGTGGGTACACGTATTGCCTCAAGAAGTGGAACAATAATGTAGACCTTCTGGATCATCTCCATGAAGCGAGTGAACTGTTCATCCACCGTCGTCTTCCTATTTCACTAAGGAAATGGCAAGATGTTGATTTCAATGAATTATGGGCTTGCCGATGTCCCTTCTGATGCCTTTTCTTTTGCTAGCACCTTCTTTACCAATACTGGCTCCTCCGTGTCGGATGAGTCATCATTGAAGCCCTCAACTTCTCTTGTGTTCTTCTTGTCAGTTCCTGCATGGTTAGGATATGGCGAATTGTGAGTTGTCTTACCACCTCTTGTGGTTACTGCATTTGCATTTTCAACAGGAGGAACGACAGCTGCCAACTGGGCTAATTGAGCTTCTCACATTTTATTAAAAGTCAGCTAGTTCTTAAGAGCAGAAGAAAGACCATCAAGCTTAATGTTGAGGCTCTCCAAAGTTTTATCATAGGTAGCCATCTTTTTGTTAACACCATCATTGATTTTGGCATGCCCGTAAACAAGATCTCTCAAGGAAGGTTGGTTAGGATTGAAAGAATTACCTTGGTTACCTCCTTGATAATAAGGGCATTGTTGGTTCCATGTTTGGCCTCCTTGTGGATGATTCCGTTGTTATTGCCATTCATTTACATCACGTCCTCCTGAATTTTAGGGCAATGACTCCCTGAATGCCCAGTGTTACCACAGACCTCACAAGTCATATGAGAGTCCATAGGTAGAGTAGTGGTGGCCATGGCAGCCTTCTCATTGGTACAATCATCCAATCTCTTCATGAGGAGATCCATCTTGGCGGTCAGCATATCTGCTTCCTTAACAGTATGCGTACCCCTCTGATGTGGTTGGAGTTAATCATCACTCCACCCTAGATTGGAAACCATCTTCTTGATAAGTGATTTTGCATTATCAATAGTGAGCGAGAAGAAAGCTCCTCCAACAGTAGCATCAATATGACCACGTGTTGACGGTCCTTAGAGCAAACATTAAGTCGTCAACATTACTCAGAATAAGAGAAAACTAGCATCTCCCACTAACATATTATCTAGTTTCTGTTAATAAGCATTTTAGGGAAGAAAAGTTGGAAACAAGGGAAAACCGTGCAGAACTACAAGACTTACACGAAGACCGAAATACGGTGATTCCGCATGGTCAAGAATGGGCCAAAACCGAAGCAAAACAAGACAATTCAAGAGGGGCCCACAAACCAAGGCAAGCCCAGGGGCCCACCAGCCAAAGGCGGTGGCCAGATGGGCCAGGCTTGGTTAGGCCGACCCACTGGTTCGGCCGAACCAGGAGAAAGGCGGTTGGCGCCCATCTTTCCCGCCAAGATTTTCCCACGCAAGCCATAGGCGGTGGAGGTGGAGTTGGTGCCAAGAAGCCCCGGGAACCACCTCTACCACCCCTATATAAGGAGGCCTCTACCCCCCTTCACAACACACCACACAAGAGCCTCTCTCTCTTCCTCTTTTGTATTCTTTAGTTTAGATGGTGGAGCTTAGGCCTAGAGCTTTCTCGCTAGTAGTGCAGAGCAATCGCCTTGGGTCGGTTGGCTTCAACCTCTGACCTACGGTATGGCTTTGTACTCAACTCGTATTCTTTGTATTTATACTGAGTTTGGTATTTCTCCTACTCTTATAGTATGTTATACCATGTTATATACCTTCATGTGCTATAATAGTATGTTTAGTATAGGTTTACCTTATTGTAACAGTGGGGTGTGCCTTCGGGCTTGCTCTAGCTCTATGCCTGTGGGTCATCATGGCTCGGGTTCCGAGGGGCTAGTAGTAGTGAATACGGCCGTGAGTGTGGTGCTCAAGTGTCGTAGGATCCACAACAGATGATCATATTCCACGGTTCGAGGGGTAGGTGTACGGGTGGTGACAGCCCCGTACATCCCTTGCAGTCCCCCACGTGAGTCTATGGTGTCGGAGTTCTGAAAGATATCCCTCCTGGCAGACCAGGGGAGGTATTCTCCTCGGTGCAATAGGATAGATCTAGACAAACCGTATGATGTATACTTTTGCTAGTATATACAGAACTAAGGATGACTCTAGTGCCTGCTCCTACTAACCTTTAGTTTATCTTTATTCTTTATTCTTTATTCCTTATCTTAGATGATGGCCAGTGTGTGTGTCACATTACCCTTATTCATATCATATATATCATTTATCTTATTATCACTTACCCCTGTATTATGCTTTGGTACGCTTTAATTATTTATATTGTCCTTGATATGTACACTATATATCCATACGACATGATCACACACACACACACACACACACACACACACACACACACACACACACACACACACACACACACACACACATATATATTTATATTCATAAGTCTATCTCCTAGTAAAAAAAATAAATAACGATACCCTTGGGAATACTCATGGGTCAAATGCTACAACTGGTTAATAAATACATATCTGTACACTTGCGGATACGCCCTCACCCCATAAATAAGGCTCGTCTCTTGATAATACTATCAGGTCTTGTACCTAGTAGTAATACCAAGAATGCCCACTCACCATGTTTTTATAATTAATATCACCCCAGTGGTGATTTCACAAAAACCACCAACTAGTCATTCTGATGCCGTTGCTAAAGGTAAAACTTTAGTGATGTCGTAAGAAATGTCAACAAGCATTTCTGGCACCGTTGCCAGGGAAGATGGCAAAAATAAATAAAAATATAAAAATAAAGAAATAAATATATATATATATATGTGTACATAATCTTTCGTATGGATTATCGATGCATATTCTTGGCTATATGATTAAGTAGGTAGCCATTGCTTATGCAGGCTAACACTTGATATTTGTTTTCTCCTTATTGGATTGAGAACAGGGTAGTGTATGACCGGTTTTGACCTGCTGGTAAACTTTATTGAAAATCCGAAACAGATTGTAAGAAGGGTTAGACTTCGCGTCAACCCCGCTCCCAACTTTCCAGCGGCAGATGAACCAGTCGAGCAATAGCCACTAGTTGCTATGGCTGAGAAGACCTTGCATGAGTTCTCCGTTCCCTCCACTAGCAATCTGGCCACAGGCCCCGCTGCCAACGTTTGTGATAGGAACTTCGAGCTCAAGACCAGCCTTATCAACATGGTGCATGCTAGCCCGTTCTGTGGCATGCCTAACGAGGAAGCCAACATGCATCTGCAATAGTTCCTTGCCCTGTGCGACACTATCGTCGTACAGGGAGTTGCACCAGATATCATCAGACTCCGTCTATTTCCCTTCTCCCTCCTGGGGAAGATGAAACAATGGTTCTACAAGGACAAGGAAGCTGTCAATACTTGGGCCAACTGTTCCCAGGCGTTTCTCGCTAAATTCTTCCCGTTGGGTAAAACCAACGCCCTTCATGGGAAGATATCAAGCTTTCAGCAGTCCAGCATAGAAACAATCCCAGAGGCGTGGGAAAGGCTGCAAGATTACATCCTTGCCTGCCCACACCATGGAATGGAGGAATGGTTAATCCTCTAAAGCTTTTACAATGGGCTAACCTCATCATCATGTGCCCATCTTGATGCTGCTGCTGGGGGGACCTATCTTGACCTATCAGTCACTAAAGCCAAAGAACTCGTTGAGAAGATGGTCTCCAATCAGGGCTATAGTGAAGCCCGTACGCGGGGCATGCATACCGTCAAGGAAACGGACATGCTAATCACTAAACTTGATCTCCTTCTAAAGCGTATGGATGATCGGGAGAAATCCACGGAGTCCAGGCATGTGCAAGCACTCAACTCGCACTACACGTGTGAAGTTTGTGGCAGTGGAGGACACTCGGGGAATGACTGCCCCGAGACCCGCGAAGAACTATCGTTCGTGAACAACTACAACAACGGGTATCATCCCCAAGGAGGTCAAGGGTGGAGCCAGTCGCGTCCACCATACCAAGGAGGGAACAACCAAGGTAACTTCAACCCTAACCAACCCTCCTTAAGAGACCTTGTCACTGGCCAAGCTAAAATTAATGAGAACCTTTCCAAAAAGCTTGCCGCCAATGACAAGGCCCTAGAAAATATAAATGCTAAACTTGATAGTTTATCCTCTTCTTATAAAAATCAACTGAGCTTTAATAAAATGATAGAAACCCAGCTAGCTCAGTTTGCTACCGTTGCTCCTATCTCGGAAATCGGGAAAATCCCCGGGCAACCCGAGAATGTTAGTGCAGTTTCCATTAGTTGGGAACCACGCTATCCTAACCTTGCAGGAAGGACTTGGTTCCAAGCCAACAACTGGGATGAGCCGGCAATTGAAGAGGAAGATCCAAGCTACCCAGCAATAAGCTGCACGCAGTGGGACTATCATGTCAAACAAGCCTTATGTGATGTCGGTGCGAGCATCAACATTATGCCCAAGGCCATATACGACACCATAGACCTCCCCCACTTCTACATGGTACCCACCAAGATCCGTGTGCAGCTTGATGATTCAACCATCCGGTGTCCCGAAGGCATAATCCCTAATGTAGCAGTCAAAGTTCAAGGCAACTATGTCTTTGCAGACTTCGTGGTTCTTAATACCACAGGTGACTCTGAAATACCACTCATTCTTGGGCGACTGTTTCTCCGAGCCACCCAAGCACAAATTGACGTCAGCAACAGTACGATTAGAATGAAGGTTTAAGGAAGAACCAAGGTATTATGGTTCCAATCAAAGAAAGAGTTCTATTACAAAGCACCCTCCGACCAAGGCTAGAGTGTCAGAAGAAGAATAAGGAGTCGTGGCAAGCCCAGAGCATAAGCCCCGACTTCACAAGAGACACCTGTGTCATCACCGAGGAAGTATAGCCTCATTACATTCATGAAAGCATTCATGAAGAAGGAATTAGAAATGACCGACAGGAGTATTGGAGAAATCAAGCCCCCAAGAAAGAAGGTGACGATACCATCTTCAGAAAGTACATCAACAGCTACTATGTCGCCAAGGTCCCGAAAGAATAGACGGGTGTGGAAGCCCAAGCACACACTGTCGACTACGTCCTCTTCTCCGGTGGTAGATGCGTCAACACCAAACGTGTCAGGAGCTCCATCCACAAGCTAGAACTTGATGGAGAAGTCCTGCTCAACAGACTCAAACTATTGAGCCCTTGCCAAAAGTAAATTGGTATTTATATCATATTTAATTTCTCCAGAATTTTAATTTTTCCAAAATGCATGTTTAATATTTCAAAAAAATTGCATATGCATGCTAGAATTTATTCTAGCCCATTTACCTTTTCAAAATAAAACCTTGAATTCAAAAAATATATATATAAATAATAATAATAAAAATTTTGGCTTGAACAAAATCATCAAAAATATTTTGGAGCAATCCTGGTGACCAACTTTGGTGGGGCACCACACGAGCTAAGCAATATAGCCGTTGTGGGTCGGTGGGCCAAAGTTGGCGGCCAGCGGGCCCCGCGCTGGGTCGGCCGAACCAACGGTTTGGCCGAACCACGACTAACGGCTCTTGGGCCCCACCACCTCCAATGTCTAGGAGCCCAAGCCCAACGGCCATTTCCCAGGGTACCGCCTCCAAACTCCTATAAAAAGAGGCCGAGAGGAGGTGTTGATCATCCATTCAACATTTCTCTCATGCACTCCCTCTCAATCCCTTTTTGCTCCTTAGTTTTCTTGCGAAGCCTTGTTCAAGTTCGAGTTTGTGTTCGTGTTCTTGTTCATTCGAGCTTTCTTTCTCCCTCTCTCTCTTGTCTTCGTCGCTACAAGGAGCCAACTCTTGGAGAAACGACTCAGGTAAGTAGTTCAATTTGTTTCATTAATATAACCCGCTTGCAAGTTGTTTATGTTGTGCTCCACCACCATGAGAGGGTTTGGAAGGAGACTCTCTGGTGCTATTCAGAGAGTGACGGGATCGAGCTCAAGCCACTCCTATGCAAGCTCAAGCACGCCTCACTCCCACGACTACTTGCATAGTCCGATGGAGGAGGATGAGGAGGTGCAACAAGAGGTGCCGCAAGGAGAGGCACCACAAGGAGAGCAAGCTCAACCACAAGCTGCAGAGGAGGAAGTAATCCTTCCCTACCTCCACACTAACCAAGAAGTACAAGCCTACACGCTCCTCATGGATCAAGTCTTCGCCCACACCAAGGACTTCGACTCTGACCTCCTTGAGAGCACAGGTATGGATGTCGACTTTGCTAACATTTGGCATGCAATTGGATGGGATTCTTTTGTGCCTATTTCAGAGGAGGGCTCTCAGTCCCTCACCATCCAGTTCTTATGCACCTTGCAATACAACGATGATATTCTTTCCTTCCGCCTCTTTGGGCAAGAGTACACACGTACTTGGAAACAGTTGAGTTAATTGCTCGGGTTTCATAAGAAGTGCAAGATCGACTTCAACAAAGTCGTCCGTGACTACGATCGCCATTCTTTCTGGATGAGCATCTCGGGCCAAGTGGTCGTCGGTAATTTCAGACCTCGCTGCAATGATATTCATCATCCTACTTTGAGGTTTATGCATAAATGGCTTGCTGTCTCGCTCTTTCCTAGAGATGATGTTAGATCTGTTCGTAATGATGAGCTTAAAATTCTTTATGCCATGATAAATAAAATTAAGGTTTCTCCTGTTAAGCCTATGATCATGCAATGGTTAGACAATTTAAGATGTCTGGTCCTGTTGAGTGTACCTCCTTGATCACTCACATCGCCGCGAGAGTCGGGGCACTCCAAGGTAATGCTGTGCTTTATCTTCAACCTGAGTGCATTTACCTTGAGGAAGCTTTATTTATTCAAGGACATATTCTTAAACATGCCCAGGACCAGTCTCTTGTGTTTTTCTTCCCCGGTTATGCAAATGATATCCCGTTACCTAACCCGGGACTTCATTTGTATAAGTCGCGAGTGCTAACCTTTCAGCTCCTACCTCGAGAAGAAGCTCGTAGGAGTAGTGTTTCAGGCAGAGAAACCCAAAGCAGGTCAAGAAGGGAAGTGAACACACCTCAGCATCCCCAATCACGAATAGAAGCGGGCACATCATATCAGCTGCCACAGTCCCAGCAGATTCTACAACAGATGTACTAGGCGGGGTGAGTTCCAGCTGGACAGATGCCAGGGCCAGTCCCCATGCACGATCTAGGCTGGGGTCAAACCCCGCAACCACATGAAGCTGGAGGTTCGTTGTGGCAGGCTCATCAGATGCCAGTACGCTCACCTGGGTATCAGCCTGGTTGGGATCAACCATCGCAGCCACATGAAGCAGGAGGCTCGGGCTGGCAGAGCGCAAGCAGCGCAGATTGGGAGCAAGGACGACCATTTCACCTCACTACATCCAGCTGTTGTGGTCCTCCTACAGTTGGTGCATAGAGGTCCTTCTCAAAAAGAAGAAGGTGCAGCAACATTGCAGACCTCACAAGCTGGATAAACAACCTCGACGTTCAGACAGGTGACATTCAAAGCACTCTTAACACACATGTCGAGAACTTTGCTTCTTTTCAGCAGCAGGTGGATACACAATTCAACAACCTCAATGCCTCACTGCAAAGCACCAACGCGGATCTTCAAGCTTACTTCCACTCCCAGGGCTTCGACCCCCATCAACAACAGTGAGCAAAAGACAAGCTTGGGGGAGAACACCCCCAAGGGAGGTAACCCATATCATCTCTTGTCTTCATATATCTGTCTCTTTCTTATGCATATAAAAAAATCTGAATATGATAAAAAGAACAAAAATATTTCTTGCTTTCTTAGTAGGGATGTTTAGTTCTTCCTCGTTGAAATGATGAATAGTTACTCTGCTTAATTTCTTTCTTGTGCCTAGTTTACAACTTAGTTCTCTCTCAGGTTTTGAGTTTGTTAGCTATCATTTGCCTTTCGATCTTGAAACCTTGTGGGTTGCAAGTATATGATCTAAGTCTAGGTTGTTGCTTGGTATGATATGGTATAATAGAGTTTGCCATGATCTTGTTCTGAATGAAACTTGACTTCTGGAGTTTTTGTTTTCAAAAACCAAAAATAATAGTTCCTCAATGATGATGGCATGTCCCACTAGAGCCTTGTGTAGGATCGTCGTATAAACCCAGCACATAGGCTGCTTGTCATTACATTGAGCGTTGTCAAACAGTGTGACCCTTGAATGGTCCTTGTCATGCTTTCTTGATCAAGATCACGTACACTCCACATCCACATTCATGCTGACTTCTACACCGGATGTTACGCATTTGCCTTCATCCTTGTGGAATGATAGGTTCCATCTCTATGTCATGACTCCTCCCTATTCATCATTCAAAAAGATGTGGGCTATGCAAAAGAAAGAAAAGAAAGGAAAAGAAAAAAATGAGAGAATAAAATCCATGCCAAAGTGCATGTTGGAAAAATAAAAAGAAAAAAATAAAAAAATGGACTAATCCAAGTCCATGCAAAAAGAAGAATAATGTACACATCATGGTCCATGAAAAAAAAAGAGAGAAGAGAAAGAAAAGAAATAAAAGAAAAAAGAGATAGCCCATATCTCCGAAAAGAAGGAGGAAGTCATGTGCATAGAGTCCACAAAAAGGTTCACGGTAATAACTAGCACCTATTCCGGGCCTAGTGTCCACCTTACCGTGATACCTCAAAAGCACTTATCATTGATGGCAATAACTAGAATCCATTCTGGGCCTAGTGTCCACCTTGCCATCTCCTCAGTGCTTCATATTGATGGCACTACAGCGATTGGTGGAATTCGCGACGCCTCCAAGTGGTCACTATACGGGGTTATTGGTCGTGATACGTAGAGATTACGACAGATTCAATCCGTCGCCAGGCGTCGCAATTTTGTCCGTCGCAATATGTTGCTGCAACGGTTCCAAAATGGTGTCGCAATAAAAAGCAATTGTGGCAACGGCGCCTGGCGTCGCAATTAGGTGAAGTAGCGACGATCAGTGGCGTTGCAACACAGATTATTGCTACGAAAGGCGTCGTTGCGATAGGTGTTTTTGCGACCACTTTGCTCTGTTGCAAACAAGCGCTATTACAATGAAAGAATCGTGTCGCAATGCGATACGTGCCATTCAATTTTTATGTAGGCTATCACAACGAAGTCGTAATCCATCGCCGTATGCTTGAACCAAAATGCAACTAATTACCGTCGTTATAAAGCACATGGTTCATGCAACCAACTATGGGTCGTCACATTATGCTTGAAGCAAATCACGACGCTAATTGTCGTTGCCATACACAAAGAGGGTCATGCAACCAATGTGGTTCATTGCCATATGATCCAACGAAATTGCAACACTAAGTCGTCGCCATACACGAAGGGATTCACGCAACCAACTATGCATCGTCGCTATAAGAATAAAACAATTCGCAACGACAATTACCATCGTTATACACATAGATGGTGATGCAACCAACTATTGGTCGTCGCTGTATGCTTCAACAAAATAGCAACGCTAGTTATCGTCGCTATACACGTTGCCGGTCATGCAACCGTTGATGGGTCGTCACCAGATGCTTGAACAAAATCACAACACTGATTTCCATCGCTATACACATAGATGGTCACGCAACCAAAGATTGGTCGTTGCCATGTTCTTTAACCAAATTGCAATGATTAGTACCGTCGCTATATGAGTAGGGGTATCGCAACGAAGCATGTGTCGACGCTATATGCTATAGTGATAACGCATCAAATAAATTTTGGTCGCCATATGTATGTACTATATCACTACGAACTATGGTTCGTCGCTATTGGCATAGAGGAAATCACAACAAAATATTGGTCGCCATAGGATACACGCTGGATGCCCACCATCCCCAATTTCGGATTCTTTAATGCAACAAAAATATTCAAAACATAGATTGATGGAACCAATGTACATTCATGTCATTCAAGACCACAATTATTCATATAACAAAATAAAATTCACCACATTAAATTTTGCACTCTTGTCCATCACTCACATTAATAGTAACAAAGTTTGTAAAGAGCCTAGCATCACTCCCACCCAGTATTGTTGAAGATCTTCATCATTTCTGGAGCTGAGGTTTGCTTGGAGGCTTGAGCTTCTTGTTTGATGCCGAAGGGATTTTATTGGCCGATCTTGAGTCTTTTCTCGGCTCCAGAGCTTCTCTTTCCATGCCATTCTGAATGTAAAGAAATTAGAGAATTACATCATATGAACCCAATTTGTCTTGTAATGAGAATATGCAGCATCATATGGATTGCAAGTAGAAAAATATAAATGGCATTAAGAAAGGACAGTTCAGTTAGTACCTCTTGTGCTCTCTTCTTTCCTAATCGCGTCTTAGACTGATTCACCAGCGTGTTTGAAGGGATATATTTTGTAGGTGCAGAAGAAGGTGCAGAAGGTGGAGCACGATTATCATGTTTCTCGGTGAACAATGTCTTGGTAATGTTGGCACTTATATGACTGATGTTAGGTGGCACATTTTCTTTGTCTTTTGTCACGGTGCTTGATGGATGCATCTGGAATGTATAGTTTTATATCAGAACTATATCAGTTGTGATTAAAAGCACGACACCATGCATTGCATCATGATTGGAAAGCTTGTTCGGTGTCGTTACCTGGGTTGTTGTTACATGATCCTGCATTACTGGTGTTGCAGGAATGTTTCCCTCCAGCCTTGTATGTACAGCTTCATTAGAACTACTATTGATGGTTTCAGAGGGAGTCTGCACATTGTGAAAGAGGGCAGGTGAGAGATAAGTGGCATAAATATGCATTTTCTCAATCACAACCAAGTATTGTCGTTACCGTGTTTGTTGTTTCTTGACTCTGCACTAATGTTCTTGCAGCAATGCCATCCTCATCGACCCTAGGGTCAACTTGACCTGTACTGTTGTTGGATTGAGGTGTATTCTGCTTATTTGAAACAATGGAAGGTAAGATATTAGCTGCATTGGCCAAGTTATGAACACAATAGGTACAATCATCTGGTTACCTCTGAACATGGCAGCAAGTGTTTGATAGGCTCGATCATCTTTGCAAATTGTTCATGCATTTGCTTTTCCATCATTTTCTTAAATTCTTCTTTCTCGCGTTCCTTGTCAGCTTCATGCATCTTGGATATTTCTTCCAGTTGACGTTCTCGTGCTTTGACCTTATCGAGCTTCTCATGTAACAACCTCTCCTGATACACTTTGTTCCTTCTTGGAGTGGACATGTAACCAAGGCCACGTGACATGGAGGATTTGACATGTGTTCTTTCCCTGTATGTTTCCTGGAAAAATTTCTCTTCATCTTCATCTCAAGGAGTGGAACTTGTGTCTTCACCCCCCTCATCTGTATTTGCTAGTCGAGCTAATTTCCTAACTGTACAATGCTGTGGGCAAGAAAAAATTGTAAGATAGAAAACTGTGCCCATGGTTTGATTCAAAATTAAACAAGTGTTATGTGCACGCAAGGTTACAATCAAATTTATACTCACATAAATAGTCTTAGCCAACTCATTTCTCCATTTTCCATCCCTAGAGTGAGTAACCTTCCAAAGTTCCAACTGGCGTGGCTCAGCACTAGTTTTGGGATCTCGCTACGATTGCATCATTACACGGCATCAATATATGATTTTCTTATGTAGAGAGTGAAAGATGAGAATATTGTAACCAATCTTTACCTTTTTCCAACTCCACTGAGAGTAAGGTTTTGAACCCGCCGAATGGTTGCTAACCAGATAGCCACGATTGTCAGAGTTCTGGGTGCTGTGCTCCTGCAAGAAGTGAACCAGTGCTGTTAAGTGATGAAAGGTTGAACTCATCTTCTATATAACTCACAATGTTGTTCTTTAATTTAGTAGAAAAAATTGTACCTTGAATGTTTTTGTTCCAAAGTAGTGGCACAAATAGTGCCACTCCACAATGTTTAGGTCAGTAGGCTTGTGCCTCATTCTATCCGGATAACTGTTGTACGCCTTGTATGTAGCACTCAAGTCGCCTCGCCAACCTTTTGTAGCGTTCGTGGGCAATCTTCAATATCTTTTCCTCTGGATTTTGAATGCCCTCAAATTCCCATCCTTCCTGGTGGGAAGGAAACTTGTTATTCATGCATGATTCAATCATAACACTAGATATGAATAAAATAAAGAGAATGCATCTACTATATTAAATTAACAAGGTGCATGCGGTGGACATTGACTTACCATTACAGCTTTTACGATCTCTTTCTTGACTACTGGAAGCACTTCACTCCAATATCGGACTCCAATTAGTGGAGCCCTGAGCCTAGTATGTACAACAATC
This sequence comes from Cenchrus fungigraminus, assembly GCA_036936925.1. Lineage (NCBI taxonomy): Eukaryota > Viridiplantae > Streptophyta > Magnoliopsida > Poales > Poaceae > Cenchrus > Cenchrus fungigraminus. The sequence goes on along the minus strand of CM072774.1, from coordinate 116,964,158 downwards.
TCATCAACAAAGGTACATCTATTTTCTCCACAGGGACCACCCAACTTTGATGAAAATTGGATTTTCAACTTTTCGCAGCCAGATCTTGATCTCTTGGCAACTGTAGATAACCCTTTCAGGGTTCCACGGCCAACATTCTTGCCACCTACTTGCATTCACACCAGAGAAAATAACATTCACTACTGAACAATAGCAGTTGCAGAATCTAATGAAAAATAAAGAGTGAAGTTTCTCGAGGTGTAGAGCTTTTATAACCTTTTGTCTTCTTTGGTTTCCTAGCATGCGATGGAAGTTGTGGTGGCGGCATCGTTTCTGGTGGCGGCGTTGGGCTGCTATCATTGCTCTCATCTTGTTGGGGTACGACTACTTCTGTAGGTTTAGCTTAAACTTTATCATACGCCTCTAAAAAAATGGAAAACACATGCACTTAGAAGGTTCAAAATTTTCATCACAAATAAGCTGCAGTCGACAAGGAAAAAGGATTTACTAATTTCTTTGATATATCTGACACTAGTTAACCATTTAGTGTACGCTTTAACTGTATCTTCCCTGAAGTCATCGTGAAGGTCTGCAAATTAATTAGAAACACTGGTATGAGTATAATGTGCAGTCAAGGCTACATGTGGCTAGTGTAAAACAAGCAACATACGTACCACAGTCCTCATCTTGCTCTTGAAGCCAAAATTTGTAATCATCAACATCATAGGAATCTTCATCATCAGAATCAGGGTCATCATCACGATTATACTGCCGCCTCTAAAGTTTCAGGGGTGTAACACTAACCCCCCCTGCATCAACAGCAGTTGTTGACAGTACCAACCTTAATTTCCTCTCATTGCTTGACTCCACATACTGAACCATTTGCAGTATATCTTTCTTAGATTTAATTTCAATAGGACTCGCTGCACGGGTATAATCTTCATTTCTCTTCATGTAGTACATGTAGTCCCGCTGCTCAAATCCAAACATTTCTTTAATATCTGTCAGGGCACTAAAGTCTATAACACCCTTGTCCAATGTAGCAGAGAAGTATTGTGGTTTTTCCCCATGGATTTCGATTAGTACAGTCCACACAACACCTGTCAAATCGGAGTCTCTACACGTGCACATAAATATTAATACGGCAGCATGGACAAATTCAGACGTAGTACTAATAATGGTGTATGCATATATGTATATATATACTAGTAGGAAGTATGTGGAAAACAAATATGTAGTGGTCAAATAGTACAATGCCTATTCAGCTCAGCGAGTTTCACAACAACAATTCGTTTCTGTTACAAATTTTTAGATAGAGATAGACCTGCATGAGCACATAACTATGAACACATATTTCTGATTAAGGAAAAGACGAAACAATAGAAGGATGTTGAAAATAAAGAAATAAAATGATGCACACATGTATCCTCATAGGAATGTAAATTTTAATGGATAAATCAAATGAGATTGTGCTGTCATCAAAGGGAGGTACATTCTAGAAAGTGTAGTTGTGGCTCATGAGTTAGTTCATATTTTCAACAAAAGTAAGGAGCCAGGTCTGAGATTGAAGTTGGATTATGAGAAAGCATATGATAGAGTTAATTGGGAGTTTCTGTTTGAGATCCTTTCATCTAGGGGTTTTAGTAAGAGATGGACATGATCCAGATACAAAGCTTAGTAAAAGGTGGCTATGCAGGGGTCAATCTGAATGGGGAGGAGAGTTCCTACTTTAAGCCTGGTAAAGGTCCAAGGCAGGGAGACCCTATTTCTCCCCTCCTGGTGTGTATTGGTTGACCATTAAAAACTTTCTAGCAACTAAATGCCATTGCTTCTGCTGGCCTGTGGGCTATTTGGAAGCTAAGGAATGAACTGTGCTTTCAGAACAAAGCTTGGCAAAGCATGGAGGGGCTTCTGATGAGACACATGCTGATCTGGCAGGAACAAAAAAAGCAGGAGGTGGCGCCAGTGAAGACGACCACCAGCAATATGTTGCCTGTGCGTTTGACCTGAAGAGAATGAGTTGTGCGTCTGTTCAGGCGAGTGGTGTGTGTGTTAGAAACCCAAATAGCAGTGAGTAATCTTCTAAATTTTCTGTTCCTTTGGAGTGAGTGAGTGTCCTACGAGACACTGGTGCTTCGGTTTCAGCGCTATAAATTGATAAACCTTCATGTCTTTTAATTAAGGCTGGGGCTTTTTTGCCCACGAACTATAAAATAAAATCAAATGAGATTAATGGACAAACATGAGACAAAACATCACGGGCTTAATCGAATTTTCCCTAGTGCCAAACTGACTGACTTTTATAAGATGTGCCAATATATAGAAGAACGACAGCGGCAATGATTCATTGAGAAGTGAGAACCCTAGATGGGATTAGAGGTATATCAAATCGATTGCGTGGTGCGAACAACGTAACTGCTGCACACAATTTTATCCTGAAAGCCAGGAAACTCATCAAGAAGGAGTAGAGCGAGGCGGCCGATATGCACCTGATACCTTCAATGTCAATATCGACTTCGAAGACATCGTGCCTATTTCGTTGTCCCAGAAGTTTTCCAATGCTGGCCATGGATGGCCTCGCGGCGCGCTAGGGCAGAGAGGAACCGTCCTACCCCTCCGGCCTCCATGTTCCCCTCGTCATCGCCTTCCCGAGAAGACCTGATTCTGTAACTATGGTCGCCGCCGCTGCGCGTGGTTTAGGGGGACGTGGAATGAGGACGCGATATTTAGTCTGGGGGGTAATGGCGGGATGTGAAATTTTTTTTGGGCAGAAAATGTTCGGAGGCGATATTTAACTTGGGGGTTAATCAGGCAGGCTGTGAAATTTTTTTTGGCAAAAAAACGGGCTGAGTTTTCCCTCCTGCTGCATGCAGTGGGTCCCACAGGCTCAATTGTTTTCATTTTCGAGAACTTGCCCTTTTAATGTCATTGTATTATATTTTGAACTAATCTTTTTTGTCATGTGTTTGTTTCAAATTCCAGGCTGTCTAAAGTAGCCTTGAATGAAATAACATATGAATGTGGGTGGGATGAGAGATTGTGAGTGCTGGACAATAATAGGAGGGAAGAGTATGGAACATAATTTGCCTTCTCCAGACGCATTTTCACTCAAGAACAATTGACAATAATAGGAGGGAAGAGTACTAAACACAAAGCTTGCACTCAAAAAATGGTTCAAGCACAAAGCTTGCACACAAAAGCGATACTAAACTCTGCATGCATATTAGATGTCTATCAGTTAGAAGCACAAGTCTTGGACACAAAATCATCACTAATTAATTAAACACCATACATTAGATGTCCATCAGACACAAGCTTAAGGTTTCCACACACAAAGGCATTAGAAAGCATAAGGCTTTCACACAAAACTAGTACTATATACACTGATTACATTCATTAGTGCCGGCCTAATCACACACCATCTGTGCACTCAGGGAGCGAAATACGTCCGCTTCAGAAGGACGCGAATATTCTCGCCCTTTCGCTTGAGCTGTTAGTTGACAGAGGGGCAAGGAGTTAGCATATATAAGGACACGAAGAAGCCGCTGACAAGTGGGACCCACTAGGTAGTCAACTCATTTGCGTTTACTATTAGTTACTAGTCACCGAAGTAAACTATTTTTTATTTTCTTTTAATGATTTGAAATGTATTTAAATTCTAAGACATAAAAAAAGAGTTCAAACGAGAAAGTTGTCAATACAATAGTTTTAGTACTTATCGAGATCTACAACTTTTGTGTTGGGCATTTCCCCATCCGAATTACATTCAACTATTTAAATTTCAGATTGCATCAGTTTAGAAATTCTCAAATTTAGTTGGGGCAACTAATGATTTCAAATGAAAAATTCATGAATACAAAAGATGTAGAAATCATCAACATCTACAAACTTTATTTAAGTCACTACTCCATTGACAGAGTTTGAACAATCTAAATTGTAAATTTCAATAATTCTCAACTTCAAGCAAGATTTTTCATACACTAAATGATGACAAGTGGAAAAGTGATGAATACCAAAGTTTCATAATTCATAAAGGTGTACAATATTTGTTTAGGTCATGTTGTCATTTTCGAAAGGTGTAGTATACATTGGCCATTAATCGTAGATTGACTTAGATAGTTTAAGAAACTATCTAAGAGGTCTATCAATTTTGTACTTCATGTTATTACCACTTTAGAAAATGACAGAAAGACCTAAATAAAGTTTGTAGATCTTGATGAGTTATGAAGCTTTGGTATTCATCACTTTTCTTGTTGACTTCATTTTGTGTGTAAAAAAGATTGCTTGTTGTTGTCAATTTGTTAAATTGATGAAACAGACCAACACGAGTAGATTTTTCAAAATATTAGCCTTAACAAGTTGATAACTTGATACAACATGATTTTAGGAATTTGTAGGAAAAACAATGATCTAATTTGTAGTTCATATGAGGGAGAAAAACTAGATACAAGGTTCATGCAGAGATTAAAAATAAAAATTGGGCTTGTTCTTCAAGAAGTTAAAAACACATCTGAACCAGGGCTGACAGGTGGGACCCACCGAGTGCGGAGGACGTGGAAGTCGCTTCTAGATCGTCTGCGCGCTTGTGGCTCGCGTCCCTTCGTGTGGGGCTTCTGTGTGTGCCCTTCGTGGTGGGATCCAACACACAATAATATACCCAGATATTCATCTATTTTTATTTTTTATTGGTTTCAAATGTATTTAAATTCTAAGACATAAAAAAAGAGTTCAAATGAGAAAGTTGTCGATACAATAGTTTTAGTACTTATCGAGATCTACAACTTTTGTTTTGGGCATTTCCCCATCCGAGTTACCTTCAACTATTTAAATTTCAGATTTCATCAGTTTAGAAATTCTCAAATTTAGTTGGGGCAACAAATTATTTCAAATGAAAAAATCATGAATACGAAAGTTGTAGAACTCATCAACATCTACAAACTTTATTTAAGTCACTACTCCATTTGACAGAGTTTGAACAATCCAAATTGTAAATTTCAATAATTCTCAACTTCAAGCCTTAACAAGTTGATAACTTGATACAACATTATTTTAGGAATTTTTAGGAAAAACAATGATCTAATTTGCACTTCATATGAGGGAGAAATACTAGATACAAGGTTCATGCAGAGATTAAAAAGAAAAATCGGGCTTGTTCTTAAAGAAGTCAAAAACACTTCTGAATCTGGGGCCGATAAGTGGGACTCACCGAGATGCAGAGGACATGGTTTTGGGGGAGGAGAGGCAAAAAGGAAAGAGAAGAGGGCAGTTTGGCTTCATGAGGAAATCTAAATACACAGCACTGGTTTCCATCCTAAAGGCAATGACATGTCTGCCCAGGGAAGCAAGGGCCCACACTGCTTTTGGTCACATACAGCCATTAAAAATCATCTTAGCATTCATTACACTAATTTGGAAACATCAAATCTATAGAAATTCGAAGACATAAAAAATGATTTAAAATGAGGAAGTTGTCATTACATTTGTTTTGAAATTATGGAGATCTACAACTTTTATTTTGGTCACTTCCCCAAAAGAGATTTCTTCAACTATTTAAATTTCAGATTCCAAAAGTTGAGAAATTCAAATTTTTTTGGGGGTAATAAATGATCTCAAATGAAAATGTCATGATTACCAAAGTTGTACAACTCATCAGCATCAACAAACGTTACTTAAGTCATTAATCCCTTTGACAATGTTTGAACAATCCAATTTTTGAATTTCAATAATTCTCAACTTCTAGCAAGAAATTTGAAAATGACATAAACACCTAAATAAAGATTGTAAATCTTGATGAGATATGAATCTTTGGTATTCATCACTTTTCCATTTGACATCTTTAAAAAATATTGATTGCAGTAGTCATTTTGTTAAATGTTCTTTTTTTTTGAGAATCCATTTTGTTAAATGTTCAAACAGACTGACACGAGTAGTTTTTTTCAAAATATTAGCCCTACTAAGTTGATAACTTGATAGAGCATGATTTTAGGAATTGTGCTTGTTCTTCAAGAAGTCAAAAACACATCTAAATCTAGGACCGACAGGTGGGACCCACCGAGACTTTGTGTGGGGTTTCCGTGTGGTCCCTTCATTGTGGGCCCATTTGTCATCTGAACGGGGATGTCAACAATACGTCCCTACTTCCCTTTTATTCTATACAAGACTACTCGAATAGAAGGCAAACGGTCTCGCCGCCTAGGAAAGTAGCACTTCGCCTTCTTCCCCCAAAGTGTCCCATCCACCGCTAACCTTGCTCACTCACAGATGCATCGCCGCCGCCGCTTCATCGCCCAATTCCATTGCCCCGATGGCACGCACGAAGATGACCCCCCGGAAGCTTGCACCGGGGCTCGTCGGCATCAACGCGATCCTTGCCCCGGCGGCCCAGGGACCAATGCAGCACGGCGGCGCCGCCCCGGTGGCGCAGCTAGGCATCGGAGTCGCTGGAGCCGCGCCATGCCAGCCACGCCCCTTGAACAAGGTGAGCTTAGATTTTTAGATTTGATATGAAAGGTGGGATCTTGTTGATTTCGCTAGGTTTGTGGTTTCGAAGGGGTTTTTTTGGATTGGATTCATTAGGGATATACTGATTAAATGCAACTAGATAAAGCCTAACGAGGGATGTACTAAAAATCTCAGCACTGCAATGTTAAGATGTACTGAAGCATGTTACTTGCGAGATCTTTATACGAAGCTGCTATGTGCCAATCTGTTTTATTCCTTTTATGATTCTTGACACAAGAATAATATAACAGTGTGATTCTTGACACAATTTAATCTGCAAATGAAAAATTCTAATTATTGCTTTGTTGTAGAAAAAGAAGAGGCACCACATCTTCACCGAGGCTGCTTATGATGACGAAAAGGGGAAGTTTTTAGACTGGAAAGACTTTCCAGCATGTTTGGATGAGGTAACACTATACTATTAGTAGCTCCATTCAGTAACAATTTGTTCTGATAAATTATCTAGGGACCTTTGGATTGGCAACTTTGGTACTCAACCAATTAGGCCCTTCTTGCTCATATTTTTGTCATGCCCAGATTTGGCATGCCGTGATTTTTGGTTGGCACATTTGGTGGCCCATTGGTTCTGACCCAGTTTTGCTTTTTATGCAGTCTAAAGGCACCAAGTACCAAGTAGTTTTCTCTAGGAAGTTGAAGTGCACGGTGATGATAGATGATGGTAGTGATGACGACGATGACCCAATGAAACCAACTAAGTCTGGCGACGAGGTGATGTTCCAACAATGTTAATTTGTGCTACGTTACAACCATTCACTAAATCATCACCATTATTCAGCAGCAATAATTTAATGTGCATAACGTGCCGTTGTCTCAAATAATTTAATCTGGCGACGAGCTGCAATTAATTGTGAAGCAAATATATCAGCTTTGTGATTCTTTGTTTTACTGACTCCTTTCTTAATGCCAGCTTCGAGCCATGGCAGTGCAGCTCGGCAAAGAGATCAAGCGGAAGTTTCAGAGGGGAGAGTACTACACCGACTCTAACGAGGAATGAAGTATCAGCAGTTGGGTTTGTGACCTCACCTGAATCGGGTTGAGTGTCCTTTTGCTAGATGTACACAGGAAGTTTCAGCAGTCACTGGGGTTTAACAGGGGATTTATGTGTCCCTGCTAAACTACAGTAACTGGGCCTATTGTATCTGTCATGGTTGGAATACGTTCTGATGAATTTACTATACTTTTGATCAAGCAGCGTATTCAATATCTTACTAGTCGTTTTGTTGTGTTTTAAAAAAGGAAAAACAATGATCTAATTTGCAGTTCATATGAGGGAGAAATACTAGATACAAGGTTCATGCAGAGATTAAAAAGAAACTATGTGGCAAGCGCAGAGGACCTGGTGTGTGGGCCCTTCGTTGTGGGACCATTTATCATTTGAATGGGGATGTAATAAACTATACTAGTTCTAGAATAGAAGGCAAACGGTCTCGCCGCCCAACAATTCGCCTACTTCCCCCAAATTGTCGACTCTTGACGCGCAAAACCGCTGTCGCCGCCTCCATCTCGCCCCATCCATTGCCGCAGCAAGCCAAGGAGAGGAGCAGAGCAACGACGATGGCTGAGCGGAGGGAGCACAACTCTAGGAGGCAAGTGCGCGATGCAAATGGGCGCTTCACGCGGTCCCCGGTGACCTCGGTGCCTCCGTCCACATGCGGGCCGGTGGCGCCGCTTCCTTCTCCAATCCGCCGCCCCTCGTCTGTGGCGGGGCGATCAGGAAGCTGTGGCACGTTAATCACCCAGCGGCCGTATTCAACCCGCCGCCGCTGTACCACCCTGGGCGCATCTACAGGCGGCCGCGCGGAAGGCCGGTACAGCCACTCGCTACTCCGCGTGGTGGTCGATGAGGACGTGAAGCACGAGGATCCTACTACGCCACCAAGCAATGTAGGATTCACCCCAGGCCCAAGCAGGGGGAAGAGAAGGCAGCAGAAGCAGATGAGGTAAGTGTGCTATAGGAAATTGGGGTTTTTCTTCTTGTGCTAGTTCTAGTGGGGTTTTTGTTGTGTGTGTCAAATTTCTTGTTATGATACAATGATTCAAGCACTATTTTTGTTAGTAGTCCTGTACAACTTTGATCTTTAGGATTTAAGTGAATTTCTTTTCATGTGAAGACGCTAAGCAAACTCCTAATTGCTTTGAACACAACACTACTTTGTTATGTGCTAGGATAGTATCCAGTGAAATTGTGTAAGTACAATTGAATACATTCTTGAAAAATAATCACTTTTGCTAGCTTCAATTGTTGCTTGGTTCTCTGATGCTAGATGAAGATTCACTTTTGCTTGGTTCCCTGATACTAGATAAAGATCCAGTTTTGGTAGGTATATTGCAGATGCTAGATAACTTAGTTTTTTGATGCATGAAACAATCTCAATTTACACATTTGTGAGTACTTTTTTGGTAGATTCTAGTTTCTTGTGCTATATCGCTTGTTATGGTACAATGATTGAAGCACTATTTCTGTTAGATCGAACCTCCAGAGTTTCCTGCCGCTAGGTTGCGAGGGGACAAGTGCACCTGCTCTGGAAGTAGTGGCTATGATGATGAGATCGACCCATCCCGTTGTTCGTATTGCCACGAACTCTGGGAAGCAGGCTTTCGAGTTGCAAAGGTGATGAGAAGGGGAAGTAGCAGAAGAAGATGAACTAGTCCCCCCTCAAACCATCGTACTGTTAATTCCTCATATTTTGCTTAGGTCTGTATCGCTCTGCATGATGTATTTTTTAGTGCGAGTTAACTTAATCGTAGGTTGTTATAACATAAACTAGCTCATATGCTTAGCTTGTTATTTGGTCAAATAGAAACTAGTTCATATGCCGATTTAGTTGGTAGTTTTTATAACAGAATCATCGTTTCTTTTTGGTATTTTTTGTCAATAACAATAGAACAAATGCTTAATGCTAGTCTTGCACACATTGTTTACGTAAAAAAATAGGCTTGTAGGCAAATTGCTTTATTACTCAATTTGATGCCAAAGAGTTCTTGCAGGACATGAAGAAGAAGCATTAAAGCTTTGTGATGGCTGGAGGAATAAGAAGAAGAAGGATGAATGGCTAGCTTAACTTTTGTAGAGAGAACTTTGCCTAATCTTAAGTATCATGAGAGACTTGGATTGTAATAATCTATCTTATCTATGTGTTAGACTTGAGAACTTTATTGTAATGTGTGATATTGTGTGTAATGTCTATCTGTAATGCACTAAGTGACTAAATGTCAGTGTGTGATGCATGATTATTTGATGACTTCGTCGATGATTTGTTGTTATGTGTACTGATTAGGTGAAACCGGTCTCATCAATATCCACAATATTTGACAATGTGGTACTACACATGTTATTTCATCTTACATACACTCACGTGGCTCAACGGGATTGGACTAATCAGGTAAACATATAAAATCTTATTCGTATGTGAAAAGTTGTAATTATTCAAATTTTGTAATTAAAACAAAACTAGTTGAAAAAAGATTTTGATACTATATAATTTCAATTGAAAAAGTCATCAACAACAAAACTATATAACTCATAAACATCTACAAACTTTATTGTGTTACTTTTGCAGTTTTGAGAAACTGGTACTATACGCTGGCCATTAATCCTTGATTAATTCACATGGTATAAGAAACTATGCCACAAACTTGTCAAATTTGTACTACATGTTATTACCACTTTAGAATTTGACAAAACGACCTAAAAAAAGATTGTAGATATTGATGAGTTATGAAACTTTGGTATTCATCTCTTTTCCATTTGACCTCATATAGTGTAACAAAATCTTGGTTGTATTTGTCATTTTTTGAATGTGAAAACCTTTCTGGATATAAGAATGACATATGGGGTCACCCTGAGTCATTGACATGTGGGTCCGGCTGTCCAATTTCTGTTAAAGACTGACCATTGACCGATGTTTTTGTACTCATTTGTGGGCCAACAAGTGGCTGGGTCCACGCGTCATTGACCTTTGTGGAACCGCCGCCACCCCTTCGTCCTCGTACTCCACCCACAGGAACCGCCACCCCTTCATCTCGCTGCTTCTCTTGCAATCTTCCTTGCCCATTCCCATTACTTCAAAGGCAACCACCCCACCGTCGCCGCCCCACTCCCATCATTTGCACACCACCAAACCGCCAGCCCCTCACGCGATCACATCTAGTGCAGGGCACCAGAGCGAAGATGAACTCGTCGTCGACGACGGAGTCCAGGGTTTCTAGGCACCGTCGTGCCCCGAAGCCCGCATTGGCGGGATCGTCGAGGAGCCCGGAGACTGTGGCGGTGGCGGTAGCGAGGGGACCCGCGGTGTCGCCCCCGGCGGCGGCGGCGGAGGAATGGGAGCCCGTCCCCGATGTTCCACCGGGATTGAAGGACGCGGACTCCGACCGACGGGTGCTGAAGCAGAAGTCCGGTGAGGGTGTTCAGCCCCCCATCGTCAAGAAGGCCAAGACGGTGGATGCCTCGTCCAGCGAGGAGGAGGAGTACCCGCACAAATGGCAGGATTTCGACTGGGAACGCCCGGTAAGTTTTGTTCCTCCTACCAAATTAATTTGTCCCCTTTGCAATTGCAGAACCTAATTATTAATGTACTGAATAATCACTGAATGTAAGTGATTGTTTCTTTGTGTGAGAAATTGTTCCTGAGTTGTAATTAATTCTATGAGTTCAAATTTAGGATTTCCTGGATAGTATACCATTTTAGGCATTCATGGTACCTAGTACGCAAATGTGAACACAATTATGCAGAATATAGTTATGAACAGAAATGGCAAAAACTGATAGGAACCATCTTTGGCATTCTGTGCTACCTTGTCATCATGGTATGTTTTACTACAAAAGATTAATCTTATCTTATCTTAAAAATTTACCAGCAAATACACCAGCCTGTTGTCCTATTTTTTTGGATGTGCTTGCATTAACTAAAATTGCACTCTGTTTTTAACTGAAATTGCACTCTATTTAATCAACATCCTGTTAGGCACTCGGTGCTAGCTACTATTCAAATTATAATACATCTGTTTTTGCAAAGTTTGTTGCACTCATAAATGTCTCTTGCATTTTCTGCCAACTTCTATCCCTACTGTTCATTCATTTCCATTATTGCAAAATTTAGTATTAATTCATGTCTCCATTTCTTAATTCAGGGAGGTGGGCCCAAGGTGACATACGAGTTCAACTTTCCGCGAGTCAGGATCTTCGCAGAATGCTCTGAAGACAGTGATGATGAGAATTGTAGGCCCATCTGGCACAAGCGCCCTCCTGACGCCGAGGTATTACTTTCATTCCCTATGTTCCCTCTTTTGCATATGCCAATTTAGATGTACTTATATTTGATAATGCATGCTTATAACATGTCAGATCGAGCAGCTAGTGGAGGAGCTTCGCGTGAAGCTCAAGCGCTGGGTTTATTTCTTCAAGTAGGATAACAGCCACGTTGAAGCAATAGCTAGTTTTAGGTTTAGTGTAATCACATACTCCCTCCTTCCACAAATATATGATATTTAGGACAAATACTTTAGTTCAAAATGAACTAAAATACATGTCCTAAATGTCAAGTATTTGAGGAAGGAGGGAGTAGGAATCATGGCTTTTGTGTAGTGACCTACTCCCTCCATATATTAGCAAAAGGCGGTAGAGATGAACAAGTGATCAACAAGTAGAAACTAATGAACAAGTAGGTTTGATGAATGGGGCTTTTGTGTAATGACCCTTGTGAAGTGGCATTACTTAAGTGGTAATATATGGTCCCTAGTGAATGCTTGTGTAACGACCCTTGATGAATGGGGCTTTCGTTATATTAACTATTTGTCGATGGTGAGTGCTTGTGATCTTGAGTGTCATAATCATATCATTATTTAAGTCAATATTATTTGAGTTAAAATGGAGCTCTACCAGAATTCTATCAGTGGTTGTGTTCTTGTTTTTTAAGTACAAATCAGCAAAGCAATAAATAAATTAATAAACACATTACTTTGTGATCTTGAGTGGCAAAATTCTATCATGTGTTTTGAGATCTGTTATAAGGCGCATTACTTTGTCATAAGGCAATATGAAAAAATTGTCCAAAAACACTAGTCAATTTGACATCTGTTTGGTCAAGCAACTGATTCATCATGTACCAGGATCCTTTTTGTGTTTACAAAATTCTGAGCTTAATCAAGAAAAGTGCGGCCCAATCCCCATTGCGATATTCGAAGCCACCAAGTTGCAATTTTGGCGCCTGGCCATTTCAGGTCCCAAAGATCTCGCGTGCTTTCTTCCTCCCTCACTACCTATAACTTCCACCCCTCCCATCTCCGCCGCCCCCGTCTCACCCACCTACATCACAACGATGGCCCGACGCACGCACACATCTCGCAAGCAGCCGCGCGACGGTGCCGGTCGCTTCTCGCGAAGTCCGTCATCGACATCGTCGACTCCATCGAGCCGCCGCCACTCCTCATCCACCCCACGACCACGAAGGAGCCATCGGCATGTCATGGAGGGGCGGGTCGAAGTCGACCTGGACCACGCCGTGAATGTAGAAGTCCCCTTCGTCCCAACGAGTTTCCGATCTGCCATGACCACCCCCAGGAGGAATGGAAGAATAGTAATCATCGCCGAAGCCTCGTCGTCGCGCAGGAAGAACAAGGTGAGCCAGACCCTATACTGTGTCTTTATCATTGAATGATAGTTTGCAATGTTACATTGTGGCAAAAATTTTCATGCCAGCATATTTATACAATCTGTCAATGACAAATTGAAAAAAATTGTTTTGATGTAGCAAAAGAGCCACCACTTATACACCCAGGCTTGGCCCACTACTGAATCGGACGCGGAAATGGGCATCGACAATTTTGGCCTGCGAGGCTGCTTGTATGAGGTGAGGGTGCAACACTACTTGTTTAGATGAAATGGAGTGAATTTGGTTCGTAATTATTGTGTGTGCCTTATGTTCTGATCAAGATTTGCATGTAATTCAGTCAAAAGGAAAGAAGTATTAGTTTTGTTTCCCAAAGATTCAATGCATGATGATGCTGAATTATGACAGCGATGAAGATGAATACGATGGACCTACTAAGTCTCATCATGAGGTGATGTTCCTATCCTTCAGGTTAAACATCAGTCAGAGATTTTCTGAAAACATAATTTGCTACTGGCATGAATGCAGTTTTTTAGAAATTGGACTGGCATGAATGCAGTTGATGACCTTCTGTAAATGCTTACTGTGACACCCTTGTGAAATGTTAGATTTTTCAGATGGCCGAAGATCTTTGCGTTGCAGTGAAGCGGAAGCATCAGAGGGGTGAGTTCTACACCCAGGAATCTGATGGGGAATGAAGTGGAGGATGAAGCGATCTGAACTGAAGAAGTAGATATGATATCTTCTTCTCTGTCTTTTCTCTATTGCTTTTGCTTCTGTGATGAACAGAGATGTTGGGGGTACGATGCTACCTTAATAAGAAGAAGCATATGTGTCCTTAGTCTACTGAATTATGCTACCTTAAATATTTCATACATATATTGTCTTTTGACTGTTGCTTTTGCTTTGTTTTTTCATGAGAATAATGGTGATATACAAATTAAGGCCATGAAGCTGTCGTCATAAACATAAACATGAACACACAGAAATACTATATAACAAGACTCAAGCCAATCTTGCATACAAAACTCCAATCTTCACCAAAAGTTATTTATTGCACACAAACTTTGGACCTATTGCTTCAATAAAAGTAAACAAAGCAACCCCTAATTATTAAGAAAAACATCTACCCCTAATTATGAAAAGAACCGTCGTCGTCTTGTCCATCTGAATTGGCTGGAGCAACCACTCTGTCGCATGTGTAGGTGTCATCAGCATCGTCGTCGTCTTCAGGAATGTCTGTGTGATCCGGTTCAGGCATCGGTTTAGCAAGATCAACAACAGAAGCATCAACACGTGTCCCTTCCACATCTGGCCTCCTCCAAGTTGACACATCCTCTTGGTCCACAACAGAAATTTTTTCAAAACCTACAACAACCTCGTCCATATCAGCATCACCAACATTAATGTCAGTGTCTTCCTCTCCTTCAGGCATGGCAAACAGGTTCCTAGGTTTCATTCTGAGGACGCTGTACCACTTTTCTTTCTTTGAATTCCCGCTTTTCACAAAGCACACTTGCTCCGCTTGTGTTGCCAGGACGTAAGGCTCAGCTGAATAGCGACGCTGAGAGGTATCAATATCGATAATCCCAAATTTATCTTTACTGTACCCTTTTGATCTGTTTGTTCCTGGTCTAGGAACATCATACCAGTCACACTCAAACAATGTGATTTCCTGGCTTTCATGAAAATCAAGGATGTAGATTTTTTTAATCTGTCCAAACCATTCCATGTCATCTTTACTCTTGACGACAACACCACTGTTCTGTGTTGTTAGATTTTTCTCCACATGCGATGCCCGAAAATAGAAACCATTGATTGAGCACCTATTCTTCACAGTAGCTATTCTTTCAGGACCACGAGATAGAGAATAAATCATGGCATCTGCTTTCCCCTCCCTATGCAGGTTCCTCATCTACACTCACATATGTTTTGACAATATGTTACGACCACATTCAAAATTGATGAGTTTAAATTTAACACAAATGTATATTACTCACCTTTCGCTCGAACCATGATACAAATTCCTCGGTGTGCCTCCTTTCAACATTCTTCGATCCAGCTTCCTCCAATTCGGCCTTATGCTCACTGCAACATTTTTCAAGTGAAAAATAATGATAGTGAGATATGTAGTGTGGACCATGTAACAAGATTCAAATAATTTACATGTGTTACTTACTTTATCCATGGAAGGGCCTCATCACAGTTTGATATTATGTAGTGCCTCATCTTCTGCAAGACTTCGAAACCTAGTACCTCCATATTATGCATAGAAGTAATTCTCTTTCTGTTCATGTCCCTGCTCGCAAATACACTCAGACCAGCAGGTGGTTCATTAACAACCCTCTTTTCTTGACGCTCTGGCTGATCAATCTTCGTACTAACACCTTCAAAGAACTAAGTACAGAATGTAAGGCACTCCTCTGATATATATCCCTCTGCTATTGAACCCTCTGGGTACGCTTTGTTCCTCACATATCCTTTGACTGTACATAGGTACCTCTCAACTAGATACATCCACCTATAGCAAGCAGGGCCTCCACATTCAGCCTCCCAAGCAAGATGAACCGGTAAGTGCATCATAATACCAAAAAATGCTGGAGGGAAAATCATCTCAAGATGACAAAGGGTCTCTACAATCGATTTGCTAAGTTCTTGCATCTCGGTCACGTCAATCTCCTTTGAACATACCGAGTTAAAAAACCTGCTGAGCTAGATCAACAGGAGCGCTACTTGTTCAGGCAATATTTCACGTACCACAAAAGGTAGGAGTTTTTGTAAGATAACATGGTAGTCATGACTTTTCAGGCCAGAAACCTTGCACCCATCGACATCAACACATCTCCTGATATTAGCGGCATAACCATCGGGAATCTTAACACCTTGTAGAAAGTTGCACAAGATTTTCTTTTGATCACAACTTAATGTGTACAACGCTGGTGGCATTTCGTATTTACCTTTCTCATTGAGAACTGGATGTTGATCCTTCCTTATATCCAATTCTTGCAGATCAAGTCGAGCCTTCTCACTGTCCTTACTTTTACCAGATATGTCGAGCAAAGTCCCAAGCAAGCTCTCCCAAATATTCTTCTCAATATGCATCACATCTAGATTATGGCGTACGAGCAATGAATCCCAATATGGAAGTTCAAAGAAAACACTCTTCTTCCTCCAGTTGTGCCATCTAGTATCTTCATCACGCTGCTTCCTCTTCTTAGAGGTAGTGGCTCCATAGATGACTTGCTCAAATGTAGCGTACTGCTGCCGAACTTGTTCACCGTTGAGTGGCACTGGTGCCTCCCACATCTCAACCAAGTTATTGAAGCTGGCCTTGACCCTTCGCCACTTGTGGTTTGTAGGCAAAAAAACCCGATGCCCCATGTAGCAATGCTTCGAACTAAATTTTGACCACATGCACTCAGTGTCCTTGTGACAATAAGGACAAGCAAACCTCCCTTTGGTGCTCTAGCTAGATAACATCGCGTAAGCAGGAAAGTCGTTTATTGTCCAGAGTAACATGGCACGCATTTTAAAATTGCGCTTATCCTTTGCATCCCAAGTTTTAACTCCGTCTTTACTCCAAAGCGTTCTGAGCTCATCGATCAGAGGCTGCAAATACACATCAATGTTAATCCCTGGAGATTTAGGCCCAGGAATTAGCATGGACATGATCCAATAGGATTGTTTCAAGCAGAACCAAGGAGGTAGGTTGTAAGGAATTAGGATAACTGGCCATGTAGAGTAAGCCAAGCTCAACATCCCGAATGGATTGAAGCCATCTGATGCAAGTCCCAGCCTGACATTACGTGGATCCTCTGCAAAGTCCTCATGCGCCTCATTCACGACCTTCCGTGCCCTTGAGTTAGCTGGGTGTCTCAGTTTTTGATCATCAATCAATTCGTCGTCATGCCAACACATATATGTCGCTGTTTCCTCGTTCATAAATAATCTTTGCAGTCAAGGAATCAGTGGAAAATACCTCAGTATTTTACAAGGTAACCGCTTCTTTTTTGCTGCATTAGTGACAGCCACGCCAGTCCCCTGTTCTGAATCTGTAAATTTCCACCTACTGAACTTGCAAGTTGGGCAGTTGTCCATGTCTGCGTACACTCCATGGAATAACACACAGTCATTGACACAAGCATGAATCTTTTGGTAGTCCAAGCCAAGGTCTCGAACCACCTTTCGAACTTTGTCCAGGGAATCCGGGAGACAATGCCCTTCAGGTAGCACCAGACGGAATGATAACAGTATTTGCTCCATTGCAGCGTTGCTAAGACCACACATGCACTTGATCTGATATAGCCTGACAATGAAAGAAACCTTTGAAGCCTCCTTGCAACTAGGGTACAACTCTACCTTAGCTTGTTCCAATAAATCGAAAAATTTGCGTGCTGACTCATTTGGCTCCTCTTCATTACCACCTTTAATTCCACCATGTATGGCACCATTGATCAGTGAGGTAAACAATTTATTGGTGGCCCCCCGATCGTCATGATCGTCAAGATCGTCGTAATCATCCACACGCACGATAGGATCAGCAGCAAGATGATGACATTTTTTTGCTCTTTTATGAAATCCAGGTCGAACCCTGATCTAACCAAGTGACCTTCGATAGTGTCTCTGTTATGATATGCCATGCGATGACACTTACAACACGGACATAGCTGAGACTCTCCTTCCTCTTCTCCTTCAAACAGATCATCCATAAACTTGTCGAAGCCATGTTGCCATGCATCATCTATAGTCGGCAATTCCATCCAACTGCAATCCTATTCAGTTGCCATTGCAAGAAAACCAACTACAACAGATTTCTCCTAAAACAGCGAGGACAAGGGCGTGCTCGATCAGTATACATATTATTGTATTAAAATTAGATGTATATACAAACTAATTAACAAACAAATAAAATTCCATGCACATGGATCTCATAATCGATTATACCTTGGCGGATTTGATCTGAAGAACAGACTTGGTGATGCAGGTGATCGCACTTGCTTGCGCTCGTGGTTCTAGATGATCGGAGCTTGCAGCGTCACCCCGGCGGATTGCGTGACGACAACAAGCAATGATGTGTTGTTTGGGTATTTTTCGTTCCTCGTATTACAGGTCGATATATATTGTTGGGTTAAGATGGGCGATACGACGTAGAATTGGGTTAGGACTTGGTGAAACGAATAGAGTTGGGTTAGGACTCGGTGTACAAAGATAGATAATCGTGTGCAGGTTATGGTCCAGGCCCACAGGCCATCGAACAGGCCCACGTGGTTCAGCCGAACCAGTGGTTCGGCCGACCCATGTGTGGGTCTGTTAGGCCTCCAATTTCGCCAGTGGTTTAGAGTTGAGCAAATGTCGATTTCATTGATGGGCCTCAGTTTTTTTCAAGGTTTAGAAAACAGGTCTTGGGCTGGACACACACGAATGCATCAATTGCGACTAATAGTGCATTTGATCGCAATGGTGATATTTCTGTAGCAATAGCATCTCTCTAGCGTGACGATTCCGTGTTAGCGTCGCCATACCCCTGTCTATTTTGCAACAATTTCAATGCACATTGCAATATCAAATATTTCAGTCGCAACGATTGCATTTTCATTGCTAAAAGCAATCCTCTTTTGCAACAAATGGCGCAACAAATAGCGACGTGTCATAGTCGTTGTGATATGTGCAACTACTGCAACCGTTACCAATAAGCGTCGCAATACCGACGCCGCAATTGCAACAGAGGCCCATGCGTTGTCGCAATTGTTATTAAAATTACAACACTACACAATTGGTTGCAACAAACACCCCTATCGCGACCAATAACGACTATTGTCGCGTTATGCCCAGTTTATAGGGACCAAAACCACCTGTAGCCATAAAAATTGGTCGCGAAATCCCCAAAACTACATAGTGTGGTAATAACCAGCACCCATTCCGAGCCTGGTATCCACCTTTCCATCATCATCATACTCATTATTTACAGTAATAGCTAGCACCCATTCCGGGCCTAGCATCCACCTTACCGTAATCCCGAGTATTGATATGTGGTAATAGCTACGACCTATTCCAGGCCTAGCGTCCACCTTGACACATCATCATCCACACACATGCACATCTTGATCGAGTTGCGTGACTGGACTTTCTTGGATCCGCTTTTTGACTTTGCAATACTATGTGATGCAAGTATGCCCCTACTTCTCCATGCCCAAAACCCCACAAAAAGCCTTATTAGAAGTAGGGAAGGCAATCACAATGCCTTGGTGAGGACTATACACATTGAGTGACCAGGAGTGCATCTTTTGAGGAACTCAGTTTTCTTTTCAAAAAATTATCAAAAACCTCTAGAAAGAAA
Organism: Cenchrus fungigraminus; assembly: GCA_036936925.1. Lineage (NCBI taxonomy): Eukaryota > Viridiplantae > Streptophyta > Magnoliopsida > Poales > Poaceae > Cenchrus > Cenchrus fungigraminus. Next base: position 116,944,709 of record CM072774.1, on the reverse strand, counting down.
ATTGATTAAGGAACAGGTGAATGGTGACTTTATAAAACCGTTCTGCCTTGCAATCGCTAAAGGCGAAGAGAATGTCAAAAGCCCCATGAGGAGTAAAGAAAAAGGGGTAAGCAATGCTAACTTATTCAATTCAAGAAAGAGTATTTTGTTGTATCTAAGGTACAGGAAAGGAAGAAGGCATTGTAGCAACTCCTGATCAACAACCAAGTGTCTTGCTCGGAACGAGCAAGAAGGCAGCTTGGGGGAGTCTTGTTGACGGTCCTTAGAGCAAACTTTAAGCCGTCAACATTACTCGAAATAAGAGGAAACTAGCATCTCCCACTAACATATTATATCTAGTTTCTGTTAATAAGCATTTTAGGGAAGAGAAGCTGGAAACAGGGGAAAACCATGCAGAACTACAAGACTTACATAAAGGCCGAAATATAGTGATTCTGCATGGTCAAGAATGGGCCAAAACCGAAGCAAAACAAGACAATTCAAGAGGGGCCCACAAACCAAGGCAAGCCTAGAGACCCACCAGCCCACCAGCCAAAGGCGGTGGCCAGATAGGCCAGGCCTGGTTCAGCCGACCCACTAGTTCGGCCGACCCACTGGTTCGGTCGAACTACGAGAAAGGCGGTTGGCGCCCATCTTTCCCGACAAGATTTTCCCATGCAAGCCATAGGCGGTGGAGGTGGAGTTGGCGCCAAGAAGCCCCGGGAACCGCCTCTACTACCCCTATATAAGGAGGCCTCTACCCCCCTTCATAACACACCACACAAGAGCCTCTCTCTCTCCCTCTTTTGTATTATTTAGTTTAGGTAGTGGAGGTTAGGCCTAGAGCTTTCTCGCTAGTAGTGCGAAGCAATCACCACGGGTTGGTTGGCTTCAACCTCTGGCCTACGGTATGGCTTTGTACTCGACTCATATTCTTCATATTTATACAGTGTTTGGTATTTCTGCTATTCTTATGGTATGTTATACCATGTTATATACCTTCATGTGCTATACTAGGATATTTAGTATAGGTTTACCTTATTGTAATGGTTGGATGTGCCTTCGGGCTTGCTCTAGCTCTATGCCTGTGGGTCATCATGGCTCAGGTTCCGGGGGCTAGTAGTAGTGAATACGGCCGTGAGCATGGTGCTCAAGTGTCATAGGATCCACAACAAATGATCATATTCCACGGTCTGAGGGATAGGTGTAGTGGTGGTGACACTCCCGTACATCCCTTGTAGCCCCCCACATGAGTCTATGGTGTCGGAGTTCAGAAAGATATCCCTCCTGGCAAACAAAGGGTGGTATTCTCCTCGGTGCAGTAGGATTGATCTAGACTAACCGTATGATGTATACTTTTGCTAGTATATACGGAACTAAGGACGACTCTAGTGCCTGCTCCTACTAACCTTTAGTTTATCTTTGTTCTTTATTCTTTATTCCTTATCTAAGATGATGGCCAGTGTGTGTGTCACATTACCCTTATTCATATAATATATATCATTTATCTTATTATCACTTACCCCTGTATTATGCTTTGGTACGCTTTACTTATTCATATTGTCCTTGATATGTACCCGATATATCCATACGACATGATATGTACACACACACACACACACATATATATACATATATATATTTCATAAGTCCATCTCCTGGTAAAAAAATAAATAATGATACCCTTGGGAATACTCATGGGTGAAATGCTACAACTGGTTAATAAATATGTATCTGTACGCTTGTGGATACGCCTTCACCCCATAAATAAGGCTCGTCTCTTGCTAATACTATCAGGTCTTGTACCTGGTAGTAATACCAAGAACGCCCACTCACCATGTTTTTATAATGAATATCACCCTAGTGGTGATTTCACAAAAACCACCAACCAGTCATTTCTGACGCTATTGCTAAAGGTAAAACTTTAGTGATGTCGTAAGAAATGTCAACACCACGGGCTATCAGAGTCAGCCCTTTGTAGAAACCCTAAAGAATAAGCCAATCCTCCATCCCATGGTAAGGACAGGCCAGGATGTAATCCTGAAGCCTCTCCCATGCCTCTGGAATGGATTCGGTTGCTGCTTGCTAAATACCAGAAATTCTCCCGCGAAGGGCATTGGTTTGACCCAATAGAAAGAACTTCTTGAGGAACGCTTTAGAACATTTGTTCCATGTGTTTATCTCCGTACGGTTCACATAGAACCACTGCTTTGCCTTCCCTAGGAGAGTGAATGGAAACAGCCGAAGGCAAACAACATCTTCACTTGCACCTCTGATTGTGAAAGTGCTACACATTTCTAGGAACTATTGCAAATGGGCACTTGAGTCCTCATTAGCATTGCCTCGAAATGGGCTAGACTGTACCATCGTGATTAGACCTGTCTTGATCTCAAAGTTCTCATTTCCAACATCCACCTTAGGTCCTTGCAGCACCTGTTAAGGAGAAGGAGCTGAGTACTCACGGAGTGTCTTCTGGGCCATTGCAGTTGATGTGGATGGTACTAAGGAAGCTAGGTCAACTTCCGAACGAGTACGACGAGGAGAGCTGAAATGAATTCGAGCTTTCCTCACAAGTGACTCCGGATCCTCTATGAAGTTTGACGGTAAGTCAAAACCAGTCATACACTACTTGTCTTCATCATCCAAAGACAAAGGAGACAATCAAGGTTAGCCTACATTGAGAGTTGATCTACCCTATTCATGCTTATAAACATTTGCAAAGTATAGTCATGTTTATCCTGTGCCTTCCTCGGCAATGGCACCAGAAATGCTTGTTGTCAATTCTTAACGTCACTGCTAAGTTTAGGTGTTCCTAGCAATGGCGCCAGAAATGACCAATGGTGATCCTAACAAATCACAAATGAATCCGCAAGCACACGGATATACCGCTGTAGCATTTCCCCAAGGAGTATTCCAAGGGTATCGAATCTATGGAAGGCAATGGCGGATAACAAGACTGATACAATTGCAATGAGTATAAGACATAAGATAGGGGAAGAAACAATCGTCTCAAATGCAGGAGTAAGATAAATGATAAGGATATTGGTAGTGTGACACACACTGATTCATCTCTAGAAACACTACAGCTTAGGGAGGGCACTACGAGTTAGCTCTAGGTTCTGATGTACTATACATACAAAGGTCAGCTGATAGAAGAAAGATACACCACAGCATTGCATGACTATTGGTCCAGCACCCAGGTACAAACGGGGAGCTAGCCACCCGCGTCGCTTCCGTACGACGTCGGTTGCTAGATTTTACACACTCCTACAGCTATACCCCACGCGGAGGAGTCCAAAGGGTCCAACGGCTATCACTACCACGGCCTACCTCTATCAATACGGTGGGTACGCTCATATCTAACGCAGCTACACAACCCGAGCACCATGCTCATGTTGTTGCTAGACTCCGATTGGCCAGGGCTATTGTGACCCAGGTCGAAGCCACCAGATAACTGGCCACTTAGACCGAGTAATGTAGCAGAAACACTGATGTCATGCAACACAAACATGTACTCTAACTAGATCATACCAAGGCTAAGCACACAAATGGATATTGGACTTTCTATGTCTGATCAACAAGATCAAAGGGTCGTATTCGTGAAGAACACGAGCCTCTAAATGATGAACAAATGAAGAACTTAAGAACATATCACCTATGCATGCAAGCACTACTTTTTATGAAATAGATAAATAACTGAAGTAGATCAAAGTCATACAAAGAAATAAAGATACCAGAGAACTCATACCTAGATCCCAAAGTAGACTTGGAACCTGAATAAGAGCTACTCTAGCCTACTCCCTAGCCTTGGAAACTAAAAGAGAGAAGTGGATCAAGAGTTGTGTGTGTTAGAAATGAGGCCCCTCCCCTTCTATTTATAGGCCTAGGACCCCCCTGCTTCGAGGCTCAACTCCCTGTGAAACACCCTGGAATGGCACTAGGGACTAATGGGCAGCCACCACGTGGAGGGCCAGGATCAACGGGCACAAAGGCGGTTCGGCCGAACCCAGGGTTCGGCCGACCCTTTGTGGGCCCCCCTGGCCTCCCACTTTCTCCTGGTGACTAGTTTGTGGGCCCTTGGGTACGTCCTCGGTGTATGTAAGAATTGGAGTCGGTTTGGGTGGTCGTGGGCCCTTGAATCCTTGTGACGTCCATGTGTCGCTCTCTGATTCGTCGGAGCTTGCCTCCCTTAGATTGATGAGGTGTCAAGCCACATTGGATCCTGTGTGGCCACTCCTCAGCTGAGGTGATGTGGCATGAATCATAGAAGGTAGGTTTCTCACTCTTTTTATGCTTAATTTACCTGCAAGCAAATAATCTCCAAGGACAAGTGGAACTACATTATTGTTAACTAAAATGCGTGTGAGAAATGCATTTGCCTCCATTTTCAAGAGAATATTGACGGCTAAAAGAGGTACTTAACAGCCGTCAATACATACCCAACATCATTGCGATTAAATATATTGCTACGCACATAGTTTGTTGCGATTGATCATATGGCAACACAGCGAGATTCATTGTAACTTACTATATTGCAACAACAACTTAATTGTGGCAAAAATAAGTGTTGCAACAGAAAATATGTAGAAGCAAGAAGAAATATTCCAACGAGGCATTGTTTGATGTAAAGAAATTAAATAGCAACGCAACATACTTGGTAGCAACCATTGATATCGCAACAACATATTAAACGAGGTTACTAACCATTGTAGCAATACTCAATATTCTTTGCAAAAAGTTTTGTGGCAACTAAACTTTACTTTGTTGCAATAGCTTATGGCTGCATTTAGGGTATTGCAACAGAGAGATCACAGTCGTATTTCATATTGCATTCTATATATTTCGATAGTAGTTTATTTCTGAATAATAAAAAATTAACCAAAATGCAATAATCGATTCATAATGAAACTGAAACAATATTTCCATAATCAAATTTGTAAATGAGTTGATAATAGTATAATACATTTTCTGGAATGAGAGTAGTTCAAAAATATCTTGCTAGATAGTGTTTGGGTGAACATATGAATCTGCAACCTTGTTTGGATAGAAGTTGTACAAGCATCAATATGATTTTTCCTCTAATTTTCATGGACTAACAAAACAAAATAAAATACATATCACTTCATCTGTACCTCTGCTTTCTCCACACCTCCGAATCCCCTGTTCTCCTGCCTACCCTTTTGCAGCTGCCCTCCCCCTCTCTTTAATTTTCTGGCTAAATTTTATTTTTGAGAAAATTTTTAGGCTAAAATTGATCAGGCTTCTACTATTTGGAGACGAGGTACAACTTCTTTTAGTGGAGATTTTGGTCAGGACGTTGTCCAGGCGAAATTCATGGAGGGTGCCGACCTTCACCGGCCTTATGCCAGCAGCGATGATCCGGATGCAACCACCACCAACTAATAGGATCGATGTGTGATCAACGAGTACCTCTGGCTGACTCCTCCTGTTTCTCCATAGGGTTGACGATGGGGGCTCCAATTGTTCGCACCCAATATTGGCAGGTCTGGGCGGACTGGTCAGACCGGTGGCCCCAACCGATCAGACTAGTTAGACCAAGTTGCTCAGAATGCAGATTAGATTTCACGATTGGATAGTTCTCGTCGAGTAGATCAAGATTTCTATATAGAACATCCAATTCGGGCTTCGGATGAGAGAGATATGCCTTCGGGAAGATCTGCACGCCAGGTCAACCGGTCTGATCGGTGGACCTAACCGGTCTGACTGGTGCCCCCTGAGCCTGAGTTAAAATGAGGAGTCCTAATAGATTTAGACTTGTAAAAGGATTTCCTTGTGGGGCGAGACCTCCCCACCCCACAAATATAAAGGACCACGGCCGATTGAGGGACCTAATCGATCAAAAACACTTTCATTTATCTTTTTACCTTTTCTCTTTGCCCTAAACTTTTCAAATTTACTACTTGCTATTCCTCCTTCATCTGTATGTCGATTGAGGGCGTTCTAGGTGGCCTGCCGACCCTAGTGTGCCTGCCTCGATTGGATCCTTCCCAGGTGAGCGTTTGAAGGTCTACCGTCGGAACTCCGGCGACCGGTCTGACCGGTCACCCACGCCGGTCTGGCTGGTGCCTTGCGAGGAGGTGCTGCAGCGAGCCCCTCCGCGTGTTGGCTGCAAACTCACGCCAACACCAATATTTCTTGTGGAAGATGGCTGACTCCTCCTGTTTCTCGACAGGGTTGACGATGGGGGCTCCAATATTTCTTGTGGAAGATGGATAAGAGTTGAGTGCTTTCAGTCCACCTAAGCCCATCTAAATTTGCTGGTTATTAATTTCCAACCATCCCACCTCATGATTATTAATTAAAATATGTTACAACATTTTTTAAAAATATTACAACATTTTTCAAACAAAAAGTTGAACCAACATTTTTCATAAAAAGTTGAACCAACATTTTTTTTAAATGTCACAACATTTTCCAAACAAAAAGGTGAACCAACATTTTTTAAAAATGTTACAACATTTTTCAAACAAAAAGTTGAACCAATATTTTTTTGGAAAGAGTTGCACCACATTTGTGTAGAGAAAATGTTGGATTCAACATTTTTTCAAAACGTTTTCACCAACATTTTCATGAAAATGTAGATCAAAATTCCTGAAAATGTTTCAACATTTTGTAAAAAAAATTTCAACATTTTCTTCTTCTTCCTTCTTCACCTGCGGTTTTGGCAGCTGGCGAGGGCAGTGGCGGCGCCAGCCGGTAGGCCAGCCACGGCCGCAGGCCAACCCCACGTCGGCCCGGCGGTAGTGCCCGGAGGTGCGCCGGCCAGGCCAGCGGCACACCAGCATGAGGGAGGTGTGGCGGTTGGCGCGGCAACCCGCCCAGGCAAAGGAGGCATGTCAGTGAGCCTCGGCGGCGGTGCACAAGCATAGGAAGGCCGACGAGGTGGCACGCCGGGCAGCCACGGGTCCACGGCCATGCACGTCGGGCGTGGAGCTAGTTGTCTGGTGGCGGAGCACCCGGATGGGGTGGCGGTGGTGGGCATAAGCAGGCAGGGAGCAAGAGGAAGAGGGTAGGAAGGAGTTAGGGTTAGAAGTTGTTGGGCTATTATGAGTTGTTATTGGGTTGTTGTTGGGTTGTTTCAACCTGTTCCTAGCTTTGGGAAGATATATAGATAGGATTTCCCATTGACGATGGGTCAAGAGCTTATGACCTGGCCTGTTGGGCTGAACAGGGCCTCTAATTTTTTAGGGCCCTAATTAAGAGATATGCAGTCCATTAGGCCTGTTAATTAATTTGCATCCTAATTACCAGCACATTGTCCGCACGTCCCCGTTGAAGTCCTGGACATGGAGGACCTCGAGATGTGATTAGTTAGATACTACTGCAGGCACAACCGAGACATGACATAGCTTGCATGCATGGCTAATTTTTTCCAGATGATGATTAGATAATTAAACTAGCTTCGTTATTGCTTCAGCCCACAAAACAAAATTTGAAGCAAAACTATTATTTATTGCAACCAACCAGCCTACCTTATGGCAACATACGGTACTTAGTGGCAACAACATTTTCTTTCGTGCAACCACATGTAAATGGTGGCAATAGGTTCTTTTATCTTGAAACCACTCATTTATTTTGATGCAATATAGCTACATGTATTGCAACACAAAACATTTATGACAATAATGATTACCAATCACAATGACTATAAATTTGGTGGCAATACCACATTCTTATTGCAACTACTACAAACTTTGTGACAACCAATACCCACTTTTTGCGAAAGCATCAATGTTTCACAACAAATGACATATTAGTTGCAATACCACCCATCTAATGCAACTATTTTGGTGTAGTTGCAAAGAATTCGGTGGCATTTGCCCCAAAATCTAGTAGTGAAGGTAGGTATGAATCATAAGGCATACTTGTATCACATATATTGCAAAGTTAAAAACTAGATCCAAGGAGAAACTCAAGTCACACGATCAGATCAAGATGTGCATGTGTATGGATATGGGGGATGGTGGATGTTGGATGAATGATAACTCCTTTTGTATAGTTCTCCCTCTCTTATAGAATCTTTTGAGAACATGGCTATCCCTTTTTTTCTTTTTTTTTTGCTTTTCTTTTCTTCTTTTTTTTTGAAACACTTGGACCTTCATGTGTCCATATTTTTTTTGATAGCCCACGTCTCTTTTGTAACAATATTTTGGAGAGGGAGAGATCACACATATGCTGGAGCATTTATTTTATGGAATGGATGGATGGTACAATGCTAACTTCCAGTGTAGAAGCATAGCAAGGGGAATATGGTGTGCATGTGAATCTTGATCATGAAAGCATGAAAAGAATTCTCACAAGGGTCACAACAATTTGACAAAGCTCAATGCAAAAACACGTAGCATATGAGTGAAAGGTTTTTCAACCAAATTCATCATATGGCTTTGGTAGGACTTTGGCATATCAAAGAGGAGCTTTGCAAAGGGTTTTCAAATTTTCAAAATAAAATTCCCAAGCACTCAAACATTAAGAGCGAAGATCATATCATCGAACCATATCTCAAACACCAACTACTTAGATGGGCACAATTTCCTAAAGATTTTTGTTCACAAGCATCAAGATGATGAGTATGGAATAAAACATATGCAAGCCAACCATAGGAAACATGCAAAGCAAGTGGAGCACGATTCTCTGAGTTTGATTTAGTGGATAAGAATTGAAACTTCAAACTCATGGATTATGGAGAGAGAGATAAAGGGTGCACATACCATCGCTCTAAAGGATATGGGGATCAAGGAGGACCAGCAGTAGTTTGGCTGACCCGTGGGGCAGCTGGCTCACTCTAGTTTTTTTCTAGATGATGATTAGATAATTAAACTAGCTTCATTATTGATTTAGCCCATGAAACAAAATTTCAAGCAAAACTATGATTTATTGCAACCAACCAGCCTACCTTATGGCAACATATGGTACTTAGTGGCAATAGCATTTTCTTTCATGCAACCACATGTACTTGGTGGCAATAGGTTCTTCTATCTTGCAACCACTCATTTGTTTTGATGCAATATAGCTACATGTATTGCAACACACAACATTCGTGACAATAATGATTACCAATCGCAATGACTATAAATTTGGTGGTAATACCATGTTCTTATTGCAACTACTACAAACTTTGTGACAACCAATATCCACTTGTTGCGAAAGCATCAATGTTTCGCAACCAAATGACATATTAGTTGCAATACCACCCATCTAATGCAACTATTTTTGTGTAGTTGCAAAGATTTTGGTGGCATTAGCCCCAATATCTAGTAGTGAGTAGGTTTCTCTTCATCAATTCTGCCATACCAAGTTCACTCATATGTCCAAGACGCATATGCCTAAGGTTAGTCTTACTAGGTTCAGCATTAGTAACAGGAGCAGCGGAAACAGAACCAATGTAAGGTACTTCCTCTAAGGACATATAACTTTGCAGAATTCAGATCACCTACCAAACAAATAATAGAACTTTTTGATACCTTTAAAACTCCATCTAAAATGGAGTATTTGAATCCTTCTACATCAAGTGTGCTGAGCGAGATGAGATTCTAGTCATCCCTGGTATGTATCTCACATTTTTTAGCATGTGTGTCATGCCATCATGCGCCTTAATCTGGACAGAGACGATGCCTGTTGGTGTTTGGACCCAGCAACCTACCAAGGGGGTGCCTGAGGTAGTTGATGGCAGGGCTCACCGAGATCAGGAACTCGAAGGTGAGACACGAGACACACAATTTAGACAGGTTCGGGCCATAATGTGCATAATACCCTACATCTTGTATGTCGTGTGTAGCTTGATTGATTGTATAATTGTTTGGAGAGGATCCCTGCCCCACCTTACATGTCCGAGGGCAGGGTTACAAGTCGGTTGGGTATAGGAGTACTAGTCAAGTACGACTAGGAGAAGGCTATCATCGATTACAATGTATGCTTTCCTATTCTAGTACTCATCCTCTATTGCCATGTAGACTACATCATCTTGTACCATGTGTTGGTATTTCTGAACATCACCACTAGTGGCACCGATCTAGCATGAGTGTGTAAGAATACCCGGGTATACTGATGGATGCGAATGAATCCGCAAGTGCACATATACTCTGTTGTAGCACTTCCCCAAAGGAGTATTCAAAGGGTCGTCGAAATCCAAGGAACGATGTGCACTATCTTCTATTCTAGTATAACGGTCCAAGGAGCTTCCCAACGGTATGGATTCTAAAGGATGGATTAGTCACATGCTATGGAACTCGCTACGGGCACCAACTCCCCCTGGCTCTAACAGGCGGTTCCGGCTGTGGCTCTACGCTGTATCCAGACGTGGAGGAATACAAAGGGTCCAATGGCTGTCACTACCGCAGCCTACCTCTATCTAAATGTGGGATACAGGGCAAACGAAGGATAACCCACAGTCTAGAGACCATGTCTACACCACCAATCACTACTATAACCTGACTCCATCTGACGTCCTGAAGCCCTATTATAGCACTCTGTACAAGTACGGAGTGACGAACCCACGAGTGGTGGACTAGATCCTACTTATCATCAAATCACATAAGTGATAGGAAGAATGAATGCCAAAATATTTATGCACTCCAACTAGATTAAATGGGGTTAATCACACAAATGGACATGTGAACTGATGCACCTAAACCACAGGATCAAAAGGTTGTGCCACGAAGGACACAAGCCTCTAAATCAAGAACAGGTGAAGAACACAAGAACATATCACTCATATATGAATACCACTTTAGCCTAATTGGAAAATGCAGAAATACTCATTTTATTCTAAATGAAGATCAGCGGCATCCTAACACCTTCACCCCTCTCTACCTAGCACTCTACACACACAATACACATGGAGAGATGAGAACTTACCTCTCCAAGGGAGAAATGAGAGAGGAGAGAGTTTTAGATGTGTCCTAGAATGAGACCCCTACCCTTGAATTTATAGGTGAGGAGCACCCCTTGGAAAGCACTTGGAGAGCACTTAGGAGGAGTGTCTCGAGGGCATCCCAAAGGAATATTTGCCGCACCTTTGAGCACCACCTCTTGGAAGTCACCAGGGTACGACATGTGGAAGCTGAGGTCGGTTGGTGCCAACATTAGGTCGGCCGAACTAGGGGTTCGGTCGAACCCATGTCGCAACCAATTGGCCCCAACTTTCTCTAGGTCACTTGTTGGTGGGCCATTGGTCTTGTCCTAGGTGTATGTGCCTATTAGAGATATTCTAGATGTTGTAGATATTCTAGATATCCTGACTATTTGTAGCTTTCCATGTATAGCTGATAGGCTTACCATGTACACATATTGTATCCTTGTACTACAAGCCATCTTGGCTATATAATGAAGGTCACCCCCCCCCTTATTAGGGTGTGTGGTGTTTTCCCAAATCCTATTCCTCTACATGGTATCAAGAGACCAGGATTAATCTACCTAGGACCTTTCCTTCCACAGCCCCATCCGCTCCGCGAGATCCATCGCGTCGCGCCCCCTCCCCTGTCGCCGCCTCTCTCTGTCCCGGCGGCGCGCCTCCCAACCCCACCTCCCCTGCGCCGTCCCTCCGGCGGTGCCCCGCTCCTCTGTTTCGCCGGTGCTCCATGTCCCTAGATTCCACAGCCGATTTAGGCATGTCTGGAACCATCAGTGCCTCTCACTCCGCGTCCACAGGGGCCCTCGGGGACGGCACGGCCGCCGTCGCTTTCTCTGCCTCCATGCCGGTCATGGGCGATGGGACTTCCACCGCTGTCTTCTCCACCTCTGCGCCGGCCATGGGAGCTCCTTCCACGCCAGCCATGGGCACCCCTTCCACGACGGCCATGGGCGCCCCCTCTGCGCCGGTGATGGGAGCCCCCACCGACATCCTCGGCGCGGGCGCGGGCAGCTTCATCCTCTACCCCGCGCCGCCGGTACATCACGGCTACGCCACAGTCAACGTCAATGCTCATGTTCCCCTGACACTGACCATGAAGAACTCCAACTACACCAAGTGGTCATCCTTCTTCAAGTCCATGTGTGGCAAGTTCAGCCTGTGCCCGCACATCGACGGCACTATGGCGCCCCGTCCGGAGGATCCTAACTGGGATCTGGCTGACTGCTGCGTCTGCTCTTGGATGTTTCACTCAGTCGACCACTCCGTTCTCGAGCTCGCCATGGAGGATGAGGAGCCGACTACCTGGGAGCTCTGGTTCGCCATCGAGCGACTCTTCTGCTCCAACAAGCAGTCCCGGGCGATCCTCCTCAGCCACGAATTCCACTCCATGACGCAGGGTGATTTATCCATCGCTGAGTACAGCCAGAAGATGAAGTCCCTTGCTGATGCCCTCCGTGATGTTGGTCATCCTATCCAGGACTCCTAGCTAGTCCTGAACCTGCTACGCGACCTCAACCCTCGCTACACCAACACCGCCGACGACATTGCCAATGACAAGGGTGGCTTCCCCTCCTTCGCCGACGCCCATGACCTGCTGACCATGAAGGAACTTCGCCTCGCTAATGAGACCAAGGTTGCAAACTCCACCACCCTCCTCACTGGGACGGGCTCGTCGTGCACTAGCCCAGGCGGGTGCCGTTCGACGTCTTCTTCTGTCCAGTCCAGCAGCAGTGGCGGACAGCAAAAGAAGCCTGCTGCCAACAGCGGCAGTGGTGGCGGCTACAGCAACAACGGCAAGAGGAGGTGGCAGCCCAAGAAGTCTGGCGGTGGCTCCCAGACTTCTTTCTCGGGCTACCAGCAAGGCGGACAGTCGCGCTTGAGCGGTCCCTGGTTCTGTTTCAGCCCAGGCATTGGTCAGCAGCAGCTACAGCAGCCCAGCAGTGGCTCCTGGCATGGGGCATCTGCCCCTGGTCTTCTTAGTGCATCTCCACAGGCGCATACAGCTTTCGCGCCGCTCTAGGTGTCTCCAGTATCTCATCAGTCCCAGGCGTTGGACACGAGTGGGCTAATTGCTGCCCTCAACCAGATGCAACAAGGTGGCTGGGTCATGGACTCAGGTGCCTTCGGACACATGGCGTCTAAGGAGGGTATACTTCTGTCTCGCCTCTCTCCATCTCATTCCTTCATCACTGTCGGTAACGGGCACACTCTTCCTGTCTCTTACCGCGGCAACTCTCGCCTCTATGCTCCCACCGCCTCTTTCAAGCTTAATGATGTTCTTATTGTTCCTTCCTTGATTCGTAACCTGATTTCTGTTCGTCAGTTTACTAAGGACAATAATTGCACTATAGAGTTTGTCGCTTTCAGTTTTTTCTGTTAAGGATATCCCGACCAGGCGCGTGATTCTATGCTGCAATAGCTCCGGTGATCTATACACTATCCCTCCAGTAGCCAGTGGCAGCAGCACCTCCTATGCCGGCCTCGCAACCACACCTAGCTTGTGGCACCTTTGTCTTGGTCATCCTGGACCCGCTGCTATAGATACTCTTAGGAATAATTCTTTGATAGAGTGTAATAAAGGTTCTCACACTTTATGCCATTCATGTCAGTTGGGCAAACATGTTCGGTTACCTTTCACTTCCTCTAGTTCAAGCAGTACAGTTGCTTTTGAGTTGATACACTGCGATGTGTGGACCTCTCCTATCGCTAGTATTTCAGGTTGTCGCTACTACCTAGTTATTCTAGACGACTATACTCACTTTTGCTGGACTTACCCCATGGTGCATAAACCTGAGGTTGCCGGTCACATCATTAGCTTCTTTGCATATGCATGCACACAGTTCAGCCTCCCTGTTAAAAACGTGCAGGCCGATAATGGCACTGAGTTTGTCAACAAGACCCTCACCTCCTTCTTGACGGCTCAAGGCACTCATCTTCGTCTCTCTTGCCCTTATACTTCTCCTCAAAATGGGAAAGCTGAACGTGTCCTTCGCACCCTTAACAATGTGACCCGCACCCTGCTCATCCACTCCCATATGGCCGCCTCCTACTGGGCTGAGGCCTTAGCCACGGCGACCTATCTGCTTAACCGCAGACCATGTTCTGCCGTACAGCACGCTGTCCCCTTCCAACTCCTTCATGGCCAGCCACCTGATTACACCCACCTGCGCATTTTTGGGTGCCTCTGCTATCCCAATCTCTCTGCCACAGCTCCACACAAACTTGCGCCGTGTTCTACACCCTGTGTGTTTCTTGGCTATCCTTCCTCCCATAAGGGCTATCGCTGTCTAGGCTTGTCCACTCGCCGGGTCATTATTTCTCGGCATGTTGTCTTCGACAAGTCATCTTTTCCCTTCTCTTCCCAGCCTACATCACCATCGCTGCTTGACTTCTTGCTGCCATCTCCGTCTAGCTCCACTGCAGTCTCGCCCTCGGTTGCTCCATCCTCGGATGTTGAGCAGCCGCGGCCTTCACCACTTGTTTTGCAGGAGCTCCCTGAGGACGACCCCGCCATCATTGTGCGTGGTCCTGTCCTCCACTCGGCACCTCTCCTTGCGCCATCCCTGTCCAGGCTGGGCGGGTCTGGACCCGACACCCACACCGCTGCCTCTCCGCTCCAGCCACCCCTAACCAGATTAGACAGGTCTATTCTAGGGTGCGGCTCTTCGGCTTCCTCGCCCGGCTTACGCAGCGGGCAGGCGGTTGCTCCCGCCTCTTCGCCGTGACTTCCACCTCGTCTACGACCGGCGTCTGGTGCCTGCTCCTTAGCAGCCACCGGTCTATTCTGTGGTCGCTCCTTCGCCGTTGCCCTCACCAGTGCTGGTTCCGGTGCCCGAGCCCACGCCGTTCCCAGCATCAGCGCCTGCTTCTCCACCGAATCCATGATGTCCCATTACTTGCACTGTGGCTGGTGTCATACCGCGGGTGTCGTACCGGAATCTCAATGCCACTACTTCCCCGACATCATCGCCGATTTCGAAGAGCTACCGCAGCGCCCTGGCCAACGCTAACTGGCGTGCGGCCATGACCGCTGAGTACCAGGCGCTCATCGACAATGGGACACGGCGTCTCATTCCACAACCTCCTGACGCCAATGTTGTGACGGGCAAGTGGGTCTTCACGCTTAAGTACCACTCCGACGGTGCTCTTGCCCGTCACAAAGCTCGATGGGTGGTCCGCGGCAATAATTAGCAGGCTGGCATCGACTACGATGAGACCTTCAATCCGGTTGTCAAACCGGAAATGATCTAGACTGTGCTGAGTCTTGCCACCTCCCGTGCATGGCCTCTTCACCAGCTGGATGTGAAGAATGCTTTTCTTCACGGTCATCTTGAGGAGACCGTCTACTGCCAACAGCCACCAGGCTTCGTCGACCCTGCTGCTCCTGATCATGTCTGCCTGCTCCAGAAGTCCTTGTATGGGCTCAAGCAGGCCCCCTGGGTGTGGTACCAATGATTCGCCACCTTTCTTCGTCAGCTCGGCTTTGTTGCTTCCACCTCGGACACCTCTCTCTTTGTCTACAAAGAGGGTGCACAGATCGCCTACTTGCTGCTCTACGTCGACGACATCATCCTCACCGCATCATCCTCAGCTCTTCTTCAGCATATCATGGCCAAACTCAACTCTAAGTTCACCATGACGGACCTCGGTGACCTGCATCACTTCCTCGGCATTGCTGTCACTCGTTCCACCGACGGCCTTTTCCTCTCCCAGCGACAGTATGCTGTGGATCTTCTCCAGTGCGCCGGCATGGCTGAGTGTCACTCTACGGTGACTCCTGTTGACACTCATGCTAAGCTCTCGGTGACGGATGGTGCCCTCCTCTCTGCGGCTGACGGATCTGACTACAGGAGTCTTGTGGGTGCTCTGCAGTACCTCACTTTGACTCGCCCCGACTTGGCGTACGCGGTTGAGCAGGTGTGCCTCTTCATGCATCCCCCACGTGAGCCCCACCTAGTGCTGGTCAAGCGCATCCTCCACTACGTCAAGGGCACTCTCTCCTTCGGACTTCACATTGGTGCTGGTCCTATCTAGTCCTTGACTGCTTACTCTGATGCGGATTGGGCTGGCTATCCGGACTCTCGATGCTCTACATCTGGATTCTGGGTCTACCTCGGTGACAACTTGATCTCTTGGTCCTCTACACGCCAGACCACAGTGTCACGGTCTAGTGCTGAGGCCGAGTACTGGGCTGTTGCTCATGCAGTTGCCGAGTGCTGCTGGGTCCGGCAGCTTCTTCAGGAGCTTCACGTCTCCCTCGACTCAGCCACGGTTGTATACTATGACAACGTGAGTGCTGTCAACATGACAGCAAACCCCGTTCACCACCGGTGCACGAAGCACATTGAGATCAACATTCACTTCGTCCGTGAGAAGGTGGCTCTCGGGCAGGTTCGGGTCCTCCACGTCCCGTCCTCTCATCAATTTGCGGACATCATGACCAAGGGTCTGCCGGTTCAGCTTTTCACTAACTTCAGATCCAATCTTTGCGTTCGTCTTCCTCCCACTGCTACTCCGGGCGGGTATTAGAGATATTCTAGATGTTGTAGATATTCAAGATATCCTGACTATTTGTAGCTTTCCATGTATAGCTGATAGGCTTACCTTGTACACATATTGTATCCTTGTACTACAAACCATCTTGGCTATATAATGAAGGTCACCCCCCTCATTATGGTGTGTGGTGTTTTCCCAAATCCTATTCCTCTACAGTGCCAAAATAAGGCTGTTTGCTGCCTCTGGTAGGCCCTTTGATTACTGTGCTCTTCTCTTATTGGATGGAGTTGTGTTTCTTTGCTCCTTGTGGGTCCATGGATCCATGTGATGCTTGCATGGCAGCCTCTCATTGGCTGAGGATGGATGGCTTGGATCCATGAGGTGTGTTTTCTCTCCATTTCTTGTACTAAATACCTGCATTCGAATATACATCGCCACTTGTGGAAATTGTTAGTTTAAGCTCCTATTCTATTGTGGATGTGTATTTCTTATGATAAAATGCAGGAGTTGATGGCCCTAAAAGAGGTACTTAACAGCCGTCAGCAACACCCCCACACTTGACCTTTGCTCATCCTCGAGTAAAGGAGAACTAACTAAGGCAAGACAGGATATCCAAAGGTATGAAGCGAGCCTAAGAGATATTCCAAACCATACCTTGTACTTGTGAACTCTGTGGAGTGTCTATCATGCCATATTAGGTAGTTGAGGAATGGAACGGTCAGGAATCAAATCACTTCTACTCTTCATATCAAGTAACTTGGGGTTTTACAGTAAATTTTCAAAACAAACATTTGCTTAGCTTCATCATTTGATTCCCTTGGATCACTTAATGTGTGTATGTGCTCACCAAGGCATTAGATTTGCCTTTGTTCATTCTACTTCTAATGATGGCTTATGTGGAGCTCAAGGTAGGGAATGAATGATAAGGCATACTTGCATCACATGTGTTGCAAAGTCAAAAACCAGATCCAAGGAGAAAATCAAATCACACAATCAGATCAAGATGTGCACATGTATGGATACAATGGGTATGGTAAGGTGGGTACTAGGCCCGGAATGGGTGCTAACTATTACCATATATGATGAATGTTGTGGTGATGGTAAGGTGGACACTAGGCATGGAATGGGTGCTAGTTATTACCATCTACTTTATTGGAACTTTTTTTTTGCATGATCCTTCCTCTCATATAAAATCTTTTGAGAACATGGCTCTCTCTCTCTTTTTTCCCTGGACCTTCATGTGTCCAACCTTTTTTTCTTTTTTTTCAATACTTGGACTTTCATGTGTCCATATATATATATATATATATATTTGATAGCCCATGTCTCTTTTTATAACTATAACTTGGAGGGAGAGATATCAACACATATGCTGGAGCACTTATTTTTGTGGAATGGATACATGGTACAATGCTAACTTCTAGTGTAGAAGCATAGCAAGCGGGGTATGGTGGGCACATGAATCTTGATCATGAAAGCATGAAAAGAATTCTCACAAGGGTTACAACAATTTGACAAAGCTCAATGCAATAACAAGCATCATATGAATATAAGGTTTTCAATATGAATCATCATATGGCTCTGCTAGGACTTTGGCATATCAAAGAGGAGCTTTGCAAAGGGTTTTTAGAATTTTCAAATAAATCTCCCAAGCACTCAAACATTTCGAGCAAAGATCGTATCATCAAACCATATCTCAAATGCCAACTACTTAGATAAGCATGAGTTCCCTAATGATATTTGTTCACAAGCATCAAGATAACAGGTGAGGAATAGGACATATGCAAGCCAACCACAGGAATCATGTAGATCCAATGGAGCACCAATCTTTGAGTTTGATTTAATGGATTAGAGTTAAACTTCGTTCAAACTCATGGAGAAGGGAGAGTGCGATAAAGGGTGCACATACCATCACTCCTAAAGGATATGGGGATCAAGGAGTACTAGCGGTGGTTCGACTGACCCATGGAGTAGCCGGCTCATTTTAGTTTACCTTGTCCCTTATCATGAAGGCATAGTCAATGTTGTGCAATGCCTGTGTGGGAGTTCTCGAGTGGATATGTTGATGATGAGCTTGAGAGAACTCCCCTACACTAGTGCTTGTACCTGGTGCTGTCTTCAAGCAAAAAGTGGAAGCAAAAGATGGACTCTGCTGGTTCGTGAACCATATAGCCTTTATTCGAATTCAAATATCTTTGTTTTTTTAATTTTATTATCACCAGGTCATCTACTCCAACAAGGTTGGACCAATATAACACTTCATAAACAAAGAAGGATATACTTACCTTGGACCTCCAAGGGGTCATATGTACCTCCTTTGTATGTTGTGCAACATGGATCCGACACCCTGACTTACCTTCCCATTTGAATCTAGCTCAATGACTTACCCATTTGGATTTGATTTTCCTGCAAGGGTTAGTCCAAATACATAAAACCAAAATCCATGATAGCATAACTCTAAGGTTCATCAACCAAAACTCGACACCATGTCTTATTTTGATTGAAGAAGACAATTTTAACCTAAGCACCATGCTTAATTTAAAACAGCCTATGAATGTGCAAATTCATAAATATTCGAACCAGAGCATATGAACAAAGATGAAGGAAGCATGATCAAGCTATTTTCAGAGGGACATAAGCATGAGCATATGACGGTGAACATCGGGCAACCTCCCGGAAGGGCTTTGTTTAAAGTCAAAAGAAGGACATACCTAGCTAGTTGGGTAAGATGAAAGAGCTAACATCATCTCCAAACCAGTATAAGATTTGGCATGAGAGGAACTTTCTATGGGATGCTCGCATACCTCCCCCACACTTGAAGTTTGCATTGCTAGGCAACAAAACTCAAGTGTGTGGAGATCAAGCTTCCTTTCGTAAATGTTCCCTCACCAAGTCATATCAAGGTATTATAGTTGATGTAGCTCACATGTTCTTAGGTGTCACCTGTCCATCATTCCTTTCAATCCCCACCTCAAAGGTTAGTGACCAAAAATACCCGAAGGACAACTTACTGTAAAAACATGTTCTTGCTTTTATTCGAAAGGGAAAATAAAACCTATGTTAATCCATGCTGTCTCCTAGTAGTGCCTTGTTTACAGACATAAGCTTGACCATGGGAACTTCATCTTGCAGCTAACATTGGTGATGTCATTCCTATCTCACCACCAATCATTGATGCATTAGTGAAGCTTTAGCTGCAAGGTTAGTGCCACAGCACACACAAAATCTGATATGCTTATGATAAACATATGCATCTACAACCAACCTTCTAAACTTTTTTATAGAAGAGGACCATAAGGTGGTTGCAGCCCTCATGTGTGTTCAATGCACTAAGCATGGCTGACTCTGGAGAGGCATGATGCAATCATGGTTCATTTGGTGTATCAAGAATGAAGTTACCATGCTCGTCCGTGGAACCCTTTCCTCCGGACTCCAGAGTCAGTGCCTCACAAAGTTCCTTGGCCCATGAATTTTCCATCTTAAGAGATTCATCGTGGAAGCTCGATGTCGACTCTTGATCATGGTCTAAAGCAACATGATACAAGCCAATGGGAAGAGGCTCAAACTCGGTCAAGAGTGATGATGATCGTTCTCCTTCACAAAGGTGAAGAGGGTCTTCTGAGTCATACTCATGAGGAGTAAAAATTTCTATAACCTAAATGAGAATAGGCTCGGATGATGCAAACGGAGATATATGCATCATCCTCTCGAGCGGGTTTTGCTTGGGAAGAGACTTCACCATCGAATGTCCTAGACATGTGACAGAAGTGGCAGAAGCGGCTTCCCTAATCTTTTCATCTAGGCTTCCTAAGGATGTATCAAAGAATTTCTCTAATGGGGAGCCTAGAAGAAGATCAAGATCGAGGACATCGAAAAGTTGAAACTGGCCTTAATCCTGTCTATGATGAGCGGCACGACACTTGCGATCCCCCGACATTCAAGAACGTGTCCCAAGGGACAGCTCTTGAGGAGTGTGTCGGATGGTCCTAGCGGAACATTACCCAAAAGAGTTTTCGCTAAATGCCAGGGCATGATGTTAACCTCCATGATGGGGTTACAATGGGACTCTACTTGTGAACTTTGGAGTGTCTATCATGCCATCTTGGGTAGTTGAGGGATGGAATGGTTTTGAATCAAATCACTTCCACTCCTCATGTCAAGTAGCTTGGAGTTTTTCAATAATTTTTCAAAACAAATCTTGCTTAGCACCTCATTTGATTCTCTCAAATCTCTCAATGTGTATATGTCCTCACCAATGCATTTCCTTTCTTTGTTCTACTTCTAATGATGGCTATATATGGAGCTCAGGGTAGGGAATAACGATAAGGCAAACTTGTATCACATATATTGCAAAGTCAAAAACCGGATCCAATGAGAAAATCAAGTCATATAATCAGATCAAGATGTGCATGTGTATGGATATGGTGGATAGTGAATGGCGGATGGAATGACAACTCCTTTTTGTTTGATCCTCTCTCATATAAATTCTTTTGAGAACATGGCTATCTTCTTTTTTTTCTTGGACCCTCATGTGTCCAACTTTTTTTCTTATTATTTTGTTTTCTATTTTTTCACTTGGACTTTCATATGTCCACATATTTTTATTGATAGCCATGTCTCTTTGGTAACAATAACTTAGAGAGAGAGAGAGAGAGAGATCACATATGGGGAAGCTTTTATTTTATTTTGTGGAATGGATGGATGGTACAATGCTAATTCTCAAATGAGCATTGTGTTGACAGCTCTTAAGTACCATTTTTAGGCCGTCAACTTCTGCATAAAATACATAAAATGTTAACATCCACACTAAGATAGGAGCTAACACTAACAAGTTCCACAAGTGTCGATGTATATTCGTATGCAGGTGTTTCAGCTCATAAAATGAGAGAAAGCACACCCTATGGATCCAAGGAACTCAACCTTGACCAATGAGAGGCCACCACATAGGCTTCACATGGATTTACGGATCCACCAAGCAAAGAAACACAACTTCAGCCAATCAGAGAAGAGCACACGGATCAAAGGGTCCACCAGAGGGAGCAAACCGCCTTATTTTGGTGCGTACACCTAGGACAGGACCAAGGGCCCACCAAGGAGTGACCTAGAGAAAGCTGGGGCCATTTGGTGGTGACAAGGGTTCGGCCGAACCCCTGGTTCGACTGACCTTGTCCTGGTGCCAACCACCTTCAGCTTCCACATGGCGGTCTCTAGTGACTTTCTAGAGGTGGTGCTCGAAGGTGCCACGAATATTCCTTCGAGATGCCCCCGAGAAGCTCCTCCCAAGTGCTCCCCAAGTGCTCCCCAAGTGCTTTCCAAGGGGTGCTCCTCACCTATAAATACAAGGGAAGGGGGTAGGAATAGAGACACACCACTTCAGGCTAGGATGAGAGCTTCCCTTCAAAGGAGAGCCCTCTCCTAGTTTGTGTCTAGATTAGGGAGAGAGTGAGAGAGAGATGTACCTCTACGCATGTTGTTCTTCAATTAGAGTAAAGTGAGTATTTTTGCATTTTTTATTTAGACTAAAGTGGCATTCATACATAGGTGAGTGTGTTCTTGTGTTCTTTGCTCATTCTTGATTTAGAGGCATGTGTTCCTTGTGAACACAACCCTCTCGATCTTGTGGTGTAGATTCATAAGTTCTCATATCCGTTTGTATGACTGTTTTTCATTTAGATTAAAGTGGATATTCATGCATGATCTAATTAGAATAAAGTGTGTTCGTGATTCCTTTTAATAGTTTATGCCTAGTTGCATAAGTATCCTTGATCCTTTGCTAATGCATAGATCTTCCGTTTATATGTTCGTCTATTGCATGACATTCGTATACGTTGCAAGCATAGTACAGGATCGAGTGCTCTCTTGCATGTCTTTAGCATAAGCTAGTAGACCTATAGTTGAGTGAGATTAGTTCTCTTCTATAGTCATAGTTTTGTTAGTATAGAGTGCCACAGTTCATTAGCTACGGCAATAAGCACAGCGTAGACGCAGTGTCACACTATCGGTTATCATTCGTTCAGCTTATCCCAAAGTTAGGTAGAGGCAGGAGGTGGTGACAGCCCTTCTGGCCCTTGTTGATCCTCCACAGTGGATACAGCCAAGAGCTACATTCCACATAGATCCGCGTGTCGGAGTCGCCTGTAAGTCAGGGCTATCGGTACCCTGAGCCAAGTTCTATCTAGAAATCGACCTTTAATCTCACCTATAGTGCTATGTTCAGGAATCCTCTCTATCCTCACCTCTTATCTGGGTGTGTCCTTGGACCGACTATTACGAAGTTAGTGCACACACGTTCCCTTTGATTCGATACCCTTGGAATACTCTGAGGTGAAAGCTACAGCGGTATCCGTGCGCTTGCGGATTTATTCGTGTGTCGCTAAAATACCCAATAAGCTTTCTGGTGCCGTTGCCGGGGAATGGATGCTATATCTATCTTTGTACCCAGTGGTCCTTGTATCTTTTTACTTTTCTTGATTCTACCTTTACCCCCGTTACCCATGGAGAAGCTATCCTTTCACAGCCTCTCTACCCCTACGGGTGAGTTCCATGAGCCACCATCCAACTCTTCATCTAGCTGTAAACTCCACCTCGACTTTATAGCCATGGTTCAGGATTGACCCTTCTATGGAGCGATGAATGAAGATCCCTACATTCAACTGAAGGAATTCAAGGATTTGTGTTCATGCTTGGTTATCCCAGGCATGACACAGAAAACTGTGAGGTGGAAGTTGTTTCCTTTCTCTGTGATAGGGAGGGCAGAATAATGGTACGCTCACACTGTAGGGAGTGTGAACGGTAGTTGAGAAGAACTTCGAGATGACTTTTGTAACTCATTCTCTCTCATGGAGAGGACGGAGCAATGGTACACTCGCATAGCCTCTCTCCCAATGGACATTCTCGACTTCGAGTAATTAGAGGAGTCTATAGGTGCAGCATGGGCTAGGTTCTTATGTCTTTTGGCTTCTGACCTAGACTTATTCTCTCTTCCTGATGATGTATCATTATACATCTTTTGCATGGGTCTAGACATGAATGCTGCCATCGGAGGTTCGTTTGTTCACAAAACACTAGCAGAAGTAAGAGAAATCCTAGATTCCTTCTTGGAGAGCTCTTTCTTTCCCACCAATCATAGCGAACCCCGCCAATCTAAGTTGAGCCATGAGGATCTTCTAGCTGCGGAGTCTATTCCACCACCTTCCACATCTTCATATTCAACCATAGAACCCTCACCTAAACCAGGAACATCGAAGGGAGAAGAAATTCAACCTTCAGAGTTCTCTTCAAGATTCGATGTTGTTCTATCTAGAAACCACAAAAACACCTCAAATCTCTCTGATGCCCAATTAGGGAAAGAGCCCTCTTCTGTCCAAATCCATCAAGCTAGAAATCCCTTGACAGAAGCTTCCCTCAGGCCTGCGGTACCTCCTTTGCCTCTCGATCCTCCTAACAAAGAATTTCATGTGGAGGCCATGGAGAAGGAGTGGTTACATGGAGTGGAGTGCTATTCTGAAGCAATTTGGATTAGTTCACCCTCTACAATCGTTCCTTGCTCCATAAAGGGAATCGCCATGGAAGCCCATCTTAACCCTGTCATGGAGGTTAATGTTATGTCATGGCACTTAGCACACACTCTGTTGGGAAATGTTCTGCTAGGACCTTCCGACAAGCTCCTTAAGAGTTGTCCCTCCGGACACATTCTTGAGTGTCAGGGGGTTGCATGTGCTGTGCCACTCCTAGTAGACAAGATCAAGGTTAATGTAGATTTCTACATCTTTAATGTCCTCGATCTTGATCTCCTCCTAGGCTTCCCTGTAGAAAAACTCCTCCTTGCATCCCGAGGGAGCCTAGATGAAAATCTTAGGGAAGCCACTTCTGCCACCACTCCCTTGTTTTCAGAAAGTTCTATGGCATAGCCTCTTCCCAAGCAAAACCCGCTCGAGGAGATGATGCAT
Source organism: Cenchrus fungigraminus (assembly GCA_036936925.1). Taxonomy (NCBI): domain Eukaryota; kingdom Viridiplantae; phylum Streptophyta; class Magnoliopsida; order Poales; family Poaceae; genus Cenchrus; species Cenchrus fungigraminus. The sequence continues at coordinate 116,920,415 of CM072774.1, read as the reverse complement.
GTATCTCCATTTGCATCATCCGAGCTCGTTCTTGTTGAGGTTGTAAAATTCTCTACTCCTCAAGAGTATGACTCGAGAGATCCTCTTCACCTTTGTGAAGGAGAATGATCATCATCACTCTCGATCGAGTTTGAGCCTCTTCCCACTGGCCCGTATCATGTTGTTTTTTACCATGGTCGAAAATCAACATTGATCGTACACGATGTATCTCTTGAGATGGAGAATTAATGGGCCATGGATCTTTTTGAGGCGTCGACTCTGGAGTCCACAGAAAAGGATTCCATTGACGAGCATGGTAGATTCATTCTTGATATACCACATGAACCAAGCTTGCATCATACCTCTCAAGAGTCCGCCAAGATTTGTGCGCTGAGCACACACGAGGACTGCAACCACCTTAAGGTCCTCTTTTGCAAAAAATTTTAGAAGGATGGTTGTAGATGCATACATTTACCATAAGCATTGCAGATTTTCTGTGTGCACTATGGCACTAACCTTGCAGCTGAAGCTTCAATAACACATCAACAATTGGTGGTGAGATGGGAATGACATCACCAATGATAGCTGCAAGAAGAAGTTTCCACGGTCGAGCTTATGATCGTAAACAAAGCACTGCTAGGAGATAGCCTGGGTTAGCGTAGATTTTTCCCTTTTTAATGAAAAGCAAGAGTATGTTTTTAGGATAAAGTTGTCCCGGGTATTTTTGGTCGACAACCTTTTAGGTGGAGATAAAAAAGAACAATGGATAGGAGATGCTTAAGAAGATGTGAGCTACATCTATTGCAACTCTTCGGTAAGTTTTGGTGAAGGAACATTTACAAAAGGAATCTTGATCTCCACACACTTGAGTTTTGTTACTAAGCAATGCAAACTTCAAGTGTAGGGCAGGTATGTGGGCATCCTGAGTAAAGTTCCTCGCATACCAAATTTTATCCTGGTTTGAAGATGATGTTAGCTCTCGCATCTTGCCTGACTAAGTACGTCCTGCTTTTGATTTTAAACAAAGCCCTTCTGGGAGGTTGCCAGATGTTCACCATCATATGCTCATGTTTATGTCCCTTTGAAAATATCTTGATCATCCTTTCATGCTCCCTTTATCTGTGTTCGTATGCTCTGGTTTTGATGTATGTTCATGACATATGTTCATGGGCTGTTTTAAATTAAGCATGGTGCTTAGGTTAAAATTGTCTTCTTCAGTCAAAACAAGACATGGTGTTGAGTTTTGATTGATGAATCTTAGAGCTGATGTTTTAATAGATTTTGGTTGCATGCATGTGGACTAACCCCTGTAGGAAATTATCAAATCCGAATGGGTAAGTCATTGAGCTTGATTCAAATGGGAAGGTAAGCCAAGGCATGTCAGCCTTATTTAAGCTTTGTTTCATCGTGAATAAAAAAGTAAAGACAAAAAAATATTTGAATTTGAATAAAGGCTCCCTGATTCTCGAACCAGCAGAGTCCCTCTCTTGTTTCCCTTTTTGTTTGTATGATAGCACCAGGTACATGAACAAGTGTGGGGGAGATCTCCCCAACTTACCATCGGCATACACATTTGAGATCTCCCACACAGGCATTGCACAACATCGACAGCGCTTTCATGACAAGGGACAAGGTAAACTAGAGTGAGCCGACTGCCCCATGGGTCAGTTGAACCATAGCTAGTCCTCCTTGATTCCCTTGTTCTTTAGGAACGATGGTATGTGCACCCTTTATCTCACTCTCCCTAATTCATGAGTTTGAATGAGTTTCAATTCTTATCTACTAAATCAAACTTATGGAATCGTGCTCTACATGTTTCCTATAGTTGGCTTGCATATGTTTTATTCCATAGTTAACATCTTGATGCTTGTGAACAAAAATCTTTATGAAAGCATGCTCATCTAAGTAGTTGACGTTTGAGATATGGTCTGATGATATGATCTTCTCTCTAAGTGTTCGAGTGATTGGGAATTTTATTTGAAAAAAATCTGAAAACCTTTTGCAAAGCTCCTCTTTGATATGCCAAAGTCCTACCAAAGCCATATGATGTTTTTTGTTGAAAACCTTTTACTCATATGCTGCTTGTCATTGCATTGAGCTTCGTCAAATTGTTATGACCCTTGTGAGAATTCCTTTCATGTTTTCATGATCAAGATTCATGTGCACACCATATCCCCTTGCTATGCTTCTACACTGGAAGTCAGCATTGTACCATCCATCCATTCCACAAAATAAAGCTCCATGTTTTGTATGACCTCTCTCTCCCAAGCATCCTTACAAAAGAGACATGGGCTATGCAAAAAAAATCATCATATCCAAAGCATGAGTAAAAAAATGCTCAAAGCATAAAAAAGGAGAGAAAAAGAAAAAAATAGAGAAAAAGATAGCCCATGTCCCAAAGAAAGAAGAAAAAGGAGAGAGATGGAATCATGCAAAAAAGAGTTCCAATAAATTATATGGTAACAACTAGCACCCATTCCGGGCCTAGTATCCACCTTACCATCACCACAACATTCATCATGTACGGTAATAACTAGCACCCATTCTGGGCCAAGTATCCACCTTACCATACCCACCATATCCATACACGTGCACATCTTGATCTGATTGTGTGAATTGTTTTTCTGCTTGGATCCGGTTTTTGACTTAGCAATATATATGATGCAAGTATGCCTTATCATTCAGACTCTATCTTGAGCTCCATATATAGCCATCATTAGAAGTAGGATGAAAGTAAGGAAAGTGTAATGCCTTACTGAGAACATATACACATTGAGTGATCTGAGAGAATCAAATGAGGAGCTGAGCAAGGTTTGTTTTGAAAATTTATTGCAAAACCCCAAGTTACTTGACATGACAAGCAGAAGCGATTTGATTCATGACCGTTCCATTCCTCAACTACGCTAGGTGGCATGATAGACACTCCACAGAGTTCACAAGTACAAGGTATGGTTTGAAATATCTCTTATGCTCGCTTCATACCTTTGGATATCATGTCTTACCTTAGTTTTTCCTCCTTCGCTCGAGGACGAGCAAAGGTCAAGTGTGGAGGTGTTGTTGATGGCTGTTAAGTACCATTTTTAGGCTGTCAACTTCTACATAAAATATATAAAATGTGAACATCCACACTAGGATAGGAGCTAACACTAACAGGTTCCACAAGTGTCGACGTATAAAATGAGAGAAAGCACACCCTGTGGATCTAAGAAACTCAGGCTTAACCAATGAAAGGCCACTAGATAGGCTTCACATGGATTTATGGACCTACCAAGCAAAGAAACACAACTTCGGCCAATCAGAGAAGAGCACACGGATCAAAGCGTCCACCAGAGGGAGCAAACCGCCTTATTTTGGTGCGTACACCTAGGACAGAACCAAGGGCCCACCAAGGAGTGACCCAGAGAAAGCTGGGGCTATTTGGCGGTGACAGGGGTTCGGTCGAACACCTGGTTCGGCTGACCTTGTCCTGGCACCAACCGCCTTCAGCTTCCACGTGGCGGCCTCTGGTGACTTCCTAGGGGTGATGCTTGAACGTTCCACGAATATTCCATTGGGATGCCCTCGAGAAGCTCCTCCCAAGTGCTCCCCAATTGCTTTCCAAGGGGTGCTCCTCACCTATAAATACAAGGGGAGGGGGTAGGAATAGAGACGGACCACTTCAGGCTAGGATGAGAGCTTCCCTTCAAATGAGTGGCCTCTCCTAGTTTGTGTCTAGATTAGGGAGAGAGTGAGAGAGAGATGTACCTCTGCGGATGTTGTTCTTCAATTAGTGTAAAGTGAGTATTTTTGCATTTTCTATTTAGACTAAAGTGGCATTCATACATAGGTGAGTGTGTTCTTGTGTTCTTCACTCGTTCTTGATTTAGACGCTTGTGTTCTTCGCGTGATCTTGTGGCGTAGATTCATAAGTTCTCATATCTATTTGTATGACTGTTTGTCATTTAGATTAAAGTGGATATTCATGCATGCTCTGATTAGAATAAAGTGTGTTTGTGACTCCTTTCTAATAGCTTATGCCTAGTTGCATGAGTAGCCTTGATCCTTTGATAATGCATAGATCTTCTGTTTATAGGTTCGTTTGTTGCATGACGTTCGTATACGTTGCAAGCATAGTACAAGATCGAGTGCTCTTTTGCATGTTTTCAGCATAAGCTAGTAGACCTATAGTTGAGTGAGATCAGTTCTCTTCCGTGGTCGTAGTTCTGTTAGTACAGAGTGCCGTAGTTCGTTAGCTGTGGCAGTAACCACAGCGTGGACGCAGTGTCACACTACCGGTTATCATTTGTTCAGCTTATCCCAAAGTTAGGTAGATGCAGTCCAGGAGGTGGTGACAACCCTTTTGGCCCTTATTGATCCTCCACAGTGGATACAGCCAAGAGCTACGTTACACATAGATCCACATGCCGAAGTCGCTTGTTAAGTTAGGGCTATTGGTACCCTGAGCCAAGTTCTATCTAGAGATCGACCTTTAATCTCACCTATAGTGCTATCTTTATGAATTCTCTCTATCCTCACCTCTTATCTGGGTGTGTCCTTGGACCGATTAGTACAAAGTTAGTGCACACACGTTCCCATGGATTCGATACCCTTGGAATATTCTGAGGTGAAAGCTACAAAGGTATCTGTGCACTTGCGGATTTATTCATGTGTCGCTAAAATACCCAACACATTGCAAGGGTGAAATTGTGTGTACGTGTATCTTGATCATGAAAGCAAGAAAAGAATTCTCACAAGGGTCATAACAATTTGACAAAGCTCAATGCAAAGACAAGCAGCATATGAGTGTAAGGTTTTCAAGATATCTCTTCATATGGCTTTGGTAGGACTTTGTCATATCAAAGAGGAGCTTTGCAATGGGTTTTCATGTTTTCAAATAATTTTCCCAAGCACTTAAACATTAAGAGTGAAGACCAAATCATCTAACCATATCTCAAACATCAACTACTTAGATGAGCATGGTTTCCTAAAGACATTTGTTCTCAAGCATCAAGATGATAAGTATGGAATAAAACTAATGCAAGTCGATCATAGGAAACATGTAGAGCATGAGGATCATGTTGATTCATTTTATTTAAGTTTGATTTCAATGATCCGATTTAAAGTTTTTTCAAACTAATGAAACCGGGAGTAGAGAGGTAGAGGGTGCACATACCATCACCTTTGAAGAAAGCAGGGATCGAGGCAAACCAGTGGTGATTCAGCTGAACCACGGGGGTGACGACTCACTCTGGTGCACTTACCTTTTCCCTTGTCATATTACAATTGTCGATGTTGTGTGACACCTTTGTAGGAGATCTCAATTGTGTGTATCGATGAGCTTGTGAGAACTCCCCAACACTTGTCTTTGTACCTGGTGTTGTTATTCAAGCAAATAGGTGGAAACAAAAGAAGGGCTCTACTAGTTTGAGAACCAGGGAGCCTTTATTCAAAATAAAAAAGTGGATTTTTTCTATTTTATTTTATTTTCACCATGAGACTTACCTCAAGCAAGGCCGACATGCCTTGACTTACCTTTGAGAGCTAGGTGTGCTTCGAGGACCGGTGGATGGTCGCTTCCTGGTGTGATGAGTGATTGACAACGTGGTGTGGACTGATTCTTGGCTAAGTATTGCAGGTGCAGGTTGCGGCTTGACTGGTGCAGGTGCAGGTGAAGAACAAGCGTGAAAGGTCATTGCCGGTGAGGCCTCCAGGTGTGGAGAAGACAAGTAGGCTTGGTTCGAGGGACCCGGTGGCCAGCGGGGTCAAGTGCGGGCCGCATGGTGGCAAGAACGGCAAGATGAAGTCATGGACGGTTTCTTGGTTGAGCCTCAAAACCAAGGTCGAGCCGGGACTACGTGGGAGCCGAGTCATGAGTGGTGATTGGCGGAGGCTACACCGAGTTCGCGGGGTTTCCGGTGGTTCACCAGAAAACCACTGGGTTCCTTGGTTGATCCACAAAGCCAAGACCGAAGAACCGAAGACGGAGGTGCAGCAGCTCCGGACCGGTCTGACCGGTCTGACCGGTGGGTACCGGTCTGACCGGTGAGGAGCACTGGTCTGACCGGTGTGCGATGATGCAGTCCGGAATCTTCGAAGCGGAGGACACGCGTCGGGATCGCAAGGCTTGCGTCGAGGCTAAGCAAGTTTGCGGTCGCTGGGCATCCGTCCGATGGTGCGAAGACAAAGACTTCCAATTTCACCCTCGAGGGGCATGTATCCTTAGTTAGCTAGTAAGGCTATTTTCGTCTTTCGGTTGCCTCCATATAACCCAAGTGGTGAGAGGATGGCAGCCATCTCTTGGAACCCTAGCTCATTTGGTTTTCCTATTTTCCTTCCTATTTTCTTAGGATTTTCGTAGGACTAGCTTGAGAGCTTCATGGTGAGATCTTGTGAGAGGGAAGGATGATCGGGCGGCAAGCTAGACCTTGTATGAACCTCTTTGGTATGTATAGATGATTCGGCGTGGTTCCTCAAGGCTTGGATGTGTCTTTCCCGTTTCTCCTTTTTGGTGATTTTCGGAGCCCTTTCTTGGCGATTTTCTTGGAGCGATTTCGAGGCCTTTCTCTTTGGGATTTGGTGGGGGATGTATGCATGAACCCTTCGTGGTTCTTTTCCCTTTGATTCCCCTTCCAAATCTGTGAGCAAAGGGGCTCGATTTTGGGGTTTTCGTGGTTCTAGGGTTAGAGGCGTTCTTGGTGGGATTTCTTCGATTCCTCTTGATTTGACAAGTTTTGGTGGACCAAATCTTGGCTATGGAGTACCCATGAGGTGTTCCTACTATCCACAAAGTCTTGTGCAAAACCGTGGAGCGGATCGGGAGATCGGGAGTTGGATTTGGAGGAGTTGACTCGCGGGCGCTGTTTATCCCGAGCTGCCCAGGCACGACCGGTCTGACCGGTGCTCTTGACCGGTCTGACCGGTGCTAGCCCTTGGTGGGTTTTTGTCTCGGGGAACAGCCTTGTCCGTGTGGTTTTGTCCCATGGTCCTGCTGATCAGTTCTTGACGTGTTTGGAGTTGGTTTGCTAGATTTTGTGAGGGGTTCTTCTTCCTCACAGATTGTGTTTCGTGGTGGTTTTTGTTCCAGGGCCTAGAGGAGTCACTGAGGCTTCCTGGAACATTTGCTGTGCGGCTGCTGTAGCCACCGGCCTGACCGGATCTGTCCACCGGTCTGACCGGTGTCACCGGTCAGACCGGCGCAGTCCATCGGTCTGACCGGTGTAGCTCAGGCAGCAAGCCGTGCAAGTTTCCGCTGTGGTTTGGTGAGTTTTGACTCGGAAGGTTGAGTGTTGGTTCCTAGGACCAGTAGTACTCCAGTGACTGTGTGGTCTTGACCAACTTGGGTAGTTGAGTCGGAGACGTGAGTTGGAAGCTTTGTTCGTCTTGTTGGAGTTCTCATCTCCTTCGAGAAGAATTTTTATCAGCTCCCATTCACTCCCCCCTCTCTAGTTCGCCTAATCGGTCCTTCAATTGGTATCAGAGCCGGTTAGGGTCTTTATTGACTCTTACCAGTCTAAGATCCAAAGATGGCGTACCAGGAACGGGGTTCGGGTCCTCCGCACTTTGATGGGAAGAACTACCAGATGTGGCAAAGGCGGATGGCGGCGTTCCTCCGCGGAAAGGGTCAGATCCTTTGGGATGTCACGGTGAACACAACTTATGTTCATCCGATGAACTTCCTTGCTCCAAGATCGAGGGATATGTTCGAAGCCAACAACAAGGCTGTCGACTACTTGTTTCGTGCTCTGTGTCAGCCTGAATTCGATCGGGTTCAGACAGAGGACTTAGCTTGTAGGATTTGGGAGCAGTTGAAGGATGCTCATGCTGGGAATGCTCAGGTTCAGGCTCGGATGTACGCGACTTACCGGAGAGAGTACGAGAACTTCACTCATCTCCCCGGCGAGTCCGTCGATGCCCTTTTCCAGCGATTTACGGTCGTTGTGAACAACATGAGAGCCAATGTGGACGTCCTCCCATACAATGATCATGATAGAGCCGTGAAGCTCTTGCACTCGTTGGATCGTACCATATGGGACGGGAAGTTTGAGGCTATTGTTGAGTCCGAGAAGTATGACACCTTGACGGTGAACGAGCTGTTCTCGAAGCTCAAGTCGGCTGAGTTGGACCGTGGTATGACAGCCAAGATCGAGAGCCCGACTGATTCTCATAGTCTCGCTCTCGTTGGTGGCAAAGGAGCTAAGTCTAACGCTAACACATCCTCCAGGATGTACTCTCTTTCTTCTTTGATGTCTTTGCCAGACGAGGAGTTCGACGTGCTTGGAGAGGACAAGCTGGCGTTGCTGACCAGGCGGTTCGAGAGGCTGCACGAGAACCGGGTGAACACGAGGAGGACAGCATGGACGTGCTTTCAGTGCGGCAAGCCAGGACACTTCGTCGCCGACTGCCCTGAGAAGACGGAGAACAAGGACGGCTACAAGGACGGCTACAGGCACCGATCGAGCAAGGATGGCAAGTACCGATTGAGGCGCGATCACAAGCACAAGAACAAGCACAAGGACGAGCGACGGTCGAGGAAGAAGGATGGCCGCGGCAGGAAGGCCCGAGCAATGGTCGGAGCGAGCGACGTCGACTCCAGCTCCGCCTACTCCTCCTCGAGCTCGAGTAGCAGTGAAGATGAAGGTGATCGGCGCAAGAACAAGAAGTCATCCAGGAACTTGAGCGGGTTGAGCTGCTTCGCGAGAGATGGCTTCTGCGGCATGGCCCGTAGCTCCGGCAGCAAGAAGAGCCACCAGAGTGACTCGGACTCTGACTCCGAGGATGAGGTATGTGATGAGCTCTCTTCTTTGCGCAAGGAGAATGATGAGTTGGTTGACTTGCTTGATAACCGCGATCACATGCTTAGAGAGGCCAAGAAGATGAGGAAAGAGCTTAGGGCCTCACTAGAAGATGCTAGGAACCGTGTGGCTGAGCTAGAAACCCAGAACCTAGATGCTAAGCTTGAGATTGATTCGCTTAAGGCTTCTCCTGTGGTTTCTGATGAGATTGATTGCTGTGATTGCTCTGTGTACCTAGCTGATCTTACTGCTCTTAAGGATAAGCATGCTTCTACTTGTGATGAACTAGATATGCTTAGGGTTGAAGTGGCTGAGCTTAAGTCTAGACCTGCTTTGCTAGGTGCTTGCACTTCTTACCCTGTTTTGCATGGAAAGATTGATGAGATGCATGCTTACACTGTTTCGCTTGAGGCTAAGTTGAAAGAGCCTGTTCCCACTTCTTGCTCTACTTGTGAATTGCATGCGGTTAAGAATTTGGAGCTTGCACATTATGTTGATCGCTTGCAGGATGAGAATGATGAGCTGAGAAAATGTATGAGCTGGTTGTCGGGTCAGGAGCCTCAGCTTGGTATCATGATAGCGGCTTTCAAACGCTATGATGGTCAGCCACTTGGGGCTGACAAGCTTGGAGAGAACTGTGGTGAGGGAGTTGAGAGAGTTGGAGAGATTCCTATCCCACCACCAAACAGACACAAGAACAAGTTTGAGCCCAAGCCTAACCATCTCAGAAACAAACTTGACACTACTCCAGATCCACCCATATTCCCTCACCCAACAAATTATTTTCAGAAACCGGTGAAGTTTGTGAGCCCAAACGGAGGTGAGGAAGGAGAGAAGAAGGGTGAGAAGCCGAGTGGGCAGCCCCAACCCAAGCCTAAGCCTAAGCCACAGCCCATAAAGTTCCATTGTGGGTATTGTGGGAGAGATGGTCACAAGGATGAGTTTTCCTTCAAGAGGAAGCGTGAGGAGAGAATGGCTAGAGAGTGGGCGAACAGGGACAGGTACCACCCCTCTAATGGTGTACCTGAGCCTCGTATGCAGATGCACAGGGCCAAGGCGATTGTGAGGACGGTTCCGGCTTAGGGAGACCGGAAGGCTGCAGGTGTTGCTGCCGGCCGAGCCACACCGGTCAGACCGGTGTACTACACCGGTCAGACCGGTGCAGGTCTGGGCAGACAACGAGTCGGGTTTCGTGCTCGTGAGGATGCTCGGTTTGGTTCTGGAGGTCGTGGTTCTGGTGGTTGGTCTGGAAAGTTTGCAGGTGGTCAGTTTGCTAGGCGTTCTCCACCTCGTGCTCAATACGAGGGTGGGAAGAGTCATAGCTTTGAGATGGAGAGGAGGAACGATCCACGGTTTCCCTTTCGTGGTTTTCGTCCTCCTCCAGCTAGAGAGGGTTGGTTCCCTCGTGGTGGTTACCGTGGTGGTGTTCGTGGTGGTAGCTTTGATAGGCGTGATGATTTGGTTTGTGCTAACCCCACTTTGGAGCAAATGGCTCGGCACTGGTTTTACTCTTTTGGTACTAACCCCAGTGCTGAGTCGTTTGTTCACTCACGTGCTCGCTTTTGAATTTCAGGTGGGAGACTTGAAGAACATTTGGTTGATTGACTCCGGTTGCTCGAGGCATATGACCGGAGACAAGGGGTGGTTCTCAAGTCTCATCCCGGTGGTGACAAAGAAGTACATCACCTTTGGGGACAATGGGCGAGGGCGTGTGCTGTCAGAAGGTGAGATTAAGGTAAGTGACAAGATCACTCTCAGGCGTGTTGCTCTTGTTCAATCGCTTGGATACAATTTGCTTTCTGTGTCCCAGTTGTTGGATGAGGGTTTTGAGGTGTTGTTTCGGCCTGGTGGTTCTCGGATTTTAGATTCTCGGGGGGATCTTGTTTGCATGGTCGTTCCCGAGGGTCAGGTGTTCCGAGCTGATTTTTCTCAGTCTTCTGGTGTGGAGCGATGCTTCTTGGCAGGTTCTTCGAGTGAGTTGTGGAAGTGGCATAGGAAGTTGGGTCACTTGAGCTTTGACCTTTTGTCTCGCTTGAGTAAACTCAATTTGGTCCGAGGATTGCCACGATTGAGGTTTGAGAAAGAGTTGGTTTGTGCGCCGTGTAGGCATGCCAAGATGGTAGCCTCTTCTCACCCGCCTCTCACCGATGTGATGACTGAGCGTCCATGCGAGCTGCTCCATATGGACCTTGTTGGCCCAGCTCGTGTGCGATCTGCGGGTGGGAAGTGGTATGTCCTTGTTGTGGTGGACGACTACTCTCGGTATGCGTGGGTTTTCTTTCTTGAGGAGAAGGGGGAGACGTTTGGTTTTGTTCGAGATCTTGTCTTGAGGTTAAGAAACGAGAGGCACGGAGATGCCATACAAGCGATTCGCAGTGACAATGGCTCGGAATTCAAAAACTCTCGCTTCGAAACTTTTTGCCATGACTTGGGTCTTGAACACCAGTTTTCGAGTCCGTATACGCCTCCCCAGAATGGCGTGGTGGAAAGGAAAAACAGGACCTTGTGCGAGATGGCTCGGACGATGCTCGACGAGCATAGGACTCCGAGAAGGTTCTGGGCTGAGGCGGTCAATACCGCGTGCCATGTGTCGAACAGGATCTACCTCAGGGTTCACAAGAAGAAAACCTGTTACGAGTTGATGCACGGTCGCACACCCAAGGTGAGTCACTTCCATGTCTTTGGTTGTAAATGCTTCATTCTGAAGAAAGGGAAGAAGTTGGACAAGTTCGAGGCTTGGTCTGTCGATGGCATTTTCTTTGGTTATGCATCTCATTCTAGAGCATTTCGTGTGCTCAATCTTGAAACTAACCAAATCGTGGAGACTTGCGAGGTAACCTTCGACGAGACACAGCCACGTAGTCAGCTTGTTTTTGAGTGTGCAGGTGACGACGAACTTGGCGAGGAGATCTTTCAGGAGGAGGAGCATGAACATGGAGATGATGAAGATGGCGGTGTGATGCCCGCAGCTGAACATGTACCTACTACTTCGACGACGATCGAGAATGGACCCTCTCCCACACCTACAACGACAAACCCAGATCAAGGCGAAGCTGCTGTTGAGGGGGAGGTAGCATCAAGGCGAGAACCTCCCCGGCGAGTGCAAGTGGATCACCCAGCTTCGAGAATCATCGGCGACATGAATGAACGTACTACACGGTCGAGGGTTCGGAACAATTCTCATTTCGCTCATGCTGCTTTTGTTGCCACCTTTGAGCCCAAAGACATTGGACACGTGTTATCTGATCATAATTGGGTTAACTCGATGCATGAGGAGTTGGAGAATTTTGAGAGGAACCAAGTTTGGGTGTTGGTTGACCCTCCCCCAGGGTGTAAGCCGATTGGGACAAAATGGGTGTGGAAAAATAAAGAGGGAGAGAAAGGAGAAGTTGTGAGGAACAAGTCCAGACTTGTTGCTCAGGGGTACAGTCAGAAAGAGGGGATCGACTACGAGGAGACTTTCTCTCCTGTAGCTCGTTTGGAGGCGATCAGGATCCTTCTAGCCTTTTCTGTGGCTAAAGGGTTCAAGTTGTACCAGATGGATGTGAAGAGTGCTTTTCTGAACGGTGTGTTGGAGGAAGAGGTGTTTGTGAGGCAACCACCGGGGTTTGAGAGTGAGAAGTACCCTCACCGGGTGTACAAGTTGAGGAAGGCGCTGTATGGGTTGAAACAGGCGCCTAGAGCTTGGTATGGTAGGTTGAGGGGGTTCCTGTTTGAGAGAGGGTTTGAGATGGGGAAGGTCGACCAGACCTTGTTTCTCCTCAGGCAGGGCAGAGATATCCTAATTGTGCAGGTATACGTGGATGATATTGTCTTTGGTGGCTCGTCTAACTCTCTTGTTGCAAGGTTTGCAGAAGACATGAGCAGGGAATTTGAGATGAGCATGATGGGCGAGTTGCAGTTCTTCCTCGGGCTACAAATCAAGCTATCAAAGGAAGGAACATTTATGCACCAAGCTAAGTACACCAAGGACATTGTGAGGAAGTTCAAGATGGAGGACTCCAAAGCTATGGCAACGCCTATGAGTACGACTATAGCTCTTGATGCGGACGAGGAAGGTGAACACGTGGACCAGAAGGAGTACCGGAGCATGATCGGGTCACTCCTCTACTTGACGGCGACGAGGCCGGACATCCAATTCTCGGTGTGTCTGTGCGCTCGTTTTCAAGCGTCTCCGAGGACTTCGCATCGGCAAGCAGTCAAGCGCATTTTCAGGTATTTGCGACACACTCCCGACTTCGGGCTTTGGTACTCTGCGTCTTCTTCCTTGGCGCTTCATGGATTTTCAGACGCGGACTTTGCCGGGTGTCGGATGGATAGGAAGTCCACTTCTGGGACTTGCCAGTTCTTGGGTTCTTCTTTGGTGTCTTGGTCTTCCCGCAAACAGTCGAGTGTTGCTCAATCCACTACCGAGGCAGAGTATGTGGCCGCAGCTAGTTGTTGCTCTCAGCTCCTTTGGATCACATACACCATGAGTGACTTTGGTGAGGAGTATACCCATGTCCCACTTCAATGTGATAGCACCAGTGCCATAAGTGTTGCAAAGAACCCAGTGCTCCATTCCAAAACCAAGCATATAGAAGTGAGGTATCATTTTCTGAGAGACAACGTAGAGAAATGGAAGATAGCTTTGATCCATGTACCCACACATGAACAACTAGCTGATATTTTCACCAAACCCCTAGATCAAGCAACTTTCACTTGTTTGCGGGGGGAGCTTGGTGTTTGTTTGTTTTCTTGAGTTGGCGTGTGGGAGCTCCTTTGTAGCATATGTATAGCTTTCCTTTGTGCATTTCTTGCATTTGGCATGGCATATGTAACATGATGTATAGGCATCTTTGTATCTTAGGTTGCATGCATTTTGTATCATATGCATTGTTTAGGAAAGGCTTCTCCTATATACATTGTTCACCATGGAATGATATATATGTCTTTGTGAGCTAATTTGGTAAGCTATGGTTAGTTTGGCTTAGCTCTTGATAATCTTGGTTTGTATCCATGGTTGATGGCTATGTTTTTTGAAAATTTCATATATATGCTCTCTTGTGAGTAAATGCCTTTACATGATCTTGACATGTTTTTGTGGCTTGGCTATGCTTAATTTGTGGTTGGATAGATTATTTTGATCATATGGGGCCAAAGGCTCATTTGCCATCATGAATGTTTAGCCCCCATGCTTCATCTTGTGGAGGGGCATAAGTTCCTTTTTGTCGCAAAGACATTTCATGTACCAATTATAAATCTGAAAAATGAAATGTAAATTGCTTGAAAAATGTGCTCCCATGTCATATGTGCTAATTTTAATTTGCTTTGGGTGCTAAATCGTTGCATGATGCCTACCAATGAGAAGTCTCATATATAGAAGTAGGCACATGGCTCGATGGCTTTGACATGACATGAGGTGCTTGTGGGTGTTTATGATGGTCTTATGCTTAGAATGGTTGTCCTAGCATGAAGTTTGTGTGGCTTTGCCATTTTGACATGTTTTGCTCATGTTTAGGACTTTGCTCATGAGAGGGTGATTTTTCGCAAAATTGCTAAATTCTATCTTAGCTTCGCCCAATGGTTGTGAAACTTGGTGATCATGAAGTTTATGTCATTACGAAGCTATAGAGTATCTAACTTGCTCGTTTGGACATGTGTAGCACCCTATGTTGAATTTTGTCTATTTGAGAAGCTCTAGGTTGCATTTTTTGCATTTTTGGCTTGATTCATGCATTGTCAACAAGGGGGAGAAGTTTGAGCATGTTTTGGCCTACTGAATGCATTTGGAAGGTTTTCGGTTGGTTTCGAGCCATTTTTGGGCTCTGTTGTGCACCGGTCTGACCGGTTGAGGTCACCGGTCTGACCGGTCAGAGTGCTGGTCCTGTCACATGTTGCGCACCGGTCTGACCGGTGGTGTCGACCGGTCTGACCGGTCAGAGCTGAGCTGTTGCAGCTGCTCTGTTTCGTGAAGTGGTTCGCATGCATTTGTCCAGGGGGAGTTGCATTGGTTCAGGGGGAGCTTGCATGTGTGCAGGGGGAGCTCTTTGTGGTTTTCGAGCTTTGGTTTGATGGTTTGTGCTCTTTGCTTGAGCATGTTTTGTCTCGGATGTGTCGAGCTGTTGCCCTTGCCTAAGGGGTCTGAGACTTGTCTTCTTCAAGTGATCTTCCTCTGTGCCTTTTCTTTGGCTTTCGATCGCTTGTTGGAGTTCCTTTTAGTCGTTTCTTTTCTTTTCCTTTTCTCTTGGTTACCAAAACGTGTGTGTTGTCAATGCACTCATCAAGGGGGAGATTAAGAGCCAGGTGTGGTTCGAGGACCGGTGGATGGTCGCTTCCTGGTGTGATGAGTGATTGACAACGTGGTGTGGACTGATTCTTGGCTAAGTATTGCAGGTGCAGGTTGCGGCTTGACTGGTGTAGGTGCAGGTGAAGAACAAGCGTGAAAGGTCGTTGCCGGTGAGGCCTCCAGGTGTGGAGAAGACAAGTAGGCTTGGTTCGAGGGACCCGGTGGCCAGCGGGGTCAAGTGCGGGCCGCATGGTGGCAAGAACGGCAAGATGAAGTCATGGACGGTTTCTTGGTTGAACCTCAAAACCAAGGTCGAGCCGGGACTACGTGGGAGCCGAGTCATGAGTGGTGATTGGCGGAGGCTACACCGAGTTCGCGGGTTTTCCGGTGGTTCACCAGAAAACCACTGGGTTCCTTGGTTGATCCACAAAGCCAAGACCGAAGAACCGAAGACGGAGGTGCAGCAGCTCCAGACCGGTCTGACCGGTGGGTCTGACCGGTCTGACCGGTGGGTACCGGTCTGACCGGTGAGGAGCACCGGTCTGACCGGTGTGCGACGACGTAGTCCGGAATCTTCGAAGCGGAGGACACGCGTCGGGATCGCAAGGCTTGCGTCGAGGCTAAGCAAGTTTGCGGTCGCTGGGCATCCGTCCGATGGTGCGAAGACAAAGACTTCCAATTTCGCCCTCGAGGGGCATGTATCCCTAGTTAGCTAGTAAGGGTATTTTCGTCTTTCGGTTGCCTCCATATAACCCGAGTGGTGAGAGGATGGCAGCCATCTCTTGGAACCCTAGCTCATTTGGTTTTCCTATTTTCCTTCCTATTTTTCTTAGGATTTTCGTAGGACTAGCTTGAGAGCTTCATGGTGAGATCTTGTGAGAGGGAAGGATGATCGGGCGGCAAGCTAGACCTTGTATGAACCTCTTTGGTATGTATAGATGATTCGGCGTGGTTCCTCAAGGCTTGGATGTGTCTTTCCCGTTTCTCCTTTTTGGTGATTTTCGGAGCCCTTTCTTGGCGATTTTCTTGGAGCGATTTCGAGGCCTTTCTCTTTGGGATTTGGTGGGGGATGTATGCATGAACCCTTCGTGGTTCTTTTCCCTTTGATTCCCCTTCCAAATCTGTGAGCAAAGGGGCTCGATTTTGGGGTTTTCGTGGCTCTAGGGTTAGAGGCGTTCTTGGTGGGATTTCTTCGATTCCTCTTGATTTGACAAGTTTTGGTGGACCAAATCTTGGCTATGGAGTACCAATGAGGTGTTCCTACTATCCCCAAAGTCTTGTGCAAAACCGTGGAGCGGATCGGGAGATCGGGAGTTGGATTTGGAGGAGTTGACTCGCGGGCGCTGTTCATCCCGAGCTGCCCAGGCACGACCGGTCTGACCGGTGCTCTTGACCGGTCTGACCGGTGCTAGCCCTTGTTGGGTTTTTGTCTCGGGGAACAGCCTTGTCCGTGTGGTTTTGTCCCGTGGTCCTGCTGATCAGTTCTTGACGTGTTTGGAGTTGGTTTGCTAGATTTTGTGAGGGGTTCTTCTTCCTCACTGGTTGTGTTTCGTGGTGGTTTTTGTTCCAGGGCCTAGAGGAGTCACTGAGGCTTCCTGGAACGTTTGCTGTGCGGCTGCTGTAGCCACCGGCCTGACCGGATCTGTCCACCGGTCTGACCGGTGTTACCGGTCTGACCGGCGCAGTCCATCGGTCTGACCGGTGTAGCTCAGGCAGCAAGCCGTGCAAGTTTCCGCTGTGGTTTGGTGAGTTTTGACTCGGAAGGTTGAGTGTTGGTTCCTAGGACCAGTAGTACTCCAGTGACTGTGTGGTCTTGACCAACTTGGGTAGTTGAGTCGGAGACGTGAGTTGGAAGCCTTGTTCGTCTTGTTGGAGTTCTCATCTCCTTCGAGAAGAATTTTTATCGGCTCCCATTCACTCCCCCCCTCTCTGGTTCGCCTAATCGGTCCTTCAACCTTCTCATTTGAATTTAGCTCGATGACTTATGCATTTGGATTCGAGGATTATCCTGTAGGGGTTAGTCCACGTACCACCAATATCCATGAAGGTATTAACTCTAAGGCTCATCAATCAAACTTGACACTATGTCTCATTTGATTGAAGAAGGCATTTTAACCTAAGCACCACGCTTAATTTGAAAAGCATATGAATGTAACTTGCAAAGTAACATCCAAACCAGAGCATGACAAAATAAACAAAGGAAGCACCAATGCATCATGAAGCTATATTCAAATGGACAAAAAGGTATGAGGGACAAATATGGTGAATCTTGGGCTGCCTCCTGGAAGGGCTTTGATTTTAAGTCAAAAACAAGACCATCTTTTTTTTATACAATCATGATGGAAACCAAATATGCGCTGAATATGCAAGAATAAAATATGTTGTGAGATCAAAACAAATATGGGAGAAATAAACATGCCATGGGTTTATGAGAATCTCTAGACCTGGCATTTCTCATAGCGCAAACCAACAAAGATGCCAACAGTTGGTCCCCTTTAACCCTATGGATCGATGTACCGAACTTGTCAAATACAACCAACCCGATAGAGGCTACCATGAGTTGGACTAGGAACATCGAATAGATATGTTACAAATGATTTCACCACCTACCTAGACTAGGCACAGCACCCGAATACACTTCAAAGTCGAGGAGCCACCCATTGAAAAAGAAGGTAATAAAGATCCTATGATTCAAAGCAAATATGATGTGAATGCACAAAAATCAAATGATAATGTTGGGCTACCTCCTATCAGGCACTCGAATTTTAAGTCATGAGTAGGACTATCTCACATACCTTGATTGACTTTGCCACTAACCATAAATTGAGAAGGAATTTTGGGTGGTGCAGCATGGTTGATCTGTCACGTATAATTTTTTTCATATGATGGTGACCTTCTCTTCATTCTGCACATGGTTAGCATGTTTGAATGTATGCACATACCTGTGAGAATTTGTTGTTGATGAATGTGCCTAGGAAGCAGATTGAAGGGTCAAAGTGTTGATGCATGGTCGGGCACTCTAGGCTCTTTTCTCGTTCTCTCTTTTTTTGTTTTTTTTCTTGTGGAGGAACGCTGGAAGATTGGAACGGGCTGATTCTGTCCTGCGGATTCCATACTCAAAAGAACAGGGGTAATCCCGCTAAAGCTTAGCGGTAAATTCAATTAATAGCCATCGATATTAATTTTCAGAATCTTTCGCCAATTACCTTCCCGTTAATGGCGCCAGAAAGCTAGTTGGCATTTCTTATGTCGTTACTAGAACGATGCCAAAAAGCCTATTTGTATTTGTAATGATCATAGAAGAATCCGCAAGTGTAAGGATACCGATGTAGCTTTCATCCGAGAGTATTCTAGGGTATCGTATTTATCCTCAGGGAAGCAATGGCTAAAAGTATCGATAACTAACAAGGATGGATCTACTAACTAAAATACCAGCTAAACTAAAGGAGGGGGAAACAATATGATAGGAGGCATATACATTGACACACACTTAGGTGATAAACCAAGATAGATAATAAAAGATAGCAGATAGGTATAGCTAGATGGGAGGACAACGAGTGGATTTGGGTTCCTGCTAAGCACTTCCTATTATATCGAGTAACTCTAGTCGAGAACTATCGAGGTAACAGCTCTGGCAAAAGCACAACTATACTATAAAGCTTGCTTCGGGATGCTCAACCGTCCTGGCAAAAGCACAACTATACTATAAAGCTTGCTTCGGGATGCTCAACCGTCCTAACCGTGGAATGGGATGAGAAGGGGGCTATAGGCAAGCCAAGCAAAGGTCCTACTGCACTCTAGTGGATCTCACGTGGTGGACTATGTAGGCCGTCAGGGCTGTCACCACCTGGGGCTACCACAACAATCCGTGCCACCAGGTGTAATCCTAGGTAATCGCAAGACTAGACACCACGTCTACTCTATTGACTACTATCCTAGCTTTATAATTACTAGGACACTAACCAAAGCAAGGAGCCCACAAGCAATTATAATAAAGCTGAACCAGAGTTAAAACCACTTTATTCTAAACTAGACATTCTGCAATCACTCGCGAAATAAAAGCAGAAAATAGTTGACTCGAAATAAAGAGTGGAAGATAAAATATATTAATACTCAGAGTCATACAAAAGAAAAGGAAAAGATACAAGACCTTTACCAGAACTCCCGAAGACTACTCCGAAACCCCGAGGCAAAGCTCGGTCCAACTCTAACTCCAACTCACTAGCCAACTACTGCATCTTGAAAGAATAGAAGAATTGCTCCTTGATGGTGTTTCTCCTTTTGTGATGTCTTTTGGAAGTGGGAGAGAGATCTCTATTTATAGGAGAAGGAAACTGGGGAGAGTTGAGGACCTCCCCTCCTTTCCTGGACCAAACCCGATGTTCTAGAGGCATAACTCTCGGGGCGCGGCGTCCTAGAGGCGGTGAAGGCTGAGAACCAAAGCAAAACTGGATCCCAAGTGCCTAAACCAGAGTAAAACCGAGTGCTGGGTCAAAAACCGATGGAAACCAAGTGGAACCATGATACCGACCTGGTGTCGTCCAACTGCGGCGCGCCGCGTGTCCGGGCCAGCGGTCCATCCCGCACGCTCACGCTCTCCCATGCACTGACGTGCGCCGCCTATCGGCGCCTGCCGCGTGGCCCCGTGGATGGCCTCCCGCGCGCGCCTGCCTGTGTGCCAGGTGCGACAGCAGTTCCCCAGCCAATGTAGCAGCGCCACGTGGCCAGGCCAGGACGGCCTGTGCATCGTGCGCGTGAGAGCGCTTGCCCGTGGCAGCGCCTGGTGGTAGGCCCAGCTGGCATCAGCCTCATGTGCGTGCGTGCGCCTGGCACTGATCGACCGGTGACCTGTAGCTCTGGGGCGTGGGTCCCACTGGGCCCACGTGGCGTCAGCAGCTCGTGCTATTTTGTCATTTGCATATCTTTGCTGTCTGAGCTCCAAAGTAGATGAATAATATATCCATTTTTATTGTCTCGAAGAGAGCTTCGCAATGGTATGATCCAATTTAGTATTTGAGACTGTTTGTGAGGACATAATATTTTATTCCATAATTGCTCATTTTCACCTGCAACCAAATATACACCAAAGCTCGTGGAATTTATTTGATTAGACCCCTATAGCTATGGTGCATTCTTTGATGGAGTGACTTTTGTTCAAAATTGTGGGTCAAAAATAGGTACTTAATGACCGTCAACAGATAGAAGAAGGTCTCACCCCTGATTGGGCACTGAAAAGATTCGAGGTGTTTTTGTGGTCTCTAGAAGAATCATCCTTGATTCGGGAAGAGAACTTCGAAGGTTGAATTTCTTCTCCCTTCGGTGTTCGTGGTTCGAGAGAGGCTTCAACAGAGAAGTCTTGGGATGTGGACGGCACATGCTCAAATTTGGCTGTTGAGAGGCTCTCATGACTCGACTCGGA
The DNA here is from genome assembly GCA_036936925.1 of Cenchrus fungigraminus. NCBI lineage: Eukaryota > Viridiplantae > Streptophyta > Magnoliopsida > Poales > Poaceae > Cenchrus > Cenchrus fungigraminus. The sequence goes on along the minus strand of CM072774.1, from coordinate 116,899,978 downwards.
TTCTTGGTTGGGTTCGTTGTGATTGGTAGGGAAAGAAGAGTTCTCTAAGAGGGAATCTAGGATCTCTCTTCCTTCCATTGGAGTTTTCTCCACAAACAAACCTCTAGCAACAATGTCTAAATCAAGGCAGCATCCAAGTCTAAACCCATGCAGAAGATGTACAATGACACATCATTGGGTAGAGACAAGCTAGGTGATGACACCAGAAGGTGTAAGAACCTAGCCCATGCTGCTCCTATGGACTCCTCCTTTAATTTCTCGAAATTGAGGATATGTGTTGGAAGAGAAGCTACATGAGTGTACTATTGCTCTGTCCTTTCCATGAGAGAGAACAAGTAGCAAAAGTTATCTTGAAGTTCTCCCCAATCACCGTTCAAACTTTCTACGGTGTGGGTGTACCATTGCTCCGCCTCCTCTATGAGGGAGAAGGGAAACAACTTCAACCTCATAGTTTCCTGTGTCATGCCAGGGATAACCAGACATGAACACAGTTCCTCAAATTCCTCCAATGGAGGTAGGGGTCTTCTTTGATTGCTCCAAAGAATGGTCAATCCTGAACCAAGGCTATAAAGCCTGGGGGAGTTCACAATTAGATGATGAAGATGATGATGGCTCCATGAACTCACCCCTTGAGGTAGAAAAGCTTTGACAGGAAGGCTTCTCCATGGGTAGCGGGGGTAAAGGTAGAAGTAAAGAAAAATAAAAAGGTAGACACGAGAGCCACTAGGTTTGAAGATAGATACAACAACTGTTCCTCGGCAATGGTTCCAGAAATGCTTGTTGGTATTTCTTAACATCACCACTAATGGCACTGGTCTAGCGTGAGCATGTAAGAACACCCGGGTATACTGACGGGTGCAAATGAATCCGCAAGCGCACGGATACTCCATTCTAGCACTTCTCCAAAGGAGTATTCCAAAGGGTTGTCGAAATCCAAGGAACGATGTGCACTATCTTCTATTCTAGTATAACGGTCCAAGGACACCAAACCTTAGCTATGGCAGGGAGAAGGTAAAGGAGCTTCCCAAGGGTATGGATTCTAAAGGATGGATTAGTCACATGGTATGGAACTCGCTTTGGGAACCGACTTCCCCTGACTCTAATAGGCGATTCTAGCTATGGCTCTACACCGTATCCGGATGAGGAGGAATACAAAGGGTCCAATGACTGTCACTACCGTAGCCTACCTCTATCTAACGATAACTCGTAGTCTAGACACCACGTCTACACCACTGATCACTACTATAACCTGACTCCGACTGATGTCCCGAAGTCCTGCTATAGCACTCCATACAAGTATGGAGTGACAAACCCACGAGTTATGGACAAGATCCTACTTATCATCAAATCGCATAAGTGATAGGAAGAATGAATGCCAAAATATTTATGCACTCCAAAAAGATTAAATGGGGTTAATTACACAAATGGATATGTGAACTTATGCACCTAAGTCACAGGATCAAAAGGTTGTGTCACAAAGAACACAAGCCTATAAATCAAGAATAGGTGAAGAACACAAGAACATATCAATCATATATGAATACCACTTTAGTCTAATTAGAAAATGCAGAAATACTCACTTTATTCTAAATGAAGCTCAGCGGCATCCTAATACCTTCTCCCCTCTCTACCTAGCACTCTACCCACATACTACACATGGAGAGGTGAGAACTCACCTCTCCAAGGGAGAAACGAGAGAGGAGATAGTTTTAGATGTGTCCTAGAATGAGACCCCTACCCTTGTATTTATAGGTGAGGGGCACCCCTTGGAAAACACTTGGAGAGCACTTGCTAGGAGTGTCCCGGGGGCATCCCAAAGGAATATTCACCGCACCTTCGAGCACTACCTCTAGGAAGTCACCAGGGAATGACATTTGCAAGCTGAGGTTGGTTGGCACCAACATGAGGACGGCTGAATCAGGGGTTCGGCTGAACCCCTGTCGCTGCCAATTGGCCCCAACTTTCTCTGGGTCACTCATTGGTGGGCCTTTGGTCTTGTCCCAGGTGTACATGCCAAAATAAGGTGGTTTGTTGCCTCTGGTGGGCCCTTTGATCCGTGTGCTCTTCTCTGATTGGCTGGAGTTGTGTTTCTTTGCTCGTTGTGGGTCCATCGATCCATGTGATGCTTGCATGGTAGCCTCTCATTAGCTGAGGCTGGATGGCTTAGATCCATGAGGTGTATTTTCTCTTCATTTCTTGTACTAAATAGCTGCATTCAAATATACATCACCACTTGTGGAAATTGTTAGTTTAACCTCTTATTCTAGTGTGGATGTGTATTTCTTATGATAAAATGCAGGAGTTGACGGCCCTAAAGAGGTACTTAACAGTTGTCAACTCCATGGTCCACATGTCAGAGTTGTCCCGAGGTCCAGTCCCCTGAATGGGCATGGTCCACCTCGATGGTGGGCCCATGGATGTCTATACGACAAGCCCTCGATAACTTTGTAGGCGAGTGTAATGAGTTCTTGTAGTCTTAAAGGCCTCTGTCAGTAGTCCTCAAGCATCCCCGAGTACTACAAGCAAAAGTCCTCAATAGTACTTTAATTGCTACGAGGATGGAATGTGCTCCAGCTCATCTTCGAGTAGTCTTGAAGCTTCCCTGAGTAGTTCCCAAGCGTCCTCGAGTTCTGCTCTGAAAGTCTTCGATAGTACTCATCTTGTCTTCAAGTCGAGATCCTCTTAGAGAGGAGCCATATGGAAGTGTGATTGCAAAATCGCACTCCATATGGGGTGTAGTCCCTGAGCCTTAAGTTCAACTGAAGAATCAGGTTGAGGGTCAATTTGTAGTTTTCGTCAATCTTATCCTATGAAATCGGGAGAAAAAATCCAAATGAAAGGACACGTGGCACGAAGCTCCTGAGTCTTTTATTCGAGTAGTTTCTCGGATTGAAGGGTCAACTGACTGTAGGGTGTGACCAAAGTTTTGAGAACCTTAGCCAAGTATCCTTCCAATTCAAATTTGTAGTTGAGCCCCTAAGATGAAGGGGATAGGTCTTTGAAGTTGAAAGGTCCACTACGCTGTAGAGTCGTCATGTGGTTATAAATAATGGTGAGGGGTATCCCTAGGGTTTCCATTCACTCCATCAGTTTAGATTCAACGTCCCAACTGCCACCGCCGCCGTGAGTGAGATCACCTGTGCTACCGCTGTCCACCACTCTCACAGCCCCCGAGCGAATGTGAGTGAAGATGCTCATGACTGGGAGGATGAAGAGCGGTCCATCCAGTGCGTAGATGGAGAAGAAGAAATCAGCCAAGGGAAAGGGAAAGAATTCTCTCCAACTACCAGTGCTGATCTACGGGAAGACCAACTAGATGGTGCCACCGAACCAGGCTTGCACCTGGAAGAAGTCAAAGCTGAAGCATGATGATATCCAGGTGCTAGTCGATGCAGGCCTGATGCGAGACAAGATCCTCACCGGGTGCAATACTACGCCGGGGATGCGTGGCCATTGGAGAAGGCTCCAAGTGAGATCCCAATGTTCGCTCACTTTGTCGAGCGTGGATTGGCGCTATTGGCATCAAACTTTTTCCTTGGGATGCTCAACTACTACAAGTTCGAGCACGTCCATCTGAATCCAAACAGCATCTTCCACATCTCAGTCTATGTCCACTTCTGCGAGGCCTTCTTGGGGATCCGGCCCCACTAGACATTGTTCTGCAAGCTCTTTCGGTTGAAGCCGCATCCAAATAAGGACAACCCACACATAGTTAGTGGAGTGGATATCCGGTTGTGCGAGTGCACCGAAGAGGAATACTTTGAGTATAAACTCATTGATTCCAATCAGGATTGGAAGAGTAAGTGGTTCTACATCAGCAATCGCCATCCACAGCTACCGAAGCCCAGCATGTACACTCCTGAGCACCATTCTCTGAGAAATGAGGAACCCAGGATGGAGGAGTGTTTCTTGATTCTGAAGCTGTTGAAGCGGATTGCGGACTTGAAGAAGCAAGGACTGACGGCCGAGAGGGTGGCCTTCAGTTTCATGAAGTGACGCGTCCACCCACTGATGCAGAAGGAACACCTCGGCTACGAGTACACCAGCTTGGAGGATGATTCCAGGTTGTCTGCTGAGGAGATCAGCAATGATGTAGTGATGTTGAGGCTGCAGAAGATCTTTAGAAAGCTAAAGGGAATCTCGAAGGCTGCAGTCAAAGAATATAGTGCAGAGAACCCGCCAAACCAAGTAAGAAATTGTAGCTTGAGCCCCCGAGTACTTATTGTTGGCTGTATGTTGTAATCTAATGGGTGTCTTGTCTGTAGGATGATATAAATGTGTATTACTCCATGCCTCCTCCGCCCAGTTCTGATGAAGTCCGTGTTGATCCGAGGTAGAAAATCACGGGCAAGGTTCCCATGACAGATGACGACAATGAGGAGGATGCTGATGTGAACACGTCGTCGAGTAGTGACGACATTGTGCCCTTGGGGCAATACATCTTGAAGGCATGGACCTTTGACAAGGCCACATCATTAGCTAGTTCTTCAAAAAGAGACGTAGATGAGTTAGAAGCTGCTTCACCGCTGGTGCCCATGTGCAGGAGGACAGCAGTTGCGAAGCGGGTGATGAAGAAGGGAGTCGACCCTCGTGGAATGCAGTAGGAGGGTACGATGAGTACTGAGCGAGCTGCAGCAGCTACTCAGGAGAAGTCACCAGTGACAGACGAAGTCATCGAGGTGGAAGACAACCCATCCCCACCGAACATGGAGAGGCCCAGCAGAAATGCTGAGGCAGAAGTAGCTGAGCTGCTACTAGCTCAACAGTAGTCAAAGCTGTCGATGGCAGTGGCTCACCCCCAAGAAGCGCAGGTTGCTGAAGAGTCTACGGTGCTTGTCGGAGGATTGTTCTGGCTTCTTGGGGAACCGGGAATCCAGTTGGCAAAATCATCAGTGTAAGTATTTTGAGTACTTGAGTACTTATTTGCTTGTTTGCTATAGTTGTACTGAATCCTTGATGCATGCAGGGCTTCAACGGACTTGACCCTGGAAGAGGCTGGTGCGAGTACTGCAGTTGATGGTGGAAGCCGTTCAGGAGAAGCTGGAGTGACCGTGCCATCTTCGAAGGACAAGGCTGCTGAAGATGTACCAGCGACCAAGGCTGGAGCTGCAACAGGTTTGTGTCTGTTATGGAGCGAAGTAGTCAAATCATTGATTGCATCATATGCTCCAGCCCTCGAGCCAAGTGTTAATCCTCTGGTAGAAATTGAAGTAGAAGTTGAAGATTTCGTGGTGCCCAACCTGAACTTGAACCTGCCACCGCCAGAAGATACCGAGGAGCCAACCCTTGTGCATCAGGAAAATGCACGAGTACTTTTGGAGGAGAGCCCGGAGAGGTGAGTGGTTGTCTAGGAGAAAGACATTGAAGACCTGGAGCCATTGCATAGTGCAACAATGGATACTACCCAGGAGACTAGTAGCCAAGCCGTGGACCTGGAGCCATTGCGATGCTGCTCGCCGTTGATACGCTTGATGTAGAACATGTGGTGCTGTAGATGGAGTCGCACCATCGCCTGGGAGTGTACATGGAGGTAATCCGAGTACCCATTGGTGTAGCATAGTCATGTTTGAGTAATCTTGCCAAGTGCTGATGTTGAGTCCTTGTTGCAGAGAATCATTGAGTGATACCGACGTAAGACCGAGATGCTGCAGGGGTATGGTGACATCATACTTCGTGCGGAGCAACTAGAGAAGGAGCTGCAGAAGTCAAAACTGCATGCTTCACATCTTCTGATGAAGTTGGACGAAACTTGCACCGAGTTCCATGGTGAGATCCAGAAGGTCACGGCCCAGAAGGATGAGCTTGTCGGGAAGAACAAAGTCTTGCACCACGAGAATGTAATGTCTTGTTATTATGTTTGCCTGAGTACTCATTTGATCTTCTGGCTGACTTGTGGCCTTGGTTGTGTTGTAGAGCTAGCATCAGATGTTGAGCATCTTCAGGGTTCCTTGGACGACTGGGAGTGTGCCTTCTACCAGGAGAAATCCAAGTTTGAGTAGGCCTCCCAAGAGCTTGAGGTGCTAAACATTGAACTTGAGAGAGAGCTGCAACTTCGCTATGATGGCGAGATTGATCTCCTCACATGTATGCAGTCAGTGAAGAGACTCAATGAGGAGAACGAGCTACTTAAGAGGTCTCTCAAGGAGCTGACTGAAGTCGCTGAACCAGTGGCAGATCTATTTGAGCCTCAAAAGCCTGGAGTAGAGCCATGGCCATTGGCGGACTAACTGCAGCATATGCCTGGAAAGCTTCTTGCATATGTGCAGAGGATGGCAAGGTCAATTCTGTAGCAGGTGCTCAGCTTCGTGAAGTCCTTCTACCCGATGGCCAAGCTAGAGCTGGTGGCGGATGGTATGGCGGTGGACTGCTCCAAGGAGAAGTTTGAGGAACTCATGGAGAAGATGGTTCCCATCACAGAGAGTGTTGCCCAACATATTAACCTGTAGTGGATGTAAACTGTAGGGCAAACACTTGGAAAAGTGTAATATGAACAAGTAGGATGTAATGAATTTGAGTAATTGAAAAAATTATTCAATTATCTATATCCCCTTGTATGTTGATGAAGCCATGAGCATAGCTGTGGAGTTAGGCTGCAAAGTAGAGTAGTTGAGTACTAGTACTCATAGCCTCCTGAGGTGAGTTCGGGTGAACTCGAGTAGTCTTAGAAAAGACGAAGATGGAGTAGCAGAGAGGACTCCATTGTAGTTAAGTAGCGTAGAAGCCATTGTGGAGTAGTTGAACCCTAGTGAGCCTGAGTAGTAGGCATGGTATGGAGTCAAGTGCTTGTAGAAAGGAGAGAGACACAACATGTTACGAGGAACATTTATATTACTATGAAAAATAGCTAAGGCTGATGGCGGATTATAGCTAAGTGTTGGCATTTCTTAATGTCATCACTAGAATGAGTGTTCCTAGCAATGGCAGTAGAAAAGTCGATATGGTAATCCTAACGATCACAAGGGAATTCGTAAGCACACGGATATACCATTGTAGCATTTCCCCAAAGAAGTATTCCAAAGGGTATCGAATCCAAGGAAGGCGGGTAGGATAACAAGACCAACACTATTGCAATTACTATAAATCATAGATAGAGATAAAGTAAGTTCTCAAACATAGGGGTAAGGATAAAGATAATGATGAGGGTAGTGTGACACACAATGATTCATCTCTAGATAACACTACAGCATAGGGAGTTAGATATATGAGTTAGTTCTAGGTCCTAATGTACTAATCATACAAAGTCAGATGATATAAGTTAGACACACAAGCATTGTATGGATGGCCAGCTCAGCACCCACGTACAAACAGGGAGCTAGCCTACTACACCGCTTCTGTGCAAAGTCAGTTGCTAGATTTTTGACTCGGTGATACCCAAATGTGGAGGAATGCAAAGGCTCCAACGGCTGTCACTACCACGGCCTACCTCAGTCTATCTGTGCGGCACACTCATATGTAACGTAGCTACGCAACCCAAGCACCATGCTTGCATTGTTAGCTAGACCCTGACCGGTGTTGGCATTTCTTAACATCTCTGCTAAGTTATGTGTTCCTAGCAATGGTGCCAGAAATAGCCATATGGTAATCCTAACGATCACAAGGGATTCCGCAAGTGCATGGATACACCATTGTAGCATTTCCCCAAATGAGTATTCCAAAGGGTATCGAATCCGTGGAAGGCAAAGTTGGATAACAAGACTGATACTATTGCAATGAATATAAGTCATGCGTAGGGGAAGAGACAACGACTCAAATGCAGGGGTAAGGATAAGATAATGATAAGGGTAGTGTGACACATTATGATTCATCTCAAGATAACTAGGCATAGGGAGATAGACATACAAGCTAGCTCTAGGTTCTAATGTACTATACATATAAAGGTCAGTAGATACAAGAGAGGCACACATGTGTTGCACGGATCGTCGGTTTAGCACCCAGGCACAAACGGGGAGCTAGCCTCCTGCGCCGCTTACACAAGACAGCGGTGACTAGACATTTACGAACTCCAACAGTGATACCCGAATGTGAAGGAGTGCAAAGGGTCCAACAGCTGTCACCACCACGGCCTACCTCTATCAATCCATGGGACACACTCATATCTAACATAGCTACGCAACCCAAGCACCATGCTTGGGTTGTTGCTAGACTTCGACCGGCCTAGGCTATTGTGACCCAAGTCGAAGCCACCAGATAACTGTCCACTTAGATCGAGCACCGTAGCATAAACTCGAATGCCATGCAACACAAATGTGTAAACTAACTAGATCAAACTGAGGCTAAACATACAAACGGATACGAGAAATCATGAGCCTAAGCCACAAGATCAAAGGATTGTGTTCATGAAGAACACGAGCCTCTAAATCATGAACAAGCGAAGAACACAAGAACATATCACCCATGTATGACAGCATAACTTTACATGAAATAGATAAATAACAGAAGTAGATCAAAGTCATACAAAGAAATAAAGATACAAGAGAGCTCATACCTAGATCCCAAAGTAGACTTGGAATCCGAATTAGAGCTACTCTAGCCTACTCCACTAGCCTTAGAAAATAAAGGAAGAGAATGAACCAAGAGTTGTGTGTCTGAGAAATGAGACCCCTCCCATCTATTTATAGGGGTCATTGGAACCCTGTTTGAGAGCCTTGCAACACCGTGCACACACTCCATCGCCTTTGGGAGCCAACCAGGGAACAACACATGGAAGGAGGGCACTGGCCGAGACAAGGTCGGTTCGACCGACCCTAGGGGTCGACCGACCCCACTCTGGGGCCAGTGGCCCTCCCCTTTGGCCAGGTGGCTACTCTGTGGGCCCTTATGGTGGTTTGGCATGTACACGGTGAAATAAGGTGAGTTTGGGTTCCCGTGGGTCCTTCAATCCATATGCTGCACACGTGTCATCCTCTGATTCACCGGGGCTTACCTCCCTTGGATTGGTGATGTGTCATAGACACATGGGATCCTATGTGGCAGCCCCTCCTAGGCTGAGGTGCCGAGGCATGGATCATAGATGGTGTGTTTCTCACTCTTTTTATGATTATTCACCTACAAATAAATAATCTCCAAGGACAAGTGGAACTACATTATTCTTAACTAAAATACATGTAAGAAATGCCTTTTGCTCCTTTATTCGTGAGAATATTGATGGCTAAAGTAAGCACTTAATGGCTGTCAACAATCGGCCCAGGATATTGTGACCCAGGTCAGAGCCACCAGATAACTAACCACTTGCACCGAATACTGTAGCATAAACTCAAATGTCGTACAACACAAACGTGTAATCTAACTAGATCAAACTGGGCTAGTAATACAAATAGATATGCATACTTATGAACTTGTGCCACAGGATCAAAGGGTTGTGTTCACGAAGAACACAAGCCTCTAAATCATGAACGAACGAAGAACACAAGAACATATCACTCATATATGGAAGCACTACTTTATATGAAATAGCAGAATAACTGAAGTAGATTAAAGTCACACAAAGAAATAAAGATACAAGAGAACTCATACCTAGATCCCAAGTAGACTTGGAACCTGAAGTAGAACTACTCTAGCCTACTCCCTTCCCTTGGGAACTAAAAGAGAGAGAAGTGAATCAAAGTTGTGTGTCTTAGAAATGAGCCCCCTTCCCTTCTACTTATAGGCCAAGGACACCCCTGCTCTGCGCACAAACTCGCTGCAAACACCCAGGGAATGCCTCCTAGGACCAATAGGGAAGCACTACGTGGAAGGCCGAGAAAAACCGCCACTAGGTTGGTTTGGCCGAACCCCTGTGGGGCCCACTCACCTCCCACTTTCACCAGTAGACTTCCAGGTGGGTCCTTGGGTAGGTTCTCAGTGTGTGTAGGATTTTAAGTCAGTTTGGGTCCCCATGGGCCCTTCAATCCATGTGATGTCCACATGGCGCTCTCTGATTCACCAGGTTTCCTTCACTTGGATCATAGAAGGTGAATTTCTCACTTACTTTATGCTTATTTTCCAGTAAACAAATAATCTCCAAGGATAAGTGGAACTACATTATTCTTAACTAAAATGCGTGTAAGAAATGCCTTTTGCTCCTTTATTCATGAGAATATTGATGGCTAAAGTAGGTACTTAAGAGCCGTCAACAATGGTCGGAGGCCGGGTACATGGTATGAGTAGTCGAGGACTACGGGTACAATTGACAGAGCTGCTCGATCTTCCACGAGTTGTCGATGTCGTCACCGTCGAGAGTTTGGAGCTGATATGAGCTAGGGCCAGTGACTTTGGCGACTGTGTATGGTCCTTCCCATGGTGCCTTGAGCTTGTGAAGCCCTGCCATATTCTATATATGGTGGAGAACCAGATCGAGCGTTCCTTGACGTTGTGGTCGTGATGGTGGCAAATACCCTCAAGGTATCTGGCAAATTGGATGAGTGTGGTGCAGCATGCTTCCTCAAGGATATCAATGTCGACCTGCCTAACTTCTTCCGCAGCACCTTCCTCATGCTGCTCGACTGTGGGTGACTTCCACATGACGTCAGCAGGTAGCACAGCTTCCGAGCCACAGACCAGGAAGTAGGACGATTGCTTAGTAGGCTTGGTTGGCTGAGTACGAAGCCCCCAGAGTATGTTGGGTAGTTCCTTGAGCCACTTGCGGCCTCAGTCTATCGCAGAAAAGGGTTCCACGGCTGTCCCTACTGCGGCCTACCTCAGTCTATCCGTGGAGCACACTCAAATGTAATGCAGCAACGCAACCCAAGCGTCATGCTTGCATTGTTAGCTAGACCCTGCCCGGCTGTTGATGGTTAAATAACACGTCAAGTTTCGACCGCAAGCGCACGGGTCGGTTGTAGCTCTTCCCTCGGAGTACTCCGCCAAGGTTTATCAATCTGTGGATCGACAAAGAACTACCTAGGGTTTTCCATCTAATCTATCAAATCTAACCTAACATGAAGCATAGATTGCATATGAAAGGTAACACTTTAAAGATATGAATGAAGTATAAGTGTTGATCACATTCACAGCCATAGATGAGATAACACAACCAAGGAGCTAGGGCCTATCGTCTCTAGGTATGATTATAGTCAAAAGGTGATCAAAACATAGATTGCATCTCAACTAAAGGTACATGGAATCATCTCTCTGAAAGGCGGATTGCAAGCGGCCTACTTTCCCAAGGTCACCAGTGCGAGGTGCGCGTTGACGCCTAAGGTTTCCCAAAGCTTTACCCCAAATGCCCACCAAGCGCTCTTACTCGTAGCTCCTCCTCTTGGTGACCACTGCACCGACTCCCGTGGTACTCGCCATCGATTCTATTCCACATCATGTCGTCGCTAGAACTTTTCCCTCCAGCATGCTGTCACCACACGAGGGTAATCAACCAACTAGCTAAAACACGCTACCTCAACGTATCCGCAAGAAGTAGACTAATCACCATGAATAGATTTAATCTTACTATGAACATATGGATGCATCACATATGAGGATGAAAGCATGCATTGAAGTAGACCAAAGTTGAGACAACTAGAATAAAGAGTAGATTAATATCACCGTCATGTGTGTACATACCCCGACAAATGTTGGGGGTGACTCCCGAACTCCACCATGGCACAACCTCACAGGGAGGCCATGGCGGCTAGGGGTGGCCTAAGCCATCTCCTAGGTACTTTCAAAGACTCGCGGCGGCCGTCAGCTTCCTTCGGTGTATCTCCTTCTATCGGCGGCTCTCTGGTGAATGGATGTGAATGGGTAACCATCTTGGGGCGCCTAGGGGGTTGTATTTATACCCTTGGGGAGCCTTGGGGCATACTCCACCTTGCCTTGCATGAGATCTTCCTTGGGAGAGAAGCGAACTTGGTTTCCATAAACTCAGCCTCGTCCAGATTTTCCTGATTCACAGCCCTTCCTTGCCGGCACCATATCTCCTATGTCCGGACTCCAACTAATGCAAATTCGGTATCTAGATTGTGTGCCACGAAATTATCTCCAACTTTGGTATTCATTGCTTTTCTTGGAAACGAAGATAAGATCTCCAAAACAGACTCGGAAGATAATCTGTATGATTTTGGACTTATTTGCGCAGCAGGTATTTCGGGGGCGATATCTCCTAGCTCCTTGAGCCGAATTGGGCCTTCCATATGTCCAAATCGAAGCTATCATCGAGACACACAACTTTGGTATTCAAACTTTTGTCATTAGAGGCCGTTTAAGCCTCCGAATTGGCACAGAAAGATCATGCTGTTCTGGGCTGCGAGAATATCTCTCAGGCTGAGTTGATCTCGTTGGTAAATCTCCAAGTCCCCAGAGTTTTACGTGTTGATACTTCGGTCCTTGGGACATTTGGAGTCATGTTCATCATGTGTCTTGACTTGTGCCGGGCTTCATGATCTTCTCATAAAATGCTCGATTAACTCTACCCAGAAGTCCTCATTTAGGCACTTAAATCCTGCGTAAACAACATACTCCAAAAACCACATGCAAGTGTGAACTTGTTACATCATTAGTATGCCTAGTGGCGGGTTAGTTATAATTCAAAGCTCAAACCAAAGTGTAACAAGTGCCCTTGGTTGACGGAAATCGACCGTCAACATACCCCCATGCTTAAACCTTGCTCGTCCTCGAGTAAACCTTCAATGGTTATCAGTGTTGCCCTTCAATGTTCATACCCTGCACTTGTTCATACATGAGAAAACATAATGCTCTCCATGTTTACATTTGTTAAAGTTTCATAATGTAACTAGCATTCATCTCTATGGAGGGTAGATATTATTTAAGCTCTTCTCACAAGTAATTAATCATGCTCTCAAATTTTAAACAAATCTCAGAAGTTTTGAAATAAAGCGCGGGATGAAGAAAAATTGCATAACCAAGATCAATTATAAACCTCCTTGCATCTTGCTCATGAACTCTCTTCTCATCTTGTCTCTCAAGCCTACTAGGACTATTTCTTTCCTCTCTCAAATATTTGGTGGAAGGCTTTATATGGAGCTATGGGAAAGTTTAGTCCTATCAAGATATTATAGTTGAGATATTATCAAAACAAGACAAGCTTCTCATGGACTTACCGAGACTCGTCAAAAAGGTCATTGGAAAAATAATGTTCCAAGGAGGGGGGAGAGAAAAAAACACACTTTGAGATAGGTGGAAATGTGCAAATGGCAAAGAGTGATCCCAAGGCACAAATGAAGTCCTCGTTATCGGATTGCACATGGTTGGAAAGATGAGTATGGGTCTTGATCTTGAAGCCTTTTGAAATCTCTAAATGTAGCTAGAGAACCGGGGAGCTTTATTATTATTTTTTTCTTCCTTTTCTCATCATACTTTTTCTTCTTTATTTTTTCTTTCATCACCTCTCTTTTTTTTACTCCACTTCAACTCTAGACTACACTAGTACTTCCTTGGCAACCCCCCATGCTTAGACGTTGCTCGTCCTTGAGCAAAGAGGTGATTATTGTGCCAAGGTAAGTGCTGAAATTCTTGTATTTTCTTGAAGAGAGATACTTGAAACCTTCTAGGGATCCTTTCATGGAGGTCTCCCAAAATCTTCTTCCACTTGACGGCACCTTCCTTGTAATCTTATTCGAAATATTCATCCATACTCAAAGTTTTGGGTTATGGTCAAGGAGGTATACACAAAAAGATATTTTGGATTTTGTGGGTGGATTTCTAGCGAAGTTTGCAAAATTCCCGATGTGGAAACTCACAATGCATGGATAGAAAAGGCTAGCATAAAGATAGATACGCAAAAACAGAATGACCAGCTTCTTAGTCTCGAGCCAGAGAAATCAAGCCTTGAATCAATGCACCCAAAAATAAATCTTGTAAACTAAGGTTTTTGCACTCAATGAATATAAGGCTTTGGATAGGTAGAGCAAAATGCAAGTGGTATCAAAGACAAGGTTAGCATATCTTTTAAGAACAAAAATAAGTGATCTTTGATTCATTTTAAAAATGAGAGCAACGAAAAATACTATGGGTCTCAAGTTATCATAACCTCCACAAAAGATTAGGCTAGCATTAATTAAATTTTCATATCATGTTTAAAGAGAGCACTAGCTTAATCATATACAAACCAAGCACAAGAATGAGCAAAGCGGCAAAGATCATCATATATCCATAAGCGAGAGCATACAAGATATCATCATGGTGAGCACAAGGTAACAGTCATTATTATTTGTTGAAAACAAAAACAAATCTAGGTTGTACTCCTAGTAGCCATGTTATTATGTGGAGAGATATACAAAAGTTTCATCTTGTCTATGGTTGAAGGTGTATATACACAAGCATAAGAAAGAGATGGACAAAGAGAATGTGTCGGAAAGATTTACCGTCCTTTTGATGCTTGTGAAGAGTTGTAGTGCAGCCTCCCCCATGCTTAGCATTGTGCTAGGCATGGAAAGAGAGGAATAGCATCTTCTAGAGACCGTGATCCTCTTCTCATCGAGTCCTCCCCCATGCTTAGCATTGTGCTAGGCATGAAAGAGAGGATGAAGCTTGTTCTCCATGTCTGGGGCTTGTCTTTATGCATCTTCACTTTTGTCGCCTTTATTGTCCTTCAATTCTCCTCTTTTCCTTTCGCGAAAGCTCATCATCATGCCTGCAAAACAATTCAAGCGCACATACTACCCCCGGGGTGATGGTCAGGAGTAGAAGCAATTGCCAATAACATCCCCTAAGATACTTAACTTGTGGCATAATTAGTCTAGTGATGATAAAATAAAGCCTAATGGGTGTACGTCAAATGCAAGTGCAAGGTGCGTGTATGCAAATGAGAGGATTGTGATATAAACAAAGACAATGTTTACACCTTGTTCTAAGCGCCATGCTTACAACTAGGTGGCTGAATTTCTCCATAGCCATAAGGATTTATTAACCAAGGTTAGAACACCATGTCTATCCCAAGGTCAATAATTCTTTATTCCACAAGAAAAATAAAGCGCATTGCAAAGCTTATAAACCAACCCATGCAACATGGAAGCTAGCAAGGTTTATATAACTAGATGATGATCCGCAAGCAAGTTTAAACACCAGGTTTAGACAAGATTGCTATGGAGAATGCCGAATTCAAGCATTAACATAGATATGAAAGCATTCATCATCAAGTTTATAAAACAACCGAGCCAACTTTATGCAAAGCATGTATGGAGTGCAAAAGAATGGCGATGGTAAGATGCAAAGCATAAAATAAATATGAACATGATCATGGAGGTGATCTAAAAAAAGAAAATTAAGACTAGATTAATTAGCCACAAGCTTAAAATCGGAGGGGTGATGCCATACTTCATATTTCTCTGTAGAAAGATACAAAATAAAAAGACTCTAAACACTAGTAGGCATACAAAAAGGGTCTACAAGCTTTCCATGATCAAATAACGGCCTTTATTAGAGCTTTCCATGACAAAAAGTGCTCTCTCAATAGCAATTAGAACATACAACATGTTGTTATGGCCTTTATTAGAGCAAAGGTACAATGTTACTTGATGGGTTCCATTAAAAAGCACAATATAGACCATCATTATATATATATATATATATAAACAAAAAGAACGGGTTGCCTCCCGCAAAGCGCTTCATTTTAAGTCATAGAGCTTGACTTTCTCACATACCTTCTTATGGTCGCAAAGCCATGACCCTTCATGCAAGAGTTGAAGGTTCCCATGCAGCTTTAAGTCACTTCACATGCTTGACATGATCTTTCTTGCTCAATGGAAGACTTGCCCATTCACTTCTCGCATTGTCATCACCTTTTTCTCCTTTGCGCTTCATCGCTGCCTCACTTGCACAGATTTTTATTCTCTGTCCAGATCCGAACACGTAGCCATCAAACTTTCCAATGCGTAGTGCATGAAATTTTCTTTCCATCGAGTCTTTGTGTGCTCCAATCCGATTCCGATCGAGTGCGTTATTCCCGTTTAGTCCAGCATTGCAATCTGTCCCGAGTCAATTCCAGCACGTGCAGCGCCTAATGTTTTTGCCATATCTCCTTGTACGAGTCTTCAAATTCGTTGGCTTTGGATGCGTCGGAACAAGGACTTCATGGAGCTTCTGAATATCTACTTTTATCCCTTTGTACATGTTTGACCATGTGCTCAAATCTTGACAAGAACAGCAATGTTATTTGGAGAGGGTGACGGTCTTGCAACTGTTTGGGCATGATCTCTCTCCACTTAATTTAAGTCTCATGTCCTGCATGGTTAGTGAATTTCGGGATTCTCCCGACATGTGCTCTTTTAAGGTCACTAGCTTGACCAAGAGCAAAGCAAGATCGAGATTTACAAAATGAAAACATATGCATCCACAATTCCAATCACAATAAATATTGCATCAACAAAGTAAGGTGGAATTAAATGAAGCACAAGTTTCTTGCTTAGCATTGAGCTCTTCATTAGGCAGAGGTCATTCAGGCATGGGATTAACAAGGTTCAAGCACAAACATAGCCTATTCATCATTCTGAAGAAATTCTAGCCTATCATCATGAACTTTATTGGAACAAGGCATAGAATTAAAACATACTACTAGATTGACATAGATGTATCAAAATAACATCATCAAAATCAGTAGTAGATTGAGATTTGAATGTGTACCTTAGCCTCGGAGCTATTCCATCACGAGTGGTCTCTTGGAGATGAAAGCGAATCAACCTTACGGTGGCGCTAAGTAGTCATCATATCATCTTCTTGCAATTCTTCCAACTCTTCTATGCGTCATATTTTGCCTTGATTCCTGATTCGTAGGAATTGTTACTTCATGGGGCTTCCAGATATCCAAAAATATTCCATACTTTCCTTCTAAGGTGGTGCAGATTATTGACGAGAACATTGGCTTCTTTCGGATTGATCCGGTAGATGTTGATGATCTTTGTCTCGTTGTCCTTCGAGCATCATGTCACTCATCCTTTGGCTTCAAGGTCATCATCATTGCGTCATCAGCGAGTATCATGACAGGAATGATGTGTCTTCTCCATATTCTTGTTCTAACCAAAGCGATAGGATCGAAGATGGCTTCTACACTTCATGTTGATGGTCTCGGCGGTTTGTCTCTTGATTGCATCGCTCGATTAGAAACATCTTGAGCATCCACCTGGAGAAGATTGGTGATGTCATGGTGCCTCTAATCTTTTTGCCTCCGGTCTTGTCAACCTTCAAGTCATCGTCTTTTGTATAGAATGCTCCTTCAATTTCTTTTGACACGATTGCTTGTGTCATCTTCACTTTTATTGTTGTTTGCTGCTGCAACTTCTCCACTGAATTCCTTTGCGTCCAATGCAGAATATGTACTAAACTTCTGCTCCATTAAATTCTTGATCAAATTAGCTTTCCATCAAGTGGTCATTCACCTTAAACGGAATCCGGATGAAAGAGTTATGTCCTTTTTGCTCCGGCACTACGTTCTATCCCGAGCTGATTTCAGAACGCGCAGTGTTGAAAGATTTCCTCATAAATCTTCGTAACGACCTCCAAAATTAGCGATTCTTCATGGGTTGGAAAGAAGACTTGATGGAGCCTCTGAATATCCAATTTTCTCCTATTGTACACTTCTGATCTTGGCCAAAAAATTATCATAACAGCGGCATTCAACTCGAGATGTCGATGATCAACTCGCACGTCTCGGGCGTAGCTTTGGCACCTATTAGTTGAACAAGCAATTCTCCAAGAAACATTAGTCTAAACAAAACTTATTGACACAGTGGCGTACCTCGTTTATCTTGATCTTTGTTGTCTTCATTGGTGGGGACTCGATAGCAGATAATGGGCCACTAACATAGTTAGCACCTACCACTAAAGAGTGAATCTTCACGTTGTTGAGAGTGAACCTCATGTTGGAGTGTGGATGTAGAGAACTTCCTCGAGCGTCTTGTGTCTAGAGTTTTACCTACATTCATGGACACAAACAAGAAAAGCAGGATATATGCAATAATAAAATTTGGGTTAGTCCAAAAGAAAGATAGATCACCCTAGGGTTCGAGTTGCCGATCCCCGGCAACGGCGCCAGAAAAGCTTGTTGATGGTTAAATAACGCGTCAAGTTTCGATCCGCAAGCGCACGGGTCGGTTGTAGCTCTTCCCTCGGAGTACTCCCCCAAGGTTTATCAATCTGTGGATCGACAAAGAACTATCTAGGGTTTTCCATCTAATCTATCAAATCTAACCAAACATGAAGCATAGATTGCATATGAAAGTTAACACTTTAAAGATATGAATGAAGTATAAGTGTTGATCACATTCACATCCATAGATGAGATAACACAACCAAGGAGCTAGGGCCTATCGTCTCTAGGTACAATTCCAGTCAAAAGGTGATCAAAACATAGATTGTATCTCAACTAAAGGTACACGAAATCATCTCTCCGAAAGGCGGCTCGCAAGCGGCCTACTTTCCCAAGGTCACTAGTGCAAGGTGCGTGTTGACGCCTAAGGTTTCCCAAAGCTTTACCCCAAATGCCCACCAAGCGCTCTTACTCGTAGCTCCTCCTCTTGGTGACCGCTGCACCGACTCCCGTGGTCCTCGCCATCGATCCTATTCCACATCACGTCGTCGCTAGAACTTTTCCCTCCCGCATGCTGTCACCACACGAGGGTAATCAACCAACTAGCTAAAACACGCTACCTCAACGTATCCACAAGAAGTAGACTAATCACCACGAATAGATCTAATCTTACTATGAATATATGGATGCATCACATATGAGGATGAAAGCATGCATTGAAGTAGTCCAAAGTTGAGACAACTAGAATAAAGAGTAGATTAATATCACCATCATGTGTGTACATACCCCGACGAATGTTGGGGGTAACTCCCGAACTCCACCATGGCACAGCCTCACAGGAAGGCCATGGCGGCTAAGGGTGGCCTAAGCCATCTCCTAGGTACTTTCGAAGACTCGCGACGGCCGTCAGCTTCCTTCGGTATATCTCCTTCTATCGGCGGCTCTCTGGTGAATGGATGTGAATGGGTAACCATCTTGGGGCGCCTAGGGGGTTATATTTATACCCTTGGGGAGCCTTGGGGTGTGCAACACCTTTCCTTGCACGAGTTCTTCCTTGGGAGAGAAGCGAACTTGGTTTCCATAACCTCAGCCTCATCCAGATTTTCCTGATTCGCAACCCTTCCTTGCCGGCATCATATCTCCCACGTCCGGACTCCAAATAATGCAAATTCAGTGTCCAGATTGTGTGCCACGAAATTATCTTCAACTTTGGTATTCATTTCTTTCTTTGGAAACGAAGATAAGATCCCCAAATCAGTCTCGGAAGATAATCTGTCTGATTCCGGACTTATCTGCGCAGCAGGTATTTCGAGGGCGATATCTCCTAGCTCCTTGACCCGAATTGGGCCTTCCATATGTCCAAATCGAAGCTATCGTCGAGGCGCACAACTTTGGCATTCAAACTTTTGCCATTAGAGGCCGTTTAAGTCTCCGAATCGGTACCGAAAGATAATGCTGTTCTCGGCTGCGAGAATATCTCTCGGGCTGAGTTGATCTCGTTGGTAAACCTCCAAGTCCCCGGAGTTTTACGTGTTGATGCTTTGGTCCTTGGGCCATTTGGAGTCATGTTCATCATGTGTCTTGACTTATGCCGGGCTTCATGATCTTCTCATAAAGTGCTCGATGAACTCTACCCAGAAGTCCTCATTTAGACGCTTAAATCCTGCGTAAACAACATACTCCAAAAACCACATGCAAGTGTGAACTTGTTACATCATTAGTATGCCTAGTGGTGGGTTAGTTATAATTCAAAGCTCAAACCAAAGTGTAACAAGTGTTCTTGGTTGACGGAAATCGACCGTCAACACCGGCTCGGGCTATTGTGACCCACGTCAGAGCCACCAGATAACTGGCCACTTGCACCGAGTACCGTAGCATAAACTCGAATGCCGTACAACATAAACGTGTAATCTAACAAGATTAAACTAGACTAGTCATACAAACACATATGCGTACTTATGAACTTGTACCATAGGATCAAAGAGTTGTATTCGTGAAGAACACAAGCCTCTAAATCATGAACGAACGAAGAACGCAAGAACATATCACTCATATATGAAAGCACTACCTTATATGAAATAGCTGAATAACTGAAGTAGATCAAAGTCATACAAAAAAATAAAGATACAAGAGACTCATACCTAGATCCCAAGTAGACTTGGAACCTGAAGTAGAACTACTCTATCCTACTCCCTATCCTTGAAAACTAAAAGAGGGAGAAGTGAATCAAAGTTGTGTGTCTTAGAAATGAGCTCTCTTCCCTTCTACTTATAGGCCAAGGACACCCCTACTCTGCACACAAACTCGCTACAAACACCCCGGGAATGCCTCTTAGGACCAATAGGGAAGCACCACGTGGAAGGCCAAGATGAACCGCCACTAGGTCGGTTCGGCCGAACCCCTGTGGGGCCCACTCACCTCCCACTTTCTCCAGTAGACTTCCAGGCGGGCCCTTGGGTAGGTTCTCATTGTGTGTAGGATTTTAAGTCGGTTTGGGTCCCCGTGGGCCCTTCAATCCATATGATTTCCACGTGGCGCTCTCTGATTCACCGGGCTTCCTTCACTTGGATCATAGAAGGTGAGTTTCTCGCTTACTTTATGCTTATTTTCTTGCAAACAAATAATCTCCAAGGACAAGTAGAACTAAATTATTTTTAACTAAAATGTGTGTAAGAAATGCCCTTTTGCTCCTTTATTCATGAGAATATTGACGTCTAAAGTTGGTACTTAATAGCCATCAACAACTCCCCCAAGATAGCCTCTTGCTTGTCCCTGAGAAAGACATTAAGGACTTAGGTTGGTTGATCGAAAGTTGCTACGATGTTGTATTCCTAAATTATGACAAGCACACAACAAGGTACTCTACTAAGAGTTGAATAAGTTGTTGTTGACTTTACCTTTCGCTTGATCGATATGGGGCATGTAGCTTCACCTGCCTTGAGCGGTTGAAAGATAGAATGGTTATATAGAAGTTACCAATCACTCATTCCTTGATCAGCTGTCAACCCGAAGGTTTTGCAGGTTTCCAAAAAGAAATCAAAGTTCCTCGAATGTTATTCTCGGATTGCTCAATGTGTATGATTCCTCACCAAGGTATTGGTTTGCCCTCTATCACAACCCGAAGGACCGAAATGGCAATCAGAGAGGGGGAGAGTGAATGGGAGCCGATAAAAATTCTTCGCAAAGGAAGAACTCAGCGTATGATCCCAAAATCACTTCCGTGACCTCTGACACTCTTCTTGCCAAATCCACGTAGTCACTGAAGTACTACTGGACCTAGGAGCAAGACAATACACCTAGACAAACACGTGAAAAACACAGCGGAAAAACGAGATCGCTCGCTGCCAGAGCTACACTGGTCAGACCGGTCACCCCCTGATAAACTCAAAACTCTGCAGCAAGCTCTCCAACACGTCCAGACCCTCCCAAGCCAAGATCCAAGCACTGGATGCAAAACTTAGGATTAGGACAACCACTCCAAAAGCCAAGAAGCCAATCAAACAAAGATCAAACAGAGCCAAACTTGAACAGGGCTCACACACGACACAAAGTGAGCGACTTCAAGCAAGAACCTCCAGGAAATCCACAGAGGCTCGGCACCGGTCAGACCGGTGTCCGTGACCGATCAGACCGGTCCAGCCTGGGAGACCTCAAAGGTTCGAAACCCAACCTAATGGAGTCCAAATTGCACGAAACTTGAATAACAGGAACCTGTGGATATGGAGAAAACAACTACTAGCAAATCCCTCGAGAAACCCACAAGGGTCGGCACCAGTCAGACCGGTGTAGGGCACCAGTCAGACCGATCAAGTCTCGGAGCCTCGGGAAAAATTTTGCCCGCGGGTCAACTCTGAACTTCCTATCACGCGATCTCCCGATTCGCCCAATGGATTGAAGCCAAACTTTGGAGAAGGTAGGATCACCTCATGGGCAACCTCTAGCTCAAAGATCCACACCCAAATCGCTCTCAATCTCAAGAAATCAGAAGTCAACTGCGAAGAACACCTAGCCTCGAAGACCACCAAAAACCACCAAACCGAAGACTTTTCCCGAGGTTTGGAGGGGCAAGATCAACAAGAAAAGAGTCACCAGGTGCTCATGTGTGATCCCCGGAACAAATCCCACAAAGAAACGTCCTGAAATCCTCCCAACGAAAATCATCCAAAAATAGCTCTGAAAGTCACCAAAAAAGCAAAATGAACCGGAGACACAAGAGGATGAACTCCAAATCTTCCATACATTAGAGTAAGTATTCTATACATGCCACGGCTAGCAACCTCCCATCATCCTACCCACTAAAAGTGGAGAACAAGAAGTGGAGTGCTCTCTACCTCTCTCTCCTCATGAAGCACAAGCTAGCCTATGGAGGGGGAAAATGAATTAGGGTTCCAATTGTTGGCTGCCATCCACCCTTGACAACCAATATATAGGCGGAGGCAAATTACTATCCTACCCCTAGAACATAAAAGGAAGATACACACCCTCAAGGACAATTTTGGTAACTTCATCGATTCTCCATCGGACGGGCATGCACCCACCGCAGACTTGCTTAGCCTCAACGCAAGCCCTGCGATCACCCCACGTGTCCTCCGCTTGGAAGCTTCCTGACGTGCACGGCCCACACCGGCCAGACCGGTCCGGCCCACCGGTCAGACCGGTCGTGGTGCTGTTTCCGCCATGCCGAGTCTTCGAGCTCAGTTTTGAGTCCCAAATTGAGAAACCCTCCTCCTGATGGTTTTGTGGCCAAACCACCAAACCCCGTGTGCAAGACGCAGCCTCGCCACGCCAAGCTTCGAGCACGCCAAGCCTTTCACCTCCGGTGCCCAGACAGTCTACTCGGTCTTGCCTTGTTCCTTGACTTGGCCGCCACCATTGCACCGGCTCCTTGTTCATGACTTTATCTTGCTCTTCTTGCACCATGCGGCCCGCACTTGATCCCGTCAGCCATCGGATCCCTCGAACCAAGCCTACTTGTCTCTCCATCACCCAGAGGCCACCTAGGCATAGACCTTTCGCTCTTGTTCTTCACCTGTACCAACGCAAATCAAGCTGCAACCAACACCTGCAATACTAGGCCAAGAGTCAGTCCACACAACATTGTCAATCACTCATCACTAAGGAGCGACCATCCCTCTGTCCTCGGACACACATGGTCCTCAATCTCCCCCTTGATGAGTGCATTGACAACACACGTAGACACCAATTTAAGATAACAAATATAAAATAGGAAGAAAAGAAAAAGAACTCAAACAAGTGATCAAAAGCCAAAGAAAAGCAAAAATAGGATCACTTCAAAGAGATAGCTCTCAATTTGCTGACTCCTCGAGTGGAGGCAGTAAGGGTTCGACACCATCGGCAAAAAGAAGCAAAACCACCAAAGCATAACACAACAAATCGAAGGAGCTCCCCCTGCACAAATGCATACTCCCCCTAAAAATGTGCATTCAAACTTACCATGAAACCAAGCAACTGCAAGCTTGACCGGTCAGACTGGTGTGCCACACCGGTCAGACCGGTTCACCGGCCATGTCACCGGTCAGACCGGTGACCACCAGAACTGCAAACCATGCAAATGCAGTTCAAAAAGGTTCTAAATGCACCCAGATTTATCCCAAATGCGCCAAATTCTCGCCCTTGTTGACAATGCATGAATCAAGGCAAAATGTGGAAAAATTCAACTACGGGCTTCTCAAATATACAATGAGCAAAATAAAATGCTACAAATGAGATAATGACCAAGCAAGATAGTCCACAGTTCCGTAAAAGCATTGCCATCAAGATAGTAAAGCTATATAAGCATATGACAAAGCTATGGTGAAGTTAGGCAATTTTGCAAAAAATTTCCCTCTCATGAGCAAAATCCTAAACATGACCAATTCAAGCCAAAATGAGCTAAACCACACAAAACTCACACATGGTCACAAGTTCTCATCAAAAGGTCATCACAAACACCCACAAGCTATCTCATGCCATGTCAAAGCCACCGAGCCATGTGTCTACTTCTAATTTGAGACGTCTCATGGTAGACAACATGCAACGGTTTAGCACCAAAATTTTATATACTTGAAGCATAAGAGACATGAGAGCATATTTTTCAAGCATAGACATTTCATTTTCAGATTTAAGCATGGTACATGAAATGCCTTTGCGGCAAAAAGAAGCACATGCTCCTCCACAAGGTAAAACATGGGCTAAACATTCATGATGACAAAAAGGTGTTTGACCTCAAGTGAAAAGAACATGCTTCCAAGCATAAATTTAGCATGACAAAGCCATTTAAGCACAAAAAGAGCATGAGAAGGCTTCTACTCACAAGAGAGCCTATATCTAGCATTTTCTAGAATGTAGCTATCTCACATGAATATATAGCAAAACTATCAAGAGCATAGCTACACATCACCAAAGCATATCAAGCATGTCCAAAAGCTCATACATAGCATGTCATATTGATCAATGTATATTAGAGAAGCTCATCCTACCAAATGCATATGATACAAATGCAACATGATGAATATGTACATCAAATGCAACGTGCTTATGATACAAAGATGGCTACTCTACCATGGTATATACATCAAGGAAAATGCATTTATGATACATATGTCACATATATTACATGAGAGCCCCAAAATCCAACTCAAAAAGGAAAGCACACACCAAGTTCACCTCGCAAGCGGGTAAAAGTGACTTGGTCAAGTGGTTTTGTGAAAATATCGGCTAGTTGGTCTTGGGTAGGGACATGGATCAAAGCTATCTTTCCCTTCTCAACATTATCTCTTAGAAAAGTGGTACCTCACTTCTATGTGCTTTGTACGAGAATGCAAGACAGGGTTCTAGGCTACACTTATGGCACTGGTGCTATCACAAAAGAGTGGGACATGTTCACACTCCTCACCAAATCGCTCGTAGTGTACGTGATCCATAGGAGCTGGGAACAACAACTAGCTGCGGCTACATACTCGGCTTCTGTGGTTGAATGGGCTACACTGGACTGCTTACGAGATGACCAAGAAACCAAAGAAGACCTGAGAAACTGGCAAGTCCGATCCAACCGGCACTCAGCAAAATCCGCATCGGAATAACCATGAATGTTGTGGGTAGAAGAGGCGGAAAACCAAAGACCCCGTCTCAGGAGTGTAGTTCAAGTACCTAAAGATCCTCTTGACAGCTTGCCGATGTGAAGTCCTTGGTGAAGCCTGAAAATGAGCGCACAGACACACACTGAACTGTATGTCCGGCCTCGTCGCTATCAACTAGAGGAGGGAGCCGATCATATGCTCCGGTACTCCTTCTGGTCCACAGGCTCACCATCTTCATCCGCATCCAATGCCGTAGTGGTACTCATCGGGGTCGTCATCGGCTTGGAGTCACTCATGTCAAACTTCCTCACAATGTCCTTGGTGTACTTGCCTTGATACACAAATGTCCCGTCCTTGTGCTGCTTGATCTGAAGCCCAAGGAAGAATTGCACCTCACCCATCATAGACATCTCGATCTCCCTGCTCATATCATCTGCAAACTTCCCTACAAGATCATGAGAGGAGCCACCAAAGATAATATCATCCACGTAAATCTGAATAATTAGGATATCATCACCCTGCCTGAGGAGGAAAAGAGTTTTATCAACTGTGCCCATCACAATCCCCTTACTCAGCAGAAAGTCTCTCAATCTAGCATACCATGCCCTCGATGCTTGCTTTAGGCCATATAGAGCTTTTTGTTGTTTGTACACTCGGTGTGGATATTTCTCACTCTCAAAGCTTGAGGGTTGCCTCACATACACTTCTTCCTCAATCACCCCATTCAAAAAGGCACTCTTCACATCCATTTGGTACAACTTGAACCCTTTAGCAACAGCAAATGCTAGAAGGATTCGAATTGCTTCCAAATGAGCAATAGGAGCAAATGTCTCCTCATAATCTACTCCCTCTTTCAGTGTGTACCCCTATGCTACTAGCCTAGCCTTGTTTCTCACCACTTCACCATCTTCACCCTCTTTGTTTTTCCACACCCATTTGGTACCTACAGGATGGCAATTTGGCGGTGGTTCAACTAACACCCACACTTCGTTTCTCTCAAAGGTTTCAAGCTCCTCATGCATAGCATTTACGCAATTTGAATAAGAAAGTGCATGTCTATATCCTTGGGCTCAAAAGACACAACAAAAGCAAAATGAGCAAAATGAGAGATTTCTTTGGACCTAGACCGTGTAGTACGTTCATCGATGCTTCCTATGTCTTGGACGGTGGGTGATCAGCTTGTACCTGTCGAGATGCCTCTCTCCTGGAGACTACCGCCCTCTTATCTGCAGCTTCCACTTGTTCTTGACATGTCATAGTTGGAGTGGGGGAAGGACCGTCAACACACGTAGTCGTAGTAGTGGAAGTAGAGGGTACACGAGCAACAGGAGGTGCACCATCCTCATCCTCATCATCATCTCCTTTACCTTCCTCATCATCAAAGGTCGTCTGTCTAAGCTCATCATCGCCTGCACACTCAAAGACAATAGAGCTACATGGCTGTGTCTCATCGAAGGTCACCTCGCAAGTCTCCATGATTTGGTTAGTCTCAAGATTGAGCACACGATATGCTCGAGAATGATTAGCATAACCAAGAAAAATCCCATCAGAAGACCGAGCCTCAAACTTATCGAGCTTCCCTTTCTTAAGAATAAAACATTTGCAATCAAAAACTCGAAAATGACTCACTTTGGGAGAACGACCATGCATAAGCTCATAGCAGGTTTTCTTCTTAAATGCACAAAGGAAGATCCGGTTAGGCACATGGCAAGCGGTGTTCACCGCCTCAGCCAATACTTCCTAGGAGTCCTATGCTCATCGAGCATCATCCTTGCCATCTCACAAAGTGTCAGATTCTTTCTTTCCACAACACCCTTCTAAGGAGGAACATACAGTGTAGAAAACTGACGCTCAAGACCAAGATCACAGCAAAAGGTATCAAACCGAGAGTTCTTGAATTCTGTACCATTGTCACTGCGTATAGCTCGAATGGCATTACCATGTCTCTCATTTTTAACCTCAAGATCAAGTCTCGAACAAAACCAAACGTCTCACCCTTATCGGCCAAAAAGAACACCCAAGCATAGCGAGAGTAATCATCCACCAGAACTAGGACATACCACATGCCACCCACTAAGCGAACACGAGCTAGACCAACCAAGTCCATATGTAAAAGCTCCTCTGGACGCTCAGTCATGACATCGGTCAAGGGTGGATGAGAGGTGGCTACCATCTTACCATGCTGACAAGGAGCACAAACCAAATCCTTCTCAAACTTCAACCTCAGTAATCCTCAGACAAGATCAAGACCACTCGAGCGGGAAATCAAATCAAAGCTCAAGTGTCCCAACCGCCTATGCCATCTCCACAACTCAATAGAAGGACCAGCAACCAAACACCGAGAAGGGCCAAAAGATTGAGAAAAGTCCGCACGAAAGATCTGACCCTCAGGAGTGACCATGCAAACAAGATCACCTCGAGAATCAAGAATCCGAGAAGCGCCCAACTTAAATCGAACCTCAAACCCCTCGTCAAGCAACTGAAAAACTGAAACCAAATTAAAGCCAAGTGACTTCATGAGAGCAACACGCTTCAACACAAAGTTTTCGCTCACCTGTATAGAACCCTCTGAGAACACTCTACCCTTACCATTATCCCCAAAAGTGATGTACTCCCTAGTCACCACCGGGTGAGGCTGGAGAACCACCGTCGATCTCCGATCATGTGTCGAGAGCAACTAGAGTCGATCAACCAAACCTTCTCCATGCCTCTGACCTGCAAAATCAAAAGAGAACGAGAGTGAGAAAATGACTCAATGCTAGGGTTTGTGCAAAACGAATCAAACCAGTGTCGAGCCATCTGCTCAAAGGAAGGGTTAGCAAAATCCATCCTCTCACAACCAGCAGGTGGAAACCTCCCACGTCTCATCTGAGAATTACGCGCACCACGAGGGGAAAAGCGTGGTCGGTAGTTCCTCTGAGACCCAAAGCTGCGACCGCCTCTCCTAGCCCCATACTGATCACGAGGAGGAGAGCGTCCAGCAAAACCACCACGAACAAACCCAGAACGCACACCATGCGACTGTCCAAAGTGCAAATCATGAAAACCAGCACCCACACCCTCTGGGGTGCACCGGTCTGACCGGTGACCCTGACCGGTCTGACTAGTGCCCTCTGCACAGCCCCA
Organism: Cenchrus fungigraminus; assembly: GCA_036936925.1. Classification (NCBI taxonomy): domain Eukaryota; kingdom Viridiplantae; phylum Streptophyta; class Magnoliopsida; order Poales; family Poaceae; genus Cenchrus; species Cenchrus fungigraminus. Next base: position 116,871,820 of record CM072774.1, on the reverse strand, counting down.
ACACCACCTCTCGGAATGTCTCTCAAAACCACTACACCCTTGGGCAGTGGCTCACGAGGCTCATGCACACCACAAGAAGGGCGTTACCTGTCCTTGTTCGCCTTCTCCCTAGCGAACCTCTCATCCCTTCTACTCCGATAACAAAACTCATCCCGGTGACCATCCTTACCACAATACTCACAATGGAATAGGATAGGCTTTGGCTTTGACTTTGGGACTTCACTCGGTTGTGGCTTCTCACTCAACTTGGGTTCCACTCTAGACTCCCTCACAAAGTTTACTTTCTTCTGGAAATTGTTTATGGGAGTGGGAAAAATTGGTGGATCTAGATCTGTGCCAAGCTTGTTCAGCAGGTGATTTGGCTTGGGTTTCCATATGTTTTTGTGAGTGGTTTGTGGTGGAACTGGAATATCCTCAATTTTCTCCTCACTCTTCTCACCACTGCACTATCCAACTTTTTCAGCCCCAAGCCCCTGACCATCAGCATGCTTAAAAGAAGCAATCATCATCCCCAGCTGAGGCTCATGACCTGACAACCAACCCATCAACTGCCTCAAGTTATCATTCTCATCTTGCAAGCAATCAACATAATGAGCAAGTTCAAGATTTTTCATAGCATGAACCTCACAAGTAGAGCAAGCAGTAGCAATGGGTGATTTCAAAGCAGCTTCTAAGGAAATAATGCGAGCACGAGATTCATCTAGTTTACCTTGCAAAATAGAACACGAAGTACAAGCTCCTAACAAAGCAGGTCTAGACTTCATCTCATCAAGCTCAGCCCTAAGCACATCTAGTTCCTTAATTCTAGAAGCATACTTGACCTTCAAGTCATTCAAATCAGCTAGGAAGACTTTGTAATCAATGCACTCAACTTCATCAGAAACCACAGGAGCAGACTTAAGCATTTCTAGTTCAACTCGAGTACTAGCAAGCAAAGACTCCATCTCAGTCACATTCTTCCTAGACTCATCAAGAAAGGACTCAAGTTCTATCACCTTCTCCTTGGTTTCACCGTACAAGGACCTATACTCTCTCTTCTCCTTGTTAGTCTTCCTAAGCACATCATCACGATTATCTAGCAAGTCATTCAACCTAGCATTCTCCTCTAGCAAGAAGTCAGGATCGTGGTTTACCTCATCCTCAGATTCGGAATCCGAGTCATCCTTCTCGCCCTTCTTGCTGCCTGAGCTGTGTGCCATCGTGCAGAAGTCGCTTCTCACCATGCAACTCAAGCCATTGAAGTTCTTGCTGATGTGCTTCTTGTTCTTGTGCTGGTCGTAGCCTTCATCCTCGCTGCTCGAGCTTGACGAGGTGTAGCAGGAACTGGAGTCGACGTCGCTCGCACCGGCAACCATCGCTCGAGGCTTCGTCTTCTTGTTCTTGTAGCCTCTGTGCTTCCTCGTCCTCCACTCGTCCTTGTTCTTGTGCTTGGAGTACTCATTCTTGGAGCGGTGCTTGTACTCGGCCTTCAGGCGTGGCTTGTAGTTGTTCTTGGGCTCGATCGCCTCGGGACACTCGGCGATGAAGTGCCTGTGCTTCCCGCACTTGTAGCACATCCCCGAGTTTCACCTCGAGTTCTTGCGGTTCTTGTATATCTTCCCGAACCTCCTCGACGGCAATGCGTGATCCTCCTTGCTTAGCACCTTAAACTCCTCATCTGGAATGGACACAAGACATGACAAGGAAAACTGTCATGAAATGTTAGCACACAAGTCAGAGCCTGTCATGAGAGCCAGACTATGAGGGTCAGTCTGGTTCGCATACTTGGCGTTCAGCTTCCTATCGACCTCAGAAGACTTCAACTTCAAGAAGAGCTCATCAACGCGCAAAGTCCCATAGCTGGGAGACTCCATGATCGCCTCAACCTTAGCGCTCCACACGGTACGATCTAGAGAGTGTAAGAGCTTCAAAGCTTTATCATGATCATCGTATGGGAGGACGGTAATGTTGGCTTTCATATTATTCACAATCGAAGTAAAAGTGCTGAAACATCACATCAATTGACTCTCCAGGAAGGTGGGAGAAGTCCTCATACTCTTTGCGGTACATAGAGAAAAGTCGTGCTTTCGCATGGCTATCATCGCCGTGAGCAACTTTCAACTTGTCCCAAATTTTGCAAGCCAATTCCTCTCCCATAACACGCTCAAACTCCTCGGCAGAAAGAGAACGAAACAAGTAATCACCGGCCCTAGCATTTGCCTCAAATTTTTCCTTGGCACCAGCGGCCTCAATGTTCAGGGGTGTAACGTACGTGAGGTCAATCGTTACATCCCAGAGCAACTTTCCCTTTCCTCACAAGAATGCACCCATGCGTGCAACCCAGTTGGGATAGTTCTTCCCATCGAAGTGTGAATGCCCCTAACTCCGCTCATGGTACACCATCTTTGGATCTTAGACTGGTTAGAGTCGCAAAGACCCAAATCGACTCTGATACCAATTGAAGGACCGAAATGGCGACCAGCGAGGGAGGGAGTCAAAGGGAGCTGATAAAAATTCTCCGCAAAGGAAGAACTCGACCTATGATCCTAAAATCATTTCCGTGACCTCCGACACTATTCTTGCCAAATCCATTTAGTCCCTAAAGTAATACTGGACCTAGGAGAAAGACAATCCACCTAGACAAGGACGCAAAAAACACAGCAGAAAAACGAGATCGCTCGCTGCTAGAGCTACACCGGTCAGACCGGTCACCTGCACCGGTCAGACCGGTCACCCCCTGATAAACTCAAAACTCTGCAGCAAGCTCTCCAACATGTCCAGACCCTCCCAAGCCAAGATCCAAGCACTGGATGCAAACCTTAGGATTAGGACAACCACTCCAAAAGCCAAGAAGCCAATCAAACAAAGATCAAACAGAGCCAAACTTGAACAGGGCTCACACACGACACAAAGTGAGTGGCCTCAAGCAAGAACCTCTAGGAAACCCATAGAGGCTCAGCATCGGTCAGACTGGTGTCGCTGACTGGTCAGACCGGTCCAGCCTGGGAGACCTCAAAGGTTCGAAACCCAACCAAATGAAGTCCAAATCGCACGAAACTTGAATAGCAGGAACCTCTAGATAGGGAGAACACAACAACCAGCAAATCCCCCAAGAAACACACAAGACCGAGCACCAGTCAGACCGGTCAGGTCTGGGAGCCTCGAGAAAAATTTCGCCTGTGGATCAACTCTCAACTTCCCATCACCCGATCTCCCGATTCGCCCAACGAATTGAAGCCAAACTTTGGGAAAGGTAGGATCACCTCATGGGCAACCTCTAGCTCAAAGATCTGCCACCAAATCACTCTCAATCTCGAGAAATCAGAAGTCAACCACGAAGAACACCTAGCTTCAGAGACCACCAAAAACCACCAAATCGAAGACTTTTCCCGGGGTTTGGAGGGGCAAGGTCACCAAGAAAAGAGTCACCAAGTGCTCATGTGTGATCCCCGCAACAAATCCCACAAACAAACATCCTCAAATCCTCCCAACGAAAATAATCAAAAAATATCTCCGAAAATAACCAAAAAAGAAAAATGAACCGGAGACACAAGAGGATGAACTCCAAATCTTCCATACATCGGAGTAAGGATTCTGTACATGCCATGGCTAGCAACCTCCCTTGATCCTACCCACTAAAAGTGGAGAACAAGAAGTGGAGTGCTCTCTACCTCTCTCTCCTCATGAAGCACAAGCTAGCCTATGGAGGGGGAAAATGAATTAGGGTTCCAAGTGTTGGCTGCCATCCACCCTTGAGAACCAATTTATAGGCAGAGGCAAATGACTATCCTACCCCTAGAACATAAAAGGAAGATACACACCCTCAAGGGAACTTTTGGTAACTTCGTCGATTCTCCATCAGACGGGCACACATCCACCACAGACTTGCTTTGCGTCGACGCAAGCCCTGCGATCACGTCGTGTGTCCTCCGCTTTGAAGCTTACAGACATGCACAGCCCACACCGGCCAGACCAATCCAGTCCACCAATCAGACTGGTCCACCAGTCAGACTGGTCTGGACCACCAATCAGACCGGTCGTGGTGTTGTTTCTGCCACGCCGAGTCTTTGGGCTCTGTTTTGAGGCCCAAACCGAGAAACCCTCCTCCTGATGGTTTTGTGGCCAAACCACCAAACCCCACGTGCAAGACACAGCCTCGCCACGCCAAGCTTTGAGCACGCCAAGCCTTTCACCTCTGACGCCCGGACGGTCTACTTGGTCTTGCCACGTTCCTTGACTTGGCCGCCACCATTGCACCGGCTCCTTGTTCATGATTTCATCTTGCTCTTCTTGCACCATATGGCTCGCACTTGATCCCGTCGACCACCGAGTCCCTTGAACCAAGCCTACTTGTCTCTCCATCACCCAGAGGCCACCTAGGCATAAACCTTTTGTGCTTGTTCTTCACCTGAACCAACGCAAATCAAGCCGCAACCAACACCTGCAATACTAGGCCAAGAGTCAATCCACACAACGTTGTCTATCACTCAATACTAAGGAGTGACCATACCTCGGTCCTCGGACACACATGGTCCTCACAACCTACTGCTAATAAGCTTATATGTGGAGTCGTAGGTAGGGAAGAAATGGGGCATACCTATTTCTCATATGTTGCTAAGTTGAAGACCGGCTCCTTGGGAGCAATGAGTCATACAACCTAATCAAGATGTGCACATGTGTGTATATAGTGAATATGGTGGATGGAATGCGAACTCCATTTTTTTGTATGATTTTCTCCACTCTCCTTTTTGAGATTTTTGAGACTTGGGCTTTTTTTTATATGATCATACTATTGAGCAAGTATTTATTTTTCTTTCTTTTTGCATAGCCCAAAGTCTCTTTTGAAGGTTTTTGGAGAGGGATGAATCATAGAACAATACGTAGAGCCTTATTTTGTGGAATGGATGGATTGTGGGTGGATGAAATGATGATTGCTAACTTCCGGTGTAGAAGTTTAGCATATGGTGGATGTGTACGTGATATTGATCATAGGAGCATGACAAGTTTCTCGTCGAGGGTCACAACAATTCGACAAAGCTCAATGAAAAAAACAAGTAGCTGTTGGTATTTGTTAAGCCCACAGAAATATTATGAGGAATAATCCCCAAGCGCACGGATACCAGTGAGCACTTCACCCGGGAAGAGGGTTTTAAATATCGTATCCACAGGGAGAAGGGTGAGAGAGTATGTTGAGGTGTATAGCTAATCCAACTGAGCAAGTATCTAAGGACTTGAGAAGATAAGAGGTAAAGGAGGTGCTACGGCTGTCTAGTTCTTACTCTTGCAAGCTATGTTCTTATACCTTAATCAGGACATTGACAAGGAGAAACACTTAGTAAAGGGAATCTCCCGGCAACAGGGGTAGTCCTACGAGTCCTATAGACGGGAGGTGGATTACAAAGGACTCAATGGTGCTATCACCACCACGATCTACCACACGATCCGGAATATCAGGAGGCATCCACAAGTAACCCAGATCTAAGCACCATGCTTACACCTAAACTACGCCTCTACTTTATAGATTCCCATAAAGTAAAGTACTCAAAATAGAGTTGCAGACCATAAGAATAATAAGAACAATGTGCTTCCTCAAATAAGAAGTCGATCAAGTCATAGAATCTCAGAAGCAAGCTCCAGAAGGAACTTGATCCTGCTGGTACAAGCCGAAGCGGAGACACCGATAGGTCCGGTGCTTCCTCCAACTCTTCCTCATCACCGCGCTCCAATCTCTTGAACAAGACTAGCTAGATCTCTAGGATCGTGGATCTAATCTCTCAACTTGATGCTCTGCTCTCAACTCTAATCTAGGGCTTCTAGTTCTACATCTTGTCTAATTCTACTTCTAGTTCTAGAACTAGAGGGGAGGCCTATCGATGGAGTTGATCAATTGATAATGCAATGCCTGAACCAGGGGGTCTGGGGTTTGCTTATATAGTCCGGAGGAGGTGTCTCGTCACCGTAGGATCAAACCGACCTCAATATACGGTTTAGATTGCTTCTCATAGGCGGTGGAGGAAGGTTCCAGAAGCTGGGCTGGATTGGCCTCGGTGGTGGGCCGACCGGCCCCACCACTGGGCCAGTCGGCATGTGGTGGGCCCCACTCGGGGTCCGCTTTGTCGTGGTGTCTTCTCATCCCTTCTAGATGCTTCTTTCTTGTATGCTAAGTCACGTTGAGTTCAGGAGTGTTCCGGAGCCTTCTAGACTTGTTCCTTTCCCTGTTTTTCTGATTAGTCCCTCCAAGACATAGAATTCTCCAAAACTCCAGGAAAACTGTTAGTGACACCCTATTCTACATTGGTATTATCAATTATGCACCTTTCCATGTTAGGGACCGGTGCAATCATACTACGAGCAAGGATACACCGCGCAAGACCATCAATATCAACCATTAGAGGAAGAGCGAAGGAAGGAAGAAGAAATAGTGCTTCCAATTCAGTTTGATTTTTCCTTCTCCTTTTCTTTATTTTTCAGTTATATGCAAATTTGTGTGTGCGTAGCATCTTCAGTTTTTAATCATTTTCAGCATGTGTGTGGTAGTAGTAGTTATTGTTTTCCATCACCATGAATAATTTCACCATCGTTTTATGATAATTAATATGGATGGAAAATTGTGCCAAGTTGATATATGATGATAGTTGCCTATTTGCTTATCTTTGTATTTGTCTTATACATGATTAAGCTAATGCTCTCTTTAATGCAAATCTGAAATTAATTTAAATGCTAGCTTAATCCTTTGCGGAGGTTATAATAAAGATGAGACCCATAGTTTTTCTCATGCTCTCAATTTTGGATGGGTTAAAGATGATTTATTTTTGTTCTTAAAAACTATGCTAACCTTGTCATTAATACCACTTGCATTTTGCTCTACCTATCCAAAGCCTTATATTTATTTGAGTGCAAAAACTTAGTATACAAGATTTATTTTTGGGTGAGTTAATTCAGGGCTTGATTTCTCTGGCCCGAGACTAAGAAGCTGGTCATTTTGTTTTTGCGTATCTATCTTAATGCTAGCCTTTTCTATCCATGCATTGTAAGTTTCCACATCGGAAATTTCGCAAACCTCGCTGGATATCCACCCAAAAACCCAATACATCTTTTTGTGTTTACCTCCTTGACCACAACCCAACATTTGAGTATGGATGAATATTTCGAGGAAGATCACAAGAATGAAGGTGCCAGGATTGAAGTATATTTTTGGGAGACCTCCAAGACGACATGAAGGTTGCGTGAAGGATCCCTAGAAGATTTCAAGTGTTTCTCTCTAGGAAAACATAGAACTTTTAGTACCTACCTTGGCACAAAATTTTACCACCTCTTTGCCCGAGGACGTGCAATCGTCTAAGCATGGGGGGAGCTGCCAAGGATGTAGGTACAATCTAATCTAGAGTTCAAGGGGAGTATATAAAAAAAGAAAAAAAAGAGAGAAAGAAGAAGTATGAAAGAATAAAGGGAGAGAAAGGAGAGAAGAAAAAATATGTGAGAAAGAAAAAATATAAATAAATAAAGCTCCCCGGCTCTCTAGATGCATTAAGAATTTCAAGATGATTCAAGATCAAGACCCATACTCATCTTTCCAACCATGTGCAATCCGATAACGAGGACTTCCTTTGTGCCTCGGGATCACTTTTTCCATTTGCACATGTCCACCTATCTCAAGTGTGTGTATTTTTCTCTCTCCCCCTCCTTGAAACAACATTATTTTCCAATGACCTTTTTGACAAGTCTCGGTAAGTCCATGAGAAGCTTGTCTTGTTTTGATAGTATCTTGATTATAATATCTTGGTAGGACTAAACTTTTCCCAAAGCTCCAAATAAAGCATTCCACTTATATATATATATTGAGAGGGGAAAGGAGTAGAATAAATAGGTTTTGAGAGACAAGATGAGATGAGAGTTCATGAGCAAGATGCAAGGAGGTTTAAATTTTTGAACTTGGTTTAGCTCTTTTTATTCATCTTGCTCAACACTTCAAAATTTCTGAGATTCATTTGAAATTTGGGAGCATGACTAATTACTTGTGGGAAGAGCTTAATTGATATCCACCCTCCGTAGGGATGAAGGCTAGTACATTATGGAACTTTAACAAATATAAATTTAGAGAGCATTATGTTTTCTCGTGTATGATCAAGTGCAGGGTGTGAACAATGAAGGGCAACACTGATATCCATCAAAGGCTTACTCGAGGACGAGCAAGGTTTAAGCATGGGGGAGCTGTTGACGGTGAATTTCCGTCAACCTAGCCATGAGTTTACCTTCGGTGTTGGCATTGATTTGATATCCAAACTAACAATCCTAACCCTCATGATATATCAAGTTCGCACTCGCATGTGGTTTTTGGAGTTTATTGCTTACGCAGGACTCAAGCACCTAAATGAGGACTTCCGGTAAAGTTCGTCGAGCACTTTACAAGAAGATCATGAAGCCCGGTACAAGTCAAGATATGACGTGAACATGACTCCAAGTTGCCCAAGGACCGAATCGTGAAGATAGAAAACTCCGAGGACTTGGACAAAAAATGCCAAAGCTTACGAGACAAGGAGCCCTATCCAAACCGCGGAGAAAATGACGCTAAGGGCCCACATGCAGAAGGGGGAAGTTCTAGAAGACACGAGAAGCATCACCGACGAAGGAGGCCACGAAGTGGGCCAAAGTGGGCCTAGGTCGGCCGGCCCGGGCCGGCCGGCCCAGCCCATTTCGAGCCCCATTTGCTGCCCCCTTTGACCTAGATGACCCTCGGGCTATTTATAGTCCCCCTGCTAAGAGCCACGCATCAATTCATTCGTCATCCGCCGCCGAGGAGCAGAGAAGCTAAAGGGACACCATCTCGGAGAGGAGGGTCATGCTAGTTGTCTAGGGTTTCCCTAGCCGATGTGGGAACCTTGCATGGAAGACCACGTCAGAGCTCCGGAGCAAGGATCAAGATCGAGGTAGGATCCCGGTGGTGATCTTGTTCATGTAAACATTCCTGGTGAAGTTTTATAGTGAATCCGATTTCTAGTGATCAAGTGCCTTCTCTATGATTTTGTTCTCCCTTGGTTTTGCTTCTTCCTCAATCTATACTTAAGATAGATTGCTAAGGGTGCTCTTATAGCCGCGGTGGCTAGAGGTGCATACCGGATCGACCAAGTGTTCTCAACTTGTTCTTCTTGAACTCGCCCTAGGCTAACCCGCACGAATAGGGGGCGCGTCATGACAGGACGAAGGTTCCAAAAGGTGGGCGTCTTCGGAATCGGAATGGAGGCCACGGTTTAAAGATGCTTTTTATGAGATTCGCTTTGCTATCTTCATCTATCTTGTTTGGAGCTACAACATAAGCATGATCTAGACTCTCTAGATCGGTTATCTCTATGCTTTCTCTTGCTACCTCTTGTGTTTAGTAGATTAGATTAGATTAGATTTGTTTTCTTGATAATTTCTTAGATTAGATGCAAAAGCAACCTCTTGAAGATCAAATGTTCTTGCCTTACTAGATTGAATCCTTACGTTGCACATTATTCCATGGATTCGATACCTTCGGTTCACACATAAGGGAAGAAGGGTCCCTTGACTACGATGGGGATTTGTCCGCTTGCAAATCCAAACGAACTTTGATACAACTATTAACCATCAATAGGCAACAATTGGGATGAGTCAGCAATTGAAGAGGAAGATCTAGGGTACCCAGCAATCAGTTGCACACTGTGGGATTACCATGTCAGACAAGCTTTATGTGATCTTGGTGCAAGCATCAACATTATGCCCATGGCAGTATGTGACGCCATCGACCTCAGTGCCTATGTGACGCCCACCGAGATCCGAGTTCAGCACGCTGATTCAACCATCTGATGTCCCGAAGGCATAATCCGCAACATTCTAGTTAAAGTACAAGGTGACTATGTCTTCATAGATTTTGTGGTTCTTAATACCACAAGTGACTAGAAGTGCCACTCATTCTTGGACGATCATTTCTTTGAGCCACCCAGGCACGGATTGATGTTGGCGTTAGTACCATCAGAATGAGGGTCGGAGGAAGAAACAAAGTATTCTGGTTCCAATCAAAGAAGGAGTTTTATTACAAAGCCCCCTCCAACAAGAGCTAGGGTGTCATGAGAAGCAGAAGAAGCAGAAGAAGAAGAAGAAGAAGAAGAAGAAGAAGAAGAAGAAGAAGAAGAAGAAGAAGAAGAAGAAGAAGAAGAAGAAGAAGAAGAAGAAGAAATAGTGGCAAGCTCAGAGCGCAAACCTCGATTCAACAGCAGACACATATGCCACCATTGAGAAAGGACAGTCTCATTACCTTCATGAAAGCATTCATGAAGAAGGAAATAGAAAGGAATGACCGTATGAGGTATTGGAGGAGCCAAGCCCCAAAGACAAAGGTGACATCATTACCCTCAGAAAACACATCAACCTCAAATACGTCACCTAGGTCACGGAAGAATAGACGAGTGTGGAAACCGAAGAACACACAATTGTCTACGTCCTCTTCTCCGGTGTCGGATATGTCGAAAGCACCAGACGTGCTGGAAGCTCCATCCACAAGCTGAACTCGAAGGACAAGTCCTGCTCAATGGTCTTAAATTGCTGAGCCCTTGCCAAAGGTAAATTGGTATTTATCTCATATTTGATTTCCTCAAAAAAAATTTTAAATTTCTCAACTACATGTTTGGTTTTCAAATTGCATTTGCATGCTAGAATTTATTCTAGCCCATTTCCCTTTTCAAAAAAATGAATCTAAAAATATATATTTGAATTTAAAAAATAAAATAAAATAATATAAAAATAAATTTTTGCTTGAACAAAACATTTCAAAAATATTTCGGAGCATTTCTGGTGACATACTTTGGCCAGACCCCAGAAGTGCTAAACCATATAGCCGTTGGGGGGTGGTGAGCCAAAGCTGTTAGCCAGCGGACCCACTGTGGGTCGACTGACCCAACGGTTCGGCCGAACCAGGGCCAACGGCTCTTGGGCCCCACCACCTCCAACGGTTAGGAGCCCAAGCCCAACGGCCATATCTTGGGGTGCCACCTTCATTTGGCTATAAATAGAGGCTGAAAGGGGGTGTTGATCCTCCATTCAACAATTCTCCCACTCACTCCCTCTCCATTCTTTGCTTCTTGGTTTCCTCTCGAGGTTTTGTTCAAGTTCATTTTCGTGTTTGTGTTCATTCGAGCTCTCTTTCTCCCTCTCTTTGTTTTCATTGCTACAAGGAGGCAACTCTCAGAGAAACGACTCACGGGTAAGAAGTTCAATTGTTTTCACTAACATGACCCGTGTGCAAGTTGTTTCTTTGCTGTGCTCCATCACCATGAGAGGGATCGGAAGGAAGCTCTCCGATGCAGTCTGAAGGGTGACAGGATCGAGCTCAAGCCGTTCCCATGCAAGCTTGAGCATGCCTCACTCCTACGACCACACACCTAGTCCGATGAAAGAAGACAAGGAAGTGCAACATGAGGTAACGCAAGAAGAAGCACCACAAGAAGAGCAAGCTCAACCACAAGCTGCAGAAGTGGAACCAATCCTTCCGTATCTATGCACAGACCGTGAAGTACAAGCCTACGCGGTCGTCAAGGATCGAGTCTTCGCCCACACCAAAGACTTCAACTCCGACCTCCTTGAGAGCATAGGTATGAACATCGATTTTACTAACATTTGGCCTGCAATTGGATGGGATGCTTTTGTGCCTATTGCAGAGGAGGGCTCTCGTTCCCTCACCATCTAGTTCCTATGCACCTTGCAATACAACGATGATGGCCTTTCCTTTCGTCTCTTCGGGCAAGAGTATCAATGATCTTGGAAAGAGCTGAGTTTATTGCTTGGTTTTCATAAGAAGTGCAAGATCAACTTTGAGAGAGCCATCCGCGATTTTGATCGACATTCCTTTTGGACGAGCATCTCCAGTCATATGGTAGTAGGTAACTTCAAACCTCGCTGCAATTATATTCATCATCCTACTTTGAGGTTCATGCATAAGTGGCTTGCTGTTTTGGTCTTTCCTAGAGATGATGTTTGACCTATTCGTAATGACGAGCTTAAAATCCTTTATGCCATGGTAAATAAAATTAAGGTTTCTCCTGTTAAGCCTATGATCATGCAATGGTTAGATAATTTTAAGATGTCTGGTCCTATTGATTGCACCTCTTCGATTACCCGCATCGCCGCAAGAGTGAAGGAACTCCAAGGTAATGCTATGCTTTACATTCAACCTGAATGCATTCACCATGATGAAGCATTCTTTATTCAAGGTCATATCCTTAAACATGCTCCGGACCAGTCTCTTATGTTTTTCTTCCCCAGTTATATAAATGAGATCCCATTACCTAACCCAGGACTAAATTTGTATAAGTCGCGGGTGCTAACCTTTCTGCTCCTACCACGAGAAGAAGCTCATTGGAATAGTGTGTCTGGCAGGGAAACCCGAAGCAGGCCAAGAACAGAAGTGAACATGACGTACCAGCCATCGCAGTCCAACAGATTCTACAGCAGTTGTACTGAGCGGGATGGGTTCCAGCTGGGCAGATGCTGGGGCTAGTCCCCATGTATCAGCCAGGCTGGGGTCAACTCCCACAACCACATGAAGTTGGAGGCTCTTCATGATAGGCTTCACAGATGCCGACATACTCACCTGGGTATCAACCTCATTGGGATCAGCCACATGAAGCAGGAGGCTCAGGCTGGCAGAGCGCAAGCAGTGCAGATTGGGAGCAAGGACGACTATTTCACCTCACTTCATGCAACTCTAGTGGTCCTCCAACGAGTGGTGCACGACGGTCTTTCTTGGGTAGAAGACATAATAACATTGCAGATCTCACAAGCCGAGTGAACGACCTCGACATTCGGACAGGTGATATCCAAAACACTCTTAACACACTTGTCTAGAACTTTGCCTCTTTTGAGCAGCGGGTGGATACGCAATACAACACTCTCAACTCTTCACTGCAAAGCACCAATGCAGACCTTCAGGCTTATTTCTGCTCACAGGGCTTCAACCCTCATCATCAGCAGTGAGCAAAAGACAAGCTTGGGGGAGAGCACCCCCAAGGGAGGTAACCCGTAACACATCTTGTCTTAATCTTTTATTTTCTTATTCATAAAAAAATCTGAATTTGATAAAAACAAAAAAATATATTTCTTGCTTTATTCTATGTTAGGAGGAATGTCTAGTTCTTCCTCCTTGAAATGATGAATAGTTACTCTGCTTAATTTCGTTCATGTGCCTAGTTTACAGCTTAGTGCTCTCTCAGGTTTTGAGTTTGTTAGCTGTCATTTGCCTTTCAATCTTGAAACCTTGTGGGTTGCAAGTACATGATCTGTGTCAAAGTTGTTGCTTGGCGCGATATGGTATTATAGAGTTTGCTATGATCTTGTTCTAAATAAAACTTGACATCTGGAGCATTCGTTTTCAAAAAAACCCAAAAACTCAATAAGAGTTCCTCAATTATGATGACATGTCCCACTAGAGCCATATGTAGGATCATCATATAAACCCAGCACATACACTGCTTGTCGTCACATTGAGCGTTGTCAAACGGTGTGACCCTTGAATGGTCATTGCCATGTTTTCTTGATCAAGATCACGTACACTCCACATCCATATTCATGCTGACTCCTACACCAGAAGTTACGCATTCACCTCCATGCTAGTAGAATGATAGGTTCCATCTCTATGTCATGACTCCTCCCTATTCATCATTCAAAAGGATATGGGCTATGCAAAAGAAAGAAAACAAATGATGAGAGAATAAAATCTGTGCCAAAGAGCATGTTGGAAAAATGAAAGAAAATATTGACTAGTCCAAGTCCATGCAAGAAGAAGAATAATGGATTCATCAAGGTCCATGAAAAAAAGAAAAAAAAGGAAGATAGAAAATAAAAAGAGAGATAGCCCATGTCTCAAAAAGAAATAAAAGAGGGAGTCATGTGCATAGAGTCCACAATAAAGGTTCACAGTAATAACTACAACCCATTCCGGGCCTAGTGTCCACCTTACCGTGATACCTCAAAAGCACTTTTCATAGATGGCAATAACTAGAACCCATTCCGGGCCTAGTGTCCACCTTGCCATCACCCCAGTGCTTCACATAGATGGTAATAACCAGCACCCATTCCAGGCCTAGCATCCACCTTGCCACATCATCATTAAATCCACACACATGCACATCTTGATAAAGTTGCGTGACTTGACTTTAGTGTATCCACTTTTTGACTCTGCAATATTATGTGATGCAAGTATGCCCCTACTTCTCCCTACCTAAAACCCCACAAAAAGCCTTATTAGAAGTAGGTAAGGCAATCACAATGCCTTGGTGACGACTATACACATTGAGTGACCAAGGGTGCATCATTTGAGGAACTCAGTTTTATTTTCAAAAATAATCAAAAACCTCCAGCAAGAAAGTTGATTGAGGAATAGGTGAATGCTGACTTTATACAACTGTTCTACCTCGCAATCGCCAAAGACAAGGAGAATGTCAAAAGCCCCATGGGGAGTAAAGAGAAAAGGGTAAGTGATGCTAGCTTATTCAATTCAAGAAAGAGTACTTTGTTGTATTCAAGGTACCGGAAGGAAAGAAAGAATTTTAGCAACTCCTGATCAACAACCAAGTGTTTTGCTTGGGACGAGCAAAAGGGCAGCTTGGGGGAGTTTGTTGATGGTTCCTAGCGGTCACTTTTAGCCGTCAACAATACCCGAAAAAAGAGGATAACTAGCATTTCTTACTAACATATTACCTAGTTCCCACTCATCAAGCATTTCAGGAGTGGGCAACTAGAAATAGGGGGGAAACATGCGCTAAGTACAAGGTTAGCACGAGGGATGACAGATGGCGCACCGCACGATAAAGAATGGGCAAAAACACGAAGCAAAACAAGCCAAATCAAGTGGGACCCACAAGACAAGGAAGACCCAGGAGCCCACCAGCCCACCTGCCAAAGGCGGTGGCCAGATGGGCTAGGCCTGGTTCGACTGAACTAGGGGGAGCTCCGGGAGCACCAAGTTTTGGCGCGAAGATCTCCCACGCGAAGCTAAAGCCGGTGGAGATGGAGTTGGCACCAAGGAGACCCTAGAACTGCCTCTCCACCCCTATATAAGGAGACATCTACCCCCTCTCTCTCACACAGACACACCATACAAGGAGCCTCTCTCTCTCTCCCTCTCTTGTATTCTTTAGTTCTAAGGTAGTGGAGCTTAGGCCAAGAGCTTTCTTGCTAAGTAGTGCTGAGCAATCGACTCGGGTTGGTTGGCTCCAACCTCCGGCCTCCGGTATGGCTTTGTACTCAACTTGTCTCTTTCATATTTATACAGAGCAGGGGAGATATTCTCCTTGATGCAATAGGATAGATCTAGACTAACCATACGATGTATATCTCTGCTAGTAGATACGAATTTAAGGACAACTTTAGTGCCTACTCCTACTAACCTTTAGGTGTTTCTTTTATTCTTTTGTTCTTTATTCCCTATCTGAGATGATGGCCTGTATGTGTGTCACATTACCCTTCATTCACTCATATATATTATCTATCACTTACCCCTGTTATAATGCTTTGGTATGCTTTACTTATTCATATTGTCCAGGATAAGTATTCGATAATTCATATGATGATGAATCCCTACTCCATCTTTTGGTAAAAATAAATAAATAAATAACGATACCCTTGGGAATACTCATGGGTGAAATGCTACAATTGATATACCCACAAAACATAAACAAATATGTATACGTGCACTTGCGGATACACTTTCACCCATCAATAAGGCCCGTCTCTTGGTGATGTTATTGGGTTTCGGCCCAGTAGCGTTATCAAGGACGCCCACTGACCGTATATCAAATAATGACGTTTTTTGATGCCGCTCAAAAAGTGTGTGGGTTAAGAAATGCCAACAAATATTTGAGTAAACAATATTATGTGTAAACAATATTAACAATCTCTACTTTCTGGAAACACAAAATTTTAATAGAAACATGAAACCAGTGTACGCACTGCATCAATTAGAGGATTCTACAAAATAGGAATGCCATTTCAAAGTACATCATTATGTCCTAATGGTGAAAGTTCCCAAAATTCTACACACAAAGATCTGCATTGTTCATAAAACATTTAGCTTGGATTAGGCTGGCACCTCTTCTCAATCTTCTCTAGCATGCCAATATCATTTGAGCCTCAGATTCACTCCTTGTTATTCCAAGAAGCAGCCTAGTCATGAAAGAGCCAATAATTCTTCAGTAATATTGTAGTACCATATTAATGCATCCCCCACACGAAATTCATGCTCTATTATTTGCTTGCTGAGAAAAGACCTATGGTCATAATGCTGCGTAATGTCAAGTTGCATTACCACAAGCTTCCTCTGATGTTCAAAAAGAACAAGACTAGTACATCAAAAATAGCTTACATAGGGAAAACACTTCTTTCATGATTACAGCACTATGACAGTAACCTAAAAGGTAAAAATAATAATGTTTCAATCATGCTGATTATTGTTCATGCAGAAACCACCTACCACATTTTGAGCATGATAAGCATGATAACTGTACCACATTCATTAACAATTTCTTGTTAATTACATCCAAATTTTTTCAAATGTTTTCCTATTGGTTGTCACCATTATTGCAGAGATTATGAACAACTGAAGACAAATCCAAATAAAGGCAACATGTAGAGTTGGCATACTATATTATTGCCTGCAGCTTTATAAATCAACAGATGCTTCTAAAATAAAATATTACCTGTAACGATACTATATTCTTACTTGATCAAGCATTAGAGACTTCGACCATCCATGAGATGTGCCCAATAAGTGCTCGACTTCTTCGTGTCTGGTGCAAGATTAACCATATGAAAGCTCCACAGAGATCAAGTTTCAATAGATACACCAAAGAAAACTCGGAGCACGCCATGGACTGTAAGAGCTTGTCTTGTTGTGTACTTTGTATCCATCGATCTCACTGGTCGTCCTCGCTGTCCTTGAGCAGATTGCAGATGTCTGGACACTCCAGCAGGCTGCAAGTAGAATCTGCACATGCATGGATGTAAGAGTAGATCAAGTACATGCCAATTCAGAGTTAGAAAAAATTTAATAATCTGAAGAATGTGCTGATCTTTGTGTACCAGTACTGCCGGCAGCGGAAAGTGTCCTTGAACACCACCAGAGGCCTGCAGGCACGCGTCCATCCATCATACACGCCAACAAGAAACAAGAGATTAGTTGCAGACTTGCAGTTCGTCGCATTCAGTCCGGTGTTGTTTAGCTGAACAAATTCAGTTGATTTGGAGGCCAGCAACGATCGTCGACGCGATTGAGCAAGACGATAGATAGATCGGTCGGTCGACGAGGAACGGAACGGAACGATTTCCGTCAGCGATTCAGCAGCAGTGGCTGGGGCGGGAGAGGGAGATGGAGAGCTAGTTTACCACCGGATGTTGAAGGGCCCGGCGCGCCGTAGCCGCCGAGGGCGCAGGTGCGGACGCACTTGGAGATGCAGCGCGCCGCCCGGTCCGATTTGGGGTGCCAGATCCTGTTGGTCTGCCCCTGCCGCCCTCCCTCATCGCCGGACAGCGTCGGCGGCAGGTTGCACAGCAGCTTCGACCGGACCTATCGTTGGCGCGGAAGCCGAGACCGTGAGCGCCGCTGCTAGTGCCACCACCGTCGCCGCCTGCAGCAGCCTCACGACGCCGGCGCCGAGCTTGCGCCCGCGCTACCGGGGAAAGGAAGAGGGAAAACAGCTGTGGACGGTGCAGTGCAGAACGGGCCCAGCGGGTACGCGCGAGCGGGTAAGGTGGGCGTGGGTGAGAAAAAACTCATTTTTTAGTAGAATCATTCTCCAAATTGCGATTTCTATGAGTCTTCCACTCTATCTTATTTTCAATTAGATGACAGGCAGGTCCGACGTGAGGGGTAAGACGGTCCCGATTTGTGTGAGAAATGTTTTTAATTGTTTTCGCTCTTTATTTTCTACTAGTAAGATGCACATGCATGATCGGTGGGTGGGACTGGAAGTGGGTATGCATGGGGGTAGACTAATTCTCTCGGTGAAAAAAGGTAAGGCAAAAACTTGGGAAACATTTTAAAAAGTGTTGTTTTTCTCCACTCCTTAAAACTTTGGTACCCTCTCGACTTGCCAGATGGGACCTCTGTGAGGGGTAAGATATGCTTGATTTGGGTGAGAAAGGTTTTCAATTATTTAGGATCTTTATAGTATAGACTAGTAAAATGCACTTGCGGCACACACATGTTAAATATAAATTATATGAATCCAATGCTTTGTTTGATTCCAGGACAACAAACATATAACAAATTGCATTAACTTGAACTCTAGAAAGGCAACCAAGACTACTTATCTTATACTTTAGTAACTAAATTGCACATGATGATGTACAACATCAGCTACCTATAAATTGTAGTTCTTGACTCAGAATAGAGGTCCTACCCCGGATAAAAAATATTATAAAGTATAGGAGAAGGCAATAGTCATCGCAATTAATAAGGTCGAATCCCACACAATCATCCAATGCAATTGAAATCCCTAAATACCATTAGTAATCTGCACTCCCAAGCAGTCTCTCACAAATATTCTTCTCAATATGCATCACATCTAGATTATGGCGTACGAGCAATGAATCCCAATATGGAAGTTCAAAGAAAACACTCTTCTTCCTCCAGTTGTGTCATCTAGTATCTTCATCACGCTGCTTCCTCTTCTTAGAGGTAGTGGCTCCATATATGACTTGCTCAAATGTAGCGTACTGCTGCCGAACTTGTTCACCGCTGAGTGGCACTGGTGCCTCCCTCGTCTCAACCAAGTTATTGAAGCTGGCCTTGACCCTTCGCAACTTGTGGGTTGTAGGCAAAAAACGCTGATGCCCCATGTAGCAATGCTTCATAACGAATTTTAACCACATGCACTCCGTGTCCTTGTGACAATAAGGACAAGCAAACCTCTCTTTGGTGCTCCAGCCAGATAACGTCGTGTAAGCAGGAAAGTTGTTTATTGTCTAGAGTAACATGGCATGCATTTTAAAATTACACTTATCCTTCGCATCCCAAGTTTGAACTCCGTCTTTCCTCCAAAGCGTTTTGAGCTCATCGATCAGAGGCTGCAAATACACATCAATGTTAATCCCTGGAGATTTAGGCCCAGGAATTAGCTTGGACATGATCCAATAGGATTGTTTCAAGCACAACCAAGGAGGTAGGTTGTAAGGAATTAGTTAACTAGCCATGTAGAGTAAGCCAAGCTCAACATCCCGAATGGATTGAAGCCATCTGATGCAAGTCCCAGCCTAACATTACGTGGATCCTCTGCAAAGCTGTCGTGGTTCTCATTCACGACCTTCTATGCCCTAGAGTTAGCTAGGTGTCTCAGTTTTTTATCATCAATCAATTCGTCCTTGTGCCAATGCATATATGTCGCTGTTTCCTCGTTCATAAAAAATCTTTGCAGCCGAGGAATCAGTGGAAAATACCTCAGTATTTTACAAGGTAACCGCTTCTTTTTTGCTGCGTCAGTGATAACCACGCCAGTCCCCTGTTAATCTGTAAATTTCCACCTACTGGCCTTGCAAGTTGGGAAGTTGTCCATGTCTGCGTACACTCCACGGAATAACACACAGTCATTGACACAAGCATGAATCTTTTGGTAGTCCAAGCCAAGGTCTCGAACCACCTTTCGAACTTTGTCCATGGAATCCAGGAGACAATGCCCTTCAGGCAGCACAAGACAGAATAATAACAGTATTTGCTCCATTGCAGCGTTGCTAAGACCACACATGCACTTGATCTAATATAGCCTGACAATGAAAGAAACCTTTGAAGCCTCCTTGCAACCAGGGTACAACTCTATCTTAGCTTGTTCCAACAAATCAAAAAAATTGCGTGCTGACTCATTTGGCTCCTCTTCATTACCACCTTTAATTCCACCATGCATGGCACCACTGACCAGCGGGGTAAACAATTTATTGGTGGCCCCCCAATCGTCATGATCGTCAAGATCGTCGTAATCATCCACACGGACGATAGGATCAGCAGCAAGATGATGACATTTTTTTTGCTCTTTTATGAAATCCCTGTCAAACCCTGATCTAACTAAGTGACCTTCGATAGTGTCTCTGTTATGATATGTCATGCAACGACACTTACAACACGGACATTGCTGAGACTCTCTTCCTCTTCTACTTCAAACAGATCATCCATAAACTTGTCGAAGCCGCGTTGCCACGCATCATCTGTAGTCGGCAATTCCATCCAACTGCAATCCTCTTCACTTGCCATTGCAAGAAAACCAATTACAGCAGATTTTAATCTCCTAAAATAGCGAGGACAAAGGGCGTGCTCGATCAGTATTACATATTATTGTATTAAAATTAGATGTACAAACTAATTAACAAACAAATAAAATTCCATGCACATGGATCTCATAATCAATTATACCTTGGCGGATTGGATCCGAAGAACAGACTTTTTCCCGTCGTGATGCAGGTGATAGCATTTGCGCTCGTGGTTCCAGATGATCGGAGCTTGCAGCGTCACCCCAGTGGATTGCATGACGACAACAAGCAAGGATGTGTTGTTTGGGTATTTTTCGTTCCTCGTATTATAGGTTGATATATATTGTTGGGTTACGATGGGTGATACGACATTGAGTTGGGTTAGGACTCGGTGAAACGAATAGAGTTGGGTTAGGACTCGGTGTACAAAGATAGATAGTCGTGTGCAGGACATGGTCCAGGCCCACAGGCCATCGAACAGGCCCACGTGGTTCGGCCGAACCAGTGGTTCGGCTGACCCATCTGTGGGTCCGTTAGGTCTCTAATTTTGCCAGTGGTTTAGAGTTGAGCAAATGTCGATTTCATTGATGGACCTCAATTTTTTGCAAGGTTTAGAAAACAGGTCTTGGGCTAGACACACACGAACGCAGCAATTGCGACTAATAGTGCATTCGATCGCAACAGGGATATGTTTGTCGCAATAGCATCTTCTCTACCGCGACGATTCCGTGTTAGCGTCGCCATACCCCTGTCTAGTTTGCAACAATTTTGATGCACGTTGCAATATCAAATATTTCAGTCGCAATGAGTACATTTTCGTCGCTAAAAGTAATACTCTTTTGCAACACATGGCACAACTAATAGCGACGTGTCATAGTCATTGTGATATGGGCAACTACTGCAACCGTTACCAATAAGCGTCGCAATACCGACGCCGCAATTGCAACAGAGGCCCATGCGTTGTCGCAATTGCCATTAAAATTGCAACGCTACACAATTGGTCACAACACACACCCCTATCGCGACCAATATCGACTATTGTCACATTATGCCCGGTTTATAGCGACCAAAACCATCTGTCGCCATAAAAATTGGTCGCGATATCCCCAAAACTACGTAGTGTGCCTTCACGGTTTGGTCCTTGGCCTCTTGGAGTCATGTTCACTTGATATCTTGACTTGTGCCGGGCTTCATGATCTTCTCACGAGGTGCTTGATGAACTTAACCCGGAAGTCTTGCATTTACGCTAAAATCCTACATAAACATTAAACTCCAAAAATGACATGCAAGAGCGAACTTGTTATATCAAGGGGGTTAGTACCAATGGATAAGATATTAAATTGATGTCAACACCGAAGGTAAACTCATGGCTAGGTTGACGGAAATTCACTGTCAACAGCTCCCCCATGCTTAAACCTTGCTTGTCCTCGAGTAAGCCTTTGATGGATATCAGTGTCGCCCTTCATTGTTCAAACCCTGCACTTGATCATACACGAGAAAACATAATGCTCTCAAAATTTTAATTCGTTAGAGTTCCATAGTGTACTAGCTTTCATCCCTACGGAGAGTGGATATCAGTTAAGCTCTTCCCACAAGTATTTAAACATGCTCCCAAAATTTAACTAGATCTCAGAAATTTTGAAAATAAAGAATGAGATAAAGAAAAGAGCTAAACCAAGTTCAAAAATTTAAACCACCTTGCATCTTGCTCATGAACTCTCATCTCATCTTGTCTCTCAAGCCTATTTGTTCTACTCCTTTCCCCTCTCAAAAACATATATAAGTGGTAGGCTTTATATGGAGCTTTTGGGAAAAGTTTAGTCCTACCAAGATATTATTATTGAGATATTATCAAAACAAGACAAGCTTCTCATGGTCTTACCGAGACTCGTCAAAAAGGTTGTTGGAAAATAATGTTATTTCAAGGAGGGGGAGAGAAAAATACACACACTTTAGGATAGGTGGACATGTGCAACTGGCAAAGAGTGATCCCGAGGCACAAAGGAAGTCCTCGTTATCGGATTGCACATGGTTGGAAAGATAAGTTTGGATCTTGATCTTGAAGCTTTTTGAAATTCCAAATGCATTTAGAGAACCGGGGAGTTCACTTTATTTTTTATACATACACATATTTTTCTTTCTTTCTCATACATTTTTTTCTTTATCACTTTTTTTCTCTTTTTTTTCTATACACACATTTTTTTATTTATTTACTCCCCTTGAACTCTAAATTGCATTGTACCTACCTCCTCCCCCATGCTTAGACGTTTGCTCGTCCTCAGGCAATGAGGTGATAGAGATAAGGTAGGTACTCGAAATATATTTTCCTTTGGAGAGATACTTGAAATCTTCAATCTTGGCACCATCTTGAGATCTTCCTCGAGTTGACGATCCATACTCAAATGATAGGTTGTGGTCAAGGAGGTAAACACAAAAGATGATATTTTTGGTTCTAAGGGTGGATATCCTGCGAGGTTCGTGAAATTTCCGATGTGGAGATTCACAATGCACGGATAGAAAGGCTAGCAACAAGATAGGTGCCCAAAAACGGAATGACCAGCTTCTTAGTCTCGGGCTAGAGAAATCAAGCCCTGAATTAATTCACCCAAAAATAAATCTTGTATACTAAGTTTTGCACTCAAATAAATATAAGGCTTTGGATAGGTAGAGCAACATGCAAGTGGTATTAATGACAAGGTTAGCATAACCTTTAAGAACAAAAATAAATCATCTTTAACTCATCCAAAAGTTGAGAGCATGAGAAAAACTATGGGTCTCATCTTTATCATAACCTCCGCAAAGGGTTAATCTAGCATTTAGATTAATTTCGGATATGTATTTTAAGAGAGCATTAGCTTAATCATGCATAAAACAAGTACAAAGATGAGCAAAGTGGCAACTATCATCATATATCAACATGGCACGAACTTTCTATCTTTGCCATAGGTAAAAATATTGTGGTGATTTTATTCATGATAAAATAGAAACTAACACACATGCCAAAAATAAATAAAAACAGAAAATACTACGCATACAAGCTGAAAAATAAAGAAAAGGAAAAGGAAAATCAACCAAAGAAAAAGAAACAAGCTTCTCCTCTCTTTAATCTTCTGCCGGCGGTTGGTATTGGTAGTCTTGGTTATTGTACCCTTGCTCATAATAAGTTTGCACTGGTCCTCCTATGAATTGCTCTGGCGGTGCTAAGTGAAGGCTACCTAGCTCAAAAGCGATGTTCGCGTTCCCTTCACCCATTTGATTTGCATTGGATTGGATGGCTGCAATATTTTGCATGTTCCTTGCAGCATATCCTCCAATGATGGACACACTTTTTTGTGGTTGAGGAAGGTGTGCATATTGCTCCGCAAAGGCCACGTTGGGTACTGTCAAATGAGTTGGTGGGGGCATGGCTGCACCACTCCCCCATGCTTGCATTGGTACACCTCCGTAATGTCTTGGCGGCATTGGTATTCCTCCATATGGTGGCACATTAACTTGGGGTGCACCCTCTTCTTCTTGGGCTGCGGAAGATCCTTCTTCTATAATTCTTCCTCTCTTGTTCTTCCTTGCCAGCACAAGAACTCCTTCCTCTAACCAATGTTCTTTCCCCTCAATAAATAATTCAGCCTTGCATCCGGTAGGGGTAAATTAACTTTGGCCACTTTAAAGCCTCTCCTTTCATCTCCACTTATGTGTTTTCCTTGCTTCATATATTCAATTCCTAAGGAAGTCCCGGTGAGGAGATATTTCGGGTTCCTTGTAATTCCCGGCCTTAATGAGATGGCCAACATGGAGAGGTAACACCCCGAACCAATATCTCCGGATCCTGAGATTGCTTCGCAACACCACCGGTTGATCATAAGGTATGAGGGGTCAATTGGCTGCCCAACAATTTAGGCTGAGTAAAGCCAATTCAACTCCATGTCAGTGATTTTGGTCTCTTTAATCCTCCCCAAAATCCTTTTGCACATCCATGAGTGAAACACCTTGATGATGGGGTTCCGAATACTACTCCTTTGCCGATTAGCTTCTCCTGCAATCATTCCCCAAAATCCTTCCAATGCATTCCCATGCACATCTACTTGCTCCGGGCTCCCTTTTGAAATCCAAGCAACTCTCTAATGTACTCATAGGGAACCACTTGTTCATCTCCTTCCAAACGGAATGAGAGACTCAGCACTCCTTCATCAAGTATTAGCGCCATGGTCATGAGAATTTCCAGGGCCAACTCCTTGTGGGTGTTTGCCGACACTCCGTTGGAAAATTGTAACCAACCTAGGTTTCCCAACAAGTAATAAATGTCTGTGTGAAAGCCGAACACTTGGAGAGCTTGGTCGTCGAAGTCGACATTTGCCACAAGCCTCTTCTCAAGGCGAGTGAGCTTCTCCTCCTCTTCCTCTGTCTTGATGATAAAACATACCTAGATTACCATGGAGCGTATGGAGGTGGAGTGGATGATCGTGTCGAATGACGAGGTCAGACGGGTGGCTCCTCCGTGCGTCCTTGCGGTTCGGTGAACCAAATAGACGAGCTTCGTGTGGCACTCATGCAACCGTGGAGCAAAGTGTCGTTCCTTTGCAGTGCCGTGTCCTCCTCCATGCTCCGAGGAGACTCGGAGACCGAGTGCCTCCTCGAAGAACTTGTTGATGGAGCCTTTGATGATGACGAACCCTTCTTCTTGGAGAGGAAGCTAGAGGCTACCTTCCACATGGTTGTTGCTCTCACTCTCACAAGTATATCCGGGGTTTTGAACTGGTAGCAAGGCACACAAAGAAAGTATATGGAACTGTGGAATTATAGTGGATTTTTGGTGGTTTTTGGTGGATGAATTGAAGCTCGAAATGAAATGCAAGGTTTCTGGAGGTTCTGGACTTAGAGCTCAAGAACACGAACTAGCAACTGGACTAGAGAGTCGCTTGAGGAAGATGGGCACCAGGGGGTGAAATAAAAGGGGAGGCCGGCCGACCTAGGCCGACCGGCCTAGGCCTCTCGGCTCCAACTTTCTCCAGTGCACTCCATGCTCCTTTGTTGCATTGCGTCCGCGTGCTCCACGGGGTTGCACTGTCCAAGCTTTCTCGTCCACTCCTTTGCTTGCATGATTGAGTTTCCCACTTGATTGCTTTGCTTTGACTCACTTCCATGTCTCCTTGCCTCACATGCCTCCATTGGAATCCTGCAAAATAATATCTTGGCTGCCCCCCATTCTTGTCCTTTGCATGTGCCTTGATGTTAAATGATGGAGGGGCCTCCTGTGATGCATCATGGTGCTTGTGTGGTTAGGTGAGTTCAATTACCTCCATCTAATCATGTTTTAATGCTAAGCACTCCTTTAGTTTCGAAAAATAAAATTTAACTCAGAGCTAGCAATGAGTCCAAATATATTTAGAGGAGTTTTTAGTCATGAAAAACAAATGTAAGTCGAAAAAGTTTTCTGACTACTTTTGTTTTGGTCTCACTGGTATTGTTTGCTTTCATTAGTTGAGAGCAAGCTTTTCCCGGCTTGATCCTGGGGGCATAGGTTTAGGTTCTAATTTTGGCTAAATGTGAGAGAAGGGTTTTGAATGAAATAAAATCAAGTGAGGCTAAGAAAAATGCAAGCTCTAGAGAAACCAAGGGATATGAATTTTAAACAAACCAAAAGTCAAGTTTCCTAGGTTCACGCGAGTCCTACCATGCGCTGAAATTTAAAAACCATCTAGGAACATAGCGTGGCTCTACTCGTGTGTTTTAATCATGAAAAACAAGTCAACCTTAACATCATGAAGAGGATGGAAGGTTGAAGTAGGTTCCAAAATTTTTGGTTTTGATTTCTCAAAAAGAAGGAAATAACACATAGGATGGCTCATGTTATGGGTTTATGATCCAAATAAAATAACCAAACAAAATTTATAACTCTAAATATTGTCCAACCACTTTAAGAGTCTATGAATGTCTTGTGTAGCAAATTATAAAACCAACTTACTTGAAAGACTCGGAAAAATCTTGATCGGGTTGTCCTCCCGGTAGCTTATTCTTGACTCGACGAATGGGTTGCCTCCCGCCTAGTGCTTTGTTTATAGTCCAAGGCTAGAATTCATCACTTGTTCACTTCGGATCAACGCTCTTTGCAGGCATTGCAATCTTGGGTACCCACTTCTGCACCATCTTTGGCTTAGGCGCAGGCTTATTCTTTGGCTTAGTCATCTTTTTGGTCTTCACAGGTGGCTTTTGTTCCTTGATCTTGACGGACATGACAACTTCTTTGATTCCATTCGCTTCCTGCTTCTCCGGCTCTTCCTACTTCCTTGGCTCTTCCTTGCTAAAGCGACAATGAGGTGGAACATATTTAGCATTGATCATGTTGCATACCTCGAAGCGTGGTCGACACTTGAAGGAACTCCTCTCGCCGTTGATGTCGAACTTGATCTCCCCCTTGCCAACGTCGATAGTAGCTCCGACAGTATAAAGGAAAGGCCTCCCAATGATGAGCAGTGGCTTCTCCCTTTCTCCTATCTAGAGCACCACAAAGTCGACAGGGATGAAGTGGTGTCCGACCTTCACAGGCACATCTACGGTGATGCCCAAAGCATAGCGAATGGAGTTGTCGCCCAACTCCAAGCACATGGCCGTAGGCTCTAGCTCCGGTAGGCGTAGCTTCTCGAACACATCTCTTGGCATGACACTCACACTTGCTCCAAGGTCGCATAATACCTTCTCAAATTTGAAAGAACCAACGGAACACGGATTCGTTGGGCACCCGGGGTCTCCTTGCTTCTCTAGTCCATTTGCAATAGCGGTGCTACATTGCTCAGACATCTTGACGTGATCCACCCCAAGTGTTGCTATCCCATACTTGTTTGGAAGTATATCCTTGAAGTAGCGAGAGTACGTAGGAACTTGGAGAGAGTCCAATAGCGGCATGTTGATGCTTAACCTGCTCACCACTTCCACAAACTTCTCAAAATGATTATCAAGTTTACCTTGGAAGTAGCGTGGCTTGAGTTGCGGCATCTTCGTGTCTTCCCCGACATCTCAAACTTCTTCCGCCTCGGTAGATGGTTTAGGCTTTCTACCTCCCGCGGAATGCTCCGGTTCTTCGGTCTCCTTTCCCAATCGAGTTTGAATGGCCTTTGCCGTCTCAGGACCTTGAGGTTGTCCCGGTAACTTCCCTTAATTAGCGGATAGGCACCCGGTGAGTTGTCCCACTTGTGTCTCGAGCATCTTCATCATGTTGAGCACTTGATGGTTGGAGCTTCCGACCTCCGTCACCTTGCCATCGATGTTCTCCAACACTTTGTCTATCGCCTTGAACTTAGTGATGGTGTCCTTGTTGATCTTAGCTTGCTCGTCCATGAAGTCCTTCAATTGCATATGAAGAGGAACCGAATTCGGAATGGACGAACTTGCATTAAATTGAGGTCTACCTTGCCTGTAGCGGAAGTTCGGCAAATCCCCCTTCCTCATGTAGTCGAGCATCTTGGCTTCCTCCGGGCAATCTTTTTGGACATGGCCAAACTCCCTGCACTCTTCACATGTGGATCTCGCTTTGGCAGCCTTTAAGTCTTGAGCTTCTTTCTTCTCTATCTCCATCTTCTCCAACCTCCTCATGAGTGAGTCAATCTTGCCTTCAAGAAGATCCTCCTTCTCCACTTGCAATACTCCTTTGGCATTCCCTGTGGGTTGAACCGGAATTAAGCGTCTGGATGATGCCCATGTATCATTATCCGCAACCTTCTTGAATAGAGTGAACGCTTCGGTTGGTGTAAGCTCGATGATGGATCCTCCCGCCGATGCATCAATAATCGTCCTTGACACCATGGTAAGTCCTTGATAGAACTTTTGAACAAGATCTTCCTTTGGGAACTTATGATGTGGCACGGCCCAAGTGTACTCATTGAAGCGCTCGAAAGTTTCCGATATGGTCTCCGTAGGATATTGAGCAAAAGTAGCAATCTTATTACACAAGCTTTGAGTCTTACCCGGTGAGTAGTATTCCTTCTTGAAAGCTCTCATCAAAGCCTCCCAATTTTGCACCGTCTCCGCCGGTTGAGTGTAGAACCATTGCAAAGCTTTTCCAAGTAGCGAGAATGGAAAAAGCCTTGCCCTCATTTGGTTTTGAGTCACACCGTCCATGTTGAATGTCTGACATAGTTGAATGAATGCTTTGAGGTGAAGGTTGGGATCCTCTTTACTGGTGAAGGGTGAATGTTGCACCATGCGGATCGTTGAGATCTTGATCTCGAACGGCCTTCCGATCTCTGTGAGGTTTAGGATAGGTAGGTTGACGATGTTTGGGGTGCATGGCTCCCCGATCTTGCACTCCGGCTGCGGTTGTTCTCCCATCGGTTGCGGTTGAAGTTGATTCTCCTTAGGGCTTGGAGGTGACGATTCCTTTGGAGACTCCGACGATCCTTCGGCCTCCGCTTTTGGATCTGCAAATTCTAGCTTTTTAGCTTGTGCTTCCCGTCTCCTTAGCCTGTAAAGTTTTTCTAGATCATCCACAAAATTTTCGGGTTTGTTGGAGAGCTAGCCGTCCATCTCCTGTTAGGGTTAGCAATAAACAATATATATACAAAAACAAAAATAAAAAACAAATCTAAGAAAACTAAGGTTAGTCAATACTAGATTAGATTGATTTTGAGGATGATCAAAAGTTACTAGATGCAAAAAGAAAAACCAAAAGAAAACTGAAAATATTCACAAAAAGGCAATACTAGATCGAATCTTGATTGCTTGTTCCCCGGCAACGGCGCTAGAAAAAGGGGCTTGTTGACAATCTATATGTGTATTAAACTTCGTTTGGATTTGCAAGCGGACAAATCCTCCGTCGTAGTCAAGGGACCCTTCTTCCCTCAAGTGTGAACCCAAGGTATCGAATCCGTGGAACAATGTGTGATGCAAGAATCAATCTAATAAAGCCGAGAACACTTTAATCTTCAAAGGATTACTTTTACATCTAATCTAAGAAAACATCAAAAACTCATCTAATCTAAGAAACTTCGGAGGTGGCAAGAGATAGGGAGGGGGAGGTAAAACCAATCTAGAGAGATTGGATCGAGCTCTTGTTGAAGTTCCAACCAAAGAAGAAGGTAGAAAATTGAATCTCATAAAAAGCCTCTTTAAATCATGGCTTCCATTCCAACTCCGAAGACGCCCGCCTTTTGGAACCTTCGTCCTGTCACGACGTGCCCCTATTCGTGCAGATTAGCCTAGGGTGAGTCCAAAGGACAAGATGAAAACATTTGGTAGATCAGGTGTGCACCTCTAGCCACCACGGCTACAAGAACACCGTATGCGATCGGGGAGGAAGAAAACCCAAACGAAGACAAAGTCGTAGAGAAAGCACTTGATCGCTAAGAATCAGATTGCAATTTGATAATTCAACATAGTAAATGATACAGGGACAAGATCACCACCGGGATCCTACCTTGATCTTGCTCCTAGCTCCTGGAACACCGACATGGTCTTCCTTGCAAGGTTCCCACGCCGGCTACGGAAACCCTAGTCAACTATCTCGACCCTCCCCTCTCCGGAATGGTCTCCCTCTCTTCTCTGCTCCTCGGTGGCAAATGATGAATGATTTTATGCGTGGCTCTTGGCACGGGGACTATAAATAGTCCGAGGGTCATCTAGGTCAAAGGGGGCCCGAAATGGGCTGGGCTGACCAGCCTGGGCTGACCGACCTGGGCCCACTTCGGCCCGGTTCGCAGCCTCCTTCATCGGTGATACTTCTCGCATATTCTGGAACCTTCACCCTTCTGCATGTGGGCCCTTGGCGTCAGTTTCTTCGCAGTTTGGATAGGGCTCCTTGTAGCGCAAGTATCAGCATTTTCTGTCCAGGTCCTCAGAGTTCTCTGCCTTCATGGTTCGGTCCTTGGGCCTCTTGGAGTCATGTTCACTTGATATCTTGACTTGTGCCGGGCTTCATGATCTTCTCACGAGGTGCTTGATGAACTTAACCCAGAAGTCTTGCATTTAGCGCTAAAATCCTGCATAAACATTAAACTCCAAAAATGACATGCAAGAGCGAACTTGTTATATCAAGGGGGTTAGTACCAATGGATAAGATATTAAATTGATGCCAACACCAAAGGTAACCTCATGGCTAGGTTGACGGAAATTCACAGTCAACACGGCCAGAGATGCCTAGCATGCCGGCAAGAAGCAGGCGTCACCAGCCATCGCTGCTGGACCTCCCTCAAGACCTCTGCATTGAGATTGCGGCGCACGTCGGTGCAACCTCGGAGCGGCCCTTGGCTGACCTCCACAGCCAAAGAGGTACTTGCTCGACCATGCGCCACGTGTGCGGTCACCGCGACGTCAGCCGACGATTGTCGATAGAGGGGATAAGAGATGAGATTTCTTGGGTGTCGAACCCCACTGCCTACAAAGCCTTCCTTGCTATGCTGACCGATCTCGGCAATCCGGGGGCTTGCTTCTTCTCCGGATTCAAAGTCGTGTTCTTGGAAAACAGGGAAAGCAATGATCTCCGGCGCGCTGCCGAGGGTGGGCACGATGCGGCAGCCTATCTATACGCCATCTTGCTCTACAGGGACAATGGCGGTGCCGCCTCTGATGACACCATGAAGCGGTACATGAGGCGGGTCATGGGTGGCGGCAGTACGACGTCGAGGTGGCTGAGCAACGAGGGGTGTCTGCCTTTGCGCGAGAAGGCCGCGCGTGTGATCCACTCCTCGACGTGGCACATTTGGGGTGAACCGCTGCCACCTCCGGCACAGGTGCGCGGCGATCAGCCGTGCACAGGCAACAGCGGTGGCTACGGCATGGATAAAGGATGGCTTCGAATTTCTCTGTTTTGCAGTGAAGCCTGTAGGCTCCGCCGCGAAATGGTAAGTTCGAACGGAGTATTGGAATAGGAAATCAATAGTGGATTAACTTTTGTATGTTGCTCGTATTATCTGTGTGAATTTTTGGAAGAGCAGCAAAGGCGACGCGGATTGTCCGTCAAGTGTCGCCAATGACTGTGGGGCCCAGTTCTATTCGAATGAAGAACAGTTCGCATTTCTCCTTTTAATCTGCAATCAAATGTTGTAACATGTATTTCTACGCCGTAATTAGTCCAAATTTGATTATTTTTTTTCTAAATTTTTCTAAAATAACCATCTTTTCATTAATTTCATTGTTTAGTGTATATTATGTTTCTTGAATAATGTTTATATGCCTTATTTTGTTATTTGTAAGTACAACAACATATAAATAATATTCGTTTGACACAACCATTAGCAATGAAACTTTGCATTTCGTAATCTTAAGGTGGACACAAGGTTTTGTTAAATTTTCAAATGCATATGAGTTCGAACATGTTGCAAAGTGTGCAAAACTTCAATGTTCAAGCAACAATCTAGGAAACTATGTGAGAGATGTAGACATTTGTACACAAGTATATTCTTCCTTCATCGAAAACATTTGAAATTTTGAAGACAAGTTTAGGTACCCAAATTATGTTGCAAAGTCAATTTGTAGATTTTTTAGAGCACATTAGATGTTATTAGAATTATTATATCATTAACATGGGATGTAAAAACGAATTATAAGAATTTTGGGCACACAAGTGTGACTGTTGATATTTTATTCAAATACTAAATGTCCAAATATAAATTGTTTGTATTCTTATGATTTTTTAGGTGCTGTTTTATGGGCTCTAATATTTTAGGGAAGCAGCTTTCATTCTAAAAAAAATAGTGACGGGCCCATGCGTCAGCGTCAGCAGCTAATATAAAAAGATAACCACTGCCTGCCCGCCCGGACCCAACTGCCAACAAAGGCAATGCGGGTTCACTAACCTGCGTCGCCAATGACTATCCATTGTCTCTAAGATCTAATTCATCACAACAGACCTACAGTTCATCACAACGGGTCTCTAGTTCATCACAACAGGAGGAACACATATTATAGGAGACACGGATGGATCTACTCGCATCTATTAGATCGAGTTCATGACATACAAAATCCAACAACCAAACTAATTAATTAAGCAGTTCATGATCGACAAACAAACTAAGCAGTTCATGTCCAACAACCCGACGAACACACAAACACACACACACACACATTATTACTATATATGGTAGAGGAGTCTATCAATTAGTTGATCGCCGCCGTCGGAGTCCCGCCGTCGTCGCCGCCGTGGCTGCCGTCGGAGCCGTCGTCAGCCAACCTGTGGATCCTGAACGCGAGACCCTTCACACTCGGGTCCTTGTCCACTCCATGAGGCACCTTGATGTCGAAGGCCTCACCAACATCTTGAAGCTTCCTGAACGCGCTCTTGAGCAGGTGGACAGTGAACTTAGTGTCGTCGCAGAACGGTTCCTCGTCAGGCTCCTTCTTCTTGGCCGCAGGCTCCTTCCCCATCTCCAACTTCCTCTGATGGTGGCTTTCATTGTCATCGTCCTCCCTTCGTCCCTGCTTCGCCGGCGATGGGTCACTCGACGCCATCTTCTCCTTCGTGATCTCTCAGTGACTGGAGATTGTAGTGGTGGATCGCGAGGAGGAAGAAGAAGCAAAAGAGATGAGAGCTCATGGAAGAAGCAGGGAAGGCAGGGGAGTTATATTGACAAGACACAAAACCGTCAGGCACCTCTGCCCCCACCCACTATGCCTCGGGCTCCATTTCGGGAGCAAAACCGTCCAAAAACACACGTCGCCTTTCAATTACGCGGGAAGGTGAAGGGGCAGGGGTAATGGTGTTGGGCCCACTCGACAGCATTAGCAGCCAAACTGCGTTGCCTTTTCAATTTCCATATATTGTTATTAATGGGTGTTCTAGATGGCCGCGTCGCCTTTTTCTATTTCCAAACCCCGTCGTCTTTCAATTTCCGAACCCCATCGCCATTCTATTTCCTCTCCTTCCCCTTGATGGTCGTGGTGTGCTTGATGCTGCTGTTGCCAGATGATCTTATCACCCAGATCATCATCCACTCCATCAAGGATGAGCCCGTCATTCGTTTCCTGGTCCTTCGTAATCAAATCTGTGGCACCTTCCGCCGCATCTGCGACTCCGATGAGGTACTACTACACGTGTCGCTGTGTGAGCTTCGTCAGGTGTGCAGGAATCGCTACGTCAGGTCGTGCTTTGAGCGGCGCTTCCGCGAGGCCAGTCATTCGGAGGCCTTATGCTTCGAGGGAATGGAGAGGTTGATGAGGTGGCGGAATCCTGATAAGGGTCTGAAGCTCATCGGAGATGCCACTGCTAAACACTCTGGTGTGAAGTACTTCTTAGCGATGCTGAAGTACCGTTGCAACCCTGCGGACCCCAAAGTCATGGCACTGCTCCATGAAATCAGAAGCGGCCTGTCGCCCCCTGATGGGTGGTGGAAGAATCACAACCTGCGGCGGCTGCGCTACCTCGTTAACTGGTTTCGACCTCTAGACGCGTAACTTTAGCGTCGCGGTGGAATACGCCGTCAGCAGGATGGACATCGGGATGTAGGCGCAAGCATCAATAAAAATTATCTATCTTGAATGTAAATTATTACATATTACTAAACGCGGATTTGATTTAATCAGGATGTCAGTTTTCAATCGGTTTTTGATAGACAAGATTTGATTTGTCATGTTTGTGAGTCAAATCAAAGGTTGAGGTGGTCTCATTGGCCGCCAACGAGGCCTAGGGTGCCCTCTTGGGTGTCAAAACCGTCGAAGCGGGCATGGCGGGGGCGGCGGCGGGCGGCGGTGCCCTCTGCTTCCTCTATTGTTCTATTGGAATGAAGAACAGTTTAGATGGGCTTATGAGACGCGGATTGGATGGGCAAAGGCAACGTCAATGATGGTGGGGCCCAGTTCTATTGGAATGCAGAACAATTCGCATTTCTCCTTTTAATCTGCAATCCAATTTTGTAACATGTATTTCTCCGTCGTAATTAGTCCAAATTTGATTATTTTTTCATTAATTTCATTGTTTAGTGTATATTCCGTTTCTTGAACAATGTTTATATGCCTTATCTTGTTATTTGTAAGTACAACATATAAATAATATTTCCTTTCCACAACCTCCTATAATGAAACTTTGCATTTTCGTAATCTTAAGGTGAACACAAGGTTTTGTTAAGTTTTCAAATGCATATGAGTTCGAACATGTTGCAAAGTGTGGAAAACTTCAATATTCAAGCAACATTCTAGGAAATTATGTGAGAGATGTAGATATTTGTACACAAGTATATTCTTCCTTCATCGAAACCATTTGAAATTTTGAAGACAAGTTTAGGTACCCAAATTATGTTGCAAAGTCAATTTGTAGATTTTTTAGAGCACATTGGATGTTATTAGAATTATTATATCATTAACATTGGATGTAAAAACGAATTATAAGAATTTTGGGCACACAAGTATGACTGTTGATATTTTATTCAAATACTAAATGTCCAAATATGAATTGTTCGTATTTTTATGATTTTTAGGTGCTGTTTTAAGGGCTCTAGTATTTTAGGGAAGCAAGTTTCATTCCAAAAAAAATAGTGACGGGCCCACGCGTCAGTGTCAGCAGCCAATATAAAAAGATAACCGCTGCCCGCCCGCCCGGACCCAACTGCCAACAAAGGCGATGCGGGTTCACTAACCCGCATTGCCAATGACACTCCATTGTCAGTGTCAGGAGGCAAACCGTGCGCGGGCTGTTCAAAATTTCCCACCTATATTCACTATAATTCCCATGGAATTCCAATTCCACCAGAGAGCCGTTCAAGGGCACGCCATTAATTTCCTTAAACACAGTTACGCACACAGTTCCTCAGGGGACATATTCGGCTACTCGCTAGACAAATCCACAACGCCCACACTCTCCCCGCCACCGCCCTGCTCCTTCTCCTGCCCTAGTCGTCGCCGCCACTCTCCCTCTCGCCTTCGCCACTCTCTCCCCGCCGCAGCCCTGCTCTTCTTCAGCCCCATCGCTCCCTGTGTGACGACGATGACGAGGACGCGGTTACTGGCATGTGTTGATGGTTAAAACACGTATCCACCTATGATCCGCAAGCGTACGAGCCTACACCTTTTTCACCACGGGGATTCCCTAGGTTCTTGTCAATCCGTGGAGCAAGGGGATTACAAGCATTTGATCTAGCACTAACCTAGTTAACTAAACAAACCCTAAACTGAAGACTAACCTAAAGGCTACTAATCTACACTAGAGAGGGTTGTGGGACTCACAAGATATAAAGACACTTGCCCATAGGGTCTACGATACTTGATCACGCAACCGCTATGAGATACAAAACCGATCTAATCTACCGGGGGTTGTGACAACAGTTTCGCCATTTCCCTCCCCTCGTACTGTCACTATGCGGAGGTATTCATGACTAGACCTATGATGATCACGGTGTATTGAAGGGTTCTAAGGGAGTAGTGAGATCTATACTCCCAATAAGCACGGTAGCTAACCTTAAACATGAAAGCAACTTCAACACTAGATTGATAGATTGAAACCATAAAGAGTAGCGATTACATCTCAAGAATGTTTACAACCCCATGGACAAATGAGAAGATTACCCCATCAAGGCGCTAAGCATGGCACCGTTGATCATGGTGACGCTTCCGACGGTGTCTTCCTTCTCCGAGGGTCTCATGGCAGGGCCTCGACGTCCTCCTCACTTGTGGTCACTTCCTTGGACTCGACCGATCCTTCTCGCGAATGATCTCTCTCCTCTCCAACCTATCTACAATGTCGATGACCTCTTGGGCGAATGGCTCTCTTTTTGCAAATGGCGGCGCCCACATGCGCTTAGGGTTGCATCATCTTCACGCTCAAGAAATGGGAGGCTGAACTGACGTCGAAATGGGCTAGGTCGGCCAGCCTGGGCCGACCAGCCCAAGCCCACTTCGGCCCGGTTTGGTCGCCCCTTCCTCCACGTGGGTCTTCTTGCCATTTTGCACTTGGACCCCTTTAATTGCATCATTTTGGCGACATCATCCTCGTGGCCAAGATAGGGGGTCTCCTCGCATGAAGTTCGGTCTTTACGCTTTAGTCCTCGAGGATGTTCCTTTGTAGCCCTTTGGTCCTTGCCACCTTTGGGAGTGGTTTCACCTTGCACTTGAACACGAACGGGACTCCTCATTTACTCCTTTGAACTCATCATGACTCCGTCCCTAAAGTCCATGTTTTCCTGCAAAAACATAACACTTCCAAATGCACATACAAAGTTGAACTTGTCATACCATTAGTGTGCCTAGTGGCGGGTTAGTTCCATAACCAAGCTCAAACCAAAGTGTAACAAACATGTTTGGTGAACCAAAATTCACCGTCAACATCTCCCCCACGCTTAGATCTTGCTCGTCCTTGAGCAAGTTCCTTGCAAAAGAACTTTTGTCCATGGTGTTGAAAACATGCTCCGCTAAATCCTTCTTTACAAGTTAGTCAATCCTTTATCTTTAATATAATAAACATGAAAGCAATGATCATGATACATAAACATGGGCCTTTAGAATTTTACCAAATCAAGATTTACCCCACTACTCATACCTTTCACTACAGATCCTCAACTCCAGCCATGCTTACTTCTTTACTTCCATCGGAGGGTTTTCATGTTTTTTTTCAAAATAAAATTCCTGCAACAAGTATTAGACAAAAACCTTTCTCCAATTCCTCACATGTCACTCATTGAAGTGGCTATCCTAAAAAATTCATAAACTCTTACCTCCCACAAGTCTCTCATTTATCATGTAAGGTGGAGCTATAGGTATGGCTAGCGAGATCAACACAAATATTGTCAAGCTAAGAAATTCCTCTAATGGTTGTTTACCTTTCAAGCCAATGATCATGAGAATTAAACCATGATGTGAGGGTATCAAGGATAAGAAGATATAGAATGGTGGACATGTGCAAAGGCAAAAAGAAAATAAGACTCCGAGGCACTGATGATGTCCTCGTTGTCGGATTGCACATGGTTGGAAAAATAGAAGATTCGTCTCTCAACAACGTGGCACCCTTCCTTGCTCTTTACTTGATTCATCCCTCCTCATACCTTTCTTGCTTTTCCTCTTTCCTTTTCTTTTCTTTTTCTTTTTTTCTTTTCTTTTTTCTTTTCCATACACACACACATATATATATATATTTCTTCTTCTTTCTTTCTCTCTTTATTTGACATCTCTACCTCCTTTTCGAAGCTTTTCACTCATCTCCTTTGCATAAACACAATCTGAAATTTAAATAAAAACCATGCTAGCAACAAGACGATTCTTTGAACATAGGTTGTGTTCAAGGAATAAGATGTATAAAAGAGATACTATGGGTTGGGTATGGAATTCGGCGATGTACGGGACTTTCAATGTGAGAGTCTCGTTACCAAATACATGACAAGGCTAGCAATAAAAGATATAAGACAAGGACATGATCATTGCTCGAAATTAAAACTTCCAAGAGAGAAAAATCCTAGCCCTACATTATGCTAACCGCACTTATGGTGGAGCGGATATTGAGTCGGCCTTGTATAGGATTTTTTTTCTTTGCCTCTCA
This sequence comes from Cenchrus fungigraminus, assembly GCA_036936925.1. Classification (NCBI taxonomy): domain Eukaryota; kingdom Viridiplantae; phylum Streptophyta; class Magnoliopsida; order Poales; family Poaceae; genus Cenchrus; species Cenchrus fungigraminus. Next base: position 116,834,157 of record CM072774.1, on the reverse strand, counting down.
ACTTGGAAAAAGAGATTTTGCTAACCTTTATTACAAGGGTTTTCACATAATTTTTAGAAACATAAACCTCCAACTTTAGCATCAAACTTAACATAACCGAAACGAAGTTCTAGATCGAAGTATAGCGCGGGCACTTTTAGAGGTGAAACTCCACTAAGCACCACGGTAAACTTTTCAAACCAAATGCTCATGCTCACATAATAAAGATTAAAGAAAGACATACAAGTATTGAAAGAAAAGCATCACATGAGACAAAAAGTAAAAGACTCAAACACTAATTTAACACACTTTTAAGCTAAAAATTTAAAAACACACCAAAATTTTAAACTAGCAAGCTCTAAACCAAACCAATCCAAACTACTAAGGCAAAAATTTAAGAACTAGCTAGCTAGCTCTCCCCAACGCTTAGATCATACGACGTCCTCGTCGTATTTTACAAAAACCATAGAGGGGAGGAACCCTAACTACTTAGTGGAATTTTCCACATTCCTTGCACCACTTCTTCTTGATGTTGCCGACCATCCCGAAGAGCTTCCGGATGTTCCGATTAAGGAACTTGTAGTCATCGTCGACTACGCGCTCCAAGTATTTCATCCTTTGCCGCATTGCTTCCATGGCTTGAAAGCACTCATCGACGGACGTGAAGAGATCTGATATGGCGTGGTGGCACGCCACACAACACATCGGGTGCTCTCCAAAAGGGTCGTCGTCGCCGGGGTCGCCGCCGTCGTCACCGTCGTCGGGATTGCCACCGCCATTGGGACCTTCGGGAGTTGGTTCCTTGGGGACCTCCTCCCAATAATAAAGGTCATTATCTTCCCTCCTGGCGGCTGCCCATGAACTCGGGCTGCGGTCATCGGAGTAGTCGCTATCCCCATAATCCTTTGGCTCGGGCGTCTTCTCTTTGTAGTTCTTTCTTTTCATCTCCCGAAGACACTCCGATCTCCGGACGGGAGTTGCGATCTTCTCTTCCTTGAGGTGGTGACGACTTGCGATTTGCCCGGTCGGGACACGGCCTCCGCAACGGATGTGGGCGGTCCTCTTGATCTCCAACTTGGGCTTGAGTTCGCACTGCCGCACCTCCTCCGGCTCCAAAGGCTTCTCGACCCCTAGCTTCACCTCCTCGCTCCTTGGGGACGTCATGGCTGCTACTCTAGCTAATGTGGGGGCAAAAGAATGCGACTTGGGATGAATTCCCGAGCTCCCATCTCGTTCCTTTAAGTAGCCCGAGAAAGAATGCCCTGGAACCTATTCTTGACTTCCCAAAAATCAACGGACCAAACTTGGAAGTCGAAAACACGCGTCCTAGAGAAAAACGGGCGCGAACCGCTGCCCTGGGCCTCTGGGCCGGTCGGACCAGGCTGGCCAGCCTGCCTTGTTTCGCGGGCCGGTTCAGTCCAACCTTTTGCGTACCCCACTATTTTCTGATTATTATCCCATGTGGAAAAGATTGCCTGGTGAAAACTTGCGAAAAACACCAGAAAGATAAAGATAAGAGCTATTTACTGGTTACTCACCTTGTTTTATGTCCTAGGCTTGACGTTCGGGCTCATCCTCCATGATAAAGATATCAACATAGTGAAGAGGCACGACATCAGGTTCGAGAAACACCTTGAGCCACTGACCATTCACCATGAATTGATCTCCTTTCGCATCCATGATTGTAACTGCTCCATTGGATAGCACTGAACGAACAACATAAGGTCCGTCCCATTTGCTTTGCAACTTCCCTTTTCCGAAAGTTTTGAACCTTGAATTGTAAAGGAGGACTTTATCTCCTTCCTTGAATTCCTTCTTTTTAAGTCTCTTGTTGTACCATCTCTTGATTCTCTCCTTGTATATGCTTGCATTTTCATATGCTTTCAACCTCATCTCCTCTAGCTCGCTAATTTGGATCCTTCGTTTTATCCTTGTGGCATCTAAATCGAGGTTCATCTCTTTTATAGCCCAATATGCCTTGTGTTCTAGCTCAACTGGAAGATGACAAGCCTTGCCATACACAAATTGATATGGAGTCATACCTATCGGTGTCTTGAACGCCATCCAATATGCCCATAATGCTCCATCCAATTTCTTTGACCAATCCTTGCCTCCCTTCTCTATAGTCTTATTGAGGATGCTCTTTAGTATCCTATTCGATGTTTCTGCTTGTCCATTGGTTTGTGGGTGGTATGCCGTAGCCACACTTTGTTTAATCCCTAACTTGGACAAGCACTTCTTAAAGTTCTTCCCGGTGAAGTGAGTTCCTCCATCGCTTATCAAGATTCTTAGGGTACCGAAGCGAGGGAAAATCACACTATTCATCATCGTGATGGATTCTTCTGTGGAAGCTTTACGACATGGGATGGCCTCTACCCACTTGGATACATAATCAACCATGACTAGGATGTGCTCATATCTGTGTGAGTTTTTGAAAGGCCCCATGAAGTCAATCCCCCAAACATCGAATAAATCAATTTGTAGATTGTAATCCAAGGGAATAGCATTCCTTTGAGATATGTTTCCGGTCCTTTGGCATTTGGGGCATGAGGCAACATACCTTTTAGCATCTTCATGCATCTCCAGCCAATAAAATCCGCTAGACCATACTTTTGCTTGTGTTCGAAAATGACTATAGTGTCCACCGTATTACGCCGAATGACACTTTCTCAAAATTTCTTGCCTCTGTTCTCTTGGTACACATCTTCTCATTACTCCATTATTCCCAAGCTTAAAGAGGTAAGGCGAATCCCAAAAATATTTCTGACTTTCGGATATTATCCTTCTTTGAGTGTTTTTATCTAGGTGATCAAGAGGCATTCTCCGAATTGCCCGAATGATATCGATCATCCAAGTATCCTTGTCAATTATTCGATAGAGGTGGTCATCTCTCATTTTATCCTCTATGGGCTCCTTGTCATCTTGTCTGCGGTTCATCCATAACAAATGATTGGCCACAACATTTTCCACTCCCTTTTTATCTCGGATCTCAACGTCAAACTCTTGGAGAAGAAGGATCCAATGAATCAACCTTGGTTTAGCATCCTTCTTAGCCAAAAGATACTTGAGTGCCGCGTGATCGGTGTAAACAATCACCTTTGAGTTCACAATGCAGGATCTGAATTCTTCGAAGGCAAAAACAACCGCTAGCAACTCCTTCTCCGTTGTGGCATAATTTAATTGAGCCTCACTAAGAGTTTTACTAGCGTAGTATATAGTATGAACTCGGCCTTCCTTTCTTTGCCCTAAAACTGCTCCTATGGCATAATCACTTGCATCGCACATAATCTCAAAGGGTTGACTCCAATCCGGAGGTTGAATGATAGGAGCACTCAATAAAGCGCTCTTCAAAGTCCAGAGTGCCGCTAAGCACTTCTCATCAAAGTCAAATGCCACATCCTTTTGAAGAAGTTGAGTCAAAGGCTTAGTGATCTTTGAGAAATCCTTGATAAATCTTCTATAGAATCCGGCATGGCCTAAAAAGCTTCTCAAAGACTTTACATCCATAGGTGGTAGGAGTTGCTCAACCGTCTCCACTTCAGCTTTATCCACTTCAATCCCTCTTTCGGATATGACGTGTCCCAACACTATACCTTGCTTTACCATGAAGTGGCACTTTTCCCAATTTAGCACTAAATCGACCTCCGCACACCTTGTGAGAACCTTGTCCAAGTTTGCCAAGCAATCCACAGAAGTTTTTCCATAAACAGGAAAATCATCCATGAACACTTTGACAATTTCCTCGATGAATTTCGAGAACACCGCCATCATGCAACGTTGAAAAGAGGCCGGAGCGTTGCATAAACCGAAGGGCATCCTTCTATATGCAAACGTTCCATAAGGGCAAGTAAAAGTTGTCTTGTGTTGATCATCCAAGTGAATAGGAATTTGCATGAACCCTGAGTATCCGTCGAGAAAGAAAAAATAAGCGTGATTTGCTAACCTCTCGAGCATCTCGTCAATGAACGGTAAGGGGAAGTGATCTTTCTTCATTGCTTTGTTCAACTTTCGATAGTCAATACACATCCGCCATCCGGTCACGGTTTTTTGCGGTATTAATTCGTCCTTCTCATTCTTCACCACGGTCAAACCTCCTTTCTTCGGCACACAATGTACGGGGCTCACCCACTCGCTATGCGGCACTGGGTAGATGATTCCGGCATCCAAAAGCTTGATAACCTCCTTCTTCACTACCTCTCGCATGACATGGGTTAGCCTCCTTTGATGGTCCACTACGGGTTTGCATTGGTCTTCTATTGGTATACGATGAGTGCAAAAGGCTGGGCTAAGTCTCTTGAGATCATTGATTGAATATCCGATCACCTTCTTGCGCTTTTTCAATAAATTCAGCAACTTCTCATTTTCTTCGGAACTCAACTCATCGCTCACAATGACAGGATAAGTCTTGTCCGGGCCCAAAAATTTGTACTTCAATCCCTTGGGCAAAGGTTTGAGATCCACCTCAGGCACTTGTGGTTCTTCGGGTTTGGTTTCTCCTATGTCTTCGAATTTTTCTTCCTCCATGCTTCCATCTTGTGGTTCGAGTCCTTTCGTTGCTTCCTCTAATTCCTCATCTTGTTGATCATTAGGTTGGTTCCCCATTGCTCTTTGCAGTGGGTCTCTAAGAGTTTCAACAAAACAAAGGCTACCTACCTCCTCTTCTTCTTCATCCTCGGGAGGAAAGGGTGAAGCAAAACTAGAAGCACGAAGAAAATCATATGTGTACTTATCTTCATTAATATTTATTGTTACTTTGCCTTCTCCGGCATCTAAAATGGCATCAACCAACTTAAGGAAAGGCCTACCTAAGATTATGTGATCGTGATTATCATAATAGGCATCTATAACAAAGAATTCAGTTGGTATGCACTTTTCAGAGATGATTACATTAATGTTGCAAGCAATACCAAGTGGTTTAATAGTTTTACCATCTCCCATAATTAATTTTGTTGAGGTTGGGACTAAGTCTAGGTTATGGTCTTGAACTTTATCGTAAATTTTAGAAGATAGGACACTTACTTGAGCTCCGATGTCGCATAAAGCCTTGCATTGAATTCCATTTATCTCGCAACTCAAGTGTGGGGTTGTCTTCTCTTCTTGATTGGATCCTATTGCATAAACTTCAACGAGGCGAGCGTATGGTGATGCTTCGGGTTTGATTCCCATGATTCTTTTCACCTCGGCTATGTGATCCGGATCCACTTCATCTTCACTAAAGAGCTTTCGAAAGATCTCACCGGTGGTTTCAAGATCATATAGATTTTCCGCTTGCTTTTCCGGTGGGAAGTCCACTTCCAATGCTCTTGACATCCCCTTTTGGTTAGGGTATGGTCTTCTCTTGTCAAATACTTCTCCATAATCGATTGGGACCCAATCCATTTGCTTGAACTCCCTTAATGCCTTCGCGCTTGACATACTCCTTTTGTTTGTTTCATTTGACTTGGCGAAGTCAACGCTTAGGGTAGTTCTTGTCTCGGTGTGTACTTCTTCAAGCTTTACCGGGATTGGCTCCTCTTTCTTGTCTTCCGGGGCTGCCTCTTTTGAAATTTCAGCATGTGTCTTCACGCTTGAATCTTGTTCGGGCTTTCCCGAAAGTCGTGTTTCTCAAACTCTTCGCATGGTTGCCGCCTTGCTAATCTTTTGTAAAAGTTGAGCGGCTTCCATGAGTGTTTTCTCCATGAGATCCCCACCTGCACACATTTGAACATGTTCCATGCATCTAGGGGTTAGGGAAAAGAAAAATGTACGCAAAAGTACGTCACCGGAGAAGCTGAGTCTTGGTCCTTGTTCAATCAACTCGTTAAATCTATTCCAAGCTTGGTCTATCCCTCCCTCTTCTCCTTGTGTGAAGTTGATCACTTGCCTCCTTAGATGTTGGACCTTGCTTATTGGGAAAAATTTCTCGCAAAATTTCCTCGTCAACTTGCTCCAATTTCCTTCAACCTCGAAGGATGCAAATGAGTACCATGTCTTTGCTTCGCCGGCAAGCGAGTAGGGGAAGAGGTTCCACTTGAACCAGTCGTCGGGAACTTCTTCTTGACGCACTGTGTTGCATAGCATCGTGAAATGCTTTATGTGTCTATACGGGTTCTCCGTCTCCATCCCTCTAAACGGGGTTGCCGCCGCCATCTCGATGATCCTAGCTTTGATTTCATACTTTGTCGCTTCGAGCTTCGAATCCGACTCTTGTACTTTGATGTCTTCACATCGAGGGCTAGCGTAATCCCGTAGTGATTTCTCCGGTTCTTCCAAAGGGTGGTTGGTGAACACCATCTAGACAACAAAATAGGAAAACAAAAACAAAACAAAACGAAGTGGTTTTCTAGGTAATAAGGGTTAGATGTTAGCAATTAACAAAATCAACACAAAAATCAAACGATGTAAACTGGCTTGCTCCCCAGTAATGACGCCAGAAAAAGGGGCTTGTTGATGGTTAAAACACGTATCCACCTACGATCCGCAAGCGTACGAACCTACACCTTTTTCACCACGGGGATTCCCTAGGTTCTTGTCAATCCGCGGAGCAAGGGGATTACAAGCATTTGATCTAGCACTAACCTAGTTAACTAAACAAACCCTAAACTAAAGACTAACCTAAAGGCTACTAATCTACACTAGAGAGGGTTGTCGGACTCACAAGATATAAAGACACTTGCCCATAGGGTCTACGATACTTGATCATGCAACCGCTAAGAGATACAAAACCGATCTAATCTACCAGGGGTTGTGACCATGGTTTCGCCCTTTCCCTCCCCTCGTACTGTCACTACGCGGAGGTATTCATGACTAGACCTATGATGATCATGGCGTATTGAAGGGTTCTAAGGGAGTAGTGAGATCTATACTCCCGATAAGCATGGTAGCTAACCTTAAACATGAAAGCAACTTCAACACTAGATTGATAGATTGAAACCATAAAGAGTAGCGATTACATCTCAAGAACGTTTACAACCCCATGGACAAATGAGAAGATTACCCCATCAAGGCACTAAGCATGGCGCCATTGATCATGGTGACGCTTCCAATGGTGTCTTCCTTCTCCTCCGAGGGTGTCGTGGTAGGGCCTCGACGTCCTCCTCACTTGTGGTCGCTTCCTTGAACTCGAGCAATCCTTCTCACGAGTGATCTCTCTCCTCTCCAACCTCTCTACAATGTTGACGACCTCTCGAGCGAATGGATCTCTTTTTGTGAATGGCGGTGCCCACACGTGCTTAGGGTTGCATCATCTTCACACTCAAGAAATGGGGGGCCGAACCGGCATCGAAATGGGCTAGGCTGGCCGGCCTGGGCCGACCGGCCCATGCCCACTTCGGCCCGGTTCGATCGCCCCTTCCTCCTCGTGGGTCTTCTTGCCATTTTGCACTTGGACCCCTTTAATTGCATCATTTTGGCGATGTCATCCTCGCGTCCAAGATAGGGGGTCTTCTCGCATGAAGTTCGGTCTTTACGCTTTAGTCCTCGGGGATGTTCCTTTGTAGCACTTTGGTCCTTGCCATTTTAGGGAGTGGTTTCACCTTGCACTTGAACATGAACGGGACTCCTCATTTACTCCTTTGAACTCATCATGACTCCGTCCCTAAAGTCCATGTTTTCCTACAAAAACATAACACTTGCAAATGCACATATAAAGTTGAACTTGTCATATCATTAGTGTGCCTAGTGGCGGGTTAGTTCCAAAATCAAACTCAAACCAAAGTGTAACGAACATGTTTGGTGTACCAAAATTCACTATCAACAGCATGCGGACAGCTTCCCGGCCAACCCAAAGACGGTGATGCGTTTCCGGCATCCCCAGCCACGACAATGAGCTGGCAACCTCAGGCCATGAGCTGACGTGGATCCGGCCCCTCCGAACATCACGAGAACAACTACTTCATTCGCGACAGAGGTTAGTCCTGCTTGAACCGCCAACGCCATCTTTCTGCTCGGCCACCCACTCTGCTATTCCTATCAAGGTGGAGTAGGGAGACATGCCTTGATACTTTATTTTTAATTGATTAATTGTGGATTTGATGGATGGATTTTGTTGCTCCAAGTATGTTTCAATAAATTATTGCTAACAGATGAACTTATTTGAACTGTTGAAATTCATTTTCATGTTCCTGGTGCTACAATTTTTGCATTGTAAATTCATGAAAAGCATTGAGGATTAATGCATACTTTAATTTTGCTATGCTTTGAATGTACCAGATCGACAGTTATGCTTTGGATCTGTTAGCATACTTTAATTCTGATGGCCACATAATGTCAGTGGGAAATGCATCGCAGTGGTTTATAATGTAGTGATAACTAGAATGTCCTATGCTTTGTTGTGAGTGTTGTTTCACTACTGTCATATATATTGTTATTGTTGGTGTCATGATGTGTTGTGAGTGTTGTTTCACTACTGTCATATATAATGTCATGATTGCTTTATCCTCTTGTTGCATGTACACATGTAACACACAATTCATCGCTGTTGAAGTTGGATAAGGAAGCGATTGAAGGAATTTATTCTCTGCTTTGATATATAAGCATATTGTTGTGTCCCTGTCAAAATGGTTAGCACCTATCCCTGTATGCTAACTAATAAGTAAAATATGAACTGTGCATGTCTATGCTGATTTTATTTACGACTTGTACTGATTTCTAGTCTAATATCAGCTATTTTGCCTATCAGTGAAAAAGAATTTTGTTTAGATTTTCAGTCTTGCTTATGTTGCTCTACTGACAACCTGACATATCATCTATGCAGTCTCCCACAACAACAAACTCCTTTACCTCCAGTGCACCATCACAGCCCATCGGTAGTGAACCTTCTTCATAGGGTCAGTCAGCACAGACTGCTACGAGTAGTACTCGATCCCGCGGGTCAAGGAAACAAACCAAATGGCTAGAAGACAAGTTCACTGCAACTGGACTTGATGCCAATTTTTGGCCTACCCTAGATGCTGCGAGGGATAGATTTGTATTGGTCTGTGGCCTCATTGCTCGGGAGAGGGTGTCAATCAACAAGGCGATTGATGATCTCTCACCAATTGAGAAGGAATAATTGTTCACAGTTTTAGAGGAAAAGCTAGATTACCTAGCCAATCTGGAAGAATCTGTTCGCTAGAAGGCAGTTAAGGCAGCTATATCAGAGATTGGAACCTTGCAACGGTGGTTCAAGGCCCATTTAAGAAAAAAATATGTGAGTGAAGAGGAGCCTCCCTTTGCGAAGCATGCCTTTTTGCAGCAACAAGACTGGGACATGTTTGTACAGGAAACCAATTCTCCTTCATTTCAGCAATTGAGCCAGGAGATGAAACAAAAGAGAGCACTGCATAATAAGCCACACAAGATGGGCAGAAAAGGTTATCGTGGTAAAAGGAAAGAGTGGGTGGAGGAGGATGCAAAGCTAGCTGAAGAAGGAAAATAGAACCATTGGGACCAATTTCCTAGACGTTCAAGACCTTATGTGCGGGCAAGGATAGGGAAGAGGAAGAACACTAGTGAAGGAAGCGGGGACATAACATTTAGTAACCCTGCGGTGGTGGGGGTAGCAGATCGGTGAAAACACTTGCAGCTCAGGGTATCGATGGTTCTTTCTCTGGGCTTTGGGAGAATGATATCCTGACCGCAACACTTGAGACTCTTGAGCATCGAGGTCGGGTCTGAGGCGTGTCTAGTTCACTGGGCTAGGGTAAAGGGTTTGGTAAAGAGTTTGCTGGAATGTACAGGAAGAAGAGGAACAAGAGGTCTGATGATATGATGGACATAACATTTAAAAGAGTTGTCCACTGTCTAAGACTATCAGGCATCGAAATACCAAAAAATGTACTTCTTCCTTCCCAATGCCCACCGCCTGTCAATAGCAGTGAGGAAGAAGATGTGCATGGCAGCGAGGAAGAAGATGCGCATGACAGCGAGGAAGATGCGCATGGCAGAGAGGAAGACCATTGGCATGTCAACGAGGACGAAGCAAATCAAGTGCACAGTGATAGTCGATCACCTATGCTGGACACAATAGATAAGCTGACAGAGCCAACCGCAAGCAACCTTTTGGATGGCACCGGGATTAACGTGGAGCTCGCACTAGCGAAAGTCTTTTCATTTCAAAAGGCTTGCCATGCAGTACCAGTGCAGGATGGGTATGTTGTGGTGCAACCTACTTATGTGTGGGCCAATACGGGTCACTACCCTCTGCCTGTACCAATTGAGGGGGGTGACATAGCAACCCTAGCTGAGGCTCTCGTTCAAAGGATCTAATGGCCAAAGGACAGGATCCTTATACCACCCTTGACGAGACATCCCAACCCTGAAGCCGCAACAGGTAGCAGGGGTACAGCATCAGATGGAGGTACTGTAGGTCAGTGTCAACAAGAGAAGGCTCAGCAACAGCAGCAGATCAGCAAAACAACGTAGCAGGAGTGTCGACAACAGCAGGAGGAGCCCAGGCAAACTCCGCCCAAGCAGTAGCTACAACATGAGGATGAGGAGCCCAGGCAATGTCCCCATAAGCAACAGACAAAGCAGCAGCCTCTACAGCAGGAGGAGGAAGAGCCTAGGCAATCTCCCCCTAAGCAGCAGATGCAATAGCAGCCTCTGCAACAGGAGGAGGAGGAGCCCAGGCAATCTCCACTGTAGAAGGAGAACCGGGCCAGGAAACCTCTATCTAAAGATGAGATTCTTAGCTGTATTACTGGGACAAAACAGGATCCAAAATACAAGCTTGGTGTACCTATATTGTCAGAAGCGGACTTAGAGGCTGCTTGACCAAATTGTGCCAGGTTGCATGCTTACGTCATGGAACACAGTAAGGATAAACTTGCCTTTCCAGCAAAGGTGGATCAAGGCTACTTTCAAGGTGGTGGTGCTTTAATGTTAAAGATTGCATTCACTGGCATGTATAACCTTATAACCCTGGCTTCTCTGGACGTTACCTTCTTGAGGTTGTGGACATTGTAAGTCCCTTAAAACCTAAAAAGATATATCTTTCATTTTGACCACAAAGTTCATGCACGCTAATAATTTGATTTTTTGTAGGAAAATGATGGACAAGGTAGCGGAGATGCAAATCAATGTTGGGTTTTTGGATCCACATATTTTCACTTCCACAAATATTTTTCAGGATTCTACCCTTGTAGTAAAAGCAATCGGAAATGCAATGAAGAACGACTATGTGGTGGGTGCCTACAACACTGGACACCACTGGGTAACATTGATCATCTGTATGAAGTTCAAAGAGGTTTGGTATCTTGATTCTGCTAAACAACATCCCATGTGAAAGTTCACAGACGTCAAAGCTATTTTGGACTGGTCAATATCTTGTAGGTTTTGTTCACAAAAATTCAATCTCTTAGTGTTTCTAATCGGTATTGTTGATCATGCAGGGCCTTTGATGTATGCGCAAAGGACGGAGTGACGAAAGGAAAGAAGAAAAAGCCAAAAACCACAACACTCAAGCACAAACCAAATCTCGATGTAAGACCGAGGTTTTTTTATGGTTCCTTCTTACCTATTTGGTACTGCATTAACTCATCATTTTGGTACCTCGATGCAGTGTTCTCAGCAGCCATCGCGGTCCTCTTTGTGTGGATTCCATGTGGCATTCAATAAGTTAAGACTACTCGATGACATATCTGACATCAAGAAGACTGCTGTAAGTAGATAATAATGCTCAACCTTGTCTCTGCTCATATTCTCCATTTGATTTTAGAAACTGATTTCTACTTGTATTCTCATAATGATTGTATTTTGCAGGATTTCAAAGCTGCCGTAAATGTTTCTACAGAAGATCTAAAGCCAGTCCGGGAGATGTTGTGCGAGTACTTTCTTAAGGAGACCATCTACCGAAAGGGCAACTTCTATAATGGTGCACCGTGAGTTCATTATAGCCAGAAACTTGAAATTGCTGCATTCAGGCTTCTTTAGTCAGGTGTTGTTGCCTAAAAAACCTGCTTGTCTTGCTTGGTTGGGGTCAGATGTTGTTGCCTGGTTCAGGCAGTTTTCTCATGACTCCATCCAAACAAGCCCTGATGAGTAACTTGAAACTTGATGTGATCTTGCTTGTCTATAAATGTGATCTTGCTTGTCTATATCTGTGATGAGAATGTGTTTGTGATGTCTCCTTATTGTGGTGGCTGCCAAATCCTGGCTGGTTACAGGATGGCAGGATGCAGCCCCTGATATGGTGGCTGCCAAATCCTGGCTGGTTCTAGGATGCAGCCAGCAAGCAGGCAGGTTACTGTAGGGGTGGCCTATGTATCGGTAACGGGCATTAATTAAAGCACGTTACAAAAACTGATCAGTGAGTAACGGGCTTCATTTGGAACGCCCGTTACAAGTATGCCAACAATGTAACGGGCAGCATAGGTTCACATCATGCGTCTCCGATGTTGAGTTAATGTAATGGGCTCTGTGTTGGTGCCCGTTACCAAAGTTCCCCGTGGGCCTAGAGAAACATCCATTTCACATGACCGGTGACTAGTTGTGGTAACGGTCGTTGTTCGATGCCCGTTATGAATACGTGTTATCAGTAACGGGCATCAGCCTGTTAACTTTCTTCGCTCATTTGTAACATTTGATCGGTAACGGGCGCTTTGCCCATTACTAAAGGCCATCCATGCCCGTTACAAAAGTGTGTTTTTCACGTAGTGTTTGTGGGCTCTTTGAAATATAGTTTGTTTTAACCTAGTATATAAGCACGACAAGAGAGGTTAGGAGGTTGTTGCTCCGTGTGGACCAAAGGTACTCTAGTCTAGTTTGTTATAATGGGTTGAGGTATAGTCGCAACCAGGAGACTCAGGTTCCATTCCTCGTTAGAATGAATTTACGGGATAGGTTAAGAAATCCCCTCGCCAAGGAAACAACGGTTTGGAGATTTTCTAAACTGAAATTAGATTTCCTTCTCTTGATGAAAACCGTGGAGCGGCCTTACCCCCACTGGTTTAGTTTTCTGTGTGTGATGGGTAGGACATGTAATAAGCATCCTCATCAGGACTGCGATTTTGTTTTGTCTAACAATAAATGTTTCCGTCCATTGGATGAAATCCAATGAGCCAGATACATCACTACGGCAAATATTTGCGCACGGCAAATATTTCCGTCCATTGGATCAAACCTTTGACACAAGGCAAATATTTTATTTTTTGCCGTGCGCTTCCTTTTGACGCACATCAAAGACTTTACTTTGTCGTGTGCTTTATGTTTGCACACGGTAAACTTTTTAATTTTTCCTTACATATATGCTCCTAAGTCGCAAATCCAATTGCCGCCCCTACCAAAAAAAACTCATTGGCTTGATTTTTTTCTACTCTATACATACAACTTATGATACATCATGTTAAAATTTGGTACATTTCTTCACTTGTTAGGTATATTGAACTAATTAACCACATTTCAAGCAATTTTCTGAATCAAATTAAATTTGAACTAAAAGTGATTCAAATAATAGAATAAAATGAGTGGAAAAATGAGATTCATGTTATTAGCCCAATTTAATACTTTTACCATTAAATCAAAAGAAATTTCGAACATCATGACCATGAAACACGACCAAATGATCATGTGTCCAAATGATTTAAAACTTCTGAAAATTTGAATGGGTTTTAAACATTTTGTCATGTACGATGCTTCCAAATCAAAACATATCTGAAGAAGTTTCATAGAATATAGAGGAATGTTATTAGATTTATAGCCACAATGACGTTCAAATTGAACTTTGAGTTCACAACTTTTTTATAGTCAATAGACAACATAAATTAGTTCATGCTATTTTTTAGTAATTTTTAGAATTCTATTGATAATTTTAATTAATTAATCACTATTAAATAATTTATTAGTTTGCTCTGGGTTAGGATGGGGCGTACGGCAAAGAAAATTGTTCGTTGCACACACTAGAAGCAATGCACGGCAAATGGGCGCACCCTCGACCCCACCTCCTAGCGCACCCCCGGCCCCCGCAACCCCCGGCCTTATCCCCAACACCCCACGGCCTTCTCCCTCCTCCTCCTCACCAACCCCGTGGCCACTTCCTCCTCATTTCTCCTCCCATCCCTCTCTCCACACCGCGAGTTGGACCTCCCTCTCTCCTAGGCGACGCCGGACGGCGGCGGGCAGGCGTGGCGACGGAGGCCGGTGGTAGGCGAGTGTGGCGCACCCCTCCACCCACTCCCCTCAACTGCCTCATCGTCTATACATGAGGCTACTTGGTCCTCTCAACTGCCAGATCTGGCGGTGAAGGCCCAAGATCTGGGCTCCCGGCGGCCGCGTCGGAGGAGGAGACATCGGCGGCCATGGCGTGGCACGCCCCTCCTCTATCACCCCTCAACATCTTTCGTCCTCTCCGCGCACGGCCAGATCCAGTGGTGCTGGAGGAGACGGCCCTGGGCAGGTGTGGCACGCCCGTTCTCTCTCTCCCCCTCAACTCTGCGACCACGCACCGACTTGCCGCCGTCGGATCTGATCAACACGGACCCAGAACCGGTGGCAGCAGGAGCAGCGGTGGATGTGTTGGCGGGCCAGTCGGCAGCAGCAGCAATGGATATGGTGGGCCAGACCGTGGCGGCAGATGGGGTGGCAGAGATTTTATTATTATTATTTTGTGAAATGTTTGTCGTGTGTTGGAACACACGACAAAGAGGATTTCTTTTAATGTTTCAAAAATGCTTGCCGTGCGTTGAGTATGGCGCACCGAAGAGGGTTCGCGATGCGTCCCAATAAACAGCACACGACAAAGTTCACTTTGCCCTGAAAATTGCTGTCGTGCGCACTTTGCCGTGCACACCAGCGAAAAACGCACGGCAAAAGATTTACCGTGCGTTTTTGTGATCTTTGCCGGGCAAATATTCTGTTTCCGGTAGTACATGTCCTTCATATTCTCTCTTGTTTTCTTCTTTTCCATTTACCTAGCTCCACGCAGAAAGTGAGCTGTCACCACCGTCTTCGCTTAATCCCCTGCAACCTCCATCTTCATTGCCACCGCTAACTACTGGTTGGCCCTTGATGCAACACCCACTACAATCACTTGATTGAAGAGGAGTAAATCTCTATAATTATGAGAGCCACAAGACTTTTAGTTTGATGGTGAAGATTGCAATAATATAGATTTACCTATTAAAATTAGTTAATACATGGTCAAGTGGTGTGTCAGCTATTCCGTCTGTTCCAAATTACAGATCGTTTGACTTTCTTTAACCTCAAGTTTGACCGTTCTTCTTATTCAAAAAAAAACTGTGGAAAATTTCAAAGTTTTGTTGTGGCTTGCCTTATTAATGGAAATTCTTCAAGAATGACTTAAATTTAACTATGTTTGCTCAAATTTTTTAATAAGATGAGCAGTCAAACTTGAGGGGAAAAAGTCAAACAACTTACAATTTGGATCTTGATATGTGTCTGCGCCTTAAAAACTTTTTTTAGGGCCGTGTTGATGGCCATATGGCCTGAGGCCCATGGGCCAGCCCAAAGAGCATGACGTCGGGCTAGTGCTGGACGCTTCTTTCGGCCCATAGTGCCGGCCCAACCCAAGCATGAAAACCCCTAGCCCTACGCGTCACACTGAGCTAGCACGCGGCCTAGCTGGCTCGACGGCCAAGCACAAAAAAATGACGACCAAGGATGCCCAAACCCAAGCCCGCCTCCCAACCCCACAGCCGGCTACCTCCACCACCGCCGGAGGCCTCCTCCGCCCGCTAGTGCGGCCATTGCGAGGAGGCATCCTCGACCGGATCTGTGGCGTGGCGGTGGGGGCGATCCGGGCGCGGTGATGCGGTTTGCGGTGGTGGAGCTCCGGCGTCCATGGCGCCTTGGATCTACCCAGTGGTAGAGGTCCGTGCGCGGGTGAGCTATGCGATAGGGCCTCCTCTTCCTCCCCTCCGGCACTGCGGCGGGCTGGCACGAGCATGACAACACGCTAGGCTGCAGCTGTGTCATCATGGCGACACGCATGGAAATTCACCGTCGTGCTCGTGCTATGCCTCGCCAGCTCGGCTTGTAGTGCAGGTGTTGACACCATTTTTTGGAAACGAATCAAATGACAAGATGAAGAAATATGGCAGGCCATGCCGATAGGAGAACAAAGCAATCAGCCGATTGGATAAGAGAAGGCAGCCGCCAGAGCCTGCCGATGGTCAAAACAGTCAACTTAAATCGGCCGATGGTCAACGTGGGTGAATCGGCCGATTGAGGGAAGAACGCGGCGATTGGAGAATACGCCAAGAAGAAGATACGGTGGAGGCGGGTCAGTCAACGATTGACGATGGGTCAGAGTCAGTCTTAGGAGAGTTTGACTCTAATGAGTCATTATTATTTTTGGTAGTTTTATTTCTTTAGATGCAAGTAAACAGTGCTGTAATCGTCTAGGAGTCAAGTTGTCATCAGGACATAAATAGTGACCCTACGTGGTCGGAAAAGTTGTACACACCATAATCAAACAAACCGCCTCCGGGCAAACCCTTTACAATTTTCAGCATTTACTTTTACAGCATCTACTTTTCGGCGACTTCGCCATCGTGCTTTTTCTCTTTTCTCAATGTCGTTCTTCGAGCTCGTCGGGCTGCATCAGTCGACCTCCGGCAAGCTTGTAAGCACTGTTTTACCGAATAACCCTATGCTTTAACCTCTAGGCGCATCACTGAGGTTTCGTCTAGTTCTTTATTCACAATTTATCGATATCAGTTTGATCCGCAAGTTACATACCAATTCTTGTAGTTTTAGCTCTTATCACCAATTTATCCAAGTCGATCTAGGTCTCGCCAGCTTTTATCGCTTTTATTTATCAATTATCTACACAGCCGATCTAGATCTATTCGAGTGCTGACGTCATCATCGGCTAACACAGCCGATCCATTTATACATATTTGCACTTCAACTGCTTTCGAGCCCGCCAATCCTCCTTCCCCGTATCGGCCGATCAGCAGATACGCGTACTACTAAAGGTCAATCGGTTCTCTTGCCGATCTCTTATTATCTAACTCCTTTTTTCCATTGTCAATCAACTGGTTAGATTGGCTAGCACGCCTCACTACAGACCGAGGAGTCACGTGTGCTACGCGTGGAGGTGACATCCTATTTTCGCGTCCACACACTTTTGGCACGCCTGGTGGGACCCGAAGTTAAAATCAACAATGTCTGGCATTCCGAAGCCTAGTGAAGTTACTCAGGAGAACATTCAACCAATCACTAGGGATCAGTTGAAAGAAGCAGACAGAGCCGAGTTTGAAGCACATCTGAAGCAATTTGAGGAGTTGTGCTTGGCTTCTTATGGTCAAACCAAAGGCGGGGTCGTCAAGAAGAATCCTCTTCCTGGACCTCGACACATCATTTTTTCAGCTGACCATGGAAGTCTTCAAGACATGATGAATGCAGCTATGCATCAAACTATGATAAATCAGTCAGGAGTCTTAACCAATACTATTCAGAATTGCTTGACAAAGACTCTCAAAGACGGGACATCAGAGGGATACATGGGCCCTGCATATTTTCAACCTGGTCAGCCTCCCCCGATCTCATCGGCTTCCCAGCCGATTTATGATCCAATGGTGGGGATCTCACATTCTCCACAGATCAACATGACTGTTCCTATGGCTTCATCGGCTTCTCAGCCAATCCAGAATCAGAATGTTGGAAATACATCTACAGGACCAGTCATCACCATGCCAACAACCCAGACTTATTCAGCACAGTCCAACATTCCAAGACAAACATTTTCTGTCATGAATTCTCCTCAGTTTCCCGCAACAAGGGATCGAAGTGGAAAACTTACAGGATGGAGCTTACCTCACAATCACTTTGAGACAGATATCTCAAACTTTTTTGAGCCTCCACCTAAAGAGATTCCAAAAGTGACATACCCAGAGTCTTACCAAGCCATGTTTGCGGGTACTCTAGGAACTGTGCACATGACTAGAGAAGGAGTGGAGTTCATCTATTTCAACCAGAGAATCAAGGGCTTTGAGAGGGTTAAGATAAACCCCGCCCACGCACATATGGTTATACCAATGGAGAAAATGACTCCTATTCAACCTCTGACGTTGGCTCCTCGGCCGATCTTGAGTCAGCCTGTGCAAACTATCCCAGTACAGCAAACAACAGCACTGCAGCCTATCATGACTCCGGGTCATTCAGTTACTCATATGGTTCAAAGGTCACCACCTCAACAACCAATCAATCAAGGGACTGTAAAGCAACCAGTGGTATAACAACGACAACCGGATCCTTTGCAAATAGAGCAAATGCTTTTAAATCAATTGGCTAGCTCGGGCCAGTTGAATTTAAATCAACCTAAACCTTTGGCTGGACAGCCGATTGGGCAAACACCACCTGTATTGAGTCAGCCAAGTCCACACAATGCTTCTTGCGCGAGATCATCGACGGAAATGTCGAATCCCAACTAGAGATGCTTGAAGAACAACCTTCAGAAAGTCCATCGGCTGACACGCGACCGATAGAACAGATATCTGCTCAGATAAGGTCACATTTGAAGGAAGAATTGACTGACCAAATTACAGAGATGCTGCAGAAGCATTTCGGGATAAAACCTAAGCAGCAAGTTTACATGTATAGGACACCGTATCCATCTGGTTATGATCAGATACCGTTTCCCCCAAGATTCAAAGTGCCTGATTTCACTAAGTTCTCTGGGCAAGATGACACATCCACGATGGAGCATATCACTAGGTTCCACATACAATGTGGGAAAGCAGGCAGCAATGATGCGCTGAGGATATGGTTATTCTCTTCATCTCCGTCAGGACCAGCATTTTCGTGGTTCACTTCACTTCTGGCCAACTCCATTGTCAAGTGGGCCGATTTGGAGCAACAGTTCCACAATTACTTTTTTCTCTGGCTTCCATGAGATGAAGGTTACTGATCTGATGAGAGCCTGTGTGGTTCGAGGACCGGTGGATGGTCGCTTCCTGGTGTGATGAGTGATTAACAACATTGTGTGGACTGACTCTTGGCCAAGTATTGCAGGTGCAGGTTGCAGCTTGATTGGTGTCGGTGCAGGTGAAGAACAAGCGTGAAAGGTCCATGCCGATGGGCCTCTAGGCGTGGAGTGGACAAGTAGGCTTGGTTCGAGGGACCTGGTGGCCGACGGGGTCAAGTACGGACCGCATGGTGGCAAGAACAGCAATACGAAGTCGTGGACGGTTTCTTGGTTGAGCCTCAAAACCAAGGTCGAGCCGGGACTTCGTGGGAGCCGAGTCATGAGTGGTGATTGGCGGAGGCTACACCAAGTCTGTGGGGTTTGCAGTGGTTCACCACAAAACCATTGGGTTACTCGGTTGAGCCACAAAACCGAGGCCGAAGACTCGACGAGGAGGTGCGGCCACCCAGGCTGGTTGAACCGCCCAGGAGGGGCGGTCAGACTGCCTGGGCCAGTCTAACCGCCCAGGTGGGTGCTCTGACTGCTCGGGTCGCAGCCGCCGAGAAGCTTCGAAGCGGAGGACATGCGGCATGATCGCAAGAGATGTGTTGGTGCTACGCAGGCTTGCGGTGGATGCGCATCCGTCCGATGGTGCTGAACTGAAGACTTCCAAATTTGCCCTTGAGGGGCTTGTATCCCTAGTTGCTAGTAAGGGTAGTTTATTCTTTTGGTTGCCCCATATAAACACTTGAGTTGTGGGATGGCAGCCAACTCTTGGAACCCTAGCTCATTTCCCTTTGCTATTTTCCCTTCCTATTTTCCTTAGGATTTTCTAGGACTAGCTTGAGAGCTTCATGGTGAGATCTTGAGAGAGGGATGGATGACCGGGTGGAAAGCTAGACCATGTATGAACCTTCATGGTATGTATAGATGATTCGGCGTGGTTCCTCAAGGCCTTGTGTTGCCTCTCCCGTTTGTCTTTTTGGTGATTTTCGGAGCTCTTTCTTGTGATTTTCGTGGCGGAGTTTTGAGAGCAATTTCTTGCAGGATTCTTGTTGGGTGTCATGTATGAGGACCTTATGCCTCTTTGCTTGGTGACTTTGCCCCAAGAACTCCCTTGAATCGACCTCGATTTGGTGGTTTTTCGAGTTGCTCGAGTTCATGACCTAGAGGGCCAAGATCCGCGATTCCCTTTGATTGAGAGCATTTAGGTGGAATTCCTTTGGTGGAGAGGTTGCCCAAGAGGTAACCCAGGTATCCCCGAAGTTTCGCTGCAATCCGTGGGGTGAATCGGGAGATCGGGCGATGGGAAGTTGAGGGTTGACCCGCAGCCAGTTTTCTAGGAGGGGCGGTCTAACCGCCATAGGGGGGCAGTCTAACCGCCCTGGATCTGCCAGGTGGAAGTTTTGGTTTTGCCAGGTTTTCCTCTGTGAGTTTGTTCGCCTTGATCAGAGGAGAGTTCTGGTGAAATCTTGGCTCGTTTTGGTGCAGTTTGCTAGGAGTTCTTGGCTTGTGTTTCTCGCTGGGTACAGGAGGTTAGACCACCCCTGGTAGCTGGTCTAACCACCCCTAGGCACCTGGTGAAGTTTTGTTTTTCACCAAGATTCTCTGATAGCTAGCTTGGCCTTGACCAGAGGATTCAGTGGGTGAAACCATGGAGAGTTTTGGAGCTCGGAAGAGGCGTTTTGGAGGTTTTCTTGGCTTCCTAGGAGCAGGCGGTCTTACCTCCCCCCATACCCAGTTAAACCACCCCTGCTGGCCAGACAGCTTCTGAGTTGTTTCCGCTGCTATGTGTGTGTAGGAGCTGTGGCTGCAGGTAGTGTTTGTTCCTAGGACCAGTAGCACTTCAGTGGCTACGTGGTCTTGGCAAACAGAAGGTTGAGTACGGAGCGTGTGATTTTGGGTATCCAACTGAGTTCATCTTGTTGGAGAAGTCATCTCCTTCGAGAAGAATTTTTATCGGCTCACATTCACTCCCCCCCCTCTCTGGTCGCCAGTTCGGTCCTTCAAGTGGTATCAGAGCCGGTTACGGGTCTTGATTGACTCTAATCAGTCTAAGATCCAAAGATGGTGTACCAGGAAAGGGGTTCGGGTCCTCCGCACTTCGATGGGAAAAACTACCAGATGTGGCAGAGACGGATGGCTGCTTTCCTTCGTGGCAAGGGTCAGTTGCTTTGGGACGTTACGGTGAACACAACTTATGTTCATCCGGTTAACTTTCTAGCTCCGGGTTCGAGAGATATGCACGACACCAACAACAATGCGGTCGACTACTTGTTTCGCGCTCTCTGTCAATCTGAATTTGATCGGGTTCAGACAGAGGATTTGGCTCGCAAGATTTGGGAGCAGCTTAAGAATGCTCATGCTGGAAACGAGTTGGTTCAGGCTCCGTTGTTTGTGACTTACCGGAGAGAGTACGAGAACTTCACTCATCTCCCCGGTGAGTCCATTGATACGATGTTCCAGTGGTTTACGGTGATCGTGAACAATATTAGGGCCAATGTGACCGCGCTCCCGTATGATGATCATTATAGAGCTGTCAAGCTCTTACACTCGTTGGATCCTACTATTTGGGGGCGGAAAGGTCGAGGCCATTGTTGAGTCGGGCACATATATGACCCTGACGGTGGACGAGCTGTTTTCTAAGCTCAAGTCAGCTGAGGTGGATCGTGGGATCACAGCCAAAATTGAGGGCCCGACTGACTCGCATAGTCTCGCTCTCGTCGGAGGCTCAGGTGCTAAGTCTAACGCTAACCCATCCTCCAGGATGTACTCTTTGTCTTCCTTGATGTCTGTGCCAGATGAGGAGCTCGACGTGCTTGGAGAGGACGAGCTGGCACTGCTGACCAGGAGGTTCGAGAGGATGCATGAGAACCAGGTGAACTCAAGGAGGAACTCACGGACATGCTTTCAGTGCGGCAAGCCAGAACACTTCGTCACCGACTGTCCGGAGGAGATGGAGAACAAGGACATGTACAAGCACCAACCGAGGACGGAGAGCAAGCACCGGTCAAGGCACGATCACAAGCACAAGCACAAGAACAAGGACGAGCGAAGATCGAGGAGGAAGGACGGCCATGGCAAGAAGGCCCGAGCGATGGTCGGAGCAAGCGACGTTGACTCTAGCTCCGCCTACTCCACCTCGAGCTCGAGTAGCAGTGAAGATGAAGGTGATCAGTGCAAGAGCAAGAAGGGGTCCAAGAACCTGAGCAGGTTGAGCTGCTTCGCGCGAGACGGCTTCTGCGGCATGGCACACAGCTCTGGCAGCAAAAAGAGCCAGAAGGATGACTCAGACTCCGACTCTGAGGATGAGGTACGTGATGAACTTTCCTTCTTGCGCCAGGAGATTGAGGAGCTAGGAAAATTGTTTGATAATCGTGATGACATGCTTAGAGAAGCTAAGAAAATGAGGAAAGAGCTTAGGGCCTCACTTGAAGATGCTAGGAGTAGAGTAGCTGAGCTAGAAACACAAAACCTTGATGCTAAGCTTGAGATAGATTCGCTTAAGGCTTCACCTGTTGTTTCTGATGAGCTTGATTGTGGTGATTGCTCTGTTTTCCTAGCTGATCTTACTGCTCTTAAGGAAGAGCATGCCTCCAAGTGTGAGGAACTAGATGTTCTTAGGGTTGAGTTGGCTGAGCTGCAATCTAGACCCTCTTTGCGAGGTGCTTGCACATCTTGTCCTATTTTGCATGGAAAGAGAGCTGAGCTTTGTTCTCACATTGTTTCGCTTGAGGCTGATTTGAAAGTTCCTATTCCTACTTCCTATTCTACCTGTGAATTGCATGTTGTGAAGAATTTGGAACTTGCACATTATGTTGATCATTTGCAGGATGAAAATGATGAGTTGAGGAAGTGTTTGAGTTGGTTGTCGGGTCAGGAGCTTTAGCTTGGTATCGTGATAGCGGCTTTCAAACACTATGATGGTCAAGCACTTGGGGCTGACAAAATTGGAGAGAGCAGTGGTGAGAGAGATGAGAAAGTTGGAGAGATTCCTATCCCACCACATACAACACACAAGAACAAGTTTGAGCCTAAGCCTAACTATCTCAGAAACAAACTTGACACAACTCCAGATCCACCCGTGTTCTCTCCCCAAACAAACAACTTCCAAAAACCGGTGAGATTTGTGAGTCCAAAGAGAGATGTGGTTGGAGAGAAACCGAGTGAAGAGAAGAAGGGAGAGAAGCCTAGTGAGGAAACACACCCAAAGCCCAAGCCAAAACAGATCCGGTTTCATTGTGGCTATTGTGGGAGAGATGGTCACAAGGATGAGGTTTGCTTCAAGAGGAAGCGTGAGGAGAGAATGGCTAAGGAGTGGGTTAACAAGGACAGGTACCACCCATCTCATGGTGTGCCTGAGCCTTGTATGCCACTGCCTAGGGTTAAGGCAATTGTGAGAAGCATTCCGGCATGGGGAGATGCGAGTTCCCGCAGCCAAGGGGGTTTTCTGGAGAGGGTAGTCAGACCGGCCTGGAGGGGCGGTCAGATCGGCCCTGCCCAGAGGGGGGCGGTTTGACCGGCCTGGCTAGGCGGTCAGACTGCCCCCCCAGAATTCTGGGCGGTTTGGTTTTCGAGGTGGCGATACGAGTGGTTTCAGTTCTGGTGGTCGTGGTACTGGTGGTTGGCGTGGTGAGTCTGGTGGTGTTGAGTTTGCTGGACGTTCTCCTTCTCGTGGCCGATACGAGTCTGGGAGAGGTCGCAGCTTTGAGTTGGAGAGGAGCTACGGTCCACGGTCTTCCTTTCGTGGCTTTCGTGCTCCTCCAGCGAGACAGGGGTGGTTTCCCCGGGATGGTTTCAGGTTTGGTAGTGGTGGTAGCTTTGGTAGGCGTGATGGAATGGATAGTGCTAACCCCACTTTGCAGCAAATGGATCGGCACTGGTTTTACTCTTTTGGCACTAACCCCAGTGCTGAGTCGTTTGCTCACTCACGTGCTCATTTTTGAATTTCAGGTGGGAGGCTTGGGGAACATTTGGTTGATCAACTCTGGTTGCTCGAGGCACATGACCGGAGATCGAGGGTGGTTCACCAGCCTCACCCCGGTGGTGTCAAAGACATACATCACCTTTGGGGACAATGGGCGAGGGCGTGTTCTCTCAGAAGGTGAAGTGAGGGTAAGTGACAAAGTGGGGCTAAAGCGTGTTGCCTTGGTTAAGTCGTTGGGGTTTAATTTGCTCTCTGTGTCTCAGCTTCTTGAGGAAGGTTTTGAGGTGTTGTTTAAGTCTGGTTCTTCTTGGATACTTGATGCTCGAGCTGACCTTGTCTGTGTGGTCGTTCCCGAGGGTCAGATATTCCGAGCGGATTTTTCTCAGAGTTTGGGTGTTTCAAGGTGTTTCGTGGCTGGTTCTTCGGGTGAGTTGTGGAAGTGGCATAGGAGGTTGGGTCACTTGAGTTTTGACCTTTTGTCACGCTTGAGTGGACTCAACTTGGTCAGAGGATTGCCCCGGTTGAAGTTCGAGAAAGATTTGGTGTGTGCGCCGTGCAGGCATGATAAGATGGTAGCTGCTTCCCATCCACCCCTCACCGATGTGATGATGGAGCATCCATGCGAGCTGCTCCATATGGACCTTGTTGGCCTAGCTCGTGTGCGATCTGTGGGTGGGAAGTGGTACGTCCTGGTTGTGGTGGATGACTACTCTCGGTATGCTTGGGTTTTTTCTTTTTAGAGGAAAAGGGGGAGACGTTTGGTTTTGTTCGAGATCTTGTCTTGAGGTTGAAGAACGAGAGGCACGGAGATGCCATACGAGCGATCCGCAGTGACAATGGCTCGGAATTTAAAAACTCTCGCTTCAAAACCTTTTGCCATGACTTGGGTCTTGAACACCAGTTTTCGAGTCCGTATAAGCCTGCCTAGAACGGCGTGGTGGAAAGGAAGAACAAAACCTTGTGTGAGATGGCTCGGATGATGCTCGATGAGCATAGGACTCCGAGAAGGTTCTGGGCTGAGGCGGTCAATACTGCGTGCTATGTGTCGAACATGATTTTTCTTCGGGTCCATAAGAAGAGAACTTGGTACGAGTTGATGCATGGTCGTACCCCCAAGGTGAGTCACTTTCACGTCTTTGGCTGCAAATGCTTCATTATTAAGAAAGGCAAGAGTTTAGCCAAGTTCGAGGCTAGGTTTGTTGATGGCATTTTCTTTGGTTACGCGACTCATTCTAGAGCCTTTTGGGTGCTCAATCTTGAAACTAACCAAATCGTGGAGACTTGCGAGGTTACCTTCGACGAGACACAGCCACATAGTTCACTTGTTTTTGAGTGTGCAGGTGACGAGGAACTTGGCGAGGAGATATTCGAGGATGAGGTGCAGCAGCAAGGAGATGAGGAAGATGGTGGTGTGGCTCCCGCGGCTGAGCATGTACATACTACTTCGACTACGATCGAGGACAGGCCTTCTCCCACACCTACAACGACGTGCTGAGATGGAGAGGAAGCTATTGGCGAGGGGGAGGTGGCTTCAAGGCGAGAAGCTCCCCGACGAGTACAAGTGGATCACCCAGCTTCAAGGATCATCGGGAACATCAATGAACGAACTACACAGTCAAGGTTTCGAAACGACTCTCACTTTGCCCATGCTGCTTTTGTTGCTACTTTTGAGCCCAAAGACATTGGACACGCGCTTTCTGATTACAATTGGGTAAATTCTATGCATAAGGAGTTGTAGAACTTTGAGAGAAACCAAGTTTGTGAGTTAGTGGAGCCTCCACCGGGTTGTAAGCCGATTGGGACAAAATGGGTATGGAAAAATAAAGAGGGAGAAGAGGGTGCAGTAGTGAGAAACAAGTCAAGGTTGGTTGCTCAGGGGTACACACAGAAAGAGGGGATAGACTACGAGGAGACCTTTGCTCCCGTAGCTCATTTGGAGGCGATTAGGATCCTTCTAGCCTTCTCTGTGGCTAAAGGTTTCAAATTGTACCAAATTGATGTGAAGAGTGCGTTTCTGAACGGTGTGTTAGAGGAAGAAGTGTATGTGAGGCAACCACCGGGGTTTGAGAGTGAGAAGTACCCCACAGGGTGTACAAGTTGAGGAAGGCGTTGTATGGGTTGAAGCAGGCGCCTAGAGCTTGGTATGCTAGGTTGAGAGGGTTCCTGTTTGAGAGAGGCTTTGAGATGGGGAAGGTAGATCAGACCTTATTTCTCCTCAGGCAGGGCAAGGAAATCCTAATTATTCAGGTGTACGTGGATGATATTGTCTTTGGTGGCTCGTCTAACTCTTTGGTTGCAAGGTTTGCAGAAGACATGAGCAGGGAATTCGAGATGAGCATGATGGGTGAGTTGCAGTTCTTCCTCGTCCTCCAGATCAAGCAGTTGAAGGAAGGAACATTTGTGCACCAAGCCAAGTACACCAAGCACATTGTGAGGAAGTTCAAGATGGAGGACTCCAAGGCCATGACGACGCCGATGAGTACGACTACAGCCCTTGATGTGGACGAGGAAGGTGAACACGTGGACCAGAAGGAGTACCAGAGCATGATCGGCTCCCTCCTGTACCTGACGGCGATGAGGCCAGACATCCAATTCTTGGTATGTCTGTGCGCTCATTTTCAAGCGTCTCCAAGGACTTCGCATCGGCAAGCAGTCAAGCGCATCTTCAGGTATTTACAATACACTCTTGACTTCGGACTTTGGTACTCCGCGTCTTCTTCTTTGGAGCTTCACGGTTTTTCAGACGCGGATTTTGCCAAGTGTCGGTTGGATAGGAAGTCCACTTCTGGGACTTGCCAGTTCTTGGGTTCTTCTTTGGTGTCTTGGTCTTCCCGCAAACAATCGAGTGTTGCTCAATCTACAACCGAAGCCGAGTACGTTGCCGCAGCTAGTTGTTGCTCTCAGCTTCTTTGGATCACATACACCATGAGTGACTTTGGTGAGGAGTATACCTAGGTTCCACTTCTATGCGATAGCACCAGTGCCATTAGTGTTGCAAAGAACCCAGTGCTTCATTCCAAAACCAAGCATATTGAAGTGAGATACCATTTTCTGAGAGACAATGTTGAGAAAGGGAAAATAGCCTTGATCCATGTTCCCACACAAAACCAACTAGCGGATATCTTCACCAAGCCCCTAGATCAAGCAACTTTCACTCGTTTGCGGGGAGAACTTGGTGTGTGTTTGGTTTCTTGAGTTGGTGGTGGGAGCTCCTTGTGTAGCATATGTATAGCTTTCCTTTTGTGCATTCTTGCATTTTGCATTGCATATGTAACATGATGTATAGGCATCTTTGTATCTTAGGTTGCATGCATTTTGTACCATATGCATTGTGTAGGAAAAGCTTCTCCTATATACATTGTTCACCATGATGTGCTATATATGATCTTGTGAGCTAGTTTGGTATGATATGGTTAGTTTGACTTAGCTCTTGATGATCTTGATTTATATCCATGGTTGATGGCTATGTTTTTGAAAATTGCTACATGTATGTCCTCTTGTGAGTAAATGCCTTTATATGATCATGACATGTTTTAGTGGCATTTCTATGCTTAATTTGTGCTTGGACGGCTTATTTTGATCATATGGGACCAAAGGCTCATTTGTCATCATGAATGTTTAGCCCGCTTGCTTTATCTTGTGGAGGGGCATAAGTTTCTTTTTGTCGTGAAGACATTTCATGTACCAATACAAATCTGAAAATGAGATGTTTATTGCTTGGAAAATATGTTCCCATGTCATTTGTGCTAAATTAATATGCTTTTGGGTGCTAAAGCGTTGCATGATGTCTACCAATGAGAAGTCTCATTTCTAGAAGTAGGCACATGGCTCGGTAGCTTTGACATGACATGTGGTGCTTGTGGGTGTTTATGATGATCTTATGCTTAGAATGGTTGTCCTAGCATGAAGTTTGTATGGCTTTGCCTTTTTGACATGTTTTGCTCATGTTTAGGACTTTGCTCATAAGAGGGTAGTTTTTCGTAAAAATGCTCAATTCTATCTTAGCTTTGCCCAATGGTTGTGAAACTTGGTGATCTTGTAGCTGATGTTCATACGAAGCTATAGAGTATCTAACTTGCTCATTTGGACTTGTGTAGCATCTTGTGGTGAATTTTGTCTATTTGAGAAGCTCTTGGTTGAAATTTTTCGCATTTTGCCTTGATTCTTGCATTATCAACAAGGGGGAGAAGTTTGTGCATGATTAGGGCACTTGGGAGCTTTTGGAAGGTGTTCAAAGTGGTTCGGGCAGGTTTTGAAAAGTTTGGTGCAGGGCCGGTTTCTTGGGGCGGTCTAACCACCCCCCAGGCGGTCAGATCCCAGAGGGGCGGTCTGACCGGCCTGGGCATGCGGTCTAACCGCCCTGGCTGAAGTGAGCAGGTTTTGCTCCTTGTTTGCATTCCCAAGTTGCATTGCTGCATTGGTTCAGGGGAAGTGTGCTTTGGCTCAGGGGGAGCTTGCATATGTGCAGGGGGAGCTCTTGTGTGAGTTTGTGGCTTGTGGCCTTGTGTGCCTTTGGTGGTTTGCGCTCTTTGCTTGAGCTTGTTTTTGTCTCGGTTGTGTCGAGCCGTTGCCCTTGCCTAAGGGGACCGAGACTTTCCTTCTTCAAGTGATCTTACTCTTTGCCTTTTCTTCGGCTTTCGATCGCTTGTTGAAGTTCTTTTGGTCGTTTCTATTCTTTTTCTTTTCTCTTTGGTTACCAATCATGTGTATTGTCAATGCACTCATCAAGGGGGAGATTGAGAGCCTGTGTGGTTCAAGGACCGGTGGATGGTCGCTTCCTGGTGTGATGAGTGATTGACAACGTTGTGTGGACTGACTCTTGGCCAAGTATTGCAGGTGCAGGTTGCGGCTTGATTGGTGTCAGTGCAGGTGAAGAACAAGCGTGAAAGGTCCATGTCGGTCTGCCTCTAGGTGTGGAGTGGACAAGTAG
The DNA here is from genome assembly GCA_036936925.1 of Cenchrus fungigraminus. Taxonomy (NCBI): domain Eukaryota; kingdom Viridiplantae; phylum Streptophyta; class Magnoliopsida; order Poales; family Poaceae; genus Cenchrus; species Cenchrus fungigraminus. Next base: position 116,805,495 of record CM072774.1, on the reverse strand, counting down.
GCTTGGTTCGAGGGACCCGGTGGCTGACGGGGTCAACTACGGACAGCATGGTGGCAAGAACAGCAAGACGAAGTCATGGACGGTTTCTTGGTTGAGCCTCAAAACCAAGGTCGAGCCGGGACTTCGTGGGAGCCGAGTCATGAGTGGTGATTGGCGGAGGCTACACCAAGTCTGCGGGGTTTGCAGTGGTTCACCACAAAACCATTGGGTTACTCGGTTGAGCCACAAAACCAAGGCCGAAGACTCGACGAGGAGGTGCGGCCACCCAGGCCGGTTGAACCGCCCAGGAGGGGCGGTCAGACCGCCTGGGCCGGTCTAACCGCCCAGGGGGGTGGTCTGACTGCCCGGGTCGCAGCCGCCGAGAAGCTTCGAAGTGGAGGACACGCGACATGATCGCAAGAGATGCGTTGGTGCTACGCAGGCTTGCGGTGGATGCGCATCCGTCCGATAGTGCTGAACAGAAGACTTCCAAAATTGCCTTTGAGGGGCTTGTATCCCTAGTTGCTAGTAAGGGTAGTTTAGTGTTTTTGGTTGCCCCCATATAAACACTTGAGTTGTGGGATGGCAGCCAACTCTTGGAACCCTAGTTCATTTCCCTTTGCTATTTTCCCTTCCTATTTTCCTTAGGATTTTCTAGGACTAGCTTGAGAGCTTCATGGTGAGATCTTGAGAGAGGGATGGATGACCGGGTGGCAAGCTAGACCTTGTATGAACCTTCATGGTATGTATAGATGATTCGGCGTGGTTCCTCAAGGCCTTGTGTTGCCTCTCCCGTTTGTCTTTTTGGTGATTTTCGGAGCTCTTTCTTGTGATTTTCGTGGCGGAGTTTTGAGGACGATTTCTTGCGGGATTCTGGTTGGGTGTCATGTATGAGGACCTTGTGCCTCTTTGCTTGGTGACTTTGCCCCAAGAACTCACTTGAATCGACCTCGATTTGGTGGTTTTTCGAGTTGCTCGAGTTCATGACCTACAGGGCCAAGATCCGCGATTCCCTTTGGTTGAGAGCGTTTTGGTGGAATTCCTTTGGTGGAGAGGTTGCCCAGGTGGTAACCCAGGTATCCCCGAAGTTTCGCTGCAATCCGTGGGGTGAATCAGGAGATCGGGCGATGAGGAGTTGAGGGTTGACCCGCGACCAGTTTTCTGGGAGGGGCGGTCTAACCGCCATAGGGGGGCGGTCTAACCACCCTGGGTCTCCCAGGTGGAAGTATCAGTTTTGCCAGGTTTTCCTCTGTGAGTTTGTTCGCCTTGATCAGAGGAGCGTTCTGGAGAAATCTTGGCTCGTTTTGGTGCAGTTTGCTTGGAGTTCTTGGATTGTGTTTCTCGCTGGGTACAGGAGGTTAGGCCGCCCCTGGTAGCCGGTCTAACCGCCCCTAGGCACCTAGGTGAAGTTTTGGTTTTCACCAAGATTCTCTGATAGCTAGCTTGGCCTTGACCAGAGGATTCAGTGGGTGAAACCATGGAGAGTTTTGGAGCTCGTAAGAGGCGTTTTGGAGGTTTTCTTGGCTGCCCAGGAGCAGGCGGTCTAACCGCCCCCCATACCCGGTTAAACCGCCCCTGCTGTCCTGACAGCTTCCGAGTTGTTTTCGCTGCTGTGTGTGTGTAGGAGCTGTGGCTGCAGGTAGTGTTTGTTCCTAGGACCAGTAGCACTTCAGTGGCTACGTGGTCTTGGCAAACGGAAGGTTGAGTATGGAGCGTGTGATTTTGGGTATCCGACCGAGTTCATCTTGTTGCAGAAGTCATCGCCTTCGAGAAGAATTTTTATCGGTTCCTATTCACTCCCCCCTCTCCGGTCGCTAGTTCGGTCCTTCTTCTGACCAGACTGAAACAAAGGAACGATGAAACTGTCGCTGGATTCGTTCAAAGATTCTGAGAGGTCAGGAACAAGTGCTACAACCTGAACCTGGGAGATAAGCAATTGGCTGAATTGGCATTCCAAGGGCTCTTACCTTCTTTAACAGAAAAATATGCATCACATGAGTTTGAAAGTCTCAGCCAGTTGATGAGTCGAATGAGCCAGGAACCTGTGAAGTCCTACGAACCAAGGAGGAATTTCTAAAAGAAAGTATCATATGTGGATTACTCCGATTCAGATGATGAAGACAACATGGTAGGACTTGCCAAATCGGTTAAAGGCAAGAAGGCTATGTCTTGTCCTTTTGGAAAGAAGGAACTAGAAAAATTTGGCTTCAACATAACTAAAGCCGACAAGATATTCGATCTGTTGCTGCAACAAGGGCAGATTAAGCTCTCTCAATTCAAACCATACCATCTGCAGAAGAGCTCAGAAGGATGAAATATTGCAAGTGGCATAATGCAACATCTCATGACACTAATGATTGCAAGATTTTCAGGCAACAAATCCAATCAGCAATTGAGCAAGGAAGACTCAAGTTTGAAACCCCTGCCAAAGCTAAAAAGCCGATGAAAATTGATCAGCATCCTTGCCCAACTAATACGGTTGAAGTGTCTAGTAAAGACACATCACGTACCAAGTTGCTGACATCTAAATCGGCTCAAAATAAAGGAACCATTGACCCTAAAGTGCAAGCAACCGCGGCCGATGTTAAAGGAAAGGGACTGTTGCTTGAAGAAGAAGACTCAAGACCATGCCGACCTGTCACGTCTCACATGCTGATCAATAAATTTCAAAAAAGGCAAGAGAAAGTGAGACAAAGAGAAGAGTGGGCACGATGCAATGAAGGTCACTAGAGATGTCCTTTCTTCAAGTACTATTGGGAAGAAGGGATCAAACTCCCAACAGTGGAGAATTGTCCAGAATGCAATGGAGCTTACAATAATGGTAACTCATCCAAGAGGGTTTGCTTCAATGACAGAAGACCCGTGGTCGAAGATCATCATAAGTTCAATAATCAATGGGTCTCAGTGCATCAACAGTTGGGGGGGCAAAGCCAACGTCTACGATCGGCTGGGGGGCAAGGCCAGTGTCCATGATCGGCTAGGAGGCCGAATCAACGGCAAACAGGGCAATCACAATCGACTGGAAGAATTAGCCGATTCCAGAGTCCCTGATGAAGAAGTCTTGTGCCAGGCTCCTGAACGACGACACACCATGCAACTGGATGATGAAGAGTCAAATCAATCATATATAAAGCCTAACCCGCGTTGGTGTCCAAATGGTTTGACCAAATCTCAGAAGAGAAGAGTTCAGCGTTTACGTCAATTGGAACAACAACAAGAAGAAGAGAGGCGTGTGTTGGACAAAAAGAAGGTTTGGTCTCAAGTATGGCATCCTAAGCCAAGAGCTGATAACAACAAAGATAGTGGGCCAAAAGCTGACATAAACACAATTTTCTTGTTACCAGAAGAGTTTATGGCCCCAGTTGATTCGGATTCATCTGATGGAGAGCTGGGATTGGCTCAGTTGACACTAGAACCTACACCGGCTATCTTTGAAAAGCCGGAAGATGAGAAGAGGCAACACTTGAAAGCTTTGTTTCTCAGGGGGTTTGTGAATGGAAAGCCAGTCACTAGGATGCTAGTAGATGGAAGAGCAGCAGTTAATCTAATGCCATACACCTTGCCGCGCAAGATTGGGAAGTCAGACGAAGATTTAACTCGGATGGACATGATGCTGGTGGACTTTGAAGGCAATGTTTCTCCAGCCCAAGGTGCAATATGCGTAGAGCTCACAATCGGCAGTAAGACCCTTCCGACCACCTTCTTCGTTATTAAAGGGAGGGGTTCTTATAATTTATTGCTGGGCCGAGATTGGATACATGCCAATTGCTGCATACCGTCTATAATGCATCAATGTATCATCCAATGGATTGGAGATAAGGTTGAGGTGGTCAAAGGAGAGACTTCCTTAACAGTGGCAGCCACAGAAGCACAAGGATGGAGCTACGATCGAGACAACTGCATATCTGGAAAAGCATGGGACACTGAATATCTCAAAGTGTCCGATTTTGGGCTACAGCCGGTTCAAGCAGTCGTCTCTGATGAAAAGTCTTAATGGATCAGTTCATAGAAGGTGAAGGGAACCTTGGGCATGGTTTCACGTCGGCCGATGAGTTGGAAAAAATAGATCTTGAAGATGGTAGCAAACCAAGGCCGACCTATATCAGTGCCAAGCTAGATCCTGAATACAAAGTAGAATTGATTGCATTATTAAGAGAGTTCAAAGATTGTTTTGCTTGGGAGTATTATGAGATGCCTGGTTTAGACCAACCTATTGTTGAACATTGGCTGCCTATTAAACCAGGATATCGACCTTTTCAGCAACATCCTAGGCAATGTAATCCAAAGATTTATCCTAATATAAAAGCTGAGATAACAAAGTTACTCGAAGCTGGTTTTATTCGGCAATATCGATATGTCTAATGGATTTCTAACATAGTTCCTGTTTATAAGAAAAATGGCAAATTGCATGTTTGCATTGATTTCAGGGACTTGAACAAAGCAACACCAATGGATGGCTATCCAATGCCAGTGGCCGACGCGTTGGTCAACGCTGCTACAGGACACAAAGTCATCAGCTTCATGGACAGTAATGCTGGATATAATCAAATATTTATGGCTATAGAAGATATTGCAAAGACTGCTTTCAGATGTCCTGGCCACGTCGGCTTATATGAGTCGATTATCATGACCTTTGGATTAAAAATGCTGGTGCTACATATCAAAGGGCCATGAATTATATATTCCACGAGCTCATCAGCAAAATAGTGGAGATCTACATTGATGATGTAGTTGTCAAGTTAAAAAGCTACAAAGAGCATCTGGCCGATTTGTGTAAGACACTGGAGTGCACAAGGAAACATGGTATGAAGATGAATCCCAATAAGTGTGCTTTTGGTGTATCTACTGGGCAATTCCTGGGTATCTTAATACATGAAAGAGGAATTGAAGTTGGCCAGAAATCGATCAGCGCAATTGACAAGATAGAGGAACCGTCAAACAAAAAAGAGCTTCAATAATTGATCGGCAAGATCAATTTCATCAGAAGGTTTATATCAAATCTATCAGAAAGGATCCAACCATTCACACCTCTATTGAAGCTCAAGGCCGATCAAAAGTTCACATGGGGAGAGGAACAGCAAAAAGTGTTGGATAATATCATTCAATATTTAAAGTCTCCTCCTGTCCTAATGCCCCCTCAAGACAAAAAGTCATTCAAGTTATACTTATCGGTTAATGAGCGGGCTATTGGATTGGCCCTTGTTCAAGAGTTTGAAGGAAAAGAACGAGTCGTATACTTCATAAGCAAAAGACTCTTGGATGCAGAAACAAGGTATTCAGCAGTAGAAAGATTATGCTTGTGCCTATACTTCTCTTTCACAAAATGGAGGCCCTATTTATTATCTGCCGAGTACATTGTGGTTTGCAAATATGATGAGGTTAAGTACATGCTGTCACTGCCGATTTTGAAGGGTAGAATCGGAAAATGGATATTGGCTTTGTCAGAATTCGATTTAACCTATCAATCGGCTAAGGTGATCAAAAGCTAGGTAATGGCCAATCTGGTAACTCAGCATTGTGGACCTGAAATTACAGTTGTTGAACCTATTCCATGGATCATGTTCTTTGATGGATCATCATGTGGAGTAGGAGCTGGAATCAGGATTGTCCTCATCTCACCTTGGGGGGCAAACTATGAATTCTCTATTCTAACTGAGAAGACCTCAACAAACAATCAAGCTGAGTACCAGGTAGTGTTAAAGGGAATTAAATTGCTACAAGAAGTCAATGCTAAGGTTGTTGAGATATTTGGAGATTCTCAACTCATGATAAACCAGTTAGCTGGAGAATATGATTGCAAAAACGACATATTGCGGGTGTATCATGAAGAGTGCCTTCAATTAGTCAAAGAATTCAAGATGGTGAAACTCGAGCATATCCCTAAATGCCATAACGAAGAAGCTAATCAGCTAGCTCAAAGTGCATTGGGCTATCGGATTATTCTTGCTTTAGAATTACCTGCTGATGATTGGAGGAAGGAAATAATTGAATATTTAAAAGATCCATCCAAGAGGGTTGATAAACAACTAAGGTAGAAGGCCATTAAGTATGTCTTATTGGAAGATGAACTATATTATCATACCATCGATGGAGTCTTGCTCAAATGTCTTGGTGAAGAGGAAGCAAAGACTTTAATAGGAGAAATTCACGAAGGAGTTTTTGGGGCTCACCAATTGGCATTCAAGATGAAATGGATGATCAGAAACAATAACTATTATTGGCCAACGATCTTGGATGATTGCTTCAAATATTACAAAGGGTGCTAAGAATGTCAGAAGTTTGGAAGTATTCAAAGGGTTCCAGCATCGGCAATGAATCCAATAGTTAAACCATGGCCGTTTAGAGGTTGGGCGATCGACCTGATCGGACAGATATTCCCACCATGAAGCAAAGGACTTAAATTTGTGTTGGCGGCCATAGACTATTTCACGAAGTGGGTTGAAGCTATTCCTATCAAGAATGTGACATCAAGCAACATGATTGACTTTGTGAAGGAGCACATTGTGTATCGGTTTGGTATGCCTCAGACCATCACAACCGATCGAGGGAGTCAATTCACTTCAGGGGACTTTGAAGAATATGTTACTTCTTTAGGAATCAAATTGTTAAATTCTTCCTTATACTATGCCCAAGCCAATGGTCAATCAGAGGCAGCTAACAGGGGCATCATCAAGTTGATTAAGGACAAGATTGATGAAAATCCTAGACGATGGCACACAATTCTTAATGAGGCCTTGTGGGCATAACAGACAGTGTGTCACGGTGCAACGAAGGTGTCCCCTTATCAACTTGTGTACAGTCAAGATGCAGCACTGCCCTGGGAATTAAAAACTAGATCTAAAAGGGTGTCTTTGCAAGATCAACTATCGGCTAATGACTATTCGGCTATGATGAAAGAAGAGTTGGAAGTCCTGGCTGGCAATCGGGTGAGAGCCTTAGCAAATATTGAGAAAAATAAGAAAAGAGTGGCCAGATGGTATGACAAGAAAGTTAAAGTCAAGGAGTTTTCCCAAGGAGATCTAGTCTGGAAGCTTATACTACCAATCGGCTCTAGAGATCCTAAGTACGGCAAATGGTCTCCAACATGGGAAGGCCCATGCCGTATCAGCTGATGTGTACCTGGCAATGCGTATATCTTGGAATCATTGGAGGTAGAAGAATTTGCAAGATCATTGAATGGGAAATACTTGAAGAAATATTACCCAAGCATATGGATGGGCGCATAGCCGATTATCGTATCGAGCCTAATGGCCAATTGAGATTTCAAGCTGTAACCGATTTTAATGTAATTGCCTCTAGCGTGAAATAGCCGATATCTATAAAAGAATCGCCTCTAGTGCAAAAATGTAAAGTAGCCGATTGTAAGTTGACATACTCGGTTTTCAGATATGTTTGATGTAAAAATCACCATTAGAACAAATATATATATGTACATTTCTTCATCTCATATTTCAATACATGATGATTACATTTATATTTGAAGATCAATGGTTTACAAAATTGAAAAAGTGGCTGTCCTATCTCTCGTATGATGAGGATATTGAATCGATGAACAAGGGAAGAACACAGCGAAGAGGAAACAGAAGACTAAGATCTTCACCAGATTTTGTGATCTTCCGCCTAAAGACTTTCGAGTTGATGACCAAGATGGTCTTCCACTTGGCGCGCTCCTCCCCTGGTACATGTGTAGTGAAACATTCTACCTTGCTCCTTCCCCTCAGCCATTGAATCCAAGCTTTTCACAAGGATTCTTTTAGCTATTGTACCTCCTAACTTTTCAAAAGGGGGTGGAAGGAAAAAAGTGACACTGCACTACTTCATAAGGATTCTTTTAGCCATGGTGAGAAAGAGGATGAAAAGGGCAGTCGAACAGCAAGAGCCTACACCCTATCAGATCTAATCTTTGCACCATGACTGAGAAGTGTGGTTTCCTCCATGGAGTGTCAGTCCTATTTATAGTCTGGGTACCAGGAGAGGATAACAACGAGAGGGAATTGAAAAAGATAGAAGAAGAGGCGCCGGATCTGGTCAAAGAAGAAACAGTCCCTCCGTGAATGGTTCAGACTGAATGACTGGCAATCACGCAGTGATGCGTTTCCCAAAAAGCAGGAGTGGGTTTCAGAAATTATTAAGATGAAGATAAACAGCCCCACTCTGTACCCCATAAGAGGAGATTCCTAGGTTCTCCCTTTCTCAACATTGCTCACAACGATGACAAGCTTTAATGCATCGTTTGACTGTAAGGGCTCCTCAAGAGGAAATTTACCAAGGAGTGGAGAAGAACATTTTTTCCTGATGACACTCTTGGAGAGGCATGCCTCCTATTCCTAACAAAGACCAATTTTTCTAATGGACATATGACCCTGATACTTCATGGACAAATGGTTGCATCTTATAGTGGACAAAAGGGCAAATCAGGTCACATGAAGGCAGCTATGAACGTATCAGAGTAATTATCATGAAATATTGCTTTCAGAAATCAACAATGTCAATGAAAGAGGAGGATGATTTTATTCATGAAGATAGCAATTAAAGCTGATTACATCGGCTGATAATGCGGTACATTAAGGCTCGAGAAGATTCTTTGCCTTGTCTAATTCCGCTTTGACTCGGGTAATTTCTTCACCTACATGATCTAGTTCTTGAGAAGGAGAAAGGCAAAGGGATCTCATGTTTATAAAGGCCGATTAAAACATTCGGTCAAAGCAATAAAAGAGAAGCGTTGGAGGTTGGCCAATACATTAAAAGCCAGTTACAACCCAAGGATTACATGAAATTAAACTATGCCTTGGAAATGGATAGCATTGATGAGGTCCAGACGTAGCTAGTCAGTCTCTTCAATCTCTCGATGATCGGCATCGGCCGAACCTGAAATCGGTTGTTCTTGTTCGCAAAGGGTTTGAACTTGATGAGCAATGGTGGCTCTCTGCTCTTTCATGTTGGCATTAGTTCCTGGAAGATCTTCCAGCTTCTTCTCTTCAATGATCAGTTCTTGATCAATTTGACCAAGCTCTTTCATCAAGTTAGCTCGACGTTGTTTCAAACGGTCGATGCTGTTAACAATGTCAGGACAAGAAGAAGACATCAACTCAATCCTGTTATCCAGATCAATCATACTGTTGTCCAGAGCCTCTCTGTTTTGAGTAAGCTGCTCCTGATGTTTTCTTTCTTCCAGCCAATCTTGGGCTTCCTGAACTTGGAGCTGTCGATTTTTGATAAAAGCCACCTTAAGTATTTTAGCTTTGAGATCTCGAAGCAGCTAGCTCTTGATTTGCTTGAAAATATTTCCGATCGGCTCAGCATCTTGCACAAGTTGGCCGATATCTTGGTTGAGCAGAGGAATCATCTCAAGAAGCTTGTCTTCTACTTGATGATCTATTTCAGGCTGAACAATTATTGTGGTTGGGATCTTTTCTGCTGGATCAAGATGCTCTTGAGTTGACTCTAGCACGACTTCTTTTTCAGAAAAATCGGCTGTTGAGACATTGGTTTTTGTTTGAGCCGATTTATTCAACAAGCCTGAGGATTGCAAAAGAAGTAAAACGATCAAGTAAGATTCTTGAAGAGGAAAAAGAGTAAATTGATTAAATACCTTAACAGCATCAGCAAGAACTCCGGCCATGATTGGAATATCAACAACTGCGGCGTTGATTTTTCTCCTTGTCCGACGATTGGATGGTTTGCTTGAACCTAAAATTTTGCTGGCTAGAGTTTTTCTCTTGAGGCTTGACAAGACTGGATTGCTTGAAGAAGAGATTACCGTTGAGCCTTGCATAATTGAAGCAATTGGAGGAGTGTTATAGCTGATGTACGGGCGAGACCTTGGAGGGAGATAGGTAATCGACTTGCCACTTTTACTCCGAGTTGGGGTTCGATAGTATCAGGCTGAAAGAAGAGAGAACAAATTGATTAAAATATTAAAAAGCAAGATTTACAAAGTATTAAGCAGGAAGGTACCTCGTCGATCGGTGCATTGTATAAAGGGTCCAGCTTCTCACAGTAATGTTTGGAAGATACACAGAAAAGGTGATCACACCATTCAACCCACCAAATGTTGAAGAGAGGAGAGGCAAAAGGGGCAAGCTTCTACGAATCAAGATCAATAGTGGAGGAGTCAGGGACTAGATCTCGCAGTCGACTATAATGAATGTTATTTGGGATGACCTCCCTTGATTTGATGAAATTGGAAAAATAAAGGCCAATCTGTAGCTGACCAAATCCCAGTTGACGAGCACTCACTGATGGATTGTAAAGCTCATATGTTGTCGATTGATCTTTTCCAAAGACGCGGGAGGGAAGAAGTCCTAGTTTGATTATCTCCTCAAAGATCATCCTATTGTCATCATCACTGGTGATATCACCGAATCTGAACATAGTCTCGAAAGAAAAATTGGGATCTTCATATGAAAACCAGATAGTAGAATCTGGTCTGAAACCAAGGTAAAAGCTTCTGAAATGTTTACCTATGAGAGCTGGAGTCTTTTTGTTTCCAGGAAATATATAGACTGCTTGTCCGAAGGAAGTACATCGATGTTTCTCGATCGAAACATTGTCTGGCTGATCTTTCAGAAAAAACAAACAGTAAATGTCTCGCTACAGGCTATTATGAAGATGGAGATTCAACCACATATTGATAAACCACCAGGGCTCTCCCGAGGTACCTATAGGTGTGCCTACTAATAGATTGACTGACACTTGGTGAAGCAAATTGTAGACTGCTCCCAAAAGATATTTACCAAGTGGGATTGAAGAGCCTGCTGTTAAACACTCAGCTATAATTTGAAAATTGGAGGTCAGACCAAAAGCTTTGCCACATAAGACAAGCTTTTCAAGCCACATATTCAGAAATGCAGCACGTTCCCTGTCATCTGGAGTGCCTGTCTTCATGTGTTCAACAATGTAGCTTGACCAGCCGCCGACATTTTTTTGTCTTCAGACGATGAGAAGGTTTGTCCGCCCGACGAGAAAAGAGAATGTCTGAAGAGGAAATATCTAGACCGGTCAACATGAGGACATCGGCTAGAGTTGGGGTCATCGGCCCATGACCAAATAACACCCATTACATGCACCCACATGGTTTGAAGATGAATCCCAATAAGTGTGCTTTTGGTGTAGCTACTGGGCAATTCTTGGGTTTCTTAATACATGAAAGAGGAATTGAAGTTGGCCAGAAATTGATCAGTGCAATTGACAAGATAGAGGCACTGTCAAACAAAAAAGAGCTTCAATAATTGATCGGCAAGATCAATTTCATCAGAAGGTTTATATCTAATCTATCAGAAAGTATCCAACCGTTCACACCTCTATTGAAGCTCATGGCCGATCAAAAGTTCATATGGGGAGAGGAACAGCAAAAAGCATTGGATAATATCAAGCAATATTTAAAGTCTCCTCCTGTCCTAATGCCCCCTCAAGACAAAAAGTCATTCAAGTGATATTTATCGGTTAATGAGCGGGCTATTGGATCGGCCCTTATTCAAGAGTTTGAAGGAAAAGAACGAGTCGTATACTTTGTAAGCAAAAGACTCTTGGATGCAGAAATAAGGTATTTAGCAGTAGAAAGATTATGCTTGTGCCTATACTTCTCTTGCACAAAATTGAGGCCCTATTTATTATCTGCCGAGTGCATTTTGGTTTGCAAAGATGATGTGGTTAAGTACATGCTGTCACTGCCGATTTTGAAGGGTAGAATCGGAAAATGGATATTGGCTTTCTCAGAATTCGATTTAACCTATCAATCGGCTAAGGCGATCAGAAGCCAAGTAATGGCCGATCTGGTAACTCAGCATTGTGGACCTGAAATTACAGTTGTTGAACCTATTCGATGGATCATGTTCTTTAATGGATCATCATGTGGAGTAGGAGCTGGAATCGAGATTGTCCTCATCTCATCTCGGGAAGCAAACTATGAATTCTCTATTCCAACTGAGAAGACCTCAACAAACAATCAAGCTGAGTACCAGGCAATGTTAAAGGGAATTAAATTGCTACAAGAAGTCAATGCTGAGGTTGTTGAGATATTTAGAGATTCTCAACTCATGATAAAGCAGTTAGCTGGAGAATATGATTGCAAAAATGACATATTGCGGGTGTATCATGAAGAGTGCCTTCAATTAGTCAAAGAATTCAATATGGTGAAACTCGAGCATATCCCTAAATGCCATAACGAAGAAGGCAATTGGCTAGCTCAAAGTGCATCGGGCTATCGGACGATTCTTGCTTTAGAATTACCTGCCGATGATTGGAGGAAGGAAATAATTAAATTTTTAAAAGATCCATCCAAGAGGGTTGAGAAACAACTAAGGTAGAAGGCCATTAAGTATGTCGTATTGGAAGATGAACTATATTCTCATACCATCAATGGAGTCTTGCTCAAATGTCTTGGTGAAGAGGAAGCAAAGACTTTAATGGGAGAAATTCACGAAGGAGTTTGTGGGGCTCACCAATGGGCATTCAAGATGAAATGGATGATCAGAAACAATAACTATTATTGGCCAATGATCTTGGTTGATTGCTTCAAATATTACAAAGGGTGCCAAAAATGTTAGAAGTTTGGAAGCATCCAAAGGGTTCCAGCATCGGCAATGAATCCAATAGTTAAACCATGGCCGTTTTGAGGTTGGGTGATCGACCTGATCGGAGAGATATTCCCACCATGAAGAAAAGGACATAAATTTGTGTTGGTGGCCACAAACTATTTCACGAAGTGGGTTGAAGCTATTCCTATCAAGAATGTGACATCAAGCAACATGATTGACTTTGTGAAGGAGCACATTGTGTATCAGTTTGGTATGCCTCAGACCATCACAACCGATCAAGTGAGTCAATTCACTTCAGGGGAGTTTGAAGAATATGCTACTTCTTTAGGAATCAAATTGTTAAATTCTTCCCCATACTATGCCCAAGCCAATTGTCAAGCAGAGGTAGCTAACAAGGGCATCATCAAGTTGATTAAGCGCAAGATTGATGAAAATCCTAGACGATGGCACACAATTCTTAATGAGGCCTTATGGGCATACCGGATGGCGTGTCACGGTGCAATGAAGGTGTCCCCTTATAAACTTGTGTACGGTCAAGATGCAGTACTGCCCTGGGAATTAAAAACTAGATCTAAAAGGGTGTCTTTGCAAGATCAACTATCGGCTGATGACTATCGGCTATGATGAACGAAGAGTTGGAAGACCTAGCTGGCAATCGGCTGAGAGCCTTAGCAAATATTGAGAAAAATAAGAAAAGAGTGGCCAGATGGTATGACAAGAAAGTTAAAGTCAAAGAGTCTTCCCAAGGAGATCTGGTCTGGAAGGTTATACTACCAATCGGCTCTAGAGATCCTAAGTACGGCAAATGGTCTCCAACATGGGAAGGCCCATGCCGTATCAGCCGATGTGTACCTGGCAATGCATATATCTTGGAATCATTGGAGGTATAAGAATTTGTAAGAGCATTGAATGGGAAATACTTGAAGAAATATTACCCAAGCATATGGATGGACGCATAGCCGATTATCGTATCGAGCCTAATGGCCAATTGAGATTTCGAGCTGTAGCCGATTTTAATGTAATTGCCTCTAGCGTGAAATAGCCGATAACTATAAAAGAATCGCCTCTAGTACAAAAATGTAAAGTAGCAGATTGTCAGTTGACATACTTGGTTTTCAGATATGTCCGATGTAAAAATCGCCATTAGAACAAATATATATATGTATATTTCTTCATCTCATATTTCAATACATGATGATTACATTTATATTTGAAGATCAATGGTTTACAAAATTGAAAAAGTGGCTGTCCTATCTCTTGTATGATGAGGATTTTGAATCGATGAACAAGGGAAGAACACCGCGAAGAGGAAACGGAAGACTAAGATCTTCACCAGATTCTGTGATCTTCCGCCTAAAGACTTCTGAGTTGATGACCAAGATGGTCTTCCACTTGGCGCGCTCCTCCCCTAGTACATGTGCAGCGAAACATTCTACCTTGCTCCTTCCCCTCAGTCGTTGAATCCAAGCTTTTCACAAGGATTCTTTTAGCTATTGTACCTCCTGACTTTTCAAAAGGGGGTGGAAGGAAAAAAGTGACGCTGCACTACTTCACAAGGATTCTTTTAGCCATGGTGAGAAAGAGGAAGAAAAGGGCGCTCGAACAGCAAGAGCCTACACCCTACCAGATCTAATCTTTGCATCATGACTGAGAAGTGTGGTTTCCTCCATGGAGTGTCGGTCCTATTTATAGTCTGGGTACCAGGAAAGGATAACAACGAGACGGAATTGAAAAATATAGAAGAAGAGGCGCCAGATCTGGTCAAAGAAGAAACAGTCCCTCCGTGAATGGCTCAGACTGAATGACTGGCAATCACGCAGTGATGCTTTTCCCAAAAAGTAGGAGTGGGTTTCAGAAATTATTAAGATGAAGATAACAGCCCCACTCTGTTCCCCAGAAGAGGAGATTCCTAGGTTCTCCCTTTCTCAGCATTGCTCACAGCGACGACAAGCTTCTATGCATCGTCTGACTGTAAGGGCACCTCAAGAGGAAATTTACCAAGGAGTGGAGATGAACATTTTTTCCTGATGACACTCTTGGAGAGTCAAGCCTCCTATTCCTAACAAAGACCGATTTGTCTAATGGACATATGACCCTGATACTTCATGGACAAAAGGTTGCATCTTATAGTGGACAAAAGGGCAAATCAGGTCATATGAAGGCAGCTATGAACGTATCAGACTAATTATCATCAAATATTGCTTTCGGAAATCATCAATGTCAATGAAAGAGGAGGATGATTTTATCCATAAAGATAGCAATTAAAGCTGATTACATCGGCTGACAATGCGGTACATTAAGGCTCGAGAAGATTTTTTGCCTTGTCTAATTCTGCTTTGACTCGGGTAATTTCTGCACCTACATGATATAGTTCTTGAGAAGGAGATGGATAGCATTAATGAGGTCCAGACGCAGCTGGTCGGTCCATTCAATCGCTCGACGATCGGCATCGGCCGAACCTGAAATCGGCTGTTCTTGTTCGTGAAGGGTTTGAACTTGATGAGCAATGGTGGCTCTCTGGTCTTTCATGTTGGCAATAGTTCCTGGAAGATCTTCCAGCTTCTTCTCTTCAATGATCAATTCTTGATCAATTTGACCAAGCTCTTTCATCAAGTTAGTTCGACGTTGTTCCAAACGGTCGACGATGTTAACAATTTTAGGACAAGAAGAAGACATCAACTCAATCCTGTTATCCAGATCAACCATACTGCTGTCCAGAGCCTCTCTGTTTTGAGTAAGCTGCTCTTGATGTTTTCTTTCTTCTAGCCAATCTTGGGCTTCCTGAACTTGGAGCTGTCGATTTTCGATAAAAGCCACCTTTAGTATTTTAGCTTTGAGATCTCGAGACAGCTGGTTCTTGATTTGCTTGAAAATTTTTCTGATCGGCTCGGCATCTTGCACAAGTTGGCCGATATCTTGGTTGAGCAGAGGAAGCATCTCAAGAACGTCAGGAATAGGAACAGCCGATGCATCTTGGCCGATGAGTGGAGGGGTAGGCTGAACCTGTGAAGAGAGAAAAGATCGGCTGTTGAGACATTGGTTTTTGTTTGAGCCGATTTATTCAACAAGCCTGAGGACTGCAAAAGAAGTAAAACGATCAAGTAAGATTCTTGAAGAGGAAAAAGAGTAAATTGATTAAATACCTTAACAGCACCAGCAAGAACTCCGGCAATGTTTGGAATATCAACAACTGCGGCGTTGATTTTTCTCCTTGTCCGACGACTGGATGGTTTGCTTGAACCTAAAATTTTGCTGGCTAGAGTTTTTCTCTTGAGGCTTGACAAGACTGGATTGCTTGAAGAAGAGATTACTACTGAGCCTTGCATAACTGAACCAATGGGAGGAGCGTTATAGCTGATGTACGGGCGGGACCTTGGAGGGAGATAGGTAATCGACTTGCCACTTTTACTCTGAGTTGGGGTTCGATAGTATCAGGCTGAAAGAAGAGAGAACAAATTGATTAAAATATTAAAAAGCAGGATGCACAAAGTATTAAGCAGGAAGGTACCTCGTCGATCGGTGCATTATATAAAGGGTCCAGCTTCTCACAGTAAAGTTTGGGAGATACACAGAAAACGTGATCACACCATTCAACCCACCAAATGTTGAAGAGAGGAGAGGCAAAAGGGGCAAGCTTCCAGGAATCAAGATCAACAGTGGAGAAGTCAGGGACTAGATCTCGCAGTCGACTATAATGAATCTTATTCGAGATGACCTCCCTTGATTTGATCAAATTGGAAATATAAAGGCCAATCTGTAGCTGACCAAATCCCAGTTGACGAGCACTCACTGATGGATTGTAAAGCTCATATGTTGCCCATTGATCTTTTCCAAAGACGCAGGAGGGAAGAAGTCCTGGTTTGATTATCTCCTCAAAGATCATCCTGTTGTCATCATCACTGGTGATATCATCCAATCTGAACACAGTCTCGAAAGAAAATTTGGGATCTTCATATGCAAACCAGATAGTAGAATCTGGTCTGAAACCAAGGTAAAAGCTTCTGAAATGTTTACCTATGAGAGCTGGAGTCTTTTTGTTTCCAGGAAATACACAGACTGCTTGTCCGAAGGAAGTACATCGACGTTTCTTAATCGAAACATTATCTGGCTGATCTTTCGGAAAAAACAAACTATAAATGTCTTGCTGCAGGCTATTACGAAGATGGAGATTCAACCACATATTGATAAACCACCAGGGCTCTCCCGGGGTACCTATAGGTGTGCCTGCTAATAGATTGACTGACACTTGGTGAAGCAAATTGTAGACGGCTCCCAAAAGATATTTACCAAGTGGGATTGAAGAGCCTGCTGTTAAACGCTCAGCTATAATGTGAAAATTGGAGGTCAGACCAAAAGCTTTGCCACAGAAGACAACCTTTTCAAGCCACATATTCAGAAATGTAGCATGTTCCCTGTCATCTGGAGTGCATGTCTTCATGTGTTCAACAATGTAGCCTGACCAGCCGCCGACATTTTCTGTCTTCAGACGATGAGACGGTTTGTCCACCCGACGAGAAAAGAGAATGTCTTAAGAGGAAATATCTAGACCGGTCAACATGAGGACATCGGCTAGAGTCGGGGTCATTGGCCCATGACCAAATAAGAAAGTGTTAAGAGCATCAGACCAAAAGTAAAAAGTAGCTATTAGAAGTTATTCATTCTGTGGCATACACTACGTGAAAACCTCAAATAGGTCATGCAGCATTTGTAACGGGCCCTTAACACCCGTTACATGCACCCACATCTGTAACGGTTGTTGTTTGGCGCCCGTTACCCATAAGCGCGCCAGGCCGACCCCGGGGTTCGCCACCACAACACCCGTTACCAATGAGTACTTCTGGTAACGGGCTTCTTAAACGCCCGTTACATGAATTCTTTGTAACGGACGTTAAAGCAAGTCCGTTACAAACGTTAAACCTATCGGTAACAGGCTCGTAAAATCCGTTACTGATCAATGCCCTGTCGGTAACAGGCTCTTTAAGTCCATTACTAATCACTGCCATATCGGTAACCGGCTTCAGTGTCTGTTACTGATGACCATTTGACGTCCGTTACTAGACTGGGAGCTCAATAATTGAAGTCTAATAGCACTCTTCACTGCCGTAAAGCAGGAGCGCGGCGGTAGGGGATTATTAGCCAAACTGCATCTCCAATGCACGGGGGCGGTGATCCTGCATATATAGAATATGTGTTGCTATAAATTTTGTCTCCTTTGTGCACAAAGGATACGTGGGTTTGTGAATCCGCGTCTTCTTTGTGTCTGTCTTCATTGACAAGTCAGCTCGATCTCTCATTGCTTCCATTTCGGCATACATGCACAATCAACACATATATCTTTTGAGACAAAACATACATCATAAGAGAGATAACTTCTCCACATAGATAAAGATAACTTGTCCACATAGATAAAGATAATTATTACAAACAGTTAACTTGTCCATCTATCTAGGACTTAACTTGTCCATCACATTTTTTACTATGGTCATGCTATCTGACCATACACATCAACAAAAGCATGCCCCTTGAACATCCACAAAAGCATGTCTATCTGACCCTGCACATCAACAAGCTTGAACTTCCTCATGCCCCATCAAGTTTGGCTCCTTTTACAGCCTCTTCGTAAGCAACCAAGGTTTCTTGAAGCCCTTCGAGCGCATCTTCAATGGGATCGAGATTTTGTTCAGTCGTGTACTTGTACCTCCTTAAGTGCTTAGCCTTTTTGATGAGGATGTTCACTTCTTTCATGATTTTTTCAACCTCAGGTTTCACATAATCCTAGATTTTGAGGTTTAGAAGTAACTCAAGCTCTGCTCGCGACTCATAGAGTTTTGCCTAAAATAGGGTTAAACATGGTATAAGAATAACATAGTTAATTCAGAACTAATTTGCCTCAGAACTTGGAGCAATATAGGCACAGTAATCATCTTAGGAAAATTATAAAAAAACTTGAAAATTATCTTAGGCTTCATAGCAGGGTGACAAGTAAAAGCAGAACTTAGTTCAGAACTGATTTGCCTCAAAACTTAGTATAAGATCATGACAAGCATGGAAGACATCATCATAGGCACTAACTTTATCAAGCTCAAGCTCCATCTATAGAACAAGTAAAAGGCAGTGAGATTCAGCGAAACTTGCCTCGCCGTCGTCGTGGTCGTTGCCAGAGTCGGAGATGAGGTCCTCTACACCTTCGCCGCTCCCTCGACCCCTCTTCGTCATTGCCAGACACTTGTGCTCACAGGCGTGAGGCAGGCGCCTCGCCCACTTCGCTGCCCCCTTGCCGGCACACTCCTCCTTGCCGCTGCTTGGCCCCTCATCGGAACCCTAGAGGATCCAGTCGAGGACCCTCATCTACGGCTTTGGGTTCGCTCCACCGCTGCTTGGCCCCTCTTCGGCGCTCATCGTTGTCTCCCTCTTCGCCGCCATCTCGCCAGCACACGCGCGGATCCAGTTGCGGTACCGCTTTGCATTCCAGTTCTCCTCCTCGATCCAGGGTGCGCAGGGTCATCCGCTACTTGGCCCCTTGCCGGCGCTCATCGTTGTCTCCACACCTCCGGTCACCTCCGCTAACCCTAGTGAGAAATGAGGAAAGCGTCGTGTGCTGCGCTTTTTTTTTTTAAGGAAAGTGCTGTGCTTATCCATTCGGAAAGAAGAAGGGGAGACAGAATGGGGCCGGGACGGATGAATATTCATTTTTGCAAAATGGATAGTCACTGCCGACGCGGGTTAGTAAACCCGGGTCACCTTTGTTGGCTTGTGCGCGTGCGGGCAACAGTTACCTTCTTTATACTAGGATGCTAACGCTGACGCGTGGGCCCGACACTTTTTTTGGAAATGACACTTTCTTCCGTCAAAAATTAGGGCCCATAAAACAGCACCTAAAAATTAATAAAAATACGAACAATTCATAGTTGGGCATTTGGTATTTGAATAAAATATGAACGGTCACACATCTCCTTGTGACCACACGTCTCCTTTGTGGCCAAGAGTCTCCTAAGCGTACACGGGTTCCGAGGCACGTGACCGGCCACCTTACGGTTCCCCGTCTTGTCACTATAAATCCCCGGCTGGCCAAGAACTTCGTCAAGCGCCACCAAGAAAACCCCAGCACCACCATCTCCGGTCACCAAGAAGTGAATCCAAGAGCTTCCTCTTCCTCAAGCGCGTGCATGGCATCGTCAAGCGAGCCGTCCAGGAAGCGGGGAAGGGAGCAGGATGACGATGACGAAAGCCGCCGCCGTCGGCTCATCAAGGTGGAGAGAGCGCCGCCGCCCGAGGAGGCACCGCCGCCGCCCGAGGAGCCCGACGAGGTGGCGCCGCTGCCACCCGAGGAGGCACCGGCACTGCCACCCGTGGAGGCCGCCCCTCTTCCTTAACTACATCATGTGGACATTTGGTCAGTCAACATGTTCCTCGAAGCTTTCAGGAGGCTTCTACGGGTGGCTGTTCTGCTCGGCCTCCCATGACCTAATGACCCACTGCAGAGGACCGTGAGGGATTTCGCCTTCAAGATCCATGACTTGGCTGGGGACCTTGAGAGAGTCGTGGTCGGCCCCGACGACGACGATGATGGCGGCTTCGACGGCGGCAATGATGGTGGCCTCGACAGCTCCGGCTCCGACTCCGACGGTGGGGCTCCTCCGGCGGCGACTACCTCTGCTTAATTAAGTTGTTCCTCCTCTGTTTGTCGTTCTCTGCTTGTTTGTCATGAACTTGTTCCTCCATTAATGTGGTCCTCCTGTGTGTTTGTTGAACTTGTGATGAACTAGTAGATCTAAGAGACACGGGTAGATCAATCCGTGACTCCTATAATGCATTGCAATGTCTATGGCAGCAGTTTACAATGAATTGCAATGTGTATGCCAGAAGTTTGTTACTCTGTTTGTGTCTATATATGGCAATAGTTTACAATGAACTGCAATGTGTATGCCAGAGTTATGCCAGAAGTTTGTTACTTTGTTTGTGTTAATCCGCGTCTCCTTTGCCTCGTACTGCAATGAAATGTCGGCACAGATGAATTGATGAATTTTTGTGATATGTGACACATTAAGATATTTGACCCAATTGTCATTCCATCCATTCTTCATTCAAACATTTAAGTTTGTCATCTGTGACAAATTTTTCATTCTTCATCCACACAGATGAAACAAAAGCACCACTTCTCACATCAAAATTACTTCTTTGCAGCATACAACCCCTGTAAACATCCAAATACTACACAAACAAAAACCACAATAATCAAGTTCATCTTCCACATCACATTGTCCATCTTCTCCTCCAGTGCTTTCTTCCTCTGCTTGTCCTCCAGTGCTTTCCTCTGCTCGCCGCTCCCAATTTGACAATCCACTGAATCAACTACTTCATCGACCGCGTCTGCCCAGTTCGACAGTCGAAAAACAATGACGCCAGCATCCTTCAGCATCTGGAGATACTCCTTGTGGAAATGATAATATCCACAATTCTTGGTGTACTGCAAATCAAAAGCACATAAGAACCCTAACTCAGATTTGGGAAACATAGCACAGACTACTCACCGAGTTCCTCACACACTTGAAATAAAGACGACCGTGGTTTTCACCTTCCTTCTGCGTCCGCCCCTCCACCACCCGAGCCATACCACAGTCCGGGCAAGGGACCAGTGGAAAGCCGCTTAGCTCACCGACTGGATCCAAGCTGATGGAGTGAATGCGGCTGCTCCAGCCACCTTGAACCCTGCTCCTGGCACGTGCACCTCTAGGCAAATCGGCGTAGTGCGACATGTGTGCGACGGCGGGGAAGTACGGGCTGGTGGCGGCGGTGGAGCTCAGATCGGGGAAGAAGGGGGTCGGGGCCGGGACCGGGGCCGGGGCGGATGGATTTTCATTCGGCCAGGGGTATTTCAGACAATGGAGCACTTGTTGGCGACGCGGGTTAGTGTACCCGTGTCGCCGGGGTGGATGGATATTCATTCAGCCAGGGGCATTTCGGACAATGGAGAACTTATTGGCGACGCGGGTTAGTGTACCCTCATCGCCTTTGTCGGCCGGGCAAGCAACGATTATCTTTTTTATATAGGCTTCTGACGCAGACACGTGGGCCCGACACTATTTTTTCTGAATTGAAACTTGCTTCCCTTAAATATTAGACCCCATAAACAGCACCTCAAAATTCATAAAAAATACGAACAATTCATAGTTGGTAATTTAGTATTTGAATAAAATATCAACAGCCACACTTGTTTAGCCAAATTCCATAAAATTAGATTTTTTATCTCGTGTTTATGATGTAATAATTATAATAACGTCTTAGTGTGTTCTAAAAATTCTACAAATTGATTTGGCAACATAATTTGGTTCCCTAAACTTGTCGACAAAAATTTAAATGGTTTCGATAAAGGAAGATTATACTTGTGTACAAATGTCTACATCTCTCACATAGTTTCCTAGAATGTTACTTCAACATTGAAGTTTTCCACACTTAACAACATGTTCGACCTCATATGCATTTGAAATTTTAACATAACCTTGTGTTCACCATAAGATTACGAAATACAAAGTTTCATTAGTAATGGTTATGTAAAACAAATATTATTTGTATGTTGTACTTATAAGGAACAAGATAAGGCATATAAACAATATCCAAGAAATGGAATTACATACGAAAAATGTCATAAATGAATAGATGTTGATTTTAGAAAAATTCGGAAACAAATATCATCAAATTTGGATTACGGATGACGGAGAAATACGTGATACAAAATGTGATTGCAGATTAAAAGGGGAAGAGCAAACTGTTCTTCATTCGAATAGATTTGACCCCGCCCCTTCATTGGCGACGCGTGGTTGTTAATCCGCGTATCATTTGCGCCTCTGAACCTTTTTAATAAACGCTCTGCCCCACCTTTTGCCTTCTATCCCCTTCTCTGGCTTCTGCCTTCCTTGTCTCCGTCGCAGCCTTGTCTCCATCGTAGGGATGGCCCACGACTCTAGGGGGAGGTTCTGCAAGGAGGAGGCCCCGCGGTCACGTCCTCGTCCGTCTTCCTCGGTGTTGTCCGCCGCCCCCGCCAAGAGAGTGAGGTTTCGCGGTGACGAAAAGAGGAGCTGTCCCCGCGTGCAAGTGCCAAGTTGGCGGACTCTAGCGACGCCCGGCATGGAGAGGCAGGGTTTTTTTCCTCGACGCGAAGGAAGAAGCGGTCCACGTGCATTAAGGTGACCGCGGACTCCTCTGGCGACGACCCGGGCAGAAGAGTAGTGGTAGACCTCATCTCCTCCGGTGATGACTCTGGCAACAACTCCGGCGATGACTGCGGCAACATCTCTGGCAATGATTCTGAAGACCATGAGGCAAGTTCTGAAACCATCACGCACGATTTGTCCTTGTACCTTCACACCTTCACTGATCAATTGTTCTAATGCATCAATTTCCATTTGTTGTAGGAAGTTGCTGCACATGACATTGACAGGATTTGGACTGAAATCAACAAGCTCAAGGAATCGGCAGAAGAGAAGCAAGCAAGTTTTGAAACCAGTTAGAGCTAAACAACTTTCTTGTAAGAAGTTACAACTGTTATGAGACTTGCATCAATATAATTTTCCTTTGTTTTATGAATGTGTTGTTACTCGGGATGACATTGACTACATCTGGAAAGGAATCGACAAACAGGATGAGCATCTTAAAGCTGCACATAAGAGGTAGGAGATTGAGCTTTTAAAGAAGAATGCTGAGCTGGCAGAAAGAGTGGCAAAACTAGAGACAAGGATAGCTGAACTTGAGGCAGCAGCACAAAAGAAGCCATCTAGCTAACTAGTTCCCTTGCAGCTAAATCTAGTTTGGTGATGCGCCCAGCTGATGCAGTCTTATTTTGGTGATGTGCCCTGCTGATGCATGTCAGATGTAAATATGTTTGTTATGAGTTAGTTTGCTTGGTGATGTGAATTTGTGATGCATGTCATATGTGAATATGTGATGCTATATATGCATATATCTTAAAATATGTAGAATATGCTCCTTTCACTATCTGTGTTTCTCGAGAATTTTTTGCTGTTGTCTTTTTTTTAGATGTCCTGCTGTCTTATAAAAAAATCACAACATTGCTTACACTAATTTGCACATAGACTTGCACATAGGCTTTCAGTTTTAAGGCCCACACAAGCCCACTCACGCTTAGGTTAGTAGGGAAAGACGCCTCCCTCACGCAGTCTCCTCCCACTCTCCCCTCATGCCTTCGTCCCCCTCACCTCCCCCCCACGCCGTGACGCATGCTACACCCCTTCGTTGAGACGCGTGCCACACCACGCTCGGCACGATGTGCGCCACACCTCTAACAGTGAAATCTGGAGGAGGAGGGACCCAGCGGCAGCGGCGACGACGACGACTAGAGGAGGGATCCAGCAACGACGACGATGACGACTAGGAGGAGGAGGGATCCAGGCACAAGGTCGACGCGAGGATGAGGACGTGGCGGTGAGCAGGCAGCGACGAGGAGTAGAGATCCCTCCGCTCCGACAGTGACAAGGTGATCCTTTGTATAAGTACATGTGGACATACTTAGCTGTTGATGGTATACATACTTAGCATTTCCCTTTAGATTGACTCTTATATTTGGTTTTGCTCTTGTTACCTATGTACATGTGCACATTCCCTCCATGTTAAATAAGTACCTCATCAGCAACAGAGGCAGCCAGCATCTTCCTCTTTAAAATGGTAAGGTCGCATTGCCTGAACTAATTTTTTGGTTACTAAATTTTGCATTTATGTTAATGGTTTACCATAGAACCAATGAGATTATAGTGTGCTAAAGTAGTTACTATAATTGTTTTCTCATGTGTTTTCTCATGCTTAGCTGTTACACATGGTTAACTAAAAATGTGCTCTACTTGTCTCCTGTTGTAGCATGTCTCCTGGGAGAGCTAGCAGTATGGTCTGCTTTTTGTGCTATTCTTGGACACTGAGCTGACCTTTCTCATAATCCCTTAACTATTAATTCACAAGATAAATCTGACGAGGACTATAGACTTGGGCCACAAGATGAAGAAGAGGGTTATGCTACTGCTAGTGAAGAACAAGACTAGGTGGGTGGGGCTCCGCGCCGAGGCAGAGCGCCAAAGACAGCCACAAAGTGGCCAAGTGACACAATGATAGTCACTGAGGTCGAGATAGGGGGTATGCCAGTACCACTGACACAAAAGCGCAGGTTCAGGGCGCTTGCGGGGCTCATTGCTAGACAAAAGATACCTTTGCATTTGCCAAAAATCAAAGAACTAAGCAATGATGAAAAGTGGGACTTGTTTGATAAGCATCTGTAGAAACACTTGAAGTTCTAGGAAGGTGTGAAACCGCAGGCATTCAAGCTTTTCTGGAAGTTGGCAGCCAAGGCATGGAGACAATTCAGATTTCAGCTTAGGTGAGATTTTATCAGAAAAAGGACTTGAGCCATTTACAAGGCACCCGTTTATCGACTCGGAACAGTGGAAGCAGTTCGTGAAACAGCAGGAAACCGAAGAAGCCTCATCTGCTAGTGTCAGGTTCAAAGAACTTCGAAGCTGTAACACAAGTCAGCACATCATGGGTCCAGCTGGTTATACTATGAAACTAGCACAATGGGAGGAAGAGGACAGACAATTAGCTGCAGCTGGGATCCCCAACCCATATGACGCCTACCCTGACGATCGTTCCAAGAATTGGCTACGAGCAAGGAGTAAGCTAGTGATTAAAGACTGTATTGCCGGGATAGTGTTCAACAACGAAGCAATTGAAAAAATGGCTGCAGACATCAAGGAGAACAATGCATGTGCAGAATCTTCAGGAATGGCAGGGCAAAGGGAGTATGATGTGCTAAGTCAGTGCTTGGGCCGCCCCGAACAACCAGGTCGCGTGCGTGGTGTCTCTAGCTACCAGGGCTGGAAGTATGCATGGCCTCGGCACACTTCCATGTACAGGAAGAGGAAGAGGACGAGGACAGATGCATCAATTGATAAGGAAAAGATAAAGGAAGAAATCAAGCAAGAACTCAAGGCTGAGATGCAGAATGATTTGCTTGCCATACTGGGAGAAGGGTACTAGGTGGTGTTGTCACCAATGTCCAGCAATTGGTGTGGTTCATCCAGAGCAGACTACACTACATATAGTCCCGATTCATGAAGACTGTGTTGTGGTTGAAGTGCTGCAGGTATATACTGTCTTTGTGGATGAAGCACTGGCATACCCTCCTAATGATGAGGTGACGACACATGGACAAGCTATAGGACAGAGGATGCAGTGGAGAAGGTGTTGCATTCACCTCAAGGGACCACCAACTCGAAAATCTCATTCGCAGTCCACGGCACAGATTCCTTGTAGTTCACAGAGTACGGGACAGGTTCCTTCCTCACATGGTTCCCCACCTCCTCCTCCTCCTCCTCCTCCTCCTCAATCCCCACATCCGCAAGATGTTCCATTCCCACCTCCTTCTCCTCCTCGTCCTAAAAAATTTGCATCCCCACACCCGCAAGATTCACCAAATATTATTCCATCCCCACCTCCTTCTCCTCCACGTCGTACTGAAAAAAAGAAAAACTTGCATCCCCACATCCGCAAAATACACTAAATATTCCATCCCCACCACCTCCTCCTCCTCCTCCTCCTTCTCCTCCTCATGAAATATCAAAACCTACACCCCCAAACGAAAGTGCTCAAAACAATCATGCCAAAGCAGGAGCCCAGAGTGATGTGTTTGCTGATGCTGATAAATCTGTCGATGACATTTCGAAGAAAGCTGTAGGTACATCTGGGCCCAATACCTCTGTAATAGCTCCTGGTGAGACACCACTGTTACTAGGCAACCAGAGTGATGTGTTTGCTGATGCTGATAAATCTGTCGATGACATTTTGAAGAAAGCTGTAGGTACATCTAGGCCCAATACCTCTGTAATAGCTCCTGGTGAGACACCACTGTTACCAAGCAAGAAAGCCCTTGAGAAACCTTTAGCCATTTCAAAGCAACAAAAAAAGAAACATGCCGAAAATAAAAGCTCTACAACACCTACAGTAGGCAAGAATGCCCTTGAGAAACCATCTTCAGCCATCTCAAAGCAGCAGGAAAAGAAAATTGCCAAACATAAAAGCTCTAAGAAGCCTACTAGAATGCGATCCGAGAGAAACACCAAGAAGAATCCTTGGACTATGACTAACCCAGATTACAAATTTGGAAAGAGCATTCTCAGTAATGCTGTACTCAATGTGGTTGCTCCTTGTACTAGAGATCTCCACACATTCTTCATGCAACGTTGTACGGCACAAGATAATTCTCCGATTATGGTCGCACTTTGGCCCGGGACCAGCTGGTGGCCTAAGAGAGAAGAATCATCAAACGAAGTCCAGCAGATACCTGTGCAACTCAGTGATTTGTACGATCTCTTCATGTTGGATGCTTTGGATGTGACACTTCTTTGCTGCTTCATCCTGTAAGTTGCTTGAAAATTTAATGTGCTTCTCACTAATCATTCTCTATCGAAATGTGCTTTTTGCCTCACATCATCTTTACCATGTATTTTGCCTCCTTACACTTTGTTTTTTCTTACTAATAGGAATATGGTTGTAGAAGTTGAGAAGTGTTGACATTTCTTAACGTCGTCACTTGGTTTGTATTCCCAGCAACGGCGCCAGAAATGTTGGTGGCATTCCTTAACATCATTGCTAAGTTTGTGAGTCCCTAGCAACGATGCCAGATATGCTTGATGGTAATCCTAATGTCTACAAAGAATCCGCAAGCGCACAGATATACCATTGTAGCATTTCCCCAAAGGAGTATTCCAAAGGGTATCGAATCCAAGAAAGGCATGGTCGGATTAACAAGTGCAACACTATTGCAATGGGTATAGATCAATGATGAGAGTAAGTCAGGTTCTGAACATAAGTGTAAGATATGATAATGATAGTGTAGTGTGAACACACTCAAACTCATTCATTCTCTCTGATACACTACGGCTTAGGAGGGAACATACGAGTTAGTTCTAGGTTCTAAGGTACTAAACATATAAAGTTAGTAGATACTAGTTAGTCACATAAGCATCGTATGAATATCAGCTCAGCACCCAGGCACAAACGGGGAGCTAACCGCCTGCATCGCTTCTGCACGATGTCGGTTGTTAGATTTTAGACTCCTATAGCGTACCCGAACATGGAGGAGTACAAAGGGTCCAACGGCTGTCACTACCGTGGCCTACCTCTATCAATCCGTGGGTCACGCACATATGCAACGTCGCTACACAACCCAAGCACCATGCTTGTGTTGTTAACTAGACACTGACCGGCCCGAGCTATTGTGACCCAGGTCAGTGCCACCAGATAACTGGCCACTTACACCGAGTACCGTAGCTTGAACTCGAACTTCACACAACACAAACACGTGATCTAACAGGATCAAACTAGGCTAGTCATACAAACAGATTCATGTTCTACTATGTCTATTCAACAGGATCAAAGGGTCATGTTCGTGAAGAACACGAGCCTCTAACTTATGAACAAACAACGAGAACATGAGTAAATCAATCGTCAAGTGGATAGAAAGGCATTGTTCATCAAGAACAGGAGCCTCTAAATGATGAACGAATGAAGAACACATGAATGAATCACTCATATATGCTAACACTACTTTATATGAAATAGCTGAATAACTGAAGTAGATCAAAATCATACAATAAAATAAAGATACAAGAGAACTCATACCTAGATCCCAAAGTAGACTTGGAACCTGAATTAGAGCTACTCTAGCCTACCTCCTAGCCTTGGAAACCAAAAGTGAGAGAGGAGTTGGAAAGTGAGTTGGGTAAGAAATGAGTCCCCTCCCTTCTATTTATAGGCCTTGGACAACTTGTGGAGGCTGCGCCAACACCCCGGGAATGGACTCCAGGACCAACCAGGGATCACCACATGGAAGCCCCTGAGTGGCGGCCTCAAGGTCGGTTCGGTCGACCTGTGGGGTCGGCCGACCCCCTGTGGGCCCCACTCGGGGTGTGCTTCCTCATGGTGGTTGTCCTATGGGCCCTTACGTCGGTTCCTGGTGTCCACTCGAGTTTGAGGCGGTTTGCCTGCCCATGGGCCCTTCAATCCATGTGACGTCCACGTGTCGCCCTCTGATTCGTCGGGGTTTGCCTTCCTTGGATTGGTGACATGGCTTGCATGCATGGGATCCTAGGTGGCAGCCCATCCTTGGCTGAGGTGACGTGGCATGGACCATAGAAGGTGAGTTTGTCACTTCTTTTATGCTTATTTTACCTGCAATCACAAAATCTCCAAGGACAAGTGGAACTACATTATTCTTAACTAAATGCGTGTAAGAAATGCCTTTTGCTCCTTTATTCATAAGTATATTGATGGCTAAAGTATGCACTTAATAGCAGTCAACAACTCCCCCAAGCTAGCCTCTTGCTCGTCCCGAGAAAGACACTAAGGACTTAGGTTGGTTGATCAGGAGTTGCTACGATGTTGTATTCCTAATTTTTGACAAGCATACTACTAAGTATTCTATCCAGAGTTGAATGAGTTGGCATTGATCTTACCTTTGGTTGATCGATACGGGGCATGTAGCTTCACCTTGCCTTGGGCAGTTGAAAGATAGAACGGTTATATAGAGATTGCCAATTACTTGTACCTTGATTAGTTATCAATCTGGAGGTTTTGCAGGTTTTTAAAAGAAATCAAAGTTCCTCAAATGATACTCTCGGATTGCTCAATGAGTATGGTTCCTCACCAAGGCATTGGGTTGCCTTCTTTCACAACCTACTCCTAATAAGCTTATATGTGGAGCTGTAGGTAGGGAAAACATGTGGCATACCTGTTTCTCATGTATTGTCGAGTCGAAAACCAGATCCTTGGGAGCAACGAGTCATACAACCTGATCAAGATGTGCATGTGTGTGTGTATATGGTGGATGGAGGATGGACTCCTTTTGGCATGATTTTCCCTTCTCTCCTTTTTGACATTTTTGAGACTTGGGCTATGTTTCTTTATTCTTTCTCTTCTTCCCTTTTTTTGCATATAGCCCATAGTCTTTCTTAAATATTTTTGGAGAGGGATAAAATCATGAAGAATGCACGGAGCTTTATTTGTGGAATGGATAGGGAATGGATGGAATGATGGTTGCTAACTCCCAGGGTGGAAGTCTAGCATATGGTGGCTGTGTACGTGATCTTGATCATAGGAGCATGACAAGTTTCTCGCCGAGGGTCATAACAATTCGACAAGACTCAATGAAGAAATCAGGTAGCATATGTGGAAGCTAACAAGTGCTAGAATTTACATATGGCCTTGGATAGGAATTTCTCATCATTGAGGAACTTATCATTTTAGCATTTTTCAAAAGAAAACTCCGGAAATCAAACATCACTTGGCACTAGCTCATAGTAACTCTATTATACCATATCATACCTCACAACAACCTAGGCAAAGGTCATGCTTTTTGCTACCCACAAGTTTCAAGCTAAGGTTTGATCATGCAAGCCAAGTAACTCAAAACTTAAATAGGATACTAAGTTGTAGGCAAGGCATACAAGAGGAATAAACAGAGCAACTATTCATCATTTCAACCATGGGAACGAAAGCATTCTTACCGCGCATAGGAAAAACAAACTAATTTAAGAAAGCAAATAAATATTTTTGGTCTTTTTAATTTTGCAATTTTTTATGTGTTTTTAGCATATGAGGTTCTGAAAACAATTGAAGATACAAGTTACCTCAGAGTGGGGATCCTCTCCCA
Source organism: Cenchrus fungigraminus (assembly GCA_036936925.1). Lineage (NCBI taxonomy): Eukaryota > Viridiplantae > Streptophyta > Magnoliopsida > Poales > Poaceae > Cenchrus > Cenchrus fungigraminus. Next base: position 116,775,267 of record CM072774.1, on the reverse strand, counting down.
AACTAGCTTTAGGCTCACTACTGTGGAGGGGGATATACCATCCACCAAAAGTAAGCCCTCTGCTCCTCCAACTGCTGCTGCTGTGCCTGCTCGATGGTGTGAAGTCTCTCGCCTGACATACCCTACCAGTCCCGAGTGGACTCAGGGTGCTGGTGCACAGCCTCCTCCACATCACCGACTCGGATGTTGAGCTCGCTCATCTGCTGAGTGAGGGTAACCCCACGAGATGACGAGCGCAACCCAAACGATGAAGACGTCGCATCTCTGTAGGTAGTACCAGCAGGCATGGCCCACTCGCCACTACCTGCACTAGCCCAAGTCGAGCTACTCGCACCCTACTGGTACATGGGCTGATCCCAACCGGGGGCATATCCGGGTGTAACCCCAGGCATGTACTCAGTAGAGGTCCATGTGCTAGGTGAAGGTGTGGTAGGCTGAGGCTGTGGCTGAGGCGATGGCTGCAGAAATGGCTGTGGTGGCGGCTGTTGTGCCCTGGCTGCTCTCCTTGATGCACTCCTAGTAACCCTGTCACCAGAGACACTAGAACGACGAGGTTCCTCGAGAGGAACGGTCAGTGGCCCTTGGCCGTACAACCTGAAATCTGGGTTAGGTAACCAAATTTGTTTTGCATAGCCAGGGTAAAAGAAAACCAAAGAATCGTCCGGACCCTTTTTAAGAATATGCCCCTGAGTCAAATAAGCCTCATCGATCAAAGACCGGGGGTCAGCAATGTAGGGCACATTGGGCCTTGCGTAACCCCAAGACTCATAACGATGAGCGAAACTAAAGACGTACACTCAATAGAACCTGTCATCTTAAAGTTTGTCAACCATTGCCGAATCATAGCTTGAACGGGGGAGACCTTGATCCGTCTGACCACGGCATATAAAATCCTCATCTCGTCAGTGCGCACGGTTCGAACATCATCCCTTGGGAAGAGAGTGATGGCGAGCCATTTGTGCCACAGTCGGAGAGTGGGAAGCAAGATATCATTGTACCGAGGTGTCAACTTGCCACGAACAGGCCGACCAGAAATTTCTTCCCAAAAACTTTCGCGAGTAAAACCGCTGCAAGCATGCTCGAGAGGAATAGCACAACGGTGATGAAAACCGAGGGTGCAACTAAGATCCTTCCATGAAACCCGATATGGAACTCCATGAAATCGAAATGAAATACCAGATGCATCCTCTTGAAGAGTGCAGAGAAACTGGATGGTGATAGGCCTCGAACCGATCTCCTGAACCGGGACAAAACCTTCCCAACCAAGAGCTTGCCAAATGGAATCGAACTCAGAGTCCATACCTGTCTTTTCCAGCAGGGTCGGGTCGAATTCCCTCGTGTTGGAGAAGACTCGATCCTTAAGGATAGCGTAGGCTTGTCTCTCTCGGTCGTCCCTCAAGTCGATGAAGGGGGCGTCAACGGCGTACACTCCTTCAGATTGTGGCGTAGGAAGCTCTTCCTCTTCTTCTTCTTCATGCTCCGTTGACATCGGGCTCGGTGTAGCTCCAGAGTAGCGGGATGAGCTTTCTCCGTCTCGCGAACGGTGGGAGCGAGTCACCTTCCAGAATACACTGGAGGCCCAACTCATGGTGCACAACAATCAAACAACACAAGCAACCTGGTGATGGATTAGTGAAACCAAAATGAAATTCTTACCGAGGTTGCTCCACCAATGATCAATACTCAGTAACAACTTGGAGAGTGTGCTTGTCACTTCAATCTTTAGCAAGAAATCCAGGAAAACCAAAGAGCCAAAGAGTAGAGAGGGGGAGTGTGATGAATATGAGTGAATGGGTGAAGAACCCCCTCAATCCCCCTTCTATTTATAGGCAAATGAGCCGGGCACCGAGCATGGGCTGGTGGCAATGTCTAGGAGCCGTTGGAGGAAGTGGGGCCCATTTGGCTGTTGGCCTGGGTCGCCTGACCTGTGGGGTCGGCCGACCCCACCTCGGGTCCATCCGCCTCCAACTTTTTGCAACGGCTCTCTAACGGCTACCTGGTGTCCTGCCAGAGTGCCTCGGTCCAAACTCGCCCACAAAGTAGCTCAAATAATTTTTCAAGGGTTTCCAAGCTCAAAAATTTTTTTCAGAAATTTTATTTAAAAAGGGAAAATGGCTAGAAAGACTCTAGCATGTAGATGCACTGTTGGAAAATTAAAATATGCATTTTGGAAAAAATCAAATAGAATTTTGAAAAGGGAAATATGAGATAAATACCAATTTTACCTTTTGGCAAAAAGGACTCATCATTTTAAGTCTGAGAGCGGGACTTTTCTCGGCGATTAGTTCCACTTGTCACCCCACTCCCGAGAAGTAGAGGGGTATGACTTCTGTACCTCCCGCCACACTTTCTTTATTTTCTTTGGTTTTGCTGGTGTGGTCAGAGGTTGCTTAAGCTAGGCTCGTGGCTCCGTCCACTCCCTGGATTGCTCATCATTTCCTTGCACTGAATAACATTGCTCTTTTGTTGGTCGAAATCAGAACATTAAGTTCATCTTTCCAATGCGGAACCGGATCATTCCATTTCCCACATTGATCCTCGCCTTCGCGTCACTTAGGAATGGCCTCCCAAGAATGAGTGGCATTTCCGCATCATCCTACATATCAAGGACCATGAAATCCGCGAATATGCAAGAACCTTGGACGAATACCAATAAGCTCTCAACTATCCCCTCTAGATGTCGGATCGTCGCATCAGCAAGTTGAACTGTCTTCGAGGTAGGAGAAAGAGCAGGATACCCCAATTTTTCAAACATGTCCTTGGACATGAGGTTGACACTTGCACCAAGGTCACAGAGAGCATTCCTGATTTTCTGATAATATATCGTGCAAGTGATGGCCGGATAACCAGGGTCTCTCCTGTATACAATTGCTGAAGATTCCCAGGTATCAAGAACCTGCTGTACTGGCTTCCCTGCATAGTCAGTAGGTCGTATCCGCCTAGATGGCTTACCCCATCTGGTGGACACTACACACACATCTTCACAGGAAGATACGGGTTGCTCTGGAATCTTCCCGTCTTCGGCGGAGGGAACCAAAGTAGCTAACTGAGCCAACTGGGTTTCTATCATTTTATTAAAGCTTAACTGGCTCTTAAGAGTAGAAGAGAGGCTATCAATCATAGTGTTGAGGCTTTCCAAAGCCTTATCACAGGCAGCTAACTTCTTGTTGAAACCTTCATTAATCTTAGCTTGCCCAAAAACAAGATCTTTCAAGGAAGGTTGGTTGGGGTTGAAAGAATTACCTTGATTACCTCCTTGATAATAAGGGCGAGGGTTCCACGTTTGACCTCCTTGTGGACGATAACCGCTGTTATTGCTGTTCATGAACATCAAATCCTCCTGGGTAGTAGGGCAGTAATCCCTGAATGCCCAGTGTTACCACAGACTTCGCAGGTCATGCGAGAATCCATAGCTTGAGTAGTGGTGGCCATGGCAGCCTTCTCATTGGTTAGATCATCCATTCGCTTCATCAATAGGTCCATCTTGGCGTGCAACATATCTGCTTCCTTGACAGTATGTGTACCCCTTTGATGTGGCTGGAGTCGATCATCACTCCACCCTTGGTTGGAGACCATCTTCTCAATAAGCTTAGTTGCATCAGCAATAGTAAGTGAGAAGAAAGCCCCTCCAGCAGCAGCACCAACATGTCCTCGGGCTGTCGGAGTCAGCCCATTATAGAAGTTCTGAAAAATAAGCCAGTTGTCCATCCCATGATGAGGACAGACCAAGATATACTCTTGAAACCTTTCCCAAGCTTCCGGGATAGTCTCATTTGCTGCTTGCTGAAAGCTTGAAATCCTTTCCCGTAGGGCGTTGGTTTTACCCAACGGAAAGAACTTCGTGAGGAATGCCACCGAGCATTTTGCCCAAGTATTAATCTCCTCACAGTTCACGTAGAACCACTACTTCGCCTTTCCCAGAAGTGAGAATGGAAACAGTCACAGACGAATAGCATCTTCCTCCACCCGTCGTATGGTGAAGGTGCTGCATAGTTCCAGGAACTGTTGCAAATGGACGCTCGTGTCTTCATTAGGCTTGCCACAGAATGGGCTAGCCTGTACCATCGTAATGAGGCCAGTCTTGATCTCGAAGTTTCTATTTCTGGTGTTGATCTCAAGGCCTGTAGGCACCTGATCAGCAGAGGGAGCAGAGTACTCACGGAGTGTCTTCTCGACTTTGGGGTTGGCCATAGGAGTTGATGTAGATGGCACAAAGGAAGCTGGGTCGACTTCCGTACATACACGCTGGGGAGAACCGAAATGAGTTCTAGCTCTCCTTACGAGTGACTCAAGATCTTCAGTGAAATTCGGCGGCAAGTCGAAACCAGTCATACACTACCTGTCTTCATCATCCAAAGACAAAGAAGACAATCAAAGTTAGCCTGCATTGAGAACTGCTTCACCCTGTCATGATTATAAACATATGCAAAGTGTTGTCATGTTATCCTTTAGCCTTCCCTGACAACGGCACCAAAAATGCTTGTTGACATTTCTTAATATCGTCACTAGGTTTGTATTCCCAGCAACGACGCCAGAAATGTTGGTGGCATTCCTTAACATATTGCTAAGTTTGTGAGTCCCTAGCAATGATGCCAGATATGCCCGATGGTAATCCTAACGTCTACAAAGAATCCGCAAGTGCACGGATATACCATTGTAGCATTTTCCCAAAGGAGTATTCCAAACGGTATCTAATCCAAGGAAGGCATGGTCAGATTAACAAGTGCAACACTATTGCAATGAGTATAGATCAATGACGAGAGTAAGTCAGGTTCTGAACACAGGGGTAAGATATGATAATGATAGGGTAGTGTGCACACACTCAAACTCATTCTCTCTCTCTGATACACTACGGCTTAGGAGGCAACATACGAGTTAGTTCTAGGTTATAAGGTACTAAACATATAAAGTTGGTAGATACCAGTCAGTCACATAAGCATCGTATGAATATCAGCTCAGCACCCAGGCACAAACGGGGAGCTAACCGCCCGCGTCGCTTCCGCACGACGTCGGTTGTTAGATTTTAGACTCCTACAGCATACCCGAACGTGGAGGAGTACAAAGGGTCCAACAGCTGTCACTACTGAGGCCTACCTCTATCAATCCGTGGGGCACACTCATATGCAACGTAGCTACTCAACCCAAGTACCATGCTTGCGTTGTTAACTAGACACTGACTGGCCCGGGCTATTGTGACCCAGGTCAGTGCCAATAGATAATTGGCCACTTACACCGAGTACCATAGCTTGAACTCGAACTTCATACAACACAAACACGTGATCTAACTAGATCAAACTAGGCTAGTCATACGAACCGATTCGTGTTCTACTATGTCTATTCAACAGGATCAAAGGGTCGTGTTCGTGAAGAACACGAGCCCCTAACTTATGAACAAACAATGAGAACATGAGTAAATCATTTGTCAAGTGGATCGAAAGGCATTGTTCATCTAGAACAGGAGCCTCTAAATGATGAACGAAAGAAGAACATATGAACGAATCACTCATATATGCTAACACTACTTTATATGAAATAGCTGAATAACTGAAGTAGATCAAAGTCATACAATAAAATAAAGATACAAGAGAACTCATACCTAGATCCCAAAGTAGACTTGGAACCTGAATTAGAGCTACTCTAGCCTACCTCCTTGCCTTGGAAACCAAAAGTGAGAGAGGAGTTGGAAAGTGAGTTGGGTAAGAAATGAATCCCCTCCCATCTATTTATAGGCCTTGGACAACTTGTGGAGGCAGCGCCAACACCCCGGGAATGGACTCCAGGACCAACCAGGGATCACCACATGGAAGCCCCTGAGTGGCGTCCTCAAGGTCGGTTCGGCCGACCTATGGGGTCAGCCGACCCCCTGTGGGCCCCACTCGGGGTGTGCTTCCTCGTGGTGGCTATCCTATGGGCCCTTACGTTGGTTCCCAGTGTCCACTAGAGTTTGAGGCAGTTTGCCTGCCCGTGGGCCCTTCAATCCATGTGACGTCCACGTGTCGCCCTCTGATTCATCGGGGTTTGCCTCCCTTGGATTGGTGACATGGCTTGCATGCATGGGATCCTAGGTGGTAGCCCTTCCTTGGCTGAGGTGACGTGGCATGGACCATAGAAGGTGAGTTTGTCACTTCTTTTATGCTTATTTTACCTGCAATCTCAAAGTCTCCAAGGACAAGTGGAACTACATTATTCTTAACTAAATGCGTGTAAGAAATGCCTTTTGCTCCTTTATTCATGAGTATATTGACGGCTAAAGTAGGCACTTAATAGCCGTCAACAAGAAGACGGGCGCTGAAGTTGGCTTCCTTGATCCTGAATGCTTTAACTTGACAGTGTTGAGGATAACTTTCGATTTCGCTACGTCCTATGTGAAGCATGCCTTCCAACTATATGCTAAAAAGAGACACATCATTTCCGCTTATCTCAGTGACAACCACTGGATTGCACTGGCGATCCTTCCGAAGCAGAAGAGGGTCTTGTATCTTGATTCATTTAAGAGCCTTAAGACTGATATTTCCCTTTTGACAAAATGCATTGATGAGTAAGTTCTTTCTTTCTTAACCTGCAAACTTCCTCAATAAACTCTGCAGAGTATATTAATAGTGCCCTAACCATTGTTGCATGTTTCGTTGTAGGGGTTGGGATAGTTACTGCGTCGACAAGAAGTTCCCCCGCAGCACCTTGGAACATGACATTGAGGTTAAGGTACATATCACTTATTTCCTTCCTGTGGAAGGTAGTACTAAAGCTTGAGTTTATTTCTTCTCGATCACCACTATTTTTCTTTGTACATTTATTGCAGTGCCACCAACAACCTTCTCATTCTAGACTCTGCGGCTTCTATTGTGCCTATCACATGCTTAAAGTAAAAGATAAATTAAGGAAACGTCAGGTACTTTCTTGGGATCTGCATTTGTAACACCTGCAACTGAGCACAGTTCTTGCTTATTAGCACTGCACATGTTTGATAACCACCTATATATGTGTGTTGACTGGTGACATTGTTATATCCAGAAATTTGGGCAACCGGAGCATGGTCTCCACGAAAACATGCTGGTCTATGTTCGTGATAGAACTACCACATTCCTCATGGAATAGGTGATCGCAGTCCGAGGAAAATTTCATGATGATGATACTGTGTGGGCTCATATTATAGCTGGTTCTTAGGAAATTTTTGCATTCCTCCTTGTCCCATGAATTTTGTGATATTGTTGTCAAGCTAGTAGACTATGGCTGTGATATTGTTATCAAGCCAGTGATGCTTCTTTACTTGTGAGATGATGATGCTGAATTTTGCCATATGATGCATGTGAATTATGTGGATTTCTGTGAATTTGGATGTTGGATCTAATTTCTGTGAGTTTTGTCATATCCTGGCTGGTTCCAGGATGGCAGGATGCAGCCCCTGATGGCTGCCAAATCCTGGCTGGTTCCTGGATGTAGCCGGCAAGTAGGCAGGTTACTGTAGGGGTGGCCTACATATCTGTAATGGACGTTAATTAAAGCTCGTTACAAAAACTGATCAATGAGTAATGGGCTTCATTCAGAATGCCCGTTACAAACATGCCACCAATGTAATGGCCAGTATAAAAGCCCATTACCAATACTAACCAGTGGGCCCCAGAACTTGGCCCTTTCATCGAGATAGAGGAGACGCGGGTTCACAGCAAGCGTCTCCTTTAGTTGCGACAGAGGAGACGTGCATACACAGCACGCGTCTCCTTTAGTCGAGAGACAGGAGACGTGCGTGAAATAGACGCGTCTCATTTCGTCGAGACAGAGGAGACGCAGGTTCACAGCACGCGTCTCTGATGTTGAGTTCATGTAACGGGCTCTGCTTTGGTGACCGTTACCAAAGTCCCCTGTGGGCCCAGAGAAACAGCCATTTCACATGACCGGTGACTAGTTGTGGTAACGGTCATTGTTTCATGCCCATTACGAATACGAGTTATCAGTAACGGGCAAGTGCCCGTTACCTTTCTTCACTCATTTGTAACACTTGATCGGTAACGGGCACTTTGCCCGTTACTAAAGGCTATCTATGCCTGTTACCAAAGTGAGTTTTTCACGTAGTGATATCAGACAAAGATAGAGTGATGCACTGGCCTTTTTTATATTTGTCCCAGAAACCTCTGTTCTTCCGAGACATTCTGCAATACTAATCTTTCCATCCCTTAGTATATCCTGTCCAAGACCTGAAGCAATTGTCCCAATCGGCTAAATCTAAAGATGCGTGCTTGAAGGGGATTCTGCCAGTCTCAAGATTAATCATCTCAGTGGGGTAGGGATCGCCCATTGGGCCAAGGAAGACAAAGCCAGGCTTGTCATTAACAGGGATAGTGAGATTCGATCTAAGTTCCTGTAAGAAATTCAAAACCTAAGATTCGGGGAGCAAGTGACGGCATTGAAATCGGCGGAAGCAGAAGTCGTGAAAATACTTGAGGAACCGTCGAGAGAGTCACTGCCAGAGACGCAGGAGGTTGCTGAGAACTACCAGCAGAGCTTGAAGATGCCATAATTCGACGGGAGCCGCAAGCTTAGGGTTCAAAGTTCACCAAGGTCTTGATTTATCGGAAACAATAAGTTTTGGGGAGAAAAGGGGGCTGAAAAGTTACATTTATAGATTGACCCTTTGAAGATTTGGTTTAGATCTTCTGGCCATTTCGAATTGGAGAAGGATACTAAATTCGAGTAAATTTCGGAGCAAAAGGTATTTACTCCGAAACTGGGGGCATGTGTTGACACCGTTTTTTGGAAACGAATCAAAAGACAAGATGAAGAAATATGGCAGGCCATGCCGATAGGAGAACAAAGCAATCGGCCGATTGGATGAGAGAAGGCAGCCGGCAGAGCCTGCCGATGGTCAAAACAGTCAACTGAAATTGGCCGATGGTCAACGTGGGAGAATCGGCCGATTGAGGGAAGAATGCAGCAATTGGAGAATACGCCAAGAAGAAGATATGGTGGAGGCGGGTCAGTCAATGATTGATGACGGGTCAGATTCAGTCTTAGGAGAGTTTGACTCTCGCATGAGTCATTGTTATTTTTGGTAGTTTTATTTCTTTAGATGCAAGTAACCAGTGCCGTAATCGGCTAGGAGTCAGGTTGTCCTCAGGACATAAATAGTGACCCTACGTGGTCGGAAAAGTTGTACACACCATAATCCAACAAAACGCCTCCGGGCAAACCCTTTACAATTTTCAGCATCTACTTTTCGGCGACTTCGCCATCGCGCTTTTTCTCTTTTCTCAATGTCGTTGTTCAAGCTCATCGGGCTGCATCAGTCAACCTCCGGCAAGCTTGTAAGCACCGTTTTACCGAATAACCCTAGGCTTTAACCTCCGGGCGCATCGCTGAGGTTTTGTCTAGTTCTTTATTCACAATTTATCGATATCAGTTAGATCTGCAAGTTACGTACCAATTCTTGTAGTTTTAGCTCTTATCACCAATTTATCCAAGTCGATATAGGTCTCGTCAGCTTTTATCACTTTTATTTGTCAATTATCTACACAGCCAATCTAGATTTATTCGAGTGCTGACGTCATCATCGGCTGACACAGCCGATCCTTTTATACATATTTGCACTTCAGCTGCTTTCGAGCCCGCCGATCCTCCTTCACCGTATCAGCCGATCGGCAGATATGCGTACTACTGAAGATCAATCGGTTCTCTTGCCGATCTCTTATTATCTAACTCCTTTCCATTGTCAATCAATAGGTCAGATTGGCTGGCACGCCTCGCTACAGACCGGGGAGTCACGTGTACTGCGCACGGAGGTGACATCCTGTTTTCACGTCAACAGCAGGCACGACACGAGCACAAATGGTTGTCATGTCGATCGTGCCCATGCCCCGTTGTGCTCGTGCTGTGCTAGGCTCACTACATGAAAACCTCAAATAGGTCACGCAACATTAGTAACGGACCTATAAAGCCTGTTACAAAAAATATTAAAGGTAACGGACGTCATTAAAGTCCGTTACCAATAAGTTTATGCCCGTTACCTATAAAAACTGCAGACCACAATCTTATTGGCGACGCATACTAATGAATGCCCGTTACCTAAAATATTTGTGCAACGGAGCACGTAAATGTCCGTTACCATTGCGGGTTCCCGGACCCGAAATTTCATTTCAATTTCATTTACTCCCACTCGCGTCCGCCCCCTATCCTCTCTCACACTCGCGTCCGCCCAACCCTAGCCCCTCGTGTCCGCACTCCGCCACCCCCTCTTGGCCTCACCTCCTCTCCTCTTCCCGTCCTCCACGCCTCCTCTCTCTCACCCAGCTACCGCTGCCGCAGCCTCACTCCCATCCGAGGCCAGCAGATCCGCGGTCCTCCTCGCCTCTCGCGCACCGCTTCCTCGCCTTCCCCGCGCCGGAGCCACTGCGGTGGCGTGGAGCACCGGTCGAGGCGGCACCTGCCGTGGTGTGGAGATGGCCGGATCCGCGTGGGGGAAGGCCAGATCCGCCTGCGGGCGCCGTTCTCCGCGCGCGGGAAGGCGGCGGTGCTTCGCCCGCTGGAGATCATCCCGCCCGTGGGTGCGTAGCCGGTGGCGCAGGCGATGGCAAGGGCAAGAGGAAGTGGATGCCGGCCAAGAACCTCATGGTGGAGCGCCATCGCCAGAAGAAGCTCAATAACCGGCTCTACATGCTCTGGTCGGTCATCCCCAAGATCAGCAAGGTGAGAACTCTGCTGCTGTATCATCTTTTGTCAGTTACTATCATTTACAGCACGTAATCTATAGGTACTGCTATGATCTATCTTCTCCCTTCTCTATTCGTCAGTCTTCATTCTTCAGTAGAATGTTAGATCCATGAACTACACTCCTGCTTTGCCATTAATTAATGCTAGATCTGCTCAACAGGGATGTGCTACTGTCTGCATGTTGATTTGCCATGGATAGCTACTCTCTATTGAATAAGTCTCACACTCCCTGTATCTATTCGTCTATATTCTTTTTCTCAGAACTGATTGTTCACTCATTTTCATTTTCTCAGAACTGATTGTTCACTCATTTTCGTTTTCTTAGTTGCTCCTGGCAAATCTAAGAGGACTTGTAAGGTGATGTCTCTCCCTGCTCATACTACCTATTGATTCGTTGTGAGCCATGGTTTGAGTTGAATGTTTGGTCCTGCAAATTATTTGTTGATGTGCTGATCTTTGCAAAAATAAGAATCTCAACTTTTAGTTTATATGATTGTCTTCGGTGTTGGACAGACCCATATGAGTTGTGCATAAAACTGAATTTCTGAGCCACATGAGCTTATAGGCTTAAACGTACCTGCATGTTTAAAGATATGGTCGTTAAGATATGGTTAATTCATGTTCCGTGGGTATGGCACTATCTCATCTCATATTAGTTGCTTGATTCGCTTGTGGTTCTAAAATGCTAATTTCATGCTAACTGCAGTATCAATGCCTACACCCCAAAACCCTCAAGATCTTGTAGAGTGGAGCCATATGTTGCATATGGGTAAGTCCAAATCTGTTTTGCATGAGCTCTTTTCTCAGTTGAGTCTGGTAAGTGATCAACATCTACTAACTCCTAATAAATAGCCCACTAGAAGCACTCTTTGCCTCTTTGGACCCAGAGTAAGGATTATAGGACCAAAACTATTTGCATATAAAAGGAAATGGAAAAAGAGATTGTTACTAGGTCACGATTCAGCCGATAATGCCCTTTCAAATGTGGAGAGATCTTGCTTTGGCATTCTATATTTGAACAAAGTTTGATTTTCTGCATGCGCAGATTAGCTGATATGTTGAGCTAATTGTGCAGTTGTACTTCAATCCTGCAACTGTGAAAATGCTAAGTAATCTAAAGGTACACTTTTCTTGCACAGCTCTGTTTTCCTGCTTTAGTTATAGTTTCTGTGTACACATCTCAAAGCGCATGTTGTGTAACTTCTCTAGGTACTGGTCATTTCTTCAGAAATTTATAATGAGGAGATTCTTGGTAATTCAGGTGAGGGTAACATCGACCTTATCTTGCTTTATTTCTAGGTTGTGGATATTCAAGCTAGTATGCCTTCTCTTCTGCTGTGCATTATAAGGATTACTAGATTTATTCTCTGTTCTCTATACCCAATTATGTTGATATGTGCTACAACTTCTTGTACTTTATGACACTGAATGTTAATGGACATAGCATAAATAACTGCATGTGTTATACTTAAAGTGAAGCTTAGCCAAGCATTCAGTGTGCATCAACCTGAAATTGAATCATATCTGCTACTACATTGCTTAGCCAATCATTCAGTGTATACTTGTTCTTTAATTACTTGAAGCAACATCTCTGATCTGCATGAACTTATAGTGTCTGCACCAAGAATGGTACATCATACATTCTTTCATATTGCAATTTACAGAATTGAAATGCTTTCTGTGTAGATATGCATCTTTGTAGTTAGTGGTCCTCACTTTTGACTATACATTTGAGAGTACTGATAATTTATTCTCTCTTCACTTGCAGGTTGACATGAGCAATATGTTGGAAGAGGCAGTCCAGTAAGTCATGAGCACTGTGTTGGAAGATCACTATGTTTTTCCTTTGATTAATAGTTATCATTCTACTTTCTGATACTCAGTTTGATTTGGTGTGTCACCTATTAAATCTTATGTCTGTAATATCTCTGTTGTGCTATAGTGTGTATGGATGAAACTGAGCATGTATGGATGTAACTAAGCAAGTATGCATGTAAGTGTATACTTGTGAATGCTTGTATGTTTAAAAATAAAGAATAGAAGGTATTTTTTTATTTCTTTTTTTGTTTTTTTATTTCACATTGGTAACGGGCATTATGATAATGCCCGTTACCTTTGATTGACATTGGTAACGGGTGATAGAGTCGCCCAGGTCACTGGTAACAGCAGATTGGTAACGGACTTCTCTTAATGCCCGTTACATGTGCTAGTCATTGGTAACGGGCATGTAACGCCTGTTACATATGCCCGTTACCGATGTTGAGTTATTTGTAACGCTTGATTGGTAATGGACGCAATCCCCGTTACCAATAACCATCCGCGCCCGTTACCAATGACGAGTTTTCACGTAGTGGCTGGACGGGCCAGATGGCTATTTATACGGCTGTTCGCCTTATAAACTTGGAAGTAGGTAGTAAGAAGGCATCACACGAGGAGGGGTGTTGTGAGTTCAAAGGCTAGACAACACGCACATGCATATTTGGCGTGAAATATGTGACTTGTGAATTGAGTCGCGCCCACCAGGGGTGGCTTTGTCCTAAACAAAAATATTTTTTGGGTGTTTTAATTACTTAGAAATTCCTATTTTTACCCTCCATTCCATGTTAAAACCTGCATGGAATTGGTCTTGCTCGGTCTATATATTTCACTGTACCACTGGAACGTGCTGCTCTGGGCCCAAGCCAGACTACAATCCTCCCTGGCAGTGGCAGCTATGCTCTGGGCCGCAGTGGTGGTCAGAATGCCAGACAAGATTCTCCTCCCTGGCAGTGGCAGCTGCTCTGGGCCCAAGGCAGCATATAACCCTCAATCTTGTGGCAGTTGCCCTTACAACATCAGGATCTGCTTTTGGAGGGTCCAGACCCTACCTTGTGGGCGGCCTTCGTCCCTATGAGTACTTCACTGAATCACTGGAGTTGCTCGTCAGTTCATTCAGGCCGCTCCTTGTGGATTCGATCTTGTCAAGGACAAGCCAGGAAACTTCAGTGTAACTGACATTGCCTATAAATTGTATATCAAAAGATGGTGTGCAGAACCCTTACTTGTCCAGATCAGGAACGTATCCTTTTGCTGCCGACAGAAATGGGATTGTGGTCTGGGCCTAGTAGATACGGTTGTTGGGAAATTTTTTATATATTTTTTTTTCTTTGATTTTCGAAAAATAAATGGACGAACCAAAAATTTCGAGAAATATACATCTGCCGCCGTACCCTACGGCGGCAGTTACCTGCCGCCGTGTGGCACGGCGGCAGCATCCCTGCCGCCGCGCCCCACGACGTTAAGTTCCTGCCGCCGTGGGGTACGGCGGCAGGAGAGCACCTCTGGCGGCAGGACCGCGTGGCATGGCGCCAGGCCCCTGCCGCCGTGCGCCACGGCGGCAGGCCCCTACCGCCGTGCCACATGGCGGTAAGGCCTTTTTATTTTTTTTAAAAAAATTTCATTTTTAAAACACTTTTAACCTTTTTAAAAAATAACAAACTGATAAGTGTAAGCATAATCACAAGATCATATCATAATCGACGAGTAGATGCAAATAGTTTATACAAAATCATGGTAAAAGTACTACTACATCTAAATGCGTTGGTGCCTCTGTAAGGAATCGGATGCTCGTAGCCTAAGAGGGGGAGGGGGTGAATTAGGCAATCTAAAAACCTTAACCTATGACTTCACTACTTTTTCATAAATATAAACTAGAACATACTATCTAGATGTGCAACTACGGTTGTTCTAGTGTGAAACTCCCATCCCAAAACAAGGTTTGCAACCTATAGCCAATCCTAGCATGATACTACTCTAGGAAAGTAAAGACAAGCAAAGATTGCAATAGAGTAAATGTGGAAACGTAAAGGGGATGAGACGAAGCAAACTCTTGACACACGATTTATCCCGTGGTATCGGTAGGCACTAAGCCACCCCTAGTCCACGTTGTTGAAGCACTCACACAAGAGTATTGCTTCCCGGTCACCAAGTCTCTTCCAAGAGCACCACTTGACTCGCCACTAAGCCTCACCACTTAGGCACTCCCCAAGCTCCCTTGGTCACCATGATGCCGCCTCCACTAAGGAGCTTCTCCACCAAGGAAGGGGGTCTCCACGTCCCCCGCAAAAAGTGTCCTCGCCACTCCACACCAAGCCGGAGGGTTGATGACGATTGCCGGTGAGCCACTTAGGCCCCAAGGCTTCTGGCGAACCTTGTACACCTTGATTCACTCAAGAATCACCTCACAAGGTTGGCACAACCTTGCACTCACTCAGCTCTAAGCTAAGCCTATCACTAAGCACATACACTAAGCCTATGCAAGTCTATGGATGAGCAATTAAGCACTTAGATGGATTGGATATGATCTTCTAGGTGTCTTGCACTCCTCTGCACTTCCACACAATCCAGCAACCTCAAATGGGTGAGTGGAGGGGGTATAAATAGCCCAAGGCACTCAGCTAGCCGTTGGCTAACGGCCACTGAAAAAGGTAGCGTCGGATGAACCGATGCTATGCTTTTCCAGGGTGTCGGTTCATCCGGTGCCCTCCACGTCACTTAGCCGTTGCAGCTCTGCTGACACAACTGTTCCGACGCTATACACCGACGCACCGTCGGTTCATCCGGTGCTGAAGACCTTGCGACCAAAACGTCTCTGTATGCTGCTTCGTGACCGTCGGATAGACCGATGCTTCCACTTGACCAAGGCGTCGGTTCATCCGGTGCTGAAGAAGCTGTCTTGGCGCGTCTCTGTCTTGATTCAAACTGAGCGTCGGATAGACCGATGGTGTCCTCTCACAGACCGTCGGATCATCCGGTGCTACTGTCTTCGCTGCTCCTCCTCTGCAATTCATCCGGCGCATCTAGAAACTGGACCGTCGGATCATCCGACGGTGTCATCTTCATTTTGCCTGCTGCGCAGTGTACCAAGTACACCGATGCTTGCACCGATGGTACCGTCGGTTCATCCAACGGTGTGTTTTCTTTTCCTTTCTTCCGCGGTTTTGACCCTTGAAAAATAGACTATCATTTTGGCATGTGGTATTTTTGCATCTTTGGGACCTAGAAATGTCTACAAAGACATGCTAAACAATATGGTTAGTCCTATTGATCATGTTGTCATGAATCACCAAAATCAAACTCGAACTAATGGCATATGGGGCCATGTTCGCTACAATCTCCCCCTTTTTGGTGATTTATGACAACACAAGCAAAGCAAGTATAAATTTGCAAAAATTGACAAAATTAGAACCACTTACACTTGCTTGGATGCTTACCATCATCCAAACTCCCCCTAGATCAAACTTCCCCCTTTTTGATCTTCTCTTCCTATGTTCACACATAGCTTGCCTCTTCCCACTTTGGAAACACTAGCTTGCTTTGGTCCCATTCTCCCCCTTTGGAATAAAATCTCCAAAAAGATCCCAAGGCAAAATGTCTCTAAGGAAATCTAGCAAGTCCTAGCAAACATAGCTCAAAGAGAAATGTTAAATACAAGGGAGAAAGCAACATGAACCTTGATCCATATGTATGACATCGATGAAGATACCACATTTGCGAATAACTAAGGTGGATCACAAGCTCATGAGACTAGCATGATACAAACTAAGCTCCCCCTAAGTGTGTGCACAACATGATAGTGTGGAAATCAAGTGCACAACCACAAACTTGTAAGGCAAGGAAGCTTAGAGCATATCATGCGAGGAGGTAGCTTAAAGGACAAGAGATAAAACAAATGGGTTCTTGTTACATTACCACTTGTAGATATCACTTGTAGTCTTTTGATCATTGCATACCTCCGGGGGATTTGTTCCTCTCTACCTTGTTGGCACCACATTTAGATGAGCCGCTTGGAAATGATATCACTTGATGTGACACCACTTGAAAGAAGCTTGCAAAGAAGACACTTGGGGTACCACAAGGATTAGGAATGTATGAGTACATTGCCTTTGAACTTATACAGAGACATAAGCTCATAAGGACATGACTCAATAGCATGAAGCTCATATTGCTATATTCACACTTTTAGAGATGTTAGATCACATTGAGAGTGAAATAACATTCTCTTAGAATGAAGTACTGCACCAGAACGCGTCACCAAGGGACTACATAAGATAAGCTTGAAACAATGTTAGTCCCATAACCAAACCATAGGATGAGCTCCCCCTAAATGTGTGCATTTAGTGTTTGAATCACCAACCAAATGTATGCACATTGTTTATGACAACAAAAGGGAAGCTAACCCTATAGCTTGCTCATGATGCAAAGAGATATATATGAAAACATGCACCATGAAAGAACAAGTGTAGCCTTCCTACACACTAATCAAACCATGTAGGTTGCTCATGGGTTAGTTCATGACACAAGCAACCTACCAAATGTAAACAACTAGGCAAAGCAACAAATGCAAACCTAGACAAGGCAATGGAGCTACAATGATACATGAGATGGGTTCTAATTTCCATTACCTCAACCGGGGAACTTGGGCAACACATGTCCAACTTGCAAGCTTAGCTTCTAGGCTTGAATCTTCTCTTCTCTTCTATGTGCCAAGCCTCCCAAGTCCCCGAACTCAAGGCCTTCAAGTGGCCTTAGGAACCCACACCATTTGAGGCCCCTTCATGTTGATGATGACTTCCTTGGGCACCCAAATGGGTTGGTTCCAACCCCGCTCCTCCTTCATCTTCCCAACCTTGTGTGCAACCACCTTGCCATTTGCCTTCTTCTTGATGACGTAGGTGTTGCTCTTGGTCTTGTTCTTGCGGTTGGGCTTGGTGTAGATGAGGGAGCTCTTGATGATGGGGTTCAACTTCTTCTTTGCGCCTTTGTCCATCTTCTTGACAAATTGAGGGCACTTGTAGAACTTGTGCCCTTCTCCATGACACTTGTAGCAAGTAACGGTTTCACCCTTCTTAAGCTTCTTCACCATGGGATCACGGTTATCATGAGAAAGTTGGATGTTGCTCTTCATGTCTTGAGAGACTTTCACTTGTTCTTCATTGTTCTTGCCCTTGCCCATCAAGCTAAATAACCTCTCTCGGAGCCATTTTACTTCTTGCTTGAGCTCATCATTCTTCTTGCCTATGAGACAATCACATGTTTCTACAACAACATTCTCATTGCAAGATTGTGAGCAAGATTCATCAATTAAATCAATGCAAGAAGTTGAAGCACCTACCTTGGAGATAGGAATTGCACAAGGGATAGATGATTCATCAAGCTCAAAGGAATTACTTGTTTTAATCTCATTGCTCTCAAGCTTAGATTTTAGCTCATCACACTCCTTGCTAAGCAAATTGAATTTGCACAATAAATGTTCATAATTTGTAGCAAGGGTGGCACTAAGATCATTGAGAGCATTGAGTTCTTTAATTTCATTAGCTTGTTTCTTAAGCATTCCTTTTTGCTCATGGACTAGCTCAACAAGATCATCGAGAGAGGTGGTGTCGGATTCATCATCACTTACATTGCTCTCTATACCTCGGGCCATAAGGCACATGTGTGGTGATGATGAAGAACCTTGCATAAAGCGGGTGGTGAAGTTCTTTCTGATTCATCACTTGAGCTAGAGGAACTTGATTCTCTACCACTTGTCCACTCACGAACAACGACATTTGCTTCTTGCTTTGGTCTCCTCCCCTTGACCACCTTCTTCTTGGGCTTGTGCTCGATCTTGGTGAACTTGATGTGTTGATGATGACGCCCTTCTCTCAAGTGGACATTGTAGCCGTACATATTGACTTTCTTCACATACTTGAAGATCTTCTTCACGTACTCAGCCACCATGGATTCAACCTCTTCATCACTTGAGGAATCTTCATCATCACCATCATCACCATCATCTTCGCTTGAGCTTCCATGAGTAGCCATCCTCCTCATCACCTTCTCTTGTCGGCTTGAGAGGGCATGGCTTGTGGTTGGAGAAGATGGTTCTTGGGGCTTTTCTTGGGGCGCCTTCTTGGACTTGGGCATGATTTGAAGCTCATGTGCCATGATCTTGCTCAAGATTTGAGATGGCTTCAATTCTTCGAGCTTTCTCTCATAGATGATAGCCTTCACCAAGTCGTAGTCGGGCTTCCGGAGACTTTGAAGGATCTTGCAGTTGATGTTCAAGTCCGTGATGTTCTTCACACCTAAAGCATTGATCTCATTGACAAGCACATTTTGGCGTGAGTACATAGATTCGGCATTTTCATTTGCAAGTTGCTTAAAGCTATTGAATTCCTCAAGGAGACAACCGTAGCGTTCATTAGCAACTTCTTTTGAACCCTAATTTTGCTCCTTGATGGTTTTCCATAGCTCATGAGCATTTATCTCGTGGTATCGGTAGGCACTAAGCCACCCCTAGTCCACGTTGTTGAAGCACTCACACAAGAGTATTACTTCCCGGTCACCAAGTCTCTTCCAAGAGCACCACTTGACTCGCCACTAAGGCTCGCCACATAGGCACTCGCCAAGCTCCCTTGGTCACCTTGATGCCGCCTCCACTAAGGAGCTTCTCCACCAAGGAAGGGGGTCTCCACGTCCCCCGCACAAAGTGTCCTCGCCACTCCACACCAAGCCGAAGGGTCGATGACGATTGCCGGTGAGCCACTTAGGCCTCAAGGCTTCCGGCGAACCTTGTACACCTTGATTCACTCAGGAATCACCTCACATGGTTGGCACAACCTTGCACTCACTCAGCTCTAAGCTAAGCCTATCACTAAGCACATACACTAAGCATATGCAAGTTTATGGATGAGCAATTAAGCACTTGGATGGATTGGATATGATCTTCTAGGTGTCTTGCACTCCTCTGCACTTCCACACAATCCAGCAACCTCAAATTGGTGAGTGGAGGGGGTATAAATAGCCCAAGGCACTCAGCTAGCCATTGGCTAACGGCCACTGAAAAAGGTAGCGTCGGATGAACCGATGCTATGCTTTTCCAGGGCGTCAGTTCATCCGGTGCCCTCCACGTCACTTAGCCATTGCAGCTCTGCTGACACAACTGTTCCGACGCTATACACCGACGCACCGTCGGTTCATCCGGTGCTGAAGACCTTGCGACCAAAAGGTCTCTGTATGCTGCTTCGTGACCGTCGGATAGACCGATGCTTCCACTTGACCAAGGCGTCGGTTCATCCGGTGCTGAAGAAGTTGTCTTGGCGCGTTTCTGTCTTGATTCAAACTGAGCGTCGGATAGACCGATGGTGTCCTCTCTCAGACCGTCGGATCATCCGGTGCTACTGTCTTCGCTGCTCCTCCTCTGCAATTCATCCGGTGCACCTAGAAACTGGACCATCGGATCATCCGACGGTGTCATCTTCATTTTGCCTGCTGCGCAGTGTACCAAGTACACCGATGCTTACACCGATGGTACCGTCAGTTCATCCGACGGTGTGTTTTCTTTTCCGTTCTTCCGCGGTTTTGACCCTTGAAAAATAGACTATCTTCTCATTTTGTCATGTGGTATTTTTGCATCTTTGGGACCTAGAAATGTCTACAAAGACATGCTAAACAATATGGTTAGTCCCATTGATCATGTTGTAATGAATCACCAAAATCAAACTCGAACTAATGGCATATGAGGCCATGTTCGCTACAGCCTCTTCGGCCTAACAGCTCTAGCGCCAGCCTAGGTGTGGTCCCGGGCGTACGTCCAGGGGTCAGGTGGCCTGACCACCCGCGGTCCGAGCTGGTCGGGAGACGGTGTCGCCATGGCCGCCTGCGATGAGCTTGCAGTATCCGGTGTCCCTCTGCCGGCCGGTGTCCCTCCGCCCGCCAACGACGACCCTGCACCAGCCGGTGTCGCTCCGCCGGCCGCCGGGGTCGCTCCGCCCACTAGCTATGTTTGCTGAGTCCCAACAGGCGGTGCCTGTGTGAGCTGTGATGGGCCAACCTCCTCGGCCTGCGGGGCATCCATGGTCGCGATAATGTCACCGTACCCAAACTCATCCCAGCCCAGGTGCTCCTCGGTGGTCGCGTCGAAACCGGCTGCAACGAATAGTATTAGTTCTCCAAAACGTATCGTACTTAACGAATTTTACTGTAAAGTTAAGGTCATTACCAGGCTGGAACATTGGCGGAGTGGACGAGGAAGGAATACCTGCCGCCGCAAACTGAAAGACCAGCGGTCTGAAACCTCCTAGTGGAAAGATCGGCGCTCTAAGTGCCGTCGTCTCCGGCTGTCGAGGCCCGGCTGTCGGAAAGAGCGGCGGTCACCCTATACGATTAGAATATAGTATAACACAAACACACAACAATTCCGTGCATTAGTTGAAAATAAGGTCCACTGAAAGTACCTGCGCCGGGGAAAACAAACGGCCGCTGCACGTAGGTGTGCGGGCCCTGCGCCTGTGGCTGCTGCTGTTCCGTCAGAGCCGAGAAGTCACCGGCAAAGGTGGAAGGCGCCGGCTGCGAAGCCGCTGTCGAGGCGGAGCTCGAGGACGACGCTGGGTGGCCCCGGCGTAGTTCACGACGGCGGAGTACCTCGTGGCAGCATCGAGGATCCTGTCGTACGTGCTCTGGTGAGGCCCCCAGGTAAAACACTGCTCCCTCGCGAACGCTGCGAGCCGCACGATCTCAGCAAGCACGTCGTGCTGCTCACAAAATTAGTAACACATGTTATAATGAAAAGTCATATGAATGAAATATGTTTGCAGTATCGTAGCTTACCGCTGTGTCGGCGGTCTGGTCTCGGCGCACCGGGTACGTGGTGTCCGGCAGGATCCTGTCGTGGTCCGGGACCGGTGGCGGTGGCGGGGTAGCAGGCACGTACGTCATCTGCGTTCGCGTCCTCGGGAGGTACCACTGAAGGTACGCTACCCAGGCCGTGCCGTCGTGAAGGCGGTGCTCGGTGACGACGTTCTCCTCGTGCGCAGCGGACGCCCACTCGTCCACGTACGGCTGCAGCTTGTCGACGAACGACGTCGCCGCAGACACGCCCTTACGCGTCCACCTAGCATAGATGAAACAAAAAAATATTTGCAACTGACTATTTGTAACAGAAAATAATTATAACTGGCAAATGGTAGCTCACCTGTGCGCTGTGGGCGGCAGACGTGGCGCAACGGGTACTGGCGACTCCTGGAAGAGGCCGAACTGCCTCATCACCCGGTGGACGCCGTACTCCTCGACGTAGACGTCGAAGACCAATCGTCGCCGCGTCATACAGTACGCCTGGTCTCGGTAGCACAGGGACGAGAGGCCCTATGGTGCGCGGGCAGCGACCATGCCAGTAGCGTACGGCGTCCACCGGACCTGGGCATCGACCATCCGGTCGATCTGACCCACGAAGTCCTTGTACGCCTTCTTCGCCTGCTCCCCAGCCCAAATGTGCTGCACAGAACATGAAAAGTTGATTGAATCAAACTAAAGAACTCATTATGTGAATAAAATGATAAGGGAGGTTATTACCTTCCAGAGGCACCACAAAGAACCCATGGTGGGGAGGTCCGCTGGGTTGGTGTCTTCTGGCAGCGACACGTACTCCGAGAGATCGGCCTTGGGCCGACCGATGTCGAACCGCTCGTGGATCCACATCTGCAGCAGGAGAGGGCACCCCAGGAGGATCCCCTCCTTACTCCCCGGCCTCGACACTGCCGAATACAAGAAATCCTTCAACTTATGACATTTTCATCCATTTTATTGTCATAAGTTGAGCGTCAAAAATGACAACTTGTGACATTTATTTAGTGGTTTTATGACATAAAAAACCGTTATGACACTTGTCAAAAAAAGAAAAAGTCGGTTGTTGGCCTGGAGATGCCACCAAGGGGCAAACTTATTGCACTTGACAAGGATAAATATGGTACTCTCCTTCCGTTTTACTGATATACTACTTGTCTGGTTCCTGAGAATAATGTTAAATAAGGTTTGTAGAGTACTAACTAGAGTGTAATCAATATTTCAGCTCTCCTACAATTGGGTAAATGTTTGGAAATAATTAGAAATGATAGCTAGTCCTGGAATGTCATTTTAAGGGTAGTCCTTTTGCATTTGTTTTTCTTCTCGGAGAGTCTAAATGTAACTACATTCAGTGACGAACGGAGGGAGTAGCATTTTTATTGATGATTAATATGCATATCGAGTACACAGCTTATGAAACTACTATGCCGGTAGTCACCGATCACTACTTGTAAGAGCTAGCTAAAGCTTCAGATATACTCCCCTCCTGGCTCCTGCAGTGAGCTAGCTACCACACTGTGTGGTCGCTGTGCTGGGCCAACCTTAGCATAATGTGGGTGAGTGGTCCGCCGTAATAGTTGGTGGCGCGGCTTTACGCATCTGTTCTGATTGAGATAGAAGAGGCAGTATGTAGCAACAACCTTGGAATAATGTGGGTGCTGCATGCACCAAATAAAGTCCAAAATATATACGACACAAATGACCAATCGAGCAGTACTGTTATCTTAGATGATGACAGAAATTGATGAAGCTCTCTTACCTATAAGAGATCGAGGAGCTTCCACAAGGGCGCTCTGTGTGTGTTCTTCTCCTGCCCGGCTAGCTGTATGTAGGTAGTCTTGCTATCTCCATCTTGTTCATTTGGTTTTTGGTCTCTGCTTAATAACCATGCATCTCTTGTTAATATGCATTTCTCTCATGGCACTAGAGGTTTCTTTGTGATGCATTTCTCTCATGGCACTAGATGATGACAGCATTAGCTTTGTAGCCTTTGTGTTAGTTTCTTTGTGATGTTGTTTCTCGTTCTCCTTGTTGCACTCTTGGATCCTGTTATACCAATAGAGGTTGGTAATCATTGAAAATTTAGATCGACTCTCCTTATATGCTAGTAGTTCTAATTTCATTCCCTTTCATGGCACTACCGTTCTCTGTTTAACAAAATGTCGCCGTTAGAGTCATGGCTTCTATCAGACTTTTTGTATCTGTAGTGACCATTTCCCTCCAGTCACACACGCACACGCAGAGAAAGAG
Source organism: Cenchrus fungigraminus (assembly GCA_036936925.1). NCBI lineage: Eukaryota > Viridiplantae > Streptophyta > Magnoliopsida > Poales > Poaceae > Cenchrus > Cenchrus fungigraminus. The sequence continues at coordinate 116,751,672 of CM072774.1, read as the reverse complement.
AGAGATGCGTACTGCCTGGGCACACACACGCGTACTACCGAATCCTGCCTGGGCACAGTCACCACTGCACTACTGGATACCGGATTTTTCCTGTGCGCCAAGAACCGATAAAAAAAAATTGGGTAATACTGTCGGAAAAATATATTCTGTCGGTAACCCGACAGCCGAATACACGGCGCTGTTCAGCAAGCGGGATGGTATACTTTTAGTGGCATAGAACAAATTTTCTTATACTTCTTTCTTGTGCAGAGCTTATTATTGCAGCAAAATATACAACTTATACATGGAACCTGCTGCGGAATGGGGACCTTCCGAGTTCCAGCTGGCGAACTGGACCGAAGAGCCTGTCATTGACGGAGTTTGGGCTCCTGCTGCCGGCCTCCCTTTGGAGTTTGCATCCATCGACATATTTCCTGATATCTGGAGCCCCCATCCTTGTGCCCCTGTCCCTAGTAGCTCTAGCGGAGTTCAGCATGAGCAGGTTGTGTACAACTCCCACGCTGCAGCCACGCAGCCTGACAATCGGATTACTGAGAAAGCCGCAGCACCACCAGCACAAGAGACACAATTGGACGCCGATTTACTGCGCGACATGGAAACGGAGATCCTTAACAACAATCCTATTCGGGTGTTCGAGGAAGCGACGCGCAAGTTTGAGGACGACATGGACATCGTGAAGATGAAGATCCATAGGTACCCCCAAAGCATTCAAGGTATCAACGATTGGTACACCGTCCCGACGGTTGTGTCCATCGGCCCTTACCACCATGGTAAACGGCAGCTCAAGAAAGCCGAGAAGGTGAAGCATGCGGCTGCCTACCACTGCATCAAAAACTCTGGCCGCTCAGTCAAGCAGATGTACGAAGCCGTCGTTTCCGTCGTGCTGGAAATCAATGCCCGCCGCCTCTACGACGACGAGGTGATGGAAGGTATCGGCGACGACCAGTTCCTACCCATGATGTTCTTTGATGCGTGCTTCCTGGTGATGTACATGCTTAACATGTCGCGCAAGCCCTGCGACGCGTTGTTGCGCAATTTCTACGAGTCCAATGACTATGACATTGATCATGATATCATGCTGCTTGAGAACCAGATCCCCTGGCCGGTGGTGGAAGCCGTCATCAAGTACACGCCCGTGCCATTGGCGGAGTTTGTCACCAACTGGAAACATGGCTGCCTGCAAGACCGGTTTGTCGTTGATGTACCTACAATTGTCTTGGACGGTAGCTTCAAACCACCACATCTCCTTGGCCTTCTACGTTTCTACATCGTAGGGAAAAGAAGGAGAAGGAGCAGAGACGAGGTGCCCGGACTAGAGAAAATGAAATCGATAGCAATTTCAGTTAGTGCCGTCGAGCTTACCGAGATGGGGATCAGCCTCAGAGCCAATGAAACAGCAGAGCTTGCTGACATGCGCCTCACCAAGGAATGGATCTACTTCGCCAAGCTCTCCATGGCGCCTCTGTCACTGAACGATTCACGCGCAAGCCTTCTCGTCAACATGGCCGCTCACGAGCTCTGCACGGTCCCAGATTTCTGGGACGACAAGACGGCAGACGATGAAGACTCCGCCGTCTGCTCGTACCTGCTGCTCCTCTGCATGATGATGAACAGGGAGGACGACGTGCAGCATCTGCGAACAAGTGGTGTCCTGGAAGGAGGAGCAGGGCTCTCCAACAAGCAGGCGCTGGACTTCTTCACCGGCCTGCAGAGCCTTCGCATCGGACGCTGCTACGGCTGCGTCATGGCGCAGATCGAGAGTTACAGGATCGCGAGGCCGCTACGGATTAAGGTGTACGCGTTCGTTTACAACAACTGGAAGGCCATCGTCGCGATTGGTTCCGTGATTGGTGTAGTGGCTAGTATCTTAAGGGCGATCAAGTCTCTTAACGGCCCCGCACAATAACACGAAATTGTTTTCATTAGCGTTGAGTAATCAGCGTGAGCGTCGTCTCGAGCTGCTAGTGTGTTGTGACTTGTGACTGTATTCTCAACTTGTCTGTTGGCTGCTGCCATGGAATTTGCAAACTGCTTGTTTGCAGAATAACAAGCTTTACTACAATTTAGCTCCACCCTGACCCCAAACTAGATATGGATAGAGCACCCGAGAAAGCAGATACTCAAGGCATATTTGGGATCCATTTGCGGTACAGACATTGCATCTGGTAAGCTGGGAACAAGCAGATTCGGTGCATAACTGGTGGTCAGACCCAACCATGATGCATGGCCCAATGTGGATATGAATCTTTGGGACAATGATAAAAAGGACTTTTAAGTCAGTTAACGAAATTTATTAATACAAAGAAAATTCAAAACTAACGGGATTATTGTTTGCATTTATACAAAATAGGAGAAATCGAAATTAAAAAATTTAAACAACATACAAAAATCAAGATAAAATTCAATTAAATTATCTAAGTAATTTTTTGGATATAGTTCACCTATGCCTGTAGCGGGCATATTTAATTAGCCCTGCTAACGGAGTGAAACCCATCCCAAACTGTAACATATATATGAACTCATTGCCCCACCCCACCTCACCCCATAATTTTATATCTAAACTCGCCAATTGATATAACTCATGGGTTTATATAAGAAACGTACAAGTGTTTGCAAAAATTTAAAATATTGTGTTCACACTTAAAAATTTTAAAGAAATTGATCAAAATTTGCTAAGGACTCAATATGACAGTCCACAGTCTAGCACATTGTACAAGGCAGTGTGGTTGGACTTATATGTGAGCCATGCGTCAAATGTTGGATCCTAAGACTAAAGCAATATGTTGCAGATGACTCATTTTGATGTCTTGCTACTTTGTGCAAAGTAGTGAGGCTGAACTTATTTGTGGGCCCATATCCAGAGCCCGACCTAAAAAGTAGGAATTGGATCCATACTACTGAAAGATCCAAAAGTTAGATATATACCATTGACCGCTCATATCATTGACTCTTTCGAACCCCACATGTCAGTGACTTAGCAATGACTTATTCCTAGAGAACTTGGTTGAAACTTGTTGTAGGTGACTCAGTTTGCTAAAAAGCTACTTTGTGCAAAAAGGGGTGCAGTTAGACTTATACGTAGGATCCACATGAAGAGCCAGACCTGAAACTAAAACTTAACGCTCACACCTTAAAATACTACTAGAGAAATTGATTGAAGTTTGCAGATGACTTAGTTTGGTGGTCCACTACTTTGTGCAAAGTGGTGCTATTGGACTTATGCGTTTGTCCCGCATCAAACATGTAAAGGGAAAAAGCACTTACAACACATTCCAACTGACATTTGCCATATAGCCAACTAGCTGAACACATTGAATATTAAAACCTATTTTCACCTGTTCAATCACAGCCCACTGAATAACTCGCCTAATAAAAACCATTTCAACCCACCCCATTACCATGTCTATTTTTGTTAGTTATTTATCAAAGGACAAAATGTTTTAACAAAAAAGAAGTAAGGCAAACATCCAAAATGGAAAGAAGGGAGTAACAATCTAGATCATCTCCAATAGAATCTTCATTTTTGACTCTCCATAAAGATTCCACTTCATATCGAGCAGCTGTCTCCAACTGACTCTCCATTTACCACTCTCCAAATCCCAACAACTACATTCAACTCTCTCTTACACACTAATGCATGGGACCCACACATTATCCCACACTTGGGAAGCTCGTTTGGTTAGCAAGCTGGATGGCTAGTCTGTTAGAGAGCTTTTTTGGGGTTGAGTAGCCAAAATTTAGCTTGGAAACTAGTCTCTTGGAGATGCTTAGATAAAAAAATGAAGTACATTATGCAACTGTCTTAAAAAGGGTCTGTCTCCTTAGTAGACGACTGATTTTTTTTCTTTCCATTAGTCACCAATTGTGGTTGTTTATTTCGATCCAACAACTGATATTACCTCCCTTTTTATCATTTTACTCCATTCCACCTGAGAGAATGTGACATCTCCCGTCCAAGCCCCCGCCTCCCGCATCTCGTCCCGCTTTGACAGCCATACTGCCTTCGACGTTGACACCTACCGCGGACAGATAGTAATCCGTCGAGCCAGATGCCTCAGCCTTCACTGCTCCCCCCCCCCCCCCATTTGGCTCTGACGCCCCTACCATATCCACCATCCACGGGGGTCTCCCACTACCCGCGCCGGCGGCGTCCCCGCCCTGTCTCCCACCTCTACCGCCAGCCGACGAACCACCCCGAAGCTATATATCTCTGTAGCGGGAATTGAGGTAATCCACCCGAACACCCAAATCCCCTCAACCCTAACCTATTGGCACCACCAGAAACCGGCTATATGTTGTGACCACGAGCTTTGTTGTGAGCCAAAAGTCAGGCTCACGGCAAATAGCATTTTTGTCGACGACCAAGAGGCAAACTCACGGCAAAGACTTGGCTCACGGCAAAAAGGCTATTTGCCGTGAGACTCGAGTCCGGCTCACGACAGATAGCCAATGTTGTCGCGAGCGGGCATCGAGCTCACGACAATTTGCTATGTTTGTAGGCAAAGTGACATTCAAATTTGAATTCGAATTCAAAACTTTTTCTACTTTTCACACACAACAATTGAATATTTACTTACTATATTTAACTAATGAATTTTTTTAGGTAGCAACTTATTAAATGCATTTGCAACAATTTTTGAAAAAAAAATGTCTTTGCTGTGAGCCGGTTATTGGGCTCACGGCAAACCCAAAATTGGGCCAGCCGTGGCCCATTAACTCCGCAGGGGTTATTTAACCCTCCCACCCCCTTACCTGCTGCCAACGCTAGCTATCCCCTATCGTCCTCCCTCCCCCCGCCGCCTCCCTCCCTCCACATCCTCACTCGCCCCCGTCACCTCGCCTCCCTTCCCCGTTCATCTCCCTCACCGCGGCAAGGACGATGGCCCCGTCTTTCCCCCAGGCATCTGCCTCCTCCTACCTCTCGTGGCTCCTCTCCTCCCCTCTTCGCTCGGCCCCTCACTGGTGAGGAGGAGCGGCGGGGTGAGGAGCCGCGGACACTGCCAGCAAGCGTGGTGGCAGTGGAGGAGCGGCGTGGTGGCCATGGAGTAGTGGCATGATGGCAGCGGAGGACCGTCTCTCCCCCTACGGCAACATCCGCGGCGGCCACGACCTCCTCTCGTCAGATCCGGCGGCGGTTGAAGCTCCTCCCTCCTCCCGCGCATGGTGGTGACAGCGACATGGTGCTGCCGGCTGTGGAGCCTCGGCATGCACGGCAGCCGTCTCCTCTCATGTGCCGGCCGCCCCCTCGCCTCCTTTCCCAGCCCTGTAACCACCATTGCGGGTGGGATCCGGTGACCGCGACGCCCCCGGAACCTTCCTCTCTCTCTCATCTCTCTCCCTGTTTTTTCCACGGGAGGCGCGGCAGCGACGGTGGCGTGATGGTGGAGCTCATCTCCGGGCAAGTAGCGCCGTCTCGCGGGATTCGGCAGCCACGGTGGTGCACGTGTGTGTGCCCGAGGCCTGCTCCTTCCTCCGTGCCGGCGGGATCTATGACGGCGGCGCGGCCTTCTCCGCCACTGTGCGGGCGTGCGGAGGCCCGTGTGGCGGCGGCGGAGAACCACGGCGGCCGGCCGGTGGGGGCCACAGTGTCTGCCTGTGGATTTTTTTTGTTCTTTTGCAAAAAGTTTGCCTAGAGCCCAGGAGCACTCATGAAAAGCGTTTGCCGTGAGCATTAGATGAGGCTCTCGACAAACACTCCTTTGCTGTGAACATGTTCGTCGTGAGGTCTTCGCCAAGAGCCACTCACGGCAAACTGTTTGCCGTGAGTGAGTAAACCGGGATTTGCTGTGAGGAACCGGCTCACGGCAAAGCCGGTGTCTCCCGTTGTTGGGCCGACTGCGTCACCACCTCTCTCTCTACGACCACCACTGTCGGCCGCCTTGCCACCGGCCGGGAGCTCCCTACCAACCCCCAAATCTTAATCCAAACTCTCATCCCCAATCAATTTCTAATGCAATTTGGGGTGACTGATGAATCTGAGTAAATATTAAAATTATTTGGACCTGAGAAATTAGATGGTCAAGGGTGTGCTGTTTCCATTTAATTGCCAAACCAAAAATTTCCTTGTGCCTCGTGACGGTCCACCTGGGTCCCTCTATAAATATCGGGTATCAAATGGGGGGTCGATCTCGAATTCTCTTCCAAAAGCCCGCCGCCACAGAGATGGAATCGAAAACCCTACCCAAAAAGAGACGCCGGTCTGATGATTCGTCGGCGGCCGCCGCCGCCCCCCGCTGGGTAATGCTGAGACCCAACTCCTCCCTCACCGATGCCAAGACCGCGGCGGCCTCCTGCACTTCCTCCGGCAATTACTTCAGCCTCTACTGCGGCCCAGCGCCACCGCCGGCGAACTCCAGCTTCTACTGCCAATGGTTAACTGGCGTGACCGGCGGCGGAAAGCACCCCGAGCCCGAGGACCTCCCCCTTCGCATCGTCGCGGCACACGATGACGTCGTCCTCATCCAAATAAGCCTCCCTAAACACAAAGGGGGCCGTCTTGGTTTCTTGAACTACCACTATGAGCAATTCCTGTACGAGACCAGCGCCGGGCGGCCGTCATTGTTGTCGCTGCTCCCTAGCTGCAACGTCTCCATGCAATTTGAGCGCAAAAAGGAATCCCACCAGGATCCTACTCCCAGTCTCAGAGCGCGGTCCTTGGATTCGAAGAGCACCGGCGTACTCCGCCGAGGCGAGGGGAAGATCGTGGTTGTCCAGCTTGAGCTGGGGTATGAGTGGCCATACGACACGGCCGAGCTCTGTGTGCTCCGTGTCGCCTACCGCCGCAAGTGGGTGATAAAGCGTGTGCCTATCGTACACCACCGCAAGGACGAAGAGGTGCCGCGATGGTGTCGGCGGCCGGAGGTCGAAGCCGCCGTTCCCGTCGGCAACCGGTTCATGTGCTGGGTCGACTACCACACCGGCTTCTACCTGTGCGACATGGCGAAGACGAAGAAGAATCCCAAGCTGCGATACGTGCCACTGCCAATGTTAGCCCACGACGACACAAGAGGCGACCCAGGGATTTTTATTGGCCTCGGGGTTGAGGTTCGTCGGCGTTGCGCCCCGCTGCTGCTGCGGGGGCCCCGGCAAGAGCTCGTGCGAGCGCTCGAGCTTCGCCTTTACGGTGACCACCTGGACCATGAACGTGAGGACGACGGTGGAGGCGACGTGGGTGAAGGAACGCATGGTCGACTGCGACGAGCTCTGGAAGCTGCTCCCGAGCTACGACGGAGACATCGAGCACCAGACCTTCGAGTACCCCGTCGTGAGTGCGGACGACCCTGACGTCGGCTGCTGTCTGTTGTTCGCTGCGACTTCCGACCATACGTCGGAAACTGTCATTTACCGGCAAAACTTCATTGGTAATAAGAATCTTTAGTTGAGTTTGGCAGAGGATATAATGATCAAATAATAAGTAGTGATGCAATATGATCAATTAAGTTTTTGCTGGTACTGATAGCATCAACGAGCGAAAGGGCCAGTTTATTTACACTACAGGAAACCGAAATACGCCGAGTCCCGCGAATACGATACGCCGAGTCCCGCAAATACGCCGAATTTTTTCCGTCGGGCATTCAGCGTGCCGCGAATACGCCGAGCGTTTTCCGTCGGGCACTCCGCGTCTTTAGAGTTTTCCGTAGTGTTAGCTGGGTAGCCCTTGAAAATAGAATATGCACATCTTATTAGGATTTAAGCCAGTGACGGAGATGGAGAAAATTAAATTTGAGGGGGGGGGGGCAAACAATCCTGAACACAATAAATAAAATCCTATGATGTTAAAGTTATGATACAATAAATAAAATTGAACACAATTTAGGAGATATACCAATATCTCTACGGGAAACAGAGCAATTGTCGTGCGCCAGGGACAGCTCGGCAAAAAAAAAGCGACCTCGATGGTGCTGGAACGGAGACGGAGGCGTTGCCGTGCACACCCAAGCAGATGCACGGCAAACTTTTTTCCAAAAAATAAAAAAACTATCTGCAGCCCCACCCCGCCGCACCACGAGGGCCGCCATCGGAGGGGCCGCTCGCGCCAGGAGGGAGGGGCTGCTCGCGCCACCGTCGGAGGAGGCCGCCGCTACGCCATCGCCGCTGCCATCATAGAGAGGGAGGGAGGTACCAACGCCACCAGGGAGGAGGGATGCGCTATGGAGGAGGACCACCGCCGCCATGGAGGAAGAGGTCAACATCGGCCACCGCGCCATGGTGGAAGAGGTGGTGGTAGCCACAAGAGTAGATCCCGCCGGAGGAGAAAAGTCCGCGCTGCCATGAGAGGAGGAGGAGACGTCCGCGTCGCCGTCGGAGGAGGAGCCGACCGCCACTACGTGAAAAACTCAATTTTGTAACGGGCATAGTTTGCTACTGGTAACGAGCAAAACGCCCATTACCGATCAAGCATTACAAATAGCCCATCATCGGTAACGGGCAAAATGCCCGTTACCGATAACTATCACTTGTAACGGGCATTACCACAATGCCCGTTACCGATATCAAGATATAGGTAACGGGCCTCAGTGACGCCTGTTACCAATACCAGCCATAGGTAACAGGCATTATGGTAATGCCCGTTACCAATGTGGAATTAAAAAAACAAAAAAAATCCAAATTTCTTCTATTCCTCTGTTACATCCATACACAGTCACATCCATACACATTATCAGTCCTACATAAAACATGAATTGTATCCAACAAAACAAGTAGGAAAGCAAAGCAATACACAGTCAAATCCCGCACATTTTCTACCCTCCTGCCATCACTCTGCCCTCATGCACATTTCATCAACCACTTTAGACCATAATGAACTTAACAACTATCACCAAAGTAATAACAAGAAAGAACAATATTTGTAGGAATTTCTCATGAAACCATTAAAATCACTGGTTTTTGGCATGTCCAAAAACTACAAGTGGAATTCAGTTGTCCTATATCACTGAAGCCATTTATAAAGCTTACAAAAAAACACAATTCTCAGTAAGTGAATGCTTCAGGATTTTATTTTTCTACATGATTAGCACTACAAGTGAGTATAGTTTAGCTGAGTAGATAGAAAGATATGGTCTTATTTATCGCTCTCCTTTGCCTCTCTCTAAATAAGCGCAGATTTTATACTAGTACTATCACACCTGCATTTGCAAAGTTTAGAGCAAAGAGTAAACTTAATTTACCAGGAAAAGTTCAAGAAGTCTCTGGCTGCTACTTGCAAACTTTGTCCAATTGTATCTTACTAAATCTAGACCAGACACATGTAAATGACAAGTAGATTTCCTATCAAGAGATGCTAGTAATACAGATACAACATCAAGACTGCTTCTTGAAGGCCATGAAAAAAAAAGGAAATGACACTTTTGTGGGACTCTAGAAACAGCAAGGTGTGAGTAATAACATTGGCAACGAGGGAATTGGAAGAACAAATAAAATATATATCGTACTTATTGATTAAAAGCATATTGCATCAAAGAACTATCCAGCCAAGAATTCTGTTAGCCAAGGCACAAAGCACACACTTCACACTTGCATTCATGTAGGCATGTATAAATTAAAATCAGAAAGCGTACATGATCACACTTACGGTGCACATGTTACTTCAATTATGTGCGCCCCCGCATAAACTCCTCCAAGCGCTTCTTTGCACTCAATGCAGCATTTCATACCAAGTTAATCATATCCTAAGGTGCAGCAATACAATATCAAGGTCACTAGCAGATAATAGAATTATGCAAGATAAGTGACAATTGACTGAAACCTGATTCTTAAGAACAAATAAAGTGTTGTTAACCTTCCAACACAAGCAGATAAGTGAAGAGTAAGACTGATAAGATTATTCAGACAACAAAACATACAAGAATCAGTTACTCCTTTGGAGCATTTCATCGAACACATAAAGTGCAATCATTAGTACCACAACAGCAAGCAGAGCAAAATCACATTGATGTAGCAGTACGGCAAGCACAGAGTAGAAATCACCATTGTCAAGTAGACCAAGCAACAAGAGAGCTACCTGATGATCGGCACTTGGTATATGATGACAGATGCGCCCAGCATCATAATGTAGTGCTGGAATCCAAGTATGATGGCCTCAGCTGCATATACATTCAAGATTCACCAAATGAAAAGATTAATTACCAGATGATAGGAACCAAATCAAATAGATTACTAGATGATAGGCACCAAACCATACAACTGATGAGAATTGCTGCTGTATATGAGAACGCCCAGACGCTAAAAGAAAATTTCTCTGCATGTTGATAGCTAGCTACCTAGATATCAGTAACATCAATACATAGCAACAGGAAGGATGGCTCCATGGTTTCTTTGATACTAGTTAACGCTTAGGGCCCCTTTGGCAGCTCAGGGCAAGCGCACCCTGGCCAGCAAACCCCCCGTCATTACTTCCCTGGACTGCCGAGACCAGGAGAGAACGACCCCACCTTTCTTAATCATCGTTTGGGAATCATCGCTACTTCCCTGGGTGCGGTGTGGTGGAGCGGGCGACGAGACGATGTGGTGGGCGCGACGGCACGAGGAAGAGACGGGGCTGCGGCGTCCGGACCCGAGAGGTGGGGAGCGGGCACCCGGGGTAAACTCGTGGACAGACCCGTGGCCGTGGCTCCCAAACGGCGTCAAATTTGGGCCCAGGTCCAAATCGCCGCGGGGGGATGGTCAGCCCAGGAAAAACTCAGGGATCCCGAGTTCCCAAAGGGGCCCTTAGTGTTGCTTACTTTGTCACCCAACGGTTTGGTTCTTTGCAACACCTTGAATATTCCTTGGTTGTTTTGTACTCCCTCCGGTTTCCTATTAGAAGTCGTTTTGGACAAGGTTTGAGTCAAACATTAGAAATATAAATCATGAATAACTTTTAAGTCGTTGAGTTTGAAAATGTGAAAATCATATAAATAGATTTGTTTTGAAAATTATTTTCATAAGAATATACATATATAACTTTCCAATAAATATTTTTATAGAAAAGAGAAGTCAAAATTGTGCTTTGGTGACCGTGTCGCTGTCCTAAACGACTTCTAATAGGGAACCGGAGGGAGTACTCTTTATCTTGTTAGTAAAGACGCTGAAAGGAACGCTGAACCATATATATATCCAAGGCATGCTGCTTGCTTCATAATTCGTAGCTGACAAGACACTAGTATTCGCACTAGAGCAATGAAATATAAGGCAAATGCTATGACCTTTCTGAATCAAAGCCACACATGAAGAGAAATAGAATGGGTTGAGCAGAACTGATAGTTACTGAAGAAACTCCTGTTTTCCTGACAGGTGAAGCATAGATGTTTGATCATGTGGGCAGAGGATGACGGGATAATAAGCAGCAAACTAGCATACGTAAGTTTAAATGCTATAAACAACAATTTAAATTGCTGTCACAATTTAAACGGCTGAGGAAAGCTAATACTGTGTCCTACCAGGCATGCTCACGCTATTCAGCTATTCTTGTGTCATTTTGCAGAGATTGCATCAGGAACTCCCAGATGCAATTCTGAGGCAGGTACGGCAGTGTGGCCATATTCCTCACGTGGAAAAGCCAATGGAAGCTGCAAAACCATAAAGGTCTAGCTTACTAGCAACTACAATTATTCCCCACAAAACTACAGATCAAAACGCATCTGTTGCAATAATTGAGAAGATTCTCAGCAGCAGCGGCTCACCTTCTTGGTGAGTGAGCACGCTGGGTCCGGCGAGTTGAGGATCTCGTAGCAGAAGACGGAGAAGTTGAGTGCGAGGCCCAGCGTGATGGGGTGCGTGGGCGGCAACTCCTTCATGGCAATGTCCTGGAGAGAGGAAGAAGAAACCCACCTAAGACGAGATCCAATCCAGCCATGTCGAGTCAAATCAGTAACGGAAAGCACTAAAAGGAAAGAAGGCAAAGGTGGAAGAGAAGGGATCGGGACCTGGGCGGCCTGGTATGCAGCGAGGGTGGTATCCTTGCGCTCGGCGCCGGTCTTGAACTCGGTGAGGTAGCGGTGGTAGCCGCTCTTCATCTTGAGGTAGAAGACCTTGGCGTTGACGACGGCAGCTGGTGAGATCCGATGAGTACGAGTCGCGCCCCCGGTCGCTGCCCCCCCCTTTGGTGTTTCCGTCTGCTCGAGGATGTCGGCGCCACCATCACCTCCACCTCCCTCACCGTGCTCCACGAGGTCGCCGCGCACAGGGATCAGGCGCCCCAAATCTAGATCTCGCCCGCCCTCGCGACGTACACCTAGGGTTTGGGGATGAGTGCGTGGTGGGAGGGAGGTGGCGGCGGGGTGATGCAGCGGCGGCGCCGGCAGGGTGAGGCAGCGGCGGCGACCGGAGGGATTGGGTGGGAGAGAGAGAGGAGAGGAGAGGAAGGAGAGGATGGGAGGAGAATGAGTGAGCGGACGCGAGGGACTGAGTGAGCGGCGGGTGCGAGGGGTGCGAAGTTAACTGAATTGAAATAAAAAATCAGGTCCGGGAACCCACAATTGTAACGGGTATTTCCATGGTCCGTTACCACCAATATTAAAGGTAATAGACGTAGTTAATGCCCGTTACAAATAAAGTTGGACCACGACATGTAGATCTTATAGGTAACGGGTGTAGATTCATTGGTAACGGGCATTAATGATGTACGTTACCTTTAATATTTTTTGTAACAGGCCACAAAAGTCCGTTACTAATGATGCGTGACCTATTTGTGATTTTCACATAGTGCGCAACGCCTTGGGAGGGAGGAGGAGGAGGTGGGGTGCGCGGGAGATGAGGCGACGACGTCGGCCGCCACGCGCCGGATCTGGCTTCCACGCGCCGGCCGCAGGGGAGGGGGCGGTCGGATCTAGCCAACAAGCGTCGGCCACAGGACGAGGCGACAGCGCCATGGCCGCCCCCACTCCTGACTCGCCGCTGCTCCACACAGGCGAGTGAGGGGCGCGCAGCGGGGGACGGGAGGGAGGGGCAGAGGGAAGTGGGTGAGCATGGCTGGCCGCGGAGAGAGAGCTGCTGCCGCCGCCGCCTGGGCGTTCAGGGCAGGGAGAGGAGGGTGCGCGTGGTGGCGGGGCAGAGACGGGTCTTGGGGGCGGCAGGAGGGAGAGGGAAGGTAGGGTTAGGGGGAGGTGGTGGGTTTTATATGGCGCACGGAAAATCTCAGCTGTTGGATCACGAGATCCACAGCCTGCAGCGAAGCAGTTGGGACTTAGAGGATAAATGGGCCAGTTTGTGGGCCAATTCGGCTTTGCCGTGCGCTAGGGGTACACGGCGCAAGGCAAAGTATCTTTGCCGTGCGCCACGTGCACGGCAAAGATACTTTGACGTGCACCGTGTACCCCTGGCGCACGGCAAAGACTTTTTCATTTATGTCTATTTCGACCTCATAATTGTAGTTAATTTACTGAAATTATCAAATGGATCCGAAAATTGCGATAAATTTGGATGAGACAATATAAGTTGTATATTGCCTAAATAAAAAAATTTGAATTCAAATTCAAATTTGAACTTTACTACGGCTACAAACTTAATCAAGTGGCTCTCAACACTCTGAAACTTCTAGTGAGATACTTCGGTTTCTAAACACCATCCACGACGACTTACTCAAAACACTATATGATTTATCACAAGATTCATATTGGATATCATGAGCTCTTGATGAATCTCATGATTTTCAAACTTTGTTTGCATTTTATACAATTAAAAAACATTGCAACCGCATGTGGATTTTCATGATACGCAAACAAAATGTTCAAAATTTCATCCAATTTCCTGGATAAGGTCTTACAAATGATTAAATTACATGAATATCATTTTTCCACAAACTTTACTCAATTACTTTATCCACTTGCAGTTCAAATAAGTATACAGCAAAATTCTTTAAGTGCCAGATAATATTTAAAAATAGTAAATTTATTGATACATGTATAAAAGTGAATATAGAGTACAAAATAATGTTTTTATAGTGGAGAAATAAAAAGAAGTACAAAAATCAATTTTTTTAAAAATACTTTGCTGTGTGTCGTAGGAAAACGCACGACAAACGTAGCGCACGGCAAAGGGACCGAAAAAATAGTGGGTAATGGTTGCAAATGGTGGTAACGGCCGGTTAGTTTGCCATGCGTCAAAAAAAGAGATGCACGACAAAGGTTCTTTGCCGTGCGTAAAAATAAAAACACAGCAAAGTGATCTGTTTGTCGTGCGCTCGAGAAAAAGCGCACGGCAAACTCGCGGGTGCACGGCAAAGATCGGTTTTCCCATAGTGTATGGCACAAGGATAAAATATGGGGCAAACAATGATAAAGTCTAAACTTTCACCATATATATGCACCTCAAATACTCAATTCTATGCACCCTCAAGGCAAACACAATCCTCTTCAATTTACTTCAGCTTCACCACTGCTTATTACATTGGTTTGATTTTGAGGAGGAACATAAGGAGTAGGAGGATGGATCATGATGTTGCCCTGCACTGCAGTCATGCTTTCGCGATCACCTGCGGCGTGGATTCTCTAACTTCTTTAAAAAAAGTCACATGTGAGTTCTCCCTTCTCAGATGTCATTGCTTTCCCATCCAACCGTCAGTATGGGTGACGGCGCCAGCTTCCCGCCGGAGAGCGCGTTGAGGCGGAGCGACAGCGTCCGGAGCGCCGTCAGGTTACCGACCGTGCCGGGCGGCACCACGCCGACGAGGCTGGCCCCGGGGAGCTGCAGCGGGGACAACGCAGGACACTGGTGGCACTCGACACCGCACCAGCCGCACAGGGACGTCGCGGACGCGTTCCACGGGAGCCGCCAGCTGACCAGGCAGCTGCGGCGCCGCGCCTGCTCACCCAACGACCGTGGGAGCTCGCCGGCGGCCAAGTGAGCTCCCCCGCGGGGCAACTGTTCTTGCTCCTAGGGCGGTCCTGGGAACTGCTGCCATCGTTTGCAGCCGAAGAAAGGAGAAAGGCACTATTGCTGCAGACCTTAAAAGTGCACAAAAACACATCCCTTTCTTTGACGAAATTCGTCCAAACCAAACACCAAATCGCTCAGAGTCTAGACAGTTCACAATTTTTTTTGAACGAACTGGCACGAGAGTGTGCCTATTTCATTGATAAAGAAGATAGTACAGAAAGGCAGCGAAGCCGCTACACAGAAACAAGTGGTGTACTCTCGCGATACAAGGAGCGCCAGCTCTTTTGCCCCGGCTATAATCCAGGCCGACGCCTCAGATCTGATTTTTGCCATGAGCGCAGCTGTGGAGGACTCACGTCTATCAAAGGTTCGAGCGTTCCGCTCTTTCCAGATCTCCCAGATGATGAGTAGGGTAAGACTTCGAATTGCTCGCCTCGACGTGTCTGGCACAATGGTGATCATAGTCCACCAATGCATGGTGTCGTTGGTCAGCCTCCAAATCACCAGATCCAAGTCCGGGTGCACCGTCCAAGCTGCCACCAGCTCCCAAATACGCTTTGTGTATCTACACTCTGCCAGTAGATGGTGGGCCGATTCCCTATGTCGTCGGCAAAGGACGCAGTAATCGTTGTGCGGCCATCCGCGTGAGGCAAGTCTGTCTGCTGACCAAACTCGATTCTGAGTGATGAGCCACGTGAAAAATTTGAACTTGGGTGGCGCCCAGGATTTCCAAATCGAGCTTATCGAAGGGGTTTTGGTGGAACCGAGGATTTGTGCCTTGTAGGCTGAAGCGGTCGAATACTCTCCTGAGGTAGTCAGCTTCCACCTGATCGAGTCCTCCCTTTGCGGTTGTAGCTCCGTTAATTGAACCAAGGTCCAAAGGAGCACGAAAGAAGCGAGGTGATCGCTGGTTATGCGACCGTTGATGTCTAGGTCGCGAATCCAGTTGCCGTTGTTGAGGGCGTCGTGTACGAACCTCTTCTTTTTTCTTGAAAGTTCGAAAAGGCTTGGCATAATATCCTTCGGTCTGCAGCCGTGTAGCCAGCCAGAATCCCAAAAACTAGTCCTCTTCCCGTTCCCTATGGTGATCGTTGTGCACGCAGCGAATAACAATTTGTCCTCCTCGTCGCAAGGTGTTTCAGTGCCAACCCAGGGTTTGTCGGTGGATACCCATTGGTGCCAAAGCCATCTGAGGCGCAGAGCCCTTGCAAATTTATCCAAGTTAGGAATTCCCAATCCCCTGCTGTCCTTCCATAAGCAGCAACGCACCTAGTTCACTTTGCACTTTCCTCCTGTTAACTGCTTGTCGCACGCCCACAGGAACCGTCTCCTAAGCTTATCCACCTCCTCTAGCATCTCCTTGTTAGGTCTGACCGCGGTGAGAAAATAGACCGGTTGGGAGGAAAGGACGGACTTAGTCAGGCTCACTCGTCCAGCTTGTGTCAGGTTTCGCCCCGCCCATACTGAGAGTTTACCCATCGCTTTATCCAAGAGTGGCTAGAAGTCCACCTTTTTTAGCCGCCTTACAGATAATGGGAGGCCCAGAGATCGCAGCGGGAAGGACGTCCTTGTCACTGGCAGGTTTGAGAGCAGACTGTCGAGGTCGATGTTCTGGCAGCTTATCGGAACTAGTTGTGTTTTCTGCAGGTTCGTGCTCAGGCTAGATGCTTCCCCAAAATTTTGTAGAATAAGAGCCATGTTTGTGATGACTTTGTGCGTCAGTTTAATGAAGATCGAAGCATCATCTGCATAAAGGGATGCCCTAAATCTGGCCAGCTTACTACCGAGTTTGGAAAGGAGGTTCCGAGCGGTCACTTGTTCAATGAGATGCTGCAGAGGGTCAATGGCCAGGACGAAAAGTAAGGGAGACAGGGGATCTCCTTGCCTAAGCCCTCTACCATGCTGAATCGGCGGAAGCGGGATACCATTGAGGAGCACACTTGAAGTTGAGGTGGAGAGGATGGTCGTGATCCAGTCACACCATCTCGATGGGAAACCCCTGTGCCGCATAAGGGAGATCAAATAGTCCCACCTTCCTGAGTCAAAGGCTTTAGAAATGTCTAGCTTCAGCAAGAGGGCTGACGTCTTATTGCGGTGGAAGCGGCGGGCGATGTTGCGCACGTATAGGAAATTGTCATGGATGGTTCTTCCTTTTATGAAATCACTCTGACAAGGCGAGATGAGGGAATTCATATGCGGAGCAAGCCAAAGAGCTAGGGCCTTGGTTATTATCTTCATTATCACGTGGATGAGGCCGATAGGGCGGTAGTCGGCAACCCCTTCCGCCCCATCTTTCTTCGGGATGAGAGCGATATTTGCCTTGTTGACGAGGTTTAGGTCGTTGCAGCGTAATCCATGTAGGGAGTTGACCAACGCCATAACATCACTTTTGATGATAGGCCAACACTTCTTGAAGAAAATGCCGGTAAAGCCATCGGGTCCCGGCGCCCGGTCGGAAGGGAGCTGCGATATGGCATAAGCAATTTCTGCCTCGTCAAAAGGTCTATCAAGATGAGATAGGTCCACCATGGGAAGATCGATGTTGTCCTAGTTAATCTCACAAGTGCGTTGATTTGGAGTGCTCATAAAGTTAGCGAAGTGCTATTGGATGAGTTCCTGCTTGTCCTGATGTGAGACAGCCCACCCCGCATTCGTCCACAGCCACTGAATGAAGTTCTTTCTTCTGCGTGCGTTAGCCTTGAGGTGGAAGAATTTGGTGTTGGCGTCTCCCTCACGTAGGTTATTGATGCGCGAGCATTGGCGTTTCTGTGCTCTCTCTATAACCGCCCAACCCAAGATGCACTTTTTGAGCTTTGCTCTGATGGAGAACTCTGAATCTGACAAAGGCCTAGCATCTTGTGCCATGTCGAGATATTGGATGACCACTTGCACCATATGAAACTTAAGTTTGGCATCGGAGATTAGCGAAGCACTCCATTTTCTTAGTGATTTGGCCGTGATGTGCAGCTTGTGGCCCAGTCGGTGAAATGGCTCAATGTGGTGCGTCAGGAGGTTCCAGGCATGTTGCACGGTTTCCTGGAAACGAGGGAGCCTTGTCCAGAAGTTTTCGAATTTGAAGGGGCGCGGTCGGCGTGGTCCTGACAGCCGGGCAAGGATTAGAGGACAGTGGTCAGAGTGTGATGAAGATAGAGCATGCAGGGTGTGCTTGCGGAAGGGATGTTCCAAGCGTCGTTGCAGAAAAACCGATCGATGCGAGAGAGGGTCGGTTGGCGTCTCTCACTACTCCAGGTGAATTTGCGATTCTGCAGATGTATCTCTTTAAGGCCACAAAAGGTCAAAGCAGAGTGGAAGCGATGCATAAGTTGTAGGTTCAGCTTCCTGTTATTCTTATCCTTGGCTTTGTAAATGAGGTTGAAATCCCCAACGATTAGCCATTTGGAGTTGTCATTCGGTCGTAGGGCTCGCAAGTGAGTTATGAAGGCCGCTTTATGCTCTCTTCTCGAAGGTCCGTAGACCGTGGTCAGCCTAAAATCTGACCCGCAAAGCTTCACTGTTGCACTCGCAGTGATAGAGAAACTACCAATCTGGATGTTGCTTAGGCTAATGAAGTTGTCATCCCATAAAATGAGGATGCCTCCCCTGGTGCCCTACGCTGGTTTGTAGGTGAAGCTATTCAGGCGGTAACCCCTAAGAAGGATGCCAGGGGCACATCGATGTGGCTCAGCTTGGTCTCTTGGATGCACACAATATGACAGGAGGTGGCTAAGGGTCTCATGGACGACCATGCACCTCGCTGCAGCGTTAAGACCTCGGACATTCCAACTAATAAGATTGAAATCACCCGCTTGCATGATGAAATTGTAGAGCGTCGTGAGCCAAAAGAGGTAGCAAGCAAATAGCCCGAAGGTCATAGCCAGCAGGGCGGAAACGAAGTGCAGCCCGAAGGTCGAAGCCAGCAGGGCAGAGTCGAAGTTGCGGACAAGTAGCGGTGGAGTTGTTCCCCGTCCGAAGGTCGCAGCCAGCAGGACGTGGGAGGACACTCGAAGTGCAGTACTTGAAAGTTAAGCTAAACATTGAAGGAACATGTCTCTGATGAAGATGACAACCTGGGTGTGGCGTCATTCTTGGACTGCATGGAGCTCATTCTGGACATCTGCAATCGACTGTCCAGCATACTGGAGAAGAGCCTCGTTCACCAAGTCGGTTCCCTCGTCTTCCAGGTCGAACAAAGCAATCATGGCCGCGATGACGTGTTCCGGCAGCGGGTACTGGTGGGAGTTGATGAATTCCTGTAGTATCTCCTCGATCGGACACATCTCGTCGTCGGTGACACCTAGCTTGCGCCAGATAATGCGTTGGGCGCACTCCATGACCGGGACCACCGGCTTCTTAGCCAGTCGAGCACTCCGGCGAACCTTGGACATGTCGAAGGTCTTCCTAGCCCGCTGGCGGTGTTCCGGCTGCTGCTGTAGGAGAGGCAGGGCCGGCGTGGTGAAGAGGTCGTTGACGCTCAGAGCTGCCAGCGCAGGCGTAGGGGCGAGGACCACGGGCGCCAGCAGTTCCGTCGCGGACGCCGGTGCTGGTTCGGGCGCCATGGGTGCCGGCAGCGCAGTCGCCGGCTGGCTGTCGACGCTGATGGCGCACTGCGTGTCGAGTTGCTGCGTGTGCAGCTGCATTTTGTCGAGGGCGGCCTCAACATCGTGGATGGAAGGTGCATCATTGGTGTTGCGCGCAGCCATGGTGCCATCCAGGGCATCATGCAGTCTGGCGAAGGCCCATTGGAGAGGCACCAGCGTCGAGGTAGCGTCGGCATGCACGGACCAGGCTCGATTCCCTTCACGATGGCGCAGGGGTTCGACGTGCCCAGTGAGAACCGCCAAGTCGAGCGGCTCGAACTCCCGCTGTAGCTGCTGTCCAGGTGATACAGGAGACACGAAATTGACAGCATCATTGCATACCTGTTGGGAAGCCAATGCTTGCAGGTTGAGCTTGAGTGCCAAAGCTTGAGTGTAGAAGAGGGCTTGTAGCTGCCTAGCCGTTAAGTCCTGGATCGTGTCCATGTTCGGCAGCGACGAGGAGAAGGTGAGGCCCTCCCGAGATAGCAACATAGTCGGCGTAGCAGAAGCGCTGGGGGAGCGACGCGCCGAGCGCTGTCCATGTCCACCCCTGAACTCGCTCTCCCAGCGTTTTGGGGATCATGTGCCCTCCCTTTGGATGACGTCGTGGCCGTGGTAGTTGTAGATCTTGTTGAGGAAGCACCGACCGCGGCCCGGATGGTCGTAGTCCCCGCCGTCGCTGGCGTCGTCAACGCCGCGACGGTGCGGCCACTGGAACGCCTTGTCGTTCCTGAACTGGGCTCAGTTTCCTTCGAAAATGGGCCTTTACATGGGCCTCACTTGCACCTGGGTTGACAGAAAAACTGAGAGATGCAGCAACCGTTGGATGAGGAAGGAGTGACATCCGAGAAGGGAGAAGTCACCAGGGACTTTTCTTTTAAAAAGTTAGAGAATCCACGGCGGATCACCAGCAGCTAGTAGAACTTTATTGTAAAGCACATGCACAAATACTCAGTGAAAAATAAATTAAATAATTACTACAATCTCAATCTTGTTATACATAGGTAGCAAGGAGTTTGCAAATTCCATGGAAGCCAATAGACAAGTAGAGACAATGTGAATAAAAACAAATATATCATTGGCCGGGGGTGCCAAGAGACTTGAGCGCTGCTAAGATACTAATTAATGCACCAATCGCAGAGCCAACCCCAAGGATAGTCTTCAAGTTGTTACAAATGAACGCATACACCTTAATCCGTATCCACCTCGAGTTCTTGTAACTCTCAATGTTTACCATGACTCTGGAACAGCAGCGTCCAAGTCGCAAAGTCTGAAGGCTGGTGAAGAAGTGAAGCGCCTGCTTGTTTGTGAGCCCTGCGCCTCCTTTCAGGATCCCACTTGTTCGCAGATGTTCCACGTCGTTTTCCTTTTGCATCAACATGCAGAGGAGGAGCAGGTACGAGCAGACAGCAGAGTCTTCATCTGTCGCCTTGTTGCGGTCCAAAAAATATGGGACCGTGCAGAGCTCGTGAGCCGCCATGTTGACGAGAAGGCTTGCGCGTGAATAGTTCAGAGACAGAGGCGCCATGGAGAGCTTGCCAAAGAAGATCCATTTCTTTGTGAGCTTCATGTCAGCAAGCCCTTTCTTTTCATCATTGGCTGTGAGGCTGATGCCCATTTCGGTAAGCTCATTGGCACTAACTGAGATTGTTATTGATTTAATGTTGTCTAGTCCGGCCACCTCGGCTCTGCTTCTTGTTGTTCGTACAATGTAGAACCGGAGTAGGCCAAGGAGATGCGGCGGTTCGTACTTATCATCGAACTCAATAGCATCCACTTTCTCTTGAACCCGGTCTAGCAGACAGTCATGTTTCCAGATAGTAATGAAGTTCACCAAGTTCACGGATGTATACTTCACGATGGCGTCCACCACTGGCCACGGGATCTGGTTCTCAAGCAGCAGGATATCATGAGTGATGTCACGGTCATTGGAGTCGAAGAAATCACGCAACCCGTTGTAGTCTTTGTCCCTCGACGTTTTAAGCAGCATGTACATCACCAAGAAGCACGCGTCATAGAACATCATAGGTCGGAATTCATTAATGTCGTCGATACCTTCCATCACCTCCTTATCGTAGAGGCGACGAGCATCGATTTTCACCATGACGGAGACAACTGCGCCATACATCTCCTGGATTGAGCGGCCTGATTGTTTGATGCACTGGAAGGCGGCCGCATGCTTCACATTCTCAGCCTTATTGAGCTTCTTTTTGCCATGGTGGTAAGGGCCGATGGACACAATCTTCGGGACGGTAAACGATTTGCGGATATCTCCAATGCTTGAGGGGTACCTATGGATCTTGTCTTTCATCATGTCAATATCACTCTTAAACTTCTTGCCTGCTTCCTCAAACACCCCAAGAGCATTATTGTTATTGTTATAGATCTCCATGTCCATCTCGTGCAGTAAATCAACCTCAAATGACTCTTGTCCTGCTGCTGCTGCTGCTTTTGCTTTCTCAACAATCGGACCATCATACTGTGTGGGTTCAGCATAATAGTTGTAGTACTCAACCACTCCGCTAGGGCTACTTGGGACATATGGCTGAAGACTCCATACACTACTAGGAAGTATGTCGATGGACGTATACTCCGCAGGGAGGCCGGCAGCAGGAGCCCAAACTTCATCCGCAGCAACCAGTTCTTCAGCGGTCCACTGAGCCCGATGGAACTTGCAATGTTCCCCTGCTCTAGCAACTTCCATATGCAAATAAACTGTATATTTTCTGCAATGAGCATTGCACAAAAAAGAAAGAATATTTCAGATAAATCATTATATGCCCCGCCGCCCCCCCCCCCCCCCCAAAGTTATACTGTTAGCTTATGTGTGCCATCGAAAAATTAGGCTTCCTCTGCGTGCCACTGGTTTACATTTTAATTCCTTCTACGACACTTCCATCAATAAGCCATCAAAGGCCTAAATACCCACAGGGAAGGCTTTCAGCGGTCGCACCCGACGAAGCCGGCATGGCGAAGAGGACTTCGCCGTGTACAAAAACCATGTGCTTGATAAAAAGCACACGGTGATGTTTGGTTTTCCGGTAGCGGTAAGGAGGGCGTCAACCCCTCCCGCTGCCCCCTATCCTGCACCCACATGCTAAGCCGCCTCTGCTTACCGTAGTAAGCCTGCTGTGACCACCTTCTTCAGTCCCTCGCGGTCCACCGTGCAAGTTCACTGCACCTCGCTATCCACCTGCGCGAGCAGCAGCCCTGCCATCCGCTGGCACCATCCGGGAGCAGGCCAAGCAGGCAGCGGGTAGCCCCCGTTGTCCTCCACCCGCGCAAGCGGCTGCCCCCAGCGCATCGTCCTTTGGTGTATATTTTAATCTTGTGACCCAGTCTTGTTGGCTTAAGACCGCACCCTTAATAGGACCGGCTCCACTACAAGGGCATAAACTAACCCCCTATTCCCACAATCCGTATGCGCTAAGTGGATAGTTTCTATTTGTGTACCAAAACTAACTCCGTGTGGCCAACAAACATGGATATGTTAGTCTTTTCAAACCACCTCTAATCTATCTAAGAAAATTGCAATTGCACTTAGTGGGTGTTTGGTTCGCAGGGCCTAATAATAAGTTCCGTCACATTGAATGAGATGGAGCTATTTAGGAGGACTAAATATAATTTAATTATAAAACTAATTGCATAAGTACTATGCTTTTGTCTAAGATGAATCTAATGAGATTAATTAATTTATAATTAACACATGTTTACTGTAGCACTACATTGTCCACTCATGCCAAATTAGGTTCAATATATAGATTCATATGAAATTCGCTTTATCATTTATCTATATTTAATACTCCTAATTAACCTCCTAACATCTGAAGGGACGAGCCTTATACTTGTTATTGCAGGAACCAAATAGGTCTTAATTATTATGGACAGAGGGAGTACAAGGCTAGCTACAAGCTAGTGTCAAGAGAGACGTAATTTATGCACATTAATGATCGAGAGATGGTTTCTTAGAGACGAAATGAAGAAATAAGATGGAGAGAAAGGAAGACTACCTACCTACATACAGCCGTGCAGAGAAGAAGCACACGCAGAGCACCTTGGCTTGTGAACGCTCCTCTCTCTGTTATATAGATAGAGGTTCATCAATCCCCTGTGGCAGTATCTTCGTGTTACTCCGATGAATTCATGAATCACGACAGATCTATACAGCTACGCCACCAACCGTTACAGCTAGCGGATCACTGCACGTACCCACATATTTTTCCAAGGTTGGACCAGTACGGCGGACCACGTAGCTAGCAGAGCCGTCTCAATAATTTGTAGGGCCCTTGGGCGAGGAAAACACTAATAAGGTCTCGGCAATAGTGCTTTGATAGGACGGTTGAACTATGTAGTAATATACTAATATAAAGCTAACTTGTATTACTACGCCAGAAATGATTTGTACTGACACATGAAAATTAGTGTGCTGGCGGGTGTAATTGGCACCCGCAGCACAGTGGTGCACAGGGTCGCCGGCTCTGCACCCAGCAGCAGTGAAGGCATAGTGCTAGCGGGTGCTTTATGTCGCCCGCCAGCACAAATGATCCCATTTGTGCTGGCGGGTGACTTATGTCGCCCGCCAGCAGTGAAGGCATAGTGCTGGCGAGCCACATAAGCCACCCGCCAGCACAAATGGTCCCATTTGTGCTGGTGGGTGACTTATGTCGCCCGCCAGCAGAGATGGACACAGTCACTTGAAAATTTTAATTTTTCAAATGATCTCAAATGGAGAAACTCTCAACATAAAAGTTGTAGATCCTGAGAAGTTATAAAACTTTGTAGTTTACAACTTTTTTATTTGAAATCATATTGTCAATGAAATTCAAATTTGAATCTCTCAAATTTGAAATTCAAATTTCGTAAACGAGCTCGAATGGAGAAACTCTCAACATGAAAATTATAGATCTCAGAAAGTTATGAAACTTTATAGTTGACAAGTTTTTAATTTGAATCCATTTAAAGCCTCCTTCCTTTTATATTAATTTTTTAAGAAAACAAGAGTACACCCTCCTTCCTTTTATATATGACGTTGGTTAGATCAAAATTGAACTAACCAACATCATATATAAAAGGAAGGATGGAGTACGTCAAAGAAGTTAAAATAACGGTGAATTCGTACTAATATGAAATACCTTCAATTTAAAACAAATTACCTGCGGCCTATGACATGTCCCTGTGTGCCTTAATGAATTAATAAATAATTAAATTAATGGATCAACTATTTGCCTCACTATCATTCCCTGATTGGATTGCAAGGTTAAAAAAACTTAAGTTATCATATCAAACAAACACTGAATAATGCACATGCATGGAGTACGGATGAACTGGAACCATAATCACTTAGGGTCGAAGGGACAGGGACAGGGACGGACAGGGACAGAGAGACTGCAGCACCGACACGCTGAGATCACGGGAAGCTTGCGAGCATTGGGATTTTAGGACTTGGGAGCAGCGGAACACGCGATGACGTGGAGTCGCGAATCCGAAGAGTTTGCCGCGCAGAGCCGCGGACTGAACTGGACGTGACTGTATAGGCCAAAGAAAGACATGTATTACATATACGTATAGTCGCGGGCCCCTAGCGTCATGGGCCCCCGGCCGTCGCACTGCCCGCCCTCCCCCTTAAGGCCTTGTTCGGCTGGTCGGGGAGTAATCCCAAAGGGGCTTTAATACACGCAGGGAATAAGTGGATCCCCTTGCTCTCACTTATTCCCTTTGGGGGTTTAATCCCTCTCCATTATTCAGCTGGCAGGGATCAGTTGTGGGGAGGCAACAGAAACAGAGCGTGAGGCATGCAACAGCAATTACGTTTCTTTATTTTATCCATTAAATTATAGTACAATTTAAATATGATCAAGCAACAATCAACAAGATAGTACTCTTCCAGTAGAAACTTAGTGTCCACAAGGTGTCACAAAGATGGAATCTACCAGGGAAGACGTCTAAAAATCTAAAAAATGAGCACGCAAAACATCTATAATTAAAACCACTTTGTCCAGCTCAATGTTTCTCCATCCTAGCCCAATGTTTCTCCATCATCGACTCATCTGCTTCCTGTAAATGTATTAAGCATATTAGAATGTAAAATTTTTTCCATGTGCTTCCATATATGATACAATGCATCACAAGGGTCCATTGCTGATAAGGTATTTAGCAGTGTTTGCAAAATCAAAGAAATATATTCAGGTCAGTATTTAGTATTTGCTGAATGTCCATATGACCATATATATGTGGTGAACATGCAAGCCGAAGTGAAATTTAGCAGAAATTCACATGACCTGCCAACTACCATGAGAACAACACTCTAAATTCAGAGAGCATGCTTGCACCTTAGCCTGCTCCATAAAAGAAGTTCTGTACTTAAGAAAAAAACTAGTAGATATTGTGTTTCAGAAAAAACTAGGTATAATCTGCAGACAGAAGGCAGCAGAAGTAAAGGATAACATCAGTTTCAGATATTACTGAAATTCAATTACCCAAATTTACTGATGAAAGGATTACTTCCAATAACACATACTGAAAGGACTACTTCCAAACAAAATTGATGCTGCACTATTACACTGCTTATAACACATACTGTAAGAAACAAGGATCATTAGCCCATTGTTTACAGGTAGGTGACAGTGCTCTATCTCATAGTGGCATAGGACTACCCAAAGTGAGGCAAATTAGTGTAGAATATAAAGGATTTCACTGTCTGCCTGAATAGTCAGTAACCATTTTCAGAGACTAATGGATGGTTCATCATCAAGGAGAAAATAACAGTGCCTAAAGCTGCTAAGGAGAAACAGTAGGTTGCTGATGGTGATAAGAGTGGGAGGCCACCACTACTGTTATGCATCTTGGTAACATATTTAACTCAGGACATTGCAAGGCAAGTATAGCAGGTCATCATGCTCTCATACAAGTAGTTTTAGGTCCACAAACATGCAGGTGCAGAAAAGAAAAAAGGATTGTAGCACTGATACATGTCACAAAAATCTATGCTTTGTTCAGAAATTCAGTAAACAACATGCTGTTGTGACTACTGTGACTCCATATACTAGTTGTTGCAATGCAAAAGCTGAATGTACACAGGTTACTGGTACAATATTGAGTGCTGCTATGCCTAATCATATGACAGACAGATCAACATATGATAGTAAGAATAAAGGAATAATACATTCAGCAAATAAAAAAATGCTGCTAAATTTTCCATCCTAGCTTACGATCTGCTTCATTAGCTTTATTTGTGGAGAACCAATAGGAAGGCGCCTACATGATCCCAATTAGCTCAATGCCCATACACCTTTCTACACTTTCAGACTTACAGTCTTAATAAAGATGGCAAACTTAAAGCTCGCTGCAGACTCTCAACCTATATATTCAGGAAAGAATACAGTTTACATGCATGCATAGGTTCATGCATCCATCTCCATGATCTCCTTCAATCAAACAGGCAGCTAGCATTCTATTAATTATTTGTTTTGAGTACGTTGAAAAAAAAATACTAAATGCGATGCGAGGGACAAGAACAGATAGGATAATGATGGAAGCGAGAAACTAACAGCTCCAGATCATTTATTTAAAGAGACCCAACTAGTAGTTCACCTCCCAAATCATCTATTAGCAACAATCTGCAAAATTTCCACTAACACCCACACAACATGGTGTTCAGCTTCAGCAGATTGGTACAATAAAAAAGTGCAAGTTGATAGCTTGTTCTAATCAAAGAAATTACACGGTATTATACTTTAGCAAGCAAAGCAGCATACATCCCATAATTCAATTCAAGAATGCATACACAGAATTAAACTTAATACAGATGTACTTGGCATGTAAAACAAACCGGTTGCATCCATCCCATAATTCAATTCTCACAAGCAGGGGAAATTAACAAGGGTGACCAGCATAGCATCCAAGATTTCATCACCATTCATCAGATCAAAAGCACATAGTTCAACTACAGAGATCAAAAGCACATAGCATCCCATAATTAGACTGGAAAATAGCTTCTATAAAGCCTAAGCTCATGCTACTTATGTAACATGCTGACAACGTAAATAGTAGGGCCAACACCGTATAAATATTGTCCACATGCTAAACTCAACTAAACATATCCAGTTATATGCTTATTTAAGTACCCAAGGTGTGAAAGTAAAATAAAAAACTTTCCTTTCTTCTAACTAGAGGAAGTAATCAGCAGCATAGTATGAAGAAAAATGTTGTAAAGACATCTTATTAGAAGCAGTTCATTTGTACTGAAAACTGAAAACAAAGAAAAATGAATAGACACGAGTAACTTAAAACAACAAGCAGCTCATTTGTACTGAAAAAATGAATAGACACTGAAGTCTACTTATTGAGATGCTGAAGTAACTAAAAGCTGCAAAATTCAGTCTGCAAGGGGCTGACCACTCTGCAAGGGGCTAGATTATTAGACCAGAACATTCTTATCCTAATCCTAATATAGCTAATTAGGTATCCTTATCGAAAAAAGCTAATCAGGTATCATGATGTGACCTCCACAATGTGCTGTCGATATATGCCAAAGCAGTGTGGTTACTGAACCAATTTCAATGCTTATAACCAAGTGCCAATGACTTGAACACAGAAAAAAATACAGGGTCACCAAGCATACTGCCCCAATGGATATAACACATAAAAATTAACAGGTTTATTTCCTTTGATCCAATGCTACTAGCAGGCAATCACACAGTCACAGCATCGTCGTCGACCACCACGAGCACAAGTGATAAATCGAGAATTCGTTGCATATTTCATCAAGAACATCTGACCGAATCAGGAACACTACATCTACAAGGTCTTCTTCACGAATCAAGAAACCCTAGCAAGTACGGTAGAGAAGAGGAGAAAGGCGACTCACCGGCG
Organism: Cenchrus fungigraminus; assembly: GCA_036936925.1. Lineage (NCBI taxonomy): Eukaryota > Viridiplantae > Streptophyta > Magnoliopsida > Poales > Poaceae > Cenchrus > Cenchrus fungigraminus. The sequence goes on along the minus strand of CM072774.1, from coordinate 116,723,371 downwards.
AGAAGACAGCGGCCGATGGGGGTGGGCGCTTGAGGGAAGAAGACCGCATCGGTGTTGCCGTGCCGACCTGCCTTGCCGCCGTCCTGCCCCCGCGGGGATCCACCGCCACCGTCGGTAGGGAGCTCGCTGTCGGGAGAAGGAGGAAGAAGTCGCCGGAGGGAGGAGGAAGTGAGAGTTCGGCGACAGGAGCAGGGAGGGAGGGAGGGGTCGCCAGTGGCAGGGAGCCGCCGCCGCCCCACTGCCGCCGCCGCGACGCCAAGGAGTCGCGCAGGAACGACGAGAGGATTTTTCCACGCAAGTCCACGCCGAGTGAGTCGAGGATTTTTTACCGGCCAGGATTGAGGGGCATGAGTGGTTTTGGGCCGGGATTGGGCTGGGGTTCGAAACAGAGGGGGTTAAACGAACAGCGACTTTGGGGGGGGAGGGGGGCGGTATTGATCCCGGGCCGGGGTACCCCCGTGGGTCGGGCCCTTTTCCCCGGCCGGGGAGGGCGTAACTGAACAAGGCCTAAGACGGGCCTGGTAGCTAGTTCTCTTGTCACTTTGTTTCACTGTATTTGTTAATTATTATAATAGCAGTGCACCGTGCATGCTATTAGCTAAGAAAGTAGTAGTTCCAAGAAGAAAAACCAATGCAAAATGACTATCCTTAAAATAACATTTACAACTATTTCCCTTCTTTCAAAACAGTTATTTTTTTAAGCGAATTGGCATAGGAGGTCCCTACCTTTATATGTAAATGAAAAAAACCATGTACGTAGAAAAATCAAAATTATCAACAATTGTAAAAGGATCGGAGTATGGTAGTTAAATGGAAGGAGTGCCATTTACCCTGTCAAGTGCAACAAATTCGTCCTCGGTGGCATATATACACAGACCAACATCCGTACGTAGGTCCAGACCAATTATTTGATGCGGACAAGCTAGCCGATCTCTTTCAGCTGAATCATCCTTGGAACTATGTCGTCCTTTGGATGATCCCATTTCATTTGTTCAAAGAAATATCATGCATATTAATTTCGTACTTCTTCCAATGTACATTCTAAGTCGTTTTGATTTTTCTATGGTAATAAATGTTATTATATGCATCTAGGTATACACTACATCTAAGTGCATAGTAAAAATTATATATCTACAAAAGTAAAAACGACCAACAATTTGAAATGTGTGAAGTATTATTTTCATAACAATTTAGAGTAATAAAGTGCTGGAACCCTATCTCCTTTTGTCTATTCGTTTTCCATCCTTCCCCTAGGCGATTCAGTTTACCCTCGCGACGTCGCCCTTCCCTCGCGACACCGGCCAGCCTCTGGATTCACGCTGCGTCCAAGGTCCCATCGCAGCACCTCAGACTCTAATGTTGTCTGTTCCGTCATAGTGATCGCCGTCGCGGGACAACAGCCGGCCGTCGCGAGATGAACCTTCGCGAGGAAGGGTGAGGGCGCGGAAACCGAAACGACTAGGGGAAGGATGGAAAACGAATAGACAAAAGGAGATAGGGTTCTAGTTGCAAATATTTGAAGGACGGAACTGGCGACCAGAGAGGGGGGGTGGGGAGTGAATGGGAGCCGATAAAAATTCTTCTCGAAGGAGATGACTTCACCAACAAGATGAACTCGCTCGGGTACCCAAAATCACACGCTCCGCACTCAACCTTCTGTTTGCCAAAACCACGTAGCCACCGTGGTGCTACTGGTCCTAGGAACAAACACTACCTACAGGCACAACTTCTACACACACAGCAGCGGAAACAACTCGGAAGCACTCTGGCCAGCAGGGGCGGTCAGACCGCATGGAAGGGGCGGTTAGACCGCCTACCCCTGGCAAACACGAAAACCACCGAAAAGCCTATTTCGAGCTCCAAAACTCTCCACGGTTTCAGCCACAGGATCCTCTGGTCAAGGCCAAGCCAGCTACCAGAGAATCTTGACGAAAACAAGAACTTCACCCAAAAGGCCTAGGGCGGTTAGACCGGCTCACGGGGGCGGTCTAACCTCCTATACCCAGCAAGAATCACAACTCAAGAACTCCTTGCAAACAGCGCCAAAACGAGCCAAGAATTCACCAGAATGCTCCTCTGATCAAGGCGAACAAACTCACAGAGAAAGATCTGGCAAAATCAAAACTTCCACCTGGGAGACCCAGGGCGGTTAGACCGCCCCCCTATGGCGGTTAGACCGCCCCTCCCAGAAAACCTGGCTGCGGGTCAACCCTCAACTTCCCATCGTCCGATCTCCCGATTCACCTCATGGATTGCAGCAAAACTTCGGGGATACCTGGGTTACCTCCTGGGCAACCTCTCCACCAAAGGAATTCCACCGGAACGCTCTCAATCCAAGGGAATCGCGGATCTTGGCCCTCTAGGTCATGAACTCGAGGAACTCCAAAAACCACCAAATCGAGGCCGATTCAAGGGAGTTCTTGGGGTAAAGTCACCAAGCAAAGAGGCACAAGGTCCTCATATGTGACACCCAACAAGAATCCAGCAAGAAATCGCTCTCAAAACTCCGCCACGAAAATCACAAGAAAGAGCTCCGAAAATCACCAAAAAGGAAAACAGGAGAGGCAACACAAGGCCTTGAGGAACCACGACGAATCATCTATACATACCATCAATGGCGGAACCAGGAATTTTGAGAGGGGGGGCCGGCCAAAACGATCGACAAATCATACTAAGAGAGGTCGGCCAAAAAAGATCGACAAATTGTACTCAGAGGGATCGGCCAAAAAACAGTCGACACATCGTACTACATGAAAAAAAACCGTATATATATCAAGATATAGTATATATGCATGGTCAATTTTTTGGAAGATAGGGGAATTGCTTCGTAAACAGCACAATTGCAAAATAATATCAAATATATTATTTTTAGGTTAGCTATGTTTTTGTTGAAATATTATGTGCATTTATTAAGACAAAGGAAAATAGATTTTGACATTTGAGAATGCCTAATGGCCTATATATGCGTGAAGCTTATATGCATCATATGCATGTGCATTGCCTGCTTGCCAAGGGTTGAAGTGCTCAAGTGCATGACTATTGACTACATGGCAGGTGTTGACGACTGTTAAGTGCTTACTTTAGCCGTCAATTTACTCATGAATAAAGGAGCAAGAGGCATTTCTTACACGCATTTTAGTTAAGAATAATGTAGTTCCACTTGTCCTTGGAGATTATGTGATTGCAGGAAAATGAGCATAAAGAAGTGGCAAACTCACCTTCTATGATTCATGCCACATCACCTCAGCCAAGGAGTGGCTGCCACCTCAGGTGCCATGCATGCAAGCCATGCCACCTCAGGTGCCATGCATGCACGCCATGTCACCAATCCAAGAGAGGCAAGCCCTGACGAATCAGAGCGTGACACGTGGACTTCACATGGATCCATGGGCCCACCAGAGCACCTAAACCGCCTCAAGAGCACGTGTACATCAGGGACTGACCTAAGGGCCCACAAGACAGCCACCCCGAGGAAGCACACCCTGAGGAAGCACACCCCGAGGGGGGTCCACCTGGGGTCGGCCGACCCTTGGATCGGCCGAACCGACCTTGGGTCGGCTGATCCAGGGCCTCCACATGGTGCTTGTCCATTGGTCCTAGAGGCCGTTCCCGGGGTATTTCACTCCTCTTTGCGCCGGTGCTCAGGCCTATAAATAGAAGGGGAGGGGTTCATTTCTAACCAACACACCTTACTCCTCCTCTCTCACTTTTGGTTTCTAAGGCTAGGAGGTAGGCTAGAGTAGTTCTACTTCAGGTTCCAAGTCTACTTTGGGATCTTGGTATGAGTTCTCTTGTATCTTTATTTTATTGTATGACTTTGATCTACTTCAATTATTCAGCTATTTCATATAAAGTTGTGCTTGTATACATGGGTGATTTGTTCATGTGTTCCTCGCTTGTTCATCATTTAGAGGCTCATGTTCTTGATGAACAAGGCCTTTCGATCCAGTTGACGAGTGACTTATACATATTTTCAGTGTTTGTTCATAAGTTAGAGGCTCGTGTTCTTCACGAACATGACCCTTTGATCTTGTTGAATAGACATAGGAAAGCACAAATCCGTTTGTGTACCTAGCCTAGTTTGATCTGGTTAGATCGCATGTTTGTATTGCATGAAGTTCGTGCTCAAGCTATGGTACTCGGTGTAATTGGCCGGTTTATCTAGCAGCTCTGACCTGCGTCACAATAGCTCGGGCCGGTCAGGGTCCTGCTAACAATGTAAGTGTGGTGCTTGGGTTGCGTAGCTACGTTACTTATGAATGTATCCCAAGGTTTGTCTTGGGGTAGGCCGCAGTGGTGACAACCGTTGGACCCTTCTGGAATCCCCCACATTCGGATATGCTATAGGAGTCTAAAGTCTAACAACCGGAGTCGTGTGTAAGCGACGCGGGAGGTTAGCTCCCCGTTTGTACCTGGGTGCTTGAGCCAGCAGTCATTCAATTCTTGTGTGTATCTAACTCGTCTGACTAACTTTGTGTGTTTAGTACTTTAGAACCTAGAACTAACTCATATGTTGCCTCCTAAGCCTAGAACCTTTAGAGAGTGTGTGTCTGTGTGTTCACACTACCATCTTATCTATCATATCTTACCCCTGTATTCGAGTGTCTGGTTTGTTCCCGTCTATGATTTATACTCCTTGCAATAGTGTAGAACTTGTTAATCCGCCCAGCCTTCCTTGGATTCGATACCCTTTGGAATACTCCTTTAGGGAAATGCTACAATGGTACTTCCGTGCACTTGCAAACTCTTGTAATCGATAGGATTACCATTTGGTTATTTTTAGCATCGCTGCTAGGAACTCGTAACTTAGCATCGACGTTAAGAAATGCCAACAAGCATTTCTGGCGCCGTTGCTGGGGAAGGCTAAGGAATAACATGTCAACACTTTGCAATGTTTATAATCATGATAGGAATAAAACAGTTCTCAATGCAGGCTAACTTTGATTGTCTTCTTTATCTGTTGATGATGAAAACAGGTAGTGTATGACTGGTTTCGACTTACCGCCGAATTTCACTGAAGATCCTGAGTCACTTGTAAGGAGAGCTAGAACTCATTTCGGTTCTCCCCAGCGTGTACGTACGGAAGTCGACCCAGCTTCCTTTGTGCCATCTACTTCAACTCCTATGGCCAATCAAGAGAAGACTCTTCGCGAGTACTCTGCTCCCTCTGCTGATCAGGTGCCCACCGGCCCCGAGATCAACACCGGGAACGGAAACTTCGAGATCAAGACTGGCCTCATTATGATGGTACAGGCTAGCCCATTCTGTGGCAAGCCTAATGAAGACGCGAGCGCCCACTTGCAACAGTTCCTGGAGCTGTGCAGTATCTTCACTATACGAGGAGTGGAGGAAGATGCCATCCGTCTGCGACTGTTTCCATTTTCACTCCTGGGAAAGGCGAAGCAGTGGTTCTATGTGAACCGTGCAGATATTGACACCTAGGCAAAGTGCTCAGTAGCGTTCCTCGCGAAGTTCTTTCCGTTGGGCAGGACCAATGCCCTCCGAGGGAGAATTTCAAGCTTTCAGCAAGCAACAAATGAAACCATTCCAGAAGCTTGGGAGAGGCTTCAGGAGTACATCCTGGCTTGTCCCCATCATGGGATGGACAATTGGCTTCTTCTTCAGAGTTTCTATAATGGGCTGACTCCGACAGCTCGAGGCCATATTGATGCTGCTGCTGGAGGGGCTTTCTTCTCTCTCACTATCGCTGAAGCAACTAAACTTATCGAGAAGATGGTCTCCAACCAAGGGTGGAGTGATGATCGACTCCAGCCACGTCAGAGGGGTACACATACTGTCAAGGAAGCGGATATGTTGCACGCCAAGATGGACCTACTTATGAAGAGGATGGATGCTTTGACCAGCGAGAAGGCTGCCATGGCCGTCACTACTCAAGCTATGGACTCCCGCATGACTTGCGAAGTCTGTGGTGACACTGAGCATTCAGTGAATTACTGCCCTACTACCCAGGAGGACGTGATGTACATGAACGGCAACAACAATGGTTATCGTCCACAAGGGGGTCAGACGTGGAATCAATCGCGTCCTTATTATCAGGGAGGTAATCAAGGTAATTCTTTCAACACAAACCAACCTTCCCTGAGAGATCTGGTTTTTGGGCAAGCTAAGATTAACGATGGTTTTAATAAGGAAACAGCTGCCTATGATAAGGCTTTAGAAAGCCTCAACGTTAAAATTGATAGACTTTCTTCTGCTCTTAAGAACTAGCTGAGCTTTAATAAGATTATAGAAACCCAGTTGGCTCAGTTAGCTGCTTTGGTTCCCTCTGCTGAGGATGGGAAGATTCCGGGGCAACCCGTGTCTTCTTGTGAGAATGTTTGTGTAGTGTCCACCAGATGGGGTAAGCCATCTGGGCGGGCACGAGCTGCTGACTATGCAGGGAGGCCCATACAGCAGGTTCTTGATCCATGGGAATCTTCAGCAATTATGCACAGGAGAGACCCTGGTTATCCGGCTATGACTTGCATGATATACTATCAGAGAATTAGGAATGCTCTCTGTGATCTTGGCGTGAGTGTCGACCTCATGTCCAAGGCTATGTTCGAAAGATTGGGATATCCTGCTCTTACTCCAACCTCAAGGACAGTTCAACTTGCTGATGCATCGATCCGGTATCCGGAGAGGATTGTGGAGAGTCTTTTGGTATTTGTCCAGGGTTCTTGCATCTTCGTGGATTTCGTGGTCCTTGATATGCAAGGTGATGCGGAAATGCCACTCATTCTTGGGAGGCCATTCCTAAGTGATGCTAGGGCAAGGATCAATGTGGAAAATGGACCATCCGTTTCCACATTGGGAAGAAGAACTTGATGTTCTGGTTTCGACCAACAAAAGAGCAATGTTATTCCGTGCAAGGAAATGATGAACAAACTGGGGAATGGGCGGAGCCACAACCCCAGCTCATGCAACCTCTGACTGCACCAAGAAAATCAAGGAAAACACGGAAGGTGTGGCGGGAGGTACGGAAATCACACCCCTCTACTACTCGGGAGTGGGGTGATGAGTGGAACTAATCACCGAGAAAAGTCTCGCTCTCGGACTTAAAATGATGAGTCCTTTCGCCAAAAGGTAAAATTGGTAGTTATCTCATATTTCCCTTTCCAAAAATTTTATTTGATTTTTCCCAATGCATATTTTAATTTCTCCATTTTTGCATCTGCATGCTAGAATTTTTCTAGCCAATTTCCCTTTTCGAATAAAAAGTTCTGAAAATACAATTTTGAATCCTCAAAAATTCATTTGAGCAAGTTTTTGGGCGAGTTTGGACCGGGACACCTAGGTAGGCCCTCATATGACCGTTAGAGAGCCGTTGCAAAAGTTTGGAGGTGAGCGGACCCGAGGTGGGTTCAGCCGACCCCACAGGTCGGCCAACCCAGCCTAACGGTTACCTCGGCCCTCCTTCCTCCAACAGCTCCTAGCCGTTGCATACGGCCCATGTCTCGGTGCCCGGCTCCATTGCCTATAAATACCAGGAGGTTTGAGGGGTGTCTTCACCCATTGCATCACTCTCTCCCTCTCTTGTTCTTGCTCTCTGGTTTTCCTGGATTTCTTGCTCAAGATTGAGGTGCCAAGTATTCTCTCCAAGTGTTGCTGAAATATTGATCGTTGGTGGAGCAACCTCGGTAAGGATTTCATTTGGTTTCACTAACCCATCACCGAGTTGCTCGTGTTGTTTGATTGTTGTGCAAGATGAGTTGGGCCTCCGGTGCACTCTGGAAGTTGACTCGCTCACGCCGTTCACGTGACGGGGGGAGCTCGTCTCATCATTCTGAAGCTGCACCAAGCCCAATGTCGACCGACCGTGAAGAAGAGGGAGAGGAAGAGCTACCCACGCCACAAGCTGAAGAAGTGTACGCCTTCGACGCCGCCTTTATCGACTTGAGGAGTGATCACGAGAGACAAGCCTACGCTCTCATCAAGGACCGAGTCGTCACCAACACCAAGGAGTTCGACCCGGACCTTCTCGAGAAAACAGGTATGGACTCCGAGTTCAATTCCATTTGGCAAGCTCTAGGATGGGAAGATTTTGTCCCAGTTCAGGAGGTTGGTTCTAGACCTACCACCATCCAGTTCCTCTGCACTCTTCAAGAGGATGCGTCCGGTATTTCATTTCGATTTCATTGAGTTCCGTGTCGAGTTTCATGGAAAGATCTTAGTCGCACCCTCGGTTTTCATCGTCGCTACGCTATTTCTCTTGAGCAAGCTTGCGCTGGTTTTAATCGTGAAAGTTTTTGGGAAGAGATCTCTGGTCGGCTTGTTCGTGACAAGTTGATACCTAGGTGCAACGATATATTGAATCCCACTCTCCAACTGTGGCACAATTGGCTCGCCGTCACTCTCTTTCCAAGGGATGACGTACGACCCGTGCGCACTGATGAGATGATGATCTTATATGCCGCGGTCAGACGGATCAAGATCTCCCCTGTGCAAGCTATGATTCGGCAGTGGTTGACAAATTTTAAGATGACACGTTCTATTGAGTGTACGTCTCTGATTTCTCGCATTACCACGAATCTTGGGATTACGCAGGGGCCCAATGTGCCCTCCATTGCTAATCCCCGGACTCAGATCGACGAGGCTTATTTGACTCAGGGGCACATTCTTAATAAGGGTCTGGATGATTCTTTGGTTTTCTTTTACCCAGGCCATACAAACCAGATTCGGTTACCTAACCCGGATTTTAGGTTGTACGACCAAGGGCCACTGACCATTCCTCTCGAGGAACCTCGTCGTTCTAGTGTCTCTGGTGACAGGGTGACTAGGAGTGCATCGAGGAGAGCAGCCGGAGCACGATAGCCGCCACCACAGCCGTCTCCGCAGCTGTCGCCCCAGCCACAGCCTCAGCCTACCACACCTCCGTCCGGTACATGGACCTCTACCGAGTACATGCCTGGGGTTACTCCCGGATATGCTCCCGGTTGGGATCAACCCATGTACCAGTAGGGTGCGAGTAGCTCGGCTTGGGCTAGCGCAGGTAGTGGCGAGTGGGCCGTCCCTGCCGTCCCTGCCTATGGAGATGCGACATCTTCATCGTCTGGGTTGCGCTCATCATCTCGTGGGGCCACCCTCACTCAGCAGATGAGCAAGCTCAACATCCGAGTCGGCGACCTGGAGGAAACCGTGCACCAGCACGTTGAGTCCACCCGGGACTGGCAGCGGATGTCTGGTGAGAGACTTCACGCCATCGAGCTGGCACAGCAGCAGCAGCTGGAGGAGCAGAGGGCCTACTACTAGTGGATGGGATTTCCCCCTCCACAGTAGTGAGCCTGAAGCTAGCTTGGGGGAGGACCCCCACTCTGAGGTAACTTGTATCTTTATTTTCAAAATCTCATATGCTAAAAACACATAAAAAATCTGCAAAATTAAAAAGACCAAAAATATTTATTTACTTTCTTAAATTAGTTTGCTTTCGTATGCGCGGTAAGAATGCTTTTGTTCTCTATGGTTGAAATGATGAATAGTTGCTCTGTTTATTCCTCTTGTATGCCTTGCTACAACTTAGTACCCTTTCTTAGTTTTGAGTTTGTTGGCTTGTATGATCAAACCTTAGCTTGAAACTTGTGGGTAGCAAAAAGCATGACCTTTGCCTAGGTTGTTGTGAGGTATGATATGGTATAATAAAGTTGCTATGAGCTTGTGCTAAGTGATGTTTGATATCCAGAGTTTTCTTTTGGAAAATGATAAAATGATAAGTCCCTCAATGATGAGAATTTCCTATCCAAAGCCATATGTAGATCCTAGCTTTTGTTAGCCTCCACATATGCTACTTGTTTTCTTCATTGAGTCTTGTCGAATTGTTGTGACCCTCGACGAGAAACTTGTCATGCTCCCATGATCAAGATCACGTACACGGCCACCATATGCTAAACTTCTACACCGGAAGTTAGCACCCATCATTTCATCCATCCCCCATCCATTCCACAAATAAAGCTCCGCGCATTGTTCCATGATTACTCTCTCTCCAAAAATATTCAGCAAGGACTATGGGCTATGTGAAAAAAACACATGCTCAAGAGCATGAAAGGAAAAAAAGAGAGAAAGAATAAAGAAACATAGCCCAAGTCTCAAAGATCTTAAAAGGAGAAGAGATAATCATATGCAAAAAGGAGTTCTTTATCCATCCACCATATACACACACAAGCACATCTTGATCAGGTTGTATGACTTGTTGCTCCCAAGGATCCGGTTTTCGACTCGACAACATATGAGAAACAGGTATGCCACATGTTTTCCCTACCTACAGCTCCACATATCAGCTCATTAGGAGTAGGTAGTGAAAGAACGGCAAATCAATACCTTGGTGAGGAATCATACACAATGAGTGATCCGAGAGTATCATTCGAGGAACTTTGATTTCTTTGTGAAAATTTGCAAAACCTCCGGATTGACGACTGATCAAGGCACTTGTGATTAGTACTTTCTATACAACTGTTCTATCTTTCAACCGCCCAAGGCAGGTGAAGCTACAAGCCCCATATCAATCAAGCATAAGGTAAGATAAATGCCAACTTTTTCAATCCTTGATAGAGTACCTAGTCGTATGCTTGTCATAAACTAGGAATACAACATCGTAGCAACTCCTGATCAACCAACCTAAGTCCTAAGTGTCTTGCTCGGGATGAGCAAGAGGCTAGCTTGGGGGAGTTGTTGACGGCTGTTAGGTGCTTACTTTTGCCGTCAATTTACTCATGAATAAAGGAGCAAGAGGCATTTCTTACACGCATTTTAGTTAAGAATAATGTAGTTCCAGTTGTCCTTAGAGATTATGTGATTGCAGGAAAATAAGCATAAAGAAGTGGCAAACTCACCTTCTATGATTCATGCCACGTCACCTCAGCCAAGGAGTGGCTGCCACCTCAGGTGCCATGCATGCAAGCCATGCCACCTCAGGTGCCATGCATGCACGCCATGTCACCAATCCAAGAGAGGCAAGCCCCGACGAATCAGAGCATGACACGTGGACTTCACATGGATCTATGGGTCCACCAGAGCACCTAAACTGCCTCAAGAGCACGTGTACACTGGGGACCGACCTAAGGGCCCACAGGACAGCCACCCAGAGGAAGCACACCCCGAGGGGGGTCCACCTGGGGTCGGCCGACCCTTGGATCGGCCGAACCGACCTTGGGTCGGCTAATCTAGGGCCTCCACGTGGTGCTTGTCCAATGGTCCTAGAGGCCGTTCCCGGGGTGTTTCACTCCTCTTTGCGTCGGTGCTCAGGCCTATAAATAGAAGGGGAGGGGGTTCATTTCTAACAAACACGCCTTACTCCTCCTCTCTCACTTTTGGTTTCTAAGGCTAGGAGGTAGGCTAGAGTAGTTCTACTTCAGGTTCGAAGTCTACTTTGGGATCTAGGTATGAATTCTCTAGTATCTTTATTTTATTATATGGCTTTGATCTACTTCAGTTATTCAGCTATTTCATATAAAGTTGTGCTTGTATACATGGGTGATTTGTTCATGTGTTCTTCGCTTGTTCATCATTTAGAGGCTCATGTTCTTGATGAACAAGGCCTTTCGATCCAGTTGACGAGTGACTTATACATGTTTTCGGTGTTTGTTCATAAGTTAGAGGCTCGTGTTCTTCACGAACACGACCCTTTGATCTTGTTGAATAGACATAGGAAAGCACAAATCCGTTTGTGTACCTAGCCTAGTTTGATCTAGTTAGATCCCATGTTTGTGTTGCATGAAGTTCGTGCCCCAGCTACAGTACTCGGTGTAATTGGCCGGTTTATCTGGCAGCTCTGACCTGGGTCACAATAGCCTGGGCCGGTCAGGGTCCTGCTAACAACGTAAGCGTGGTGCTTGGGTTGCGTAGCTACGTTGCTTATGAGTGTATCCCACGGTTTGTCTTGGGGTAGGCCGCGGTGGTGACAGCCGTTGGACCCTTCTGGAATCCCCCACATTCGGATACGCTATAGAGGTCTAAAGTCTAACAACCGGAGTCGTGCGTAAGTGATGCGGGAGGTTAGCTCCCCATTTGTACCTGGGTGCTTGAGCCGGCAGTCATGCAATGCTCGTGTGTATCTAACTCGTCTGACTAACTTTGTGTGTTTAGTAACTTAGAACCTAGAACTAATTCGTATGATGCCTCCTAAGCCTAGAACCTTTAGAGAGAGTGTGTCTATGTGTTCACACTACCATCTTATCTATCATATCTTACCCCTGTATTCGAGTGTCTAGTTTGTTCCCATCTATGATTTATACTCCTTGCAATAGTGTTGAACTTGTTAATCCGCCCAGCCTTCCTTGGATTCGATACCCTTTGGAATACTCCTTTGGGGAAATGCTACAATGGTACTTCCGTGCACTTGCGGACTCTTGTAATCATTAGGATTACCATTTGGTTATATCTGGCATCGTTGCTAGGAACTCGTAACTTAGCATCGACGTTAAGAAATACCAACAGCAGGTAGCTAGGCTGCTCGCTGCATTCTGTACGCTGAGGTAGAAGACTAGAAGATGTCAGGCGTGAAGTATATAACATGAAGTCTTGTGGTTGGATGTTGAGTAGGAGTATCTAGCTGCCTAGCTAGATGAGCATGCACCGTATGCGTCAGTCTGTGAACTGTGAAGGATGATAGTGATAGCTGAAGACTGAAGTGTACGTGTTGGGTACTTGAGGCATTAGAATATAGACAGGGGGTTAAAAATTTTCACCGGTGTTAGGGGCGCCGTGGCACCTACTGGCCCCCCTGGTTTCGCCGTTGCATACCATGAAGGTTCATACAAGGTCTAGCTTGCCACCCAATCATCCATCCCTCTCTCAAGATCTCACCATGAAGCTCTCAAGCTAGCCCTAGAAAATCCTAAGGAAAATAGGAAGGAAAAATAGCAAAGGGAAATGAGCTAGGGTTCCAAGAGTTGGCTGCCATCCCACAACTCAAGTGTTTATATGGGGGCAACCAAAAGACTAAATTACCCTTACTAGCAAACTAGGGATACAAGCCACTCAAGGGCAATTTTAGAAGTCTTCAGTTCAGCACTATCGGACGGATGCGCATCCACCGCAAGCCTGCTTAGCTCCAACACAACTCTTGCGATCATGCCGCGTGTCCTCTGCTTCGAAGCTTCTCGGCGGCTGCGACCCGGGCGGTCAGACCACCCCCCGTGGGCAGCTAGACTAGCCCAGGCGGTCTGACCGTCCCTCCTAGGCAGTTGAACCGGCCTGGGTGGTCGCCCCTCCTTGTTGAGTCTTCGGCCTCAGTTTTGTGGCTCAACCGAGTAACCCAGTGGTTTTGTGGTGAACCACTGCAAACCCCGCAGACTTGGTGTAGCCTCTGCCAATCTCCACTCATGACTCGGCTCCCACATCATCCCGGCTCGACCTTGGTTTTGAGGCTCAACTAAGAAACTGTCCACGACTTCGTCTTGCTATTCTTGCTACCATGCGGTCCGCACTTGACCCTGTCGGCCACCGGGTCCCTCGAACCAAGCCTACTTGTCCGCTCCACACTTGGAGGCCCACCAGCATGGACCTTTCGCACTTGTTCTTCACCTGCAAAGAACACCAATCAAGTCGCAACCTGCACCTGCAATACTTAGCCAAGAGTCAGTCCACACAACGTTGTCAATCACTCATCACACCAGGAACGACCATCCACCGGTCCTCGAACCACACAGGCTCTCACAAAGTTGTACATCACCTTTGGGGACAATGGATGAGGGCATGTACTTTCAAAGGGTGAAGTGAGGGTAAGTGACAAAGTGTACTTTCAGAGGGTGAAGTGAGGGTAAGTGACAAAGTGGTGCAACACGCTTTCACCCTCTGAAAGTACACGCCCTCATCCATTGTCCCCAAAGGTGATGTACAACTTTGTGAGAGCCTTGTGGTTCGAGGACCGGTGGATGGTCGCTTCCTGGTGTGATGAGTGATTGACAAGGTTGTGTGGACTGACTCTTGGCTAAGTATTGCAGGTGCAGGTTGCGGCATGATTGGTGTCGGTGTAGGTGAAGAACATGCGTGAAAGGTCCATGTCGGTGGGCCTCTAGGTGTGGAGCGGACAAGTAGGCTTGGTTCGAGGGACCCGGTGGCCGATGGGGTCAAGTGCGGACCGCATGGTGGCAAGAACAGCAAGACGAAGTCGTGGACTATTTCTTGGTTTAGCCTCAAAACCAAGGTCGAGCCGGGATGACGTGGGAGCCGAGTCATGAGTGGAGATTGGTGGAGGCTACACCAAGTCTGTGGGGTTTGCAGTGGTTCACCACAAAACCACTGGGTTACTCGGTTGAGCCACAAAACTGAGGTCGAAGACTCGACGAGGAGGGGCGACCACCCAGGCCGGTTCAACCACCCAGGAGGGGCGGTCAGACCGCCTGGGCCGGTCTAACCATCCAGGGAGGGCGGTCTGACCGCCCGGGTCGCAGCCGCCAAGAAGCTTCGAAGCGGAGGACACACGGCATGATCGCAAGAGTTGCGTTGGTGCTATGTAGGCTTGCGGTGGATGCGCATCCATCCGATGGTGCTGAACTGAAGACTTCCAAAATTGCCCTTGAGGGGCTTGTATCCCTAGTTGCTAGTAAGGGTAGTTTAGTCTTTTGGTTGCCCCCATATAAACACTTGAGTTGTGGGATGGCAGCCAACTCTTGGAACCCTAGCTCATTTCCCTTTGTCATTTTTGTTTCCTATTTTCCTTAGGATTTTCTAGGGCTAGCTTGAGAGCTTCATGGTGAGATCTTGAGAGAGGGATGGATGATTGGGTGGCAAGCTAGACCTTGTATGAACCTTCATGGTATGTATAGATGATTCGGCGTGGTTCCTCAAGGCCTTGTGTTGCCTCTCCAGTTTTCCTTTTTGGTGATTTTCGGAGCTCTTTCTTGTAATTTTTCGTGGCGGAGTTTTGAGGGTGATTTCTTGCAGGATTCTTGTTTGGTGTCACATATGAGGACCTTGTGCCTCTTTGCTTGGTGACTTTGCCCCATGAACTCCCTTGAATGGACCTCGATTTGGTGGTTTTCGGAGTTCCTCGAGTTCATGACCTAGAGGGCCAAGATCCGTGATTCCCTTTGATTGAGAGCGTTTCGGTGGAATTCCTTTGGTGGAGTGGTTTCCCAGGAGGTAACCCAGTTATCCCTGAAGTTTTGCTACAATCCGTAGGGTGAATCGGGAGATCGGGCAATGGGAAGTTGAGGGTTGACCCGCGGCCAGGTTTTCTGGGAGGGGCCGTCTAACCGCCATAGGGGGCGGTTTAACTGCCCTGGGTCCCCCTGGTGGAAGTTTTAATTTTGCCTGATCTTTCTCTGTGAGTTTGTTCGCCTTGATCAGAGGAGCATTCTGGTGAAATCTTGGCTTGTTTTGGTGCTATTTGCAAGGAGTTCTTGAGTTGTGATTCTTGCTGGGTACAGGAGGTTAGACCGCCCCCGTGAGCCGGTCTAACCGCCCTAGGCCTTTTGGGTGAAGTTCTTGTTTTCACCAAGATTCTCTGGTAGCTGGCTTGGCCTTGACCAGAGGATCCTTTGGCTGAAACCGTGGAGAGTTTTGGAGCTCGGAAGAGGATTTTTTGTGGTTTTCGTGTTTGCTAGGGGTAGGCGGTCTAACCGGCTCCTCCATGCGGTCTGACCGCCCCTGCTGGCCAGAGTGCTTCCGAGTTGTTTCCGCTGCTGTGTGTGTAGAAGCTGTGCCTGCAAGTAGTGTTTGTTCTTAGGACCTGTAGCGCCTCAGTGGCTACATGGTTTTGGCAAACGGAAAGTTGAGTGCGGAGCGTGTGATTTTGGGTACCCGAGCGAGTTCATCTTATTGGAGAAGTCATCTCCTTCGAGAAGAATTTTTATCGGCTCCCATTCACTTTCCCCCCTCTCTGGTCGCTAGTTCGGTACTTCACTTTGTCACCACCGGGGTGAGGCTGGAGAACCACCCCCGATCTCCGGTCATATGCCTCGAGCAACCGGAGTCGATCAACCAAACGTTCCCCAAACCTCCCACCTGAAAATAAAAAATGAGCACGTGAATGAGCAAACGACTCAACACTGGGGTTAGTACCAGAAGAGTAAAACCAGTGCTGAGCCATCTGCTCCAAAGTGGGGTTAGCACGATCCATCCTACCACGACCATCAAACCTTGAAACCATCCTACCATCTCTACCAAAACTGGAACCACCATGGGGAAAGCACTCCCGTCTCGCTGGAGGAGCACGAAAGCCACAAAAGGAAGATCGTGGACCGTAGCTCCTTTCCAACTCAAAGCTGCGACCTCTCCCAGACTCGTATCGACCACGAGAAGGAGAATGTCCAGCAAACTCAACACCACCAGACTCACCATGCCAACCACAAGTACCACGACCACCAGAACTGAAACCACTTGAATCGCCACCTCGAAAGCCAAACCACCCAGAATTCTAGGGGGGGCCGGTCTGACCGCCTAGCCAAGCCAGTCTAACCGCCCCCCTCTGGGTAGGGCCAGTCTGACCGCCTAGCCAGGCTGGTCTGACCGCCCTTTCCAGAAAAATGTCCCGGCCACGAGAGCTCCTATCTCCCCATGCCGGAATGCTTCTCACAATAGCCTTACCCCTAGGCAGTGTCATACGAGGCTCAGGTACACCATGAGATGGGTGGCACCTGTCCTTGTTTGGCCACTCCTTAGCCATCCTCTCTTCTCGCTTCCTCTTGAAGCAAAACTCTCCCTTGTGACCATCTCTCCCACAATGATCACAATGGAACCAGATGGGTTTTGGTTTAGGCTTGGGATGGGCTTGCTCACTTGGCTTCTCTCCCTTCTTCTCTCCAACCACATATCCCTTAGGACTCACAAATCTCACTGGTTTTTGGAAGTTGTTTGTTTGGGGAGGAAACACTGGTGGATCTGGGGTTGTGTCAAGTTTGTTTCTGAGATGGTTAGGTTTAGGCTCAAACTTGTTCTTGGGTGTTGTATGTGGTGGGATAGGAATCTCTCCAACTTTCTCATCTCTTTCATCACTGCTCTCTCCAATTTTGTCAGCCCCAAGTGCTTGACCATCATAGCACTTAAAGGCGGCTATCATGATACCAAGCTGAGGCTCCTGACCCGACAACCAACTCAAACACTTCCTCAACTCATCATTTTCATCCTGCAAGCGATCAACATAATGTGCAAGTTCCAAATTCTTCACCGCATGCAATTCACAAGTAGAGCAGGAAGTAGGAATAGGAGCTTTCAAATCAGCCTCAAGCGAAACAATGCGAGAACGAAGCTCAGCAATCTTTTCATGCAACACAGGGCAAGATGTGCAAGCACCTAACAAAGAAGGTCTAGAATGCAGCTCAGCTAACTCAACCCTAAGCACATCTAGTTCCTCACACTTAGAGGCATGCCTGTCCTTAAGAGCATTAAGATCAGCTAGGAAAACAGACCAATCAGCACAATCTACTTCATCAGAAACAACAGGAGAAGCCTTAAGCGAATCTATCTCAAGCTAAGCATCTAGGTTCTGTGTTTCTAGCTCAGCCACCCTATTCCTAGTATCCTCAAGCGAGGCCCTAAGCTCTTTCCTCATTTTCTTAGCCTTTCTAAGCATGTCATCATGGTTATCAAGCAACTTGCCTAACTCTTCATTCTCTTGACGCAAGAAGGAGAGCTCATCACGTACCTCATCCACAGAGTCAGAGTCCGAGTCATTCTTCTGGCTCTTCTTGCTGCCAGAGCTGTGTGCCATGCCGCATAAGCCATCTTGCGCGAAGCAGCTCAACCCGCTCAGGTTCTTGGACCCCTTCTTGCTCTTGTGCCGATCACCTTCATCTTCACTGCTACTCGAGCTCGAGGTAGAGTAGGCGGAGCTGGAATCGACGTCGCTCGCCCCGACCATCGCTCGAGCCTTCTTGCTGTGGCCGTCCTTCTTCCTCGATCTTCACTCGTCCTTGTTCTTGTGCTTGTGCTTGTGATCGCGTCTCAACCGGTACTTGTTCTCCATCCTCGGCCGGTGCTTGTAGACGTCCTTGTTCTCCATCTTCTCCGGATAGTCGGCGACAAAGTGTCCTGGATTGCCGCACTGGAAGCATGTCCGTGAGTTCCTCCTTGAGTTCACCCGGTTCTTGTGCATCCTCTCAAACCTCCTAGTCAGCAATGCTAGCTCATCCTCTCCAAGCACGTCGAACTCCTCAACTGGCAAAGACATCAAAGAGGACAAAGAGTACATCCTGGTGGATGGGTTAGCATTAGTCCTAGCACCTGAGCCACCGACAAGAGTGAGACTATGCGAGTCTGTCGGGCCCTCAATCTTGGCTGTCACCCCACGGTCCACCTCAGCCGACTTGACCTTCGAGAATAGCTCGTCCACCATCAGGGTCATATACAAACCCGCCTCAAGAATGGCCTCGACCTTTCTGCCCCAAATGGTACAATCCAACGAGTGCAAGAGCTTCACAGCTCTGTCATGATCATCGTACGGGAGCACGGTCACATTGGCCCTCATGTTGTTCACAATCACCGTGAACCACTGGAACATCGTGTCTATGGACTCTCCGGGGAGATGAGTGAAGTTCTCGTACTCTCTCCGGTAAGTCGCAAACAAACGAGCCTGAACCTCACAATTTCCAGCATGAGCTACCTTCAACTTGTTCCAAATTTGACAAGCTAAGTGCTCTGTACAAACCCGATCGAATTCAGATTGACAGAGAGCTCGGAACAAGTAGTCGACCGCCTTATTGTTGGCGTCGTGCATATCTCTTGAACCCGGAGCTAGGAAGTTAATCAGACGGACATAAGCTGTGTCCACCGTAATGTCCCAAAGCATCTGACCCTTGCCGCGAAGGAAAGCAGCCATCCGTCTCTGCCACATCTGGTAGTTCTTCCCATCGAAGTGCGGAGGACCCGATCCCCTTTCCTGGTACACCATCTTTGGATCTTAGACTGGTTAGAGTCAATCAAGACCTGTAACCAGCTCTGATACCACTTGAAGGACCGAACTGGCGACCAGAGAGGGGGGGGGGAGTGAATGGGAGCCGATAAAAATTCTTCTCGAAGGAGATGACTTCTCTAATAAGATGAACTCGCTCGGGTACCCAAAATCACACGCTCCGCACTCAACCTTCTGTTTGCCAAAACCACGTAGCCACTGAGGTACTACTGGTCCTAGGAACAAACACTACCTACAGGCACAGCTTCTACACACACACAGTAGCGAAAACAACTCGGAAGCACTCTGACCAGCAAGGGCGGTCAGACCGCATGGAGGGGGTGGTTAGACCGCCTACCCCTGGCAAACACAAAAACTACTGAAAAGCCTCTTCCGAGCTCCAAAACTCTCCACGATTTCGGCCACGGGATCCTCTGGTCAAGGCCAAGCCAGCTACCAGAGAATCTTGGTGAAAACAAGAACTTCACCCAAAAGGCCTAGGGCGGTTAGACCGGCTCACGGGGGCGGTCTAACCTCTTGTACCCAGCAAGAATCACAACTCAAGAACTCCTTGCAAACAGCACCAAAACGAGCCAAGATTTCACCAGAATGCTCCTCTGATCAAGGCGAACAAACTCACAGAGAAAGATCTGGCAAAATCAAAACTTCCACCTGGGAGACCCAGGGCTTTTAGACCGCCCCCTATGGCAGTTAGACCGCCCCTCCCAGAAAACCTGGCCGCGGGTCAACCCTCAACTTCCCATCGCCCGATATCCCGATTCATGTCACGGATTGCAGCGAAACTTCGGGGATACCTGGGTTACCACCTGGGCAACCTCTCCACCAAAGGAATTCCACCGAAATGCTCTCAATCAAAGGGAATCGCGGATCTTGGCCCTCTAGGTCATGAACTCGAAGAACTCCAAAAACCACCAAATCGAGGCCGATTCAAGGGAGTTCTTGGGGCAAAGTAACCAAGCAAAGAGGCACAAGGTCCTCATACGTGACACCCAACAAGAATCCCGCAAGAAATCAGCCTCAAAACTCCACCACAAAAATCACAAGAAAGAGCTCCAAAAATCACCAAAAAGGAAAACGGGAGAGGCAACACAAGGCCTTGAGGAACCACACCGAATCATCTATGCATACCATGAAGGTTCATACAAGGTCTAGCTTGCCACCCAATCATCCATCCCTCTCTCAAGATCTCACCATGAAGCTCTGAAGCTAGCCCTAGCAAATCCTAAGGAAAATAGGAAGGGAAAATAGCAAAGGGAAATGAGCTAGGATTCCAAGAGTTGACTGCCATCCCACAACTCAAGTGTTTATATGGGGGCAACCAAAATACTAAACTACCCTTACTAGCAAACTAGGGATACAAGCCCCTCAAGGGCAATTTTGGAAGTCTTCAGTTCAGCACCATCGGACGGATGCACATCCACTGCAAGCCTGCGTAGCTCCAATGCAAGTCTTGCGATCATGCCGCGTGTCCTCCGCTTCGAAGCTTCTCAGCGGCTGCGACCCGAGCGGTCAGACCGCCCCCCTGGGCGGTTAGACCGGCCCAGGTGGTCTGACCGCCCCTCCTAGGCGGTTGAACCGGCCTGGGTGGTTGCCCCTCCTCATCGAGTCTTCGGCCTCAGTTTTGTGGCTCAACCGAGTAACCCAGTGGTTTTGTGTTGAACCACTGCAAACCCCTCGAACCAAGCCTACTTGTCCGCTCCACACCTGGAGGCCCACCGGCATGGACCTTTCACGTTTGTTCTTCACCTGCACCGACACCAATCACGCTGCAATCTACACCTACAATACTTAGCCAAGAGTCAGTCCACACAACGTTGTCAATCACTCATCACACCAGGAAGCGACCATCCACCGGTCCTCGAACCACACAGGCTCTCAATATGCAACACCCCTTGGGCTACCACGGACCCGTTAATGGGTTGATTAGAGACCCAAATTGAGTTTAGGTACAATATTGACACACTTTAAAAGTTTATGGACCGGGATGACACCTTTGGGATCGCTTGGATGGAGTTCATCTGCACCCAGAGCAAGAGGACGTCATCTGCTGGAGGTGGACACTGGACGGGCGCTATAGCGCCGGATCAGCATACATGTCCGATCCATTCTCTCTTGCTCCATCACTGACTTTCCTTGTACCTACCTCGGGGTCCCCCTCTCCGTCAAGAGGCCCCCTAAGGCCGCCATGCAGCCTCTGGTCGATAAGGACGTGGGTGGCGTTCCGGTTCCCGGTTGATCATATGGCGAAAACCTTCTTTGATGCCCCCATTGCTGTTGAGGTCAGTGATGGTGCCCGAGCCTTGTTTTGGGAGGATAACTGGCTCGCAGGTTTTTCTGTCAAGCACTTAGCCCCCAACCTTTGGGCTGCCATCTCGCCGAGAATTAGGCACTCCCGACGGTCCAGGAAGGACTAAGCACGGGAGGGCATGGTTTACGTTGGGTCGCAGATATTACACATGCTCAGACAGTACAGGTTATCGTCCAGTACCTTGGTATCTGGGACCTTGTGCAGACTATGAGGTTGTCAGTGGAGCCCGACAAGTTTATCTGGAAATGGTCAACCAATGGCCAATACTCTTCGGCCTCCACCAATTCCACTCTCTTTCTTGGTCGCGTTGATATCCTGGGAGCCTGCCAAATCTAGAAGATTCAGATGCCCGGGAAGTGCAAGTTCTTTGCGTGGCTAGTATTGCATGGTCGCTGCTGTACTTCGAACAAGCTTCACCGACATGGATTGAAGGACTCTGACACCTGTGCCCTCTGTGCACAGGAAGTCGAAACCGTCAACAACCTACTTGTTGACTGTGTCTACAGCCGAGAGACTTGGTTCAGGACCCTCGGGCATATCCTACTCCCTGCTCTCGCCCCGGACCACCCGGTGAGCCTTGCCAACTGGTGGTGCTCCGCCCGGAACATGGTCGCTAAAGCTCGGAGAAAATGCTTCGACGCCTTTGTCTGGCTGGTCATGTGGTCGCTTTGGAAGGAGCGCAACAGGCGGGTCCACGATAGGGAGGCTCTCATGCCGATAGCTCTTGCGCTGGCAATCTTGGAGGAGGCCAAGATCTGGGCACATGTTGGCGTCCTTCCTCTTGCTCGCCTCCTTGGTGTGCGGCCTTTGAGGCCGATGTAATCTCCTTTTTGTACTAGTTTCTTGCCCTTGTTTGTTGTTTCGGCCCGCGGGCGCTTGTAAACACGGATTCTAAGACTTTGTTCTCTCTTCTCTTAGAAAAATGTGCTTTGCATGTCTTAAAAAAAATGGCATACATGTCATTGCATCAGGAACGACCTGCCTTCTGAGGAGCCCAACTCTATTGGAAATCTTTTGCGCCTTTGCGTGTGAAGATTTTCCTATGGTTTGCATGTCGTGGTCGGATTTGGACGGTGGATCGACGACACCGGTGAGGACTCGAAGCACACGAGAACTGTCTCATGTGAGACCTGCTGCAAGAGACACCAGATCACCTACTTGTGACCTGCCCAGTTGCCAAGGAGGTACATTGGCTGGCATTCACATGGGCCAGATGCACCTGTACATTTGATGCAACAGTGACAATCCGAGAGTGGTGGGATCAACTGGTAGCACCGCAGATGATGAGAAGAAGGAAGGGCGCAGCGTCGCTTTTCATGGTAGTGCCATGCATGGCACCTCTGGAAAGAGCGAAATGCAAGGGTGTTTGATCAGCGCTCGGCATCCACCTCCGTCATCATTGATAGGATCAAACTCGAGATTGGGATGTGGATAGCCGAGGGAGCGTGTAAACTAGGGAGTTTATTTTGTGAGTAGTCCGCATGAGGAATGCACACTAGGTGTGCTTTGTAATCAAATTTCTTCTGCTTAATACAATGATACACAGCTCTCCCGCGTATTTGAGAAAATAGATGTACTAAATTATCCTTACAAATGGACGGTTAGATGTTCTCTATACTTTATACCACTCATTGATGACAAATGTGTTAGTTGCATCCTTGTATCAGTTAGTTAGTTTGTTTGCATGTTTTACTCCTCAATGCATGTGCATGAGCCCCGAGATGTGGAGGCCGTGCACCCAGGAGGGAGAGTGACGAGAGAATAGCTCCACCATGCTGTAGAGAACCGATCGTGGGCGGGCATCGTGGACGTGGGGATCGACACATCATTGCGCGGTGCCTGGCCAGCCATCGGTGATCCTTTGCTATGTAACTTGCACAATAAAAGGAAAAGAATAGAAGAGAAACCACTGCTGAAGTTGAGCGGCACAAAATCCTTTGTTGTTCAATGTGTTCCACGAGTTCGTGTTGTGTTCTTCCTCCTCTCCAGTGTTCCTTGCTCGCCAGTGTATGCCACTGGTGTTCCTAAGTACTATGGCTTGTTCCTAACATGTGGCATCAGAGCCAGGTTGATCAGTTGTTGCGGCATGAACCATGGTGATGCCGCCGCCTACGCTAGGGGCTCCACGCCGTCGCCGGAGAAAAAGAAGGAGGCCGAGAAGCTAGTGAACTTTGGAGATGGTGATGAGAAGAAGGAGCAACGACGCAGGTCGTCCAGCCGCAAGCCTTCACCAAGTCCCACCCACCGTCACGGTTCACGCAATCGTGACGCTTGGGAATGCATCATCGAGCATGTCATCCGTGACACTGGCAGCTCCGGCACCTGGCCGAAGTTGACAAAGACGAACTACGTTGAGTGGTCGTTGCTTATGAAGCTAAAGCTCCAAGCCTGAGACCTCTAGGACGTCATCAAGTTCGGCGACGGTGACTTCCGTGATGACCGGAACGCGCTTGATGCCATCTGCAGCGCCATTCCTGCGGAGATGATCCCCACGCTTGCTGTTAAGGAAACCACGGGGGAGGCTTGGGAAGCCATCAAGACCATCCATATTGGCGATGAACGTCGAAGGGCGGTGATAGCGCAAATGTTGCACATCGAGTACGAGATGATCAATCTCCGCGACGGCGAGGCTATTGAGGACTTCACGCTCCGGTTCATGGGGATTCACTATGTGAAAACCTCAAATAGGTCACACAGCATTTGTAATAGGCCCTTAACACCTGTTACATGGACCCACATCTGTAACAGTTGTTGTTTGGCGCCCATTACCCATAAGCGCGGTAGGCTCAACCTCGACCTCGCCACCACAACGCCCATTACCAATGAGGACTTCTAGTAACAGGCTTCTTAAACGGCCGTTACATGAATTCTTTGTAACAGACGTTAAAATGTGTCCGTTACGATATTTAAATCTATCGGTAACGGGCTCTTTAAGTCTGTTACTGATCACTACTGTATTGGTAACCGGCTTTAGGCTCCATTACCGATGACCATTTGACGTCTGTTACTAGACTCGGAGCTCAATAATCGAAGTCCATTAGCACTCTTCACTGTCGTCAAGCAGGAGCGCAACAGCAGCACTCTGTCATCATAGAAAATATATTGGACTACACACATACGTAATCATGTATATTAAGATGCAAAATCACACACACAGATAGTAGTCATAAGAACATATTCTATATTTCTACATATTTAAGATGCATAAATAGCATCACATCTTCACATATGACATGCGTAATGTTCAGAACAGACATATTCACATCTGATGTGCACCAGCAAGGGCACATCACCAAAATAAGACTGCATCATCAGTAGGGCACATCACCAAACTAGATTCTAGCTGCAAGGGCACTAGTTAGATGGCTTCATTTGTGCTACAGCCTCAAGGCGACGGAGACGAGGCAAGGTAGAGTGGCAGAGTGGCAGGGGAGAGTGACTTTAATTTGGTCAAACATTGGGAACAAAGGAGACGCGGATTAGCCAAACCGTATCTCCAATGTAAACTTAAAAGAGACCCAGATTAGCAAAACCACGTCTCCAATACACGGGGTCGGCGATCCTGCATATATAGAATTTGTGCTATAAATTTTGTCTCCTTTGTAGACAAAGGAGATGCAGGTTTGTGAATCTACGTCTCCTTTGTGTCTGTCTTCATTGATAGGTCAACTCGATCTCTCATGTCTTCCATTTCGACATACAGGCACAATCAACACATATATCTTTTGAGACAAAACAGACATCATAATAGAGATAACTTCTCCACATAGATAAAGATAACTTGTCCACAGGAATAAAGATAATTATTACAAACAGTTAACTTGTCCATCTAGCTGGGCCTTAACTTGTCCATCATATTTTTTACTATGGTCATGCTATCTGACCATACACATCAACAAAAGCATGCCCCTTGAACATCAACAGAAGCATGGCTATCTGACCCTGCACATCAACAAGCTTGAACTTCTTCATGCCCCATCAAGTTTGGCTCCTTTTGCAGCATCATCATAAGCAACCAAGGTTTCTTGAAGCACTTCGAGCGCATCTTCAATGGGCTCGAGATTTTGTTCAGTCGTATACTTGTACCTCCCTATGTGCTTAGCCTTTTTGACGAGGATCTTCACTTCTTCCGTGATTTTTTTTCAACCTCAGGTTTCACATATTCCCAGACTTTAAGGTTTAGCAGTAACACAAGCTCTGCTCGCGACTCATAGAGTTTTGCCTAAAACAGGGTTAAACATGGTATAAGAATAACTTTGTTAATTCAGAACTAATTTTCCTCAGAACTTGGAGTAGTATAGGCACAATAATCATCATAGGCAAATTATATAAGAACTTGAAAATTATCCTAGGCTTCGTAGCAGGGTGACAAGTAAAAGCAGAACTTAGTTCAGAACTGATTTGCCTCAGAACTTAGTATAAGATCATGACAAGCATGGAAGACATCATCATAGGCACTAACTTTATCAAGCTCAAGCTGCCCTCGCCGTCGTCGTGGTCGTTGCCAGAGTCGGAGATGGGGTCCTCTACACCTTAGCCGCTCCCTCGACCCCTCTCCGTCATTGCCAGACACTTGTGCTCGCAGATGCGAGGTAGGTGTCCTCGCCCACTTCGCTAACCAGTCATCGGAACCTGAAAGGATCCAGTCGAGGACCCTCATCTCCGACTTCGGGTTTGCTCCACTGCCGCTTGGCCCCTCTCCGGTGCTCATTGTCGTCTCCCTCTTCGCTGCCGTCTCGCCGGTATGCGCACGGATCCAGTTGCGGCACTGCTTCACATTCCGGTTCTCCTCCTCCATCCAGGGTGCGCAGGGTCGTGCGCTGCTTGGCCCCTCATCAGTGCTCATCGTCATCTCCCAGTCTCCGCTCACCTCCTCTTAACCTAGTGAGAAATGAGGAAAGCGTCGTGTGTTGCACTTATCCATTCGGAAAGAAGAAGGGGAGACGAAATGGGGCCAGGGTGGATGAATATTCATTTTGCAAAATGGATAGTCATTGCTGACGTGGGTTAGAGAACCCACGTCTCCTTTGTTGGCAGGTGCGTCCGGGCTGGCGGACAATGGTTACCGTCTTTATATAGGCTGCTGACGCTGACGCGTGTGCCCGACACTATTTTTTTAAAATGAAACTTGCTTCCCTCAAAAATTTGGGCCCATAAAACCGCACCTAAAAGTTAAAAAAATACGAACAATTCATAGTTGGGCATTTGGTATTTCAATAAAATATCAACAACCACACTTGTGTAACCAAAATTCCTAAAATTCAAATTTTTATCTGATGTTTGTGATAAAATAATTCTAATAATGGCTTAGTGTGGTCTAAAAATTCTACAAATTGATTTCGCAACATAATTTGGGTCCCTAAACTTGTAATAAAAGTTTCAAATGGTTTTGATAAATGGTGACCACACGTCTCCCTTGTGGCCAAGAGTCTCCTCAGCGTACACGCATTCCGAGGTGCTCGAGGTGTAGTGGCGTGTAGTGGGAAGACCGGCCACCTGACGGTTCCCCATCTTGTCATTATAAATCCCCGGTCGACCAAGAACTTCGTCAGGCACGCCTCCGAGAAAACCCCAGCACCACCGTCTTCGGTCACCAAGAAGTGAATCCAAGGGCTTCTTCTTCCTCAAGCGCACGCATGGCATCGTCAGGGGAGCTATCCAGGAAGCGGGGACGGGAGGAGGATGACGACGACGAAAGCTGCCGCCTGAGGAGGCACCGGCGCCGCCACCCGTGGAGGCCGCCCCTCTTCTTCCTCAACTACATGTCGACAACATTTGGTCAGTCAAAATGTTCGTCGAAGCTTTCAAGACGTTTTGATGGGGGGCCGTTGAGCTTGGCCTCCCACGACCCTATGATCCATTGTAGAGGACCGTGAAGGATTTCGCCTTCAAGATCCATGAGTTGGCTGGGAACCTTGAGAGAGTCATGGTCAGCACCGACGACGATGGTGATGGCGACAACGACGCTGGCAGCTTCGACGGCGGCGACTATCGCGGCCTCAACGGCTCCGGCTCCGGCTCCGGCTCTAACTCCGACGGTGGGGCTCCTCCAGTGGCAACTACCTTTGCTTAATTAATTTGTTCCTCCTCTATTTGTCGTTCTCTGCTTGTTTGTCATGAACATGTTCCTCTATTAATATGTGTTCCTCCTGTGTGTTTGTTGAACTTGTGATGAACTAGTAGATCTAAGAGACGCGGGTAGATCCATCCGCGTCTCCTATAACGCATTGCAATGTCTATGGCAACAATTTACAATGAATTGCAATGTGTATGCAAGAAGTTTGTTACTCTGTTTGTGTTAATGAAAAGATTTTGAGTTTCGAAAACTCTGTATAAAATCATTGGAGACGCGAGTTGGTTAATCTGTGTCTCCTTTGCCTTGTGCTGCACGGTCGAGCTCAAGTAAATTTCACACTGAAATGTCAGCATAGATGAATTGATGAAATTTGTGATATGTGACACATTAAGATTTGTGACCAATTGTCATTCCATTCATTCTTCATTCATACATTTAAGTTTCTCATCTGTGACAAATTTTTCATTCTTTATTCACACAGATTAAACAAAAGCACCACTTTTCACATCAAAATTACTTCTTTGCAGCATACATCCCAGTAAACATCCAAATCCTACACAAACAACAGCCACAATAATAAGGTTCATCTTTTAGATCACATTGTCCATCTTCTCCTCCAGTGCTTTCTTCCTCTGCTTGTCGTCCAGTGCTTTCCTCTGCTCGCCGCTCCCAATTTGACAATCCACTGAATCAACTACTTCATCAACCGTGTTAGCCCTGTTCGACAGTCGAAAAACAATGATGCTAGCATCCTTCAGCATCTGGAGATACCCCTTGTGGAAACAATAATATCCACAATTCTTGGAGTACTGCAAACCAAAAGCACATAAGAACCCAAAGTCAGATTTGGGAAACACATCACAGACTACTCACCGAGTTCCTCACACACTTGAAATAAAGACGACCGTGGTTTTCACCTTCCTTCCGCGTCCGCTCCCCCACCACCTGAGCCATACCACAGTCTGGGCAAGGGACCAGTGGAAAGCCGCTTAGCTCACCGACTGGATCCAAGCCGATGGAGTGAATGCGGCTGCTCCGGCCACCTTGAACCCTGCTCCTAGCACGTGCACCTCTAGACAAATCAGCGTAGTTTGACATGTGTGCGACAGCGGGAAAGGATGGGCGAGTGGTGGTGGAGCTCAGAGCGGGGAAGAAGAAAAGGGCCGGGGCCAGGGCGAATGGATATTCATTCGGCCAGGGGCATTTCAGACAATGGAGCACTTGTTGGCGACGCAGGTTAGAGTACCCGCGTCTTCTTTGTCGGGCGGGCAGGCAACGGTTATCTTTTTTATAGGCTTCTGACGCTGATGCATGGGCCCAACACTATTTTTTCTAAAATGAAACTTGCTTCCCTCTAATATTAGAGCCCATAAAACAGCACCTAAAAATTCATAAAAAATATGAACAATTCATAGTTGGTAATTTAGTATTTGAATAAAATATCCACAACCACACTTGTTTAACCAAAATTCTTAAAATTATATTTTTTATCTGATGTTTATGATATAATAATTATAATAATGTCTTAGTGTGGTCAAAAAATTCTACAAATTGACTTCGCAACATAATTTGGGTCCCTAAACTTGTCATGAAATTTTCAAATGGTTTCGATAAAGGAAGATTATACTTGTGTACAAATATCTACGTCTCTCACATAGTTTTCTAGAATGATACTTCAACATTGAAGTTTTCCACACTTAACAATATGTTCGAACTCATATGCATTTGAAAGTTTAACAAAACCTTATGTTCACCATAAGATTACGAAATACAAAGTTTCATTAGTAATGGTTGTGTAAAACAAATATTATTTCTATGTTGTACTTATAAGGATCAAGATAAGGCGTATAAACAACATGCAGGAAACGGAATTATATACGAAAAAATATCATAAATTAATAGATGTTGATTTTAGAAAAGTTCAGAAACAAATATCATTAAATTTGGATTACAGATGATGGAGAAATACGTGATACAAAATTTGATTGCAGATTAAAAGGGGAAAAGCGATCTGTTCTTCATTCGAATAGATCTGGCCCTGCCCCCTCATTGGAGACGCGTGGTTGTTAATCCGCGTCTCATTTGCGCCTCTAAACTGTTGAAACCTTTCTTTAATAAACACCCTGCCCTGCCTTCCACCTTCTTTCCCTTTCTCCGGCTTCCACCTTCCTCGTCTCCGTCGTAGGGATGGCCCGCTACTCTAGGGGATGGTTCTGCAAGGAGAAGGCCCTGCAGCGATGTCCCCGTCCGTCTTCCTCGGTGCTGTCCACCGCCCCCACCAAGTGAGTGAGGTTCCGCGGCAACAAAGAGGAGCCGTTCCCGCGTGCTGCCCCCGTGCGTCTTCCTCGGCGCTCCATGGAAGAGGCCGGTTCTTTGTCGGCCCGGGGGAGGAAGCCATACACGCGCGTGTTGACGGTCGATTTTGGTACACCTAACTAGGAGTTTACCATCAACATTTGCACATATTTGATATCCTAACTAATGGTACTAACCCCCTTGATATGACAAGTTTGCACTCGCATGTGGTTTTTGGAGTATGTTGTTTACGTAGGATTAAAGCGCTTAAAGGAGTACTTTCGGGTAAAGTTCATCAAGCACTTTATGAGAAGATCATGAAGCCCGTCACAAGTCAAGACACGAAGTGAACACGACTCCAAATGACCCAAGGACCAAAGCATGAAGCCGTAAAACTCCAGGGACCTAAACAGAAGATGCAGGAATTTGCGCGTTAAGTACCCTTATCTAAACCGCGGAGAAAACGACATCAAGGGCCCACATGCAGAAGGGTGCAAGTCAACACTTGGACGAGAAGCGTCGGGGAGTGAGCCAAGGCCGAAATGGGCCTAGGCCGGTCGGCCCAGGCCGGCCGGCCCACCCTATTCCGAGCCTGGTTCGGCACCCCCTTTGACCTAGATGCTCCTCGGTCGATAAATAGCTCCTACCCCGAAGGGCCACCGCATCCATTCACCAGAGAGCCGCGAAAACCGAAGGAGACACACCGAAAGGAGCCAGTGGCCGCTGCAAGTCCGTGAGTTGCCTAGGAGATGGCCTAGGCCATGCCCTAGCCGCCATGGTTGGCCCTGCGTGGTGAAGCCATGGTGGAGTTCCGGAGCCATGCCTTGCATTCATCATGGCAATTGTACACTCTACATTCGATGGTGATATAAATCATGTCTTTTCCTTACTTTGATCTACTTTTATGCGTGTTTATTCATACGTGTAGCTAGCATATGCCCTTAGTAGGAATAGAGTAA
This sequence comes from Cenchrus fungigraminus, assembly GCA_036936925.1. Classification (NCBI taxonomy): domain Eukaryota; kingdom Viridiplantae; phylum Streptophyta; class Magnoliopsida; order Poales; family Poaceae; genus Cenchrus; species Cenchrus fungigraminus. The sequence continues at coordinate 116,692,886 of CM072774.1, read as the reverse complement.
TCGTGGGGGTTAGTGTATATCTTGCGGATACATCGAAGTGGTGCACGGACCGGTGAACGCACCTAGTGCCGTTCGATGTTGAATACCTTCGCGTAGTGACAGTACGAGGGGAGGGAAAGCTTCAAGCAAATGTGTAATGTTGAGTAGGATCGATGGCAAGTACCATGGGAGCCGTTGTGTGGCCTACCAAGAGGAGGAGCTACGAGTAAGAGCGCTTGGTAGGGCGTTTGAGGTAAAGCTTTGGGGAACCTTAGGCGTCAACACGCACCTTGATAGGGCATCCATGGGAAAGTTCTTAGAGACGACTCTTTATCATGGTAGGAGTTTAGATTGGTTTCTCACCTTGGCTGGAGCGGCAACAAGAAGACAATAGGCTAGGGTTATCTTTGGTTATGTACCTTTATGGCTAGGTGGATGTGATCCATACATCCTTTCATGCTTGTATGATCTTTATGCAATCAACACTTCATGTTAGGTTAGACCGGTAGATAGATGGAGAACCCTAGGTAGTTTTCTTCCGATCCATGGATTGTTACCATGGGTCACCCCGAGTGAAGAAGGGCAACACGTGATCCGTACGCTTGCGGATCAAAATGCGACATGTGTTTCAACCGTCAACAAGCCCCTTTTCCTGGCGCCGTTGCCGGGGATTGGAACTCGAACCATAGGGTGATCTATCTTTCTTTTTAACTAACCTGAATTTTATTATTGCATATATCCTGTGTTTCTTGTTTGTGTCCTTGAATGCAGGTAAAACCCTAGACACAAAGCGATCGAGAAGTTTTCAACATTCGGACTTCGACAAGTCCAACCTCGCTCAACCAAGTCAATTGCTACGTGAAGATTTGCTCTTTAGTGGTAGGTGCTAACTTTGGTTAGTGGCCCAACATCCGCTATCGAGCCCACACTCAAAGCAAATGAAGATGAACAAGGTATGCCTATGTGTCAATTAAGTTTTTAAGACTAATGTCTCCGGTGATGAAATCTGTCCTGGAATTTCAGAACGCGCAATGCTCAATTTTTTCGCCATTACTCCTTGCATGGGTCCTCAAACTCATTGGTTCTTGATGCATTGGAATGGAAACTTGATGGAGCTACTGAATATCTCATTTTGTTGATTTGTACACATCTGAACAAGCTAGCAAATTGATTAAGACAGCAGCATCCATCGCGGGATTTGGAGAGGTTGATGATTTATCTTGCAACTCTTTGGGCATGAATTCTAAAATCATTCAAGCCATTGTATTCCTGCATGGTTAGTGAAAATTGGACCTTCTCCCGACATGTGCTTCTTTAAGGTCATTAGCTTGACCAAGTGCAAAGCATGATCGAGATTTACAAAACTTATTTTAAACATACATGTCCATAATCGACACCACATGCAAATTGTAGCAACAAGTCAAGGTGTAATTAAAAGAAGCATATGTTTCATGCATAGCACTTAGCTCATCATTAGGCAAAGGTTCTTTAGGTGTGATATTAATTGGTTCAAACATAAACATTACCTCATCATCATTATCAAGAAATTCTAGCCTATCAACATGATAATCATTGGAGCAAGGCATAGAATTTAAATTATCATTCATACTATTTGTCCAACATGAGTATTTGAATATATCATCATCAACACCAATAATATCTTGAGATTTTAGTGCGTACCTTAGCCTTAGAGCTTTTTCTACAAGAGTGATATTTGGTTCATCTAGCGGTGTTGAAGGCGAATCAATCTCAACGAGTGGAGGTATCTCTTTGTTACCTTTTTGCATCCCCTCCATCTCATCATGTGGAACATGTAATCCATCAGCAATGTACGCATTCATCTCTTCTTTGAAGTCTTCATTATCAACCAAATCTTCATCTTCAAAGTATTGTATGTTGCTTTCTTTATCTTTTGTGTACCACATGTCATCAAGATCGCTCATCATTGATTCACTCTTTTCTTCATCCTTGAGCACTTCCATGTCTTGATTTGCTATTATGTAGGCTTCAATAACAAACAAGCTATAACCTTGTGGAGAGGGGCCTTCTTGGAGTATTTCCTCTATGTCATCTCCTTCCCATTCATCTTCTAGCTTGAGTCCTATTTTCTCCCATTTATCCTTCGAGTCACTAGGCTCATCACGGTTGTACTCTTCTCTTCCTTCATTATAAATCTTCGAGATGTCATATTGATTGATCCATCCTTCATATTCTTCGTCTCTTTCTTCTTCAAACATATTTGAGATCAATTCTCCACTCATCTCTTGATCAAAAATATCTTTAATTCTTTTGGTGACGCTTCAGTGTTCCTCCATCCTTCAGTAGTTGATTAGGGGGGCAAAATCAATTTGAATCCAATCGGATTGATTGAACTCTGCCAATGGTCTAGCTTTCCCCATACTTCGCCCTACATTCATGTTTGTCTCAACATTTTTAATATCCAAAATGACTTTGCTTACCTTAGAAAGTGGTTCTTCAATTTCTTGTATGGTCGGTTCATCTTCCTTGACCCTCGGTTCGTCTTTTTCAGAAATTTCAGCAAGCATCTCGGGCTTGCTTTTGTCATTTTACTCCTCCTGACAACGTCTTTACCAATCTCGTTGCATTCGTTTTCCATTGCTTATCCTTTGTAAGATTTGTGCGGCTTCACTAATTGTTTTATCCACTCAATCACCACCTGCACACACACTAACAAAACTAGAGGAGTTAGGGGTTAGTGAAAAATAAAATGTATGCAACATCAAGTCACTGAAAAATCTCAAGTTCGGGCCTTGCTCAAGTAGTTCATTAAAACGGTTCCAAGCTTCATCAATTCCTTCATCTTCTCCTTGCTTGAAATTGAGCACTTGCCTCCTTAAGTATTGGACCTTGCTTATGGGAAAGAACTTTGAAAGAAATTTCTTCACTAGCTCATCCCAATTTCCTTTTGCTTCAACGGATCCAAGTGTGTACCATCTTCTCGCTTCATCTTCAAGAGAGAACGGTAAAAGATTCCACTTGAACCAAGCGGCCGGAACTCCTTCTTGTTGCACCGTGTTGCATATCATCGTGAATTGCTTTATATTGGGTTGTCATCCTCCAATCCTCTAAAGGGATTTGTCGCCACTAACTTGATGATTCCAGGCTTCACTTCATAGTGGGTTGTAGCAAGTGTCAAATCTGATTTTCGCATCTCAATGTCTTCCGTTGACGGCATTGCTAGCTCCTTTAGCGACATCTCTTCGTCTTCCAATGGTGAGGTGAACAAATCCATCTAGGCACTGAAAATTAAAAAGAAAAACACAAAAAGGGTTTTTCCTAGAAAACGAGGATTAGATGTTAGTAATCAACAAAATTTATACAAGATTAAACGTAGAAAACTGGCTTGCTCCCCTGCAATGGTGCCAGAAAAAGGGCTTGTTGATGGTTGAAACTCGTAACGAACTTCGATCCGCAAGAGTATGGACCACCTATAGCCTTTTTCACCATGGGGTGATCCCCAAGGTTCTTGTCAATCCACAGAGCAAGGGGATTGCTAGCGCTTAACCAAGTACTAATCTAGTTGACTAGGTAAACCTTTAAAAGGAGGATTAATCTTAATGTAAAAGCAATCTAACCAATGTTAACCTAAGATTAAATCTAAGGTTAAGCTAGATGGCAAAGGTTGGTACAAGAGAGAGATTAAGATAGATAAGCGTTCTCTCCCTAGGGTCTAAGATCTCATGAATATGCATTTACTACATGAAAGAGGTGTTGCCTTCTCTAGCTTCATGGCGGTTATGCGGCCGCTAAGCCTTTTCCCTAAATCGTACTATCGCTACGCAAGGTAATCAACCACTTTCACATATAACCACATCTATATCTAAGCATCCATAGGGTTATGCTAATCACCATGATTACCACAAACCCTACTAAGACCACATGTTGTACATACATATGTAAATAAAGCATTCGCAAAGACATAGACCATGGAGCATTGACAGGCATAAGGTTCATGTAGAGATTACATATCATGTATCCATCTAACCCTAGGGACGAACGGCGACATTACCCCATCATCTTACAGAGATTGAAGCGCATAGGGGTGATGGAACCTCCGGAGAACGTCGTCGATGAAGATGGTGGTGATGAAGCTTGGGAACACCCCTAGGCCGACAGCTTGGAGTCCTCCTCTTGCTTTCTTCCCTCCGCCGGCGTTGATCCTTCTGACGAACTCATCCAACTCTCTCCCTCATCTTGCGGCGGCGGATTTCTGGTGAATGGGCGTCGATAGAATGATTGGATGCGAATGGTCGTCAGAGGCAGAAGCTACTAATAGACCGAGGAGGGGCTAGGTCAAAGGGGAGGCCGAACCGAGGCAAAAAGGGCCTGGGCCGATCCGACCAGGCCGGCCGTCCTGGACCTTTTCTGGCCTGGTTCGGGCCCATCTTCCTCCCCGCAGCTCATCTTGACATTTTGGACTTAAACCCCTTTAATTGTGTCATTTTGGCGTCGTCATCCCCACGATCAAGATAGGGGGTCTTCTCGCACGATGTCCGATCTTTACGTCTTCATACTCGGGGATGATCCGTCGTAGCACCTTGGTCCTCGCCACCTTTGGAAGTGATTTCGCCTTGCTCTTGAACACGAACGGAACTCCTCATTTGCTCCTTTGAACTCGTTGTGACTCCATCCCTTTTATCCATGTTTTCCCGCAAAAACCCAACACTTCCAAATGCACATACAAAGTTGAACTTGTTATATCATTAGTGTGCCTAGTGGCGGGTTAGTTCCATAATCGAGCTCAAACCAAAGTGTAACGAATATGTTTGGAGCACCAAAATTCACCGTCAACAGCATGGCTGCAATTGGTGTGGTTCAACCAGAGCAGACTACGCTACATACAGTCCTGATTCATGAAGACTGTGTTGTGGTCAAAGTGTTGTATGTATATGCTTTCTTTATGGATGACACGCTGGAACACCCACCTAATGATGAGGTGACGACACTTGGACAAACTATAGAACAGAGAATATAGTGGAAAAGGTGTCGCATTCACGTCAAGGGAGCGCCAATTCGAAAATCTCATTTGCAGGTTACGGTATAGATTCCTTCTAGTTCACGGACTACAGGACAGGTTCCTTCCTCACATGGTTCCCCACCACCTCCTTCTCATCCTCCTCCTCCTCCTCCATCCCCACATCTGCAAGATACACCAAAGATTCCATCCCCACCTCCTTCTCCTCCTCCTCGTCCTGAAAAAATAAAAAAACTTGCATCCCCACATCCGCAAGATACACCAAAGATTCCATCCCCACCTCATCCTCGTCAAAATAGAAAAACTTGCATCCCCACATCAGCAAGATTGACCAAAGATTCCATCCCCACAACCTCCTCCTCCTTCTTTTGCTGAAAAAAACAGAAAAACTTGCATTCCCACATCCGCAAGATACACCAAAGATTACATCCCCACCACCTCCTCCTCCTCCTCCTTTTCCTGAAATAAAAAAACTTGCATCCCCACCTCCTCCTCCTCATCCTCATCAAATAACAAACCCTACATCCCCAAATGAAAGTGCTCAAAACAAGAGTGCAGGATCTACCATTTTTTGTTCAAAACAAGTTGCAGCAGGCAATAACAATGACACCAAAGCAGGAGCCCAGAGTGATGTGTTGGCTAATGCTGATAAATCTGTCGACGACAATTCAAAGAAAGTTGTAGGTACATCTGGGACCAATACCGCTGTAGTAGCTCCTAGTGAGACACCACCGTTACCAGGCAAGAAAGCCCTTCAGAAACCTTCTTCCGCCATCTCAAAGTAGCAGGAAAAGAAACTTGCCAAAAATAAAAGCTCTACACCACCTGCAACAGGCAAGAAAGCCCTTGAGAAACCTTCTTCAGCAATCTCAAAGAAGCAGGAAAAGAAACTTGCCTAAAATAAAAGCTCTCAGAAGCCTACTAGAAAGCGATCTGAGAGAAACACCAAGAAGTAGGCGGCTAGTCCTTGGACTGCGGTTAACCAAAATTACAAATTTGGAAGGAACATTCTCAGTGCTGCAGAACTCAAGGACACTGCTCAGGCTACCAAATTTCTCCACACATACTTCATGGAAGAACGTTGTAGGTTCAAAGATCATTCTCCAATTATGGGCGTGATGTGGCCCGGGCCCGGCTGGTGGCTTATGAGAGAAGATTTGCCAAAGGATAAATTGGAGCCGTTCACTGTGGGCATCAGTGATTTGTACAATCTCTTCAAGTTGGATGCGTTGGATGTGTCACTTCTCCGCTGCTTCATCCTATAAGTTGCATGAAAATTTAATCTTCTTCTCACTAATCATTCTCTATCGGAATGTGCTTTTTGCCTCAGTTCATCTTTACCATGTATTTTGCCTCCTTACACTTTGTTTTTCTTAATATTAGGAATATGGCTATAGAAGTTAAGAAGACGAAGGCTGAAGTTGGCTTCCTTGATCATGAATGCTTTGGCTTGACAATGTTGGAACATGGTCCATCATTCACTTTTGCTACGTCCTATATGAATTGTGCCTACCAACAATATGCTAAAAAGAGAGTAATCATTTTCACTTATATTACTAAGAACCACTGGATTGCAGTGGTGATCCTTCTAAAGCAGAATAGGGTCTTGTATCTTGATTCATTGAAGAGCCTTAACACTGATACTTCCCTTTTGACAAAAGTCATTGATGAGTAAGTTCTTTCTTTCTTAACCTACAAACTCCCTCAACAAACTCTGCAGAGTAAATTAATAGTGCCCTAACCATTGTTACATGTTTTGTTGTAGGGGTTGGAATAGTTACTGCATCGACAAGAAGTTTCCCCACCGCACCTTGCAACATCGTAATGAGGTTAAGGTACGTATCACTTATTTCCTTCCTGTGGAAGCTAGTACTAAAACTTGAGTTTATTTCTTCTCACCACTGTTTTCCTTGTACATTTATCGTAGTGACACCAACAACCTTCTGGTACCCAACTCAGCGGCTTCTATTGTGCCTATCACATGTAGGGAATTTGATGAGGTACTTTCTTGGAATCTGCATTTGTAACACCTGCAACTTAGCACAATTCTTACTTATTAGCACTGCACATGTTTGGTAACCAGCTATGTGTGCTGACTGCTAACATTGTTATATTCAGAAATTTGAGATACTGGATTATTGTCTCCACAAAAACACATTGGTCTACCTTCGTGATAGAACTGCCTCATTCCTCAAGGACCAGGTGATCAGACCCAAAGGAAAATTTCACATTTATGATGCTCTGTTGGCTCAGATTCTAGAAAAAGATTAGGAAATTTTCGCATTCCTCCTTGTCCCATGAATTTTGTGATATTGTTGTCAAGCAAGTGATGCTTCTTTACTTGTGAGCTGATGATGTTGAATTTAATTTTGTCATATGATGCATGTGAATTATGTGGATTTCTGTGAATTTGGATGCTGGAACTAATTTAATTAGGTGCATATGAAATCAGGACATAGGAGGATCGGAGGAGACATGTCCTGTGTACACGTGTCTCCTTTCGTCGAGACAGAGGAGATGCGTGTTGCCAGCAAGCGTCTCCTTTCGTCGAGACATAGAAAGATGCGCGTACACAGCAAGCGTCTCCTTTCGTCGATACAGAGGTGACGCACGTTGACTGCAAGCATATCCTTTCTTCGAGACAGAGGAGACGTGCATACACAAGGTGTGTCTCCTTTCATCGAGGTAGAGGAGATGCAGGTTCATAGCACGCGTCTCCGATGTTGAGTTCATGTAACGGGCTCGGTGTTGGCGCCCGTTACCAAAGTCCCCTATGGGCCCAGAGAAACAGCCATTTCACGTGACCGGTAACTAGTTGTGCTAATGATCTGTGTTAGATGTCCATTACGAATACGTGTTATCATAATGGTCATCTGCCCGTTACCTTTCTTCGCTCATTTGTAACGCTTCATCAGTAACGGGCGTTTTGCCCATTACTAAAGGCCATCTATGCCCATTACCAATGTGAGTTTTTCACATAGTGATTGTTTAATGCCTCGCGGATCTCAAAGACTCGGAACCAGAGGGGAAGGCCGTCTATCGACAATGTCTATCGAGAGATCACCAGGACATTGAAGTCATCTGACGATGCCGAGGAAGAGGTGTCGCCGCCACTGTCCAACTCCGCTTCTGTGAATCTCACGAAGGAGGAATGGCTGGAGAAGTACAAACAGGAGGACTTCGCCCGAGGTGGATCTAGCTCCGACTGGTGTTCTAACTGCGGCTCAACTCCTCGACGGGTCGGGCCAGATGACGAGTGTAAGCGGTGTGGGAAAAAGGGCCATTGGGCCTAATATTACCATGGCAAAGTGAAGGTAGACGCGGAGGCCCACGTGGCCCACGATGATGATCCCACTCTCAAGTTTGCACATGGGCTCGTCATGGAGGAGGGGTCAAAGTTGTTGACCACACTCCTCCCCAGCCATCCACTACCACCACTCCTCGATGCCGACGCCGAGGCACCGCCGCCGCAACATATCGAGCTCGTCGAGGCCAAGGTCTTTGCCACATTCAGAGCTCCAGGTGACCAGGACATTAACCGATGGGTCATGGACACCGGAGCTATGAAGCACATGACCAGATCTCGTGCTGCCTTCTCCGACCTCGACACCACTGTTGTGGGGTCGGTGCACTTCGACGACAGCTCCGTTGTCACAATCGAGGGCCACGGCATTGTACTCTTCGCCTGCAAGAATGGGGAACACTAGATCCTCGCGAACACCTAATACATCCCGCGCCTCACCACCAACATCGGCTACGTCGGCCAACTCGACGAGGCGGGCTTCCAGGTGCTCGTCGAGGATGGCGTAATGCAGATCCGCGACGAGGAGCGACACCTACTGGCCAAGGTGGCCGGCAACGCTAGCCACCACTACATCCTCGACACCGACAATGTGTGGCCCGTGTGCTTGGTGGCGCACGCCAGGGAGTATGCCTGGTTGTGGCATGCTCGATTTGGGCATGTCAACTATGGTGGACTGCGGAAGATGGGACAAGAGGAGCACGTCCACGACATGCCTCTGCTCGACCAGCCAGAGCAGATGTGTGATGCATGCCTGGCGGGCAAGCACATGCACACGTCGTTCCCTTAGCGTGCTCTGTCACGTTCGACGGAGGTGCTCCAGTTGATCCACGGTGACCTCTGCGGCCCGATTACGCCTCCAACACCGAGTGATAATCGGTACTTCTTGCTTCTCATTTATTATTATTCGTGATACATGTGGAATGCTCCGCTTCTGAGCAAGGTCGCCGCCGCGACTGCAATCCAGTGTATCTAGGCGGCGGTAGAGCGCTAGACCAGCAAGCGAGTGCTCACCCTCCGTATGAATCAGGGTGGGGGATTCTTGGCGCATCGCTTCGAGGAGTACTACGCCACACTCGGCATCTGGCGTGAGCGTAGTGCCCCATACTCGCCATAGCAGAACAGCATCGTCAAGCGCCGGAACCAGTTCATGGTCAGGACGGTGAGGTGCATGATGAAAGCAAAGCATCTTCCAGGCACGTTCTAGGGGGAAGCAGTCACAACGGCAGTCTACCTGCTGAACCATTCCTCCTCCAAGAGCATCAATGGGAAGACTCCGTACGAGCTGTGGACCAGGAGTCCGCCCAGCATGTAGCACCTGAAGACATTTGGGTGCATTGCCCACATGAAGATCACCACACTGGGGCTCAAGAAGCTCAACAATCGCAGCCGGTGCACCATCTTTGTTGGGTACGAGCCCGGTGCCAAGGCCTACCGCTTCTACGACCCAGCGTCGCGACATGTGCACAGCAGTCGCGATTTCGTGTTCGATGTGGCTGGCCAGCGGTAGTGGAGCGGGGAGCTTGAAGACATGAACGGCGAGTTCAAAGAGGCGACACCAAGCTCCTCCGAGGTGATCACGGTGTCAACACTAGCACCCAACGCGATAGCGATGGCTTCAACATCAGCATCGCCAACACCGTCGCCTACACCTGTGCCATCGACTCATGGCGGCGACACGCCGCCGACACTGAAGACTTCAATGCATGACGTTGGACACCCGGTGAGTTTGCCACGCCGCCCGACGCTGGGGAGCTGGATCTCGACGCCAACCACGACGACGCTCCGTTGCGCTTCAGGCGCATCAACAACATCTTGGGCATGTCCTCCCCTCTGGGCCTGGCAGAACGGGAGCTTGATGAGCAGCTCCTTCTCGCCAATGACGTCGAGCCATCCAGCTACACCGAGGCATAGAAGCACGGGCATTGGCACAATGCCATGCTCGATGAAATCACGGTGATTGAAGCAAACAGGACTTGGGAGCTCGTCTATCCACCACCGCACTACCACCCAATTGGGCTCAAGTGGGTGTTCAAGGCCAAGAAGGATGCCGTTGGCATCATCTCTAAGTATAAGGGGAGACTGGTGTCAAAGGTATATGTACAGCGAAAAGGTGTGGACTTCGACGAGGTGTTCTCTTCGGTGGCTCGCCTGGAGTCCGTGCTTCTACTTCTAGGTCACGCGGTGAATGAAGGATAGCCAGTACATCAGATGGATGTCAAGTCGGTGTTCCTCAACAGTGAGCTACAAGAGGAGGTTCATGTCGAGAAGCCTTCAGGCTTTGTGCTAAATGGGCATGAAGGCAAGGTCCTTCGCCTCCTGAAGGCTCTGTATGGGCTCAGGCAAGCACCATGGGCCTGGTATGCGAAGCTAGATGGTGCACTGCTACAACTCGGGTTCCGATGCAGTAGCTCAGAGCATGCCGCGTACTTCCGCGGTGCGGGCACATGTCGTCTCATCATGGGAGTATATGTGGACGATTTGGTGTTCACCGGCAGACATCAAGGTGACATCAATGAGTTCAATATGGAGATGAAGTCCATGTTCCGGATGAGTGGTCTGGGCTGCTCCATTACTACCTTGGTCTGGAGGTGAACCAGACTGAGGACGGCATCACCATCGGGTAGAAGGTGTACGCGGAGAAGATCTTAGAGAGTGCCGGCTTGGCAAGGTGCAACCCCTGCTGCATTCCCATGGAACCGCATCTGAAGCTGAGTAAAGCGAGCTCTGCTCCAGGCGTGGATCTGATGGTGTGCGGAAGCATCGTCGGATCTCTGAGTTATCTGGTGAACACGCGCCTGGACTTGGCGTACTCGGTGGGCTACATCAGCCGGTTCATGGAGAACCCCACCATCGAGCACCTGGGCGCGGTGAGGAAGGTGCTGCACTACATCGCCGACACCCTTGACTTCGGCTGCTACTACACGAGGAAGAAGGTAGGCGAGCTCGTTGGCTTCAGCGATAGCGATCATGATGGCGACGTTGACACACGCAAGAGCACTTTTGGCACTCTGTTCTTCCTCGGACGGAACGCGATCACCTGGCAGAGTCAGAAATAGAAGGTGGTCGCCCTCAGCTCGTGTGAAGCTGAGTACATCGCAGGCACTTCAGCTGCCTGTCAGTACATTTGGCTGATGCATCTCCTATCAGAGTTGAAGGGCAAGAAGGAGAGCACAGTCAGGATTCACATCTGAGCAGTTGGCAGATATCTTGACGAAGGCATTGCCGCGTGACTGAGTCTGTGAGTTGCGCGACAAGCTCGGTCTCGTCAAGCTCAGGAAGTGATGCAAGGCTCAGGGGGAGATTTGTTAGTTGCATCCTTGCATCAGTTGGTTAGTTAGTTTGTTTGTTTGCATGTTTTGCATCAATTAGCCCCGGGATGTGGAGGCTGTGCGCCTAGGAGGGAAAGTGGCGAGAGAATAGCTCCACCACACCCTGGAGAACTGGTCATGGGCGGGCATCGCGAATGTGGGGATGGACACGTCGTTGCGCGGTGCTCGGCTAACCGGTGATCCTTTGCTATGTAATTTGCACAATTAAAGGAGAAGAATAGAAGAGAAAAAGCTGGTGACGTTGAGCGGCCCAAGATCCTTTGTTGTTCACTGTGTTCCACGAGTTCGTGTTGTGTTCTTCCTCCTCGTTGGCGTTCCGTGCTCGCCATTGCACACCACCGGTGTTCTTGAGTGCTGCGGCTTGTTCCTAACAAAATGGATGGTTAGATGTTCTCTCTATACTTTATATAGAAAACGAAATAATTAATAATTGTAGATGTACTAAATTATCCTTACAAATGGACGGTTAGATGTTCTCTATACTTTATACAGAACTCATTGATTCCTCGCAAAAAAAAAATAGAACTCATTGATGATTTGATGGTATAAGAATCCAGCATCTCACCGCGAAGGGTTGCAGAATTGTCATTGGCATCGATCATGTGGTTCTAGCTGCTGCCCTGAAGTCCTCTTTCAGCTTGGTATGATCAGCATCGACCAGGCTGGCATTGATTAGATCATTAGATGGCCCGCATCTTGTTCAAGATGCTATGGAGGACGACTCTCTGTCAGCAGCGCCTCTGCCAGTCCATTCTTGTCATTGGCGGGAGCTCCATATATTTTCCCAGCATGATACCACGGATGGAGATTGGGATCCAGCAGTATCGGCTGACAATATTGTGCGTGCCTCGTTAGCGTTGCAGGTAGAAACACTGGTAGCAAACAACAAAGACTGCTGCCTATTTCCTAACGGTAAGCCTACCAGCCGCAGTACCGCGAGCCGACGCTCCACCAGTACTAGGTTATAGGCCTAACTCAACCCAAAAGAGTAGCCTTGGGTGAGGACTGCCCCTTCTATATGTTGCGTTCTTCTATCAACAATTTCGGACGTGAGACTAAACCTAACAAGTTGTCCTGCTTATCCACAAAGATGTTATTGAAGTGGATGATGAAAGATTGCTCAGATTAACAAACTAGAAGGTACAATTACAACTTATCAACAGATCAGTGCACTCTCAGAGTTACAAGGTAATAGAACAGACAATAGCTCAGACTACATTTTTTTAAAAAAAAGGAATAGTTTCCGGCCTCTGCAATCGAACACAGCCATGTTTTTGTTGACACTTTTTATGGCCAACACACGAGAGCACTAGAGCGTGCTGGTCATGAACGGACAGAAGAGCAAAGTTGCTGCGCAAACCGGTCAGAGCCGGTTTCCTTGGGCTTGGCTCAAGTCGATCGTTTGGAAGGGATAACTACCACACTTACGTGATGGAGGACGGCTAGGTTTACGAGCAAACCAGCAAAGGATAAACAACGCACTTACGTGGCGAAGAACGACTAGTTTACGAGCAAACTAGCAAAGGCTGTCGAAGCTCTCGCCTGGGAGGGACCCCGTCAGGGCGTGGACGTCGCCGGCGTGCCCTAGGTCGACCAGCGAGCCTTAGGACGTCATCTATGACCATGGAGATCAGTAGAGGAACAGCAAGGGAGATTGGAAGAGAGTTTTAGGGTTTAGGAGACAAAAAGTAAAGACATAATTTGTTTCGTTCGATTGGGATTCCCTCAATCGGCCATGACCCTTCATAAATATAGGGTTGGATGGTCTACCCCCATGGAAGGTCGAAAACACACCATAAACCGACCTAAAGTCAATCTACAACTCTAATTCGGACTCAGCCATCGCAAACCGGTCCGACCGACCTCCAAATCCGGTCTTCCATCGTGTATAACAGTTAAAACCGGTCTCACCGGTTTACAAATCCGGTCTGACCGGATTACCCCAGGCAGGCAAACTTCAGGTTGTCATAACCTTCTCATCGGGACTCTGAATTATGCGATCCATATGTCCGTTTCGATCGTCTCGGTGAGGACTTCATCTTGGTGCACTCAAAACCATGATTGGAGCTTATCTTAGTACCGTTTTATGTGCTTCTTCATCTTCTCTAATGAAATCATGCCCAAGTCTCCAAATATGATGTATACGACCTGCACAACGCACATGCATACCAGAATTGCAGAATAATGAATGTCAGCACTGAATTGGCAATTTTGGCCTTAACCTCACATATCTTGGACTGTGCCATTTTTGGGTGCGAACATATGCCCCACTGTTTCTTGGTAAAGCTTGTGTACCAAGAAATAACTCATCAGCCCAAAAAATGCACAAGAACAAATGTTGAGCACAAGTGTAGCAAACAAGTTTCACCTTTTTAAGGATGATAGCATCTATCGACCATTTTACTTGCTTTTGCCCAATATGAAGATTTCAACTTGTTGTTGCAATTTATACATATTGTGTGAGTGAGACAAGCCTGAGTACATACTCCCTCGGCCTTGGATCCTTGAGGTATTATTTTAAAGTCATTCTCACACTTGTAAGCTATTGTGAATGCATAAAGCGACCAAATTGCTATAATGTCATTTGGTCTTTGCAATCCTCCTCAAATCGACAATGAAGGGGGAATAGAATAATTCAGTATAACATTCAGAAGTTATTCAGACTAGAAATAAAGTAAGATGAGTAATCAGCCCAAACAATGATTAAGGCTCAATTACCTTGTAATTGATGATAGCCGGATTACTCTTGAACCTTTCTTATTTGTTCTTGACTTATCCTTTCAATGCATCTCAGGTTATGCTAGTAGCCAACAACAAACTTTCTCCGAAAGCTAATTTTGGCTTCAAAAATGAAAACTTGATAGCCAAAACAGCAGGCAGACCGGTCAGACCGGTTTCAGAAAGCGGTCAGACCGGTTTTGTCTAGGATGTGCACCCCTCAATACTAAACATGGGCCCTTTCTCATGAACATGTCTTTTGGACACCATGGCCTGATGCTTATTGTTTCATAGTGCTAATCCTAAATTTTTATGTCTAGATATATCAAATACCATAAAATTTGATATGACCTTATAGACATCTAACAAGGGAAACATCTAATGACCCATTTAATTATAAATACTTGCTGGACCTGTGCAAATGAGTCACCAAATGTCTCTGTATGATCTTACAACCATGGATCCTCAAATCCAGCCTGAATAGAAAAAATTCATATTTGGCTTGTTAATTGAGGCTAAATATACCAACCGGCTAAAAATCTCAAAACACCATTATTTGGTGATATAAGGACAGCACCAACATTCTGAGAAATCTTGCAAGCCGATTTAGTAAATAGAAACTCCATACTGGTAAATTACTCTTTTCGCTTAAGTCTTGCCCCCCGAGCACTTAAGGCACCAAAAAGATTATAAGAAACCTCTTATCGGGAAGCTATCACTTTAGGACGATGATTTAAGATATTCATCGGCCATGTATGTTGTCAAGGATGATAATTCAATATCATCCATAAAGAATCTATCCATAAGAATATGAAC
Source organism: Cenchrus fungigraminus (assembly GCA_036936925.1). Classification (NCBI taxonomy): domain Eukaryota; kingdom Viridiplantae; phylum Streptophyta; class Magnoliopsida; order Poales; family Poaceae; genus Cenchrus; species Cenchrus fungigraminus. Next base: position 116,677,744 of record CM072774.1, on the reverse strand, counting down.
AACCGAAATAAAAGAGTAGAGATATATAAATTCATAAATTAAAACCATCTCTAAGAACTAAATATTTCGGCTTTTGCAAATTAATCAATAAGCATAGTAATTTGGTGATAACCCTCTATGATATAAAGATGATCCATGTGGAACCCAAGGACCAAAATAAAAGTATGAGGGATAATCAAGCATATCTAAGGATGAATTCCAAAACATAGGCATATGTGGCATTTGTCAAGCAAATGGACTAGGTAATGACCAATAATTTTGATGATTTGGTGCAAACCTCAATTTCGAAGATGGTCTCTCATATCTTTTCTTCTCCTTCAACTGTGTTGCACCTTTTGCTTGATCATCACCCGTGTCTTGAGTCCGAATGCTTCCTTTAGGAATCCATGCCATGCCTTTCTTCCTCAGCTCTTGAGCACTAAGCTTTTGGAACTCCTTCTGCCATTTTGATAAACCAAGTGGATGACTTGACTTCACTTCAGTTTTGGACAGCAATGCTCGTCTCTTGTTTTTTGACCTTTTCAACTTCTCTCATTCAGATTTGGCACTTGGAGGATCAACAAATGATTTTTCCTTCCCTTTGCCACTAGCAGCCGAAGTGCTGAACACATCAATTGGCTTTTCATTAACTGAATTCAGATCTGAATTTTTATCCTTGCGACCATCTTTTTTCACTCGGTAAACTTGCTTGACAACCTTTTTCTTGTTTTTAACTCTAGACCGATCTTTATACTCAAAATGGTCACTTTCAACATATGGCTATCTTGCACATGATGGTCACCTTGGAGCTGCATACTCAACGTAATATGGTCTGAAATATGAAGGAGTATGAGCCCATGAATCACTCCACCCCCATGATGAATAAGGATGAGCACTAATGGAATATGGAGCATATGAAACCGGCATTGATGGCTCAAAAGGAGAATATGATGTTGCTGATTGAAAACCCTTTTCTTGTCGATTCCAATTCCCAGAATTATGTCTAGGAGGCAATTTTGATGATTTAACACCGTTTGACCAATTAGCACGCTTTGCCACATTTTCTTTTTGATATCCAGCCAGAAGTTCATCAAAAGTGAGCTTCGGCTTTCTACCATTGTGCTTAACATGGCCTTTACCTCCATTTAGCTCAGGATGTTCAGATTTGGACATCTCTGATTTTTCCAGACCGAAACCGGTCTGACCGGTTTGGGATACTGGTCTGGCCGGTTGTCCCAGCATAGTGGGAGCAACAAGTTCTTGGCTTAATGGAGGAAAATCCATTTGCCCCCCAGTAACTTCTGGGATTTTGATAGGCTCATCGTCCTCACTAGTTGATTGAACTTGCAATTCATGAACGATAACCTTCTCATCACTTGGGGGCTTTGAATCTTCCCCTTTGCCAATATTTTCATTGCTACATGAACTGGCCAGTGCCAGCCAATTTAGTAGCCTTTTGTTATCAAGACCAACTGGAACCAATTGGTCATCCTCTTGTATTTGAGCAAATCTCAATCGTCCTAAATTAATGGCCGATTGTATAAATTGGCGAAAAATATTGCAATCACTAGTACTATGATCAAATGAATTATGCCACTTACAATATTTTCGATCCTCTAATTTAAGAGGTGATATACTAACTTTGTGATGATAGAGTTTAATAAAATTATTCTCTAGCAAGATATCAAATAAATCATCACACAAAGTTAGATCAAAGGTGTACTTTATTTTCTCCAACCGATGCTTTTGTGGAGAAGGCTTTAAGGCCAAGCAAACGAACGGTTCAGATTTCTCATCCATCCATTCGGCTATACCTTTCTTTGCACTCATCATACCCGATGCTTTAGAGTTGATCACTATATTAGCATCGGACTTCACAACGGCTCTAGGTTTTGATCTCTTGTTTTTAAGTCCAGAATAACCATAAGCACACCAAGAAGAGAAAAACTTTGACAAATATGACGTGGAAAATTTAAATGTCAAAGTATTTTTATAATCAGCCTTTTTAATTTTTACAATACATTGGCTGATAGAACCTGAAGGTACACTATTACTAGCAAGTAAATTACCATTCTCAACCGATCTTCTAGAATTATTTATGATAGAATCATTAATAAATGAATTGAGTAAAAATATAGGATCTGATTGGGAATTGCTTGCAAAGTATACCTTATCAAATAGATTGGAGAGGCAACGAACCTTGATGTGGATGATGTCACACTTCTCCTCTTGACAGCAGCTTGCAGCCTCACTCTTCGTAAACCGGTCAGGCCGGTTTCTCCAGGTTTGCTGGAAATCACCAAAGAATTGGCTCTTGCAGTCCCCTCCTTGTTACTATTGTCATGTTCTTCAACAATTGGATGTTCCAAACTTTTCTCAGCCTGAACTTGTCGCTTAATGACATGATAATCACTAGAAAAGTGCACGGCACCTTCGGCTTTAGAAAAATCAAGTATAGCCGATTTCTTTTGATTAATATGCTCTTGTGCAGCTAAACTTGACTCTTTAGATGTAACAAATTCAGAATGTATATTATTTGGTTCAGTTATAATAACCGAACTATTGCTCAAATCTGAATCGTTTTTATCTTTCCTCAAGATTGCTACTTGAGAAAGAAAGTCGCGTTGAAATTGTGCAATAATCTTATCTAATTCTTGGCGCATCTCCTCAGATAGGTCCTCTTCTCTGACTTCTTCATCTAAATACACGCTTGCTGAATTTTCATTAATCTGGCTATAGTTATGCTGAACATTAGGAGCCAAATCATGATTATTAATATTTGCAAGCGATGCTGAGAAAGTAGGTGCAACCTCCACTCTAGTGATTTGTGAAACACATAATGGTTGAGAATAACTGGCCGGATGGCTAGAATTAGTATGGCCAATTTTCTCACTTTGTTCTTTTATTCTTAATTCAAGTGCCGTAGCTCTCACAAGCACTGTATCAAGAGAATCAAATGATATACCTTTCAACCTATCTCTAAGGGATGGTTTTAAACCTCTAAAAGCAAGATAAGCTAGATCTGATTCACAAAAAGGTAAATTAAAGTATTGAATCTTTGTTTCTTTGAATCATTCTAAGTATTTAAAAACCGATTCATCTCTACCTTGTTGAATATTATAGAGATCGGTGGCACATGATGTTTGAGAATAGCTGGCTGGGTGGCTAGAATTAGCATAACCAACTTTCTCATTCACCGGCATGTTTTGTGATGTAATCACAAATTGTGAATTTCCTGCCGATGAATAAATAGATGAAACACCTTGCTGAAAATTAGTGGAATTAATAGCATGTGGTGTTCCATAAGAATTGGCTGAACTCACCATGTTAGTTTGGCCTTGATACATGTTAACCGACTTTTGAACTCGTTGTACAGCCGGTGTGGGAGAGTAATGTTGTATGTTGCTAGTATCATTAAAATTCAAAGCATGCATATTATTTGACAATGGCTTTTGCATATTAAATTCAGAATTATAATTTGCATAATTAAAACCATCTGAACAAGTACTAGCCGATACAATATGCCTACTAGTATCAAATCTAGCAACATCAACACAAGGATTCATGGTACTTGCAAAATAACTATTAACATTAGACATAGGTAATGTATTTGCAAATTGTACCTTGGGCTTGTTGTAGTTGAATTGATGTGAAGTATATGAATAGCCCGCCATAATAAGTCTTGATGCTTCAGATCTTGTAATATAGATAACTCTATAGATAAATCCAAATATCCTCGAAAATCCAAGCAATCAATGACCAAAGTCTCGCTTCTCTTCTAATATTCAATATGTAGCAGCAAGCAAGACACGATGCAAACAGCTTGAGCAGCCTGATGCAAAGTCACAAGTGTAGATGCAATCGGTCCCAAAAAGACCAGATTCAACTACAATGGCGAACCAAAGTAATGGATCAAATTAGTAAAAGGCTAGGGATCAATAGAATGGTTTGAGCAACCTGATCTTTCTTCCCAGCGGAGTCGCCAATTTGTGTTGACGCTTTTTATGGCCAACACATGAGAGCACTAGAGCGTGCGGGTCACGAACGGACCGAAGAGCAAAGTTGCTGCGCAAACCGGTCAGACCGGTTTGGCAACCCGGTCAAGCCGGTTTCCTAGGGCTTGGCTCAAGTCGATCGTTTGGAAGGGATAACTACCACACTTATGTGATGGAGGACGGCTAGGTCTACGAGCAAACCAGCAAAGGATAAACAACGCACTTACATGGTGAAGAACGACTAGTTTACGAGCAAACTAGCAAAGGCCGTCGAAGCTCTCGCCCGGGAGGGACCCCGTCAGGGTGTGGACGTCGCCGGCGTACCCTAGGTCAAACAGTGAGCCTTAGGACGTCAACTATGACCGTGGAGATCAGTAGAGGAATAGCAAGGGAGGTTGGAAGAGAGTTTTAGGGTTTAGGAGATAAAAAGTAAAGACATTATTTGTTTCGTTCGATTGAGATCCCCTCAATCGGCCATGACCCTACATAAATATAGGGTGGGATGGTCTACCCCCGCGAAAGGTCGAAAACACACCATAAACCGACCTAAAGTCAATCTACAACTCTAATTCGGACTCAGCCATCGCAAACCGGTCCGACCGACCTCCAAATCCGGTCAGACCGGATTTTCCATCGTGTATAGCAGTTAAAACCGGTCTCACCGGTTTACAAATCCGGTCTAACCGGATTACCCCAGGGAGGCAAACTTCAGGTCGTCATAACCTTCTCATCGGGACTCTGAATTATGCAATCCATATGTCCGTTTCGATCGTCTCGGCGAGGACTTAATCTTGGTGCACTCAAAACCATGATTGGAGCTTATCTTAGTACTGTTTTATGTGCTTCTTCATCTTCTCCAATGAAATCATGCCCAAGTCTCCAAATATGATGTATACGACCTGCACAACGCACATGCATACCAGAATTGCAGAATAATGAATGTCAGCACTGAATTGGTAATTTTGACCTTAACCTCACATATCTTGGACTGTGTCATTTTTGGGTGCGAACAGTTTTTACATAATTCTCAACTTTCAAGCTGATCATGAAGGAAAATAGTACAAACGAAAGGAGCAAATTAAAAACAAAGTCGATTATTGCTTCTCCATCCAGTATTAGAAAAAAACAGTCTCCCTTGTATCCTCACACTGCAACATCAGGATAAATCGATACTATAATTTGCAGTTACAAGTTAATATAGAGAACAGATGCTGAGAGTAGAAGAAAGAATTGAATAAATAATCATTGAGAGCTAGAAATTAAGAAAATAACTTATATTTGTACATTTCACTGACATTTCACGTGTCACTCATGTAGAAAATGCATCATATTCGCATTTGATAAGTCAAAATACGTGCGAATTTATAGTTATACTAGTAAGAAAACCATTGCAATTAATTATCGTAGAACTGTTCAAGACAACAACTAATGTATGACGCGGTCCTGGTAGGAATTAAGGAGAAACACACAATGATGCGGTTGCTTCCATCGATTCACACACGACTGCTACATTCTCGCCATTAATTTCTTCACATGACCAGTCCTATTACTAGTAGTTGTATAGTATTTATTAGTGAACAAGACGCCAAAGAAAATTCTCATGTAATGACTGATTCTAACCCACGATCAAATGTCATTCGCCTCTTACACTCTTGTGTATGTGTATATATGCATGTCGAGCACCCTCCCACCACTGGTAGGGAGAGGGGCTTTAGTCCCGGTTGGTAGAGGCCTTAGGTCTCTCATGTCCAACCGGGACTAATGATGAGAGACAAAAGCCCCCCCCCCCTCCCCCCGCCTTTAGTCCCGGGTGAACGAACCTAGACTAAAGGGGTCCTTTAGTCCCGGTTCGTATTACGAACCGAGACTAAAGGGGGGGCATGCCAGCGCCTGCACCCACCCCCTTTAGTCTCGGTTGGTAATACCAACCGTGACTAAAGGGTCTCGTCTCCTTTTTTGGTGTTTTCAATTTGAGCGTATATTCTAATTGTTGTCTCACCCGTATATGTATGTATACGTATTTGCACTTAATATCTATGCATACCTGTCTATATATATCATATACGCACTTAGACTTATATATAAACCTATATATCTACATATATAAACTTAGAAATATACACATCAAAATAGATATTCAATCTTATGCATAAGACTTACACACAATATTATACATCAAAATAAATAGTATTTATACATCAAAATATCGTTCACTTCAAATTTCTAGTCTCTACTCCCAGTGGAGGTGCATCACAATAATTTTTTAGATCCATCATAATAATGTTTTCCTGCTGGATTAACCACCTCGTCCAAGAGGAATCCAATGAGACTTTCTTGAATCGCCAAAAGACGATCCTTCTGAATGACCTCGTCCTTAACCATATCCATCTGTAATGTGAAAATATGTTAATATATTACACCCAACAATTAAATATAGAAGTGGTTAGGAAATGATGTATTATTAATAGGTTTATTTAATTAACTTACATTATAATTTCCGAAGTTTGTACTTGACAAACATCGTATGTGCTCACAGACATAGTATCCACAAAAATTATTTCCTTGTTCCTGTCTCAAACACTAAAGTGGATAGGAGAAAATGTTATGAAATATAAGTGTGATACAATTTAAATTTTCTCAATCTGAAGTTATTATTTGGATTACGTACCGGATAATCAGTATAGAATGTAATTGTTGGTTTAAATTGACCTTCTTTCTCTGCAATGAATTTTTCCCAAGCTCTGAGGAAAATTAATGAAAGATAGTGTGTTAGTAAAAGTAATCTATATATATTGCATTAAAGAGAACGTCTTAGATAGAATTATTACTCTTGAAACAGATTTTGAAGGTCTTGGTAACCTGCGGGGTTTTTTCTCAATGAATCCCACACCATGACGCTGCTATTGTCGACTTGAATTATCATAAGAATCCAATGGAAACTGTATATACATGGTCATAATACTCATACAAATTAGAACTAAATAGAATTAGCAAGGACAATTAGATGGCAATCACACATACTTGCAGCTGTAAGGTAGTAGTATGAGATCCTTGTCATGAAACTTAGACAATGTCCTATAGATTGTCAGGATTGTTGTGTCTGGTTGATGCTTGACCTCAAACTGGTTAACTTTTGATGGGTCCATGAAACCAATTCTGTCGGCAATATTCTTTTTTTGCATCTCTTGTTTTTGCAGGCTACCAAAAATGAAATACAAAGTTAATTAGTAGATCCACATACGTAATAAATTTATTAATAAACATAAAAAATACGCCACTTACAGACACCAAGCGATGATAAGATCGATATTCAGGGCGTCTAGATGGTAAACTTCATAAATATCTTTGAATTCCAGCCAGACCACCTTGTCGCCTTCACTGGCAAAATCTTCCGGTCTAGCAAGTATACCTAAGGTATCTACGCCTTTCGCTGAGTGCTGCATGTACCACTCATGAAAGTTGTACATCTTAGGTGAGACCTTATATACCAGTTCTTGCCAGATAAGAGGTTTTCCTAGCTGAAAGGGCCATCTATGTAGGAAACTTGGATCCCGAGGTGGTTCTTCATGGCCGAGTGCAACACTTATAGGCATCCTTGATTGTTCCATGAAATAAATGACCTACACTAATTCTTGTGTAGGCAATTCTGCTAGAGCTCGTTCATCTGCATTGAGGCCGGAGGCAACGTAAGTCTGTTTGCTCATCGACGCATCTGTTTTCTGCTCCAGCTTCTTTGCACGAGTATCTTCTTTATACAATGTCGACGCAATTATAGGTATCATTTTCTTGCTATTTTCGCTCATTAGTTTGAAAAACCCAAGTTTGCCCGGATCTACATTTTTCGTCTTCTCGAGCTCCCTCCGTTGCTGTTTTGTATTCAGATTGTTGAAAAATTCATGGACATGTTGGGCACCGATCATCGTTTTTCCTTCTTCTTCTGTCGTCTCCCATGCTAGCTTCCTTTTGCTGATGGGCTCAACCATTTTCTTTATCGTTGGTAGTTTTTTCTGCTTTGGTGGTTGCACTGGGTTGGAAGACTGTGCTCCGGCGGTTTTTTCGGTTGTGCTCTCGTGGCTTGGTGGTTTTTTCTGCTTTGGTGGTAGCACTGCGTTGGAAGACTGTGCTCTGGCGGTTTTTTCGGTTGTACTTTCGTGGCTAGATGGTTTTTTCTGTGGTGCTTTCGCGGTTTTTTCTGATGTGCTTTGGTGGCTGGGCGGTTTTTTCTGCGGTGCTTTGGTGGTTTTTTCTGCTTTTGATGGCGCTTGCTTTGCCGCCGTTGGTTTTTTCTACTTTTTTGGAGGTGATTCGGGATGGATGTCATTATCATGGCTGGAGCTTGCACCTCTGGAATTGAATAATGGTTCTTGTGTAGACGGTGAGCGAGGTGATATTGAAGGTCGTGAGGATGGCCTCGGAGATGATGATGGTCGCGGCTGCGGGGGATCTATAGGAGGGATTGATCCCTCCATCTGGGGGATTATAATGTAACGTTTGGGCCACAATATGATACCGTGAACCACATCCTTGAGTGTCCTTTCCCCATCACCTCCTGGGATGTCTAGCTCTAGATCTTCAAATTGTGGCTGACAAATCTCCTCCACAGCAACCGAGGCGTAGCCAGGTGGAATCAGCATGCCATGGCTAGTCTGTCCAGGAAAATGTGCAAAAGCACTTCCGTACGCCACCTATATATGTAGAGAAACAAGGAATTTATTACATTTCTAAGTGATGCATCAATAGTTGAGCTAATTGCATGTAATAATTATATTTATATATGCCTGCATTGTGATGTTGTCGAATGACTTGTGCAGCTCACATGGGGTGCACTGACACAGAAAATCCACAGGGTATTGTTGGTTGTCATCTACTGGAACTCCTTCGATTGCCCTCGGCTCTTCAGGGCCCTCTGTGCAAGCACCTGCTGCGACCTCTATGCAAGCACCTACTGCGACCTCTGTAGATGCACAACTGCTTTTGCGAGCGAAAGGGCTAATGACGGGATCCAGCGGTACTTCGGGCTGTGCTTCAGATTGGGCTATCTGAGTTATCGTTGCGGCCACTCACCGTTCAATCTCTGCCTGCATCTTTTCTTCTTGTTGTTTAAGTCTTTGCTCCATCATTTGACGCCAATGCTCCTCTTCGCGCTCTCTTCTTCTTTTGTGACTTTTATAGCTGTCGAGGTTTCCCTTGAAAGCATACTTCCACGGCACCACCCCATAGCCCTTGTAACGTCCTGGGTGTTCTGAATTCCCGAGCGCTAAAGTGAGCTCATCCATTTCTCTGTCAACCTTCAATCTACTGGCTCTAACATCTTCTATTTTTTTCATTATCTCAAGTGCCTTCTCACGTAACGTGGGTGGGAATTCAAGGGTACCATCATCCGGGTTCAATCTGCCTCCATGCTCATAATACCAATTCTTCGATCGATCAGGCCAGTGAAAGACCGCTGATATGATACCTTTGGCGATAAGGTCTTGTTCCATCTTCCGCCAGTTGGGAATTGCTACCGCATAACCACCTCGACCAAGACGATGGTTGTACTCCCCTTTCTTACTGGCACTTTTCTTCCCTTGTGCACTTTTTTGGGCAAAAATTTCAATTTTCTTGTATTCAACAAAGGACTTCCAGTTATCTTTTATCTTCGGATATTCATCCCAATTTGGAGTTCGGTTCTTCTTGATAAAATCTCTAGTCAACTTCTTCTTGAAATTCTGAAATTGAGTTGCCATCTTCTGTAGAGTCCAACCCTTAACAAGGTTTGCGTCGACACCTTCAGGAAGTGTGAAGTGTTTTAGCACAACATTCCACAGCTGGTCTTTTACTGAGTCCGGAACCACGTATGGATTACTTGGTTTTCCCTTCGATTCTCTATACTTGATGGGCACATTGTCCCTTACAATGGTCCCGCATTGAGACACGAACTTGTCTTTGATTTTTGTTGGAGCACATGGCTGGCCAAGCTCTGACACCTCCGTGATACGATACATCACATCACCGACGATTAGTTGTGTACGACCTCTCTTAGCCTTTTTCGTCATCGATCCAGAAGCCTACAAGTACCATATTCGTTATTTATTTATGTAAGAAATGGGGTTAGCGAATTAATACTAATGAACTTAATGCATGATATATATACCTTGTTGGAACCTTCTGCGTTAGCATCCTCAAGGTCCTCATTATTTTCTGAGTCGGCAGCTATGTCGTCCTCATTATTTTCCAAGTCCTCGGCGGCGACGCCTCCTTCCTCGATCATATTTATGTTGAGGAACCTGTCTGCCTGGCTACACTCCTCGTCAGTGTAGGTTGCAACGGTATTTGTGCCGCGAGCAATAATGTCCTACATAATCCTTTCATTATTGTCATTGTTATCCATCTAGAACAAACACGAATTTTCTATGAATTTGAAGAATAAACACTAATTTTCTATGAATCGACACGAATTTATGAGAATATACAATAATTTATAGCTATTACTAGAATAAACAAGAATTTTCTATGAATTTGTAGAATAAAAACTAATTAATTTACTACATGAATTGACCCAAATTTATGAGAATATACAATAATTTCTATCTATTTCTAGAATAAACAAGAATAAACACTAATTTTCTATGAATTGACACGAATTTTTGAGAATATACAATAATTTCTATCTATTTCTAGAATAAACAAGAATAAACACTAATTTTTTATGAATCGACACGAATTTATGAGAATATACAATAATTTCTTTCTATTTCTAGAATAAACACTAATTTTCTATGAATCGACACAAATTTCTGAGAATATACAATAATTTCTATCTATTCCTAGAATAAACAAGAATAAACACTAATTTTCTATGAATAGACACGAATTTCTGAGAATATAAAATAACTTCTATCCATTACTATGAATATACAATAATTCATATTAATTTCTATCAATTTCTAAAATAATTTTTTATGAATTTCGGTAGTGGTGCCAACCGGAGTCGGCAAGGAGCCGGGGAGAGACGGCGGCGGGATCCTGGGTGCGTCGAGGGAGGCAGCGGGGAGCCGGGGAGAGACGGCGGTCGGCGATGCTGGGGAGAGACATATTTAATTAGAATTATTATACACATATTTAGTACAATTTTATAATTAAATTTAAATCTTCAATTCAAATTAAAAAAATTGCTGACGCAAACAATTCATTTATTTGTGTCAGCAAGCCCCAAAACCCCCAAATTTGGGGCAGGGCCGGGGTAGTCCGGCGGCCGGGGGGGAAGGCCGCGCCCCTACTGGCGTTGGGGATGACGACCGTGAGGAGGAAGGCAGAGCGCAACAGGACGAGTTGATGGAGGAGTGGGACAAACGATGTTGCGCGCGCAGCGGCGGCGGAGCCCCGGAGGTTGGGGAGGACGGCACGGAGGAGGAGGATGGAGAGGAGGCCGACGCGTGGAGGAGCCCCGGAGGCCGGGGGAGGCCGCGTTTCGGGTTACGTCGTCGACGACAGCGGCGAACCGACGGGGGCCGACGGCAGCGGACCGGCGAGGGCCGACGGCGTCGGCGGAGAAGGGCCCGGTGGACGGCAGATTCCGGGAGGCCGACGGCAGCAGCGAATTCCGGTGGGCCGAGGACGAGGGAGGACACGGGATGCGGCGGACGGGGAGGACGACGGCTGCAGAGGAGGAGAAGACGACGGCGGCGGATCGGTCGGGGACGAAAAAAATGGCTAAGTGTTGGAGAGGGAGGGTCGCTGTTCTTATATAAACCCCCCTTTAGTCCCGGGTCGTGTAACAAACCGAGACAAAAGAGGGGCCTTTTGTCACGGTTGGTAACACCACCCGGGACTAAAGGGTGATTTCGCGCGGGAGCCCCCAAAAGGGAAAATTTCCCTCTTTAGTCCCGGTTGGTGTTACCACCCGAGACAAAAGGCCCCCCTTTTGTCTCGGTTTGTTACACAACCCGAGACTAAAGGGCTATTTTGCTCGGGACATTGATTTTTGCCCCATTTCCCCTCCTCATTTTCTCATTCTTTCTCTTTGCAACAATTTTTAAAAATGGTAAGTTTAATATTTGAACCGTGCAAAATTATTTTGAGTTAAGAATTAACAACCTTCACATTCCTATATAAAAATTAATTTAATAGTTCAAATAATTACTTTTACTTTTCAGTTTATATCTTCCTTTTTCCAATTTTTAGTGATAAAAATGCTAATTTCATTTCATATAAATTTTAAAAACAAGAATTATACATCGGACTCGACAATATTTGTCTCCTACGACATAAAAGACCATGTGGCAAAATTTGGCACCATTCCATATCTTTTTAGTGGTGGACTTAGTTCAACGTTTAATTACTGGGTGATATCGCACGGAAATTCAATTAAACTGAAAAAAATGCTCAACTAATTCAGAAAAATCTCAAACTTGGTGGTTACTTCCCATTGGGTATCTGAAAGCCTTTAACAAGTTTTAGTTCAAATACATAAAGGAATACACTCATACAACATTATACAAATGATTTGAACATTAATCATTACAGGACAGCATTGAAGTTCCTTTTCTTGACGAAAGTTCCTTGGTCATGGTCGTGACGTAAGTATGGTGTCTCTTCATTTCCAAGCGATATGCTTGGGTCAACTTCGACAGCGAATGGAGGCATGCCATCGAACTGATCATAGTCATCCGATTTGTCTGTTCTGTCCTCGACTCCCATGATTACTCTTTTACCTGGAAGAATAATGTGACGCTTTAGCTCTTGTGGTCCTTCTTGGGGATTTGTATTCTTCGGTTTGCTAGTCATATCCTTGACATAGAAAACTTGATGCACATTTTTGGCAAGGACGAATGGTTCATCTTTGAAACCAATCTTGGTCAGGTCCACTATTGTCATTCCATATTGATCTTTCCTTATGCCACCTCCAGTTAGTTTTACCCATTGGCAAAGAAACAGAGGGATGTTAAGCACCCCGTACTCAAGCTCCCATATCTCTTCTATGACACCATAATAGGAGTTCTTGTTATTGTTGCTGTCCATGGCGTCTATACGGACACCACTATTTTGGTGTGTGGTTTTCCGATCTTGGTCTCTTGTGTAAAAAGTATAGCCATTTATATCGTAAGCTTAGAATTTCACAATTGTGCTAGAAGGTCCCCTAGCTAACAAAGCGAGTAGTGGGTGAATCGTGGAATCACCGATAACTTGTTCACTCAACCATGAGGGAAAATTTTCCAAGTGATGGCGTATAACCCATGCTTCGGTTTTGGTTGGATTTTGAGAAGAAATAATCTGCTTGTGTTCCTCTATATACGGAGTCACCAAGGATGATTGTTGCAGAACAGCTAGGTGTGCTTTATGGAACAAATCAGTATCATTGCTCAAACTTGCTTTTCTTCCAATGGTGCCCTTTCCCAGTAGCCTCCCCTCGTGTCGTGATACTGGAACCCCAATCGAGTCAATTGAGTCGACAAAGTCAACACAAAACTCAATGACCTCCTCAGTTACATATCCTTTGGCAATGCTTCCTTTCGGACCTGCGCGGTTAAGAACATATTTCTTGAGGACTGACATGAACCTCTCAAAAGGCCACATGTTGTGCAAGAATACTGGACCAAGAATAGTAATCTCTTTCACAAGGTGCACCAGGAGGTGAGTCATAATATTGAAGAATGAAGGTGGAAATGCCAACTCAAAGCTGACAAGACATTGCACAACATCATTCTATAGATTCACTAGGTTCCTTGGATCGATTGCCTTCTGTGAAATTGCATTGAGAAATGTACAAAGCTTTATGAGCACTAATCGTACTTTCTCAGGTAGAACACCCCTCAACGCAACTGGAAGCAATTGTGTCATCAACATGTGGCAGTCGTGGGCCTTTAGATTTGTGAACTTCTTATCTTTCATATTTATGATCCCTTTTATATTCGACGAGTAGCCAGATGGAACCTTCATACTGTTTAGGCAATCAAACATGATGTCCTTCTCTTCCTTGCTGAGGGTGTAACTAGCAGGACCTAAGTAATCTTGTTCTTCTTCCTCAACCTCTTCAGGATCTGCTTCTTCATCAACCTCTTTCGAAGGTGCTTCGTTCCTACGGATATCTTTCAGGTCTCGTCGTGCTTCCAATGTATCCTTAGAGTTACCATAACAACCCAAGAAGCCTAGCACATTCAAACAAAGATTCTTCATCAAGTGCATCACGTCAATTGCGTTCCGGACCTCAAGAATTTCCCAATAAGGTAACTCCCAAAATATAGATTTCTTCTTCCACAATGGTGCACGCCCGTTAGCATCATGTGCAATAGGTTCACTACTGTCACCCTTTCCAAAGACTACCCTTAGATCCTTTACCATCTCAAATATCTCCTCTCCTTTAAAATGGGTGGGCTTTGTACGATGATTAGCCTTTCCTTTCCAATGCATACCTTTCTTCCTTAAGGGATGCTTCTCAGGAAGAAAGCGATGGTGACCCATATACACGACCTTCTTACAATTTTTCAGATGAATACCGTCTGTTTTATGTAAACAGTGGGTGCAGGCCCAATATCCCTTGTTTGAGTGCCCTGATAGGTTACTTAAAGCAGGCCAATCGTTGATGGTAATGAACAACAATGCTCGTAGGTTGAAGTTCTCTTGCTTATCCTCATCCCACACACATACACCTTCTTTCTACCATAGCAGTAATAGTTCATCGACCAATGGTCTTAGATACACATCAATGTCGTTGCCGGGTTGTTTTGGACCTTGGATTAGCACCGGCATCATAATGAACTTTCGCTTCATGCACATCCAACCAGGAAGGTTGACATGCATAGGGTCACAGGCCAAGTGCTATGACAACTGCTAAACTCACCAAATGGATTGAAACCATCTGTGCTTAAACCAAATCTTATGTTTCTTGCTTCCCTAGCAAAATCTTTGTATTTTCTATCAATCTTTCTCCACTGAGACCCATCTGCCGGATGTCTCAGCATGTGGTCATGCTTACGATCCTTTTTGTGCCATGTCATCAACTTAGCATGTTCTTTGTTCCTAAATAAACGCTTCAAACGTGGTATTATAGGAAAATGCCACATAACCTTCGCTAGAACTTTCGTCATCTTGGGAGGTGTCCCCTCGAGAGCACTAGGATCATCATCTCTCCGGATCTTATAACGTAGCGCTTTGCACACAGGACAAGCTTCCAAATTCTCGTGTTCCTTGCCGCGATATAGGATGCAATCATTAAGGCAGGCATGGATCTTCTGAACCTCCAACCCTAGAGGGCACACAGTCTGTTTCGCTTCATATGTTGTCGACGATAATTCATTGTTCTCGGGAAGCTTGTCCTTCACAATTTTTAGCATCCCCTCAAATACCTTATCAGACACACCATATTTTGCCTTCCATTGCAACATTTCCAATGTAGTACCAAGCTTTTGATGACCCTGTTTGCAATCTGGGTACAATAGTTTTCTGTGATCTTCTATCATACATTGCAACTTTGCCTTTTCATTATCATTTTCGCAGTCCCTTTGTACATCTCTTAGAACCTGACCAAGATCATCAACATGGCCGTCTTCCGGTATCTCTTCTTCGTCAGCATCTTCCATTAAAGTATCCACAAAAGCTTGCCCTGCGGCCCAGTCTGGAATGTTATTATCATCCTCCTCTTCTTCATTGTCTTCCATCACAACCCCTTTTTCACCGTGCCTGGTCCAAAGCACATAGTTCGCCATGAATCCGTTTTTAATCAAGTGGAGGTGAAGAGTCCCCCAGTCAGAGTAGTCTTTGTCATTTCTGCACATAGAGCATGGACAACACATGAATCCCTTTGGGTTCTTGTTGGCTTTGGCCACTTTGAGAAAAGCATGCATGCCAGCAATGTACTCCGGGGATCGTCTATCGGCGTTCATCCATTGCCGGTTCATCTGCATCATATTAAGTCCAAAAATTATTTTCTTTAAATCATAATAACAAAGACAAAGATGAAGAAGGGTGAGTTTGATGATGTATTCCATTATGAACTGGATGATGAGAACTGGAGGCCTACCTACATTCTTCCTGAACATGTTGATCATTTCAAGACAATACGTGAATTCATAAATGTGTTTGAAGCAGAGGTTCAAAAGCTAGAAGCTGACCAGTTTCAGCTTGGGACTTGTACTCATTGGTATTAATGTCGTGCCTTGTAATAGCCATCAGGTGACCTCTGTATGTATGTCATTGTGCCACAACCGCAACAATCATTGGATCCTATGTGAACTACAGACATCTGGCCATTTGTTGTGATACAATGACATACAGAGGTCACGTACCTGATGGCTATTTTTTATCTCCATTATTAATGACCATATTTTTTATAAACTAACTTCTAAAAAATTAGCTAAATGTAAAATTAATAATTAGTTCTATGTATCATTATATCAAAAAGTAAACAAAGACAAAGATGAAGAAAGGTGAGTTTGATGATATATTCCGTTATGAACTAGATGATGAGAACTGGAGGCCTACCTACATTCTTCCTGAACATGTTGATCATTTCAAGACAATACATGAATTCATAAATGTGTTTGAAGCAGAGGTTCAAAAGCTAGAAGCTGACTAGTTTCAGCTTGGGACTTGTACTCATTGCTATTAATGTCGTGCCTTGTAATAGCCATCAGGTGACCTCTGTATGTATGTCATTGTACCACAACCGCGACAATCATTGGATCCTATGTGAACTACATACATCTGGCCAGTTGTTGTGATACAATGACATACAGAGGTCACATACCTGATGACTATTTTTTTTATCTCCATTATTAATGACCATATTTTTTATAAACTAACTTCTAAAAAATTAGCTAAATGTAAAATTAATAATTAGTTCTATGTATCATTATATCAAAAAGTAAACAAAGACAAAGATGAAGAAGGGTGAGTTTGATGATATATTCCGTTATGAACTAGATGATGAGAACTGGAGGCCTACCTACATTCTTCCTGAACATGTTGATCATTTCAAGACAATACGTGAATTCATAAATGTGTTTGAAGCAGAGGTTCAAAAGCTAGAAGCTGACTAGTTTCAGCTTGGGACTTGTACTCATTGCTATTAATGTCGTGCCTTGTAATAACCATCAGGTGACCTCTGTATGTATGTTATTCTGCCACAACCGCGACAATCATTGGATCCTATGTGAACTACATACATCTGGCCAGTTGTTGTGATACAATGACATACAGAGGTCACATACCTGATGGCTATTTTTTATCTCCATTATTAATGACCATATTTTTTATAAACTAACTTCTAAAAAATTAGCTAAATGTAAAATTAATAATTAGTTCTATGTATCATTATATCAAAAAGTAAACAAAGACAAAGATGAAGAAGGGTGAGTTTGATGATATATTCCGTTATGAACTGGATGATGAGAACTCGAGGCCTACCTACATTCTTCCTGAACATGTTGATCATTTCAAGGCAATACGTGAATTCATAAATGTGTTTGAAGCAGAGGTTCAAAAGCTAGAAGCTAACTAGTTTCAGCTTGGGACTTGTACTCATTGCTATTAATGTCGTGCCTTGTAATAGCCATCAGGTGACCTCTGTATGTATGTCATTGTACCACAACCGCGACAATCATTGGATCCTATGTGAACTACATACATCTGGCCATTTGTTGTGATACAATGACATACAGAGGTCACATGATGGCTATTTTTTTTATCTCCATTATTAATGACCATATTTTTTATAAACTAACTTCTAAAAAATTAGCTAAATGTAAAATTAATAATTAGTTCTATGTATCATTATATCAAAAAGTAAAATTCAATTTTCTCTACATCAATTTAAAAGATAACAAGAGAATGCTAGTATCTAGCCAACCACTTTTTTCTAAATCTAAAGTATATAAAAAACCTCATCTCTTATTAGCTCCTCCTACCTAGGATTTAATATTTCTATTTTCTCCATCTCTAAAATATAAAAAAAAATTTAATCACAACAAATGAATGGAGGAAGAAGAATCAAACCTTGGCAACACTTTAGAGGAGAGAAATCTTCACAAATTGATGAAGAAAAAATTTAGCAGCACCTCTCTAAGGTTGAGGCGCCATGGAGGAGGAGCTTTAGCTCTAGGTGAAGAATGGCTCAGGCAAGAGAAAGAGAAAGAAGAAGCTGGATTTATAGGGCGCGGCTTTTAGTCTCGGGTAGTCTCAGGTGGTGACACCACCCGGGACTAAAGCATTAGCACCGGGTGGAACCCTTTAGTCTCGGTTGGTAACTCCATCCGGGACTAAAAGCCCGCGTCAATCATTGCTGGAAAAAGACGTTAGGAGGCAACCCTTTTGTCACGGTTGGTTATACCAACCGGGACTAAAGGGGGTGCCTCACGCAAGTATTTCGGGCCACGTCGACGAAAGGCCTTTAGTCCCGGCTCCAAAGTTGAACCGGGACTAAAGGGGCGTACAGAAGCCTCCCACTCTACCAGTGACCTGAGGCTAACCGGAGGAAAATGCAAAGTTAATTGGCCGCTGGTCATCGAATAGGTCAAAGGAGCTAGGCCGAGTGGGAAACTTCTTGGCTTGCCAAATTTGCAAGAGCGTTGCCGTGACTCGAGTGAGATTAACAAACTTCTGTTTGCGGCATGCACGGAGATCAAACTAGGGGATGGGCGCATATCCTTCTGGAACTCGGCCTGGGCAGATGGGTGTCGGCCAAATGAAATTTGCACCGAGCATTTATCACATTTCGAAAAACAAGAACCGAGGCCATACAGGATGAAAATTGGATTCGAGACATGACTTACATATTACATTAACGGAGCATGAATGTTGGTCACCTGCAAGAATATGTAATAACCTTATGGTTCCTGGCCCGAGCGGTTGAATTAACCCAAAGGGAGTGGTGGACTCCATCAAGTGGAAACTGACAAGAACAGGCTGTACTCTTCAGAACCGGTAGACAAGGTGCAGTTATCAGATAAACGCCTTTCAACCTACCCGGGATAATCTGGAAGTTATGGGCGCCGGTTGGCCTCGTTCAGTTTTCTTGGATTGGGCCAAATCCAGGTGGAACAAGGTGGGCCGATTTCAACCCAGATCGACGAAAAAATTATTGTTCGGTTTGGGTCGGATTGGAAACTAACCGGAGCCGGCAACATTCCATCAGCCCACTTCCACAGTCATTTTGGATCCCCGTCTCCTACCCTGGGGAACGAATCCTACGCGAGACACGTGAGCGAGGGGCGGCAGTGCGCATGGGGGCCTGGCGTGTGCGGGAGGCGACCAGGTGGCGGCGCGGGAGGCTAGCAAGTGGCGGCGCGAGGTGGCAGCCTGGCGTCACGAGGTCACGGTGTGGCGGTGTGCATCCCCACCCGGCGAGCTTCTCTGGTACCGCGTCCACCATCTCCACTGCTGATTTCTCTCCAGTAAGTCGCCTTCCGCTCTCCCGCCCTCTCCGGCGGCCGGCGTGGGAGACCTGATCGAGTGTGTGCGGACGGCGTTGGAGACCAGATCGACCACGCACGGCCTCCTTGGTTCATGAGGTCTGTTGCCCTCTCGATCTGCTAAACTCCACCTTCTTCAGCAATCTCAATGAAGCAGGAAAAGAAACTTGCCTAAAATAAAAGCTCTCAGAAGCCTACCCGAAAGCGATCTGAGAGAAACGCCAAGAAGTAGGCGGCCAGTCCTTGGACTGCAGTTAACCAAAATTACAAATTTGGAAGGAACATTCTCAGTGCTGCAGAACTCAAGGACACTGCTCATCTGTTGGGTATTTTAGCGACACACGAAATAAATCCGCAAGCGCACGAATACTGTTGTAGCTTTCACCTCAGAGTATTCCAAGGGTATCAAATCCAAGGGAACGTGTGTGCACTAACTTCGTATAGTCGGTCCAAGGACACACCCAGATAAGAGGCAAGGATAGAGAGGATTCCTAAAGATAGCACTATAGATGAGATTAAAGGTCGATCTCTCGAGAACTTGCTTCGGGCACTGGCTAACCCCTGATCTGTCAGGAGACTCCGGCCTACGGATCTAAGACGAACCTCAGCCTGCACTATATCCGAACGTGGAGGATTTCAAAGGATCAACAGGGCTGTCACCACCTGCGATCTACCTCTACCAATCTGTGGGATATAGGGCAAACGAAGGATAACCCTTAGCCTAAACACTACGTCTATGCTACTGATTACTACTGTAGCCTGACTACGCAATCCCGCGGTGCGTAGCAACCTACGGCACTCTATATTAAATATAGAGCGATGAACCCACAAGGAGGAGAACTGATCTCACTCAACTATAGGTACTACTAGCTTATGCTAACGGCATACGAGAGAGCACTCGGTCCCGTATATTAAATATAGAGCGATGAACCCACAAGGAGGAGAACTGATCTCACTCAACTATAGGTACTACTACCACAAGGAGGAGAACTGATCTCACTCAACGTATACGAACGACTTGCAGCAGACGAATGTATAAACCCAGGATCTACGCACTAGCAGAGAAAAAAGGCTACTCATACAACCTGGCATAAACTATTAGAAAGGAATCACGAACACACTTTATTCTAATTAGAGTATGCAAGCATATCCACTTTATTCTAAATGACGAACATGCATACAAACGGATATGAGCACTTATGAACCTATGCTACAAGATCGAAAGGTAGTGTTCGAAGAACACAAGCCTCTAAATCAAGAACAAGTGAAGAACACAAGAATATATCACCTATGCATGAATGCTACTTTAGTCTAAATAGAAAATGCGGAAATACTTCTTTACTCTAATTGAAGAACAAGCATCCATAGAGATACAACTCTCTCTCTTACTCTCCTACTCTCTAATCTACCAAGGAGAGGCCTCTCCTTTGAAGGGAAGCTCTCATCCTTGGGTGAAGTGGTGTCTCATTTTTTACCCCCTCCCCTCATATTTATAGGCAAGGGACAAGTGCTTCTCTCCCTCTTTCCTTTGCTCCCCATGCGCCACCTGGCTGTGAACAATGCCGGCCACAGTTACTGTAGCGTGCTCTGGAAGGAGCCTAAGGCGGTGGAGCAGAGAACCGGAGGAAAACCAGATCCTAGGACCTTGAACCGGACCTGAACTGTGCGAACCAGGCAAAAACCGGCGCTAAAAAGGGAGAACCAGGGGGAAACCGGGCGGACCAAGGAACTGACGTCCAGCCGGCCTCCCGCGGCGCGCCACACGTCCCTGGCCGGGTATAACCCGCGCCCGCGCACACGTGGGGCAGCGCCGGCCCGTGGCCACCCCGCACTCGCCACGTGCCCGGGCGGCAGCTCGCGCGCGCCCCGCGCCCGTGCGCGTCCGCGTGAGGGGGGGCGAGCTGCCCAACGGGCCACCGCCACGCGTCCCACCAGGCGGGACCCCGCGCGCGCGCCAGGCTGTGCTGCGGCGGTTCATGGGAGGCCCGGTGGGCCAATGGCCACCTACCACGCGGCCTCCCCTAGACGTCTCCCGCGCAGCTGCATGCATGGGATCAGGGGTGCTGACGTCAGCATGACGTCAGCACCTCCTAAATATTTTTGTCTTTTTGATATCTTTCTCGTCTGATCTCCAAAGTAGGCAAATGACATATCCATTTCGATCGTCTCGACGAGCTTGTCGCAATGGTGCAATGCAATTTGGCATTTGAGGTTGTTTATGATGACATCCTATATAATCCAACTGTATCATTTAGCACGTATTTCGGTGTGCCCTGCAACAAAAGCTAGAAACACCAACACTTGTGGAAATTGTTAGTATAAACCCCTATCCTAGTGTTGATGATCACTTTTCAATTATTTTATGCAAGAGTTGATGGTGTAAAAGCAGTACTTAACAGCCGTCAACATCATCCTACCAAACGTCTCCACACATACTTCATGGAAGAACGTTGTAGGTTCAAAGATGATTCTCCGATTATGGGCGTGATGTGGCCTGGGCCCGGCTGGTGGCTTATGATAGAAGATTTGCCAAAGGATAAATTGGAGCTGTTCACTGTGGGCATCAGTGATTTGTACGATCTCTTCAAGTTGGATGCTTTGGATGCGTCACTTCTCCGCTGCTTCATCATATAAGTTGCTTGAAAATTTAATCTTCTTCTCACTAATCATTCTCTATCGGAATGTGCTTTTTGCCTCAGTTAATCTTTACCATGTATTTTGCCTCCTTACACTTTGTTTTTCTTAATATTAGGAATATGGCTATAGAAGTTAAGAAGACGAAGGCTGAAGTTGGCTTCCTTGATCATGAATGCTTTGGCTTGACAATGTTGGAACATGGTCCATCTTTCGCTTTCACTGCGTCCTATATGAAGTGTGCCTACCAACAATATGCTAAAAAGAGAGTAATCATTTTCGCTTATATTACTTAGAACCATTGGATTGCAGTGGTGATCCTTCTGAAGCAGAACAGGGTCTTGTGTCTTGATTCATTGAAGAGCCTTAACACTGATACTTCCCTTTTGACAAAAGTCATTGATGAGTAAGTTCTTTCTTTCTTAACCTACAAACTTCCTCAACAAACTCTGCAGAGTAAATTATTAGTGCCCTAACCATTGTTGCATGTTTTGTTGTAGGGGTTGAAATAGTTACTTGTCGACAAGAAGTTGCCCCGCTGCGCCTTGCAACATCACAATGAGGTTAAGGTACGTATCACTTATTTCCTTCCTGTGGAAGCTAGTACTAAAGCTTGAGTTTATTTCTTCTCAACACTGTTTTTCCTTGTACATTTATCGTAGTGACACCAACAACCTTCTGGTACCCAACTCAGTGGCTTCTATTGTGCCTATCACATGCAGGGAATTTGATGAGGTACTTTCTTGGAATCTGCATTTGTAACACCTGCAACTTAGCACAATTCTTACTTATTAGCACTGCACATGTTTGGTAACCAGCTATGTGTGCTAACTGCTTACATTGTTATACTCAGAAATTTGAGATACCAGATTATTGTCTCCACAAAAACACGCTGGTCTACCTTCGTGATAGAATTGCCTCATTCCTCAAGGACCAGGTGATCGGACCCAAAGGAAAATTTCACATTTATGATGCTCTGTTGGCTCAGATTCTAGAAAAAGATTAGGAAATTTTCACATTCCTCCTTCTCCCATGAATTTTGTGATATTGTTGTCAAGCCAGTGATGCTTCTTTACTTGTGAGCTGATGATGTTGAATTTAATTTTGTCATATGATGCATGTGAATTATGTGGATTTCTGTGAATTTGGATGCTGGACCTAATTTAATTACGTGCATATGAAATCAGGACATAGGAGGATCAGAGGAGACATGTCCTGTGTACACGCGTCTCCTTTCGTCGAGACAGAGGAGATGCGCGTTGCCAGCAAGAGTCTCCTTTCATCGAGACAAAGAAGACGTGCATACACAGCAAGCGTCTCCTTTCGTTGAGACAGAGGTGACGCACGCTGACAGCAAGCGTATCCTTTCTTCGAGACAGAGGAGACGCGCATACACAAGGCGTGTCTCCTTTCGTCGAGATAGAGGAGACGCAGGTTCATAGCACGCGTCTCCGATGTTGAGTTCATGTAATGGGCTCGGTGTTGGCGCCCGTTACCAAAGTCCCCTATGGGCCAAGAGAAATAGCCATTTCACGTGATTGGTAACTAGTTGTGCTAATGATCTGTGTTAGATGTCCGTTACGAATACGTGTTATCATAATGGTCATCTGCCCGTTACCTTTCTTAGCTCATTTGTAACGCTTCATCAGTAACGAGTGTTTTGCCCATTACTAAATGCCATCTATGCCCATTACCAATGTGAGTTTTTCACATAGTGATTGCTTAATGCCTTGCGGATCTCAGAGACTCGGAACCAGAGGGGAAGGCCATCAAGAAATACCTACGCATTGTTCGATCAAGGTACAAACAACTCGTAGTTTCCATGGAAGCATTTGTTGATGTGTCGAAGATGTCTATCGAGAGATCACCAGGACATTGAAGTCATCTGACGATGCCGAGGAAGAGGTGTCGCCGCCACCGTCCAACTCCGCTTCTGTGAAGCTCACGAAGGAGGAATGGCTGGAGAAGTACAAACAGGAGGACTCCGCCCGAGGCGGATCCAGCTCCGACTGGTGTTCTAACTGCGGCTCAACTCCTCGACGGGACGGGCTAGATGACGAGTGTAAGCAGTGTGGGAAAAAGGGCCATTGGGCCTACTATTACCGCAGCAAACTGAAGGTAGACGTGGAGACCCACGTGGCCCACGACGATGATCCCACTCTCAAGTTTGCACATGGGCTCGTCATGGAGGAGGGGTCAAAGTTGTTGACCACACTCCTCCCCAGCCATCCACTACCGCCACTCCTCGATACCGACGCCGAGGCACCGCCGCCGCAACATATCGAGCTCGTCGAGGCCAAGGTCTTTGCCACATTCAGAGCTCTAGGTGACCAGGACATTAAGCGATGGGTCATGGACACCAGAGCTATGAAGCACATGACCAGATCTCGTGCTGCCTTCTCCGACCTCGACACCGGTGTTGTGGGGTCGGTGCACTTCGGCGACAGCTCCGTCGTTGCAATCGAGGGCCATGACACTGTACTCTTCGCCTGCAAGAATGGGGAACACCAGATCCTCGCGAACACCTAATACATCCCGTGTCTCACCACCAACATCGGCTGCGTCGGCCAACTCGACGAGGCGGGCTTCCAGGTGCTCATCGAGGACGGCGTAATGCAGATCCGCGACGAGGAGCGACACCTACTGGCCAAGGTGGCCGGCAACCCTAGCCGCCTCTACATCCTCGATGCCGACATTGTGTGGCCCGTGTGCTTGGCGGCGCACGCCAGGGAGTATGCCTGGTTGTGGCATGCTCGATTTGGGCATGTCAACTACGGTGGACTACGAAAGATGGGACAAGAGGAGCACGTCCGCGACATGCCTCTGCTCGACCAGCCAGAGCAGATGTGTGATGCATGCCTGGCAGGCAAGCACATGCACATGCCGTTCCCTTAGCGTGCTCTGTCGCGTTCGACGGAGGTGCTCCAGTTGATCCACGGCGACCTCTGCGGCCCGATTACGCCTCCAACACCGAGCGACAATCTGTACTTCTTGCTTCTCATTGATTATTATTCGTGATACATGTGGATTGCTCTGCTTCCGAGCATGGATGCCGCCGCGACTACAATCCAGTGTATCTAGGTGGCGGCAGAGCGCAAGACCGGCAAGCGAGTGCTCACCCTCCGTATGCATCAGGGCGGGGAGATTCTTGGCGCATCACTTCGAGGAGTACTACGCCACGCTCGGCATCTGGCGTGAGCATAGTGCCCCGTACTCGCCACAGTAGAACAACGTCGTCAAGTGCCGGAACCAGTCCGTGGTCAGGACGATGAGGTGCATGATGAAAGCGAAGCATCTTCCAGGCGCGTTCTAGGGGGAAGCGGTCACGACGGCAGTCTACCTGCTGAACCATTCCTCCTCCAAGAGCATCAACGGGAAGACTCCGTACGAGCTGTGGACTGGGAGTCCGCCCGGCGTGCAGCACCTGAAGACGTTTGGGTGCATTGCCCACATGAATATCACCACACTAGGGCTCAAGAAGCTCAACAATCGCAGCCGGTGCACCATCTTTGTCGGGTACGAGCCTGGTGCCAAGGCCTACTGCTTCAATGACCCAGCAATGCGACATGTGCACAGCAGTTGCGACATCATGTTCGATGTGCCTGGCCAGCGGTAGTGGAGCGGGGAGCTTGAAGACATGAACGGCGAGTTCAAAGAGGCGACACCAAGCTCCTCCGAGGTGATCACGGTGTCGACACTAGCACCCAACGTGACGGCGACGGCTTCAACATCAGCATCACCAACACCGTCACCTATACATGTGCCACCGACTTATGGCAGCGACACGCCATCAACACCGAAGACTTCAGTGCATGACGTTGGACACCCGGTGGAGTTTGCCACGCCGCCCGACGCTGGGGAGCTGGATCTCGACGCCAACCACGACGACGCTCCCTTGCGCTTCAGGCTCATCAACAACGTCTTGGGCACGTCCTCCCCTCTGGGCCTGGCAAAACGGGAGCTTGATGAGCAGCTCCTTCTCGCCAACGACGTCGAGCCATCCACCTACACCGAGGCGTAGAAGCACGGGCATTGGCGCAATGCCATGCTCGATGAAATCATGGCGATTGAAGCGAATAGGACTTGGGAGCTCATCTATCCACCACCGCACTACCACCCAATTGGGCTCAAGTGGGTGTTGAAGGCCAAGAAGGACGCCGTTGGCATCATCTCCAAGTATAAGGGGAGACTGGTGTCAAAGGTATATGTACAGCAAAAAGGTGTGGACTTCGACGAGGTGTTCTCTTCAGTGACTCGCCTGGAGTCCGTGCTTCTACTTCTAGCTCACGCGGTGAATGAAGGATAGCCAGTACATCAGATGGATGTCAAAAGTTGGTGTTCCTCAACGGTGAGCTACTAGTGGAGGTTTATGTCGAGAAGCCTCCAGGCTTTGTGCTAAATGGGCATGAAGGCAAGGTCCTTCGCCTCCTGAAGGCTCTGTATGCGCTCAGGCAAGCGCCATGGGCCTGGTATGCGAAGCTAGATGGTGCACTGCTACAACTCAGGTTCCGGTGCAGTAGCTCAGAGCACGCCGTGTACTCCCGCGGCACGGGTGCATGTCGTCTCATCATGGGAGTATATGTGGACAATTTGGTGTTCACCGGCAGACATCAAGGTGACATCAATGAGTTGAAGATGGAGATGAAGTCCATGTTCCGGATGAGTGGTCTGGGCTGCTCCATTACTACCTTGGTCTGGAGGTGAACCAGACTGAGGACGGCATCACCATCGGGCAGATGGCGTATGCGGAGAAGATCTTAGAGAGCGCCGGCTTGGCAAGGTGCAACCCCTGCTGCATTCCCATGGAACCGCATCTGAAGCTAAGTAAGGCGAGCTCTGCTCCGGACGTGGATCCGACGGTGTGCGGAAGCATCGTCGGATCACTGAGTTATCTGGTGAACACGCGCCTGGACTTGGCGTACTCGGTGGGCTACATCAGCCGGTTCATGGAGAACCCCACCATCGAGCACCTGGGCGCGGTGAGGAAGGTGTTGCACTACATCGCCGACACCCTTGACTTTGGCTGCTACTACACGAGGAAGAAGGCAGGTGAGCTCGTCGGCTTCAGCGATAGCGATCATGATGGCGACGTTGACACACACAAGAGCACTTTTGGCACTTTGTTCTTCCTCGGACGGAACGCGATCACCTGGCAGAGTCAGAAATAGAAGGTGGTCGCCCTCAGCTCGTGTGAAGCTGAGTACATCGCAGGCACTTCAGCTGCCTGTCAGTGCATTTGGCTGATGTGTCTCATATCAAAGTTGAAGGGCAAGAAGGAGAGCACAGTCAGGATTCACATCGACAACCAGTTTGCCATTCAGCTCAGTAAGAATCATGTCTTTCACGATCGCAGTAAGCATATAGATACTAGATATCATTTCATCAAAGATTGTGTTGAGGAAGGCAGGGTTGATGCTGTTTCGATCGACAGCTCTGAGCAGTTGGCAGATATCTTGACGAAGGCATTGCCGCGTGACTGATTCTGTGAGTTGCGCGACAAGCTCGGTCTCGTCAAGCTCAGGAAGTGATGCAAGGCTTCAGGGGGAGATTTGTTAGTTGCATCCTTGCATCAGTTGGTTAGTTTGTTTGTTTGTTTGCATGTTTTGCATCAATTAGCCCCGGGATGTGGAGGCTGTGCGCCTAGGAGGGAAAGTGGCGAGAGAACAGCTCCACCACACCCTGGAGAACTGGTCATGGGCGGGCATCGCGAATGTGGGGATGGACACGTCGTTGCGCGGTGCCCGGCTAGCCACCGGTGATCCTTTGCTATGTAATTTGCACAATAAAAGGAGAAGAATAGAAGAGAAAAAGCTGGTGACGTTGAGCGGCCCAAGATCCTTTGTTGTTCACAGTGTTCCATGAGTTCGTGTTTTTACATAATTCTCAACTTTCAAGCTGATCATGAAGGAAAATAGTACGCAAACGATATGAGCAAATTAAAAACAAAGTCGATTATTGCTTCTCCATCCAGTATTAGAAAAAAACAGTCTCCCATGTATCCTCACACTGCAACATCAGGATAAATCGATACTATAATTTGCAGTTACAAGTTAATATATAGAACAGATGCTGCGAGTAGAAGAAAGAATTGAATAAATAATCATTGAGAGCTAGAAATTAAGAAAATAACTTATATTTGTACATTTCACTGACATTTCACGTGTCACTCATGTAGAAAATGCATCATATTCGCATTTGATAAGTTAAAATACGTGCGAATTTATAGTTATACTAGTAAGAAAACCATTGCAATTAATTATCGTAGAACTGTTCAAGACAACAACTAATGTATGACGCGGTCCTGGTAGGAATTAAGGAGAAACACACAATGATGCGGTTGCTTCCATCGATTCACACACGACTGCTACATTCTCGCCATTAATTTCTTCACATGACCAGTCCTATTACTAGTAGTTGTATAGTATTTATTAGTGAACAAGACGCCAAAGAAAATCCTCATGTAATGACTGATTCTAACCCACGATTAAATGTCATTCGCCTCTTACACTCTTGTGTATGTGTATATATGCATGTCGAGCGCCCTCCCACGATGACCTCACCAGTTGGAGTTCGAGCGCGAGTGCTCCTAAATTTTCGAGAATAATATTTATTTTTTTAGTAATCTAGTTTTCATGACGAAAAAATAGCCGGTCCCAGCTAAAATTATATTTATTTCGTACGAACATACACAGTCCACATATGTGTACTAGTAGAGATCACTACTAGGAATCGACTTTTGGTCCTGGGCCTCCAAGTCCATTAGTATAGGGTATTTTTGTACCCTATACTAATCTGTGCATTACTACTGGGTGAGAAGGCAAGGCTCCAGAGCGCCCTCCGTGACCCACAATAGTACCGGTTGTTGGCAATATCTAGTACTAATGTCTCACGTTTGTACCAGGTCTGGAAACAGCTGAAAGACATTTCCTTGGCGCAAGCGGCCATTTCAAGGTGCCCGTCCCCCTATAAATAGAGGGGAGGGTTCCTAAAATGAGACACACCTCTATCTTCTCCAAATTCTTCACTTCTTCATCTTTAGGAGAGCTTCTTGCATAGGATTAGCGTTGGCTTGCTAGTGCTTTAGAGATCTGGAGGAGAGTGAGGGGTGACTTGGGGCCGTTTCCCCAACAAACCTCTACACAAATGCTTCAGTTCTTCGTTTAGAGTAAAGTGGGTATTTCGACATATTCTGATTAGACTAAAGTGGCATTCATACATAAGTGAGTGTGCTCTTGTGTTCTTCGTGTGTTCTTGATCTAGAGGCTTGTGTTCTTCGTGACACTCCCCTTTCGATCTTGTAGCATAGGGTCACAAGTGTGCATATCTATTTGTGTGGTTGCCAGTCAATTAGAATAAGGTTGAGGCTCCTGTATTTCTCTATCTAGAGTAAAGTTGCATTTGTGATCCCTAGAATCTGTTAGCGAGTAGTTGAGTTAGCTTTGGTTCTCTACTCGTGGGTTCGTCGCTTTGTACTTGTACGGATTGCTATAGCACGGCTGTGGGAGCTCAGACACAGTCAACCTATAGTAGTAATCGGTAGTGTAGACGTGGTGTCTAGGCTGCAGGTTATCCTTTGTTTGCCCCATATCCCACAACTTGGTCGGGGTAGGCCACAGTAGTGACAGCTGTTGGACCCTTTGCAATACCCCACGTTCAGATACAGCGTAGAGCTTTAGGCCGGAGTTGCTTGGCTCAGGTGGGAGTCGGTGTCCGAAACGAGACCTTATATATGAGAACATGTTGTTGCTTTCTCTGCAAACTACGGGATCCTTTCCTCTCATCTCATCCTATAGAGTGTGTCCTTAGACCATCAGCTAGGCCAGGAGCTAGATCACCTCCGCTCCTTGGATTCAATACCCATTGGAATACTCCTTAGGTGAAATGCTACAATGGTGTATCCATGCGCTTGCGGATTTGTTCGCACCCATCAGTATACCCGGGTGTTCTTACACGCTCATGCTAGACCGGTGCCACTAGTGGTGATGTTTAGAAATACCAACAACAACTCCAAAGGGGAAGCTGCTTCACCGTGTGAGGCACTCGACCCATGACAACAAAATCAAAAAATAGAAAAAAGAAAGCA
Organism: Cenchrus fungigraminus; assembly: GCA_036936925.1. Taxonomy (NCBI): domain Eukaryota; kingdom Viridiplantae; phylum Streptophyta; class Magnoliopsida; order Poales; family Poaceae; genus Cenchrus; species Cenchrus fungigraminus. Next base: position 116,647,664 of record CM072774.1, on the reverse strand, counting down.
TAGTGGGCCCGCCGCTGCCCCTACTGCCACCATCCCGCTGGCCACCGCTGCTTCTCTACCAGATGCAAACGGATCTTGCACGGCCCCGTCAATGTCAAGCACCAGAGGAACAACACCACAGTGACGCCACCGCCACCACGGCTCCTCCGCCATTGCCACCATGGCTCCTCCTCCACCACGTACTCTAGCAGTTGCGCCGGCACACCCTTGAGTGGTCATTGTCTCGTGCCTTCACCGCCAACGTGATGAACAACTTCATCACATTGCCGATGAGTTGGTCTGGCGCGTCGCTGTCAGAGTACGGCGCAGTGTTGACGAGCTCGATCTCTGCCTCGGGCAACTCAAAGAAGTCAACGATGACGTCGAACGTCTCGACTACGGTGATGATGAGGTGCGTCACGGCGACCGGCGACCGCAGGAAGCAACAGGGTGGGAGGAGAGGAGGGGGCAGTGACGGATCTGAGAGGGGAGAGCGGCGGCATGGAGGGAGAAGCGAGGTAGGTGACGGGAAAGGAGGAGAGAGGGGGCCGGCAGTTTCTGGAGATGACGGGAGGGAGGAGAGGAGGGGGCCACGACGGGTCTGAGAGGGAAGGGCGGCAGCAGCGGGGAGGGAGGCGGTGGGGAAGGAGGAGAGAGGGGGCCGACGGCTTCGGGAGGTGACAGGGAGGGAGGAGAGGAGGGGCCGGTGGCGGATCTGAGAGGGAGGGTGGCTTCGGTGGAGAGAGGGAGGGGTGGTAGTGGAGAGAGGGAGCGGCGGCAGAGAGAGGGAGAAGGAGGGAGGCCGATGGGGTAAGGAAGGCAGGGGGAGGGGAGATTTTATACTTAGGGTTAGTTGGGGGAGGGGACGATGTGCTATTGGGCCGGTTCGCTCAAGTCGGCTTTGCCACGACAATGTTGTTTTTAAAAAAATTGCTGCAAATGCATTTAATTAGTTAAATACAGGAAACAAATAGAAAAATCTGCCAAATTTTAACATATCAAGAGTAGAACATTTTTTGGCAGTAGAAAAATGTTGTATGTCAAGAGTAGAAAAACTTTCGAAGTCAAACTCAAATTCGACCATCACATTTACTCCAAACCTAATCGCATTCTTCTCATCTTTATGAAATTTATTCGGAGATGTTTGTGTTTCTAAGCATTTTACGTGAAAATGTGCGAAACTCACTCAAATTTTTATCATAATCTCCACATATGATATGATGAGATATTGACAAATCTCATAATTTTTGGACTTCATTTTCATTTTTTAGAATTTTAAAATCATTCAGACACACGGACGTGGTCGTGTTTCCTGATCAACTTGTTCGAATTATCTTTTGATTTCATGGGTAAGACCTTAAAGTTGGTTACACTACGTGAAAAACTCACTTTGGTAACGGGCATAGATGGCCTTTAGTAATGGGCAAAGCGCCCGTTACCGATCAAGTGTTACCGATAACACGTATTCGTAATGGGCATGAAACAATGACCGTTACCACAACTAGTCACCGGTCACGTGAAATGGCTGTTTCTGTGGGTCCACAGGGGACTTTGGTAACGGGCACCAAAGCAGAGCCCGTTACATGGACTCAACATCAGAGACGCGTGCTGGGAACCTGCGTCTCCTCTGTCTAGACGAAATGAGACGTGTCTATTTCACGCGCGTCTCCTGTCTCTCGACTAAAGGAGACGCGTGCTGTGTACGCGTGTCTCCTCTGTCGTGACTAAAGGAGACGCTTGCTGTGAACCCGCGTCTCCTCTATCTCGACAAAAGGGCCAAGTTCTGGGGCCCACTGGTCAGTATTGGTAACGGGCTTTTATACTGCCCGTTACATTGGTGGCATGTTTGTAACGGGCGTTCTAAATGAAGCCCGTTACTCACTTATCAGTTTTTGTAATGAGCTTTAATTAACGCCCATTACAGATACGTAGGCCACCCCTACAGTAACCTGCCTTCTTGCCGGCTGCATCTTGGAACCAGCCAGGATTTGGCAGCCATCAGGGGCTGCATCCTGCCATCCTGGAACCAGCCAGGATATGACAAAATTCACAGAAATTAGATCCAGCATCCCAATTCACAGAAATCCACATAATTCACATGCATCATATGACAAAATTCAGCATCATCATCTCACAAGTAAAGAAGCATCACTGGCTTGACAACAATATCATAGCCATAGTCCACTAGCTTGACAACAATATCACAAAATTCATGGGATAAGGAGGAATGCAAAAATTTCCTAAGAACCAGCTATAATATGAGCCCACACAGTATCATCAGCATGAAATTTTCCTCCGACTGCGATCACCTATTCCATGAGGAATGTGGCAGTTCTATCACGAACATAGACCAGTGTGTTATTGTGGAGACCATGCTCCGGTTGCTCAAATTTCTGGATATAACAATGTCACCAGTCAGCACACATATATAGGTGGTTATCAAACATGGGCAGTGCTAATAAGCAAGAACTGTGCTCAGTTGCAGGTGTTGCAAATGCAGATCCCAAGAAAGTACCCAACGTTCCCTCAATTTATCTTTTACTTTAACCATGTGATAGGCACAATAGAAGCCGCAGAGTCTGGAATGAGAAGGTTGTTGGTGGAACTGCAATAAATGTACAAAGAAAAATAGTGGTGATCGAGAAGAAATAAACTCAAGCTTTAGTACTAGCTTCCACAGGAAGGAAATAAGTGATATGTACCTTAACAACATTGTCATGTTCCAAGGTGCTGCAGGGCAACTTCTTGTCGACGCAGTAACTATCCCAACCCCTACAACGAAACAAGCAACAATGGTTAGGGCACTATTAATATACTCTGCAGAGTTTGTTGAGGAAGTTTGCAGGTTAAGAAAGAAAGAACTTACTCACCAATGCATTTTGTCAAAAGGGAAATATCAGTCTTAAGGCTCTTCAATGAATCAAGATACAAGACCATCTTCTGCTTCGGAAGGATCGCCACTGCAATCCAGTTGTTGTCACTGAGATAAGCGGAAATGATGAGTCTCTTTTTAGCATATAGTTGGAAGGCACGCTTCATATAGGACGCAGCGAAACCAAAAGATGGACCATTGCTCAACATTGTCAAGTTAAAGCATTCAGGATCAAGGAAGCCAACTTCAGCGCCCGCCTTCTCAACTTCTACAGCCATATTCCTATTAGTAAGAAAAAACAAAGTGTAAGGAGGCCAAATACATGGTAAAGATGATGTGAGGCGAAAAGCACATTTCGATAGAGAATGATTAGTGAGAAGCAGATTAAATTTTCAAGCAACTTACAGGATGAAGCAGCGGAGAAGTGTCACATCCAAAGCATCCAACATGAAGAGATCGTACAAATCACTGAGTTGCACAGGTATTTGCTGGACTTCATTTGACGATTCTTCTCTCTTAGGCCACCAGCTGGTCCCGGGCCGAAGTGCGACCATAATCGGAGAATTATCTTGTGTCATACAATGTTGCATGAAGAATGTGTGGAGATCTCTGGTACAAGGAGCAACCACATTGAGTACAGCATTACTGAGAATGCTCTTTCCAAATTTGTAATTTGGGTTAGTCATAGTCCAAGGATTCTTCTTGGTGTTTCTCTCGGACCGCTTTCTAGTAGGCTTCTTAGAGCTTTTATTTTCGACAATTTTCTTTTCCTGCTGCTTTGAGATGGCTGAAGAAGGTTTCTCAAGGGCTTTCTTGCCTGCTGTAGGTGCTGTAGAGCTTTTATTTTCGGCAAGTTTGTTTTTTTGCTGCTTTGAAATGGCTGAAGGTTTCTTAAGGGCTTTCTTGCCTGGTAACGGTAGTGTCTCACCAGGAGCTATTACAGAGGTATTGAGCCTAGATGTACCTACAACTTTCTTCGAAATGTCGTTGACATATTTATCAGCATCAGCAAACACATAACTCTGGTTGCCTGGTAACGGTGGTGTCTCACCAGGAGCTATTACAGAGGTATTGGGTCCAGATGTACCTGTAGCTTTATTCAAAATGTCATCGACAAATTTATCAGCATCAGCAAACACATCACTCTGGGCTCCTGCTTTGGCATGATTGTTTTGAGCACTTTCATTTGGGGGTGTAGGTTTTAGTGTTTCATGAGGAGGAGAAAGAGGAGGAGGAGGTGGTGGGATGGAATATTTGGTGTATTTTGCGGATGTGGGGATGCAAGTTTTTCTATTTTTTCAGGACAACGAGGAGGAGAAGGAGGTGGGGATGGAATAATCTTTATTGAATCTTGTGGGTGTGGGGATGCAAGTTTTTCAAGACGAGGAGTAGAAGGAGGTGGGAATGGAACGTCTTGCGGATGTGGGGATTGAGGAGAAGGAGGTGGGGATGGAATAATCTTTATTGAATCTTGTGGGTGTGGGGATGCAAGTTTTTCAGGACGAGGAGGAGAAGGAGGTGGGAATGGAACGTCTTGCGGATGTGAGGATTGAGGAGGAGGAGGAGGAGGAGGAGGTCGTCCAAGTGTCGTCACCTCGTCATTAGGAGGGTATTCCAGCGCTTCATCCACAAAGACAGTATATACATGTAGCACTTCGACCACAACACAGTCTTCATGAATCGGGACTGTATGTAGTGTAGTCTGCTCTGGATGAACCACACCAATTGCAGCCTCACATTCAACACCCGCCCACATGATACATAGGCCACAGTGTGCGGGTTCAGTCAACGTGCCTATAAGGTCTTCCTGTGTAGGATCGTCAGAGTGCACCTCCGTCGATGGGCCATTGATCACACCTATATTATCTGCGGATGCACAGCTGCTCTTCAGTGCGATGGGTGAAGGGCTTGCACGATTGGACAGGGGTGACAACACCACCTAGTACCCTTCTCCCAGCATGGCAAACAAATCGTTCTGCATCTCAGCCTTGAGTTCTTGCTTGGTTTCTTTCTTAATCTTTTCCTTATCAACTAATGCATCTGTCCTCGTCCTCTTCCTCTTCCTGTACATGGAAGCGTGCTGAGGCCATGCATACTTTCAGCCCTGGTAGCTGGAGACACTACGCACGCGACCTGGTTGTTCGGGGCGGCTCAAGCACTGACTTTGCACATCATACTCCCTCTGCCCTGTCATTCTTGAAGATTCTACACATGCATTCTTCTCCTTGATGTCTGCAGCCAATTTTTCAATTGCTTCGTTGTTGAACACTATCACAGCAACACGATCTTTAATCACTAGCTTACTCCTTGCTCGCAGCCAATTCTTGGAACGATCGTCAGGGTAGGCGTCATATGGGTTGGGATCCCAGCTGCAGCTAATTGTCTGTCCTCTTCCTCCCATTGTGCTAGTTTCATAGTATAACCAGCTGGACCCATGTTGTGCTCACTTGTGTTCTGGCTTCGAAGTTCTTTGAACCTGACACTAATAGATGAGGCTTCCTTGGTTTCCTGCTGTTTCACGAACTCCTTCCACTGTTCTGGGTCGATAAACGGGTGCCTTGTAAATGGCTCAAGTCCTTTTCTGATAAAATCTCGCCTAAGTTGAAATCTGAATTGTCTCTATAACTTGGCTGCCAAATTCCAAAAAAGCTTGAATGCCTATGTTTTCACGCCTTCCTGAAACTTCAAGTGTTTCTGCAGATGCTTATCAAACAAGTCCCACTTTTCATCATTGCTTAGTTCTTTGATTTCTAGCAAATGCAAAGGTATCTGTTGTCTAGCAAAGAGCCCCACAAGCACCCTGAACCTGCGCTTTTGTGTCACTGGTACTGGCATACCCCCTATCTCAACCTTAGTGACTATCATTGTGTCACTTGGCCACTTTGTGGCTGTCCGTGGCGCTCTGCCTCGGCGCGGAGCCCCACCCACCTGGTGTTATTCTTCACTAGCAGTGCCATAACCCTCTTCTTCATCTTGTGGCCCAGGTCTATAGTCCTCGTCAGATTTATCTTGTGAATTAATAGTCAAGGGATTATGAGAAAGGTCAGCTCAGTGTCCAAGAATAGCACAAAAAGCAGACCATACTGCTAGCTCTCACAGGAGACATGCTACAACAGGTGACAAGTAGAGCACATTTTTAGTTAACCATGCGTAACAGATAAGCATGAGAACAAACATGAGAAAACAATTACAGTAACTAGTTTAGCCCACTATAATCTCATTAGTTCTATGGTAAACCATTAACATAAATGCAAAATTCAGTAACCAAAAAATTAGTTCAGGCAATGTGACCTTACCATTTTAAAGAGGAAGATGCTGGCTGCCTCTGTTGCTGATGAGGTACTTATTCAACTTGGAGAGAATGTGCACATGTACATAGGGAACAAGAGCAAAACCAAATATAAGAGTCAATCTAAAGGGAAACGCTAAGTATGTATATCATCAACAACTAAGTATGTCCACATGTACTTATACAAAGGATCACCTTGTCACAGTCGGAGCGGAGGGATCTCTACTCCTCATCGTTGCCTGCTCGTCGCCACGTCCTCGTCCTCACGTCGACCTCGTGGCTAGATCCCTCCTCCTCCTAGTCGTCGTCACCATCATCGCTCGATCCCTCCTCTAGTTGTCATCGTCATCACCGCCACTGGGTGCCTCCTCCTTCAGATCTCGCTGTTAGAGGTGTGGCGCACGTCACGCCGAGCGTGGTGTGGCGCGCGTCTCAGCGAAGGGGTGTAGCATGCGTCGCGATGTGGGGGGGGGAGGTGAGGGGGACGAAGACGAGGGGGAGGAAGCGGCGGCGGCGGCGCGAGGGGAGAGTGGGAGGAGACTGCGTGAGGGAGGCGTCTTTCCCTACTAACCCTAGCGCGAGTGGGCTTGTGTGGGCCTTAAAACTGAAAGCCTATGTGCAAGTCTATGTGCAAATTAATGTAAGCAATGCTGTTATGTTTTTATGAGAGAACGGGACATCTCAAAAAAAAAGACAGCAGCAAAAAATTCTCAAGAAACACAGATATTCAAAGGAGCATATTCTACATATTTTAAGATATATGCATATATAGCATCACATGTTCACATATGACATGCATCACAAATTCACATCACCAAGCAAACTAACTCATAACAAACATATTCACATCTGACACGCATCAGCAGGGCACGTCAACAAAATAAGACTGCATCAGCTGGGCGCATCACCAAACTAGATTTAGCTGCAAGGGAACTAGTTAGATAGATGGCTTCTTTTGTGTTGCTGCCTCAAGTTCAGCTATCCTTGTTTCTAGTTTTGCCACTCTTTCTGCCAGCTCAACATTCTTCTTTAAAAGCTCAATCTCCTGCCTCTTATGTGCGGCTTTAAGCTGCTCATCCTGTTTGTCGATTCCTTTCCAGATGTAGTCAATGTCATCCCGAGTAACATCACATTCCTAAAACAAAGGCAAATTATATTAATGCAAGTTTCATAATAGTTGTAACTTCTTACAAGAAAGCTGTTTAGCTCTAACTGGTTTCAAAACTTGCCTGCTTCTCTTCTGCTGATTTCTTGAGCTTGTTGATTTCAGTCCAAATCCTGTCAATGTCATGTGCAGCAACTTCCTACAACAAATGGAAATTGATGCATTAGAACAGTTGATCAGTGAAGGTGTGAAGGTACACGGACAAATCGTGCGTGATGGTTTCAGAACTTGCCTCATGGTCTTCAGAATCATCACCGGAGTTATTGCCGGAGTCGTTGCCGGAAGAGATGAGGTCTACAACCACTCTTCTGCCCGGGTCGTCGCCAGAGGAGTCCGCGCTCACCTCAATGCGCGTGGACTGCTTCTTCCTTCACGTCGTGGACAAAAACCCTGCCTCTCCATGGCGGGCGTCGCTGGAGTCCACCAACTTGGCCCTTGCGCGCATGTACGGCTTCCTCCCCCGGGCCGACGAAGAACCAGCCTCTTCCATGGAGCGCTGAGGAAGACGCACGGGAGCGGCGCGCGGGGACGGCGCCTCTTCGTCACCGCGGAACCTCACTCTCTTGGCGGGGGCGGTGGACAGCACCGAGGAAGACGGACGGGGACGTGGTCGTGGGTCCTCCTCCTTGCAGACCCTCCCCTAGAGTCGCGGGCCATCCCTGTGACGGAGACAAGGCTGCGACGGAGACGAGGAAGGCGGAAGCTGGAGAAGGGGATAGAAGGCGGAAGGCGGGGCGGAGCGTTTATTAAAAAGGTTCGGAGGCACAAATGATACGCGGATTAACAACCACGCATCGCCAATGAAGGGGGCGGGGCCAGATCTATTCGAATGAAGAACAATTTGCTTTTCCCCTTTTAATCTGCAATCAAATTTTGTATCACGTATTTCTCCGTCATCCGTAATCCAAATTTGATGATATTTGTTTCTGTTTTTTTTTCTAAAATCAACATCTATTCATTTATGACATTTCTTCGTATGTAATTCCATTTCTTGGATGTTGTTTATATGCCTTATCTTGTTCCTTATAAGTACAACATACAAATAATATTTGTTTTACACAACCATTACTAATGAAACTTTGTATTTCGTAATCTTAAGGTGAACACAAGGTTATGTTAAAATTTCAAATGCATATGAGGTCGAAAATGTTGTTAAGTGTGGAAAACTTCAATGTTGAAGTAACATTCTAGAAAACTATGTGAGAGATGTAGACATTTGTACACAAGTATAATCTTCCTTTATCGAAACCACTTGAATTTTTGTCGACAAGTTTAGGAACCCAAATTATGTTGCCAAGTCAATTTGTAGAATTTTTAGAACACACTAAGACGTTATTATAATTATTATATCATAAATATGAGATAAAAAATCTAATTTTAAGAAATTTGGTTAAACAAGTGTGGCTGTTGATATTTTATTCAAATACTAAATTACCAACTATGAATTATTCGTATTTTTTATGAATTTTGAGGTGCTGTTTATGGGCTCTAATATATGAGGGAAGCAAGTTTCAATTCAGAAAAAATAGTGTCGGGCCCACGCGTCAGCGTCAGAAGCCTATATAAAAAAGATAAATGTTGCCTGCCCGGCCGACAAAGGTGATGCGGGTACACTAACCCGCGTCGCCAACAAGTGCTCCATTGTCCGAAATGCCCCTGGCCGAATGAATATCCATCCGCCCCGGTGACGCGGGTACACTAACCTGCGTCGCCAACAAGTGCTCCATTGTCCGAAATGCCACTGGCCGAATGAATATCCATCCGCTCCGGCCCCGGCCCCGGCCCCGGTCCCCTTCTTCTTCCCCGATCTGAGCTCCACCACCACCTCCCACCCGTCCTTCCCCGCCGTCACGCACATGTCGCACTGCGCTGATTCGTCTGGAGGTGCACGTGCCAGTAAGCTGGGTTCAAGGTGGCCGGAGCAGCCGCATCCACTCCATCGGCTTGGATCCGGTCGGTGAGCTAAGCGGCTTTCCAATGGTCCCTTGCCCGGACTATGGTATGGCTCGGGTGGTGGAGGGGCGGACGCAGAAGCAAGGTAAAAACCATGGTCGTCTTTATTTCAAGTGTGAGAGAAACTCGTTGAGTAGTCTGTGCTGTGTTTCCCAAATCTGAGTTAGGGTTCTTATGTGCGTTTTATTTGCAGTACACCAAGAATTGTGGATATTATCGTTTCCACAAGGAGTATCTCCAGATGCTGAAGGATGTTGGCATCATTGTTTTTCGACCGTCGAACTGGGCAGACGCGGTCGATGAAGTAGTTGATTCAGTGGATTGTCAAATTGGGAGCGGCGAGCAGAGGAAAGCACTAGAGGACAAGGAGAGGAAGAAAGCACTGGAGGAAAAGATGGACAATGTGATCTAGAAGATGAACTTGATTATTGTGGCTGTTGTTTGTGTGGTATTTGGATGTTTACTGGGGTTGTATGCTGCAAAGAAGTAATTCTGATGTGAGAAGTGGTGCTTTTGTTTCATCTGTGTGGATGAAGAATGAAAAATTTGTCACAGATGACAAACTTAAATATATGAATGAAGAATGGATGGAATGACAATTGGGTCACAAATCTTAATGTGTCACATATCACAAAAATTCATCAATTCATCGGTGCTGACATTTCATTGCAGCACGAGGCAAAGGAGACGCGGATTTACACAAACAGAGTAATAAACTTCTGGCATAACTCTGGCATACACACTGCAATTCATTGTAAATTGTTGCCATATATAGACACAAACAGAGTAACAAACTTCTGGCATACACACTGCCATTCATTGTAAACTGCTACCATAGACATTGCAATGCATTATCAGAGAAACGGATTGATCTACCCGCGTCTCTTAGATCTGCTAGTTCATCACAAGTTCAACAAACACACAGGAGGAACACATTAACAGAGGAACATGTTCATGACAAACAAGCAGAGAATGACAAACAGAGGAGGAACAAATTAATTAAGCAGAGGTAGTCGCCGCCGGAGGAGCCCCACCGTCGGAGTCGGAGTCGGAGCCGGAGCCATCGAGGCCGCCATCGTCGCCGCCGTCGAAGCCGCCATCGTCGCTGTCGTCGTCGTCGTCAGGGCCGACCACGACTCTCTCAAGGTCCCCAGCCAAGTCATGGATCTTGAAGGTGAAATCCCTCACGGTCCTCTGCAGCGGATTATTGGGTCGTGGGAGGCCGAGCTGAACGGCCACCCGTCGAAGCCTCCTGAAAGCTTCGAGGAACATGTTGACTGACCAAATGTCCACATGATATAGTTGAGGAAAAGGGGCGGCCTCCACGAGCTTTCGTCGTCGTCATCCTCCTCCCTTCCCCGCTTCCTGGACAGCTCGCTTGACGATGCCATGTGTGCGCTTGAGGAAGAAGAAGCTCTTGGATTCACTTCTTGGTGACCGGAGACGGTGGTGCTGGGGTTTTCTTAGTGGCGTGATTGACGAAGTTCTTGGCTGGCCGGGGATTTATAGTGACAAGATGGGGAACCATCAGGCGGCTGGTCACGCGCCTCGGAACCCGTGTACGCTCAGGAGACTCTTGGCCACAAAGGAGATGTGTGACTGTTCATATTTTATTCAAATACCAAATGCCCAACTATGAGTTGTTCGTATTTTTATTAATTTTTAGATGTTGTTTTATGGGCCCTAATTTTTGAGGGAAGCAAGTGTCATATCAAAAAAAAAAGTGTTGGGCCCACGCGTCAGCGTCAGCAGCCTAGTATAAAGAAGGTAACCATTGCCCGCCCACGCACCAGCTAACAAAGGCGATGCGGGTTTGCTAACCCGCGTCGGCGGTGACTATCCATTTTGCAAAATGAATATTCTTCCGCCCGGCCCCATTCCATCTCCCCTTCTTCTTTCCGAATGGATAAGCGCAGGCGCAACACTTTCCTTCAAAAAAAAGCGCAGCACACGACGCTTTCCTCATTTCTTACTAGGGTGAGCGGAGGTGAGCGGAGGCGTGGAGACGATGATGAGTGCTGGCGAGGGGCCAAGCAGCGGACGACCCCGCGCACCCTGGATCGAGGAGGAGAACCAGAACGTGAAGCGGTGCCGCAACTGGATCCGCGCGTGTGCCGGTGAGATGGCGGCGAAGAGGGAGACGACGATGAGCGCCGGAGAGGGGCCAAGCGGCGGTGGAGCGAACCCAAAGCCGGAGATGAGGGTCCTCGACTGGATCCTCTCGGGTTCTGACGAGGGGCCAAGCAGCTACAAGGAGGAGCGTGCCGGCGAGGGGGCAGCGAAGTGGGCGAGGCGCCTGCCTCACATCTGCGAGCACAAGTGTCTGGCAACGACGAAGAGGGGTCGAGGTAGCGGCGAAGCTATAGAGGACCTCATCTCCGACTTTGGCAATGACCACGATGACGGCGAGGTAAGTTTCTCTGAATCTCACTGCCTTTTACTTGTTCTACAGATGGAGCTTGAGCTTGAGCTTGATAAAGTTAGTGCCTATGATGATGTCTTCCATGCTTGTCATGATCTTATACTAAGTTCTGAGGCAAATCAGTTCTGAACTAAGTTCTGCTTTTACTTGTCACCCTGCTATGAAGCCTAGGATATTTTTCAAGTTCTTATATAATTTTCCTATGATGATTACTGTGCCTATACTACTCCAAGTTCTGAGGCAAATTAGTTCTGAATTAACTATGTTATTCTTATACCATGTTTAACCCTGTTTTAGACAAAATTCTATGAGTTGCGAGCAGAGCTTGAGTTACTTCTAAACCTTAAAATCTGGGATTATGTGAAACCTGAGGTTGAAAAAATCACGAAAGAAGTGAACATCCTCATCAAAAAGGCTAAGCACTTAAGGAGGTACAAGTATACGACTGAACAAAATCTCGATCCCATTGAAGATGCGCTCGAAGGGCTTCAAGAAACCTTGGTTGCTTACGAAGAGGCTGCAAAAGGAGCCAAACTTGATGGGGCATGAGGAAGTTCAAGCTTGTTGATGTGCAGGGTCAGATAGCCATGCTTTTGTGGATGTTCAAGGGGCATGCTTTTGTTGATGTGTATGGTCAGATAGCATGACCATAGTAAAAAATGTGATGGACAAGTTAAGTCCTAGCTAGATGGACAAGTTAACTGTTTGTAATAATTATCTTTATCTATGTGGACAAGTTATCTTTATCTATGTGGAGAAGTTATCTCTCTTATGATGTCTATTTTGTCTCAAAAGATATATGTATTGATTGTGCCTGTATGTCGAAAGGGAAGCAATGAGAGATCGAGCTGACCTGTCAATGAAGACAGACACAAAGGAGACAAAATTTATAGCAGCACAGATTCTATATATGCAGGATTGCCGCCCTCGTGCATTGGAGACTCGGTTTGGCTAATAATCCCCTGCCGCCGCGCTCCTGCTTTACGGCAGTGAAGAGTGCTATTAGACTTCAATTATTGAGCTCCCAGTCTAGTAACGGGCATCAAATGGTCATCAGTAATGGACACTAAAGCCGGTTACCGATACGGCAGTGATCAGTAACGGACTTAAAGAGCCCGTTACCGACAGGGTATTGATCAGTAACGGATTTTACGAGCCCGTTACCGATAGGTTTAACTTTTGTAACGGACTCGCTTTAACGTCCGTTACAAAGATTTCATGTAACGGGCGTTTAAGACGCCCATTACCAAAAGACCTCATTGGTAACGGGCATTGTGGTGGTGAACCCCGGGGTCGGCCCGCCGCGCTTATGGGTAACGGGCGCCAAACAACAATCGTTACACATGTGGGTGCATGTAACGGGTGTTAAAGGCCCGTTACAAATGCTGCGTGACCTATTTGAGGATTTCACGTAGTGTTTAAAAACATGAATATCATTTTGCACTCATTTTATTCTATTATTTTAATCACTTGCAGTTCAAATTTGATTTGATTCAAAAATTTGCTTGAATTGTAATTAAGTAGTTAAATATAACAAACAAATACAAAAATGCTTCAAATTTTAACATAGATTACTAGATGTTCCATATGGAGTGGAGAAAAAGTTTGGACGTTTGAAGATGATTTTTTTTGCTCCTTCGCCGTGTGCTAAAAAAACACAAAGCCAAGATAAAGCACATGACGAACTATTACTTCGATGTGTGCCTTTTTTTGGCACCTAGCGAAGCATAACGGCCGCACCTAATGTTGATAGTTATTTCCCGTGGAGGTGGGGCCGTTGGTCGCGATGTGGGGAGAGAGTAAAAAATCATTGCTTCACCATGTGTCGGAAAAAAGGCACGCGGTCACCGTGAAGCACACAACAAACTATTACTTTGCCGTGTGTCAACAAGAAGCACACGGCAAAGTAGTTCTTCGCCTTGTGCCCGAGCAAAAGCACACGGTGAACTTTTTGGCACGCGGCAATGTATATGGTTTTCCGGTAGTGAGGTCAGCCACCCGGTACTAATGTCACTGTAGGGTTCTCAACCTGTAGTTCTTTGCCTAGTAGTGTACGCGCACAAATGGAAGGAAAAGGGGTTGGTGAAGCTCACTAGCAGTCCAGCACCGGTCACAAAGCTTGTCAGCCACTCGCCGGGCCGCCGTACTACCCACGCCGCGCGCCTGGAGCTGGGCACCGCATCGAGTTTGGCCTCCGCGTTGCCTGCCTGCCGGACCCCGTCCTCCATGCCGTGCTACCTGCACGTACGGGCGGGTAGCTGTGGCTGCAAATCAGAGTGATCGAATGCTCAGGTCTGAGAGAAATAGGGGAGGAAGAAACTAGAGTCAAAGCGAGAGAGGGTGGAGAGATGAAGATAAGGTTGCGGCAGTTCACATGTCCTTGTTATTTTATATAGTATGATCCTTAACGATTATAGCAATTACACAGACATCATTTAGCTAGATCGAAAAAGGATATGAAACACAATAAAAAATTGCAATGCAGTACTTTTGATAAGATAGTACTCTCTTTATTAAATAATATTCCAAATTAACAGGCACAAAAATGACATATAAAGATCAAATGCATATATACTTCAGCCCAATGAATCACGTGTCCTTGGGTAAATTAAATATTACACTGATAGTCTAATAGACAAGCCACTACATAAGTAGTGGATTATGTTGTCCGCGTACAGTTTTCAAAGCACTTGCAGACGGCTGCCGTCTAAACTGTTGAACATGCTCTAAGAGCGGTAAACATTTCTCGGGAACAATCTTCGGTTGACGCAGTTGATCTTCGGGTGGTCGATGAGGCATTATTAGCGAGAGGTAGACGCATAACTACCTCTAATGACGTGGTTGTTCCATTACTGACGTACTCACACTGTCACACATAACTGCTGACGCGGTTAGTCGCGGTTGACTCACTTAGTCTTGTTTCTCGCCATTTCGTCACATCACCAGTCGCGGTATGTATATTTATTTGACAACCAGCCACGAAGAAACTTCTCCACGAAATAATGACAGATTCTGATCAACCCACGATTGGCATTCGCCGCTACCACTCCTCTTGTGTATGTATGTGTGTAACGCGCATGTGTGTATATATATGCATGTCGATGGGCCGCCAGAGACCCAGATTCTGGCGCCCGGTGCAGGTAAACCAGCCAAACACCTCTGTTAAGTCGTTCCCTTCTCTTGGATCTCCGGTGCGTGCTGGAAGGTGCACAGCCGCCGACGTACTGATCGAAGCACTGTCAACGTGAGCGCAGCGGCTCTGCTGGCAGCCATGGGAGGTCTGCATTATATCATTGCATCTGCATGTAGTTTATTGGATGGTGTTTCTATACTTAGTTGTATAGATGGCCAAATTAAATGGACCAGGCCTGATAGATGCCCCTAGGTACGGCCTGAAAAAACCTGACCTTGATGCAATTTGAACTTCGATTTCATGTTGCTACTAGTGCCATGCCTGGAAACTAGCACAGCAGTGCATGACGGGCCATCGTGCTGACCCGGTACGATCAAAAGTGCTTAGGGCCAAGCCTGTGCCAGTTGCTCGACATGTTGGGTAGCTCGGCACGAAAAACCCTTCGAGTCTATTAGTGCCAGGCTATGGTCGGGTGGCGGGTGGACCATCTAGCCATCTATACTCTGTTGAGCAAGATGAGTAGTATTTTATTCTCCTCCTCCTTTTTCGGGAAATTAAATCTGAGTACAAGGGCAGGCCGATGGACGAGTTGCTTGCATGCAAGGGATATATTTTTTGCAAAGACTCTACTATAGTCTACAGCCGGCTGTCTTTTTGCTCTTTTCGACAGCCGCCTTCATCTCTCTCCACCAGCACACGTAACCCGTCGTCTTCAACCTTAGGAGCAAAGCTCTCGGAGAGGGGAGCGCGGGGGCAACCGTGTAAGAGGTGGACGGAGCGGCCGGCCGTGAGGTCACCATGGGCTAGGGGTGTAGAGGGGGGATTCGATGGCTAGCGGTTTTGGGATTTGGTGGCCGATGAGCTTAGGCATATGTCTGGGGCGGTGGCCGGCATGGCGCATGATGAGGCAGGTTAAGGGCGGCTGTGGTGAGCCGGAGAGGATGCCGGCCACCAGACATCGAACGATCTTTGATGGACGGGGTAGGTGGCTGGGTGAGAAATCCAATTATTTAGTGGAGGGTGGTGGTGGTGCAACGGGGTCGGAGGATGGCGGCTCGGCCCGCAGTGGAAGCACCCGACGGGGGAGGTGCTCGGTGTGGCGGTACTCATCGAGGAAGAACAACAACCAGTTGTTATTTAACGATGTCCCTGTTAATTTAACGAGCCGGCAGGCCAGTTCCACCACCATCAATCATCATCATTATAACAGTGATACGATGGAGACCAACCAGACAGAGGGAAGAAGGATTAGCAGGGAAGGCCCAGCCAAAATATCTAGTTTAAATTTGGCCGGTCCGTTGCTTGCCGCTTGTCCGTCTCCGCGACACTTATTGTCTGATCGATCGGGTCATCCCAGAAATCGGAGACAAAAAACCCTACTACTCCTCGCCACGACAAATGTTGGGGTCTGTTATACCTTTTGTAGTATAGTCTTGTTTGCAATGAGATCCATATAATATGCCACATTGAATCATAACTACGTTTTTCTGATTGATCATCACTTGTTTTCCTGATCGATCAATATATGAATGACCTCCAAGTTATTGCATGACTTTCACTCTATTAATTTTTTTATTACGAAATACAGTATAGATGCATAGACCCATATAGACGTACCCACCCTTAACCATATAGGATATACGTACACAACTCTACCTTATGAGCACCTCCAGGAGGCATAGCTCTGTACATTTGTTAGATAGCTTTATTATCAATTAATCATGCATGCTAGAACTTCATCATTCAATAAAGTTGAGTAGTTTCTTTTTTTCTATAGAATGTACAATTTATGGTTTGTTTTGTTATTATCAGGATGTTTTTCTGCTCAGAAGAATGGGAATCATCACCCCACGCCAACCGTTGACATTCCGACATTTCCTGACCTTATTGATAGCGGGAGACAACAAGCCAGCAGTGTCAGCACCAACCAACAGCCGAACAAGGCTCAAGATCCTCACAAGAAGGGAACCTACGTAGAAGGAGATGGTAAAGAGTCAGAACAGAAACACTATATGCGACAGACGGTGTAATAAAAGGATCCTCACTAGAAGGATGTCTCTGCTCTGCACATACAATTTGCAATTCTGTAATCATTTTCCTTTGTATTCCTTAATTATTGATATATATAGTGTGGGAACATCAGTTTGTTTTTCATTTATTTCAAATGAACTGGATTTTGGGAGCAGCCTCTATTGAACAAAGTAGAGACCCTAAATAGAGGTCATTGCTGGAGTTGCTCTAATGACTGATTCGACATGATGAACCCACGATCAAATGCCATTCACCGTTATCACTCCTCTTGTGTATGTATGCGCAGTGTGTATAAATATGCATGTTGATGGGTCGCCCAAGACTCAGATTCAGGCGCCTGGTGCCCTGGTGCAGGTAAAACAGCCAAACACCTCTAACAGGTCATCCCCTATCTCTTCAGTCTCCGGTGCTGGAAGGTGCACATCAGCCGACGTGCTGAAGCAGTCATGGAGTTGGTTGAGGATAAAGACGACTAGTAGTACTTGGGTCATCTGCATGTGTCCCTGTTAATTTAACGATCGAGCCAGCAAGGCCGGTTCCACCATCATTAATATAACAGTGATACGATGAGGACCGGAGAGAAGGAAGAAGGATGAGCAGGGAAGGCCCAGCCAGAATATCTAGTTTAAATTTGGCCGGTGCGTTGCTTGCCGCATGTTTGCCTGTCCGTGTAACATCCCGGAATTTCTCCGGAATGTTAGTAATGCAAAAATGTGGATTTCAAAATTTCGATTTGAAATTGAGTGCTTGATTAAACTATAAGGTTGTCTTCTCTGATCCTTCCCTGAAAATCCTAGATTTATTTTGAGTGAAATAATAAAATTTAGGAAATATAAAATGCTAGTGTGAAAACTTTGGAGTTTATTGAGTTTTCTTTGGCTTTTATTGTGTGGGATTCAAATTTTGATGCCAATTCAAATTCGAATCATAATTCAAATAGGAGATAAGGAGATAGGATATTAGGAAAAACCATAACCTCTGTTGGGCCTTGACCAACGTGCCGAAGTCCGCGGGACCCCCTCCTTCTTTCACCGTCAACCTGCAGCAAACCGCGGCCCATCTGGCCTTTCGGCCCACCTCAGCCAGCCGGCCCGCCTCCCACCTACCTCACCTCCTTGTCTCACCGCCAGGTGGACCCCGCGCGTCAGCCGCCCTTGACTGCTTTTCTTCCTCCTCTCGCACGGACTGGTGACGACGCCGTGGGGCAGGGAGGCGACGCAAGCCGCGCCGGCCCCCATGGCCGCCGCCCTGCCGCGTTGGCATCGCAGATGCGTGCCACGCCGCCCAAAATCGTCCCCCGCCATCCATCCATCTGCCCCGGAACCCTAGACCGCGCCGCCCTATAAGAATCCACCCGCCACTGCTCCCTGTCCACCGCAAGAAAGGGAGAAGAGAAGGGGGGAGGAGAAAGGAGAAGAGGAGGGGGAGAATCCGGAGACGGGGAGGGAGCCGGAGGTCGCTGTGCACCGCGCCGCCCAACTGCCGGGCTGCTGCTCTAGGAGGCCGCGCCGAGCCATGGTCGCTGTCGCCGACTCGGAGCTGGAGCTGTCGCGGGCGCTGTGAAGACGGAGCCGTCCGGGGAAGCCTGCGACGCCGCCGCCCCTGCATCCCCTGCGCTGCGCCCCGACGCTGCGCCGCGCTGCGCCCAGGAGGTGCTCGCCGCCCTGGAACCGCCGTGCCACGCCGCACCGGTGGGGGGAACGCCGTCGTCACCGCGTCCTCGCCCTCACCACCAGGGGCAACGATGCCGCGCTGAAGCTGCTTCCAGGAGCACCGGCCACGTCGAGCCGAAGCAGTGACCGTGCACTATGACGCCGTCTCGCCCGTGACCTGCTCGGTGTTTTGCCTCGAAGGTGAGAGCACGCACCAGTGGCCCCTTTTCCCTTTTCTCTTGCTGCTGCCTGGTCCTTACCTATCCACGCCCCAAGCTGATGCCTTGTTTTCTTGGGTGAAACCGTCGGCGCCGAGGAGAAAGACCGAAGGGGCCGGAGGCGTCCCTGCCGAGATCGCGGCGCACCAGAGCTAGAACCGCGGAGGACAACGTCACCCGTTCTGCTTCCTCTTCCCCGCGCCGAACCGTGCCCCTGCTCTGCAACTCTTCACCGCCGTGCGCCACCGACCACAGCACCAGGTGCGCCAACTCCTCCCTCGCCTGATGGATGTGGTGGTGGTCTTCGAACCACTTGTGCGCCGCCAAGGTCAGGTCTTGACCATGAGCCGCGCCTTATGTTCCCTGAGTCCCCTGCCTGCTCTGCTCAGCGCCACCGCGCGACCGCCGTCGTCTGTGTGCCGGCCATCGAGCCGAGCCTTACGCTTGCAGGTGCCGCTGCCGTCGACCGCGCGCGCACCCCGCTTGACCTTTCTGTCCATCTCGCCCAGAGCTGGCCGCTAAGGGTTTTTCCTTCGGCTTGCACGCGTGAGCGCTGTCCTAAACTGTGGCTTGCACGTCGTGTCGCCACCATGACCTCCCATGCACCGGCGCATGCGCGTTCGACCCGCTGGTGGAGCCAAACGAGCCTCTGGCCACCCGGAATCCGACCCGCCTTGCTTTGGCCCTGTTCACCATCGGGGACCGCCTCGTGTGCCGTTGCCGAGCTCGCTGCCGTGGCCAAGCCACCGGATTGTGCTCGCACACACGCACAGGAGGGCAAAGGTGTTGCCTTTAACTGCGCCTAGCGCAAGCACCAGCACGCGCACACGCAGGAAGGGCCGAGCCGTCATTCCTTCCCGTTTCGCCATCGCGAGCACGCCGGCGCTGGCGCCCAAGCCATCAACGCCGCCCCACCTTGGTCCGTCGTCCTTATGCTCGTTGCCGCCGATGAGCCGGAATCCGGCCAAAGGTTGCGCTTTTCTTCGTTCTGAATGAAATCCTAGTTCCTAACCCACGCTGGTCACCTGTTGGCCTGCCGCCGGAGCATCTCGTCACTGACGAGCTTTCCCGACCTGCCGTTCCTTTGGGACATATTGTCGAGCACCATCCGGCCTGCAAAGCTCCCGGCCGCATCCAATCCTGGCCGGATCATTTGTACCGCGCCACACCAGCAGCCACGTGTGCTGCCTTGTGTGCTTGAGATGGCTTTAAGCCACCCAGTTGGCAGCCACTTGAGCACCGGGATACAGCCATCAGTAGCTTGCCACCCTGTCCATGTCTTTCCAAGCCCAGAACCACCACAGCTCTGTGTGCAACCGTGAGGCGGATGCCTTTATGGTCTTTGATCTAGCACACTGTTAACAATCTGAGTTACTCTCCACCAGTCCATGACCCTTGGCCGTGCTTGCCCGTGTGTGGCATGCCCTGAGCCTAACTTTCAAGTCTCTCGCCTAGTGCCATCCCTAGACACCTATGCCAGGTACCGCCTTTCTTTTTCCTACCGCTGCAGCTCTCTGTTCTCTCCCATGGCTGGGATCTCATCCTCCTCAAGCAGCATTCCACCAACAGCAGCCAGTAGAAACAGCCACCGCCACCTTCCAGTTTTGTCATCCCGTAAGAATCAGCAAGCTAGTAGCAGCAACAGCGATATGTTCCAACAACAACGCCATATGTGAGCTGCCACTCGTGCCTTGCTCTCCCTATGTGTGCTAGTCTTTGTGCACCACACTGAGGCCTGACCCACAGGACCCAAATGCTAACTTATGCCACAACCGCACAAACCTGCTGACCACAAGCTTGCCATAGCAGTAAGTTATTCCCTGTTCTCCTGCAGCCCTGGCTGCATCTTGCATACCAGCAGCCATCAGGTGGGCGCCATTGTGGCATTTCAACAAGCATTCTACTTGCCAGCCTGAATTCCTTTCACATATAGCTGAACCTGCACAAACCATGTGTGAACAGCCATCTTCTGACTATTTCTCTGCAACCATAAATTCTTGCAGAGATGCTAGTAAAGCTTGAGGCCAATTTATAAATGGTTTACATGCCTTACCCTTTCGGGTGCACCTCACCGTCCAAACTGCTTCTCTAACCATCGTCTCTCTACCAATCTGTCCAGCCTGCGCGATCACACACGACCATGGGCGCTGCAACCACTGAGGGTTTTCACTCATGCTGATCGCCTTGTGCTGTTTTCTAAACTCATCCATGGCGCTGCAGTTCGATGCAAGAAAGCTAGCAAACGTGAGACGACTAGCTACATCTGTACAGCCTGTGTGGTGCACTGCTAGTTTGTATGCAGTCTGCCATCTAATGAGCTATCGCAACCATGTCTGTTTCCCATAAGCCATGCTTGAGTTATCCATCCTTAGCTCTTTATCGATCTGGTGAGTGTGTTGCTTGTTAGCAGCAGCTCTTGTCCCCTTTTCCAGCGGGCCTTAAGCTGTGAATAAGGTGCCCGTTCTCAATCTTTCAAGTTCTGACATACCTTTCGCCGCGGTAGTGTCACGCCTTCGTCGTGCACGACGTGTGCGCTAACTAAACCATCGGTTGTGCCACACTTCTACCATGTCCCAGCTTGAGCTAGGTTCGCCAAGTTTCTCAACCACACCACATCGCTTCTAACTGATCTGTCCTGCTTAATCTCTCTAATCAGGCTTACGGGGCCCATAGGGTGACTTGTGGGGACCAGATGACCTCTGACCTTCCTTTTTGACTTAGTCAACAAAGATCGTTGACTAGTCAACTTACCATGCAGATCAACCCAAAACCTAGTTTTTGGTCTCTAACTTGCTGACTTGTGTTTTCTGTGCTTTATCGTAATAAATTAAATTCATAAAATATTTCCTTATTTGAAAATCCATAATAAATTGATTCTAGCTTAGAAAAATATGAAATCAGTTTCTTTATTCTTCTAAAATCATGAAGCACCCGTTAGACTAGCATTTGGAGTTTATTTGGTTCTTTATTGCTTCTCTTTGGAGTTATTTGCATCTAGACACCGTGTTTATTTATATTTGCGAATCTAGGATTCCCGGAGCCGAGGAGTCAAGCCAGAAGATCGAGAACAACTACGGAAACTCCGACGACTACTTGCACACAGGTGTTCACGCCCGACTGATTCTGAATACCTATTAGACATTGCAATGTAGTATGCTAGCGCTTTACTTTATATGCATGTTGATGAACCTTGCACTGCCTTCTTTAATTACCCTGTCCTTGATTGCCCTACTACTACTATGTTATATATATAAGCGTGTATATACGCTGAGCTTCGCGATGCATGTGTTGGGATGGGAATAGTGGTTCTTGGCGTGTGTGGGGAAAAACCGGCAGGAGAAGGCGTTTTGGGTACTTTGGCGGGGGTGAGCTCGAATCAACCGATCTGGGATCGGGGATGGGAGTGCACTCCTCAGTGCATTCCCGCTTTTACGGTTTTTGGAGCACAGGTGTTGGGGTTTTACTGTACGCTTGGAGGACATGAGCTCGCCCCGGTCTGAAACCGAGTCGACAGACCTTTTCACGGGACCTTTACGTACACACCACCTCGCTGAGAGTGGGGTTAGGGCCGAGTTGAGCTCGGCAAGTGCGGAACCATACCTGCCAGTAGGATAGCGGGGTATCAGTGGGGGAGTGGTGCGAGTGAGACCACCCTCTCAGAGCGACTCCCGTGTGGCCACACGGGAGCATTTCACAGTTCCGGTGCGATTCCTTCCGAGGGGGGGATCGTTTTGAGGGCCGGATGCAGGATGGGACCGTAACTACCCAGAGTTCGCACGGTAGGGTGGGTTCAGTCGACTAGCTACCGGCTGGATTCCATCCCGGGTTGGGTACAGGTGTACACGCTCTGCAGAGTTGTTCGATCTATAGCTATAGCCGCGTCCTCGGTCATGGACATGTCCTTTGATAGCTTTGTCCTCATGTTTTGGGATTTCTACCTCCCCCTATAGACGAGAGTGTGGTGAGCCGTGGTTGCAGTCGGGGAGAGGAGAGTTGCTCCCTCTACCTCGCGGATCCGATTGCAATCATTGAGGTGCGAGGAGAGGAAGTTCTCGCATCGACCCTAGATGGAGATAGGTTGTGGAGACGGGTCCCTGGGGTACCAGGTGTTCCCGAGTTGTGATGAGAGTATGGATTGGGACCTACATGGAGATGATTTCTTTTTATGCTTCGCTGCTACTGCATAGGAAAACCTGAGCTTTTACCTTGCCACTTTTCTTATCCTTTAGAGTTAGGCCACTTAAAGCTGCATACAGTCGGTGATGTGAACCTATCCCATTCCTTGGGGATAGTTTTGTGAGTGTGCAGGATTGGACTTGGAGTGAGAGTCCGAGTTTGAGGAATTCATGAAGGAAGGGTTGCGTTGCTTCGCTCAAGGATGCCTGTGGTGAAGATCGATGATGAAGACTTGAAGCCCTAGCTATCGCTACGCAGGATTTCTACTTGTCGCTTAGCCCAAGGGGCTTGTACTAAATTCGTATGCCGAGTTGTTTCGGATGTAAATATTCTATTTTCTACTCTGATTTCGTTGTATGGAAATGATATTATTCTGTAATGAGTTCTGTACGTGATAGCTACCGATCCAGGGACTATCACAAGGGTACAGGGAGTCGGGTTTTCCTCACCAAAAACCCGGGTCGTTACTGGTGGTATCAGAGCCGTACTTGACCGTAGCACGCAACCATAGTTTGGATGAAAGCTTAGGAACATTCTATACGCTCTATTTTATATATACCCCCTTGAATTATTTGAAATATACCTCCCCTACTTTGAAAAACTCTATCTTTCCTTCGTTGATGCAACTTCTTACGTGGACTAGACAGGAGGAGACTGAAGATAGTTTAGATGGTATGAGAATATCTTTGACCACTAAGAGTAGAGTCTACCTTGTTTGACATGCCACCAAGTAATTAGATCGATCAGTGTGCGAGATCTCAACGGTTATGAGTCAGCCTTGAGATAGCACTATCTATAATGTTTTGAATGCCTGAGTGATTGGTTCTTTATGAATCTTATTGGATCTCGTGGTTCTTACTATTGAGTGTAGGGTTATATAATAGCGAATATTTTCATGTTTGTACTTGACTCCTAGAATAGATGACCCGAGAGCCATCCTAGTTAGAAAAGACCACCACAATGCTATGTTTTGGAGGTTGTTGGCCTAAGGAACACTGAAATAACCCAAAAGGAAGACAAGTCATCTATAAAAGCCAAGTATAAGGAGTATCAGAGTAATGCCTCTCAACCGAAGATGAAAAGGAAAACAATGCCATATGAGGTCTAGATTTTTGGATAAGCCACCTTATGCATCTTGGAATCAAGTTACTAACTTGGATTGGAGAGTACTCGAGTTAGAACTGCCGACTACCTCGAAGCTGCCAGTGTTTGAAGAAGCGTTCGAGAGTAAAGGATTTACAATCAAGAGCCCCTCAAGTATACTCAAGCGAAGACATGGAGAACCACTATGATATGGATTAAGAGATTGAGGTTAAGATCAACCATACCTCAGAACAATCTCTAATTTCAGAGACCTTTTTGTTGTGTGCACAACATTGGAAATGACCAGAAAGCAACTACAATCAAGCTGAAGATGCTCGAAGCTCGCACGCAACTCGAAGATGTTGGGTACTCCAATGTACCCAGTAAAGCTTCAATCTCGAGGACGAGATTCTTGTGAGGGGGGGAGTTCTGTAACATCCCGGAATTTCTCCGGAATGTTAGTAATGCAAAAATGTGGATTTCAAAATTTTGATTTGAAATTGAGTGCTTGATTAAACTATAAGGTTGTCTTCTGTGATCCTTCCCTGAAAACCCTAGATTTATTTTGAGTGAAATAATAAAATTTAGGAAATATAAAATGCTAGTGTGAAAACTTTGGAGTTTATTGAGTTTTCTTTGGCTTTTATTGTGTGGGATTCAAATTTGGATGCCAATTCAAATTCGAATCATAGTTCAAATAGGAGATAAGGAGATAGGATATTAGGAAAAACCATAACCTCTGTTGGGCCTTGACCAATGTGCCGAAGTCCGCGGGACCCCCTCCTTCTTTCACCGTCAACCTGCAGCAAACCGCGGCCCATCTGGCCTTTCGGCCCACCTCAGCAAGCCGGCCCGCCTCCCACCTACCTCACCTCCTTGTCTCACCGCCAGGTGGACCCCGCGCGTCAGCCGCCCTTGACTGCTTTTCTTCCTCCTCTCGCACGGACTGGTGACGACGCCGTGGGGCAGGGAGGTGACGCATGACGCGCCGGCCCCCATGGCCGCCGCCCTGCCGCGTTGGCATCGCAGATGCGCGCCACGCCGCCCAAAATCGTCCCCCGTCGTCCATCCATCTGCCCCGGAACCCTAGACCGCGCCGCCCTATAAGAATCTGCCCGCCACTGCTCCCTGTCCACCGCAAGAAAGGGAGAAGAGAAGGGGGGAGGAGAAAGGAGAAGAGGAGGGGGAGAATCCGGAGATGGGGAGGGAGCCGGAGGTCGCTGTGCACCGTGCCGCCCAACTGCTAGGCTGCTGCTCTAGGAGGTCGCGCCGAGCCATGGTCGCTGTCACCGACTCGGAGTTGGAGCTGTCGCGGGCGTTGTGAAGACGGATCTGTCCGGGGAAGCCTGCGACGCCGCCGCCCCTGCATCCCCTGCGCTGCGCCCCGACGCTGCGCCGCGCTACGCCCAGGAGGTGCTCGCCGCCCTGGAACCGCCGTGCCACGACGCACCGGTGGGGGAACGCCGTCGTCACCGCGTCCTCGCCCTCACCACCAGGGGCAACGATGCCGCACTGAAGCTGCTTCCAGGAGCACCGGCCACGTCGAGCCGAAGCAGTGACCGTGCACTATGACGCCGTCTCGCCCGTGACCTGCTCGGTGTTTTGCCTCGAAGGTGAGAGCACGCACCAGTGGCCCCTTTTCCCTTTTCTCTTGCTGCTGCCTGGTCCTTACCTATCCACGCCCCAAGCTGATGCCTTGTTTTCCTGGGTGAAACCGTCGGCGCCGAGGAGAAAGACCGAAGGGGCCGGAGGCGTCCCTGCCGAGATCGCGGCGCACCAGAGCCAGAACCGCGGAGGACAACGTCACCCGTTCTGCTTCCTCTTCCCCGCGTCGAACCGTGCCCCTGCTCTGCAACTCTTCACCGCTGTGCGCCACCGACCGCAGCACCAGGTGAGCCAACTCCTCCCTCGCCTGATGGATGTGGTGGTGGTCTTCGAACCACTTGTGCGCCGCCAAGGTCAGGTCTTGACCATGAGCCGCGCCTTATGTTCCCTGAGTCCCCTGCCTGCTCTGCTCAGCGCCGCCACGCGACCGCCGTCGTCTGTGTGCCGACCATCGAGCCGAGCCTTACTCTTGTAGGTGCCGCTGCCGTCGACCGCGTGCGCACCCCGCTTGACCTTTCTGTCCATCTCGCCCAGAGCTCGCCGCCAAGGGTTTTTCCTTCGGCTTGCACGCGTGAGCGCTGTCCTGAACTGTGGCTTGCACGTCGTGTCACCGCCGTGACCTCCCACGCACTAGCGCACGCTCGTTCGACCCGCTGGTGGAGCCAAACGAGCCTCTGGCCACCCGGA
This sequence comes from Cenchrus fungigraminus, assembly GCA_036936925.1. NCBI lineage: Eukaryota > Viridiplantae > Streptophyta > Magnoliopsida > Poales > Poaceae > Cenchrus > Cenchrus fungigraminus. The sequence continues at coordinate 116,621,399 of CM072774.1, read as the reverse complement.
ATCCGACCCGCCTTGCTTTGGCCCTGCTCATCGTCGGGGACCCCCTCGTGTGCCGTTGCCGAGCTCGCTGCCGTGGCCAAGCCACTGGATTGTGCTCACGCACACGCACAGGAGGGCAAAGGCGTCGCCTTTAACTGCGCCTAGCGCAAGCACCAGCACGCGCACACGCAGGAAGGGCCGAGCCGTCGTTCCTTCCCGTTTCGCCATCGCGAGCACGCCGGCGTTGGCGCCCAAGCCATCAACGCCGCCCCACCTTGGTCCGTCGTCCTTATGCTCGTTGCCGCCGATGAGCCGGAATCCGGCCAAAGGTTGCGCTTTTCTTCGTTCTGAATGAAATCCTAGTTCCTAACCCACGCTTGTCACCTGTTGGCCTGCCGCCGGAGCATCTCGTCGCCGACGAGCTTTCCCGACCTGCCGTTCCTTTGGGACATATTGTCGAGCACCATCCGGCCTGCAAAGCTCCCGGCCGCATCCAATCCTGGCCGGATCATTTGTACCGCGCCACACCAGCAGCCACGTGTGCTGCCTTGTGTGCTTGAGATGGCTTTAAGCCACCCAGTTGGCAGCCACTTGAGCACCGGGATACAGCCATCAGTAGCTTGCCACCCTGTCCATGTCTTTCCAAGCCCAGAACCACCACAGCTCTGTGTGCAACCGTGAGGCAGATGCCTTTATGGTCTTTGATCTAGCACACTGTTAACAATCTGAGTTACTCTCCACCAGTCCATGACCCTTGGCCGTGCTTGCCCGTGTGTGGCATGCCCTGAGCCTAACTTTCAATCTCGCCGCCGGCTAAACCTCGGCCAAACCGTCAAGTCTCTCGCGTAGTGCCATCCCTAGACACCTATGCCGGGTACCGCCTTTCTTTTTCCTACCGCTGCAGCTCTCTGTTCTCTCCCATGGCTGGGATCTCATCCTCCTCAAGCAGCATTCCACCAACAGCAGCCAGTAGAAACAGCCACCGCCACCTTCCAGTTTTGTCATCCCGTAAGAATCAGCAAGCTAGTAGCAGCAACAGCGATATGTTCCTCCGTCAATCAACAACAAGGCCATATGTGAGCTGCAACTCGTGCCTTGCTCTCCCTATGTGTGCTAGTCTTTGTGCACCACACTGAGGCCTGACCCACAGGACCCAAATGCTAACTTATGCCACAACCGCACAAACCTGCTGACCACAAGCTTGCCATAGTAGTAAGTTATTCCCTGTTCTCCTGCAGCCCTGGCTGCATCTTGCATACCAGCAGCCATCAGGTGGGCGCCATTGTGGCATTTCAACAAGCATTCTACATGCCAGCCTGAATTCCTTTCACATATAGCTGAACCTGCACAAACCATGTGTGAACAGCCATCTTCTGACTATTTCTCTACAACGATAAATTCTTGCAGAGATGCTAGTAAAGCTTGAGGCCAATTTATAATTGGTTTACATGCCTTACCCTTTCGGGTGCACCTCACCGTCCAAACTGCTTCTCTAACCATCGTCTTTCTACCATTCTGTCCAGCCTGCGCGATCACACACGACCATGGGCGCTGTAACCACTGAGGGTTTTCACTCATGCTGATTGCCTTGTGCTGTTTTTTAAACTCATCCATGGCGCTGCAGTTCGATGCAAGAAAGCTAGCAAACGTGAGACGACTAGCTACATCTGTACAGCCTGTGTGGTGCACTGCTAGTTTGTATGCAGTCTGCCATCTAATGAGCTATCGCAACCATGTCTGTTTCCCATAAGCCATGCTTGTGTTATCCATCCTTAGCTCTTTATCGATCTGGTGAGTGTGCTGCTTGTTAGCAGCAGCTCTTGTCCCCTTTTCCAGCGGGCCTTAAGCTGTGAATAAGGTGCTCGTTCTCAATCTTTCAAGTTCTGACATACCTTTCGCCGCGGTAGTGTCACGCCTTCGTCGTGCACGACGCGTGCGCTAACTAAACCATCGGTTGTGCCACACTTCTACCATGTCCCAGCTTGAGCTAGGTTCGCCAAGTTTCTCAACCACACCACATCGCTTCTAACTGATCTGTCCTGCTTAATCTCTCTAATCGGGCATACGGGGCCCATAGGGTGACTTATGGGGACCAGATGACCTCTGACCTTCCTTTTTGACTTAGTCAACAAAGATCGTTGACTAGTCAACTTACCATGCAGATCAACCCAAAACCTAGTTTTTGGTCTCTAACTTGCTGACTTGTGTTTTCTGTGCTTTATCGTATTAAATTAAATTCATAAAATATTTCCTTATTTGAAAATCCATAATAAATTGATTCTAGCTTAGAAAAATATGAAATCAGTTTCTTTATTCTTCTAAAATCATGAAGCACCCGTTAGACTAGCATTTGGAGTTTATTTGATTCTTTATTGCTTCTCTTTGGAGCTATTTGCATCTAGACACCGTGTTTATTTATATTTGCAAATCTAGGATTCTCGGAGCCGAGGAGTCAAGCCAGAAGATCGAGAACAACTACGGAAACTCCGACGACTACTTGCACACATGTGTTCACGCCCGACTCATTCTGAATACCTATTAGACATTGCAATGTAGTATGCTAGCGCTTTACTTTATATGCATGTTGATGAACCTTGCACTGCCTTCTTTAATTACCCTGTCCTTGATTGCCCTACTACTACTATGTTATATATATAAGCGTGTATATACGCTGAGCTTCGCGATGCATGTGTTGGGATGGGAATAGTGGTTCTTGGCGTGTGTGGGGAAAAACCGGCAGGAGAAGGCGTTTTGGGTACTTTGGCGGGGGTGAGCTCGAATCAACCGATCTGGGATCGGGGATGGGAGTGCACTCCTCAGTGCATTCCCGCTTTTACGGTTTTTGGAGCACAGGTGTTGGGGTTTTACTGTACGCTTGGAGGACATGAGCTCGCCCCGGTCTGAAACCGAGTGGACAGACCTTTTCACGGGACCTTTACGTACACACCACCTCGCCGAGAGTGGGGTTAGGGCCGAGTTGAGCTCGGCAAGTGCGGAACCATACCTGCGAGCAGGATAGCTGGGTATCAGTGGGGGAGTGGTGGGAGTGAGACCACCCTCTCAGAGCGACTCCCGTGTGGCCACACGGGAGCATTTCACAGTTCCGGTGCGATTCCTTCCAAGGGGGGGATCGTTTTGAGGGCCGGATGCAGGATGGGACCGTAACTACCGAGAGTTCGCACGGTAGGGTGGGTTCAGTCGACTAGCTACCGGCTGGATTCCATCCCGGGTTGGGTACAGGTGTACACGCTCTGCAGAGTTGTTCGATCTATAGCTATAGCCGCGTCCTCGGTCATGGACATGTCCTTTGATAGCTTTGTCCTCATGTTTTGGGAGTTCTACCTCCCCCTATAGACGAGAGTGTGGTGAGCCGTGGTTGCAGTCGGGGAGAGGAGAGTTGCTCCTTCTACCTCGCGGATCCGATTGCAATCATTGAGGTGCGAGGAGAGGAAGTTCTCGCATCGACCCTAGATGGAGATAGATTGTGGAGACGGGTCCCTGGGGTACCAGGTGTTCCCGAGTTGTGATAAGAGTATGGATTGGGACCTACATGGAGATGATTTCTTTTTATGCTTCGCTGCTACTGCATAGGAAAACCTGAGCTTTTACCTTGCCACTTTTCTTATCCTTTAGAGTTAGGCCACTTAAAGCTACATACAGTCGGTGATGTGAACCTATCCCATTCCTTGGGGATAATTTTGTGAGTGTGCAGGATTGGACTTGGAGTGAGAGTCCGAGTTTGAGGAATTCATGAAGGAAGGGTTGCGTTGCTTCGCTCAAGGATGCCTGTGGTGAAGATCGATGATGAAGACTTGAAGCCCTAGCTACCGCTACGTAGGATTTCTACTTGTTGCTTAGCCCAAGGGGCTTGTACTAAATTCGTATGCCGAGTTGTTTCGGATGTAAATATTCTATTTTCTACTCTGATTTCGTTGTATGAAAATGATATTATTCTGTAATGAGTTCTGTACGTGATAGCTACCGATCCAGGGACTATCATAAGGGTACAGGGAGTCGGGTTTTCCTCACCGAAAACCCGGGTCGTTACAGTCCGTCTCCATGACTACTTATTGTCTGATCGGTTCGTGTTTTGGTCCGGTCAACCCAGAAATCCGACACAAAAAACCCAGAAATTTGTTAAATAGCCTTACTCCGTATTAATTATCAACTAGTCATGCATGCTGAAACTTTGTCGTATCAACAAAGTTGCCTAGTTGCTTTTATATGTAAAATAAAAGAATCTACAATTTATGGTTGGGCTTTGCTAAGGTACTCCCAAATGACTATGGACCGTCGATCTAATGACATATTACCTGTAAGAAGGTAATAGATCAAATATTTATTATATATATTTTTAATTCTGAAAATAGAAATTATCCTCAGTGGATCTTAACCGCCATACACTTAAATCTATTTATCTCTCTTCGACGTAATAAGTTGAAGAATGTGATGCACGTTTTCTCCCCTTCCTGTGATCTGAACGTGACAGGTACGGTGCACACATGTAACGATTTTTATTTCTTTTCTTTTGGACGTGAGACGTGATATGCATACCTGTAATGAAATCTTTTTATTCCAGATAATGATGTAACGCAACTACGCAAATGTGTATACTTTATCTAACTTTAATCAGAAAAATGTAATATGACACATGGGTGATCTGTAACATTTTTTCCATAACTTATTCCTTGTAACAAAAAAAGGTAATTGGATCTGGTTATGATTTTTTGGGACACTTTGTTTATTTAAACGTGACTAAAGAAACATGAAACAAACACTTGTTCTTTTTGCAATGTGAAAAACAGTAATCCAAATGGTGCAAATCAAAAGGAAAATAAATTGTACACGCACATGCAGATCTGTTCTCCTACATGCAAGGAAGAGGCTTTGACCAAGATATATTCGGTTGTTTCTCTTTTTCTAATTACCCTTTTAATTATTTTATATAATTATATTTGAAGTATTACCTCCTAGGAGGGAACGGGAGTACCTTAGAAAAGCCCTTTATGGTTTGCGTTCTTATTATCAGGAAAGTCAAAGGAAGACTGCAGTGGTGCTACCAAGGATGCCAAACAAATTACGGAAAAGGACAAGACTGCCGATGTGAGTTCTACGTACCAAGCATAACGAGAACATTACAAAGTCTGACCCTGGGTGGGAGGAACTGAAGAACAGCGAGAGTAGCAACACTGGGAATCCAAAGGAGAACGTTAATCCTCACTACAAGAAGGGAACGTAGAAGAAGACAGTAAAGGGTGAGATAGGCGACGGACGGAGTAAATTAAAGGCTGCACTGTTGAAATGGGGATCTCATAGGGCTGATATGGCTACCGGGTTAGCTCCACCAAAGTCAGTATCTCATATGCCTATTGATTATCGGGCATAAGAAAGAATGACTAATGATTTTTGTGGGGGTCGTCACTTTTATTATGTGGGCTATTTGATGTATGCACAACAAATTGGTTTTGAGAAAAAAACGTTTTACCTCTTTTATGCATGTCGTTTTTAGGGGAGCATATTGGTTGCAATTTTGGTCTCTATTGCAGCCCTATGAATTGAGGGCAACTATCTGTCCGGCAAAGCATTGGAGATTGTCGCTTTGGATATATTTACCAAGAATGGATGGAGAAGCAATAATAGATTGTGCTTTTAATTTAGTTCTATTATACGCATACATAGTTTTTGTATTTTTTTCCATCAGCTTTTGAGCTGATTATGCTGCAAAACTTAGCTGTACGGGCTTGCAGAGGCCTGAAATATTTTCTTTTTCTAAAAAATATGGCTGATATGGCGTGGAAGTAGGAGAAGGGTTGCATCTTTGACGTGGCAACTGGGCTTGAGATTAACTACGACAAAAGTACCATGGTGCCCATGCATACCTCGCTGGCGGCTTAGACTGCTTTGCAGGGTATCCTCCGCTGCCAGGTTGGGTCTATCCCTCAGACCTACCTCGGTCTCCCCTTGTCGGACACAAAGCTTCGCCTGTCACCTTTTGCACCATTGATAAGTACGGACAGATATCTCGGAGGGTGGCCCAATCCCATGGGGAGGGCGGTTTTGGTGAACACTGTCCTAGACAGCGAACTGGTCTGGAGAGGATCGGGTACACGGGTCGCGATGCCTGCTTGCCTGGGAAAACGATCAAGGACATCGCGGCGGAAAACAAATGCTCATTGTTGAAGCTGTTGCACCGGTTGCAGACGACTCCGCTGTGGACACGCTAGGTGTGGGATGTAATGATTGTAGTGGTATTTTGGCTTGCCTCAAGCCCATCAATGAAATTGAAGTGGAATGCTCTCCTCCACGTCAACCATAAAAAAAAACACCTAAACGTTGGCAGTACAACTCTCTGGCTCTCTGTATACCTTAATGAAGAGATGGACGGTGACAAGGAGCACGACGGGGTACCTCTGTGTATTCACTAGTTCCTAAAGAAAGAATATTTCAGCAAATTTATAATAACGTGAATCAATACAAAGATTGTTAGCTGGCATTACCACTCTGTGTCAGGATTTATTGTGAGGGTGACGTTGATAGGGTATCTATTAAAGAGGTATCTATATCAAGGATTGACAAGGGCCTGGATTAGGGCCCCCTTTTAACGGCAAGATAATCACTCTCGAGATGGAGTCATTTGACACCATTGACAATGTGAAGGTCAAGATTCAGTATAAGGAGGACTGTGGATCCTTGTCAAGACCATCACTGGCAAGACGCCTTGTCTCCGACCAGTAGGAGGCTTCCCCGACAAGTCTCCGGCTGGGGGTGGCTTCTCCGATAAGTCTCCGCCTCGCACGACAAGTCTCCGCTTCGCACGAGGAGTCTCCACCTCGCCTCCGACAACTTGCTCGTTCGCACGAGTAGTTTCCGTTTCCGACTAAGGCGAGGCCCGCACGTGAAGGTCGGAACGAGGAGGCCAGGGCCCACACAAACGTGGCGCCATCCCGACGCCCGGGCTACTTTGCAACGACGCGTGGGGCGCTAGTTCCCCACGCCATGCAAATACGCCAGCTGGCAGCACGCGCGGGCGGCCGGCTCTGACAGGGGCTGTAATGCATCACTGTTCCGCCGCGCGGCCCCCGACGCGCCGTCCCGTCCGACTCTGCGGCACGCCAACCCCGTCAGAGGCACTCGAGTGCCCCCTATAATTAACGCTTGCCTACGATTAGGCCCAAACGTGGCGGACTCATCCCGCACCCAGGCGGGTCGAGTCAGCACAAAAGAACTCGGAGGAAACGCCAGGTGCCCGGGATGAACAGCGTCGACCGGCCACACGGCGGCCTCGACGCCAACACAGCTCAGCCCCTCTTCAATGCACCCTGGCAGACGGCGACGTGCGAGAAGACATCCCAGCTACGTAGGACTGTAGCTTTTACTTGTATTCCCTTTTTGCCCATCCCCCTTGCGTCTATAAAAGGGAGAGGAGGGCAACCGTCACAAGGGCTGACGAACCAAACTCTCACACCCTATTGACTTGGGCTCGATACCCTCTCCCGACAAGTTTGTAACCCCTACTACAAACAACCCTAGCGCAAGAACACGGCAGCTCGATACTGGACGTAGGGTATTACTCCTCGGAGGCCCGAACCAGTCTAAATCCCGGCGTCTCTCGCGCTAACCATCCGGGTCAGACACATGATCCGATACAAATTTACTGCTCGGTGGTTGAGAACCCCGACAGTTGGCGCGCTAGGTAGGGGCACATCGTGTGTCTCGCCGAACTTTACCAACGATCCGGATGGAGTGCCGCGGGGTTTCGCTAACTCCCGGGGCCACCATGCGCTTTGGCTCCCTCGGCTTCGTCTACACCGGGGTGGCGGAGTCCGTCGTCGGGCGAACCTTCGCCCGACCTGCTCGCCCCAATGCCTTGACGGCGGCGGCGGGGTGCGCAGCGTTCATCCGAGGCTTCTCGGATGAGACGATCATGGCCATGTTGGGGCCAAACCCGACACAGGAACGTTTTAGGCTTGCTGCCTACTACCTCACCGACCTCGCCTTCCAAGCCAGCGGAGCCGAGCCGCTCGCCTAGGGCGAGTTCATGGAGCGGTACACCGCTATGTACCCCCGTGGGCAGCAAGGCCTCCCGGACGACCCGGTGACGGCCTACGTGGATGCGCTGTGAGCATCTTACACCGCCCCGTGCTCCACAACGACCCGACAGGCAACACCGGCACCTGCGCACGACTTCATGCGCGAGTGCTTCGTTTGCGTGGTGCCAAGCTCAAGCAGCTCCACCGATGACGCCCAACGGCACCGCGCCATCGCGCCACAGACGCCCAACGCAGGGCACGCCTCGATGAGCTCGCCGAGGCCAGGCGCAAGCTCGATGAGGAGTTCGCCAACCTCCACCGAGAGCTCGGGGAGGACCGGCCGCGTAACCCGCAACCGGACCCGCGGCAGGTCCCGGTGCGGGAGCAACGCCGTGAAGGAGACGGCGAGCGGCAGGAGCGCCGACCAGCCGCCGAACAGTCCAGGGCCCGCGCTCCGACACCGAGGGCCCGGAGACACGCACGCGACAACAACCGGCGCGTCGACGGCAACGCCAACACCGACGGTGACGCATCACCTCTCTTCAGGCGTGCATCACAGAACTTGGCCGCCGCGGCCATGCTACTGCGCGGCTGCCCGGAGGCGGCCACTCCCGAGGAGAGGAGGGTGCGACAGCAGCTCAAGGCCCTCCTCGAGACAGTGGCAGCACAACAAGCGGAGAGTTCCGTGTCACGCCAGCGGTCGGTGTGCGACGGGGGAGCAGCACCCTCCGCACACCGCCAGAATCCATCGCCCTCGCGGCATCAGAGCCACGGGGAGGGAGCCGGGGGGTCGGCGGTCAAGCAACGTCTCGGACCCAACCGTGACGCCCGGGACACCATCGAGGCTCGCCGTCGAGCCGCCAACGTCGATAACTACGACGAGCGCCGCCTGCGCCGACAAGACGACCGGAGGCGTGGCGGACGCTACGACAGTGACGACGACTGTTATCGCAACTGGTCGCCGGACCAGAGGGGCCCACGAGCTTTTGGACATAATGTGCGGGATGCGAAGTTCCCCTCGTGCTTCCGAGCTCTGACCAACATCCCCAGATACGACGGGGAGACTAACCCCAGCGTGTGGTTGGAGGACTACCGGCTCGCGTGCCACGCGGGCGGAGCGACAGACGACCTCTTCATCATCAAGAACCTGCCGCTCTACCTCGGCGACTCCGGGCAGACAAGGCTCGAGCACCTGCCCCGCCGTAAGATCAATGACTGGACGGAGTTGCGCCGAACCTTCGTCGGCAACTTCCAGGGCACGTACGCCCGTCCCGACAAGCAATGGGAACTGCGCAACTGCAAGCAGCAGCCGGGAGAAAGTCTGCGCGACTACATCCGGTGCTTCTCCAAGCCTTGCACCGATCTACCCAGTGCGACGGACAACAACACCATCTCGGCGTTCCAGAACGGCACGACCTGCACCACCCTCATCCACCGACTAGGGCGTCGTACCCCCCGAACCACTCAGGAACTCCTCGACATCGCGACAAACCACGCGGACGGTGAGAAGGCGGTTGCAGTGACCCTCAACACCCCTCAGGGCAAGGGGAAACAGGTCATAGACCATGACGAGGGGTCGTCCTTGCGCTTCAAAAAGAAGAAGAAGAACGACAAGCGTTGTCGTGATGACAACCTCGTCACGGCAGTCGAGCGCAAGGCTACACGCCCCAAGAGCAACCCACTCAAGGCCGGTCCCCAGAAGGACCACTTCAAGAAGCTCTTGGAGGCGCCGTGCACCCACCACGAGGTCCCCGTCAATCACTCGCTCAAGGACTGCCGCTTGATGAAGAACTACGTCAACGGCACGCTCAAGCCAAACGCGGCAGACCCACAGAAGAAGGCCGCTCCACTCCCCGACAACGACGACGATGACGCAGAAGCCTAGTACCCGGCCGAGGACGAGGGCGGTCCATATCATCTTCGGCGGGTCCCCGGCGCGACCCTCGAGGTGCCAAGAAAAGTTCATACGGCGCGGGGTCTACAACACCGAGTCCGCGATGCCGTCGTACCTCAAGTGGTCGGAGGTTCCGATAACCTTCGACCGCAAGGACCACCCCGACCGTGTGCTGCAGCCAGGATGCTACCGACTAGTGGTAGCACCGTTGTTCAGGTCCAAACGGATCCACAAGGTCCTGATGGACGGAGGGAGCGGCATCAACGTGCTCTATGCGTCGACGCTCGACGACATGGGCATCCCGCGGTCCCAGCTGCGGCCATCCACCGCGCCATTCCATGGAGTCGTCCCTGGGATGGAGGCACTCCCAATCGGGCAGATCGATCTGCCCATCACGTTTGGGATGTTGCAGAATTTTCGCACAGAAACCCTGACCTTCGAAGTGGTGAGGTTCCCGGGGACGTACCACGCCATCCTCGGGAGGCCGGCATACGCGAAGTTTATGGCCGTGCCCAACTATACGTACCTCAAGTTGAAGATTCCCGGTCCGAAGGGGATCATCACGGTGGGGACTACGTTCCAGCGCGCATTCGAATGTGACGCTGAGTGCTTCCAGTTTGCGGAGGCACTGATCCGGTCCGAGAGGCTCCACGCCGAGCCTCCTTCCGAGGACCAGCAGATCCCCGAGCCATCCAAGCGAGTGGCCTGCTCTTTTGAGCCCGCCAAGGACGTCAAGGATGCGGCCGTCTACGATGATGGCCGCACGCTCCGTATCAGGACGGCGCTCGATCCTAAATAGGAAAGCGCGCTCGTCGACTTCCTCAAAGCGAACCTTGATGTGTTTGCATGAAAACCCTCTGACATGAAGGGGATTCCGAGGTTGGTTGCCAAGCACAAACTGAACATCAAGCCGGGATCGAAACTGGTGAAGCAACGCCTCCACCACTTCAACGACGAGAAGTGAAAGGCGACCGGTGAGGATATCAAGAAGCTCCTTAGTTCAGGGTTCATCTGAGAAGTATTCCACCCCGAGTGGCTTGCTAACCCTGTACTTGTAAAGAAGAAGAATAAGAAATGGAGGATGTGTGTTGATTATACATGCCTTAACAAGGCATGTCCCAAGGATCTGTTTCCTTTGCCTCGCATAGATCAGGTAGTCAATTCGACAGTTGGGTGTGAAACCCTCTGTTTTCTCGATGTGTACTCCGGGTACCACCAGATAGCTATGTGCATAGCGGACCAACTCGCTACCTCGTTCATCACTCAGTTCGGTGCTTACTGTTACAAGACGATGCCCTTCGGGCTCAAAAACGTGGGTGCCTCGTTCCAAAGATGCATACGACGCATCTTCAGAGATCTCATAGGATGAATCATTGAGGCGTACGTAGATGACATCATGGTCATGTCGAAAAAGACTGGTGATTTGGTCCCAGACCTCACAGAGGTGTTCGCGAAGCTGAGGGAGCATGGGGTGAAGCTTAACCCCGAGAAGTGCATTTTCGGGGTCCCAAGGGGTATGCTCCTAGGCTTTGTCGTGTCGGAACGTGGCATCGACGCTAATCTAGAGAAGATCTCGGCCATCACGAATATGGGACCGATCCAAAATCTAAAGGGCGTACAGCGCATCACGGGCTGCCTCGCGGCCCTCAGCCATTTCATAGCGCAACTCGGAGAGCGTAGCCTGCCGCTGTACCAGCTAATGAAGAAGTCTGACCACTTCGCATGGACGCTCGAGGCTCAAGAAGCTCTCGATTCTCTCAAAAATCTCTTGAAGAGCCCACCAATACTCATGGCTCCGACTCTGGAAGAATCGATGCTCCTATACATCTCTGCGACCACCCAGGTGGTCAGCGCTGCGTTGGTGGTTGAATGAGAAGAACCCGGGAGGTCACTCAAGGTGCAGTGCCCGGTCTATTTTGTGAGTGAGGTACTCTCCGATTCGAAAACCCGTTACTCGCAAATGCAAAAGCTTGTGTACGCTGTCCTGGTCACCAAGCGCAAGCTCCGCCACTACTTTGACACGCACCCCATCACGGTGGTATCAAAGTACCCACTCAGAGAAGTGATCCAGAATCCCGAGGCCGAAGGGAGGATAGCCAAGTGGGAGCTCGAGCTGATGGGGCAAAACATTTCATACGCGCCGCGCAGTGCCATCAAGTCACAGGTGTTGGCGGACTTCGTCGCTGAATGGATGGAGGTCCAAACTCCGCCAGCGCCCATCGAGCATGAGACGTGGACAATGTACTTCGATAGCTCGGTCATGAAGGAAGGAGCGGGAGTAGGCCTCGTCTTCGTCTCGCCTCTGGCGTGCGCATGGAGTACATGGTTCGACTTCACTTCCCCGCCTCCAACAACATCACTGAGTACGAGGCGCTCATCAACGGCCTTCGAATTGCGGTCGAGCTCGGGATCCGCCATCTCGAGATAAGAGGAGATTCAGAGCTTGTCGTAGACCAAGTCATGAAGGAGAAAAATTGCGTTGATCCGAAGATGGCGGCATACTGCCAAGCCGTGCGCGAATTAGAAGACAAGTTCCATGGGCTTGAACTTCATCACGTACTGCACAACTACAACAAGGCCGCGGACATCCTCGCCAAGGCTGCATCAAGCCGGAAGCCAGTGCCGCACGATGTATTCGCAAGCGACCAACACTCACCATCCATACGGGTCGAAGGAGAGAAGCCACAGGAACACGAAGGGCCGGAAGTCATGGAGATCGACCAGCCGCCCAAGCCGAACCTCGAGGACCTAGATTGGCGCTTCCCCATCCTCGAGTGGCTTGTCAAAGGGAAATTGCGCTCTGACCAGACGGAGGCATGTCGCATCGCGCGACGAGCTAAAGCATTCGTCCTCATCGAGGGTGAGCTCTACAAGCGGGGCGCGACAGGCATACTCATGCGATGCATCTTAGGAGATCAGGGCAAGGAGCTACTTCGCGAGATCCATGCCGGCACATGCGGACATCACGCCGGTCCGAGAACTCTTGTCGGAAAGGCTTTCCGACAAGGGTTTTACTGGCCCACCACGGTGGCGGACTCCAAGGACATCGTGCGGTGCTGCGAGGTGTGTTAGTTCTACGCTCGACAAACTCACCTCCCGGCACAGGCACTCCAGACCATCCCCATCACGTGGCCGTTTACTGTGTGGAACCTCGACATGGTGGGGCCGCTCTGACAAGCGCCCGGGGGCTTCACACATCTGCTCGTGGCCATCTTTAAGTTCTCAAAGTGGATCGAGGCTCGACCCATCGTGAAGGTCCGCTCCAAGGAGGCTGTAGCGTTCTTCACCGACATCATCTACCTCTTCGACATCCCAAACACAATCATCACTGACAACGGCACCCAGTTCACGGGGAAGAAGTTCCTCAATTTTTGTGACGACAACCACATTCGTGTGGACTGGACCGCCGTGGCGCACCTGAAGACGAACAGGCAAGTCGAGAGGGCCAATGGCTTGCTCCTGCAAGGACTGAAGCCTCGCATCTTCGAACACCTTGAGAAGTTCCGAGCAAAATGGGTGGCCGAGCTGCCATCTGTCCTTTGGAGCCTACGCACCATGCCTTGTCGAGCTACTGGCTTCATGCCTTTCTTTATGGTGCACGGATCGGAAGCTGTGCTCCCCACGGACATCTACTACGGCAGCTTGAGGGTCCGCGCGTACACCGAGGAAGGCAACCAGGTCGCACTTGAAGACGCCATCGACCAGCTCGACAAGGCGCGCGACGTAGCACTGCTTCACTCCGCAATGTACCAACAAGCCTTGCGACGCTACCACAAGCGCAACGTGCATACCCACGAGTTCTAGGTCTGGGACCTAGTCCTCCGACGAGTTCAAGGAAACAAGGATCGACACAAGCTCGCGCCCCCATGGGAGGGGCCATTCATCGTTGATCGAGTACTTCGACCCGGAATGTTCAAGATCCGATACGAGGATGGTCTAGTAGTCTCCAATGCTTGGAACATCGAACACCTGCGGCTGTTTTACCCTTGAGTAAATGTTCATATCTTATAAATCAATGAATAAGCGCCGCATGCTTCGTTCATATATCTCTAAGGTCGTAAACTCCTATGTTGCCATGTTTTTATATGTGTTGCAACGCTTCAGAAGGCTGAGCGGCAAGCGTCTCTGCACCTCTACGGAAACGCTCTCCGCTCGAGGGCTACCCAGGGCACGATGCCCTCCTGTCGATTTTCCGTTTTGAAAAAAAAATCAACAACTATGTCGCGACCGATCGCACGTGCGAGAAGTTTTTTGGCGGAAAGCTCAACCATGCGAGAGGTGAGGATGGCGGCCCGCGCGGGGCTTGGTACTGCTGCTCGTTCAAAGCTCCTAACACCTATGCCTCTGTGGCTAAGGTGTGAAGACTTGCGGGCACTGTCCGAGTCCACGGGTTTTCATCCGACCCTTTTCAAAAGCACTCGGGCAAGCGCTCGGGCCCCGGCCTAAAATGTTTCTAACGAGAAACGCGCGAGTTACTTTTCAAATCTTCCCGGGTACTTGGGGGCGGCGAACACATGGCGCCTTTTAGTGACTTGGGTTGGATGGGCCTTCCAGCTCCTACGCCCCCGCGGCTCCAGAGTAAGGCTCGGACAGCTTGGGTTCCTAAGATCCGCTACTTGTTATCGCAGTCGTCCCCTGGTACTCGAGAACGTTTGAGCTGTAATGACTCTGAGCAAGTTTTCAACAAAATAAAATTGTTCGAGGCTTTACACATATGAAGTGTTCTTAATTGCCTACAAATAATGCGATACATTTAACTCGAGGGCCTGGAGTCGTCTTGGACCTCTGGTGTGTCTTGTGGAATCAGGTCCAGGTCCTTCATTGCGACGTCGGCCATGGCGCGGGCAAAGGCAGTGCTGTCTTCTTCGAGCTGGTCGCAGTGGTCGTTGGAGCTGCCGGGACCCCAGCTGCCGCACAGCGCTGTGCGGTCCAGCCCTTGATAATGCGAGTCGAACATGGCGAGCACCCGGAGCACCACCTTCCGGGCAGTCGACAGTTCCCGCTCCTTGACTACTTCCAGAAGACGCTCAACGTGCTTCACAAGCGTACCAGGAAGCATCGGTCCGAGAGGAACACCGAGCTCCGACAAAGCCTGGCCGACCAGCCGCCTGAAAGTGGTGTGTTCCAGGATGCTCTGCTGGTGTGATGCCTCTGACTCACGCCGAGCGTTCTTGACCCCTTCGAGCTCGGTCCTAACCTATTCCTAGGCCTTCCGGGACTCCTCAAGCTCGGTCTTGACTAGCTCCTGAGTTTTTCGAGACTGCCCAAGCTCGGCCTTGACCTCTGAAGAAGGATGAGAAGTTGTTATGGGCGAATACAGCGTAGCCAAGCATGAAGAAATGCAAGGCAGGGTCAAGGCGACTTACTCTCAAGCTGCTCCGACAACCGCTTCATCAACCCGTCCTTCTCGAGGATCCTGAGATCGGCAGCGTTCACCTCTTTCGACTTTTCCGTGAGTTTCACGGTCATCACAGCGCTGGCCGTGCGCAGCCCTGTGTCCGCAAGAAGAAAAATCAACACCAACAAAAACCAATGAAAACAAAGAAACCCGCGGCCAGAAGCATTCGAAACACACTCACCATCGACATCCTGCGCCAATTGGGAGTTGGCATTCCGAAGCCGGGTCACCTCGTTGGAGGCTTCCTGGAGCTTGTTGGCCACCTCGGAGAACTGCTTGTTGGCCGTCCTGAGGTCCGCACCGGCGGTGGCCAAGTCGTGCTCCAGCTCCGCCACCTTTGACTCGAGCGCCGTTTTCTCTAGGGCGGCAGCCTGGGCAGCAGTCTGGCGATGGTCTCAGCGGCGGCGGCGGCTGTGGCCCGCAGCTCCTCAGTTGTCGCCTCCGCTTGGGCCAACTTCACCTCAAGGGACTCCCGCTCTGTCGCGACGTTGGCAGCAGCAGCCTGTGCGGCGGCAACACGGTCCTCCGCGGACTTCACAGCGGCCTCGAGCGAGGCCTTCGACGATGCTTCGTTCGCCACCGCCCTAACGGCAGCCAGATGAGCGACCGCCAGCTGCATCTCTAGTTGGAACCGCTCCGCTCGGAGCTCCTTGATGGTGTGCGCCTTCCTCGCGTCGTACTCCGCGAGCGTCTGTTCCGGGCAAAAAATCATCAACTACAAAACACGCAAAGAATGGGAAAAACAAAGTCAAGCCCCAGAGTCGAAGGAACTTACTGTCGCCACGGGGAGGATGAGCTCGTAGAACACACAGCACGCCCACCCGAGGCCTCGCTCAAGGTGGCAGCAAGCTGCGGCCTTCTCGTCTTCATCGTCGGATGCGTCCGCCTCACGAGCAACCGCCCACGTGGAGCGCACGAGGTCGGTGATCCGCGCGTCTCCCCCTGCCGGCTCCGGCAGTAGCCCGGCACCCGAGCTCTCCCCGACCTCCTGGATCTCCAGGGAGGCACCTCCTGCTACGCCCACAGGGACGTCGCGCTCTTGCAAGTCTGGATGAGTCGAACTCGTGATTAGTGCTGTTTCTGCGACGGGTGTGGTAGGCCGGGGGGACAGCAGCTCCGACGCGCTCATGACGGGCGTCTCCACGACCGCGGCAGGGGAAGAAGTTGCAGCGGCGGCTAGCTCCGCCTCGGCTGCATCAGCCGTGGGTTCTTCGAGGACTTCCAAGGTTGCCTCGACTGCGGCCCTGACCAGGCTCGGCTCCGGCCGCCCTGCCTCGGTCGCTTCGAGCACAAGCTCCTTGTCGCCAGGCTCAGCCGCTCCAATCTCAACCGCGGCATCGAGCGTGGCTGTTCTGGACACCTCGGCCCTGACTCCTCTGGGTCCATCAGGAACCGCTCTAGCTCGGCCTCGAAGTTGGTCGGGTCGCCGCCCAAGAAGTTGGGGCCATCAAGGTCGATGACCTCCCGAGGCCCGGCGGGAACATCGTCAGCTGCCGGCGCCTGCACCGCGTCGGTACTCGCCTGCGGCGCCGCAGGCACGGTAGCCTCAGTCGCTACCGGCGTCTCGGTCTCACACCCGCTGGCAGACGACGACAGGGGAACATTCTTCTTGGGAGACGTCACCAGGATGTCACCGCTTTCCACGGTGGCATCGACCGGGGGCTCGATCGCTACCAGGGAGTCGTCCACCTCGGAGGCCGTCTGCCCCCTGGCCAAGTCACCGGCGTCCTACGCCGGCGGAGGCGCCGCTATCTCTACAGCTTTGGCCGCCGTGATGGGCCCACTTCCGGCTTGCTCCACCGATAGAGCGACAGGAGGAGATACCGGGTAGGGCCCGGGCTGAGGACTGCGCGCGCCCAGCACCGCGCGTTTCAGCGGCGCAAGGCTGAGCACGCCAGTGTCGGCGCGACTGAGACAAGAGCGGAGTAATAATGAGAAGCAAGCAAAGACGAAGAATAGCAAAACAATGAAGAAAGGCGTACGAGTGCTGTGGTGGACCTGATGCGGGCCCGCTTGACAGGCCTGTCCGACGGGCCCGACTCGGGGGCTGGCCTTTTGGCCCCTGTCGACTCGGAGACCGGCTCCCGACACTCTGCCGGCTTGGGAGTTTGTTTCTTGCCCCCCGACAGCTTGGGGGCGGCGTTTCGATCCCATGACGGCTTGGGGGCTGCCTTCACGACCTCCGCCATGCGAGAGGTCGGCCCCCGGTTTCCGCCGGTGGAGAGGGGAACTTGCACGGCCGGGACTCCGCTGCCCCGGATGACCAAAGACTGAAGGCGCCGCGGGGGAGCACTTGTACTTCCACCCTATGGCACACTCGGAGTGGACGACAGTGGAGTTGACCTAGCCTTGGGCGACGGCCGCCTCTTCTAGGAGTTCGGGTCCCGTCGCGGGGCATCATCGGAGGAGTGGCGGGAGGAAGAATCTCAGCCCGCCAACCGCTTGGGTGGATCCTCCCGGCGTGGAGGATCCCTCCGCCCCTCGGAGGCATGCGAACCACCAGGGGCCGCCCAAGAGCGGGTCACCCTTTGATCTTCTCGGGCAGGGCGGACCTCCGGGCGAGAGCCGGAACTCGCACCTTTCTCACGGGCGACCGACTCAGACCGCCGCTTCGAGCTAACCTTCGCGGCCCGGCGTGGCGAGGATAGGGGCAACCCAAACAAGCCACTCCAGTCAACATCTACACTCGGCTCATCTCCACTCCACGGCGGCGACGGCGATGGATCTTCATTAAAGGAGACGACAACCTCTCCCGTTTTGCGGCGCTTGATGCGGCCATCATTCCGCTCGCGCTTCGCAATCTCTTTTTCCTTGTGCCGGGCCTTGCGCTCGGCCCTTCACCTCTCCGCAGCCACTCTGTTGCGGTTGAGGATCACATCCTGTGGGAGAGGAGGTTTCACGGGGATGAGGTCGGCGCACTTCAACTGAAAAAGAAGAGGCAGAAGAAATTGTCACAAACAACAAACTCTCCGAGAAGAAATGTTCGGCACGACCTCCGAGCCAACCAGAAACTAGTCGAAAGAAAAGGAGCACTTACAAGATTCACAGTTCCCTCGTTGGGGAGCATGGGCAGGAGCTGCGGCGGCGGCCACGAATATGACGCCCGCCCGATGGCCACTGACACCCGACAATGGATCTCGTCCAACGACGGCAGCTCGGGCGCTGTCACAGTCCCGGCAAACGGAGCTCGATGCGCTGTCATATCGTAGATATGAAGGGGCTGCCTGTCGGTGTTTTAACCCAGCAACCTACCAAGGGGAGTACCTGAGGTAGATGTTTGTGGCCTCGCTGAGATCGGGAACTCGAAGGAGAGACATGTGGCACACAATTTAGACAGGTTCGGGGCGCGAGGTGCGTAATACCCTACGTCTTGTATGCTGTGTAGCTATGAATTGACTGGGTGTGTTTGCAAGATGATGCGGATGAAGAGATAGGGGTCCCTGCCTCGCCTTATATAGTCCAGGAGGCAGGGTTACAAGTCAGTTTGCCAGAGGAGTTCTAGTCGCGTACGGCTAGGAGTACTCTACATGGATCCGGACATGTCTAGCTTCCTAACCGAGTACTAGTCCTCTGTATGCCTTGCGCTCCACGCCATCAGGTGCCATGCAGCCCAAGTCGAGTAGTCCCAGGGGCCCACGGAGTAGTCGTCCCAGTACCCACCTGAGTAGTAGGCCCAGGGATGTCTGTACGACAAGCCCCTGAGTACTTTGTAGTCGAGCAGGATATCTTCGAGTAGTCTTGATGACCTTGGCGAGTAGTCCTTGAGCGTCCCCGAGTTCCACAAGCCGAAAGTCCTCAAGAATGCTTGAATTATCCCGAGGCTGGAAGGTACTCTAGCTGATCTTTGAGTAGTCTTGAAGTCTTCTCGAGTAGTCCCCAAGCGTCCCCGAGTGCTTCTCTCAAAGGTCTTCAATAGCACTCGTGCAGTCTTGACGAAAAACCATATGGAAAATGCGATTCGAAAAATCGCATTCCATATGGAATGTAGCCCCCGAGCCTTAGGTCGAATCGCAGATTCAAGCTGAGGGTCAATCTGAAGTTCTGCCAATCTTATCCCCAAAAATCCGGAGAAAAAACAGAAGGACACGTGGCACAGAGCCCCTGAGCCTTGAGTCGAGTACTTTCTCTCGAATTGAAGGGTCATCTTGACTGTAGAATGTGTCCTGAGTGGGATCTTGATCTGGTGTAGCCCACTGAGTCCATCAGATGTAGTTGAGCCCCCGAGACTGAGAGCGTCGAGTACTGGAATATAAAGAGTCAGGCTGCCGCCGCTGAGTCACCCGCCTGGCGCTTATCCGCCCGTTCAGAACTGAACCGCCCGATGGCTTATAAATAACCGGCGAAACCCTTAGGGTTTTTTCACTCACAACGGTTGCAGTCGTCACAGATTAGATCTGAGTGACCGCTCCCCTGCTCCTCTGCCACCGCCGCCGCCGCCGCAAGGTAGATTGGATCTACACTCGCTCGCCGACGTAGTCCGCCCACCTCCGCAGCCCCTGAGCGAATGCGAGTGAAGACACCCGTGACTTGGAGGATGAAGGCGTCCCCAGCAAAGAGCTCGAAGACCAGCGCATTGAAGAAGAGGAGCCGTGATGAAGCCGGAGACGCCGGCCAGTCGTCGTCGTCGCCGCCCTCCTCCCCTCGCCCCAACCCGGCGAAGGAGTGGAAGAAGACGAAGTTGAAGACCGAGGACCTCCTCGCCCTGGTCAACAGTGGTTTCCTTCGCGAGAAGTAGATGGATCTCTGGCGTACCGCCACCAGCGACCCGTACCCGATGGAGAAGAACCCGGACGAGATTCCAATGTTCGCGCGGTTCGTGGAGCGTGGACTTGCACTGCCGGCTAGCGACTTCTTCAAGGGATTGCTCAGGTACTACAGCATCGAGTACCTCAACCTCAACCCCAACCCCAACGGTATCTTCCACGTCTCCATCTTTGTGCATTTCTGCGAAGCATTCGTGGGGATCAAGCCCCACTGGATCTTGTTCCGGAAATTTTTCCGAGTGAAGCCACAGCCAAGCACGGATGATCCGCGAGTAGTCGGAGGCGTCGGGATTCAGATGCGCGAAGACGCCGCCGGCCAGTACTTGCCATACAAGCTCATCGACTCCAAACAAGACTGGAAGGTGAAGTGGTTCTATATTAGCAACCACCACCCCGAGCCGCCAAAGCCGAGCGGCCGTCAACCGAAGCATGCACTGTGGTGGAACACGGAGCCAACCATGCAGGAAGGTATTCAACTACCTCCACTGCTGAAGAAGATCAAGGCCTTGTGGGAGGCCGGACTGAGGGCCGAGCACGTGGCCTTCAGCTTCATGAAGAGGAGGGTGCAGCCACTAATGGCATGAGACACCCTCGGGTACCAGTACATCGGCGATGAGGACACATCCTGGATGCCCGGCGAAGAAATTGAAGATGATGTCATCATCGAGAGGCTCGGCAGGATCTTTAAGGATATGCCCCCGTACACGCCGTGTCCGGTGCCAGAGTACTCCACGGCACGGCCTCCAAACCTAGTCAGTAGTCGTGGCATAAGCCCCCGAGTACTGATTTTCTTGATGTAGTCGTGCTCATGCTTGCTTGGATTTGTAGGACGATGTGAAGAAGTACGTCTCCGTCCCGCCCTCCCCTCCACGACTGGAGGGACAAGCATAGGGGAAGGCAGAACCCAAGGCGAAGGAGCGCTGCGAAGTTGGCGAAGGTGATGATGCTGTCGTCATCGAAGACACCTCGGATGACGAGGATGAGGAGACACTGCAGCAGCGGTTCCAACTCCGCTCAAGGTTCAGCCGAGCTGGGTTGCCTCACATCCCGGTCATCGAGAAGCCATCTAGCCTAGAGGCTGGCTTGCCGGCGCCACCCAAGAAGCCGTGCAACATGGCGCGGAAACGCACCGTGAAGAAGTTGAAGTTGTCTGAAGCCACCAGACAAGAGGTGAGTATCACTACTAGAGTAGTCGAGTACCACCAATGAGTAATCGTGTGCTGACTTGTTGGCTTGTATTATTGCAGGACGTCCCTTCCTCGGACCCCGTTGACCAGGGTGAGGATGATATCTGGGACACTATGGGGGTGGGAGCTGAGAGAAGCATCAGCCCGCCTCCAGCCACTAAAGATGCCGTGCCGGAAGAGGCACGGCAGCAAACCGGCGCCATGGAGCCGCAGGCATCGGTTGAAGAAGGACAGGACCCTCATCCGGCTGCGGCTGTAGCTGTGGCGCAGCCAGAGGAGACTCCTGTCGAGGCCGGAGCTACAAGCGAGGCTGGCATAGTTGATATCGCCAGGATACTAGTTGCTCCGACCGTGACCGTGGTGCGGTCAACTCTGTAAGTTCTCTGAACTCTTTAGTAGTCACGTAGTCGTTAAGCTCATGTTGTTGATTGGATACTTCATGGTGTAGGAAATCCACAGACTTGTCATGGGATGGAGGGGAGACTAGCACTCTGACTGATGGAGAAGACCGCTCGGCGGAGGTGCGAGAGCCCACGCCACCACCACAAGCCGATGCCGCGGTGGAGCCGATGCTTGAAGAAACTACCTTGGTTGAAGGTACACCTTCTATCACCGTGAGTAGTTATTGTGAAGAGCAGTCGTAGCCAGTGCCCGACTTGTTGAATTAATCCTGGCAGGAGTACAAGCTGAGGGAGCTGCGATCCCTGAGGCTGTAGCTATTGAGACGGCTACGGTGGAGACGATGGCCACAGAGCCAATTGTTGAGGCGGCGACAGCAACAGCCCCCGGGTCGGAAACTACGGTAGCCCCCGAGCCGAGCGCGGAAGCACGGGTTGATCCGCTCCCCGAGGTGAGTATTGACGTCGTCGTCCGTGAGGCGGTGATAGAAGGAGCTGTGCCGCTATGCTCGGCGCCCATGCCAGAGACAGAATCCTCAAGCCGCGGGGGTCTTGAGTTGCTGGAAGACAATCTGGTTGACCCGGCCGTTGTGGCTCTGAGCATGGAGTCATGGCACCGCACAGAGCAATGGGTCAAGGTACGTTTTGAGTACCCTGAGTAGTTTTTGTCTTGTTGAGTACTGAATTCGGTGATGCAGGAACATTAATCATTATGTCGTGCGCAGGACGTGGTGGAGAGGTCCCGCCAGAAGTCCGAACTTCTGAAGGCGTATGGCGACATGGTTCTTCGAGCCGAAAGTTTGGAGAAGGAGCTGGACAAGTTGAAGAAACATGCAGCGTTGCTCCAGTCCAAGCTTGATGGCGCCTTCGCCCAGTACCACAGCGATGTACAGGAGATGCAGGCGAAGAGGGACGACTTGATTCGGAAGAACAAGTTGTTGCGCCAGAAGAACAAAGGTATGTCTTCCGCCGAGGCCACTGAGTACTTATTGTAGTACGTGTGAGTAGTCTGACCTTGAGATGAGTCATCTGCAGATCTTGAGGCAAGGGTCGACCAGCTGAAGGCATCGGAGACAGACCTCAAGAACATCGTGTACCGGGAGACCGACAAGAGAGAGGTACTTGAATATGAGTACGCCAAGCTGCGCCATGAGTGTATCACGCACATGGAGCTCTGTGAAGCCTCAGACCGTGACATTGTCAATTGTTATAAATCTCTGCAAAAGCTCAATGAAGACTGCGAGAAGCTTCGAGGCCAGCTGAAAGAACTTGAAGAAGCCGCGCTGCCCATCGCGAGGCTGCTGGTGCCACATCCGGGCGGGCCTAAGATAGCCCCACTGGTAGACAGGCTGAAGGAAGCCCCCGGGCGCTTGGCGACATACGTCAAGCATCTGGCGAAGTCCATCCCGAACCAAGTGTTGGCGTACATGAAGTCGTACTTCCCAAAGGCGCCGGTGGATGTGGTAGCTAATGGTCTTGCAGCGAACTGCTCTGATGAGTAGTACAAGACTCTCCTAGAGGAGATGGTGCCCATTGCGGAGCAGGTGGTGGAGAAGCTGAATCTCCAATAGATATACCTGTAGAGGTAGCTTAGAGTTGTTGATGTAAGACAAATAGAGTAGTCAGATACTTGTTTGAAATATCAATGAAATTTATCCACTGCTTGTGTTAGTAATGAGTACTCGTAGCCGCCACTTGCAGCGAAGTGTGCGGAGTACCAAGCCGTGAGAGAGGTGATGAGTAGTAGTACTCAGTAGGATCTGCCTAGTTAGAAGGCACAGTAAATAAGTTGAGTAGAATCAAACTTTATTACTGATGAAGAAGTACACCTGGATGGCCAGGGCTGTTACAAATGAGTAGTCGCCAGGACCCGTAGGCCACCTACGGCTAAGTGATTGCTAGGGCCCTTGAGCCGCTTATAGCTGGAGATCCGTTAGTAGCCGTATAGACTGGATCGAGAGAGTACGTGGTTCGTAGACCGCCGCCAAAGTCCTTCTGCTCTGTGCGGCCCAGGATCCGTTAGTAGCCGTTGACGCTGGATCTTGGATAAGGGTAGTCCGGAGACTTGTGCTAGGACTGAGAGGCCGCTTACAGCGAAGAGTCCGTAAGTAGCCGTATAGGCTGGACCCGTAGATGAGTAGTCGAGCGACTACGCGTAGAAGCAACACAGCTGGTCGACGTTCCACGAGTAGCTGATGTCATCGCCTTCAAGTGTCTGGAGGCGATATGAGCCTGGTCCGGTCACCTTGGAGACTGAGAAGGGACCTTCCCATGGCGAGCTGAGCTTGTGTAGTCCGTCCACGTTCTGGATGCGACGGAGGACTAGATCACCGACGTTGAAGGAGCATTCCTTAACGTTGCGATCATGGTAGCGTCGGATACCCTCTAGGTACCTTGCTGACTGGATGAGGGTAGCGCAGCGGGCTTCTTCGAGGCTGTCGATGTCAACCCGTCTGCTGTCTTCCAAGATGCCTTCGTCGTATTGTTCTACTGCCGGGGATTCCCACATCACGTCGGCAGGTATAATAGCTTCGGAGCCGTAGACCAGGAAGTAGGGCGACTGCCCTGTCGGCTTGGTAGGTTGAGTACGAAGCCCCCAGAGTGCATTGGGTAGTTCCTTGATCCACTTGCCTCCTTTGGTGTCAGCTGCGTTGTGCAATCGATTCTTGAGGGCGTCGAGTACCATCCTGTTGCCGTGCTCAACTTGGCCGTTGGCGCGGGGGTGGGCGACTGAAACGTACCGGACGTCGATCCCGCTGTTCTCGCAGTATTCCCATAACTGATGGTTGTTGAAGTTGGAACCTAAGTCTGTAATGATGCGATGGGGTAGCCCGTAGCGATGCATGAGTTCATCCAAGAAGTCGAGTACTCTGTCGGCCTTCGGGCAGTTAACCGGCTTGACTTCGATCCACTTGGTGAACTTGTCGATGGCCACCAATACTCTGTTGAATCCTCCTGGCGCAGTTGGCAGAGGCCCAATCATATCGAGCCCCCAGCAGGCAAAGGGCCAGGTCGGTTGTATGGTGACTAGCTTGTAGGCCGAGACGTGTTGCTGCTTGGCGAAGAATTGACATCCTTGGCACCTTCTGACGAGTTCTTCAGTGTCGGCTAGAGCTGTGGGCCAGTAGAAGGCTCGTCGGAAGGCTTTGCTCACCAGCGTGCGAGAAGACGCGTGGTTGCCGCAGACGCCCTTGTGGATCTCCTCCAAGATGTCCTCGCCTTCATCCCGAGGTATGCACTTCATGAGTACTCCAGAAGTGGCACCCCGCCTGTAGAGCTTGTCTCTGACTAGTACATAGGTCTTGGCTCGGTGGACGAGTTGTTCGGCCTTGTTCTTATCGGAGGGAACCTTCTGCTCGCGGATGTAGTCGATGAAGGGTTGTCTCCAGTCCACATCGATCATCATGACCTCCTGACCGAGCTGTGGTGGCACAGGGTCAGTGGTCATTGGCGCCGGCTCCGGGATGGATGGCGCGTGAAGCTCGTGGACGAAGACTCCGACGGGTACTTGTGTGCGAGTAGAACCAAGCTTCGACAGGACGTCCACTGCAACGTTGTTGTCACGGACGACGTGGTGAAACTCGAGACTGTAGAATTTGTTCTTGAGCTTACAGACTTCAAGACAATAGGCATCCATGTTCTCCTTGTTGCGATCCCAAGATTTGTTCACTTGGTTGATGACCACCGCGGAGTCGCCGTAGACTAGTAGTCGCTTGATGCCCAGTGAGATTGCGAGGCGGAGCCCATGCAGTAGGGCTTCGTACTTGGCTTCGTTGTTTGAGACCTTCCAGAAGATCTGCAGGACATACATGAGTTGTTCGCCCTTTGGAGAAATCAGGAGTACTCCTGTACCCGCGCCTTCGAGCTTGAGTGAGCCGTCAAAGTACATCACCCAGTGCTCTGGTCGCTCTGTAGGAGTTGGTAGCTGATTCTCCCGCCACTCTGCCATGAAGTCGACTAGTGCTTGCGACTTGATAGCGGTGTGTGTGGCTTGAAGTTGATATTGAGGGTGCCCAGTTCGACCGCCCATTTGGAGATTCTTCCGGTAGCATCTTGATTATGGAGTATGTCGCCGAGCGGGTAGTCGGTGACGATGGTGATCGAGTACTCCTGGAAGTAGTGTCGTAGCTTCCGCGATGTGATGAGTACTGCATAGAGTAGCTTCTGGACCGTTTGGTACCGTGCCTTGGACTCGGACAGGACCTCGCTGACGAAGTAGACTGGTCGCTGGACTGAGTAGGTGTGGCCTTCTTCCTGCCGCTCGACGACGATGGCAGTACTGACCACAAGAGTAGTCGCACCGAGGTAGAGCAGTAGCTGCTCCTTTTTGCGAGGAGCCATGAGGAGCGGTGGCTTCGACAGGAAGTCTTTAAGCTGCGTCAGAGCTTGATCAGCCTCTGCGGTCCACACGAACTTCTATTGGTGCTTGAGTAGCTTGAAGAAGGGTAGCCCCCGTTCTCCGAGCTTCGAGATGAATCTGTTCAGGGCCGCCATGCACCCGGTCAGCTTCTGGACATCCTTGATGCAGGTTGGAGCTTTCATATTGGTGATGGCGGAGATCTTCTCGGGATTGGCTTCAATGCCGCGATAGCTGCTGATGAACCCGAGTAGTTTCCCCAAAGGTACGCCGAAAACGCACTTGTTGGGATTGAGCTTTCACTTGTACTCTCGTAGAGATGCGAAGGTCTCTTCAAGATCGGCGATGAGCGTGTCGGAGTTTCTGGTCTTGACGACCACGTCATCCACATAGGCTTCGACATTCTTGTTGAGCTGCTTCTTGAAGCAGGCCTGGATAGCTCGTTGATAGGTAGCGCCGGCGTTCTTCAACCCGAACGACATTGTCATGTAGCAGTAAGCGCCGAACGGGGTGACGAACGCGGTCTTCTCCTGGTCTTCTTCCTTGATAGCAATCTGCTGGTACCCGGAGTAGCAGTCGAGGAAGCAGAGCAGGTCACAGCCCGTCGTGGAGTCGATGACTTGATCAATCCGCGGCAACCCGAAGGGGTCCTTGGGGCAGTACTTATTGAGGACGGTGTAGTTGACGCACATCCTCCACTTGTTCATGTTCTTCTTGTGGACGAGGACGGGGTTGGCGAGCCACTCAGGATGGAAAACTTCTCGGATGAAGCCAGCCGCGAGTAGTTTGGCGAGTTCCTTCTTGATGGCTTCCCGTCGGTCGTCAGCAAAACGGTGGAGGTGTTGTCACTTGGGGGTAGCTTAAGGGTCGACATTGAGTGAGTGCTCAATTAGCCTCCTGGGCACACCTGGCATGTCCGCTGGCTTCCACGCGAAGATGTCTCGGTTAGCCCGAAGGAAACTGATGAGCGCGTCTTCCTATTTCGGGTCGAGCCCCACGCCGATCATGGTAGTCTTGCTGCTGTCACCCGTCCTGAGGTCGATGGCCTTCACCTGTACTTCCTCTGTTGGGTGAGGCTTGTTGGTGGTGTCAGTCTTCTCAGGTATCTCGAGTTCGGTTGGGGCAAGCTTCTTGGACGCAGCGAAGATTTCCATCATTGCATTGGGTACTTGATTAGTTACTGCGAGTTCCACAGCTTCGGTGTCGCAGTCGTAAGAAATCTTCAAGTCCCCTTGCAGCGTGAGTACTCCGGTAGGACTTGGCATTTTGAGTACCAAGTAGGTGTAGTGAGGCACCGCCATGAACTTGGCGATGGCTGGTCTGCCGAGTATGGCATGGTAGGAAGTTTCAAAGTCCGCAACCTCGAACTTGATGTACTCGGTGTGGTAGTTCTCCCTTGAATCCTCGAAGGTAACTGGCAGGACCACTGAGCCATGTGGGATAGCCGCGTTACCAGGGACGATGCTGTAGAAAGGCGACGCGCTCTTAGTGTGCATGTCGGTGATGTCGAGCTTCATCTTCTTCAAGGTCTTGGTGAAGAAGACGTTGAGTCCGCTCCCGCCATCGATGAGTACCTTGTTGGGTCTGGAGCCCGCGACTACTAGTTTCAGGACGAGTGTGAAACATCCTGGCTCAGAGAAGCTTGTCCATTGATCCGTGCGGGAGAAGGTGATGGGTACCTCCGACCACCTTAGAGGTGTCAGTACTGCTGGTTCAATGTTCAAGACTTCCCGTCGAGTGAGCTTCTGAGATCGTCTTGTGGGTAGTCTGCCAAAGAGGACATTCACCGTCTTGTCAGGTTCTTGGAAGTCGCCGTTGCCTTCGTCGACTTTCTTCTTGCCCTTCTTGTCATGAGGAGGCCGTGGCTCGGGAATATCCTTGAGTGCTCGCTGAAGTTGGTAGCACTGGTTGGTTGTGTGGTTGCCATCCAGATGCCACGGGCACTTCTCTTTGAGCAAGTCTCTAAAGCCACCGGAGGTCTTTTTGGAGTTGTCCTTCGTAGGACACTGTATAGCCGTGACTGTGTTGTCTAGCTTGCGCTTGCGGTTAGGACCCGAGTAGTTGTTGTTGTTGCGACCCCCTTGATCCGTGTTGTTGTTGTTGCCGCCCATGTTGTGTTTGCTCTTGCCGCGAATGGAGTCATACTTGGCGTTCGACTTGTCCTCTTCGTCGACCCATGATGTGATCATGTCTTTGAGCTTGGTGATAGAACTCGGGCGACAGTGACCGAAGTCTTCGAAGGTGCGACGGTGGTAGAGCCCGTCTTGGAAGAGGTCGATGACTTCTTTGTCGGTGACGTCGACTACGGTCGCACGCTTGTCGAAAAAGCAGCGCATGTACTGGTGGAGCGTCTCGCCTTGTTCCTGCTTGACCATCGCCAAGTCCATGCGAGTACCCGAGCGCCCCATGGCACCCGTGAAGTTGCTGGTGAACTGAGCCTTCAGCTGATCCCACTGGTCAATCGAGTTCTTTTCAAGGGACTCCAGCCATGTGAGTGGAGCCTGGTCCAGACAGAAGGGGAAGTAGAGACACTTCGTGTCGTTGTTGCCACCAGCATTTTCAATGGACAGGGCATAGCACCTGAGCCACTGAACTGGGTCTTGTTTCGCGTCGTACTTGGTGATCCCGAGAGGTTTGAATTTCTCGGGAAGAAGCAGATCGCGAAGTCGTGCAGAGTAGGCGGGGAAGCCGTCGCTGTCGCTGACTTCGGTAGCCTTCTTGGCACGGCAGATCTCGTCGATCCTGTTGCGGGCGTCATAGCCGCCGCGTGCATTGCCGGTGGCGTGGCTATTCGTGTGGCCTCGGCCTCCGCGATCACCGCCGCCACCAGCTCTTCTGCCGCCGCCGTGGGAGGAGCTGCCGCCGCTGCTGCCTCCGCCACCGCCGCCACCACCCCCACCGCTGTGGCCACCATGTGAGGGTCCTTCTACAGAGGCTCTAGAGCAGTTGGGGGTTGGTTGGTGTCCGCCACGGACGCGGTTGTGTCCGCCATCTGCTGGGCTGCGACTAGTGGCTTCGTGGTTTCCAGCTCCGGCGGTTCTGGCGTTTACCCGCATGAAGTAGAAGTCCTCAGCAAGCTTGGCGATGAGTTCGCTTGCGCGGTGCCCCTGAGCTGTTTCGTGTTATCGTGGAGATAGACATGAGGCATTGCTCAGGGGTGGTGTGTACCCAGTTTTTGACTTGATCCAGAGCCTCTGCGAGGTTCCGGATAGGAAAAGCTTCTCGAAGCTGTTTGCGTCGATCAGCTCATTTTCTGTTGCGCTCGCGCCGGGCATTCTTGGCCTCAGTAGTCTCATCTGCGGGTGCATTGGCTGATTCCTCGTCTACTGAGATGTCTTCAAGGTACCGATCAACTCGGTTGTCTGAGGTTCCAGCTTCCCTAGCTGCCATGAATACTTCACGATCGGGCGTGCAGAGTCCGGAGTCGGTAGTCGCCACCTCGGTTGGAGTGTGCTCTTCCTCGGCCGGAGTCAGTGGTGTCCCCTCTTGGAAGGGGAGTGTCTCGAGGTAGGCGACGCAGCGTGAGTTGTCGTTGATCAGGTCTGCGGGCTTGCGGTCGGGCTAGTAGACAAATCTGCAGGCAGGAGTAGACGTGATGACCAAGCCAGCAGCAGGACCTGATAACGGTTCCTCGATGGTGTTGAGCTCGAACTCAGACTCGATCGGGTCGAGACCGAAGTTGAACTTGTAGGAGGAGTCCGAGTAGTAGTCGGGGACGGTGTTGGAGTCCGAGGAGTACTTGGAGGCGATCTCCTTGCCGGCCCGACGGGAGGTGAGAGTTTCCATGTAGGCTTCACTAGAGTTGCAGAGACCGTACGGGAAGTGCTCGTGGAGGAGGACCGGGTCGCACGATCGCTCGGGAGCCAGCTCGCGCGGTTCGATCCAGGGCGATGTCGAGTTCGAGTTGGAGGTGGATCCGATCTCGAAGTTGGCGACTTGGTTGCAGAGCGAAAATTCGTCGAATTTCTCGACGAGTTGACCCGTGATGGCTTTGGGAAGCATCACGAGTCCAGTCTCCGGGTCCGGAGTCATGGTGAGGTAGCGCTGGAACGATCCAGCGCTGTCAGCGGTGCAAACCCAGGAGCCGAAGACGAAGGTGTCACCGCAGTTGAAAGTGGCGGTTGGCTTGATGATGATTGAAGTCGTCGAGTTCGCCATGTGATCTTCGACAAGATCCCCTACATGGCGCGCCAGCTGTCGGTGTTTTAACCCAGCAACCTACCAAGGGGAGTACCCGAGGTAGATGTTTGTGGCCTCGTCGAGATCGGGAACATGAAGGAGAGACACGTGGCACACAATTTAGACAGGTTCGGGCCGCGAGGTGCGTAATACCCTACGTCCTGTATGTTGCGTAGCTCTGGATTGATTGGGTGTGTTTACAAGATGATGCGGATGAAGAGATAGGGGTCCCTGCCTCGCCTTATATAGTCCGGGAGGCAGGGTTACAAGTCGGTTTGCCAGAGGAGTTCTAGTCGCGTATGGCTAGGAGTACTCTACATGGATCCGGACATGTCTAGCTTCCTAATCGAGTACTAGTCCTCTGTATGCCTTGCGCTCCACGCCATCAGGTGCTGTGCAGCCCAAGTCGAGTAGTTCCAGGGGCCCACAGAGTAGTCGGTCCCAGTACCCACCTGAGTAACAATCCCCCGCGCATGGTACTGCCCGATGACAGCCGCCAAATCGACCTCGGCATCGCGGAGCCGAGTCAGCACTGCCTAGTGCTCCTTCACCAGCCTCTCCTCCTCGGCCATTGGCGGCCCGTCGCTCCAATTCCGCGGTGCCTTGGCAATGGAGGAGCCGGTGAACTCCGGCTACACGTGGTCAGGGTCGTTCTTGAGGTAGAACCAGCCCTTGTGCCACCCGCTGTTGGAGCTTGTCAACATGAAGGGGATGGACGCGTCACCCTGGCCCTGCTTCATCTGGAGGTTGGCGCAGCCGATGGTCGCCGGAATGGAGCCATCCTTCAAGCAGGCGAACATAAAGAAGTACCTGAAGAGGTGCCACTGGGCGTCGACCCCCAAGTACCCCTCACACAACGCCTCAAATGCCGCCATCTGCTGGATGCTGTTCGGATTGAGATGCTGTAGCTGTAGCCCGTACTCAAACAGCCACCACTTGTAGCCGCCACTTGTAGCGAAGTGTGCGGAGTACCAAGCTGTGAGAGAGGTGATGAGTAGTAGTACTCAGTAGGATCTGCCTAGTTAGAAGGCACAGTAAATAAGTTGAGTAGAATCAAACTTTATTACTAATGAAGAAGTACACCTGGATGGCCAGGGCCGTTACAAATCAGTAGTCGCCAGGACCCGTAGGCCGCCTACGGCTAAGTGATTGCTAGGGCCCTTGAGCCGCTTACAGCTGGAGATCCGTTAGTAGCCGTATAGACTGGATCGAGAGAGTACGTGGTCCGTAGACCGCCGCCAAAGTCCTTCTACTCTGTGCGGCCCAGGATCCGTTAGTAGCCGTTGACGCTGGATCTTGGATAAGGGTAGTCCGGAGACTTGTGCTAGGACCGAGAGGCCGCTTACAGTGAAGAGTCCGTAAGTAGCCGTATAGGCTGGACCCGTAGATGAGTAGTCGAGCGACTACGCGTAGAAGCAACACAGCTGGTTGACGTTCCACGAGTAGCTGATGTCATCACCTTCAAGTGTCTGGAGGCGATATGAGCCTGGTCCGGTCACCTTGGAGACTGAGAAGGGACCTTCCCATGGCGAGCTGAGCTTGTGTAGTCCGTCCGCATTCTGGATGTGACGGAGGACTAGATCGCCGACGTTGAAGGAGCGTTCCTTGACGTTGTGATCATGGTAGCGTCGGATACCCTCTAGGTACCTTGCTGACTGGATGAGGGCAGCGCAGCGGGCTTCTTCGAGGCTGTCGATGTCAACCCGTCTGCTGTCTTCTGATATGCCTTCGTCGTATTGTTCTACTGCCGGGGATTCTCACATCACATCGGCGCGTAGAATAGCTTCGGAGCCGTAGACCAGGAAGTAGGGCGACTGCCCTGTCGGCTTGGTAGGTTGAGTACGAAGCCCCTAGAGTGCATTGGGCAGTTCCTTGATCCACTTGCCTCCTTTGGTGTTAGCTGCATCGTGCAATCGCTTCTTGAGGGTGTCGAGTACCATCTCGTTGGCGTGCTCAACTTGGCCGTTGGCGCGGGGGTGGGTGACTGAAACGTACCGGACGTCGATCCCGCTGTTCTCGCAGTATTCCCGTAACTGATGGTTGTTGAAGTTGGAACCTAAGTCTGTAATGATGCGATGGGGTAGCCCGTAGCGATGCACGAGTTCGTCCAAGAAGTCGAGTACTCTGTCGGCCTTCGAGCAGGTAACCGGCTTGACTTCGATCCACTTGGTGAACTTGTCGATGACCACCAATACTCTGTTGAATCCTCCTGGTGCAGTTGGCAGAGGCCCAATCATATCGAGCCCCCAGCAGGCAAAGGGCCAGGTCGGTTGTATGGTGTAGGCCGAGACGTGTTGCTGCTTGGCGAAGAATTGACATCCTTGGCATCTTCTGACGAGTTCTTCAGTGTCGGCTAGAGCTGTGGGCCAGTAGAAGGCTCGTCCGAAGGCTTTGCTCACCAGCGTGCGAGAAGACGCGTGGTTGCCGCAGACGCCCTTGTGGATCTCCTCCAAGATGTCCTTGCCTTCATCCCGAGGTATGCACTTCATGAGTACTCCAGAAGTGGCACCCCGCCTGTAGAGCTTGTCTCTGACTAGTACATAGGTCTTGGCTCGGCGGACGAGCTGTTCGGCCTTGTTCTTGTCGGAGGGAACCTTCTGCTCGCGGATGTAGTTGATGAAGGGTTGTCTCCAGTCCACATCGATCATCATGACCTCCTGACCGAGCTGTGGTGGCACAGGGTCAGTGGTCGTTGGCGCCGGCTCCGGGATGGATGGCGCGTGAAGCTCGTGGACGAAGACTCCGACGGGTACTTGTGCGCGAGTAGAACCAAGCTTCAACAGGACGTCCCCTGCAACGTTGTTGTCACGGACGACGTGGTGAAACTCGAGACCGTAGAATTCGTTCTCGAGCTTACAGACTTCAAGACAATAGGCATCCATGTTCTCCTTGTTGCGATCCCAAGATTTGTTCACTTGGTTGATGACCACCGTGGAGTCGCCGTAGACTAGTAGTCGCTTGATGCCCAGTGAGATTGCGAGGCGGAGCCCATGTAGTAGGGCTTCGTACTTAGCTTCGTTGTTTGAGACCTTCCAGAAGATCTGCAGGACGTACATGACTTGTTCGCCCTTTGGAGAAATCAGGAGTACTCCTGTACCCACGCCTTCGAGCTTGAGTGAGCCGTCGAAGTACATCACCCAGTGCTCTGGTCGCTCTGTAGGAGTTGGTAGCTGATTCTCCCGCCACTCTGCCATGAAGTCGACTAGTGCTTGCGACTTGATAGCGGTGTGTGTGGCTTGAAGTTGATATTGAGGGTGCCCAGTTCGACCGCCCATTTGGAGATTCTTCCGGTAGCATCTTGATTATGGAGTATGTCGCCGAGCGGGTAGTCGGTGACGATGGTGATCGAGTACTCCTGGAAGTAGTGTCGTAGCTTCCGCAATGTGATGAGTACTGCATAGAGTAGCTTCTGGACCGGTTGGTACCGTGCCTTGGACTCGGACAGGACCTCGCTGACGAAGTAGACTGGTCGCTGGACTGAGTAGGTGTGGCCTTCTTCCTGCCGCTCGACGACGATGGCAGTACTGACCACAAGAGTAGTCGCACCGAGGTAGAGCAGTAGCTGCTCCTTTTTGCGAGGAGCCATGAGGACCGGTGGCTTCGACAGGAAGTCTTTAAGCTGCGTCAGAGCTTGATCAGCCTCTGCGGTCCACACAAACTTCTCTTGGTGCTTGAGTAGCTTGAAGAAGGGTAGCCCCCGTTCTCCGAGCTTCGAGATGAATCTGTTCAGGGCCGCCATGCACCCGGTCAGCTTCTGGACATCCTTGATGCAGGTTGGAGCTTTCATATTGCTGATGGTGGAGATCTTCTCGGGATTGGCTTCAATGCCGCAATGGCTGCTGATGAAGCCGAGTAGTTTCCCCAAAGGTACGCCAAAAATGCACTTGTTGGGATTGAGCTTTCACTGGTACTCTCGCAGAGATGTGAAGGTCTCTTTAAGATCGGTGATGAGCGTGTCGGAGTTTCTGGTCTTGACGACCACGTCATCCACATAGGCTTCGACATTCTTGTTGAGCTGCTTCTTGAAGCAGGCCTGGATAGCTCGTTGATAGGTAGCGCCGGCGTTCTTCAACCCGAATGACATTGTCATGTAGCAGTAAGTGCCGAACGGGGTGACGAACGTGGTCTTCTCCTGGTCTTCTTCCTTGATAGCAATCTGCTGGTACCCGGAGTAGCAGTCGAGGAAGCAGAGCAGGTCACAGCCCACCGTGGAGTCGATGACTTGATCAATCCGCAGCAACCCGAAGGGGTCCTTGGGGCAGTACTTATTGAGGACGGTGTAGTCGACGCACATCCTCCACTTGTTCATGTTCTTCTTGTGGACGAGGACAGGGTTGGCGAGCCACTTAGGATGGAAAACTTCTCGGATGAAGCCAGCCGCGAGTAGTTTGGCGAGTTCCTTCTTGATGGCTTCCCGTCGGTCGTCAGCAAAACGGCGGAGGTGTTGTCACTTGGGGGTAGCTTAAGGGTCGACATTGAGTGAGTACTCAATCAGCCTCCTGGGCACGCCTGGCATGTCCGCTGGCTTCCACGCGAAGATGTCTCGGTTAGCCCGAAGAGAACTGATGAGCGCGTCTTCCTATTTCGGGTCGAGCCCCGCGCCGACCATGGTAGTCTTGCTGCTGTCGCCCGTCCCGAGGTCGATGGCCTTCATCTGTACTTCCTCTATTGGCTGAGGCTTGTTGGTGGTGTCAGTCTTCTCAGGTATCTCGAGTTCGGTTGGGGCAAGCTTCTTGGACGCAGCGAAGATTTCCATCATTGCATTGGGTACTTGATTAGTTACTGCGAGTTCCACGGCTTCGGTGTTGCAGTCGTAAGAAATCTTCAAGTCCCCTTGCAGGGTGAGTACTCCGGTAGGACTTGGCATTTTGAGTACCAAGTAGGTGTAGTGAGGCACCGCCATGAACTTGGCGATGGCTAGTCTGCCGAGTATGGCATGGTAGGAGATTTCAAAGTCCGCAACCTCGAACTTGATGTACTCGGTGTGGTAGTTCTCCCTTGAATCCTCGAAGGTAACTGGTAGGACCACTGAGCCAAGTGGGATAGCCACGTTACCAGGGACGATGCTGTAGAAAGGTGACGCGCTCTTAGTGAGCATGTCGGTGATGTCGAGCTTCATCTTCTTCAAGGTCTTGGTGAAGAAGACGTTGAGTCCACTCCCGCCATCGATGAGTACCTTGTTGGGTCTGGAGCCCGCGACTACTGGTTTCAGGACGAGTGGGAAACGTCCTGGCTTAGAGAAGCTTGTCCATTGATCCGCGCGGGAGAAGGTGATGGGTACCTCCGACCACCTTAGAGGTGTCAGTACCGCTGGTTCAATGTTCAAGACTTCCCGTCGAGTGAGCTTCTGAGATCGTCTTGTGGGTAGTCTGCCGAAGAGGACATTCACCGTCTTGTCAAGTTCTTAGAAGTCACCGTTGCCTTCGTTGACTTTCTTCTTGCCCTTCTTGTCATGAGGAGGCCGTGGCTCGGGAATATCCTTGAGTGCTCGCTGAAGTTGGTAGCACTGGTTGGTTGTGTGGTTGCCATCCAGATGCCACAGGCACTTCTCTTTGAGCAAGCCTCTAAAGCCACCGGAGGTCTTTTTGGAGTTGTCCTTCGTAGGACGCTGTATAGCCGCGACTGTGTTGTCTGGCTTGCGCTTGCGGTTAGGACCTGAGTAGTTGTTGTTGTTGCGACCCCCTTGATCCGTGTTGTTGTTGTTGCCGCCCATGTTGTGTTTGCTCTTGCCGCGAATGGAGTCATACTTGGCGTTCGACTTGTCCTCTTCGTCGACCCATGATGTGATCATGTCTTTGAGCTTGGTGATAGAACTCGGGCGACAGTGACCGAAGTCTTCGAAGGTGCGACGGTGGTAGAGCCCGTCTTGGAAGAGGTCGATGACTTCTTTGTCGGTGACGTCGACTACGGTCGCACGCTTGTCGAAAAAGCAGCGCATGTACTGGTGGAGCGTCTCGCCTTGTTCCTGCTTGACCATCGCCAAGTCCATGCGAGTACCCGAGCGCCCCATGGCACCCGTGAAGTTGCTGGTGAACTGAGCCTTCAGCTGATCCCACTGGTCAATCGAGTTCTTTTCAAGGGACTCTAGCCATGTGAGTGGAGCCTGGTCCAGACAGAAGGGGAAGTAGAGACACTTCGTGTCGTTGTTGCCACCAGCATTTTCAATGGACAGGGCATAGCACCTGAGCCACTGAACTGGGTCTTGTTTCGCGTCGTACTTGGTGATCCCGAGAGGTTTGAATTTCTCGGGAAGAAGCAGATCGCGAAGTCGTGCAGAGTAGGCGGGGAAGCCGTCGCTGTCGCTGACTTCGGTAGCCTTCTTGGCACGGCGGATCTCGTCGATCCTGTTGCGGGCGTCATAGCCGCCGCGTGCATTGCCGGTGGCGTGGCTATTCGTGTGGCCTCGGCCTCCGCGATCACCGCCGCCACCAGCTCTTCTGCCGCCGCCGTGGGAGGAGCTGCCACCGCTGCTGCCTCCGCCACCGCCGCCACCACCCCCACCGCTGTGGCCACCATGTGAGGGTCCTTCTACAGAGGCTCTAGAGCAGTTGGGGGTTGGTTGGTGTCCGCCACGGACGCGGTTGTGTCCGCCATCTGCTGGGCTGCGACTAGTGGCTTCGTGGTTTCCAGCTCCGGCGGTTCTGGCGTTTACCCGCATGAAGTAGAAGTCCTCAGCAAGCTTGGCGATGAGTTCGCTTGCGCGGTGCCCCTGAGCTGTTTCGTGTTATCGTGGAGATAGACATGAGGCATTGCTCAGGGGTGGTGTGTACCCGGTTTTCGACTTGATCCAGAGCCTCTGCGAGGTTCCGGATAGGAAAAGCTTCTCGAAGCTGTTTGCGTCGATCAGCTCGTTTTCTGTTGCGCTCGCGCCGGGCATTCTTGGCCTCAGTAGTCTCATCTGCGGGTTCATTGGCTGATTCCTCGTCTACTGAGATGTCTTCAAGGTACCGATCCACTCGGTTTTCTGAGGTTCCAGCTTCCCTAGCTGCCATGAATACTTCACGATCGGGCGTGCAGAGTCCGGAGTCGGTAGTCGCCACCTCGGTTGGAGTGTGCTCTTCCTCGGCCGGAGTCAGTGGTGTCCCCTCTTGGAAGGGGAGTGTCTCGAGGTAGGCGACGCAGCGTGAGTTGTCGTTGATCAGGTCTGCGGGCTTGCGGTCGGGCTAGTAGACAAATCTGCAGGCAGGAGTAGACGTGATGACCAAGCCAGCAGCAGGACCTGATAACGGTTCCTCGATGGTGTTGAGCTCGAACTCAGACTCGATCGGGTCGAGACCGAAGTTGAACTTGTAGGAGGAGTCCGAGTAGTAGTCGGGGACGGTGTTGGAGTCCGAGGAGTACTTGGAGGCGATCTCCTTGCCGGCCCGACGGGAGGTGAGAGTTTCCATGTAGGCTTCACTAGAGTTGCAGAGACCGTACGGGAAGTGCTCGTGGAGGAGGACCGGGTCGCACGATCGCTCGGGAGCCAGCTCGCGCGGTTCGATCCAGGGCGATGTCGAGTTCGAGTTGGAGGTGGATCCGATCTCGAAGTTGGCGACTTGGTTGCAGAGCGAAAATTCGTCGAATTTCTCGACGAGTTGACCCGTGATGGCTTTGGGAAGCATCACGAGTCCAGTCTCCGGGTCCGGAGTCATGGTGAGGTAGCGCTGGAACGATCCAGTGCTGTCAGCGGTGCAAACCCAGGAGCCGAAGACGAAGGTGTCACCGCAGTTGAAAGTGGCGGTTGGCTTGATGATGATTGAAGTCGTCGAGTTCGCCATGTGATCTTCGACAAGATCCCCTACATGGCGCGCCAGCTGTCGGTGTTTTAACCCAGCAACCTACCAAGGGGAGTACCCGAGGTAGATGTTTGTGGCCTCGTCGAGATCGGGAACATGAAGGAGAGACACGTGGCACACAATTTAGACAGGTTCGGGCTGCGAGGTGCGTAATACCCTACGTCCTGTATGTTGCGTAGCTCTGGATTGATTGGGTGTGTTTACAAGATGATGCGGATGAAGAGATAGGGGTCCCTGCCTCGCCTTATATAGTCCGGGAGGCAGGGTTACAAGTCGGTTTGCCAGAGGAGTTCTAGTCGCGTATGGCTAGGAGTACTCTACATGGATCCGGACATGTCTAGCTTCCTAATCGAGTACTAGTCCTCTGTATGCCTTGCGCTCCACGCCATCAGGTGCTGTGCAGCCCAAGTCGAGTAGTTCCAGGGGCCCACAGAGTAGTCGGTCCCAGTACCCACCTGAGTAACAATCCCCCGCGCATGGTACTGCCCGATGACAGCCGCCAAATCGACCTCGGCATCGCGGAGCCGAGTCAGCACTGCCTAGTGCTCCTTCACCAGCCTCTCCTCCTCGGCCATTGGCGGCCCGTCGCTCCAATTCCGCGGTGCCTTGGCAATGGAGGAGCCGGTGAACTCTGGCTACGCGTGGTCGGGGTCGTTCTTGAGGTAGAACCAGCCCTTGTGCCACCCGTTGTTGGAGCTTGTCAACATGAAGGGGATGTACGCGTCGCCCTGGCCCTGCTTCATCCGGAGGTTGGCGCAGCTGATGGTCGCCGGAAGGGAGCCATCCTTCAAGCAGGCGAACATAAAGAAGTACCTGAAGAGGTGCCAGTGGGCGTCGACCCCCAAGTACCCCTCACACAACGCCTCAAATGCCGCCATCTGCTGGATGCTGTTCGGAATGAGATGCTGTAGCTGTAGCCCGTACTCAAACAGCACCGCGCGGATGAACCGCCTGGCGGGGACAGAGAAGCCACGCTCGTGGAACGCCATGAATGAGATGACGTAGCCCCTCGGTGGGCGCGGCACGGTCTCATCCCTGGGCACCCTCCACTCCTCGGCGTCGGTGAGCATGGGCAGCTGCCCGGCGGCGACGAGACGGCGGAGGACCGAGCGGGACACGCTGGAGCGCGACCACTTCGACATGGCGACGGCAAGTTCCCGTGCACGGTGAGGGTGAAAAGGGCGGTGGCGCTGTGGGCGTGAAGCGCAAAGGGGGCGAGCGGCGATGGCAATGACAAAGGCTGGGAAGCGGAAAGATTCGAATCCTCAGTCGGCGTACGGTTAATAATTGAGAGCCATGTGTGGTTCGAGGACTAGTGGATGGTCACTTCCTGGTGTGATGAGTGATTGACAATGTGGTGTGGACTGATTCTTGGCTAAGTATTGTAGGTGCATGTTGCGGCTTGACTAGTGTTGGTGCAGTTGAAGAACAAGTGCGAAAGGTCATTGCCGGTGAGGCCTCCAGGTGTGGAGAAGACAAGTAGGCTTGGTTCGAGGGACCCGGTGGCCAGCGGAGTCATGTGCGGGCCGCATGGTGGCAAGAACGGCAAGATGAAGTCATGGACAGTTTCTTGGTTGAGCCTCAAAACCAAGGTCGAGCCAGGACTACGTGGGAGCCGAGTCATGAGTGGTGATTGGCGGCGGCTAGACCGAGTTCGCGGGGTTTCCAGTGGTTCACCAGAAAACCACTGGGCTCCTTGGTTGATCCACAAAGTCAAGACCGAAGACCGAAGAGGGAGGTGCAGCAGCATCGGACCGGTCTGACCGGTGAGGAGCACCA
Organism: Cenchrus fungigraminus; assembly: GCA_036936925.1. Lineage (NCBI taxonomy): Eukaryota > Viridiplantae > Streptophyta > Magnoliopsida > Poales > Poaceae > Cenchrus > Cenchrus fungigraminus. Next base: position 116,581,657 of record CM072774.1, on the reverse strand, counting down.
GTCTGATCGGTGTGCGACGATGCAGTCCGGAGACTTTGAAGCGGAGGACACGCGTCGAGATCGCAAGGCTTGCGTCGAGGGTAAGCAAGTTTGCGGTCGCTAGGCATCCGTCCGATGGTGCGAAGACAAAAATTCCCAAAGTGCCCCTCGGGGGTGTGTATCCTAGTATTAGGCCTTAGGGGTAGTTTCGTCTTTCAGCTAGCCTCCATATAACCCAAGTGGTGAGAGGATGGCAGCCATCTCTTGAAACCCTAGCTCATTTTTGTTTTGCTATTTTCCTCTTCCTTTTTCCTTTGGAATTTCTAGGACTAGCTTGAGAGCTTCATGGAGATATCTTGTGAGAGGGAAGGATGATCGGGCGGCAAGCTAGACCTTGTATGAACCTCTTTGGAATGTATAGATGATTCGGCGTGGTTCCTCAAGGCTTGGTTGTGTCTCTCCCGTTTTTCCTTTTTGGTGATTTTCGGAGCCTTTTCTTGGCGATTTTCTTGTGGCGGTTTTGAGGCCTTTCTCTTTGGGATTTGGTGGGGGATGTTTGCTTGAACCCTTCATGGTTCTTTTCCCTTTGATTCCCCTCCCAAATCCGTGACCAAAGGGGCTCGATTTTGGGGTTTTATCCTCTCTAGGGTTAGAGGCATTCTTGGTGCGATTTCCTTGATTCCACTCGATTTAACAAGTTTTGGTGGACCAAATCTTGGCTATGGAGTGCCCATGAGGTGTTACTACTATCCCCAAAGTCTTGTGCAAATCCGTGGAGTGATTCGGGAGATCGGGAGTTGGATTTGGGGGAGTTGACCCGCGAGTTGCTGTTCATCCCGAGAGCCCAGGGCTCACCGGTCTGACCGGTGTCGACCCCAGTTGGGTTTTGCTCGGGTGAACGTGTTGGTGAGTTCCCTGTTGTCTTGTGTTGCTGATGTTTCGAGTTTGGTTCGGTTTGGAGCTCGGAAGGTTAGGTTTGTGGATTTGGGGCTTCCTGGCTTAGACCGGTCTGACCGGCATGCTACACCGACCTGACCGGTGTAGGAGCCTTCAGTGGAAGTTCTCAGGTTCTGACAGGGTGTTCTTGAAGGGACCGGTCTGACCGGTGTGTGCGACCGGTCTGACCGGTGCAGTCCAGTAGCTGCTCGAGTTGGTTTTTCCGCTGCGTTCTCGGGTAGTCTTTGGTGGTTGTTGGTTCCTAGGACCAGTAGCACTCCAGTGGCTACGTGGTCTTGCCCAACTTTGGTAGTTGAGTCGGAGACGTGAATTGGAAGCCGTGTTCGTCTTGTTGGAGTTCCCATCTCCTTCGAGAAGAATTTTTATCGGCTCTCATTCACTCCCCCCTCTCTGGTCGCCAGTTTCGGTCCTTCAATGGGTATCAGAGCCGGTTCGGGTCTTTCGAGGCTCTAACCAGTCTAAGATCCAAAGATGGCATACCAGGAATGGGGATCGGGGTCCTCCGCACTTCGATGGGAAGAACTACCAGATGTGGCAGAGACGGATGGCTGCGTTCCTCCGTGGAAAGGGTCAGATCCTTTGGGACGTGACGGTGAACACAGCTTATGTTCATCCGATTAACTTCCTGGCTCCAGGATCGAGGGACATGTTCGACACCAACAACAAGGTAGTCGACTACTTGTTTCGTGCTCTGTGTCAGTCCGAATTCGATCAGGTTTAGACAGAGGACATAGCTTGTAGAATTTGGGAGCAGTTGAAGGATGCTCATGCTGGGAATGCTCAGGTTCAAGCTCGGATGTACGCGACTTACCGGAGAGAGTACGAGAACTTCACTCATCTCCCCGGCGAGTCCGTCGATGCCCTTTTACAGCGGTTTACGGTTGTGGTGAACAACATGAGAGCCAATCTGGCCGTGCTCCCATACGATGATCATGATAGAGCCGTGAAGCTCTTACACTCGTTGGATCGCACCGTATGGGACAGAAAGGTCGAGGCTATTCTTGAGTCTTAGAAGTATGACACCCTGACCGTGAATGAGCTCTTCTCAAAGCCCAAGTCAGCTCAGTTGGACCGTGGTGTGACTGCCCGTCTTGAGAGCCCGACTGACTCTCATAGTCTTGCTCTCGTCGGCGGCAAAGGTGCTAAGTCTAACGCTAACGCATCCTCCAGGATGTACTCTCTGTCTTCTTTGATGACTTTGCCAGATGAGGAGTTCGACGTGCTTGGAGAGGACGAGCTGGCGTTGCTGACCAGGCGGTTCGAGAGGTTGCACGAGAACCAGGTGAACACAAGGAAGAATCCACGGACATGCTTCCAGTGCGGAAAGCCAGGACACTTCGTCGCCGACTATCCGAAGAAGATGGAAAACAAGGACGGCTACAAGAACCGATCAAGGACGGACGACAAGTACCGATCAAGGCGCGATCACAAGCACAAGAACAAGCACAAGGACGAACAACGATCGAGGAAGAAGGACGGCCGCGGCAGGAAGGCCCGAGCAATGGTCGGAGCGAGCGACGTCGACTCCAGCTCCGCCTACTCTTCCTCGAGCTCGAGCAGTAGTGAAGATGAAGGTGATCAGCGCAAGAACAAGAAGTCATCCAAGAACTTGAGCGGGCTGAGCTGCTATGCGAGAGATGGCTTCTGCGGCATGGCTCGTAGCTCCGGTAGCAAGAAGAGTCACCAGAGCGACTCGGACTCCGACTCCAAGGATGAGGTATGTAACGAGCTTCCCTTCTTGCGTGAGGAGAACGAGCGTCTTGGCAAGTTGCTTGATAATCATGATGACATGCTTAGAGAGGCAAAGAAGATGAGGAAAGAGCTTAGGTCCTCACTAGAAGATGCTAGGAACTGAGTAGCTGAGCTAGAAACCCAGAACCTTGATGCTAAGCTTGAGATAGATTCGCTTAAGGCTTCACCTGTGGTTTCTGATGAGATTGATTGTTGTGATTGCTTTGTGTACCTAGCTGATCTTACTGCTCTCAAGGATAAGCATGCCTCTACTTGTGATGAACTAGATGTGCTTAGGGTTGAAGTGGCTGAGCTTAAGTCTAGACCTGCTTTGCTAGGTGCTTGCACTTATTGCCCTGTTTTGCATGGAAAGATTGATGATATGCATGCATACACTGTTTCCCTTGAGGCTAAGTTGAAAGAACATGTTCCCACTTCTTGCTCTACTTGTGAATTGCATGCTTTGAAGAATCTGGAACTTACACATTATGTGGATCGCTTGCAGGATGAGAACGATGACTTGAAAAAAATGATGGGTTGGTTGTCGGGTCATGAACCAAAGCTTAGGATGATGATAGAGGCATACAAGTGTTATGATGGGTGAGCGCTTGGTTCGGAGAAGGTTGGAGAGTGTAGTGGTGAGGGAGGAGAGAAAATTGGTGATATCCAAGCTCCACCAAAAACCTTCCACAAGAATGCCTATGCTCCTAAGCCCAACCCACTGAGAAACAAACTTGACACAACCCCAGATCCTCCCATATTTCCTCACCCTACAAATGACTTTCAAAAACCGGTGAAGTTTGTGAGATCCGAGGAGAGTGAGGTTGGAGAGAAGAAGGGTGAGAAGCCGAGTGAGGAGAAACCAAGTGAGCAGCCCCAACCCAAGCCTAAACCTAAGCTCATACGGTTTCATTGTGACTATTGTGGGAGAGATGGTCACAAGGATGAGTTTTGCTTCAAAAGGAAGCGTGAGGAGAGAATGGCTAAGGAGTGAGCTAACAAGGACAAGTACCGCCCTTCAAATGGTGTACCTGAGCCTTGTATGCAAATGCCCAGGGCCAAGGCGATTGTGAGGACGATTCTGGCTTGGGGAGATCGAAAGGTGGCAGGTGGTGCTGCTGGCCGAGCACCACCGGTCAGACCGGTGCACTCCACCGGTCATACCGGTGCTGGTCTAGGCAGACAGCAGTTCGGTTTCCGTGCTCGTGCGGGTGCTCGGTTTGGTTTTGGTGGTCGTGGTACTGGTGGTTGGTGTGGAGAGTTTGCAGGTGATCAGTTTGCTAGACGTTCTCCACCTCGTGCTCAATACGAGGGTGGGAGGAGTCGTAGCTTTGAGATGGAGAGGAGGAACGGTCCACGGTCTTCCTTTTGTGGTTTTCGTTCTCCTCCAGCTAGACAGGGGTGGTTCCCTCGTGGTGGTTCCCGTGGTGGTTTTCGTGGTGGTAGCTTTGATAGGCGTGACGACATGGTTTGTGCTAACCCATTTTGGAGCAAATGGCTCGGCACTGGTTTTACTCTTTTGGTACTAACCCTAGTGCTGAGTCGTTTGTTCACTCACGTGCTCGCTTTTGAATTTCAGGTGGGAGACTTGAGGAACGTTTTGTTGATTGACTCTGGTTGCTCGAGGCACATGACCGGAGACAAGTGGTGGTTCTCAAGTGTCGTCCCGGTGGTGTCTAAGACATACATCACCTTTGGGGACAATGGGCGAGAGCGTGTGCTTTCAGAAGGTGAGATTAAGGTAAGTGACAAGGTCACTCTCAAGCGTGTTGCTCTTGTTCAATCGCTCGAATTCAATTTGCTTTCCGTTTCCCAGCTTTTGGTTGAGGGCTTTGAGGTGTTGTTTCGGCCTGGTGGTTCTCGGATTTTGGATTCTCGAGGGGACCTAGTTTGCATGGTTGTTCCCGAGGGTCAAGTGTTCCGAGCGGATTTCTCTCAGTCTTCTGGTGTGGCTCGTTGCTTTTTGGCTGGTTCTTCGAGTGAGTTGTGGAAGTGGCATAGGAAGTTGGGTCACTTAAGCTTTGACCTTTTGTCTCGCTTGAGTAAACTCAATTTGGTCCGAGGATTGCCACGGTTGAGGTTTGAGAAAGAGTTGGTTTGTGCACCGTGTAGGCATGCCAAGATGGTAGCCTCTTCTCACCCGCCCCTCACCGATGTGATGACGGAGCGTCCATGCGAGCTGCTCCATATGGACCTTGTTGGCCCAACTTGTGTGCGATCTGCGGGTGGGAAGTGGTACGTCCTAGTTGTGGTGGACGACTACTCTCGGTATGCGTGGGTTTTCTTTCTGGAAGAGAAAGGGGAGACGTTTGGTTTTGTTCGAGATCTTGTCTTGAGGTTGAAGAACGAGAGGCACGGAGATGCCATAAGAGCGATCCGCAGTGACAATGGCTCAGAATTTAAAAACTCTCACTTCGAAACCTTTTGCCATGACTTGGGTCTTGAACATCAGTTCTCTAGTCCGTATACGCCCCCAGAACGGCGTGGTTGAAAGGAAAAACAGAACCTTGTGCGAGATGGCTCGGACGATGCTCGATGAGCATAGGACTCCGAGGAGGTTCTGGGCTGAGGCGGTCAATACCGCGTGCTATGTGTTGAACAGTATTTACCTCAGGGTTCACAAGAAGAAAACCTATTACGAGTTGATGCACGGTAGAACTCCCAAGGTGAGTCACTTTCATGTGTTTGGGTGCTATCCTGAAGAAAGGTAAGAAGTTGGACAAGTTCAAGGCTAGGTCTGTCGATGGCATTTTCTTTGGTTACGCGTCTCATTCTAGAGCCTTTCGACTGCTCAATCTTGAAACTAACCAAATTGTGGAGACTTGCGAGGTAACTTTCGGCGAGACACAGCCACGTAGTCAGCTTGTTTTTGAGTGTGCAGGTGATGATGAACTTGGCGAGGAGATTTTCCAGGAGAGGGAGCATGAACATGGAGATGATGAAGATGGTGGTGTGGTGCCCGCAGCTGAGCATGTACCTACTACTTCGACTACGATCGAGAACGGGCCCTCTCCCACACCTACAACGACAAACCCAGATCAAGGCGAAGCTGCTGTTGAGGGGGAGGTAGCATCAAGGCGAGAACCTCCCCGGTGAGTTCAAGTGGATCACCCAGCTTCGAGAATCATCGGCGACATCAATGAACGTACTACACGGTCGAGGGTTCGAAACAATTCTCACTTTGCCCATGCTGCTTTTGTTGCTACCTTTGAGCCCAAAGACATTGGACATGCGTTATCTGATCATAATTGGGTTAATTCGATGCATGAGGAGTTGGAGAATTTTGAGAGGAACCAAGTTTGGGAGTTGGTGGATCCTCCACCGGGGTGTAAGCCGATTGGGACAAAATGGGTGTGGAAAAATAAAGAGGGAGAGAAAGGAGAAGTGGTGAGAAACAAGTCGAGGTTGGTGGCGCAAGGGTATAGTCAGAAAGAGGGGATCTACTACGAGAAGACTTTTGCTCCCGTAGCCCATTTGGAGGCGATTAGGATCCTTCTAGCCTTTTCCGTGGCTAAAGGGTTCAAATTGTACCAAATGGATGTGAAGAGTGCTTTCCTAAACGGTGTTTTGGAGGAAGTAGTGTATGTGAGGCAACCACCGGGGTTTCAGAGTGAGAAGTACCCCCACCGGGTGTACAAGTTGAGGAAGACGCTGTATGGGTTGAAGCAGGCACCTAGAGCTTGGTACGGTAGGTTGAGGGGGTTCCTGTTTGAGAGAGGGTTTGAGATGGGGAAGGTCGATCAGACCTTGTTTCTCCTCAGGCAGGGCAAAGATATCCTGATTGTGCAGGTATATGTGGTTGATATTGTCTTTGGTGGCTTGTCTAACGCTTTGGTTGCAAGGTTTGCAGAAGGCATGAGCAGGGAATTTGAGATGAGCATGATGGGTGAGTTGCAGTTCTTCCTCGGCCTCCAGATCAAACAATCCAAGGAAGGAACATTCGTGCACCAAGCCAAGTACACCAAGGACATTGTGAGGAAGTTCAAGATGGATGACTCCAAGGCCATGGCGACGCCTATGACTACGACTACAGCTCTTGATGCGGACGAGGAAGGTGAGCACGTGGACCAGAAGGAGTACCGAAGCATGATCGGGTCACTCCTCTACTTGACGGCGACGAGGCCGGACATCCAATTCTCGGTATGTCTGTGCGCTCATTTTCAAGCGTCTCCAAGGACTTCGCATCGGCAAGCAGTCAAGCGCATATTCAGGTATTTGCGACATACTCCCGACTTCGGCCTTTGGTACTCCGCGTCTTCTTCTTTTGCTCTTCATGGATTTTCGGACGCGGATTACGCTAGGTGTCGGTTGGATGGGAAGTTCACTTATGGGACTTGCCAGTTCTTGGGTTTTTCTTTGGTATCTTGGTCTTCCCGCAAACAATCGAGTGTTGCTCAATCCACTACCGAGGCAGAGTATGTTGCCGCAGCCAGTTGTTGCTCTCAGCTCCTTTGGATTACATACACCATGAGTGACTTTGGTGAGGAGTATACCCATGTTCCACTTTAATGTGACAGCACTAGTGCCATAAGTGTTGCAAAGAACCCAGTTCTCCATTCCAAAACCAAGCACATAGAAGTGAGGTATCATTTCCTGAGAGACAACGTAGAGAAAGGAAAAATCGCTTTGATCCATGTACCCACACATGACCAGCTAGCCGATATTTTCACCAAACCCCTAGATCAAGCAACTTTCACTCGTTTGCGGGGGGAGCTTGGTGTTTGTTTGATTTCTTGAGTTGGTGTGTGGGAGCTCCGTTGTAACATATGTATAGCTTTCCTTTGTGCAATTCTTGCATTTGGCATGGCATATGTAACATGATGTATAGGCATCTTTGTATCTTAGGTTGCATGCATTTTGTATCATATGCATTGTGTAGGAAAAGCTTCTCCTATATACATTGGTCACCATGGTATGATATATATGTCCTTGTGAGCTAGTTTGGTAAGCTATGGTTAGTTTGGCTTAGCTCTTGATGATCTTGATTTATATCCATGGTTGATGGCTATGTTTTTGAAAAATGTTACATGTATGCTCTCTTGTGAGTAAATGCCTTTATATGATCTTGACATGTTTTAGTGGCTCTGCTATGCTTAATTTGTGGTTGGATAGCTTATTTTGATCATATGGGGCCAAAGGCTCATTTGCCATCATGAATGTTTAGCCCCCATACTTTATCTTGTGGAGGGGCATAAGTTCCTTTTTGTCGCAAAGATATTTCATGTACCAAATATAAATCTGAAAATGAAATGTAAATTGCTTAGAGTTTCCATATGTGCTTAATTTACTTGCTTTTGGGTGCTAAACAGTTGCATGTTGCTTACCAATGAGAAGTTTCATTTTTAGAAGTAAGCACATGGCTCGGTGGCTTTGACATGACTTGAGGTGTTTGTGGGTGTTTATGATTGTCTTATGATTAGAATGGTTGTCCTAGCATGAAGTTTGTGTGGCTTTGCCATTTTGACATGTTTTGCACATGTTTAGGACATTGCTCATGAGAGAGTAATTTTTCGCAAAAATGTTCAATTCTATCTTAGCTTCGTCCAATGGTTGTGAAACTTGGTGATCTTGTAGTTGATGCCCTTACGAAGCTATAGAGTATCTAACTTGCTCATTTGGACATGTGTAGCATCCTATGTTGAATTTTGTCTATTTGAGAAGCTCTAGGTTGCATTTTTTGCATTTTTGGCTTGATTCATGCATTGTCAACAAGGGGGAGAAGTTTGAGCATGTTTTGTCTTGCTGCATGCTTTTAGAAGGTTCCAAAGTGGTTTCGAGCTAGTTTTGAGCTCGTGTAGTTCCCAGTTTTTCCCAGGTGGTCATCGGCCTGACCGGTGGAATGCACCAGTCTGACCGGTGTGAGTGTCAGGTGCTGGGCGATCTAGCGCACCGGTCTGACCGGTGAGGTTGACCGGTCTGACTGGTCAAAGCAAGGCTGAAGCAGCTGCTCTATTTTGTGATGTGGTTTGCATGCATTCGTTCAGGGGGAGTTGCATTGGTTCAGGGGGAGCTTGCATGTGTGCATGGGGAGCTCTTTGTGGTTTTCGAGCTTTGGATTGGTGGCTTGTGCTCTTTTCTTGAGCATGTTTTGTCTCGGATGTGTCGAGCTATTGCCCTTGCCTAAGGGGTCCGAGACTTGTCTTCTTCAAGTGATCTTGCTCTTTGCCTTTCCTTTGGCTTTTGATCGCTTGTTGGAGTTTCTTTTAGTTGTTTCTTTTCTTTTCCTTTTGGTTACCAAAATGTGTGTGTTGTCAATGCACTCATCAAGGGGGAGATTGAGAGCCATGTGTTGTTCGAGGACCGGTGGATGGTCGCTTCCTGGTGTGACGAGTGATTGACAACATGGTGTGGACTGATTCTTGGCTAAGTATTGCAGGTGCAGGTTGCGGCTTGACTGGTGTTGGTGCAGGTGAAGAACAAGTGCGAAGGTCGTTGCCAGTGAGGCCTCCAGGTGTGGAGAAGACAAGTAGGCTGGTTCGAGGGACCCGGTGGCCAGCGGAGTCAAGTGCGGGCCGCATGGTGGCAAGAACGGCAAGATGAAGTCATGGACGATTTCTTGGTTGAGCCTCAAAACCAAGGTCGAGCCGGGACTACGTGAAAGCCGAGTCATGACTGGTGATTGGCGGAGGCTAGACTGAGTTCACGAGGTTTCTAGTGGTTCACCAGAAAACCACTGGGTTCCTTGGTTGATCCACAAAGCCAAGACCGAAGAACCGAAGACGGAGGTGCAGCAGCTCCAGACCGGTCTGACCGGTGGGTCTGACCGGTCTGACCGGTGGGTACCGGTCTGACCGGTGAGGAGCACCGGTCTGACCGGTGTGCGACGACGCAGTCCGGAGACTTCGAAGCGGAGGACACGCGTCGGGATCGCAAGGCTTGCGTCGAGGCTAAGCAAGTTTGCGGTCGCTGGGCATCCGTCCGATGGTGCGAAGACAAAGATTCCCAAAGTGCCCCTCGGGGGTGTGTATCCTAGTATTAGGTCTTAGGGGTAGTTTCGTCTTTCGGCTAGCCTCCATATAACCCAGGTGGTGAGAGGATGGCAGCCATCTCTTGGAACCCTAGCTCATTTTTGTTCTACTATTTTCCTCTTCCTTTTTCCTTTGGAATTTCTAGGACTAGCTTGAGAGCTTCATGGTGAGATCTTGTCAGAGGGAAGGATGATCGGGCGGCAAGCTAGACCTTGTATGAACCTCTTTGGAATGTATTGATGATTCGGCGTGGTTCCTCAAGGCTTGGTTGTGTCTCTCCCATTTTTCCTTTTTGGTGATTTTCGGAGCCTTTTCTTGGCGATTTTCTTGTGGCGGTTTCGAGGCCTTTCTCTTTGGGATTTGGTGGGGGATGTTTGCTTGAACCCTTCGTGGTTCTTTTCCCTTTGATTTCCCTCCCAAATCCGTGAGCAAAGGGGCTCGATTTTGGGGTTTTCTCCTCTCTAGGGTTAGAGGCATTCTTGGTGCGATTTCTTCGATTCCACTCGATTTAACAAGTTTTGGTGGACCAAATCTTGGCTATGGAGTGCTCATGAGGTGTTCCTACTATCCCCAAAGTCTTGTGCAAATCCGTGGAGTGATTCGGGAGATCGGGAGTTGGATTTGGGGGTGTTGACCCGCGGGTAGCTGTTGACCGGTGCCTCTCACCGGTCTGACCGGTGTCGACCCCAGTTGGGTTTTGCTCGGGTGAACGTGTTGGTGAGTTCCCTATTGTCTTGTGTTGCTGCTGTTTCGTGTTTGGTTCGGTTTGGTGCTCGGAAGGTCAGGTTTGTGGATTTGGGGCTTCCTAGCTTAGACCGGTCTGACCGGCGTGCTACACCGGCCTGACCGGTGTAGGAGCCTTCTGTGGAAGTTCTCAGGTTCTGACAGGGTGTTCCTGAAGGGACCGGTCTGACCGGTGTGTGCGACCGGTCTGACCGGTGCAGTCCAGTAGCTGCTCGAGTTGGTTTTTCCGCTGCGTTCTCGGGTAGTCTTTGGTGGTTGTTGGTTCCTAGGACCAGTAGCACTCCAGTGGCTGCGTGGTCTTGGCCAACTTGGGTAGTTGACTCGGAGACGTGATTTGGAAGTCGTGTTCGTCTTGTTGGAGTTCCCATCTCCTTCGAGAAGAATTTTTATCGGCACCCATTCACTCCCCTCTCTCTGGTCGCCAGTTTCGGTCCTTCAATAAGGAGGGGGTGTGGCCACCGGCCTTAAATGCTAGGCCCACCACGCCGAAAAGATCCCTGCACACACGCGGACAACCCGGGGTAACTGACGACCGCCTGCGCGACGCTTCGACGCTGGGTGGGCCCAGGAATCTGAACCGACCACGCGCTGTCTTTTCAAGCCGTCACATCCGCCACGTCGTCCACGACCTGCACGACCTCCACGATGCCCACGACCACCATGACCGCCTCGGTCAAGGGTCCCGGAACCACGACAACATCTCTGAAGATCAAAACCCCACAAGCGAGTCTGCAACTCACTCGTGGGCTCGGGGGCTACATCCGGCGGATGCGCTCGCGCGCACCCACTTAGAAAACCAAGAGCAAAAATCATCACGTCGCCTCTCATCTGCGCTTGTGGGCGAGTCTTCAACTCCCACCCCAGGCTCGGGGGCTACTGACAAGGGCCCAGATTAGGGCCCTCTTTTAACGGCAAGATAATCACCCTCGAGATGGAGTCATCTGACACCATTGACAATGTGAAGGCCAAGATTCAGTATAAGGAGGACTGTGGATCCTTGTCAAGACAATCACTGGCAAGACGCCTTGTCTCCGACCAGTAGGAGGCTTCCCCGACAAGTCTCCGGCTGGGGGTGGCTTCTCCGACAAGTCTCCGCCTCGCACGACAAGTCTCCGCCTCACACGACAAGTCTCCGGTTCGCACGAGGAGTCTCCGCCTCGCACGAGGAGTCTCCGCCTCGCCTCCGACAACTTGCTCGTTCGCATGAGTTGTTTCTGTTTCTGACTAAGGCGAGGCCCGCACGTGAAGGTCGGAACGAGGAGGCCGGGGCCCACGCGAACGTGGCGCCATCCCGACGCCCGGGCTCCTTCACAAGGACGAGTGGGGCGCCAGTTCCCCACGCCATGCAAATATGCCAGCTGGCAGCACGCGCGGGCGGCCGGCTCTGACAGGGGCTGTAATGTGTCACTGTTCCGCCGCGCGGCCCCCGACGCGCCGTCCTGTCCTACTCTGCGGCATGCCAACCCCGTCAGAGGCACTCGAGTGCCCCCTATAAGTAACGCTTGCCTACGATTAGGCCCAAACGTGGCGGACTCATCCCGCACCCAGGGAGGTCGAGTCAGCACAAAAGAACTCGGAGGAAACGCCAGGTGCCCGTGATGAACAGCGCCGACCGGCCACGCGGCGGCCTCGACGCCAACACAGCTCACCCCCTCCCTCCTTCAATGCACCCTGGCAGACGACAACGTGCGAGAAGACATCCCAGCTACGTAGGGCTGTAGCTTTTACTTGTATTCCCTTTTTGCCCCTCCCCCTTGCGTCTATAAAAGGGAGAGGAGGGCAACCGTCACAAGGGCTGACGAACCAAACTCTCACACCCCAGGGACTTGGGCTCGATACCCTCTCCCGACAAGTTTGTAACCCCTACTACAAACAACCCTAGCGCAAGAACATGGCAGCTCAATACTGGACGTAGGGTAATACTCCTCGGAGGCCCGAACCAGTCTAAATCTCGGTGTCTCTCGCGCTAACCATCCGGGTCGGACACATGATCCGATACAAATTTTCTGCTTGGTGGTTGAGAACCTCAACAAGGATTGTAACAGAATACTCACTGGTTTATATTCCAAATACATGGCATTCTGTGACCGGTGTAATGTACATAGTGTTGAGAGACAAAAACTAGAATGGAATGGAATGTGGGGCAAATGATTGGATTGATTGATTGTTGGGGGACCCCAAAAATATATACTCCCTCCGTTCCGAAAAACCGGACGTTCTGGGCCAACTATGCGATTCTGAAAAACTTGACGTCCTGCGTTCTACCGATGCGCCGCCAGTGATTCTGGACGTATTTGCCCTCGCGCACGCCGCGAGTCAAACCGTCCGCGTCTGTTGCGCTCCGCATTCATCGCCCTGGACCGCGCCCATTCATTGCTCCGCATTCCTAAAAGACTGATGCCGCCCTTCATCTCCCACGCGAGGCCACTTCATCTCCGGCCGTTTAGGGTTCGCCGCTACCGCAAATAGCAACGGCCAAAATTCTTATTTGACGCGCGAGCGCCGCGACTGGTCTCAGCGAACGGACGCGTGGCGCTCTATCCACCTCTCTCGTGAAGACCGTGAGCCCAACCTTATCCCTTCCCCTTCTCTTCTGGTTCCGTCTTTCTCCTTCCGTTCTCCTTCCGTTCCCTTCCTGCCTGTTCCAATCCTCCATCCTCCCCATCCTCTCTCTCTCTCAGATCCCGACGCCCCCCCTCCAAAAATGGATTCGTTGGGGCCTATGCTCCCCTGCAGGCGAGGTGTTGCGACCACAACGAAGAAGAAGAGGCGGGATTATGATCCAAATCCTGGTAACCTACACGCAGATTGAGATCCCTCATTCCCTCCATATGTGTCTCCTCTCCCCCTCTCAATCCCCCACCAAAAATGAATTCGATAGCACTGATGCTCGTGTGCAGTCTAGGTGCCACGAACGCATCAGATCTAGAAGGGGTGGGATTAGGGTCATTAGGGTTTCGTGCTGCCGGTGGTGGTGTTGGAATCAGAGGTGATGGCAGCGACCTAGGAATTTCGACGAGCTCTCCCCGTTCATCCCTCTAGGTCAGGTCGAAGCAAGAGGTGAAGGGAGGGGGACCGAGCTCCGAGGGGTCATTCACGAGCGCATCAAAATCGGAGGTGTCCCTATTATTTTTGCTGCTCCATCACATGATTTTTGTTTCAGGTTCTGTCATTTTGACGTGCTACTTCATGCCTAGCAGGCTTCTTTCAAGGCATTTTTCCTGAGAGCTGCGGGCAGAGAATAAAGGGGGTATGTTAAGTCGTGTGGTTTCGAGAGCAGAAGCAAAATCTAGGCTGAAGTGAGATTCATTTTTCTCCCTTGTTCCATGTTGGTGTGTGTCTTTTTAAGTGCTACTTCCTAGAAATTTTGGAGTAGTATATCTTCAGTGGCTTAGTAACATTCACATAAGCATCTATTAGCCCGAGTGAAATTCATTTACATTTGTGTGAGAAATTAATATTGTTTTGGCATGGTGACTGAGGGCAAAATACATACACTATTATAAAACTTAGGATGCTATTCAGAACTTTTCATTGGTGTTGTGTTGAGGTCCAACTAAAAGAAATATTAGGGATAATATTCAGAACTTGCAATTGGCATCCTTCAGTCTTGTCTTATATTTAGGAACTTGTCTAGCTTTTCGGCATATAAATGGTTGCGGGTGGCCAATGATTTTCTCATGACAAGGTTGTGCTAGATAAAATTATAAAAAGGAAATTTTGGTATGGATGCAGCATCCTACATTTTTTTAGCTTAGGTTCATCGAGTGGCCTCTTACAAGTGATTTAGAAATAAACCCCTATAATCTCAGTCCAAAATTCTTAACAATTCAACAAGCATATCAAAGTTTTCCTATTCCTGAATTATTAAGTTATAGGAATATAGAAAGTTGTTGATATGCGACTACAAAGTTATAATCTTGAGTTTATAAAGTATTTAAAAGTGCTAGTATTTATTGAGTGCAACATTTTAGAAATGTGATGCCACAGTTTTTAATAACAAAATTTTGATTTTCATGAGTAGATATTGTTTTCTAGTTGAAAGCTTATAGGTAAGCATAAGAAAGTCTTGTATGGCAGTATACAGTTCGTTTGCCCCATCCAAAGCGATGCATACATATAATGATGGTTGTGAATATGCATATTCAAATGTACACAATAGTTTTTCATATTCTATTATAAAGTGTCACATGTAGAACTTGAAAATTAAGGAGACACATTGCTTAATAATGCAGTTCAAAGTGTTTCATATATTACTCAAAAGCTAATGAGCATAGGAAGCCCCTAATCATATTGAATGAAGTTTCCAAAACTACAATGCAAAGTTTTCTAGATGTGTAAGTTAACCATCGTGAGTGTTGCAAATTTAAAAGTTCTCAATATCGAAGCGATAAGATTTTGACATGCAAGCTATGAGTTTCTGGTACAGTTTTCTATTTGCGGTAGAACCTTTCCTATCTAGCACTCAAAAGTTAGAGATGTACATACTTTATTTTTGCTCTTAGAGCAAGAGGTACTCCATATGTGGTTTTGTTTTTTTTTTGTGTATTGCTGACACAGTGTCATTTTATGCATTGAAGATATAAAACACAGAATAAAAGCACAATTGCAGTAGTGATTTTAATCATCTCTAGTTCATAGAGAAAAGTACTTTTGGTAAATGGAAATTACTTGCTAGTTACACTTCTTGGTTTATAGATATACCTTCAACATTGAAATAATACCAAAGAATATTTTGTATGCAATTTAAAAGTTTCCGTATTCGCAACACAATGTTTTTTATCTATCACTTAAAAGTTGAAAGTTAGAGAATTGCAACTTTCTCATAATTACATCTAATAGTACAAATATTAATTATGTGAGTACAAAGTATTAGATCTATTGGTAAAAAGTTTAAAATGTGTTAGTTCAAAGTTCCTAAATTTGTTGTTCAAAGTTTGAAATTAATAAGTATGAGATCTGAAGTACAAAGTTTATAATATGCTAGTAGAATGTTCCCACATTCAGAGTGCAAAGTTTTGGGTCTAGAGTAAAATGTTTGAATGCGCAGATAACAGGATGTAGAAAGAATTGTGAATTTTGACGACTAGCTAGAAGATGATATGATGCTCAAGTTCCTCATTGCTCTAGACGCAAACTACGAGAGGGCTCGATCCTCCGGTGCCTCATCGTCAACATTGTGTACGGTCACCATTTGGGCCTTTTTTTTATTCTGGTGAGTTGTATCCTTCCCCAATCCCTCCTAAATTGCGACGTATGCCCTTCTATTTTGTTTGAGTTCAATCCATGGGCGGTGAAGCCTACCACTATGCTCCCTGCTAGGAGCAATTTTTTGGTTAATGGATATTGATGTGTGTTGTCAATATGCTAAATGCAGGTTATGGTTACACCCTGCTAAGACTAAATGGTTTCTAGTTCTAGAGCGCAAAGTTGATAATGCTACACTATAAACTTTTTATTTCTAGAGTGTAAATTTAATAATGCTACATTATAAAGTTCCTAATTTTAGAGCGCAAAGTTAATAACACCACAATACAAAGTTCCTAAACTATAGCCAAGGTTTTGGAATTACAAAGCCTTTTGACCTTTTCCTACGGCCCAGTAGTGTTTTTAAACAGTACATGAGCAACAAAAAATGGAAGCTATGGAAGTTTTCAATTTAGATTGTAGAGTTTGAAATTACAAAGGTTTGAATATGGTAATACAAAGTATTTAATGTGAGAGTAAAAAGTTTCTATGTTCAGAGTTCAAAGTTTCAAAAAATAAAGTTCTGAATTTAAGAGCACAATATTTCAAATGTCCTAATACAATGCTCATGGTATTTGGTCAAAAGGGAGAAATATATGTATGAAGTTCTTATTTGTAAAAGATCCTTTATGATAAAGTTTTGTATTTGGGACTACAAAGTGTTAAAATATGCTACTATAAAGTTTTTTGAATTTACAGTTTAAAGTATAGAATTACAGTTTTGAAGTTGGGAATACAAACCTTTTAAATGTGCTAGTAGAAAGTTCCTAAATTCAGAGTTCAAAATTTTAATAATACTATTGTATAAAGAGTTATAATAATTTAAGTTCTCTAGCAGCAAGCTTTATGTCTAGCTAGGAGCACAAAGTTAATAATACTATTGTATAAAGTTCATAGTTATAGAGTGCAAAGATAATAATGCTACGGTATAAACTTTTTAATTCTAGTGTGTAAAGTAAATAATGTGATTGTATAAAGTTCCTAATTCTAAGCGCAAGGTTAGTATTGTTGAGGTTGATCAAATTTATTACTAATCTTTTGTGCATTGCTGACACCTCTAAACATTTAGATAAAATTGGTTTGCGCATAAATATTGGATAAAATATTTGTTGAGTGTCATTTTGTACACTGAAGTTATGAAACACCATATGTCCTTCTATTTTGTTTGTGAGGTCAATCCATGGGCTCATCACTAGGAACAATTTTTGGGTTAATGGATGTTGGTGTATAGTTAATATGTAGGTGCTGGTTTTGGTTACGCGACTAAGCCTATACGCATTTGTAGCCTACATATGCTCTTTTTTTGTCAGCACTATGAATCATCATGGCTAGCACAAGCACCACTTGGACCACCTGTACGCATAAAAGTATAGGATTAATTTGTTTATCAGCTACAATGTTTAATGTTGCAAGTAGTAGTTCTGCAGTTTGTGATTGAGATCTACTGAAGTTATATTTATTTGGAGTTCTCATTTTTTTCTTGATGGCGCATAAAGTTTTAGTGGCAGTTTGAAGCTCCAAGATTTGTATCTGTTTGACTTTTCAAAAATATTCGATGTAGATAGAAGGATACTTAAATCTACATGACGGATATCCTAGGCGTTTGATGTACGAAGTTATATATAGGTAGAGTCAAAGATTTTACACACCAAGCAGAAAGTTTTATTAATTCAGGTTGAAGGTTTTAATTGTACTAGTATGAATTTATAGTTTTAAAAGATCAAATAGAAAGTTCTCGATCCGTGGGTTAAAAGTTAAGATTATATAATGTTCAAACTAATGGGTAGACAAAAGTTTGGATAGGAAGTTCTTGATATACAAATTCTTTTGAAATCCACTTTTCTTTTTGTATTGTTGAGTCTCACATATCTCTTCATGTTTTTTTTTCAGAATATCATTGAAATTGAACTTTCTCTCTACGCATCTACAGAAATCATGCTGGTCTTTTCAGAAAAAAATGGACAAGCAACTTGCCCTTATGTTTACCATGGAGATATTATTAATTTTATTTTTAATTCCTAACTCTTTATTTTTATGATATTCAATTTTAATATAAAAGAGTTCCACAGTTTCTTTCGGTAGCCTGCAACATTCATTCCATTTCGAATAATTTTTTTCCAAACGAAAATGGAAAATGATTAAACTATAATTTTATATAAAATCACTTAAATAGTAGCTTCCACATTCATATGTATGTGAAACAACCCCCCACCCATTATTCACCCACACACCCGCTGTCCCGAAAGAGAAAAAAATTAAGCCAGAGAAACGGGAATAGGGAACAAAAGAAAGCTGACAAATTATAACCCCACTTGGAACACAACCCCACCGCAGCCAGTTACTACTTAGCTACCATGGGTGCGCTTGGAATATTCGTCCGCCGCTAGTACTGTGATGCCCCAGGTTTTTAATTAGCATCGTTAGTGCTAATGACCGAGTCAAACACGTTGACTCTAGTCAAACCATGGTCAACCTGGGTCATCACCCTGAAAACCTAGTCAACAATCACTAATGACCCTCTTGATCAAGTCAACACACTTTTGTGGTCAAAGCTTGGTCAAACCCTAGCTAAAACCCTAGTCAAACCCCTTGACACACCTAGTCCTTCTAGAACTTTTGCCGCGTTCTCCAAATTTCACCTAAACACTTCAAATTCTACCAATATAAAAGTTGTCTAGTTTTTCATGGGACACAACTTTCCTGTTGAGCGGCATTTCAAATTTGAAGTGAAAATTGGTGTAAAATCCTGGTCAACGCCAGTCGGCACTGTTCACCGGCGCCGAGAGAAACTCCAAGTTGGCAAGCTGTTTCTGCAAAATCCGTTGAGCAAAACACCATCAAGCCTTTGTAGAAGTTGTAGAGGGTAGTGAGATCTACAACTTTGGTATAATCACCTTGGGTCACTTTAGTTCGAATTTTCAAAATTAATCACGGTCAAACAGTGCCAGTCGGAATGGAAATTACGCCGGAACGCGACGTCGCGCTACACCGCCGCGCTCCAGAGAGCCCGCGCGCGCCGCGCCACGACGGTCGATGCCGTACCCACTGTACCGCACGCCGAGGCGGGCCTGCGACCGCCGGTCTGTGCGCCGTGCCTCGCGCTCGTGTGCATGACGTGGGTGGACCCTGGCCGGTGCCACGCGTCGTGCCCTCACACGCCGGCCGGCCGCACGCCATCCGCCCGCTGGACCGCCTCCTGCCGCGCACGCCTGCCGAGGTCCCCGCCGCCGTACCGCGGCATATTCGCCGCGGGAGTCTTCGCCGCGAAGCAATGCTCCCCTGCACGCTCACCGCCTTTAAAACCACGCCCCCTTCCTCCTCTCGCGCGAGACAGAGCCCTACCACCGCCCGCCATTGGAGGCTGCACGACGAGCTCCCCCTCCCGGACCACACCGTCACCCCTACAGCCTTCCGTGGCCTTCCTACTGCACCCCTAGAGCTCCCCAGGTCGCGTGTTTCCCAGGCCCAGCCGTCCTGTTCGCCGGAGCAGAACTCCATCGGTCGCCGCCGCCCTGCTCCGCCGGCCGCGCCCTCCGGTCGCCTCCCGACCCCAACTCCGGCCACGAACCGGTCGTAGGTGAGCCCTAGACCCCACTCCGCCCTTCCCCGGCCCTCTCCGGCGAGCCCCTCGCCGGAATTCCGGCGAGCCGCGCCGCTCCCATGGCCCAGGGACCCAATTGCAGAGCCCCTGTTCTTTCCAGGGAGTTTTACATAAACTGAGGGCATAACTGTGAAAAGGAAACTTTAGCCAAGGGTCTTTCCGCGAAAAGATTCTTTAACCTTTGAACTCTTTTGACCAGATCTTAGAAAATCCGTAGAAAATCGTAGAAAAATTAGAAAATTTCAAACTCAATTTTTTTGGTTTCCATGTGAATAACCCTACAACTTTTGCAAAGCATGACCCCACTTTTGAGTGATAGTTTTTGCATGAAAAATACAAAACTGTTAAACCTAGATCTGTTGTAGTTCAAAATATACAAGTGGTCTTGGGCTAAGTTTTGGATATGTTGTGTGCTATGTCATGCCTAGCTTCTGTACCAAAAATTGCAGAAAGTTATTGTGTATATCTTTTATCATGAATTGTTTTATATTTATGATGAATCTGTCCGAATGTTTTTTATAGCTAAAAATAATCAGATTTTTCTGATCAACTTCTGCATGTGACCTTGTTATACCTAAATGCATCTCTGATGAATTAATCACAATTTTATATCTGGCCAAAGTATTTAATCTTGTTTTATGCCTAATTTTTTTGTAAATGCATAGCTCAAGATCTATAGTAGCTCTATGTGTATATGTTGCATGCCTAGCTTAGTTTTGGACCAGAGGACATGTTTGAGAAAGTTGGGATCCTTTTGATGCTTATTTATTTTTATATGCATTTATCATGTTTTGATAGCTAGCTTTTGTCTTTTTCGGTATTTTAATTTCCTAGCTATCCTAAGTGTGCATGTGTATGCAGTGGCTTTGTATAGACTTGTAGTGCTTCATAAACTCGTACACTGAATTTTTTGAATTTATTTTATGAATAAAAACAATGGGAGCCATTTAAGCTTAATATTAAAGTAAATTGGAAAATCACCAACCCCACCCCTAATGACCCTTGTGTTGTGATATTAATCTTGCTAGGAAGCTTAAAACTACACCCTTGCTGTTTGTGAAATTAAATTACTTTATTTATATAAATGTGTACACAGTCACTATCAAAAAGAATAATTAATAAAGAACCGCATATTGTTCCTTTATTAGAAGAGTATGCTGAATGTGTGTTTGTCAAGGTGAATATGGCCGACCATACTCTTCATGGTTGTCATATGTTGTTTTTAATTAATTAAATAAAAACCGTCCATTAAATCTTGCATTGCATCCTCGTGTAGATCTTCCCGACGGTAGCTGTACGCTCGTGCCGGAAGGAGGAGGTGAAGGTGCTGACGGTGAGCTGCAGTACGTGAACGTAGCTCAAGACCTGGACCAAAGTCCAGAAGGGCCCAAGGCGAACCTTGCCAGCGAAGGCAAGCCCCGGATCATTGACCCTTTCTTTTTAAAATTATGCATTTACCTGTGCTATGTTTGTGCATTTACGTTTCAGGAGTTGAATTGAAACCCTAGATGCATGATCCCTAGGTACCTATGCTCTTTTACTAGTATGCTAGGTCGATAGCTGCTATGCTATAGGACCGGTACAAGTCGAGTGATGTTTGTCACTCGCGACAATAGGTCCTTATGTTGGAATCATAAGATCTTTATAAATGGATTGCTCATGTGGTAAGAGCATGGGATTGGGCTCCGGTCCAGTGGCTTTCGTGGGCTAAGCTTTTGAACGTACTAAGTACTTGTCGGGAATGGGAACGGTAAGCCTAGTACCTTAATGAGACGGTGCGGGAACTTACTATTACTAATCTCGAGTAATCACCTGCCCGGCTAGCTACCGGGAGAGGGGGGTACATGTGTGAAGCTGGGTGCCTTGCGGGGTACGCCAGATAGCCGTGTACCCGGGACAGTAAGATTCGATCCCAAGCCGAGGACTTTTGGGAACCGCCTGGTGGTTGTCCATGTGAGGGCACCCTACCGTGTGTTTAGGTTTACCTTGCAAGGTTATAAATCAATCGATTGTCGGCCTCTCACCGTTATCTGAGACTGCTTAATCAACTGGCCATGATATCCCTTAATGATGGAACTTGGTGAATATTACTGCTTGAATTAATTGTATTGTACAATTCTTGATTGAATTAGTTGGCACACCTAGAAATGGTAATTAACTAGAATTTGTGCTAAAATATTGAAAGTAAGGACATACTCTTTGTTGCTTTTCAGCAAAAGAACTCTACCGGCCAAAAAGCCTCTCATGTCTAGAGTTTGGTGATGTAGTTATCACCCGACGGTTAAGTCTTGCTGAGTATTAGTATAGTCAGCCTTGCTTTAAAAATGTTGTTGCAAGTGTTGTTTGGCCTGGAGAGTGTCCACCCGGCTGGGAGCTGGAATGGGTGGATGACGACGAGTGATGGCATCACGGACGGCCTCCTGTGATGTCTATCTTACCGTAGTTTAATTTCCGCTATTTTAAAACTCTGAACCTTTACTTATCATGTCATGAACAATGGTTTGTAATAATTAAACCCTTCGGGGCAAATTGGATTTAGTTTGTGTTGTACTCTGGACTCGCCTTCGCGTGAGTTTTAATGCATATATGTTCGATCCTCTGTGTGAACTCCAAGTGATTTACCGGGTGTTAACCCGGCAACTAACGACCGGATGATACTTTACTGACGCTTAATGGCTAAAGTGGATTGGTTTAGGCGATAGTACGGTATTTTCCTGGGTGGGATGTCAAAGCTGGTACCAGAGCGATTATATGCACCAGAGTTAATTAACAACCTTAATCACTGGTTTTTGGAATAAAACTTGCCAAGATTGTTTGGATTTGCAAAATACGTTGGTCCGTTAAGGATGAATTAGACCGAGAGGCCCTAGAGAGAATTTTTGGGTTCTTTCAGGTGGCTTACAAATCTATGGTTTATTTTGCTAACTCCCAGCACATTTATTCTTGTTAGAACTTACTTTCTGTACAACCATACTAGTTCATCACGTTTTGCCATACGTGGTGGTGCCACAGGAAAGTCCTGTGAGGGATGGATGGAACCTATTCTAATGGGAACCCACATCGCGTCTGTGTCTCATCACGTTTTGCCATACGTGGTGGTGCCACATGAAAGTCATGTGAGGGATGGATGGGACCTAATCCAAAGGGAACCCACCGTTGCGTCTGTGTCTCGCCACGTTTTGCCATACGTGGACGTTCCGCATTGTGAATATGCGAGGCAAGGACGCACTCCATTCAAACGTAGGGTGTCCGAGGTTGGACGCTGTCCATGCAGCGGCTTGATGCATGGATACCGTTTCTATAGTGAACGGTAATGTATGTGGACGCTTTCGTGAGTGCTGGTATGAAAGGTTCGTTGTGTTCTGTGATCTTCTGCAGGTACACTAACCACGTTTCGTAAGTCGCTAAGTGAGCCTCGACTAGTTCTCGACTAGTTATTATAGGGAGAAACGTGTATACGCCTTGCCACCGGCACTAACTTCGAGTTTTGGCTTGATCGCCTTGTGAGGACGAATAGGACGTCTTGCATCATGCTAAAAATTTTGGAAACTTAAAACTGAACCCCTATATGTTTTATGTGCTCTCTAAGGTGAAGTTTTGCTAGTGTGCATTTTCTTGCATAGCCTCTCATGTGTAGATGTGTTGCTGTCCAAAAATCTGGTGTGACTGTTTGCTTAGGTTTTTGCACCCTGTTCAAGAATCAATTTGACCAGATGATCTCTACCAAAGTTGCTCCATATCTAATCGAGTTTTTGCTCGCAAAAATTCGCGGTCATAGCTTTAGAATATCTCAAGTTATGATCGGTTTAGTGAACCTCCGTCCTGCTGTTTTTCCAGGAACCAATCTGAAACCCTGCTTAGTTGAAGCACCTTCCTAACCTTTCCAGCTCAACCTTTGAACACCAATTCTATGCCTCATAACCTTGCTGAGTTGCTACAAAAAATTGAGAATTTTTGGGGACCTGGGTTTTAAGTTATGAATTTTTGTTCACAACTGCCAGAACTTTAGGTCATTATGTATGTATGCTCGCTTCGAGTTCTAACATACAATTGTACCTTTGTACACATGACTACCCCAGTTTTTGCTCATCATGAGGAAAGAACTTTTTCTATTCTACCATGTCAATTGGGTAATGTCTTGATCTTAGAGTGCAATCTTCAGTTATCATCTCCGCCTGTCAAAATGTTATCTCCATCAACATGTATCCCTTCCACCCCTGGTGTTTATACATGTTGGAGTACTGAGCTATTCTTTGTATTGATATCCTTGTCTGGATTACTTCGATCTTTCAATCTTGAACTGATTCTTCTTGATCTTGCTCACAACATTTTGAAAAAAAAGTCAATTTTTGGGTACGCATTTGCATAGCACGTTTATTTGGGAACCTTGGGTGAACTAACGTGCATATGCATGGAAGATTTCAATACTCCTACTCTATCCTTCTTACGATTGGTGATGTTGTTGCCCCATAACCAAAGGTGCCGCGACGGAACCTAGGGCATCATGTGCGCTGGAGCTATATGATTGCCACTAGGAGCGCGCTAGGTATCTTGGTTGTGAGAATACGACTCGCCGCACATATACTCCTTCTCAACCTAGGATTGTCATCTCAATCACTAACTCATTTGGTGGGTAACCGAGTCATGCTAACATGAATCATGAGCACCATACCGCATGAGCATGTGCATCATGCCTTCATAAGCATGTGCATCACACCCACTTTTAAAACCTTTGCACCAGTAATGTGACGAATTGATATCACCAAAGGTCACAAACTAATTAACATGTGAGCAAGATTATTCTGAAATTCCCATACCACTTTGTCTTCCTTACATTCCTACCTATTATTCGTAAGCCATTCCTTGCGAATGCCCTCTACGATCCACCTCCCTAGACTGTTCTTGTGAACCACCTCAACCGAGCATGGGAAACTTTTGACCCATAAATCACATCCGTGTTGCTCCCAAAAGAAATTACGGGAATCTTAATTGTTTACTAGCCTTCCTTTTCTTCATAGAGATCCATTTTGGAAATCACTTTTCGACTTGGTCTCTTTCCGTCCACTCTCAATGTTCTCTTAGCATCAAATCAGATCAACCAGCTAAGTTGAAGAAGTAGAAGTAGAGTTTTCTTGAGCAATCAAGGTTCTCTAAAAGTCAAGGTATGAGAATCCTCCATCGCTTATCAATCCATGATCATACTCTCCAAATCCTAGGAATCAAGAAAGGAGCAGACAAAGGATCGGTACAAGCTATTGCTAAACTCTCCTCGTTACGCTCTCGAGCCTAGAGGGCAGATACCCTGAGCTCTTCTCGTGATTCCCACCGTCACGGTCAGTCCTCCGACCGTTGGACCGTCTCCCTTTCAGTGCCACGACTGTACAACGCCGTGGCGTCACTCTACTCGCTGTCCAAATTAGCTAGACAAAACCTCGGTGATGGAATTTTTTTTCCAGCGTGTTAAACCTGGAGTTTGCCTCGGAGTGGAATACCAACTTTAGAGCTGTGAAATCCTACACCTACTGACCAAAAATGAGAATTTATCGGTGCATGAGAAGAGATTTATGAATTTTATGCTTATGACCGCTGTGCTGTCCGGTTCCACAACACTTACCATAAATGAGTTTTCGTTGTGCATGTTCTACTTGTTAATTTTATGAGCAAGCTTATGAATGTGTGTTTAATGAAAACTCAATTTTCAGATGGTCGGACCGACACGCAACACCCCCAATGGTGTTGGTGCCTCGGGTAGTGGTGACCTATCGCCGCCACCACCCATGACACCTGCAGAGGCATTCATGGCAACTCAAACCGAAGTGTTGCGCCAGATCCTGTAGATGCAGCAGTAGATGGCCCAACAATTACAACAGATGCAACCGATGCAACAGAAACCTCCCCATGGTGCCAATCCAGATGGACCAAGATTGGTCACTAAGACCATGAACTCCACCCGAAAAGATCCAGAGAAACCTCGATCCTTTGAGCCTTGCTCACCAGGAGTACCTACCCAGACTGATATAGATACCATTGTCGGCGCAATTCATAAGTTGGAAGAACAAAATTCAGTGCTAAGTCAGATAGTGTACAATATCATCCAAGGTCGTTATCAAGGACTATCTCAAACTAGTTTGGCAGACGGTCTCTCTCAGTCATTATCTACATCTATGGTTGAGCAGGCCCAGTTATTCAATCTGTTGGTGGATCATATAGATCAGGGTCAACTCAATACCTCCGACTCTCTACTACCAGGTGCGAAACTACCAATGGACCTTAGTAAGGAAGAGAGAAAAAGTCTGAGCAACAAGCGAGTATTCTCCGAGATGGATTTAAGTGAGTGGGGAATTACCTACAAGGAAATTCGTCCACGCAAGGGCAAACAAAGTAACGACGTCGGCGAGATTGACCAACTCATCGAAAATGAAACTCGCTCTCAAGCTGAGATATTAGAAGAACGAATGAGAAAGAGTCTTTACCTGCATCATCAACGTTGTTTTAAATGTGGAGAGAGCAGTCATATCCTTCAATCCTGCCCTTCAAGTGCTTGGAGTGACCCGAGGGACTGGAACATTTTGTCCCGTCGAGGAAAATGAATTGGGCTCAGTAAGGACTTCCTAAAGTCTAGAGACTCACTTCAACAGTTGATGGGTCAGCTTGCCCATGGTGGTCCTCAGCCCCCGAGGAATCAACAGGCACATCAACAAGATTCCAAGCGCAAAGAACTTCCACCCCGCCTTTGCTACAATTGTAGACAACCCGGGCATTATGCAAATAAGTGCCCGAACCCTAAGCAGCACAACCCCCAGTAGCAGAATCAGAACCCCGAAGCAACTAAAGGCAATCACGGCAAGAAGCCGATCTTTCAAGTGGAGCAAGGTCAGCTTAATTTCATGGGTAACATCTCTATCCGAGCACACCACCCTACGTTCGTCTTTTACTTTCGAATCTCGGGACGAGATTCTTTTTAAGGGGGTAAGGCCGTGATGCCCCAGGTTTTTAATTAGCATCGTTAGTGCTAATGACCGAGTCAAACACGTTGACTCTAGTCAAATCATGGTCAACCTGGGTCATCACTCTGAAAACCTAGTCAACAATCACTAATGACCCTCTTGATCAAGTCAACACAGTTTTGTGGTCAAAGCTTGGTCAAACCCTAGCTAAAACCCTAGTCAAACCCCTTGACACACCTAGTCCTTCTAGAACTTTTGCCGCGTTCTCCAAATTTCACATAAACACTTCAAATTCTACCAATATAAAAGATGTCCAGTTTTTCATGGGACACAACTTTCCTGTTGAGCGGCATTTCAAATTTGAAGTGAAAATTGGTGTAAAATCCTAGTCAACGCCAGTCGGCACTGTTCACCAGCGCCGAGAGAAACTCCAAGTTGGCAAGCTGTTTTTGCAAAATCCGTTGAGCAAAACACCATCAAGCCTTTGTAGAAGTTGTAGAGGGTAGTGAGATCTACAACTTTGGTATAATCACCTTGGGTCACTTTAGTTCGAATTTACAAAATTAATCGCGGTCAAACAGTGCTAGTCGGAATGGAAATCACGCCGGAACGTGACGTCGCGCCGCACCGCCGCCCTCCCACGCTCGCGCCGCGCCACGTCGGCCGCCGCCGTACCCGCCGTACCGCACACCGAGGCGGGCCTGCGACCGCCGGTCTGTGCGCCGTGCCTGTAGCTCATGTGCATGACGTGGGTGGACCCTGGCCGGTGCCACGTGCTGCGCCCTCACGCACTGGCCGGCCGCACGCTATCTGCCCGCTGGACCGCCTCCTGCCACGCACGCTTGCCGAGGTCCCCGCCGCCGTACCGCGGCATATTCGCCGCGGGAGTCTTCGCCGCGAAGCAATGCTCCCCTGCACGCTCACCGCCTTTAAAACCCCACCCCCTTCCTCCTCTCACACAATACAGAGCCCTGCCACCGCCCGCAATTGGAGGCTGCACAACGAGCTCCCCCTCCCGGACCACACCCTCACCCCTACAGCCTTTCGTGGCCTTCCTACTGCACCCCTAGAGCTCCCCAGGTCGCGTGTTTCCCAGGCCCAGCCGTCCTGTTCGCCGGAGCAGAACTCCAGTGGTCACCGTCGCCCTGCTCCGCCGGCCGCGCCCTCCGGTCGCCTCCCGACCCCAACTCCGGCCACGAACCGGTCGTAGGTGAGCCCTAGACCCCACTCTGCCCTTCCCTGGCCCTCTCCGGCGAGCCCCTCGCCGGAATTCCGACGAGCCGCGCCGCTCCCATGGCCCAGGAACCCAATTACAGAGCCCTGTTCTTTCCATGGAGTTTTACATAAACTGAGGGCATAACTGTGAAAAGAAAACTTTAGCCAAGGGTCTTTCCGCAAAAAGATTCTTTAACCTTTGAACTCTTTTGACCAGATCTTAGAAAATCCGTAAAAAATCGTAAAAAAATCAGAAAATTGCAAACTCAATTTTTTTCGTTTCCATGTAAATAACCCTACAACTTTTGTAAAGCATGACCCCACTTTTGATTGATAGTTTTTGCATGAAAAATACAAAACTGTTAAACCTAGATCTGTTGTAGTTCAAAATATACAAGTGCTCTTGGGCTAAGTTTTGGATATGTTCTGTGTTATGTCATACCTAGCTTCTGTACCAAAAATTGCAGCAATTTATTGTGTATATCGTTTATCATGAATTGTTTTGTATTTATGATGAATCTGTCCAAATGTTTTTTTATAGCTAAAAATAATTATATTTTTGTGCTCAATTTCTGCATGTGACCTTATTATGCCTAAATGCATCTCTGGTGAATTAATCACAATTTTATATCTGCCAAAAGTGTTTAATCTTGTTTTATGCCTAATTTTCTTTGTAAATGCATAGCTCAAGATCTATAGTAGCTCTATGTGTATATGTTGCATGCCTAGCTTAGTTTTGGACAAGAGGCCTTGTGTGAGAAAGTTGGGATTCTTTTGATGCTTATTTATTTTTATATGCATTTATCATGTTTTGATAGATAGCTTTTGTCTTTTTCGGTATATTTAATTTCCTAGCTATCCTAAGTGTGCATGTGTATGCAGTGGCTTTGTATAGACTTGTAGTGCTTCATAAACTTGTACACTGAAATTTATGAATTTATTTTATGAATAAAAACAATGGGAGCCATTTAAGCTTAATATTAAAGTAAATTGGAAAATCACCAACCCCACCCCTAATAACCCTTGTGTTGTGATATTAATCTTGCTAGGAAGCTTAAAACCACACCCTTGCTGTTTGTGAAATTAAATTACTTTATTTATATAAATGTGTACACAGTCACTATCAAAAAGAATAATTAATAAAGAACCGCATATTGTTCCTTTATTGGAAGAGTATGCTAAATGTGTGTTTGTCAAGGTGAATATGGCCGACCATACTCTTCATGGTTGTCATATGTTGTTTGTAATTAATTAAATGAAAATCGTCCATTAAATCTTGCATTGCATCCTCGTGTAGATCTTCCCGACGGTAGCTGTACGCTCGTGCCGGAAGGAGGAGGCGAAGGTGCTGACGGTGAGCTGCAGTACGTGAACGTAGCTCAAGACCTGGACCAAAGTCCAGAAGGGCCCAAGGCGAACCTTGCCAGCGAAGGCAAGCCCCGGATCATTGACCCTTTCTTTTTAAAATTATGCATTTACCTGTGCTATGTTTGTGCATTTACATTTCAGGAGTTGAATTGAAACCCTAGATGCATGATCCCTAGGTACCTATGCTCTTTTACTAGTATGCTAGGTCGATAGCTGCTATGCTATAGGACCGGTACAAGTCGAGTGATGTTCGTCACTCGAGAGAATAGGTCCTTATGTTGGAATCATAAGATCTTTATAAATGGATTGCTCATGTGGTAAGAGCATGGGATTGGGCTCCGGTCCAGTGGCTTTCGTGGGCTAAGCTTTTGAATGTACTAAGCACTTGTCGGGAATGGGACCGGTAAGCCTAGTACCTTAATGAGACGGTGTGGGAACTTACTATTACTAATCTCGAGTAATCACCTGCCCGGCTAGCTACCGGGAGAGGGGGATACATGTGTGAAGCTGGGTGCCTTGCGGGGTACGCCAGATAGCCGTGTACCCGGGACAGTAAGATTCGATCCCAAGCCGAGGACTTTTGGGAACCGCCTGGTGGTTGTCCATGTGAGGGCACCCTACCGTGTGTTTAGGTTTACCTTGCAAGGTTATAAATCAATCGATTGTCGGCCTCTCACCGTTATCTGAGACTGCTTAATCAACTGACCATGATATCCCTTAATGATGGAACTTGGTGAATATTACTGCTTGAATTAATTGTATTATACAATTCTTGATTGAATTAGTTGGCACACCTAGAAATGGTAATTAACTAGAATTTGTGCTAAAATATTGAAAGTAAGGACATACTCTTTGTTGCTTTTCAGCAAAAGAACTCCACCGGCCAAAAAGCCTCTCATGTCTAGAGTTTAGTGATGTAGTTATCACCCGACGGTTAAGTCTTGCTGAGTATTAGTATAGTCAGCCTTGCTTTAAAAATGTTGTTGCAGGTGTTGTTTGGCCTGGAGAGTGTCCACCCGGCTGGGAGCTTGAATGGGTGGATGATGACGAGTGATGGCATCACGGACGGCGTCCTGTGATGTCTATCTTACCGTAGTTTAATTTCCGCTGTTTTAAAACTCTGAACCTTTACTTATCATGTCATGAACAATGGTTTGTAATAATTAAACCCTTCGGGGCAAATTGGATTTAGTTTGTGTTGTACTCTGGACTCGCCTTCGCGTGAGTTTTAATGCATATATGTTCGGTCCTCTGTGTGAACTCCAAGTGATTTACCGGGCATTAACCCGGCAACTAACGACAGGATGATACTTTACTGTCGCTTAATGGCCAAAGTGGATTGGTTTAGGTAATAGTACGGTATTTTCCTGGGCGGATTGTCACAAGTACCTAGCAGCGACTGTTCGCTGCTACCAGGGCGCAGTGAACGAGCGCCCAGTAATGCCTCACTAGCAACGGCTGCTGGCCTGCTGCGCAGCAACACCCATCCTCTGGAACGCGGTCACAGCGCTCACGGCGATGCCGCCGCCGCGGCTCAGCGCGCCATCTCGGACTCCATCGTGCCGGACTCCGTGCCAGCACCATCAAAAAAGTTTTCCCGGTCAACGCAATAAAAAGAGGGGCTAAACATGAACCGCGGCGGCAAACGCGGCCCGATGGCCATCAGGACTCGAACCGCGATGGGCACAACCCACGCCTGGCTCCACTCGCCAACCGGGCTAAAGTTATTTCTTAAAAAGAATGCACCCCCATATGTATTTATTAGAGCATACAGGGGAAATACCCTCTAATTAACTCCACCTTGGCTACTATGATGATGTCCTAAACGTCCAGTTTTTCAGAACGGAGGGAGTACAGATGAAAGGGTGTCAAGGCACCCCTTTCGGAGGGCCTCACCCCTTGGGGATATCCCTTTGTGAAAGGGCAGTTACATCTCTTAATTACACCTCTCATTAATTCTCTAATTATAATTAGGTTAATTGATCACTAATCAATATTTCACAACAACAACAGATTATAAAAAATAAGAAAGACAGTTGTTATTTACTATCACAATTACATGGCGTTCGATGGTTTTCCAATATTTTTTTCGACAAGAGAGCTTTTTATTACTCTGAAACAAAGTTGAGCAATAATTTGCTCAACGCACATCCGGGCTGCAAAATGCTAGACATCAGAAAGGCGATTTTGCTTGCCAATTTGGCTAAATATCATAAGGACTTAATCGATCATTGATCATCTGGTAAATGAATTATTTGTCTCAGTGAGAAAAAAGACAGATTACTTAAGTTAACAAATACTTAGCATCTCTAACACGAGTCACGCACATTATGTGCATGCACGGTGCGGGATCTGAACTCACTATCCTCTTGCCTCACGAATAGCATCCACCATCTCACATACCCATCACATCTAACTAAATAGGGGATGCAATAATTTTGTAATAAGCCATGGGTATCCTTTAGTCCTCAACCGAGACTAAAACCTCAAGACTTGTTTGGGAGCACTACCACCGGTAGAGAGACGGCCTTTAGTCCCGGTTGGTAAGAGCCATAGGACTCTAAAGTCCAACCGGGACTAAAGGTGGGTGACAAGAGGCCCCCGCCCTCCTTTAGTCCCGGGTAAACGAACCTGGACTAAAAGGGTCTTTTAGTACCGGTTGGTATTACCAACCGGGACTAAATGATTTTTCAAAAAAACAAAAAAAAGCCATGGTTCAGGTGCTCCGCACGTGTGCCACCCCTC
Source organism: Cenchrus fungigraminus (assembly GCA_036936925.1). NCBI lineage: Eukaryota > Viridiplantae > Streptophyta > Magnoliopsida > Poales > Poaceae > Cenchrus > Cenchrus fungigraminus. The sequence goes on along the minus strand of CM072774.1, from coordinate 116,550,155 downwards.
GCCGGCGAGCCTCCTGCTCCAGCTCCGCCACTGCTGTTCATAAACAATTGACAAGAATAACACAAACAAGAAGTATTCATCACATAATAACATAACCATCACATGAATAAATCAATCAATTTCACCACTCCCATAAACATCACAAGTTGATCCGATTCACAACACAATAACGAACAAAAATTACATCAATTCCATACAGATTTCCTTTGCATCACAGGTTAAAATCAGAAAAATCACACACAAATCACGAACTGCACTAGAGATGCACGCCTGCACCGATATGCCATCCGCACCCTCTCCGCTCGGTGTGACCGTCGCCGTGGATCCGGTGCTGCGCCGGCTGAGGCTTCGTCCGTGACCGCAAAAATACGCTGGGGCATTGCGCCCGCGCTGGGCCGCGCCCATGCTGGGGCCGCACGACCGCACTGGGGCCTCCCAACTACACCGTGATCGCGTGCCCACGCTGGGGCCGCATGCCCGCGTCGGGCGCCGGGACCGCCCGACCCATCGGAGCCGCGTCCGCGCTGGGGCCGCGCGCTCACGCCAAGCTGCGGTGCCGCGGACCACGCCTCCATCCGTGGTCGCACCCTGCGCCACCCACGCCAGGGACTCCACCTGCAGACGTGAGATGAATGAGAGATGAGAAAGAGATAGAAGAAGAAGAAGAGGTAAGAACGAGGATGGAGTGGACCGGCGGCGTCGGTGGAGGGAAAAAGATAAGGGGGAGAGAGAGAGGGATGGGGGCGTCGGTGGATGGAGAAACTTTAGTCCAGTGTGGTGTTTCCACCAGAGACTAAAGCCACTACAAGAAAATCGTTGACTAGTGACGCAACCACATTTTAGCGTCATTGATTTATGACATTCCTAGCTGATCTCGTCATAATATTTCACTTCCGAGCAAATTTAGTGACAAAAAAATTTTCGTCATTACGGTTGGTACTGTAGCTGGGCGTTCCCTGTTCCATGCTGTTTTGTGACGCCATAAGCTCTGAAAAAACGTCATAAACCAACATCGGTCCCACATGTAAGCATTATTTAAAAACAGAGTGTTCCAAGTCGTCATAAAATTTAGTAGGGTCCCACATGTAAGCATTTTTTTCGAAAATAGAGTGTTCCAAGTCGTCATAAATTTTCTAGGGTCCCACATGTAAGCATTTTAGCCATGTCAGCGGTGTCATAAACCAACTTTGGTCCCACATGTAAGCATTATTTTAAAATAGAGTGTTCCAAGTCATCATAAAATTCAGTTGGGTCCCACACGTAAGCATTTTTTTGAAAATAGAGTGTTCCAAGTCATCATAAATAATTCTAGGGTCCCATGTGTAAGCATAGGTCACGAAATGTTGAAAAATGATTTGCCATGGCATGGGTTCGAACCAGGGACCAGAAGGAACAAGGCTGTGCTGTTTACCACTGCACCACTTGTTGGTTGTGATAGGTATATGGGAAACTCTAGTAATTGTTCATGCGAATTCTTTACTGTGACCAGGTCCTACATGTAAGTATCAGTTGAGTCTATAATTACGTATCGAATGGCTGGCGAGACACTTCACTCAGACTTCGCAAAGACTTTTGACTTCCGCTACGTAGATCTGCAATAGTTCGTGGTAGGAATGGCGGATCCTAGCGGTGAGGGGAAGATGGTTGCGCCGCCACATCCCAGCAACAAGAGGATGAGACAGCAAGACGAGGTTGGTCCTCTGGTTTGAGCCGCTATATTTTACCCTATCTTACTAGGGTTGGGGATATCTAGATTTGGGGATCTGGAGGATTGATGAGCATATTTGGTAGATTTAGATTGCATTATCGTACCTTTAGATTTGCACTTCGATAGGTGTTAGAAGTTGATAGGCTATAGACAATTCATGTTAGATTCAGTTAGTTTTCAATTTGCATCGTCTTACAGTAGGTTTTGTATTTTAGTAGCTTCTAGATGTGCTTCAAGCCACTCGTTTTATGGATTTTTGCGGAGGTGCACAATTGATAGGATTGATAGGTCCATCGTTTTATGAATTGGTAGATTGAAGATACTATTTCGGAGCTGCAGACCGTTGAAGGGACATCTGGATTCTGCCACGATTGTTAGCGTTTGCGCAATTCACAGGTGTTAGATTCAGTTAGTTTCCAATTTGCATCGTTCGATGGATCGATAGGTTCATTTAGGACAACCATGCCCTTGCTGAGTTTATGTAGGTAGCAAACAACCAGGTTTTGTGGCGTGTGGTGGTTGTTTTACTGTAATCATACAATTGGGTTCAAGGGATTCAGGTTTTTTTATAGACTGACATGAGTTTATTTTTCAGGTCGAGATGAGTTTTCTCCAAGGATGAGTTTAGTTCTACAAGAACATCTTAATGTTATTTTAGAAGATCTGGATGCCTCGTCTCAGGGGAGAACTCTATTAGGACCTCCAAAGAGATCCAAAACATCATAGAACAACTAGCTGAAAGAGAGAAACAGCTTCAGTACACACCTAAGAACAAGAAAACTGAGGGCAGAGATTATTCTTCTTACCATAGATATTGGAATAAAAGCGTCAATAAATAGATAGGGCATTGAGTTTGTTTGGTCCGTCTTTTCTTTTAAATGTTCAAGAAGTTCGTTGTTAGTTGGACTGAAATGGGTACCCTTGCCTATTAGTACCCGTTTCAGTCCAACTGACAACAAACTTCTTGAAAATTTAAAAGAAAAGACTGACCAAACAAACTCAATATCCTACCCATTCATTGACGCTTTTATTCCAATGTATATGGTAAGAAGAATGATCTCCGCCCTCAGTTGTCTTGTCCTTAGGTGTGTACTGAAGCTCTTTCTCTTTTTTTTGCTAATTGTTCTATGATGTTTTCAATCTCTTTCGAGATCCTATAGAGTCCTCGCCCTGAGATGAGACATCCAGATCTTCTGAAAGAACTTTAAGAAATGCAAGAGAGTCCCGCAATGCCACAAAATTCACGGTAGGAGGTGCAGAAGGTGAAGGAACAGCTGCAGGAGGCCAAACATGAGATGGAGTTATGATTATGAATGAGTAGTGATGATTATTGTGAAACTTGTATCATGATTGTGTTTTGATGTTGGCTACCAGATCATCGTATGATGTTTGCTACTTGTTCGTGGACTGGTGGTGTGAACTTTGTGGTGATGAGTTGCTATGAGATGTCATCTTATTATGCCGATTTGGTTTAATCTATTCCAAATTGATTCGAGCATACTCACCATTCGGAATTCATATGCATTGCAATGGAGGTCATTGAGAATTGCAGTTAACGACTGGCACCGGGCGTTAACCAACGAACTTGTGTGCACACCCCCTCTGAACGGACGTGTCGATCATTGTGAATCGCAATGCCTGGCTTTATTTACTCTCGGTCGCCGACATGTACCAAGTCGAAAGGTTGAAGCTGCACTATGCGTCAAAGATGTGGGACATGGCAAGTGAGGAAACTGTGACTTCATTTCTACGATGGGCAATTCAGGCCAACTGCACACAATTGCAGGACAAGTGCATGTCTCTCTTAGAGCGAATCTTTCCTCAAGGAATACTCACATATGATTGGGTGGTTGTATGCACTGATCATCCTGAATTTATGCACAATCTCCGTAGAAGATCCAAACTCATTTGTTTCAAGCATACTCACCATTCAGAATTCATACGCGTTGCAATGGAGGTAGAAGAAGAACAATGGAGGTATGGTGGTAATAGATAGAGAAGGGGGAAGTTTCGATTGAGGAAACTCCAGCCTGTTGATGTTTCGCAAGGAGGACCTTCCTAGTGGTAAAAAGGAAGGAAAAGCTAAGATGTTGTTTGTTTGGATTGATCCAGAATCGGATCGTCCGTCCTTTTCATGGTTTGCATGAAGGACCTTCCTGAAAAACAATTGTGTAACTGCTTGTTTCCAAATGCCGACTATTCCACATGTCCAGCCGCCGCGCGCCCGGAAACAGGACATGTCTGCCCCAACAATAGCATGGAGCGGTTCTGGTAAGTTGGAGGGAGAAAAGCGCGCGTGACAGCCAAAAAAAAGTTTTCTCGCAGACAAGTGTATATATCTCATTTCTCTCGACAACGCGGCGTACACTATTGCAACTCTGCAAGAGACTCGCCGGCACCACGCTCCTTTTCCTTGTGGTAAAGACTAGAGCTAGCGTCGGTGCTTAGATCTGCTGTTGCCCGTGGCGGGAATGGCGAATCGTAGCGACCCTAGCGGCGAATGGAGAAGCAGGACTCACTCCGGTCAGGTCAGTCCTCTGTTTAGCCATGCTACTTTGATCTGTCATACTAGTTAAGGGGAATTCTGGATTTGGGGATTTGGGTTAACAGACTATATTCATGTATTTTAAAGGTGTTTGGAGTAGACTCTGAAAGCTCTAGATCGCCAACGCCTTGTCCTCGTGAAGTCATCGTTATAGATCCTAATGAAATTGAGTGCAAGGACGGGTTGCCTGTCCATCTGAGGTATGACTGGACAGGCGCCAACCCTGGGCGTCGATATGTATGCTGCTATGAGGTAAACGATAACCTGTATCACTTCTAATAAATGTTGCTTCTGCGTTTGATGTTAGTATGGTCAATCGCTAATTATATGAACGAAATAGGTGACTGCAGACTGATGGCATGAAGTGCGCATCGTTTAGGTGGATAGATCCTGAATGGGATATTAGGACTCTAAAAGTTCTAGAGGAACTGATGGAAATGAAGGGAAAAGCAGAAGAGGAAGCAAGGTCGTGGAAAGAAGCATGTACAGCTGCTAAGGAGGAGGCCAATGTCAAAGCAGTTGAGCTACAGACGATAACGTGATACTACGGGGAGGTAACCCATAACCTGTTTGAGACGAGAAAGAAAATGAGAAATGATGCTCTGTTGTCTCCTACAGAAAAGGGTGAAGCCAACAGGTATCTAAAAGCTGAAAGGGAGGCAAGGATGTGGAAGGAAGAATGTGCAAAGGCTAAGAGGGAGATTCAAGAGACTACTGTTGAGATGCAGACGGTCAAGCAGCTCTTGGATTCTGCAACACTTGTGGTGAAGAAGGTGAGGGAATTGCTAAGACAGGCCTCATATAAGAGGTCGCTCAGCAAGGACAACAATGAGGAATAATGTGATTCGTGGTGTTATTGCTAGGTAGACGGTTTAGAGGTGCTAATCATGCTTGTATTTTGGTATTTGCTACTTGTTGGTGGTGTGAACTTTGTGGTGATGAGTAGCTGTGAGATGCCATCTTATGATGTTTGATACTTGTGCGCTCTGTTGATGTTTTGCGGGAAGGACCTTCCTGATTATCGAATGCGTAACTACTTGTTCCCTACAGTGATTGTGGTAGAAACTCATACATATGCGCGGAAAAATTGACGAAGGATGATAATATAGATATTTGTACATTGAATTGCGTTACAGGTGGTACACAATCGAAGTTCCTCATTACGGATAGCTAGGCAACAGCCATGTTCCTCGCGACCAAATCTAGTCCCCACGAACCTGCTTAATGCAGATCGCCGGAGTAGTGTTGACGCCTGGATCAATACTTATTCCCTGCTGGTAGATCCAGTACTCATTCTTTTCATCGTGATGATAAGTTCGTAGGAAGTACATGTGATTTTCCCTCAGGTCAGCCAAACCAGAAATGGCATGCTCTTCTGTAACATTGCACTTGCCAGGACCAAACAAGATGATCTTATTCCAGAACTCAGGAGCTCTCTCCCAGGGAATAGGCTGCCAAATGTCCCCGACGAATGAATGCAAAGTTAATTCTACCACCTCAGCTTCTTTCTCCTCCAGAACAACAAAGAACAATCAGTCTTCACCTTCGAGTAGAGAAGAGTTGCCCATGCCAATGACCCATGACAACCAAAGTCCAACAGGATGGGGAGGTCCTGAAAGATCTTGCCCCAAGTAGATCCGCATGTGTTCAGAAGAACTGCACCAGAAATCTTCCGAAGGTAGTGTAGTCCAGTCGGATTGGCTACCCAAATGCCAAATGGAAACGGGCAATGACCCAAGCACTGCAAAAGATTTCTCTGGCCAAAAGAAAGTAATCACGACAAATGACTATGCACCAGCTGTTGTTTCAAGGCACAAGATACAAGCTTGGAGAGTAGCCATTTGGCTCCATTTTGGAAGTTGAGGAAGGCAAATGTGCTTCCGAGGAGACAAAGGAGTCAGCATGAGCGTGTTGCACCAATCTCTGCAATCTAAGGCGACTAGGCTTCTAGATCCGCCGCAACCAATCAATCTAGTCCTTTTCCCAGCCAATGTAGGAAAGGAGACCTCAAAAAGCCGAATATCAGCGACGGATGTGAATGTCACTGCTCCAGATTCACCGATAAATTTAGATTTCAGAATCCAAGGGTCAAACGGGCGTGCCTCACCTGAACGAGCGCAGTTCCAACCCTTGCAGACAGCTTTGAACATGCTGAAATCTCTTGCATCACTGATCTTATTCGGGACGCTCACAACAATGTCAGGAATAAGATTTGCCCAGGGACGAGGCATCATTGACAGGATAGCCAAAGAACAAGGTTGTGGGAGAACAATGGAGGAGTTACAGCTACAACAAAGACAAATGAGTGGAAAAGGTAGTCCAGAAGGTCCGATATACTGATGTATTGCTAAAAGGACCTTCTGGACTACAATTATTTCTTCTGGTCCGTTAACATTCCGCTGAACGGTCTTTCCCCCTTCTGTTGATCTGGTCTGATTGAATACTACTACTACTGTTTTTTCCTTGTAAGATGTTAGTTTTCTCATTGCGTAGCAGTGACAGTTTAACCGGTCCGACCGAAAACTACAAACCGGACTTTCACCTGTGTTCTTCTGGTATTTAAGAAATCAATGGAACGGAGTTTTCGTATACAACGAATTTATACCGAGGGAGTACACACACAATACCATTTTTATTAGAAACAACACAATCCAAATACAAATGACACAAATGCATGCATACGCATTGATTACACATGAGGATGGATGGATCCACCATAGTTCGAACTACAGCGACATACTCTGAACGACATACTACTAGCATCTACCATCACGGCTCATACTACTACCATCACCACATACTACTAGCATATACCATCACGGCTCATATACTACTACCATCACCACATACTACTAGCATCTACCATCACTGCTCATACTACTACCATCACCACATACTACTAGCATCTACCATCACGGCTCATACTACTACCATCACGGGCTCATGGAAATCCAGCCGCTGCACGGAGTGCAGCAAAACATGTCTCCTGGATCAGATACTCCTCCAAAGCGCGATGCCTCACCCTTGTATCCCAAATCCAGGCAGGCGAAATGGCAATGTTATGCGCGTGTAACAGCAGGTCACGAATGGTCCATTGCCTGTGACCCCTGTGGCAAAAAGGCACACCCACATTCCTTCGTGATAAACACGGGCAGGCCCACCCTACTGAAGCCAAAGCAACACAGACCATTTCAGGTCATGCGATTCATCTTGTTCAATGAGCACTGGCCACGGGGGTGGCATTTCAACAGGCAACAGCAGAGGTGGCGGCCTAGGCCGTGGGCGAAAAGGTGGTGCCACGAGGTTTAGCTGATCCTGAGCTGCCATTGCCAGCGGTTGAACTGGAGGTGGCATCACCCCCGAGTGTTGCTGAGGTGTCGATGCCAGCAGAAGTGGAGGTGCCATTGGGGCTGGGTGCTGCTGAGGTGCCGATACCAGCGGAAGTGGAGGTGCCATTGGGGCCGGGTGCTGCTGAGGTGCCGATACCAGCAGAAGTGGAGGTGCCATTGGGGCCGGGTGCTACTGCGGTGCCGATGGCAGCGGCCGGACCGGGTGGCGGTGAGGTGCTATTGCGTCCGACAGCTCCCCCTTCCCCGACTCCTCCAAGTTCCATGCTCTCTCCCTTCCTTGCCCGGCCATTCCCCACGTACTGCATACACAAACGAAGAACAAACCCTACATAAGCTAACAATGTGACCGTCTCGATACCATGCATACATAAAGTAAACAAGATTAGCCAACAAAATGATCTCACCCTTGTATCCCACTGAAGTAGAGAAATGCAAGACGGGGAACCGATGAGTGTTGGCCTTGCCTTTCAAGAATGCTCTGCTACACTCCCCTATTTATCGAGGACTACAGCGGTCATGTGAGCTCAGTGTAGCATTGCTAAAGTTACTAAGGAAAACGTGAGATGCTCGGAATATAGTCAGGCCTATGTGTGATAGGAATCTATCTAGGTCAGAATCTTCAGTGGCGTGCATCGAATACATGTGTGGACGATGGGTATCACGGGATGAGCCCGACGTTTCTAGGTATGTGTTTACTTCCGGACTTTCCTCTCTGTAGAGCACAAGAAAGTTCTGCGGACAAATCACACCGCATCAGCTGGATCTAATGGTTGTCTCACTACGTCAGGTCATGCCGCATCAACAACGAGACAACTCTCTACCATTTATTTATGTAACGGTTTAGGTGTCAATTGCATCTAGAGAACAAGATTGGGCGCTGTAATCAGATGGACTGGATGGTCCTTGCGTTACAACACGCAGGTGCGGGATGACTTGACAAGTCCTCCTCGATCAGGTACGCTGCGTGAGTCATGACTGTAAAGGTCTACGAATGGTCTGGATTCGCACTTGATGATTCCCACTGGCCTTGGAGACTGAGAAACGTGATGAACTTGTTGACGCGACAAGACCAAAACGGAATAAGATGGAATTGGAATAGCAATATATGTTTTTTTTGTGTGTGTAATATTAACATGCATATAAGCACAGAAGGGAATCTCGAATGGGCGTTTGGGAATGACACGCTCTCACAAGTTGATCCACGTGTCGATCATTGAGAGTTACAGTTAAGCACTGGCACCGGGCATTAACCGACGAACTTGTGTGCACACGCAGCACACCCCCTCTGAACAGACGTGTCGATCATTGTGAATCGCACCCGCTCTGAAGGGACGCGTCCATTGCGGGTGGTAACTGATGTCCACGAATGAACATTCCAGAACGACACATTCAATCCCGACCCACTATAATAAGAGACACTTTGGGCACGAGACGATCAATGTAGGCCATTTGTGTTAATGGCTTTAGACGCTAAAATGTTTCCTTCCATGCAAGTTGACTTCTCAGTCTCAAGCTAGGAAGCGAAAGCCGAAGGAACCGCGGGCAACTTCAAAGAATCTGGTACGTTCATGGTGGGAGGCCGTCAATGGAAACTACGTTGCTATCCTACAGGTATGAATGATCATCAGTGGATGGATGTTCCATACGGCATTGCCGTCGTTCTCGTTCCTCTGCACAAATCCCAAATGGTACATGTCTCATTGCTGCTATGAAGACACACACTCACACATGGCGATACGGTCGCATTGTGTTATTGTTTGTCAAACCTGTGACTGCTTCCATGTAGGTGCGAGTATTGTTGCGTGCGATGGCTGGAGACCCAAATGATGAAGATGATACGTTTCGAGTTCAAGCTACAAAAGAAGTTTGGTTCATGAATCGGAATCTACAAGCAAGAGGATTTGAATGTCTGGTGGAGCATCATGACATTGAGCGCGTGACATCCAGTGAAGATCGCATACACATATCATGTGTTGTTTCAGTACTGGAGGATGACTGCATTGAAGTTCCTCCTCCATCAGTGCAAAGAAGCATATGCCAAAGCGTTGCAGCCCAAGCCCCTGTGGAAGTTGTGTTCCATGTAGGTGCGGAATGCCGGGTGATACGAGCGATACGTGCCGATGTGGCGAAAGTATCTTGTGTGATGGAGGCAATGCTCTACGGCCCAGGAGTGGAGTCTAGCTCTGAAACTGTTACAATTATTGACACACACCCTGATGGCTTCTCAGTCCTGATCAAATATGCTAGTGAAGGATCACTCCCGGAGGAGGCTGATTTATGGAACACTCCTGCCAATGCTTGGCCTTATTTACTCTCGGCCGCCGACATGTACCAAGTCGAAAGGTTGAAGCTGCACTGTGCATCAAAGATGTGGGACATGGCAAGCGAGGAAACTGTGACTTCATTTCTACGATGGGCAATTCAGGCTAACTGCACACAATTGCAGGACAAGTGCATATCTCTCTTAGAGCGAATCTTTCCTCACGGAATACTCACATATGATTGGGCGGTTGTATGCACTGATCATCCCGAATTTATGCACAATCTCCGTATAAGATTACCTGAAGGGTTGTACCTGGGTCCCCTGTAGTTTTAATGTTTTATTTAAGTGTTTGTAGTCATGTAATAAATAGTTGAAATGGTACGTTATTTTGTTGCAGTGAGTACATTTGTAATGCGAATATCGGATCATCCATCTAACGTAAATATGAAGTAGGGTATAGTCATGTGTGTGTTTGTCCATTCCATGATCCATGGTGGCACGGACAACCCAGTCAACAACTTACCTCTCTGCGTAAGGTCACTGACATTTGGGTCCGACACCCAAGCGGTCTTTCGTTTGGGTCACTGACGTTTGGGTCCATGATCCAAAGTCTTTCGTTTCCCGCTCTGGACCACAAAGGCGGGACTCGAAATTTTGAATTCCCCGCTCCTCCTTCTGGTCCTCCTCGTTTATATATATAAAACAAAGAGGGAAACCAGATCTCCCAATTCTCTCCTGGTAATTTTCCAAAATCAGGGGATCTTCTCCTCGACCGCCGAAGAGACCTAGATCTGCGGCAGAAGCAGCAACAGAGGCCTAGCTACCGACGACGGCTTCCTCTGCTACGAGCGGAGGCCTTCCTCTTGTACGAGCAGCGACCTTCCTCGGCAACATCCTTGAAGCTGCAAGATGGTTCAAACTCGTTGCTCCGTCGGCTCCCCCGAGGCTCACCCTGGCGGCCGAAGATCTGCAACAGTTGCGCAGAACATCATGCTGAAGGCGCAAGGTCGGACTGCTAAATTGAGATGGCATTCGGCACCTTCTTCCCGTCCTATTCGTCAGGTCTGCGGTCTCCTCCCTGTATTGATCGATTGAATTAGATTGATTCCCCATGCTCTTTGGCTTTCTATAATATTCTTTCATGTTTGGGTGATTGTGGATCTACTGTACCCTATCGCAAGAGTTTGTTAGAAGTCATTTTATTTGAGGTTTGTAGAAATTTGTAGATGAAATTGTTGGACTGCTTCCCCATGCTCTTTGCCTTTGAATATTGTTGTTGCACGCTTGGGTGATTGTGTATCTACTGTACCCTATCGCAAGAATTTGTTCAAAGTCATTTTATTTGAGGTTTGTAGAAATTTGTAGATGAAATTATTGGACTTCTTCCCCATGCTCTTTGGCTTTCTATAATATTCTTTCATGTTTGGGTGATTGTGGATCTACTGTACCCTATCGCAAGAGTTTGTTAGAAGTTATTTTATTTGAGGTTTGTAGAAATTTGTAGATGAAATTGTTGGACTGCTTCCCCATGCTCTTTGCCTTTGAATATTATTGTTGCATGCTTGGGTGATTGTGTATCTACTGTACCCTATCGCAAGAATTTGTTCGAAGTCATTTTATTTGAGGTTTGTAGAAATTTGTAGATGAAATTATTGGACTGCTTCCCCATGCTCTTTGCCTTTGAATATTATTGTTGCATGCTTGGGTGATTGTGGATCTTCTGTTCCCTATTGCAAGAGATTGTTCCAAGTCAACTTATTTGAGGTTTGTAGAAATTAAAGGATGAAATTATTATATTGCTCACCCATGTTCTTTGGCTTTCCATATTTTTGTTGCATGCTTGGGTGATGATGGATTAGGTGTGATCGTTCATGTACCGCATTGAACTTAATAAATGAAATTGCTTCTGATTGCTAATGATCTCAACCCTTATCTCTTGTTCTTGTACTTGTTTCAGCGGGCCAAAGGGTCAACATCTGTATTCGCTCCTGTTCAGACCTGCTCCAAGGTAACAAACTCAACACCTTCTTTATTTCCGATTGCGAATGATCTCAACCTTAACCTCTTGTTCATGTACTTGTTTCAGCGGGCAAAAGGGTCAACGTTTGAAGTCGCTCCTGTTCAGACCTGCTCCAAGGTAACAAACTTAACACGTTTGTTTCTGATTGCGAATGATCTCAACCCTTACCTCTTGTTCTTGTACTTGTTTCAGCAGGCCAAAGGGTCAACATCTGAAGTCGCTCCTGTTCAGATCTGCTCCAAAGTAACAAACTTAACACCTTTGTTTCCTTAGTTCGAATCAATTACAAGGTCCTAATCTAACTTGGGATCCATTGTTGCTAGATGGAAGCTACCAAGTCAATGATGCTTCTTCCCGAACAAATTAAAACAGAGGCAGCCGAGTACTCAAGAATGGGTACCAAATCCTTATGTAGTAGTGTTGATGAAGAGCGAGTTGACGCTCCCAATCAGGATTGGGTATAACTTCGACAACGGTTTGTTGCTCACCAGAAAGAGTTATGTAGCTTGAAGAAGAAGACCGAAGAATCAGAATCAACTCTGAAAATGCAGTCTGCTGAGATTAAGAGGTTGCAGAAGCTAACCGAAGACAGTGAGGACCTCCTTCGTCTACTGCTTAGCAGTAAAAGATGAAGAGGTTAAGATCATTAGATCAAATCTCCACTTTCTCTTGTGATTATGAACTGGATTTAGCTTTGTTAATCAATATTCCTTGTGATACTGTTATCTTGTAATAGTTTGTGATATGTGATGAACAATATGGTCGTGCTTGATAATAAACAATAGTTTGCTTTATTGTATAAAGAAATATGTGCTGATTACTATTTTGCCAACCAGATCGGAATTATTCAAAAAAAGATCAGAATTGAAATTAAATCCATTAATACTGATGCATGATTAGTTAATTTTATATTGTCCTTCAGTGGGCTTAGCCCACTTTTAATTGGGCAAAAAGTCATTTTTTTTCAAATAACATGACACAGAAGGCCGCAACAATGTGCGCACTTGTTGGACTCGACTCAACCAAAACGGGTCCACCCTAATCAAATTTCATCTGAAAAAGCTATAATTGGGCCCAACAAAATCTTTTTTGGGCTATATGAACAACGCCAGCCTACAGTAACAGTTTTGGGCTCAACCCAGCTACAAACGGGCCAAATTCGTTTTATGACACATACGATTTGTCACAATTGGCCTGCCACATCGGATGCCACATCAGATTCTATAGACGCATTGTGTAGACGAATTTCCACGCGTCATTAAACTCATGACGCCGGGAAATAAGTTCTTGTCATTAATCGCGGTTTGTGATGCTCGATTAATGACGGAGCGTTTTCGTAACAATCGGCGTCATTAATCGCGGTTTATGACGAGAAACGGCCTTTTTTTTGCGTCACTAGTCGGCGTTTTTCTTGTAGTGAGCCTCCCCTTTAGTCTCGGGTGGTGTTCCCACCCAGACTAAAGGTGCACCCTTTAGTATGCGATGGTAGCACCACCCGGGACTAAAGGCCAACGCCAATAATTGCTCCAGATAGCTATTTGACCCCTTAGTCCTGGTTGGTAATTCCAACCAGGACAAAAGGTAGGCGTCTCCAGCAGCAATTTTAGGCCACGTCGACCAAAACCCTTCACTCCCGGCTCCAAAGTTCAATCGGGATTAAATGGGTGTACCAAAAGTCGTTTCACTACTAGTGTCCAGATCAGCAAAATAACTCCACTCCACCAGCTCCAAAACTTTTCATGCCAAACATGTTCAGCTACGCTAGTTCCAGCACTTGAGAAAAGATTGAGCTAGGGGTCAAATCTACCTTTTTTTTTAAGCACCTCAAGAGGTGCTGCCAAACCCCTCATTGCGTAACTTCTCATGGAGTTGTGGAATAATTACCCATAATGCCATTGAATACAAATGTAATGCTTCGGGAAACAAAAACAAAACAACGCTTTGTCGACCCTCTCCCCTCGCCTCCTGCAGCACCACTGCATGTGGATGTCAGGCCTGCCAGCGCAACCACCCCGCCCCATGCCAAGCGCTTGGCTGCAGGTCGTTGGTGACTCGGAGGCCATCCACTTCACTCGAGGTTGTCGATGGAGGGGTTAGGGGCAGAGCTCAGGGTGTGAGGAAGACTCAAGTGGCGGTGATTTTGTTTTAGTGGAGGGAATGGGGAGGATTTGGTTGGCTAATGGAGTCTACTCAGCTCGTTTTCATTCTGGATAGAGGAAGGAGGAAGGAAGATGACTCGCAAGGGTAGAAAAGAAGAGGATGACATGTGGGTCCATTAACAAATGGGTAAGATAGACTTTTCACATCAAGATCTCATGTTCCATGAGTTGAAGCACTGCAATCAGCCAAACACGTACATCGACATCATGTCTTTCTAGTGTGGGAACATTGTTAGTGTGTTTTTCATATTGTGTGTTTTCTAAATATTTTAACTGAAATGGATTTTGCTCAGAAGAAAATTTGTAACGGCTTTGTCCTGCTACTGGTTTCAAAGGATCTACTGAAGGTGGCATTTGTATGGCATTACGGGAAACACCGAAACAGCATGTTGCAGTGAGCCCGATCCACTTGGCAAAGGGCGAAATACTCTCGGCAATGTCTTTGTCGTGAGTTCCTCTCGACAAAGAGCTCACAAAAATTTCTTCTGGCAAACAACCCTTCGCCGAGAGCCGGCCCGTGGGGCCGATGGCAAACATTTGCCGTGAACCTAGGACTGCTCACGACAAAACCAAGTTGGGTCGTCCAAAAAAAGCTAAAAACAAATAGAAATTTTTTTACAGGAGACCCCACCGACCACAAGTCACGTCATTTTTTGTGCAAAGTAATGGTGCTATGCGGCTGCTTCACGTGTAACCTCCCTTACCACTACACCACACACTCATATGCATCCATATCATGTTTTTATTCAACTCATATTATACTAAACCGAGTGTAAATTGCTTCTTTGAGGCTCTAAATGTATTTAAATTAAAAAGTTGTAAAAAACAAAATTTCATAAATTTCTATGATCTACAACTTTAATTTTGGCGGTTTTTCAATTCGAAATCGTTTAAAAATTTTGAATTTCAAATTTGAGAGATTCAAACTTAGATTGTTCATTGACAATACGATTTCAAATAAAAAAGTTGTAAACTGCAAAAGTTTCATAACCTCTCAAGATCTACAACTTTCATTTCGAGTGTTTCTCCATTTGAGGTCATTTGAAAAATTCAAATTTCAAAATTTGAAAATTCAGACGCACTATTCGGTGACAAAAGTAATTCACATTAGAAAGGCTTCAACTACAAAGTTGTATAACTTGTGAAATCTACTACTTTTATCTTGGTCATTTGTTCATTCGATAGAGTGGTTATAACATTCTTCACAAATTTTGTATGTCTCTCGTATAGTTTCATCAAACTATATAAGAGATATAGATTTTGTGAACAAAATTACTACCACTTTGTCAAATGCACAAATGATCTAAATAAAAGTTGTACATCTTGAGAAGTTATGAAGCTTTGTAATTCAAAGTTGTTTAATTTGAATTAATTTACTGCTTTAAAATGTGATTAGAATTCCTCTTTGCCGAGTGTTTTGTAAATATTGGCAAACTTTGATTTTGCCGTCAGCTAGAAAGGCTCTCGGAAAACTCCTTTTTGCCGTCAGCCAAAAAAGATCATGGTAAAATATTTCTTCGCCGAGACTCGCACTCCGCAAACTCCTTTTTTGCCGAGTGCCCTACTTTTTCTTGTGGCCGTCGGCAAAATGGGATTTTGTCATGAGCTCGACAAAAAGCTCACGACAAAAATCCAGGCTCACAGCAAACATCGATTTTCCAATAGTGAGGGTAGAAATTAATTAGGATATACTAATACTTTAGCATGGACCCATAGTACTTAAGATAGTCCCGGCCCGTCCTATGTTTTTACACTGTCAAATCACCAAATACATGACACCCTAGCTATGCACAACACAAGAATAATATAACGAATAATGATAAATAATATAAAGAACATTTTAAAAAATAAAGCTTATTGTTATGAACGCGTGACAGTAAGAATCACTTAAAACCGAGGTATGAGCAAAAACTAATAATCATTTTAAGATTAAGGACTAACTTGTAAATAAAAAATTAAAGCAACCCATCAAAACCGCCCCATGGTCAATTGTAAACGATTTTAAGAGTTGGATGGTCGAAAATACTCGGTTTCAAAGTTCGATGGCCAAATCAAAACTGAGGCAAGACTTGGACAATCAAAAAATAAACTTTTTTCTTATCTTAATTACAACCCACAGTTTTCGCTGGTGGGCCCCCCCACAATTAATTTTATCAATCATCCTCTCCCCTCCTCGGGCCTCCTGCGCTCCTCTCTAGCTGTCTCACGCCCAATAATGCTCAACGGTGGTGGCTTGACAAGCGCCATGTGGTGCACTCGAGGCCTGGTATATTATAAATTTATAATCTACATGGATATCGTGATTGTGTGCACGTGCACATGTTGAGTTGTATCCTAATCTTTATAATTCTTTTGATTTGATGAAGTGTGTGCACGTGTATGTGAACATATGCATTTGTACTATGTTGCGGTGCCCGCGGTGAGAATGTGAGATGATGAAACTCAAAAGGCCTTCAACAAGTCACACCTCTCCGTCAACATTAATTCTCCTGCCCTACATTATTCTCATTCTCTTGTTCGCCATTCCGGCAGAGCTTGGGAGCCTCTTATTGGTTATTTTCTCTTTTATATTAGTATGTTAGGCTTAATGCTACTGCTTTTCTAAACGTTTCACTTTGCCCACTTTATTTGTTTCTAAATACTTGGTACAATATATAGTTCCACAGCATTTCCCCTAGTTCTTGCATCTAAATTGGACAGCCTGCTTTTGAGGAAATTTTTTATATTTTAATCTAGACTAGCAAATATGCTCGTGTGTTGCAACAGGGATCAAAATAAATCCCGGCAGGCCCCTAGCCAAAGAAACGTGGCTTCGATTTGTAACTCACAAAAGTTATTCATAAAATTGATGTCAAATTATGCATGAACAAATTTATATTTCTTAGAAAATCATCTCAACTGACAGTTGGGACTTGGGAGTAACATATGATTTCATACAGACCTGCTTGGAGGAGAGGCTCCAGATCGCTAGGGTGTAGGGACTGCAACTGAGCCTGGCCGGGTGAACCGCGAACGACACCTGTATCCTCCTGCCATCACTCCCTTGGTGATGCAGACTCGTCGATGCTGCCGGGCATCATCACCTTGTAGTGCTGCCACACGCAGGGGAGGCTGTGGAGCAGCATATGAGCACCAAAGCTACGTTCTCATCGATTGGAGTCAGCCTCACGCCGAGGTAGCTACTGGCGACAGCGTTGTAATCAACAAATACATGCTTGTATGGTGCCGCATCTAGCCATGGTCAGGCTCCTGAACTCGCCGATCTTGTCATCGTATGCCGCATCTTGCGTCGCCGTGGACACGAGACCACCGACGTCGATGCCGCGTGGTGGTTGTCCTCATCGCGGTAACTCAGGGCTCGTTCATAACGGTGTCGAGCTCCATGAAGAAGATCTCGGTGCCGTTGAGGAGGCCATATGTGCATAGATGAAATTGAGTATGTTTACATGGGTGATGTTTAACAGCTACGGCTGCCGCGGGGACGACGCCGTCGGCGCCGACGCAAAGACCGTGTGGCGGGCTTTTGCACCTCCGCAGGCCAACACTCCCGCCTCTCCTTCGGCATCACGGCGCTTCCGGGGCGCTCCTTCGTCTACAGTGACATGTTGGGCCGTGCGCCTGGCGACGAGGAGAAAATCGCCCACGGCGACTCCGTCCTCTTCCAGACGATGGCCGGCCAATGACTACACTTCGTCTAAACTCTCAAGTTTCACCTATGATCGGTCATCTTGATTGGAACTGCGACACGCGGGAAACCTTCAAACCACCCTAACCATCACGTGGGGGGCCGACCCACGCGACGGGTGATGCTGAACTACTACGGCAGCCGCAGGGACGACGACGCCGTCGTTGCCGACGCCAGGACCTCCGTGGGCCGGCACTTCAGCGTCTCCTCAGGCACTTCGTTCAGCGTCTACTTCAGCGTCTCCCTCCGTCCGTCCACTACATACGGTGGCATCGTGGGCCGTGCGACCGCGCGACCTGCCGTATTCGCCGCTGCCCACGGCGACTTCGTCCTCTTCAAGTCAGATGGCCAACGACTCGATCGTCTGCAGGGCAGGTGCCTCCCGGGGCCCGAAATATCATGTCTATCGCTGGTGAGCGATTAAAGTAAAACTTTGGTTGAAATATTTTGGAGAAATTTGAATCTGATTGCATTATACTGCTTCAGTTTCAAATTATATTTCGTTTGGCTTTTTTTCATCCGACTTTGACCGCGCGTCTTATTCAGAAATTTATACAAACTATCACATCTTTTGTTGTAAATTGCTTTAGTATTAAGGACAAGTTTTTAAATAACGACATAAAATTGACTATATTTGTACAATTTTTAGAATAAGATAAAAGATCAAATTTGAAGTGGAAAAATGAAACGAACTATAACTTGTCACGGAGTGAGCTATCTTAAACAAGGACATAGTCATATAAGCTGCTGACCTTTGGTCAACGGACTAAGAAGTTGAGATCTTTTGTTTTCATTGACTTTTAAACATCAATCTGAGCAACGAAGTATACTCAGATTACCAAGTAAACAAAACACTTAGGCAGGGATCATATTTGATGGCCCCGTGTGTATGATTATTCCTTACTCCGCCCCTGCCAATGCGGTACACTTATAAATGTATTGTGCACACGTATTTATGTTAGTTCATCGATCTGTATATATCTTTTGCACCTGCATGTAGGATATGTTGAAGTTAATTTGGAAATTCATCAGAAAATTAATATTATTGGACTCTATCCCAAAGCAACATCGTACTCCCTCCGGTTTGGTAAAAATGAAGTCATTTTGAATAAGGTTTGAGTCAAATATTAGGAAAACAAATTATGAATAATTTTAAATCGTTGAGTTTGGAAATGTCAAAACTACATGAATATACTTTTTTGCAAAATACTTTCATAAAAGTATACATATGTTAGTTTTTAATAATTATTTTTATAAAACTAAGGAGTCAAAGTTGTAATTTGGAAACCGTGTTGCTGGTCTAAACGACTTTATTGCGCGTATCAGCTAGCTTCTGGACGTGCTACTCCCATCAGGTGGAATTAATTATTGGAGAACTGTTCAAGACAACAAGTAAAGGAGTTTCCCAAAAAAAAAAAGACAACAAGTAAAGGCTGTAAACCTTTCTCCGGAATAACCGAATAATCTTCGGTTGTCGAAGCATTATTAGTGAGAGATAGACGCGTAACTACTTCTATTGACGCGGTTGCTTCCACTGACCCACACTGTCACAAATAACTGCTGACACGGTTAGTCCTCATTGACTCACTAACAAGTCTAGGCCAGCAGCCACGAAGAAACTTCTCCAAGTAATGAGCGATTCTGATTAACCCACGTTCAAATGGTCTATGCTCAAAAAAAAAAAAACAAACCCCCCACGTTCAAATGGCATTCGCGGCCGCTACTACTCCTGTTGTGTATGTATATGTGTAATTTGTATATATATGCATGTCGATGGGCCGCCGAAGACACAGATTCTGGCGCCCGGTGCTGGTAAACCAGCCAAACACCTCTAACAGGTCGTTCCCTTCTCTTCGGCCTCCGGTCCTGTTGGAAGGTGCACAGCCGCCGACCTGCTGAAGCCCTGCCAACGTTGTGCAGGACTCCTCCGCCGGCAGCCATGGCAGGTCTGCATTATATCATTGCATCGCATGTTTTTCATTGGATCGTTGCTTTACTTGGTTGATGAGGAAAACAAGCAGTACACGGGTAGAGAAGAAGTCTTTGGTACGCCCTTTAGTCCAAGTTCAGTTTTGGAGTCGTGACTATAAAGGAGTTGCGTCGATGTGACTACTAATGTCAGGAGTGCTCACCCTCTTTAGCCTCGGTGGGTAAAGTGGGTGACCTTTTAGCTCGGTTTGTAACACGAACCTAGACTAAAGGGGGGCCGGGTCTCCCATGAGTTACAATATATAAGAGGATTGCATCCTCTATTTAGTCAGATGTGTTGTGTAGGTGAGATTGTAAGGAAGCTACGCGTGAGGCTAGAGGTCACAAGTTCGAATCTCCGCACCGCGCACGCGTATATTTCACGTGAAAAATCACATGACTTGTGACTTGAGGCATGCGCGTGTGTGAGGGCCTCTAGGGATTTTCAAATATTTTTTTGACGTATTACCAACCGTGGCTAAAGGCCCCCTTTAGTCTAGGTTCGTCCGGGACTAAAGGGGGTCCTTTTGTCTCTCATCATTAATCTCGGTTGGACTTTAGGTTCTTATGCACCTTACCAACCGGGACTGAAGCATGTGACTCTACTAGTGGTAGTTTATTCTCCTCTTCTTGAGTACATGAGGAAGCTCATGGACGAGTTGATTGCTTGCATGGGATATATTTCTATTCTTTTAGGTGAAAGCTATACCATACTCACTAATTTTACTCCCTCCCACACTAGAAATTTGTTGGCCAATTACTGAATGCCGCGACAGCATCTTCTTCAAGTCGGGTGGGACACTAGGTCATAAACGATTTGTGCTGGCTTGTGGAGCACCCGCCAGCAGTCTTGTGCCATCAGAAATGGCAATCTTTGTTGGCGGGTGCCCGTCCGCAAGCAGCGAGACCACAGTGCTGGCAGGCGACATAAACACCCGCCAGCACCGTGGATTTTAGAAAATGGCTCAAAATAAATATCAAAATTAATTTTATAGGGGAGGAACCCCACCGGCCAGCCACCCGCGCAAAGTCGCGACGCTACCCGACCGGTGGGGTTCGAACTCGTGACCTGCCCCTTGCGCGAAGTCTCCTCTACCACTACACCACACATTCATATTCATCCATATCTAGTTTTCATTCTACTCATATTGTACTGCACTGATTGTAAATCGTTTTTTAAGCTCTAAACGATTAAAAACTTGTTATCTACAAAGTTTCATAACTTTATGAGATCTACAACTTTCATTTTGTGAGTTTTTCCATTCGAGGTCATCTACAAAGCTTGAATTTCAAATTTGAGAGATTCGAACTTAACTTTTTGTTGACAATATGATTTCAAATAAAAAAGTGGTGAACTACAAAGATTCAGAACTTTAAAAAAAGTTGAAAACTTTTATTTTCGAATGTTTCTCCATCCGAGGTCGTTTGAAAAATTCAAATTGTCAAAGTTTAAAATTTTAGATGTACTTTTCCTTGACAAAAGTAATTCAAATTAAAACTTGTTCAACTGCAAAGTTCTATAACTTTTTTGAAGGTGAACAACTTTTATTTTGGTCATTTTCTCAGCTAGAATAGTGGTAGTAACATTCTTGACAAATCTTATACACCTCTTATATAGTTTATTGAAACTATATAAGAGATATAGATTTTATGAACAAAATTACTACCACTTTGTCAAATGACGAAACAACCCAAATAAAAGTTGTACATCTTGGTAAGTTATGAAACTTTGTAGTTGGAAACTTTTTTATTTGAATTAATTTACTTGCTTTTAAGAAAGGGACTTAGGTTATGCAAGGCACAATGCTCTCGGGTGACATAAGGCACCCGCCAGCACAAATAGTTTCATCTTTGCTGGCGGGCGACAATTACGCCCACCAGTACTGTGCCATCTCTGTTGGTGGGCGGCAATTATGCCCGCCAACACTGTGCCCCCACCACTATGTTGGCGGGTGACAATTGCGGTTGCCAACAATCTATTTTTGATGTGCTAGCACAAATCATTTGTGGACTAGTGAGAAATTCCGACGACTTAGAGTTAGGATTTGGGTGGGGGGTTATGTGTGATCAGCAGGCCTAGAGGGACTTGGGCTGGCTCGCTGGCTGGTGGTGTCGGTGGGAGAGACGTCAGAGTGGAGGCGGCGAGGGTGCCGATGGAGCTGAGCAGCAAGAGACCCCCGGTGGGTGACAGGGGGTGCAAGATCCCGATGAGTTAGCATTGGCTATGGTCAGGGGGCGGCGGCGGAGGTGGTGTTGCACCACCGAACCCTGCAGGGAGCCAACGCTGGAGGTGGATCTCATGCGGAATTGACGATGAAATGGTCGAGGATGAAGAAGTCGTCTAGATGAAGGTAGCTAGTGGAGAGGACCAGGGCGCTGGCTCCGGTGGCGCTAGCCGCCAGAGCCCGGCGGTGGTTGTGGTGATGGGACTGAGTTGCGCATCGAGGGCGTCGGGTGTCAGGGATGCCGATCATGGATGGATAAAATCTAGTAGAAGGGGTGTGTCTTTTTCTTCTTCTCGGCAACCGCCTTGATGTGTCTCTACCAGCACTTGTCGTCTTCAACCATAGGAGAAGAGCTTTGAGAGGGGGAGGAAGGGGCATCAGCAATAGGAGGTGGGCAGAGTGGCTTGCGGCAAGGTGTTGCCACCTAGGAGCAGCAGCAAAGGTAGGTGGCATTATTGATTTAGGGTTTCTAGGAGGTAGGGATTTGTTGGCTCATGGTTTGGGGATATGGTGGTCGACGAGCTTACAGGAAGGTCTGGGGGAACAGCTGGACCAACACAGGAGGCGGGTTGAGGGCGGCTGAGGTGAATCAACGAATGCATCGGCTGCCGGGCGCGTAGAGGATCTTTGGTGGGTGGGGTAGGCAGCAGGTGAGAAATCCAATTGGTTAGTTGAAGGTGGTGGGGGTGGAAGGATGGTGACTTGGTATTAATCTCGATTGGAACCCTCATATCTCTCGGTTGGCCTAACCAGGAGTAATCACTCGGGACTAAAGGTTGGTATTTTTCATTAAAAAATTATGCTAAATGGAATCCCCGAGAGGCTCCCACACACGTGCACATCACAAGCGACAAGTCACGCGATTTTCACGCTAAATATGTGTGTGCGCGGTGCGAGATTCGAACTCACGACCTAAAGCATCGTGCGTAGCTTCATTACTATCTCACCTATGGAACACATGTGATGGAGTAGAGAATGCAATAATTTTGTTGTACCTCATGGACGACTGTTTGGTCTCGGTTGGTACCAACCAGGAATAAAGGGTCATAGTCCCACTTGGTAAATACTAAAGCTCTCATCACCTGTGGTCCTTTGGTGTTCATTTTTTTTCAACTGGGACTAAAGTCATTTATTCCTGGGTCCAAATCCATTTGAGATGAAAGGGGTTGGATCAAAAGTGGTTTCTCTACTAGCGGAAGCACCGTGCGGGGGAGGCTCGATGGAACGGTACTCGTGGAGGAAGAAGAACAAACATTTGTAATTGGAGGGTAAATTATAGCCGGTTTTAATTTAGCGATGCCGTTGTTAATTTAACGAGCTCGCAGGCTGGTTCCACCACCATCATGATCAATATAATATTGATACGATGGAGACTGGGGTGAGGGAGGGAAGAAGGATTAGCAGGGAAGGCCCAGCCAAAATATCTAGTTTAAATTTGACCGGTGTGTTGCCTGCCGTATGTTGCTTGTCCATCTCCATAACTATTATTGTCTGGTCGGATAAAAAAAAAACACTCACCTCGCCACGACAAATGTTTGGGATGGGATCCATCTACGTTTATCTCATCGATCAGTACATGAATGACCATCTAATTAATTTTTAGGAACAAAAATGTACTTTTCATTTTCAAGTATCGCATTAGTGTGATATTTATCACTCAAGTTTCATTTGGTGCAAATCAACCCCTTAACCACCAAAAGTGGTGCATTTATCATCTTCACCTTCTAGTTTAATAACAGTTTAGTGCAATCTATTGATGGTGTATGCCACACGTAATCACTTAATTAATCAGTAATCATTGTTTAGCGGTGTACTCCATCCGTATTCCAATTAGATGACGTTTAGGACAGCGGCACGGTCTACAAAACATAACTTTGACTTCTATTTTCTATAAAAATATTTATCAGAAAGTTATATATGTACATTTTTATGAAAATAATTTTCAAGACAAATCTATTAATGTGATTTTCATATTTTTAAACTCAACTACTTAAAAGTTATTCAAGATTTATAATCCTAATGTTTGACCCAAACCTTATAAAAAACGCCTTTTATTTGCAATACGGAGCGAGTAACATACTATTCTGTAGAAAATATAAAGCTCACAACAAGTTTAAGTAAATACTATAAATTAGAGAATTCAAAAAAAATTAATGGAACCGATTTACACTCAACTATTATAGATTGACTAAACATAAGATGCAGCTAAACAGTGATTGGCAAGATGATTGCTTGATCTAAACTGCTATTTTGTATAATACGAAAATCATTGTTAAACTAAGGTGGGGAGGATAAATGCACTAATTTTGATAGTTAAGGGGTCGATTTGCATCAAATAAAATATTAAGGATGAATGTCACACACTTTTCAGAATACTTGAAAAATACAATTTTTCCTTCTCATAATAATAAAACTGTGAGTGTTTGCGCGATTCTTTTCTAAAAAGACCAACTATTTGTGGCTTGCTATTTCAGGAAAACCTTCGTCTGCTGACCTGAAGGAGGATGCGATCTAGAAAATAGGTAACGACTATGAAGCATGATGTTACTTTTAAAAACGGAGTGCTTGGAAGTGTATTTTCCCCCAACAATTTTATTATTAAATGTATAATTGTGATTCTATTCTGAAATATTAACTATGTTTGGCTTAATTTTTTTTAGAATCCACGAAGACGAATCCGGTGCAGGTGGAGCGTCAGTTTCCAGGTAACGTTGATGAAGCATGATGTTACTTTTACTCCGGCCTTAGTGCCGGTTGGCAACCCACTACAGAAAAAACAACTATCTATACCGGTTGATAACCCCTTTAGTATCGGGTATGAAACCGGTATTATTCCTCCGATACTAATGTGAGAGGTGCATTAGTAGCGGGTCCCCACCCGGTACTAATGTGTTACCACGCCATCCATTAGCCTCTCCGTTTCGCCGTCTGTTCCCCTTTTTCTTTGTTTTCTCTTTTCCCTATCAATCACATATTCACATATATAGATTCAAAATCACACATGCATATATTCTCAATCATCTATTCATCACAGTCACATAGATCACCAATCATCATATATTCCCAATCACAAATCTTATAACAAAAATCACAAAAATACATCAAAGAATTCATCAAGAAACTCCAAATCAAGAATCTGTGCAAATTAAAGTCTAGTGAAGAAAGGGGAAGAAGATCGAGGAACCCTAGCCTGCGCCTCGCCAGATCTAGATCGACCGTCTGCACTACCGGCCGGCCCCAGGCCACCATGTCACGACCACCGCACCGCCGACCACCCTGCTCTAGCCTCCTCCTGCTACCAGCCTCCGTGGTCACGTGCACGGCCATCGCGCCACCGGTCGGCCCCAACTCCCGGCCTCCTGCTCCCTCCATGGCCGCCTTGCTCCAGCATCCTCCTTCTCCCGACCTGCGCACATTACCCAGCCAACCAGGAGCGCGCTGCCGCGCCCGCGACCTACTGCCTTGCTGCGCCACGCAATGACGGCCTGCTCCCGGCCGGCCACGCGAGCCGGCGGCGCCGCGCGCCCGCCTGTGTCGCCGTCCTGCGACAGAGAAGAAAGAGATGAGAACCGGTGGAGGAAAAAAGAGATGGATAAGAGAGAGAGAGAGAGAGAGAGAGAGAGAGAGAGAGAGAGAGCAGATGGATAATGGAGGAGGAGGAGGAGGCCAGGACAATAAAAAGAGAGGGGTGCAGATGGACGCGGGATGTGTTGGGACGGAGAGTACATTAGTACCGGTGATGGAGGGAGCCCGGTACTAATGTGCTGACCTCACATTAGCACCGGGGCCAGCCACCACCCGGTACTAATGTGAAGCATTAATACCGGGGCCAGCCACCATCCGGTTCTAATGTGGGTCATTCATTAGTACCGGGTGCAAAAAATACCCGCTACTAATGTGTTTTCTCCCATGGGACGGATAGATGTTTCCCTTGTAGTGACCGACATCTCTACACCTGCTGGTCGCCATACCGGCACAAGCCAAACGGTAGTGATGCGTCAACCGGTTGAGGCAACTGGTTACCGGTTGATGTTTCTCCAATTCATCCGTCCAATAAGACAGCTTTTTTATTGATTAACTATGCATGCGGCAACTTTCTCATAATAACAAAAGTGGAGTGTTTCTGCAATTCTTTTCTAAAAAAATCAACTATTTGTGGCTTGCTATTTATCAAATGAAGCTTACTTGAAGGCAAAATTAGGGGAGGCAATCAAGCATATAGGTAACGACAATGAAGCATACTCCCTCCGGTTCCATATTAGAAGTCGTTTAGGACAGCGACACGGTCACCAAAGCACAACTTTGACTTCTCTTTTCTATAAAAATATTTATTGGAAAGTTATATATGTATATTCTTATGAAAGTAATTTTCAAGACAAATCTATTTATATGATTTTCACATTTTCAAACTCAACGACTTAAAAGTTATTCATGATTTATATTCCTAATGTTTGACTCAAACCTTGTCAAAACGACTTCTAATAATGCACCGGAGGGAGTATGATGTTACTTATACTCCGATCTTTTGTGTGGGTTAGTAACTGGCATCCCTACTGGTTGCCATATACAATCATAATCCAAGGCATCACTACCGGTTGGTAACACGAACCAAATCAATCGGTGGCGGGGGCGGGGGGGGGGGGGGGGTGGGTTGCTTCGCTACCAGTTGGTGTTACGAACTAGGGAAGTGTATTTTCCAGAACAATTTTAATATGTAATTGTGATTCTTTTGAAAAAAATCAACTATTTCTGGATTGCTTTGTTTTCAGAATGCGTGAAGAAGAAGCCAGAGGAATTGAAGTCACCATCAGGTAACGATGATGAATCATGATGTTACTTTTACTCCGGCCTTATTAGTGTCGGTTGGCAACCGGCATCCCTACTGGTTGCGATACCAGCACAAGCCAAGCAGTAGTGATGCCTCCACCGATTGAGCCAACTGGCAGCCAGGGGAAAATGAGGGTGATTCGGATTGGGTATACCACCCACGAAGAAATTCCTGTTGCATTCCTATCCCCATCCGTTGAATTACTCCCGTAGCAGGATTCCTCGCTCCAACAACCGTAAAAGTCATTGCAACCAGACTGCATCGCTCAGTTGTCGCATATACCACGGCCGTAAAGAACAATAGTTTTGTGTTCCCGAACCGTAAATGTTTCACTTCATAGCAGTGAGCCGCTGATTGCAATCATAAAAAAGCTTGCACGTTTGATTGCATGCTGCAAAAGCACTGACATGCAACACATGACAAATCAAATCAATCAATGCCCTGCACACTGGTTTCAAAGACCTGCCGAGCATTTCATTTTGATGTTTCCAAGATGCCCACGTCATCAACAAGAAGATGGAATTTTGTTTGAAACTACCCACATCCACATAGCATTTAATATCATGACACATCCAGAGTTGGTTTTTGTGTCAATGCAAGAGGGTTTCATCTAGATGAAACTAATCCCTTCTCCCGTCTTAAATTAATTTACTGCCATGTCACAAAATTAGCTGATGTGCCACTATATTTAATGGGCACGAAACTCCTATGAAACTCTACCACGGCGAATTAGCCTAAAGGGCTCGCGATTTATTTGCAGATTCGGGGGAAGCTAGCAGCTCGCAAGCCCAGCAGTAGGGACTAGGAGAAGTGTGGTAGCATGTGCTCGATTGCTGCCCTAAAACAAAGGATCTAACATCATATTTAACTTCTGCTAGTGAAAAAAAGCTTAGCGGGAGAAGTTCTACAATTAGTCGAAGCCTGGTAACACATCCAAATCTATCGCCACGCCCTGTGCACTCACTTGTCAGCTGATGTGTGATAGGGCAGTGGATGATGCATGCGAGACTATACATAAACACAACATGGCATTCGTGCATACTCTATATCACCATCATCAATGTGCCAAGCAGCTTTATCTCCATGAAACCGTTTGCCGCGTATGATCAAATCAAACTGTTTGCCTAAGGACACGTACATGTACATCTCAGGACCATTTTATTTTATTTTTTCACCAGTGGCAGAACTCTTTAATTACGACACGTACCAAAATCTACCAAATAATAAAATAACTCATTAGACATGCTACACTGGTTGACTTGATCTACCTTGGGCTGATTTGAATTGGTTGTCGCAGCTCCTCCGTTGCCGTTAAACAGCACCAATTACAACTAGTTATTAGGTCCTCCAATTACAACTTGAATAATAAATAAGGTTCAAGTATAGTAGGAAGGGCATGCACATGGAACCACAAAATAGCAACTAAAACACTACTCTATTTACAATGAAGCAATTGCAATTGGTCAGGTCCACCAATTTGCAACTATGACAATAATGAGTTACAAGTGTACTAGGAACCCATGCACACATCACAAATTGCATCCGTCCATCGCTGGTTTGGGTTATTTTTAATGAGATCTGTATTGTCTATCTTATTGCACTAGGACAATGCACATGCCACCACAAATTAGTGTTGTGGATAATAATCAAGTTAAAACCAGAATAATTGCAATAGGTCACGTCTTCGATTTGGAACTAGGACAATAACACTGTTACATATACACATAAAAAAGGAAGTGCGCATGTCACATAATTGCAACTAAAGTACCTAATATATTTACATCTAGAGTAATTGCATCTTGGAATGCGTCCTTTTATAGCACCTAGGAAAACAAGCGAGTTACAAGTACACTAGGAATGCATGCGTACATTGCAAATTACAATTGGGCAACTAATCCAAATACAATTAGAGCAATTGCAACTAGGAAAATAATATAGTTGCAGCAATAATAGGAAGGCATACATAGGAGACCATAATTGCTATTTGGGCACTAGTCTTGTTACAACCAGAGCAATTGCAACTGAATGGGTTATCTAGTTTCAACTATGTCGATAGTCCAGTTACAACTACACTTAAAACTAGTTGCAACTAGGACACCTCATTATAACATGTAGATTAAGCCAATTGCGACCATGGCTGCACTACAATTGCTAGTCTAACAATAATCCAGTTTCCAACATCAAATATTTAATCAATATTGTAAAATCGAAAAGATAAAAAACTCCACCAAAACCAAGACATGAGGCCAATTTACAGTTGCAACTAGGTCAATAACATAGTTACAACTACTCTAGAAACCAGTAGCAACTATGACACACCACCAAAATTGCAATTGTGACAATAATCTAATTACAAATGGTTACACCTTGTCAGGTCCTCCAGTTGCAAGTAGGATAATAAACTAATTACAAATATACCCATGGCAAATTACCATCATACCTAGTTAATTAGAAATGGCACTGTGCCATTTGTACCCGGACCTGTTAACGTATTACAACCATGGCACTGGTCCGTTGTGACTAGTTTCATATGCCACAACTGAGTGTGGCCCCTGCAAACCCCCGACTCCACAGACAACACCAGGAAACATTTTTATTTTATCACCTTGCGGCCCTAGTGACACCCACACAACCGTCCGTCGCTAGGTCGAGTTATTTTCAATGAGATCGTGAGCCACGAAGAGACTATTTATTTTATTTTATCACCCCCTGTAATTGCATTTAGGATGATAATATAGTTGCAAAATAGCATAGTTTCAAAGTACACTAAAAATCCATGCAGATGCCGTCACAAACGGAACGGTTAAAAACTGAATAAAAATGTATACATGCAGTGATAGAAGGGGAAAAGATATTTAGCATGTTTCTACGTATACATGTTTGTTTCAATTGACAAACACAAATTAGTCACGACATTCTCAGAATTCAGCATGATCTTTGCTTCCCATAAGCGTCTTGTTCTTTCATTTATTGGACCCATAAGCACCGTCAAGGCAAAGTACGGGTAAACATCATGTGCTACGTAAATAAATAATAGAAGTCAGCCATTTTCACAGGTTGAAGCTGACGTAGAATTAGCCTGTCAAAAAAACATTAAACATGAGTCATATTGGCTTGCCACTGATGTATTTCTTCATCACATGTGGGGAACTATGTACTCAGATTACCGAATCATCATCATCCGAAATATGCTGATAAGGTGCTTGGATTACTTGATAATATGAATGACAATTTACAATATGAATTACTGAACCATCCTCATCCCTTAATTTACTAAATTACTACGACTAGTGGCTGGATTACTAAATTACTAGGACTGCTAGCTGTGCATTTCATGGGAGCAAAAAAAGTCAGAAGTGTCTCTTTTGGGTCTCACTAGTTTTTTTACATGGATATTCAGATAAGAATGGCAGGCCGAGCTTTTGATTTATATCATTTTTTGCATGGATGTCTGACGTCTTGGTTGCGATTGCTCTTGGGTAGATGAAAATCAATGAAATTGCTCTTACCTGGATGAGCAGGGCAGCTGTTCTGCACGCGCACTCCTCCATCTCCATTAGTATCATTCACGTGGCTCAGTACACATCGCTACCATCTTCACGGCATGCTCGCGTTACCTGCACTGGACCGCGAGGGCACTGCTCCCGACGCCGTAGCAAAGCGGCCCATCTCGAGGCTTCTGTGGCCCGCCAGTGGATCACACCGCCTCACGCACGCAGCACCCCACGGTCCCCACCTATATATTCTGCTTGAGACCACCGTGCTTCGCTGCCGGCTGCCGCTTGAGATTTGCAGCCGCCGCCGGGCTTAGTAGTGCACGGGTGTGGCTGTGTGGCAGGCAGGCTAGGGAAGGGGAACTGATTCCCTACGCCGCTGCCGCACCGGCACGGTGGCACCTGCTCTCGACTCGGCCGCGCCGTCACGCGCCAAAGGCCCCGCCGATGCCGCCGCTATATAGTCGTATATTTGTGTGTGAATGAATGAATCAAAGAGCTGCCGAGCTTAAGGGGTAGAGATTTATTTGCAGGTCCCGGGGAAGGTCGGAGCTCGACAAGCAGCCGCCCTGCAGGTAATATAAACTAACACCCCTCTTAAATCTTAATTACTCGTGCACTTCTCTATAGCGCCAATGGCGTGCTGCATCTGCACATGCGTGCGGTTGGATGGTTTTGTTGCTTTACTTCGGTGATTGAGGAAGACATGTAGCACCTTTTTTCTTTCCTTTTTTTTCATGAGAAAAAAAAAGGAATGATGAGTAGAACATTCCGAAGCCGATTGATCGATTCTTTACTTGGTTGATTGATTGATTGTACATGTACGCGTGAGGATGCGACCATGGCTGCACTGCAATTTACAGTTGCAACTAGTCAATAACACTGTTACAACTACATTAGAAACCTGTTGCAACTAGGGCACCTCATCATACCTTGTAGATTAAGCCAATTGCAACCTTGGTCGCACCGCAATTGCCAGTCTAACAATAATGCAGTTTCTAACATCAAATGTTTAATCAATATTGTAGATTCAAAAAGATAAAAAATTGCACCAAAACCGAGGCATGAGGCCAATTTACAGTTGCAACTAGGTCAATAACACAGTTATAAATACATTAGAAACTGGTTGCAACTAGGGCACCTCATCATACCTTGTAGATTAAGCCAATTGCGACCTTGGCTGCACCGCAATTGCCAGTCTAATAGTGCAGTTTCTAACATCAAATGTTTAGAACTACACTACAAACCGGTTGTAACTATGACACACCACCATAATTGATATTGTCAAAATAATCTAATTACAAATGGTTACACCTTTTCTTGTCCTCCAGTTGCAAGTAGGATATATAATAACCTAATGACAATATAAGTCGTTTGATTTTTTTTGACTCCAAGTATGACCACTCTTGTTATTGAAAAACTTTGTCCAGAAATAGTTAAATTTAAGTAATTCTTAAAGAACTTCTATTAATAAAGCAACCCATAACATAAGTTTTATTTTGCAATTTTTGAATTAGAAGAGTGGATATGTGGCTACAATATGAGAGAAAATAGTTAACTAAACATGGGACGTAGTACAATGGTTAACACAATTGTTACAGTATAAAATAGATTGTTTAAATTTTGTATCAATATTTGAATTAAATAATATTTGTTATTTTTATGAACGTTTATGTAATAGTGATATTGTAATCATCACACTTCTTACACGTTAATAGTGATTGCCAACATGGACTATTAAATTTCTAAAAAAGTTGTACTCTTAATCAACACTCTCTTTCTTATTTTTATATGTAGTCATTACTTTTTTTAAAAAAAATAAACAGGTTAACAACATAAGATTTATGTTTTGATACAAAAAAGATATGCTTTGTTGATATATAATTTATCGGTTATGAAACTATAAATTGAAAGAAATGATTTCAAAATATTGGACTTTAATACCCAAAATTGAAAAAGGTCTCAAAGATTTCAAAATAATTTAGGATTCTCAATACAAAATCATTTATAATTTCTTTACACATCCATCACTGTAATCATAGATAATAAATTTCATGCCCCCCGTGGAACGCACAGGCACGTATCAACATTTTTTTCTTCTACAACAATCTACAATTTATGGGCTGTTTTTTTATCGCCAGAAAGGGAGAAGACTACAATTGGCCCTATTGGTACGAGATTTCAGCAACCTAAATCCTAGATTCGTCCATGAGTGAAGTGGATTATTGCAACGGATCAGGTGAGGTAAGGATGAAGGAACTTACAAGTGTGCTATAGTTGTGTTGTTGCTACAACGGGTCTGTGTTGTAGCACATGCATACATGTATTCGAAATAAAATTTGTTGCAACTATATTGCAGCAGCACATATGAAACATTTCCTATATTCAAGAAAAGGTGTTACAATCATAAGGTTGTAACATATATGTATGTACGTGTTTTTGAACAGAAAACATATACTCCCTCCGTATCTAAATGTATGATGATGCCGTAGAATTTTGATTTAAAGTATGACCATTCGTCTTACTCAAAAGTTCTGTGTGAATATGAACAAGAATAGGTAAAGCTTAAAATTATTTTTAACGATGAAAGAGATCAAGATAAAATGAATGATTATTTCATAAATTATTTGTTCACGGCATGCTCACGTTACCTGCCACGGGACCGCGTGGGCACTGCTCCGAACGCCGTAGCAAAGCTACCCATCTAGCTCAATGCTTCTGCAGCCCACCAGTGGAGTACACCGCGTCCCTCACGCACGCAGAAGCCCACCGATTCCGCTTGAGACCGCTGTGCTTCGCTGTCGGCTGCCGCCCGGCCTGAGTGTTGCAACCGCCGCCGGGCTTAGTAGGGCACGGGCCGGTGTGGCCGTTGGAGGCTAGGGAAGGGGAACTGGTTCATCCCTACGCCGCTGCCACTCCCAGCACAAGGTGATGCAGCACCGGCACGGCGGCACCTGCTCTGAACGAACTCACCGCGCCACCGCGGGCCAAAGACCCCATGAATGCCCCCTTACTGTGCCCGACGAAAGGGGAAAACTGAATAGAGAATTGGGGGCGGTCGTGGGAAATGGGAATGGGTGGGTTGGTGGGATTAGCTGGAGTGATAGTTTGTTCGGTCGACAGCCGGCCGTTAGCCTTGTTGCGTGGAAGTGGGTGGGGCGGAACAAGACGCGCTGGTTTTCCCGAGTGATTCTGTACAAATGCATCCAGGTGCAATATAGATATAGTGTGTGTGTTATATAATGAATCAAAGAGCTGCCGAGCTTAAGGGGTACAGATCTATTTGCAGGTTCCGGGGAACCTAGCAGCTCGACAAGCAGCCCAGGTATTTCTCTCGTGAAATAGTTAAATTTAAGTAATTCTTAAAGAACTTTTATTAATAAAGCAACCCATAACATAAGAATTTATATTTTGCAATTTTTGAATCAGAAGAGTGGATGTGGCTACAATACGAAGAAAATAGTTAACTAAATGGCGGATGTGGTACAATAGTTAACACAATTGTTACCATATAAAATTTGTTTTTAAAATTTTGTATCCATATTTGAAATTAAATAATATTTGTTCTTTTTTTAATAAAGGCTTATGTAATAGTGATATTGTAAACATCACACTTCTGACACGTTAATAGTGATTGCCAACATATACTATTTAAATTTTTAAAAAGGTGGGTCCCACCATTTTTCTCCACTTCCCCTCTAAGCCTTCATTCCTTGACGGCCTCTACTTTCCCCTCTAAAAGGTGGGTCCCACCATTTTTCGTTTCTTTCCCTCTTTTTTCGTTTTCTTTTCCTCACTCCTGGACATGATCCAATATTATGGGTACCCAAAGACAGTAAATACGAGCAACTCGACAAGCCACGCTGGCCACTTGAGTATTTTGGATGGTTTTTCTAAATCTATTCTTATGAAGGAAAATAGCCAAAAAGCAAGTGGTATTTCTGGATTTGTTTATGTGAGGCAAAACGGGCATAAATCAAAGCCATGATGTCATGTGACATCAGGCAAGACACCTATGACTGGATTTAGGCCCTTCCGAGTAGCTTGGTGTTCTCCATGCACCTCCGGCTTGTGGCTCACTTGATACGCTTCCGTTTCGCACGACTAGTCTCCGCCTCCGACCAGTTGCCCCTTCGCGCCGAAGCAACCTCCGAGAAGACTTGTGTCCCACACCACCCATGCATGCACCAGGACTGCACAGCTAGGTGTCAGGGGCATTCATTGCCTAGGCCGCTTGCGTGGAAGAGCATGGCACCAGGACCAGCTACAAGCAGCCACGCACAACAACAGTAGCAAACAGGAACCAAGGACGATGGGCTTGCAGCATGGGCAAAGGCCCCTCCTTTTTCTCCTTTGACTGTGTACTCTCCCTCATATATTCTTTACTTCTTACTCCCTCCGTCCCATAAAAGAGTGCAATTTTAGTTTTTTTAGGATAGACTAGTGGAGGAATAAAAAGACTTTAATACCCTCATTTGTTTGCCAAATGCAGTAAGTCTTGCCATGCAAATCAGATCTGACCACTTAATTAGGAAGGTAATTAGATCTATTTTCTAGGATTGCATTTTTTGTGGGATTTTTTTCAAAAGCTAGTATTGCACTTTTTTATGGGACGGAGGGAGTACTTTTACCATTCCCTATCATGTAACCTGCTCCCCTTGACATATAAAAGGCAGAGCAGGGTCATTGTCATGGGGGGAACCCTTTCCTTCCTTTTCTCCTCTCCGGAGGAACCTCTTACTATACTTCTTCTTTCTCTAACACACGTACGCAGACTTCTGCTATAAGAACCACGTACACACACACCACAGAGACTTGAGACCAAGCTCTCTCTCTCACCTATTTGTATCCCCCTACTACAAATCAGTGCAAACAGCACGAGCAATGTGAACTGGACGTAGGGTATTACTCTCCGAAGGCCCGGACCAGTATAAATCCTTGTGTCCCATTTTGCACACCATGCCTGACGCGCAATCCACGATGTTACTAGCCGGCGGTTGCAAAACGCTGGCAGTTGGCGCGCCAGGTAGGGGCCTTTTGCATGTCACGACAATTTTTGCAGGTCTCGGATGGCCAACCACATCAAGGCAAGCCAACTTTGGCAGACTGGACTTCTCCATCAATGTCCACTTCGAGGCCACGGTTTCCTCCTCTCCACCAACATGGCCAGAGGTGCGGCGCCCCACTCCTTCTTCTCTTGTCTCGAGCCTCCGTTCGGATCCCGGCGGTAGCAGCGCATCCTCCTCCACCACCCTCGGTGCACCGGCCTCCCGGCGCAGGGCCCAACCTGCAGGCATGGTGGCCTGACCGCAGTAGCCTCTCAGGACGGACACTGACGGCTGGAGAGCCGCTGCGGCCTCTTCCCACCTCGACCGATGATGCGGTGCGGTGCTCCACCGCCTCCGCAGCACGAGGAAGGCTGCTGGCAGCGCGCTCCCTTCCACCTCCGCCCGCCAGGCGGCCGACGCAACCCTTCTCCACCTCCCCCCTCGACGGACAGACAACGACCTCTACACTGCCCCCTCTCCTCGCCGCCAACGGACCACACCACCATTAACAACAACAATGACGACGACAAGCGGCACAAGCGGCCACCTAGCAATTAACTGCTCGGACCGAGCCCGCGACGATCACCGTCCGTGCATCTACAATCTCTGAACCACCGATGACCAGAACGCCCCCCACGCACGAATTGTCGAAACAGCTACGTCACTCGTACCCCTATTTCTTCGTATCATAAAAGTTTACCAGTTCTTCCGAATAAAACTAGTCGTCTCTGACCCTGGTTCGAGCGACGAGGTTGGGAAATGAAATGTGATGAGAGGGATCGAGTTACACTAGTCGGATTGCGAGAAACCTATGCCCTAGCGGTTACGACTCCCTCGCTCACCAGTGCACTCGGTTTCTTTCGTTCAGAGACTCTATTTCCGCCACCTCGACGCGAGAAAAAGGTCGGACAACAACGATCTTGCGAAAACCTTTCCGACCGACCCCTTCGTCCGCGCCAAGGTCAGAGCTCGAGTTGCGATGAAATGAGTCGGGTCCATCTGGTCCGAATGCGAGAAACCTATGCCCCAGCGGCTACGGTACCTTTGCTCACAAGTACGACCGACCTCTTCCTCGTATGAGCTCGGGCTCTGCTACCTTGATGCTAAGAAAGGGTTGGCCGCTGACAACTCTTTTTGCATGAATACTTAAGTTATATGTCTTTCCAACTAGGCCGTAAGCAGCTTAAAGTTCTTCCGCAATCATGAATTTTTGGCATACTGCCGAACACTGTTAGTCTAATTGTTCCTCGAGAGATGATATTTTTCGTGATTTGTTCACACAGCTGCGACGACCTGAACCGTTCGCTGATCTCGTCGACAACCTCCTACTCGAGCACAATGAGCAACACAAAGCTTGGGGGCTCGTCAGCCTGGGCCCGAGGACGACAAGCTGGCTTCCCCAACAGGACCACAAATCAAGCTCAGTCTTATCTGAATACTAGCATTTTGTTCCGCTTATTGCGTATCTCGGCATGCATCTCCGGATTACTGTCGACTAACCTAGGCATATCCCCGACTGCTTATACAGTCCGAGCGCTGCACAAGTGATCGGGCTATAGCCAATGGGCATGCCACACACACACTTTTTCCCTGCCAGATTTATTACTCTCTCGAGGTCCGAACCAGTATAAATCCTTGTGTCCCCTTTTGCACAACATCCGTGGCCTAACGCACAATCCACGATGTTACTAGCTGGCAGTTGCAGAACGCTGACACTCCTGCATCTCCCCAGAGAGGTGCTAGGAACGTGCTGGGTAGTGTGCCCCTGTGGGAGGCCCTGTCCCGACCGCACCATGGCGCCACACGGACCTGTCCTCCGGCGACGCGGCGCTCTATGACCGCGCGGTCAATGAGGCTAATGACGCCGTGCAGGCCGAGGATGTCACGCACCACGGCGTGGACGTGGCCGCAGCGGACGACGGCGCCACCATGCTGCGCTAGATGGGAACGAAGGGATGGTTAGGGCCCTCCTCAAGCGTGGCACCGACTCCGACTCCGACAGAGAGGACGGCGGCTGGACCTCGAGGGACGTCGCCGATGAGCTTGGCCGTCGTGATGTGCAAGAGTTACTGCTGGGTGCGTTGCGGTGAGAGGCGGCGCTGGAGAGCCCAACGAAACAGCAGGGCCTGTAGGCGTCGTCCGCTCGCTGGGTAGCATGTGGCGGAGGTCGGGCACGGGGAGCGCGGCGATTGTGAGTGGTGGCGCGAGTGCCTCTCGCCACGGTCATGTCCCCGGCTCGCAGTGCGACTCCCGACGGCGTTGGCCCCTGCTCCCAGAGCCCCTTGCCGGATCTCACCCCCCCCACCGACCATGCTAGCTTGATGGCCGTGCGCCCCACCTCACCTTCCTTCACCTCTTGCTCGCTCACGCTTGACGAAGATACACGACGTCAAATCAGGACGAATGACAGCCGCTGCCTGTAAAATATGGTGAAAGCGTTGAACCTCTCTCGACGCCGCCCTGTGTGTTATATTGGGTAGAAATCGCCTCTACCGTGGCTTACAAGCCTTATCTCAACAACCCTGAGGAATTCTAGATTACATCTGTTACACATTGATTTACATACAACACAAGTCTATCTACATCAAATCCTCAAGGTTGTTGGAAGTGGCTACTATGTTGTACAAGTTAAGATTGTATCTGAAATTCTCCAACGCTCTAACTGGAAATGGTTTAGTAAATCCATCTGTTACTTGATATGCTGTAGAGACAAATTGTATCCATAGTAACCCTTGAGCTACTCTTTCTCTAAAAAATGGAAGTCCACCTCTATGTTCTTGGTTCTTACATGAAACACTGGATTGGCCGACAGATAAGTTGCTCCCAAATTATCACACGAAAGCTTTGCATACCGAGGGGCTTTTACTCCATGTTCCCGAAGTAAGCTTTGCACCCACATCACCTCTGCCGTAGGATTTGCCAGTGACTTGTATTCAGCTTCAGTACTAGAACGAGAGACTGTAGCTTGTTTCCTAGCACTCCAAGACATAAGATTTGAGCCAAGAAGTACCGCAAAGCCTCCCATAGATCTTCTGTCATCAGAAGAACCAAGCCAATCCACATCCGAGAAAGCACTCACTAAGGTGGACAAAGATCTCTGTATCCGCAATCCTATGCTTGAAGTATTCTTTTTACAGCACTCCAGTGGGTTGCAGTCAGTATATGCAGAAATTGACACACCTTGTTCACAACAAATGAAATGTCCGGTCCTGTCAAGGTCAAGTATTGTAGTGCACCGACTATACTTCTATAACGGGTTGCATCTATCAACTGGTCCAAGTGGAACACCTTCATGTGCTGAAATCCTCTTTGTACTCGACATATAGATGTAATCATTGGTTTCCAATCAACCATTCCGACTCGACTCAACAAATCAGATGTGTATTTTTCTTGTGACAATAATATGCCATAGCCCATCTTCTTTACCTCAATTCCAAGGAAATAATGTAAATCACCAAGATCCTTTATAGAAAACTCTTCATTAAGATCAGCTAGTAGTGCAACCGTGGCCTCACTAGAAGAACTAGCAACAATAATATCATCAACGTAAATGAGTAAGAAGATGGTAATTCCTCCCTTGTTGTAAAAGAATAAAGACACGTCAGCTTTAGAAGGATGAAAACCGAGCTTCTGATGCTTTGAGCTGAGTCGAGAATACCACGCACGCGAGCTTGTTTTAAACCATAAAGTGCCTTATCCAATTTACAAACAAAATGATGATAGTGTTTATTCTCATACCCAGGAGGTTGCCTCATGAACACTTTTTCTTCAAGATAGCCATGAAGAAACACATTCCGAACATCCAGCTGGCGAAGGCTCCATCCATTAGATACTACAAGAGACAATACAAGGCGAATTGTTGCCACTTTAACAATCGGACTAAATGTATCTTTATAATCAATACCATATCGTTGCTTATATCCTTTTGCAATAGACGAGCCTTGTAGCAATCAATTGAGCCATCAGACTTCGTCTTAACCTTGAACACCAACTTGGAGTCAGTAACATTCCTCCCTTTTTTCGGTGGAACTAGATGCCACTTCTTATTTTTCAAGAGAGCAGAATACTCCACATCCATAGCATTCTTCCAATCAGAATTAGACATGGCCTCAGCAAGGGACCGTGGCACAGCAGAGACAGCAGAGAGTCCATACCGTACAGTGACATCCATATAAACCTTAGGCTTACAAATACCATCTTGAGCTCGTGTACATGGTCGTGTAGGGGCTGGATCAACAGAAGCCACGCCTGGAAGCTCATAGGAAGGACCCGCACCGGATCCTCCAGGCGCACCAGATCCCGTTGCTGCAGAAGAATCCATGCCTCCACCTGTGAGGGGTGCACACGCGGCGTGCGGAGGAGGCTGAGGAGGGGAGGACGCCCCTATTGGCGACGTGGCACTTGGAGAGGGTGCTGCCAGGCCCGGACTCGATGCAAATGCGACGGATGTCACCGCAGGCTGCGATCCCAAGGTAGATTGCCCGGCAGGACTGGTGCCGGTAGCAGGCGGATCAACCTCGGGCTGTGGACTTGTCTCCTCTTGCAAAACAACGTGGAATATAGGCTCCGGGGTGGGGTTTTCACCTGGAATTTTATCAGCTGAGGGAGCAGATGTATTAGAACAATTAATCATGCCAGGATCATGTACTGTTGTACCCCCAGACGGCACATGAGAGTAGAACAAAATCAGGAAGAATCTCTACATTGGCTCTTAATTGAGCACCGGTGTTTTCATGTAATTCAGAGCAATGAAACACGTCCTCATCAAAAATCACATCCCGAGAGATATACACCCGGCCTGTGGAGATGTCAAGGCATTTGTACCCTTTATGCATATTGCTATATCCTAGAAAAACACACCTTTTGGCTCTAAAGGCTAGTTTTCTAGAGTTATATGGGAGAAGATTTGGCCAGCAAGCACAACCAAAGACACGTAGTGAGGAGTAATCAGGCTGCTCATTAAAAAGAATAGAGAGAGGTGTAGCATATTGGAGAAGTTTGCTTGGGGTTCGGTTTATGAGATACGTGGCAGCAAGGAAAGCTTTGTCCCAAAATTTTAATGGGATGGACGCATGAGCTAGAAGAACAAGACCTACCTCAACAATGTGTCTATGTTTTTGTTATGCTGCACCATTTTGTTGGTGTGCATGGGGACAGGAAACAAGGTGAGAGATCCCAATAGTTTTGAAGAAAGAATTGAGTCGCTCATATTCCCCTCCCCAATCAGTTTGTACGGAAACCATTCTCCTGTTGAAACGCCTTCCAACTAGCTGCTGAAATTCAGAGAATTTTGCAAAGACCTCAGATTTATGCTGAAGAAGATAGATCCAAACAAATTTGCTATGGTCATCAATAAAACTCACAAAATATTTATTCCTCCTAACGGAGTCAGGAGCGGGTCCCCATACATCATAGAAAATCAAATCTAAAGGAAATTTAGAAATGCTAGAAGACTTGTGGTAGGGAAGTTGGTGACTTTTGGGACATTGACACGCATCACACACCGATGCAATAGGGACTTCCCTAGCCCAAGAAAATTTATTTTGACTAACAACTCGACGAACAATGGGAAAGCATGGGTGACCCAATCTACTATGCCATCTAGTGACCGATGGACGGGATGAACAATGGGAAAGGATGGGTGACCCAATCTACTATGCCATCTAGTGACTAATGGACAGGTAGCACTGAGGACTTCTTTGCTTGAATCAGGAAGGGGATAGAGACCCCTCTACATCTTCCTTCCAAAAGAGTCCTCTTCGTTTCCTGATCCTTGACCAAGAAAAAGTTTGGATGAAATTCAAGAAAGGCATGATTACCAGCACCTAGGCGATGCACAGAAACAAGATTTTTTTAGCATGAGGAACATGAAGAACATTTTTAAGATGAAGATTACAGCTAGGGGTACGAAAAATAGCATGACCTATACGATTAATGTTCATACTTGCTCCGTTTGCAGTACGGATTTGGTCACCGCCGTTGTACTTGTCGTGGACAAAAAGTTTCTCTAGATTGCTGGTGATGTGATCGGTAGCCCCCGTGTCGGTGTACCAATTGGTGTCAATGCCATATGCATGAGTAGTAGCATTGGCATCCCTCTCATCAGGAACATAGTCTTCATCAAAGCGATGCCAACACTTGATAGCACTGTGTCCCTCCTTGAAACAGACATGGCACTTGCCATTGAAGCGCAGCTTCTGTCCACCAGTGTTGTTGCCGCGGCCACATCCACCATTGCCATGGCCACGTCCTCCTGACGGGCCACGGCATCACCACGGTTCTTCTGGCCAAAACCACCACGTCCACCTCGAGACGCGATGTTGGCCGACGACTGGTTGGATCTGCCACCTCGAGACATGTTGAGGCGTCCTTCGAAACTCAGGATCTGAGCGAGGAGTTCGCCATAGACAATTGGCTAGAACCTGGTGATGATCGCTGACACCAGGGGATTATACTCTTTATCAAGGCCTGTCAGGATGTACCCGACAAGCTCGTCGTTGCCGATGGGTTTCCTGGCGCCAGCCATCTCATCTGCCAACGCCTTCATCTTGGCAACATATTCGTTGGCAGTCAGGCTTCCCTTTTTCAGGGTCGCTAGCGCAATGCGAGTATTGATCACCCGCGCACGGGATTGCAAAGAGAAAATCTCCTCGACCACGGCCCAGAGCTCGGCCACAGTTGTCGCCGTAGCAACTTGCAACATGATGTCGCGCATCATGGCGCTCAACAGGTAGCTCAGAACCTGCTGATCGAGCGCCATCCATTTGGCGTACTCCGAGTTGGCCTCCTTCACTTCCTTGTCACCTTTCTTGATAGTGATCTCCTTCGGTGGAGGGGCCGCCATCTTCTTGAGATGCTCCTATAGTTGAGCACCTCGGATAGCCGGCAAAACTTGGAGCTTCCATAGTTGGAGATTATTCTTGGAGAGTTTCTCCAAGACAGGGAGCCCGTGGGGCATCGCCATGGACGCCAAGGTCGACGAGAAGCTGGAGCCCGCCATCTAGATGAATCTACTGGAGAGGTAGGGCTCTTGATACCATGTAAAATATGGTGAAAGCGCTGAACCTCTCTCGAGGCCGCCCTGCGTGTTATATTGGGTAGAAATCGCTTCTACAGTGGCTTACAAGCCTTATCTCAACAACCTTGAGGATATATAGATTACATCTGTTACACATTGATTTACACACGACACAAGTATATCTACATCTAATCCTCAAGGTTGTTGGACGTGGCAACTATGTTGTACAAGTTTGTTTAACACCGCCGAGCGCCATGGGTGCCGCCGCCGGATAGACATCGATGCCCCCCATTGGCGGCGGCGAGGAGCTCGTCGAGGGCTACGGCGGAGAGAGGAGCTTTTGCATGATCGAGGTGGAGGTAGCGCAGGCCCGGCGGCGACCACGCCCATACGAGCCGATTTCAGAGGCCATGACCGCAGAAGATTTTGGAGACGCGGAGGGAGGTGGCGGGTGGCTGGGATAGCGGGCGTGGGTGATGAGGCAGCTGGCTCTGCTGCTCCCGTAGCCTCCCCCGTCGCACTGCGACCCTGCACCGGTCGGTGGCCGTGTCCGCCTCGTACGCAGCGGCACCGTCCTCGCGTGCGGTGCGCGCCTCGGCGTCCAGCACTGTGTCGCCCACCCGGTCCAGCCTCTCTGCCAGTGCAAAACCAGACGGAGGCGGAGGTGCTGGTGCGGATTGGTGAGGCCATCGGAGTGGGTGGGACTGTTGGTGGCTGAGGTTGGCCACGGCGGCGGCTTCCTCTCGCTCTCTTCCACAGCGCCAGTCTAGCTTCCCCTCTTCTTTGCCCGCCTCCCAGTTCCCCAACAACTCCACATCGACGGCAGAGTGCATACGCCCGCATCAGCAGACGCCAACCGCGACGGTGGCGTGGCCCGGGAAGAGAAGGTTGCCCGTCTCTTCGCCTTCGCGCAGAGTAACCTCCATGCCAAGATCTTCCCGCTCGACTGCGGTAGAGAGAGAGGGAGAGGAGAGGGGAGAGAGGGGGGGAGGGAGGGGTCAAAAAAATAGACGCCTTGGTTGATTTCCCAATGGAGTTGAGTGCTAATTTTGGACCTCTATTTTTTACATTCCGACCTGGAAATAGATTTTAGAGACCTCAATTTGCTGGCCTCCACTGGAATTGCTCTAACATCCAAATCTATCGCCATGGATTATGCACTCGAGACAATACATAAATACTCCATGGATTCATGCATACTCATAGCTCTATATCACCAGTAACGTGCCAAGCTCTATGACCAAATCAAAGTAATGTATGTAGACATGCCTGAACTAAGGACACGTATATCTCAGGACCATTTCATTTTATTTTTACATCAGTGGCAGAACTCTTTAGGACACGTACCAAAATCTCCCAAATAATAAAATAACTCGTTAGACATGCTACGCTGGTTGACTTGATCCACCTTGGGCTGATTTGAATTGGTTGTCGCGGCTCGTCCATTGCCATTCAACAGGACCAGTTACAACTAGTTAGGTTCCTCCGATTACAACTTGAATAATAAATAACGTTTCAAGTATACTAAGAATGCATGCACGCGGAACCACAAAATAGCAACTAAAGCACTAACAATCTATATACAATGAAGCAATTGCAATTGGTCGGGTCCACAGGTTTGCAACAAAGACAATAATCGAGTTACAAGTGTACTAGGAACGCATGCAACATCACAAATTGCAACGATCGCTGGTATGGGTTATTTTCAATGAGATATGTATTATCTATCTTATTGCACTAGGACACTGCACATGCTACCACAAATAATTAGTGTTGGGGATAATAATCAAGTTACAACCAGAACAATTGCAATGGGTCACGTCTTCGATTTGGAACTAGGACAATAACACAGTTACAATCACATAAAAAAGGGCGTGCACATGTCACATGATTGCATCTAAAGTACCTAATATATTTACATCTAGATTAATTGCTAGTGGATGAGTCCTCTAATTGTGTTGGCACCCAAAATTGGCACAAAAGCCGATCAGGCTGACACCACCGGTCAGACCGGTGTCCCTGGGCGGTCTGATCGGTTGGGTCCTGTAACCGATCCGGCAACGGCCACACCGGCCTGACCGGTGGGCCTGGCCGGTCTAACCGGTGGACCCCGAGTCCGAGTAGAATTGAGGAATCCTAGCGAATTTCGACATGTAAAAGGTTTCCTTGCGGGGCAAGACCTCCCCACCCTATAAATATAAAGGGCCACGACCGGTTGAGGACTATTTCTACAACTTTTATCTCCAAACTCTAGCTTTTCCAACCCTTGTACTTTCCTTATTTGTCTCGGCGGTGATCAAGGACGTTCTGAGTGGCCTTGCCGACCTCAGAGAAACCCTAGGCGCGCCATCTCCGACGGGGTCCCTCCCGAGCCGGCGTTCGTAGGTTTTCACCGCGCCCCTATGTACACCGGTCAAACCAGTCAGGACAGAGGCTCGGTGAGTTCAGGTTCCTGACTGCTGCGCGATCTAGCGTTCGTGTGTGTTGACCAGTAAAAGCGTCAACATATTTTGGCGACTCCGCTGGGAATGAAAGTTCAGGTTTCTAAAACCGTTCAATCTAGCCCTAGTGCGATGT
Organism: Cenchrus fungigraminus; assembly: GCA_036936925.1. Lineage (NCBI taxonomy): Eukaryota > Viridiplantae > Streptophyta > Magnoliopsida > Poales > Poaceae > Cenchrus > Cenchrus fungigraminus. The sequence continues at coordinate 116,505,267 of CM072774.1, read as the reverse complement.
CTCGGTGTGAACTCGACATGAACAACATCATCACCGCATCGCTGGAAGATCTCCCTCCTGAGGAGCAGCAGATGTTCAAGGCGCTACAAGAGTACATGCAAGTGCAATTCCTAGCTGGCGTCAAAAAGGATCGTTCCGGCAAGGTGGCAAGATTAAAAGAGTTCGCGCTGCTGGCGATCAAGCTAAACGACAACAACGTTGAGGTAATCCCCACTGTAAGCAAAAAACCCCCGCCTGAATCTTCTCCTATGAAATCTACAGTGGAAAGTGATGGATTACTTGCTTCTTATATTGCTCGTTTAGAACGCTTAGATGATCTTGAAAAAGATAGGAGTTTAAGCTACAATAATAATGAAACTACTAATAGTACTCCTCATGCTAATCCTCATGGGGCCAATCCTAGCTTAGCACCTTTGCCTGTTGTTAATAATACAAATTATACATATGGCATGCCACCAAATCCTCCATTTGGTCAGAACCTGCAGTTTCAACTGCACAGGCCAAATATGGCCGCACCAGTCGAACTGATGCAGGGTACCGGTCTGACTGGTCAAACCAGTGCACTGGAGATGGTGCCTGATCAGCCTATGCCACTTTTCGTCGTGCCAAATCAAGTAATTCCTACTTTTTCTAATACAATTAGTAACACTAGACCTCAGTATAGTATGACAATGAATACATCGGCCCCCAAAACCATTATCCCGGACAATGTGTTTGAAAGTTATAGGTTAGCTCAAGCTAAGATAGCTCCCTGTTTAAATAAGATGAATTTGGAGAATCCACAGCCACCACAACCATATAATCTAATTGAGCAGAATTTAATAGATTTAAGGAAGATTTGGCTAATGTGGTAAAAACCAAACTTGGTGTTGATATTGGTAATACTAATTTGTATCAAAAGCCATATGATCCTGAGTTTGATAGATTTCCTCTCCCATGTGGTTGGCGTATGCCTGATTTGATTAAGTTTAGTGGTGATGATGACCGAACCACATGGGAACATATTAGTCAATACACTTGAAGGACCGATTAGGCGACCAGAGAGGGGGGGTGAATGGGAGCCGATAAAAATTCTTCCCGAAGGATGAACTCGGCCTATGCCCCAAATTCACAACCGAGAATTCCCACACGAGTTTGCCAAGGTCGCGTAGTCACAACGGACCTACCAACCCTAGGAACAAACCCCAACTCAAAGCAACACGGAAGCGCACCTCAAGAAGGGAGAGACTTAGGCAATCTGCGGTGCCTGGGGCGGACGGTCCGCAGTGATGGGGCGGACGGTCCGCAGGGGCCAGGCGGACGGTCCGCGGGACCACGGCGGATGGTCCGCAAAAGCTGCCCGAACAACCAGTATGCACCAGCGAAATACGGACGGTCCGTACCCTACCCTCGGACGGTCCGTGGGTAACCTGTACCACGCGGACAGTCCGGGACACATGGGCGGACGGTCCGCAAACTCCTTGCAACACAAAGCACCTTTCCCAACGGATCGAACCATGAACGCGCACGAACAAGCGATGGACTGGACGAACATCGGGCCTCGCGGACTGTCCACGCCTACCAGGCGGACTGTCCGCCAGGTGCGGACAGAGCAGCTCGAGCCCGAGTTGCTCAAGGTCAACACCTCCTTCCCTTTGCCCGATCTCCCGAATCAACCAAGGGATTGCTACCAAATCAGAGGTGAGGATGAAGCGCCTCTAGGAGATGCTATACCCACGAATTTGTAGCCTCAAACCTAATGAATCGAGAGGAATCGAGATTCTACCGAGCTCACACAAAAAGCTATGGTTCCAACCGAAATCTTTCAATCGGAGACCAAATCCAGAATTTGAGGGATCAAGATCAAGCACAAAGATGCACAAGGCATCTATCCATGATCCCCACAAATAAACCCGAACCCAAACACCTCAGAATTGAAGGAACAAGGCGCGCACGAAAATGCAACGAAAATAGCCTAAAAAAGACACGAAAATCACACGAGCTACAAGAAGGAAATCAACGCAACCATGAAAGCTTCCATACACTCAGAGATCAGATTCTCTACAAAACGGTGAAGAAAATCTAAACCTATGGAGCAGGGAAATTAGAAGCAATCTGGAAGGATGGTTTGCCCAGAAACCCTAGAGCTATATATATGAGTTCCTTTGGGTTGGGCAAATGACCAAGCTACCCCTAGCACTTAAAATTAAGATACAATCCCCTCAGGGGTAATATGGTCAAGTAGCACTCCTCTTCATCAGTGTTGATGGTTGAAACACGTAACAACCTTCGATCCGCAAGCGTACGGACCTACACCTTTTTCACCACGGGGTGACCCCAAGGTTCTTGTCAATCCGCGGAGCAAGGGGATTGCTAGCGCTTAACCAAGTACTAATCTAGTTGATTGGAAAGCCTTTGAAAGAGGATTAATCTTAAAGTAAAGACAATCTAACCTATGTTAATCTAAGATTGAATCTAAGGTTAAACTAGATGGCAAAGGGTGGCACAAGAGAGAGATTAAGGTAGATAAGCGTTCCCTCCCTAGGTTCTAGGATCTCATGAACATGCATCTACTACATGAAAAGGGTGTTGCCTTCACTAACTTCATGGCGGTTATGCGGCTGCTAAGCCTTTTCCCTCCACCATACTGTCACTACGCAAGGTAATCAAACACTTTCACGTATAACTGCATCTATACCTAAGCATCCGTAGGGTTAAGCTAATCACCACGATTACCACAAACCCTACTAAGACCACATGTTGCGCAAACATATGTAAACAAAGCATTCGCGAAGACATAGACCATAAAGCATCAATAGGCATAAGATTCATGTATAGATTACATATCATGCATCCATCTAACCCTAGGGACGAACGGAGGCATTACCCCATCATCTTACACGGATTGAAGCACATAGGAGTGATGGAGACTCGGGAGAACGTCATCGATGAAGATGGCAGTGATGAAGCGTGGGAACACCCATAGGCCAGCGGCTTGGAGTCCTCCTCTTGCTTCCTTCCCTCCGCCGGTGTTGATCCTTGCGACGAGCTCATCCAACTCTCTTCCTCATCTTGCGGCGGCGGTTTTCTGGTGAATGGCATCGGTAGAATGATTGGATGCGGCGGCCGTCGGAGGCGGGAGCTATTAATAAACCGAGGAGTGACTAGGTCAAAGGGCGGGCCGAACTACCACAAAAACACCCTGGGCCGATCCGACCAGGCCGCCCGGCCTGGGCCCTTTCTGGGCCGGTTCGGGCCCGTCCTTCTCCCCAAGGCTCATCTTGGCATTTTGGACTTAGCGCCCTTCATTTGTGTCATTTTGAGGTCGTCATCTGTTGATGGTTGAAACACGTAACAACCTTCGATCCGCAAGCGTACAGACCTACACCTTTTTCACCATGGGGTGACCCCAAGGTTCTTGTCAATCCGCAGAGCAAGGGGATTGCTAGCGCTTAACCAAGCACTAATCTAGTTGATTGGAAAGCCTTGAAAGAGAGGTTACTCTAAGGTAAAAGCAATCTAACCTAAGTTAATCTAAGGTTGAATCTAAGGTTAGACAAATATGGCAAAAGGTGGATACAAGAGAGAGGTTAAGGTAGATAAGCGTTCCCTCCCTAGGGTTTAGGATCTCATGAACATGCATCTACTACATGAAAAGGGTGTTGCCTACACTAGCTTCATGGCGGTTATGCAGCCGCTAAGCCTTTTCCCTCCACCGTACTGTCACTACGCAAGGTAATCAAACACTTTCACGTATAACCGCATCTATACCTAAGCATCCATAGGGTTAAGCTAGTCACCACGATTACCACAAACCCTACTAAGACCACATGTTGCACAAACATATGTAAACAAAGCATTCGCGAAGACATAGACCATAAAGCATCGATAGGCATAAGATTCATGTATAGATTACATATCATGCATCCATCTAACCCTAGGGACGAACGGAGGCATTACCCCATTATCTTACATGGATTGAAGCACATAGGGGTGATGGAGACTCCGGAGAACGTCGTCGATGAAGATGGCGGCGATGAAGCTTGGGAACACCCCTAGGTCAGCGGCTTGGAGTCCTTCTCTTGCTTCCTTCCCTCCGCCGGCATTGATCCTTGCGACGAGCTCATCCAACTCTCTCCCTCATCTTGCGGCGGCGGTTTTCTGGTGAATGGCGTCGGTAGAATGATTGGATGCGGCGGCCGTCGGAGGAGGGAGCTACTAATAGACCAAGGAGCGACTTGGTCAAAGGATGGGCCGAACCGCCACAAAAACCCCCTGGGCCGATCCGACCAGGCCGGCCGGCCCAGGCCCTTTTTGGGTCGGTTCGGGCCCGTCCTTCTCCCCGCGGCTCATCTTGACATTTTGCACTTCGCCCCCTTCATTTGTGTCATTTTGAGATCGTCATCCCCGCGATCAAGATAAAGGGTCTTCTCGCAAGAAGTCCAAACTTTACGTCTTAGCCCTCGGTGATGATCCATCGTAGCACCTTGGTCCTTGCCACCTTTGGAAGTTATTTCGCCTTGCACTCGAACACGAACGGAACTCCTCATTTGCTCCTTTGAACTTGTTGTGACTCCGTCCCTTTTGTCCATGTTTTCCGACAAAAACACTACACTTCCAAATGCACATACGAAGTTGAACTTGTTATATCATTAGTGTGCCTAATGGCGGGTTAGTTACATAATCGAGCTCAAACCAAAGTGTAACGAATACGTTTGGAGCACCAAAATTCACCGTCAACATCTCCCCCATGCTTAAACCTTGCTCGTCCTCAAGGAAGTAATCTTTTCTTAAAAGGGAAATCAGCATTACCTTCCAATGTTCTCCTTGCACTTAGTCATTCATGACGAGGCAAATTGCTCTGTCTCTCTCTTAAGAATTTAATTTTAAAGTTCAAGTTGTGACCGACTTCTTTTTCATTATGGAAGATAGACTAACAATAAAGAACAAGCCACATTAAATAAACATGATGCTCTCAAACTTAAGTGAACTTCAAGCCGTTACCTTGTTCCATGGAAGAATTTTTAAAAAGATGCATATCCAACATAAGTGAAAATCTCTTAGAAAAGCTCATGGAAACACTCATCTCATCAAGTCACTCAAGCCTATACTAGATTATTTTCAACCTATTCTACTCATATGTGATAGTGGAAGGCTTATGTGGAGCTTGAAAGGTTAAAAACAATCCTAGCAAAACATACATCCGAAATATTGTCAAATTAAGAGAGAGATCTACTGGAATTACCGAGACTCATCAAAAAGGCCATGGAAAATAAATGTTGGAAAGAGAGAGAGATGAAACACACACATTTAGATAGGTGGACATGTGCAAGTGGCAAATGGATAATCCCGAGGCACAAGTGATGTCCTCGTTATCGGATTGCACATGGTTGGAATATTTGAGTATGGATATGTCTTCAAGGCACTTGAGAACTTATGAAGCAAAAAGAATCGAGGAGCAACTTTATTTTTTTACTTTTACTTTTATTTTATTTTCTTCTCTTTTTTCTCTCTTTCTTTTTTTTCTTCTTCCTTTTTTCTTACTTTTCTTTTCTTCTCATCATAATTTTTTTTCATTTTTCATTTTTTTTCTTTTGCTCCTCAGAACTTTTGCAACATAACACTTACATAGCATTTGTCAGAGATGATATGATGACTCCTCCCCCATGCTTGAATGATGCTCGTCCTTGAGCATAAAAGAGGGGGGAAATGACTGCTAAAGTAAGCATAAATTCCATAATCTTGCGGAATATCTAAGTCTCCATCGAGAATTTTACTCCATACTCAAATTGGGTTGTGGACAAGGAGGTGATCACAAAAAGATGTTTTTGGTTTAGTCGGATGCCCAGCGAGGTTTGTGAAATTTTCGATGTGAAAACCCACAATGCATGGACAAAAAGGATAGCATGAAAAAGTTACACAAAGGAATGACCAGCTTCTTAGTCTCGAACCATAGAAATCAATCCTAATCCAACTCATCAAAACATATGCTTGCAATCTATGGGTTTAGTTATCATAAAAAATATATGTATATGGCTTTGGTAGGTAGAACTTTGCAAGAGCATCATAAATGTGTAGATAGCATAAAAGTTAAGTTTTCATAAAAACAACAAGTTATCCGGCTATCCATAAACTTAAATCAAAGAGCAAAGATATATATGTGGGTCTAGAGTATAGTCATTTCACCTCCAGAAATAAAAGAGTCGGTATTTAAATTAATTTCAGATCATGTTATAGAGAGCAATTAGCCAAGACATGTATAACTTCATGTGGGTAAAACAAAGCGGCAACTTTCATCATTTTTCCATAAGCATAGACAATATAAAAAATCGAGGTGAACACATGGTCATGCCTATTTATTGAAAAAAAAGAAATATAGGTTGTCCTCCTAGTAGCCATGTTATTGTTGGTACGGAAAAACAAAAGTTGCACCTAGTTGAGGTTGAAGGCATACTTATAAGCATTTATGTTCGGAAAAGAGAAGGTCCATGGAGGTGTTACCGTCTTTTGTGGTTTTTTTCGTGATCTTCCCCCGACATCTCCATGTATGTGGATTTGCTTTTGTCTTTATTTTCCAATGCTCCTAAACTTCTGAATTTGATCATGTATGCTTAATGGAGTCAATGGTCGCCTTCTCTTCAATGTTGTCATCACCATCTCCTCTATCTTGTTCTCATCATCTTCTTGCTGTCTCTTTTTCATGGATTTCCCCTCTGTCCAGAACAGAACATATATCGAAATATAGCTCTACTGAAAAGTTTATGAAATTACCTTTCCAACGTGTGGTCATTCATTGAAAATGGAGTTCAGACAAGGGAGCTATGTCCGTTTTGCTTCAGCGCTGCGTGCTGTCCAAAACTGATTTCAGGACGTGTCGACCTGGTGATTCGGGCATAACCGCTTGTAGGAACCTCCGATTGCCTTGATTCTTGATTTGTTGGAATTGTAACTTCACGGGGCTTCCAAATATCCAATAGTGTACAGTGTTTTCCCCTTGAGACCATGTAGAATTTTGATGAGATCAGTGGCTTCTTGTGCATCGATCCTGAGATGTTGATGATCTTGGTCATTTTTATCTTCTAGAGCGTCATGTTGCACTTCCGTGTTGAAGATTCAGGGTCTCCCCCATGCTTAGCATTTTGCTAGGCATGGAAGAAGAAGATAAAACATTTTATCTTAACCATCCTTCAATTTCCTTGTAGTGAGAGTCTTTATCATGCCTGCAAGACATTTTAAGCGCACATTCTACCCCCAAGGTGACGGTTGGGAGTAGATAGAATTGCCAACAATCCAATAATGTTTCCTAGGACTCTCAACTTGTGTCATAATTAGTCTAATGAGGAATTAAAACCTAATGGGTGTACGTGAGTGCAAAGTGTGTACACACATGAAAGGAAAGCATATAAACAAAGACAATGTTTTCACCTAGTTCTAAACACCATATTTACAACTAGGTTGCCGAATTTCTCGATAGCCATAAAGATTTATTTATCTAGGGTTAAAACACCATGTCTATCCCTAGATCAATAACTCTTATAGCACAAGAAAAATTAAGCACATTGCAAAGCTTATAAACTAACCAATGCAACATGAAAACATATGGAAAGCTAGCAAGGTTTATCGAACTTAATGATGATGGTCCGCAATCATGTTTAAACACCACGTTCACACAAGATTGCAAAAGGGAAATACTCATATGGCCTTTATGAAGCATTAACATGGAAAATGAAGCATACATAATTAAGTATATAAATCAACCAAGCCCACTAAATACAAAACATGTATATGCATAGAGACACACACGTCGATGACAAAATGCAGTGCATGCAAAAAGATAAATATGAGAGTGAACATGATGGTGGTTCTAAAAATAAAATGAAACTTAGATTAATTAGCCACAAGTTAATCATCATAGGGTGGTGTCATTTATTGTCTATAAGGAAGAAATAAAAACACAAAGAATCGGGTTGCCTCCCGAAAAGCGCTTCATTTAAAGTCATAGAGCTCGACTTTCTCACATACCTTTTTTTTGTTGCATAGCCATGACCCTTCATGAAAGAAAAAAGGTACCAATGCAGCTTTAATTCACTTCCTATGTTGTGCTTGATCACTTATAGAAGACTTGCCCAAGGTATCTGACATCATCATTTTCTCCTTCCTTATCACCCTTCGGTGCTGCCTTCACTCCATAAATTTTTCTTTAATGTCCAGAACATAAAGTATAACCAAGCTCTACTCCATTGCATAGTGCACAAAATTTCCTTTCCAACAAGTCTTTATTTGCCCAAATCAGACTCCGAACAAGAGAGTTACGTCCGTTTTACTTCGGCGATGAAGTCTGTTCTGAAATTTCAGAACGCGCAACGCTCAATGTTTTCTCCATAACTCCTTGCACGAGTCTTCAAATTCGTTGGTCCTTGATGCGTTGGAATGGAAACTTGATGGAGCTTCTGAATGTCTCATTTTCTTCATTTGTACACCTCTGAACAAGCTCTCAAAACGATGAAGACAGCAGCATCCATCGCGGCATTTGGAGAGGTTGATGATTTATCTTGCAACTCTTTAGGCATGACTTCTCTTTTCATAATTCAAGCCTTATCTACATGGTTAGTGAAAATCGGGCCTTCTCCCGACATGTTCTTCTTTCTTGACCAAGCACAAAGCATGATCGAGATTTACAAAACTTATTGTAAACATACGCGTCCATAATTAACACCACAAGCGAATTGTAGCAACAAGTCAAGGTGTAAACAAAAGAAGCATATGTTTCATGCATAGCACTTAGCTCATCATTAAGCAAAGGTTCTTTAGGTGTGAGATTAATTGGTTTAAACATAAATGTTTCCTCTTTTTCATTCTCAAGAAAATCTAGCCTATCAACATGATCATTATCGGAACAAGGCATAGAATTTAAACTATTATTCATACTATTGGTCCAACATGAATATTTGAACATATCATCATTAATACCAATAATATCTTGAGATTTCAGCATGTAACTTTGCCTTAGAGCTTCCTCAACTAGAGTGATCTTTGGTTCGTCTTGTAACGTTGAAATCAAGTCAATCTCAACAAGTGGAGTTGTCTCTTCATCACCATCCTGCAATTTCTTCAACTCATCATGTGGAACATGTAATCCTTCAGCAATGTATGCATTCCTCTCTTCTTTTAAGTCTTCATGATCATCACACTCTTCATCTTCAAAGTCTTGTATGTTGCTTTCTTTATCTTCCGTGTACCACATGTCGTCAAGATTGCTCATCGTTGATTCACTCTTTTCTTAATCATTGAGTACTTCCATGTCTTGCTTTACTGGTGTGTAGGCTTCAATAGCACACAAGCTATAACCTTGTGGAGAGGGGTCATGTAGGTGTGGTTGCCTTGTGCCATCTCCTTCCCACTCATCTTCTAGCTTGAATCCTATCTTCTCACATTTATCCTTCGAGTCACTAGGATCGTCACGGTTGTACTCTTCTCTTTCTTTATCATAAATCTTTGAGTTATCAAATTGGTCGATCCATCCTTCATCTTCTTCTTCTCTTTCTTCTTCAAATATCTTTTGGATCGACTCTCCACTCATCTCTTGATCAAATATGTCTTCAACTCTTTTAGAGACGTGTCGGTGTTCCTCCTTCCTTCGGTAGTTGATTAGGGGGGCAAAATCAACTTGAATCCAATCAGATTGATTGAACTCCGCCAATGGTCTAGCATTCCCCATACTTCGGCCTATATTCATGTTAGTTTCAACATTTTTAATATCCGAAATGACTTCTCTTACCTTGGGAAGTGGATCTTCAATCTCTTGTATGGTCGGTTCATCTTCCTTGACCTCCGGTTCATCTTTTTCAGAAATTTCAGCAAGCACCTCAGGCTTGCCTTTGTCATTTTGCTCCTCCCGACAACGTCTTTGCCAATCTCGTTGTGTTCTTTTTCTATTGCTTATCGTTTGTAAGATTTGTGCGGCTTCACTAATTGTTTTATCCATTAAATCACCGCCTGCACACATGCTTACAAAACGAGAAGAGTTAGGGGTTAGTAAAAAATAAAATGTATGCAACATCAAGTCACTGGAAAATCCCAAGTTCGGGCCTTGCTCAAGTAGTTCATTAAAACGGTCCCAAGCTTCATCAATTCCTTCATCTTCTCCTTGCTTGAAAGTGAGCACTTGCCTCCTTAAGTCTTGGACCTTTCTTATGGGAAAGAACTTTGAAAGAAATTTCTTCACGAGCTCATCTCAACTTCCTTTTTCTTCAATGGATGCAAATGTGTACCATCTTCGCGCTTCATCTTTGAGAGAGAACGGAAAAAGATTCCACTTGAACCAAGCGGCCGGAACTCCTTCTTGTTGCACCGTGTTGCATATCATCGTGAATTCCTTAATGTGTCTATATGGGTTGTCATCCTCCAATCCTCTGAATTGGTTTGTCACCACTAACTTGATGATTCTAGGCTTCACTTCGTAGCGGGATGTAGCAAGCGTCAAATCTGATTTTTGCATCTCAACGTCCTCCATTGACAGCATTGCTAGCTCCCTTAGCGACATCTCTTTGTCTTCCAATGGCGAGGTGAACAAATCCATCTAGGCACAAAAAATAGAAATAAAACTAAAAAAAGAATTTTTTCTAGAAAATAAGGGTTAGATGTTAGTAATCAACAAAATTAATACTAGATTAAACGTAGCAAACTGGCTTGCTCCCCGGCAACGGCGCCAGAAAAAGGGGCTTGTTGATGGTTGAAACACGTAACAACCTTCGATCTGCAAGCGTACGGACCTACACCTTTTTCACCACGGAGTGACCCTCAAGGTTCTTGTCAATCCGCGGAGCAAGGGGATTGCTAGCGCTTAACCAAGCACTAATCTAGTTGATTGGAAAGCCTTGAAAGAGAGGTTACTCTAAGGTAAAAGCAATCTAACCTAAGTTAATCTAAGATTGAATCTAAGGTTAAACTAGATGGCAAAAGGTGGAACAAGAGAGAGGTTAAGGTAGATAAGCGTTCCCTCCCTAGGGTTCAGGATCTCATGAACATGCATCTACTACATGAAAAGGGTGTTGCCTACACTAGCTTCATGACGGTTATGCGGCCGCTAAGCCTTTTCCCTCCACCGTACTGTCACTACGCAAGGTAATCAAACACTTTCACGTATAACCGCATCTATACCTAGGCATCCATAGGGTTAAGCTAATCACCATGATTACCACAAACCCTACTAAGACCACATGTTACGCAAACATATGTAAACAAAGCATTCGCGAAGACATAGACCATAAAGCATCGATAGGCATAAGATTCATGTATAGATTACATATCATGCATCCATCTAACCCTTGGGATGAACAGAGGCATTACCCCATCATCTTACACAGATTGAAGCACATAGGGGTGATGGAGACTCCGGAGAACGTCGTCGATGAAGATGGTGGTGATGAAGCTTGGGAACACCCCTAGGTCAGCGACTTGGATTCCTTCTCTTGCTTCCTTCCCTCTGCCGGCGTTGATCCTTGCGACAAGCTCATCCAACTCTCTCCCTCATCTTGCGGCGGTGGTTTTCTGGTGAATGGCGTCGGTAGAATGATTGGATGCGGCGGCCATCGGAGGAGGGAGCTACTAATAGACCAAGGAGCGACTAGGTCAAAGGGCGGGCCGAACCACCACAAAAACCCCCTAGGCCGATCCAACCAGGCCGGCCGGCCCAGGCCCTTTCTGGGTCGGTTCAGGCCCGTCCTTCTCCCCGCGGCTCATCCTGACATTTTGCACTTGGCCCCCTTCATTTGTGTCATTTTGAGGTCGTCATCCCCGCGATCAGGATAAGGGGTCTTCTCGCATGAAGTCCAAACTTTACATCTTAGTTCTCGGTGATGATCCGTCATAGCACCTTTGTCCTTGCCACCTTTGGAAGTGATTTCGCCTTGCACTCGAACACGAACGGAACTCCTTATTTGCTCCTTTGAACTTGTTGTGACTCCGTCCCTTTTGTCCATGTTTTCCTACAAAAACACAACACTTCCAAATGCACATACGAAGTTGAACTTGTTATATCATTAGTGTGCCTAATGGCGGGTTAGTTACATAATCGAGCTCAAACCAAAGTGTAACGAATATGTTTGGAGCACCAAAATTCACCGTCAACATCATCCCCGCGATCAAGTTAAGGGGCCTTCTCGCATGAAGTCCAAACTTTATGTCTTAGTCCTCGGGGATGATCCGTCATAGCACCTTGGTCCTTGCCACCTTTGGAAGTGATTTCACCTTGCACTCGAACACGAACGAAACTCCTCATTTGCTGCTTTGAACTTGTTGTGACTCCGTCCCTTTTGTCCATGTTTTCCTGCAAAAACACAACACTTCCAAATGCACATACGAAGATGAACTTATTATATCATTAGTGTGCCTACTGGCGGGTTAGTTACATAATCGAGCTCAAACCAAAGTGTAACGAATACGTTTGGAGCACCAAAATTCACCATCAACATCTCCCCCATGCATAAACCTTGCTCGTCCTCGAGTAAGTAATCCTTGCTTAAAAGGGAAATCAGCGTTGCCTTCCAATGTTGTCCCTGCACTTATCATTCATGACGAGTCAAATTGCTCTCTCTTAAGAATTTATTTTTAAAGTTCAAGTTGTGACCGGCTTCTTTTTCATTATGGAGGATAGACTAACAATAAAGAACAAGCCACATTTAATAAACACGATGCTCTCAAACTTAAGTGAACTTCAAACCGTTACCTTGTTCCATGGAAGAATTTTCAAAAAGATGCATATCCAACATAAGTGAAAATCTCTTGCAAAAGCTCATGGAAACACTCATCTCATCAAGTCACTCAAGCCTATACTAGATTATTTTCAACCTATTCTACTCATATGTGATAGTGGAAGGCTTATGCGGAGCTTGGTAGGTTAAAAACAATCCTAGCAAAACATACATCCGAAATATTGTCAAATTAAGAGAGAGATCTACTGGAATTACCGAGACTCGTCAAAAAGGCCATGGAAAATAAATGTTGGAAAGAGAGAGGGATGAAACACACACATTTAGATAGGTGGACATGTGCAAGTGGCAAATGGATGATCCCGAGGCACAAGTGAAGTCCTTGTTATCGGATTGCACATTGTTGGAAGATTTGAGTATGGATTTGTCATCAAGGCACTTGACAACTTATGAAGCAAAAAGAACCGAGGAGCAACTTTATTATTTTATTTACTTTTATTTTATTTCCTTCTCATTTTTCTCTCTTTCTTTTTTTTCTTTCTTCTTCCTTTTTTCCTTACTTTTCTTTTCTTCTCATCATAATTTTTTTCATTTTTCATTTTTTCTTTTGCTCCTTAGAACTTTTGCAACATAATACTTACATAGCATTTGTCAGAGATGATATGATGACTCCTCCCCCATGCTTGAACGATGCTCGTCCTCGAGCATAAAAGAGGGAGAAAATGACTGCTAAAGTAAGCATAAATTCCATAATCTTGCGGAATATCTGAATCTCCATCGAAAATTTTACTCCATACTCAAATTGGGTTGTGGACAAGGATGTGATTCACAAAAAGATGTTTTTGGTTTAGGGTGGATGCCCAGCAAGGTTTGTGAAATTTTCGATGTGAGAACCCACAATGCATGAACAAAAAGGCTGGCATGAAAAAGTTACACAAAGGAATGACCAGCTTCTTAGTCTCGAACCATAGAAATCAATCCTAATCTAACTCATCAAAACATATGTTTGCAATCTACAGGTTTTGTTATCATAGAACATATATGTATATGGCTTTGGTAGGTAGAACTTTGCAAAAGCATCACAAATATGTAGATAGCATAAAAATTAAGTTTTCATAAAAACAACAAGTTATCCGGCTATGCATAAACTTAAATCAAAGAACAAAGATATATATGTGGGTCTAGAGCATAGTCATTTCACCTCCACAAATAAAAGAGCCGGTATTTAAATTAATTTCAGATCATGTTATAGAGAGCAATTAGCCAAGATATGTATAACTTCATGTAGGTAAAACAAAGCGGCAACTTTCATCATTTTTCCATAAGCATAGGCAATATAAAACATCAAGGTGGACACATGGTCATGCCTATTTATTAAAAATAAAAAGAAATCTAGGTTGTCCTCCTAGTAGCCATGTTATTGTCAAAGGGGAAAAAACAAAAGTTGCACCTAAGGTTGAAGGCATACTTACAAGCATTTATTTTTGGAAAAGAGAATGTCCATGGAGGTGTTACCGTCTTTTGTAGTTTTTTCGTGATCTTCTCCCGGCATCTCCATGTATGTGGGTTTGCTTTTGTCTTGATTTTCCAATTCTCCTAAACTTCTGAATTTGATCATGTATGCTTAATGGAGTCAATGGTCGCCTTCTCTTCAATGTTGTCATCACCATCTCCTCTTTCTTGTTCTCATCATCTCCTTGCTGTCTCTTCTTCATGGATTTCCTCTCTGTACAGAATAGAATATATATCGAAATATAGATCTATTGAAAAGTTTATGAAATTACCTTTCCAACGTGTGGTCATTCATCGAAAACGGAGTTCAAACAAGAGAGCTATGTCCGTTTTATTTCAGCGCTGCGTGCTGTGCAAAACTGATTTCAGGACGTATTGCACTCGGTGATTCAGTCATAACCGCTTGTAGGAACCTCCTATTGTCTTGATTCTTGATTTGTTGGAATCGTAACTTCATGGGGCTTCTAAATATCCAAAAATATTCAGTGCTTTCCCATCGAGACCATGCAGAAATTTGATGAGATCAATAGCTTCTTATGCATTGATCTGGAGATGTTAATGATCTTGATCATTCTATCATCTAGAGCGTCATGTTGCACTTCCGTGTTGAAGATTCAGGGTCTCCCCCATGCTTAGCATTTTTCTAAGCATGGAAAAAGAATACAAAACATTTTTATCTTAGCCATCCTTCAGTTTCCTTGTAGTGAGAGTCTTTATCTTGCCTGCAAGACATTTTAAACGCACATTCTACCCCCAAGGTGACGGTTGGGAGTAGATAGAATTGCCAACAATCTAACAATGTTTCCTAGGACTCTTAACTTATGGCATAATTAGTCTAATGAGAAATAAAAACCTAATGAGTGTACGTGGTGCAAGGTGTGTATGCACATGATAGGAAAGCATATAAACAAAGACAATGTTTTCACCTAGTTCTAAACACCATGTTTACAACTAGGCTGCCAAATTTCTCCATAGCCATAAAGGTTGATATATCTAGGGTTAAAACACCATGTCTATACCTAGATCAATAACTCTTATAGCACAAGAAAAATTAAGCGCATTGCAAAGCTTATAAACTAACCAATGCAACATGAAAACATATGAAAAGCTAGCAAGGTTTATCGAACGTAACGATGATGGTGTGCAAACATGTTTAAACACCACATTCACACAAGATTACAAAAGGGAAATACTCATAAGGCCTTATGAAGCATTAACATGAAAAATGAATCATACATCATTAAGTATATAAAACAACCAAGCTAACTATATGCAAAACATGTATATGCAAAGAAACATCATGTTGATAACAAAATACAATGCATGCAAAAAAATATGAGCATGAACATGATAGTGGTTCTAAAAAGGAAAATTAAACTTAGAATAATTATCCATAAGTTGATCATCATAAGATAGTGCCATTCTTTATTCTCTCTAAGAAAGGAATAAAAAACATAAAGAAAAGGGTTGCCTCCCGAAAAGCGCTTCATTTAAAGTCATAGAGCTCGACTTTCTCACATACCTTCTTTTTGTTGCATAGTCATGGCCCATCATGCAAGAAGAAAAGGTACCAATGAAGCTTTAATTTACTTCCCATGTTGTGCTAGATCACTTATAGAAGACTTGCCCAAGGTATCTGACATCATCGCTTTCTCCTTCTTTGTCACCCTTCGGTGCGGCCTTCACTTCACAAATTTTTCTCTAATATCCAGAACAGAAAGTATACCTAAGCTCTACTCCATTGAACAGTGCACAAAATTTCCTTTCCAACAAGTCTTTATTTGCCCAAATCGGACTCCGAACAAGAGAATTATGTCCGTTTTACTTCAGCGATGAAATCTGTCCTAAAATTTCAGAACGCACAACGCTCAATGTTTTCTCCATAACTCCTTTCACGGGTCTTCAAATCCGTTGGTTCTTGATGCATTGGAATGGAAACTTGATGGAGCTTCTGAGTATCTCATTTTCTTCATTTGTACACCTCTGAATAAGCTCTCAAATTGATGAAGACAGCAGCATCCATCGTGGGATTTGGAGAGGTTGATGATTTATCTTAAAACTCTTTAGGCATGAGTTCTCATTTCATTATTCAACCCTTATCTACATGGTTAGTGAAAATCGGGCCTTCTCCCGACATGTGCTTCTTTAAGGTCATTAGCTTGATCAAGCACAAATCATGATCGAGGTTTACAAAACTTATTGTAAAGATACGCGTCCATAATTAACACCACAAGCAAATTGTAGCAACATATCAAGGTGTAATTAAAAGAAGCATATGTTTCATGCAAAGCACTTAGCTGTTGGTTAGGCAAAGGTTCTTTAGGCATAGAATTTAATGGTTCAAACATAAACATTGCCTCATCTTTATTCTCAAGAAAATCTAGCCTATAAACATCATAATTATTGTCACAAGGCATAGAATTTAAACTATCATTTATTCTATTGGTTGAGCATGAGCATTTGAATTTATCATCATCAATACCATTAATATCTTGAGATTTCAGCGTGTACCTTGGCCTTAGAGCTTTTTTAACAAGAGTGATATTTGGTTCATCTAGTGGTGTTTAAGGCGAACCAATCTCAACGAGTGATGGTGTCTCTTTGTTGCCTTTTTGTATCCCCTCCATCTCATCATGTGGAACATGTAATCCATCAACTATGTATGCATTCATCTCTTATTTGAAGTCTTCATTATCAACCAAATCTTCATCTTCAAAGTCTTGTATGTTGCTTTCTTTATCTCTCGTGTACCACAGGTCATCAAGATCACTCATCGTTGATTCACTCTTTTCTTCATCATTGAGTACTTCCATGTATTGATTTGCTAGTGTGTAGGCTTCAATAGCACACAAGCTATAACCTTGTGGAGAGGGCACTTCTTGGAGAATTTGCTCTATGTCATCTCCTTCCCATTCGTCTTCTAGCTTGAGTCCTATCTTCTCCCATTTATCCTTCCAGTCACTAGGCTCATCACGGTTGTACTCTTCTCTTTCTTCATTATAAATCTTTGAGATGTCACATTGATCGATCCATCCTTCATCTTCTTCATCTCTTTCTTCTGCAAACATATTTTGGATCGATTCCCCACTCATCTCTTGATCAAAAATGTCTTTAACTCTCTTGGCGACATATCGGTGTTCCTCCTTCCTTCGGTAGTTGATTATGGGGGCGAAATCAACTTGAATCCAATCGGATTGATTGAACTCCGCCAATGGTCTAGCATTCCCCATACTTCGGCCTACATTCATGTTAGTTTCAACATTTTTATCATGCGAAAGGACTTCGCTTACCTTAGGAAGTGGTTCTTCAATCTCTTGTATGGTCGGTTCATCTTCCTTGACCTTCGGTTCATCTTTTTCAGAAAATTCAGCAAGCACCTTGGGCTTGCTTTTGTCGTTTTGCTCCTCCCGACAACGTCTTTGCCAATCTCGTTGCGTTCTTTTTCCATTACTTATCCTTTGTAAGATTTGTGCGGCTTCACTAATTGTTTTATCCATTAAATCACCGCCTGCACACATGCTTACAAAACGAGAAGAGTTAGGGGTTAGAGAAAAGTAAAATGTATGCAACATCAAGTGACCGGAAAATCCCAAGTTTAGGCCTCGCTCAAGTAGTTCATTAAAACGGTCCCAAGCTTCATCAATTCCTTCATCTTCTCCTTGCTTGAAATTGAGCACTTGCCTCCTTAAGTCTTGGACCTTTCTTATGGGAAAGAATTTGAAAGAAATTTCTTCACGAGCTCATCCCAATTTCCTTTTGCTTCAGCGGATGCAAGTGTGTACCATCTTCGCACTTCATCTTCGAGGGAGAACGGAAAAAGATTCCACTTGAACCAAGCGGCCGGAACTCCTTCTTGTTGCACTGTGTTGCATATCATCGTGAATTCCTTAATGTGTCTATATGGGTTGTCATCCTCCAATCCTCTGAATGGGTTTGTCGCCACTAACTTGATGATTCTAGGCTTCACTTCGTAGTGGGTTGTAGCAAGCGTCAAATCTGATTTTCGCATCTCAATGTCCTCCATTGACGGCATTGCTAGCTCCCTTAGCGACATCTCTTCGTCTTCCAATGGTCAGGTGAACAAATCCATCTAGGTACAAGAAAATAGAAAGAAAAACAAAAAAGAATTTTTTCTAGAAAATAAGGGTTAGATGTTAGTAATCAACAAAATTAATACTAGATTAAACATAGCAAACTGGCTTGCTCCCCGGCAATGGCGCCAGAAAAAGGGGCTTGTTGATGGTTGAAAGACGTAACAACCTTCGATCCGCAAGCGTACGGACCTACACCTTTTTCACCACGGGGTGACCCCCAAGGTTCTTCTCATTACGCGAAGCAAGGGGATTGCTAGCGCTTAACCAAGTACTAATCTAGTTGATTGGAAAGCCTTTGAAAGAGGATCAATCTTAAAGTAAAAACAATCTAACCTATGTTAATCTAAAATTGAATCTAAGGTTAAACTAGATGTCAAAGGGTGGCACAAGAGAGAGATTAAGGTAGATAAGCGTTCCCTCCCTAGGGACTAGGATCTCATGAACATGCCTCTACTACATGAAAAGGGTGTTGCCTCCACTAACTTCATGGCGGTTATGCGGCCACTAAGCATTTTCCCTCCACCGTACTATCACTACGCAAGGTAATCAAACACTTTCACATATAACCACATCTATACCTAAGCATCCATAGGGTTAAACTAATCACCACGATTACCACAAACCCTACTAAGACCACATGTTGCGCAAACATATGTAAACAAAGCATTCACGAAGACATAGACCATAAAGCATCGATAGGCATAAGATTCATGTATAGATTACATATCATGCATCCATCTAACCCTAGGGACGAACGGAGGCATTACCCCATCATCTTACACGGATTGAAGCACATAGGGGTGATGGAGACTCCGGAGAACGTCGTCGATGATGATGGCGGTGATGAAGCTTGGGAACACCCCTAGGCCAGTGGCTTGGAGTCCTCCTCTTGCTTCCTTCCCTCCGCCAGCGTTGATCCTTGCGACGAGCTCATCCAACTCTCTCCCTCATCTTGCGGTGGTGGTTTTCTGGTGAATGGCGTCGGTAGAATTGTTGGATGCGGCGGTCGTCGGAGGAGGGAGCTATTAATAGACCGAGGAGCGACTAGGTCAAAGGGCGGGCCAAACCGCCACAAAAACCCCCTGGGCCGATCCGACCAGGCCGGCCGGCCTGGGCCCTTTCTGGGCCGGTTCGGGCCCGTCCTTCTCCCCGCGGCTCATCTTGGCATTTTGGACTTAGCCCCCTTCATTTGTGTCATTTTGAGGTCGTCATCCCCGCGATCAAGTTAAGGGGCCTTCTCGCATGAAGTCCGAACTTTACGTCTTAGTTGTCGGGGATGATCCGTCGTAGCACCTTGGTCCTTGCCACCTTTGGAAGTGATTTCGCCCTGCACTCGAACACGAACGGAACTCCTCATTTGCTTCTTTGAACTTGTTGTGACTCCGTCCCTTTTTGTCCATGTTTTCCTGAAAAAATACAACACTTCCAAATGCACATACGAAGATGAACTTGTTATATCATTAGTGTGCCTAGTGGCGGGTTAGTTACATAATCGAGCTCAAACCAAAGTGTAACGAATACGTTTGGAGCACCAAAATTCACCGTCAACAATCAGACCGCCACGCCGTTGCTGCAGTTCGCGTCCTCCCGACGCAAGCCCTGCGATCCTGCCGTGTGTCCTCTGGCATCGAAGCTTCTCGGCGCGCCCGGATCCTGTCTCTGCCCGCCGAGCCTCCGGTCTTGGTTTTGTGGCTCAACCAAGTAACCCGATGGTTTTGTGGTGAACCGCCGCAAACCTCGCATGTAGACACCGGTCGTGAGCCGCTACCCTGCACCGGCTCCGGTCGACGACTTCGTCTTGCTTTTCTTGCCACCATGCGGCCTGCACTTGACCCCGTTCGGCCACCGGGTCCATCGAGCCGAGCCTACTTGTCTCTCCACTCCTCGGAGGCCCCACAAGGCTAAGACCTTTTGCACCCGCTCTTCACCTACACCAACACGAGTCAAGCCGCAACCTGCACCTGCAATACTCGACGAAGAGTCAGTCCACACCACGTTGTCAATCACTCATCACACCAGGGAGCGACCATCCACTGGTCCTCGGACGCTCCGGTCCTCAATCTCCCCCTTGATGAGTGCATTGACAACACACACATAGTAACCAATTCAGAGGAAAAGAGAAAAAGAAAAGAAATGAATGAAAAACTCAAACAAGTGATCAAAAGCCAAACAAAAGCCAAAAAGAGATCACTTGAGAGAGAAAAATCTCGGTCCCCTAAGACAAGGGCAATGGCTCGACACAACCGAGATAAAATGCTCCAAAATTGCCGACACCTCAAGGTGTGTCAAAAGGGCTCGACACCATCGGCAAAAAAGCACAACTAAAATCAGGCCCAAAAGAGCTCCAAAGCACATGAATGCAAGCTCCCCTTGAACAAATGCATTTCTCCCAATTTTTCTCCCACTTGATGCAGAACTCCCCCTGGATGCAACTTGCTCCCCAAAGCAAGAATTGGGTACTATTTCTCCCCCCTTGTTGGTAATGCATGAATCAAGTCTACAAATGCAAGCATGTGCTTCGCAAATAGACAAAGAGCACTACAACATGCTAAAATTGAGACTTAGACAAGCAAGATAGCCACAAATTTAGTACAAGCATCGCCAACAAGATAGATAGGGACATATAAGCATGTGACAGCCATGATCAAAATGAAGCATTTTTTACAAAAAAATTTCCCTCTCATGAGCATAGGACCTAAACATGATCAAAAAGGGCACAAACAACATATAACTCACAAACTTCATGCAAGGTCACAAATTCTCATCACAAGATCATTACAAACACATACAAGCTATCTCATGTCATGTCAAAGCCACCGAGCCATGTGTCCACTTCTAAATGTGAGACTTCTCAATGGTGAACATCATGCAACGGTTTAGCACCCAAGATAAGGAATTTAAAGCATACATGACATGGAAGCATATTTTTTAAGCACAAGCATTTCATATACCAATTTCATGATTTACAAAAAGAGCATGATACATGAAGTGCCTTCGCGGCAAAAAGAAGCTTAGGCTTCTCCACAAGGTAGCATGTAGCCTAAACATTCATGATGATAGATGGGTCTTTGACCCCAAGTGAGAAGAACATGGTTCCAAGCACAAATTAAGCAAGAAATAGCCATAAGTGCACAAGTTGAACATGAGAGGCGTTCTACTCACAAGAGGGGATCATATATAGCATTTTTACAAAAGTAAGCCATCCACAAGCATATACATCCCAAAGCTATCAAGAGCATCGCTATCCATCATATGAGCATCACTTAGCAAAATCATAATCTCATATCCAGCATATCATGGTGATCAAAGTGTATAGGAGAAGCACATTCCTAAGGCATATGATATAAGTGCAGTCTATGATACAAAGATGCAAGCATGATATTCTACATAAATGAAAATGCAACATGAGTATGTAAATTAGACCCCCAACCGAAACTCAAAAAGGAAAAACCACCCTAAGCTCCCCTCGCAAACGGGCAAATGTAGCTTGGTCCAAAGGCTTTGTTAGGATATCGGCGAGCTGCTTTTCGGTGGGCACATGGATAAGGTCTATGTTTCCCTTCTCAACATTGTCTCTCAGGAAGTGGTACCTCACTTCTATATGTTTGATTCTGGAGTGGAGCATGGGGCTTTTGGCAACACTGATGGCACTCGCGCTATCACACATGAGAGGTACATGGGAACACTCCTCACCAAAGTCACTCAACGTGTATGTGATCCAGAGCAGCTGGGAGCAACAACTAGCGGCAGCAACATACTCGGCTTCTATGGTAGACTGGGCTACACTAGATTGTTTGCGAGAAGACCAAGAAACAAGCGAAGAACCCAAAAACTGGCACGTCCCCGAAGTCGACTTCCTATCGACTCGACACCCCGCAAAGTCGGCATCTGAAAACCCAAGAAGCGAAAGAGAAGAGGATGTCGAGTAGCAAAGACTGAGCTCAGGAGTGTATCGAAGATACCTGAAGATCCGCTTGACGGCCTGCCGGTGTGAAGTCCTCAGCAACGCCTGAAAACGAGCGCACAGACACACAGAAAACAGAATGTCCGGCCTCGTCGCCGTCAAGTACAAGAGGGAGTCGATCATGCTCCGGTACTCCTTCTGGTCCACGGGCTCTCCGTCCTCGTCTGCATCTAGCACTGTAGTCGTACTCATCGGTGTCGACAGGGGCTTTGAGTCATCCATCTTGAACTTCTTGAGGATGTCCTTCGTGTACTTGGCTTGATGCACAAAGGTTCCCTCCTTCGCCTGCTTGATCTGAAGCCCGAGAAAGAACTGCAATTCTCCCATCATAGACATCTCGAATTCTTTGCTCATGTCCTCTGCAAACCTCGCAACCAAAGAGAGAGACGAGCCGCCAAAGACAATATCATTCACGTCCACCTGAACAATTAGGATATCATCACCCTGCTTGAGGAGAAAAAGAGTCTTATCAACCTTGCCCATCTCAAACCCCTTGCTGAACAAGAACCCCCTCAAACGGCCATACCAAGCACGAGAGGCTTGTTTCAGCCCATACAACGCCTTCCTTAGCCTATACACCTGGTGAGGAAACTCAGCACTCTCAAAGCCCGGTGGTTTCTTCACATAAACGTCTTCTTCTAAAAACCCATTTAAGAAGGCACTCTTCACATCTATTTGGTACAATTTGAACCCTTTAGCCACAGAAAAGGCTAGAAGGATCCTAATTGCCTCCAAACGGGCTACAGGAGCAAATGTCTCCTCATAGTCTATCCCCTCCTTCTGACTATAACCCTGAGCAACCAACCTCGATTTGTTTCTCACCACCTCACCATTCTCACCCTCTTTGTTCTTCCACACCCATCTTGTCCCGATAGGTTTGCAATGTGGTGGTGGCTCAACCAACTCCCAAACTTGGTTTCTCTCAAAGTTCTCTATCTCCTCATGCATTGCGTTCACCCAATTAGGATCAGAGAGGGCGTGTCCAATGTTTTTCGGCTCAAAGGTACCAACAAAAGCCGAATGAGCAAAGTGAGAAACATTCCTGGATCTTGACCATGTCATACATTCATTGATGTCGCCGATGATTCTTGAGGGAGGATGATCAACTTGAACGTGCCTCGGTGCCTCTCGCCTGGAGACAACCTCCCCCTCAGCTGCAGCTTCCACTTGATCTTGCTGGATCGTAGTCGGTGTAGGGGCTGGGCCATCCTGCATCGTAGTCGTCGTAGTGGAAGTAGAGGGTACATGCTCGACTGGAGCTTCATCATCACCAACATCCTCTCCAGCATCATCCTCCTCGTCCTCAAAGATCTTCTTGCCAATCTCGTCGTCACCTACACACTAAAAAACAGATGAACTGCATGGCTGGGTCTCGTCGAAGGTAACCTCGCAAGTTTCCATGACTAGATTAGTATCAAGGTTGAGCACACGGAATGCTCGAGAATGACTCGCATAACCCAAAAAGATCCCATCGGAAGACCTCGATTCAAACTTATCAAGCCTACCCTTCTTGAGAATAAAGCACCGACAACCAAAAGCCCTGAAATGGCTCACTCTAGGTGCTTGCCCGTGCATGAGCTCATAGCACGTCTTGTTCAAGAAGGCCCTGAGAAAAATCCGGTTCCCAACATGGCACGCGGTATTCACCGCCTCAGCCCAATATCTCCTCGGAGTCCTATGCTCGTCGAGCATTGTCCGAGCCATCTCACAAAGGGAACAATTTCTTCTCTCAACTACACCATTCTGACAAGCCACATAGGGAGAAGAGAATTGATGTTCGAGACCCAAATCATGACAAAAGGTTTCGAAACGAGAGTTTTTAAATTCAGTGCCATTGTCGCTACGAATAGCTCGAATAGCATCTCCATTCCTCTCATTCTTCAACCTCAAGATTAGATCCCGCACAAAACCAAATGTCTCCCCCTTGTCAGCCAAAAAGAAGACCCAAGCATAGCGAGAATAGTCGTCCACTATCACCAGGACATACCATTTCCCACCCGCCGAGCACACCCGAGCTGGACCAACCAAGTCCATATGGAACGGCTCGCAGGGCCTCTCTGTCATAACGGATGTCAGAGGCGGGTGAGAGGCGGCGACCATCTTACCATGCCTACATGGAGCACATACCAAGTCCTTTTGGTATTTCAACTTAGGCAATCCTCAGACCAAACCTAGCCCACTCAAGCATGACAACAAGTCAAAACTCAAGTGACCTAGTCTCCTATGTCATTTCCAAAGCTCCGCCGAAACACCAGCAACCAAACAACGAGAAGAGCCGACACACTGAGAAAAATCAGCTCTGAAAATCTGACCCTCAGGGATGATCGTGCACACAAGATCACCTCGAGAATCCAAAACACGAGAAGCGCCTGTTTTCAAACGGACCTCAAAACCCTCATCAAGAAGCTGGGAAACCGAAAGAAGATTAAACCCCAAAGACTTGACAAGATCAACACACCTAAGAGTCACAGACTCGCTCACCTTCACCGCGCCCACTGAAAGCACTCTACCTTTCCCATTGTCCCCAAAAGTGATGTACTCTTTGGTCATCACCGGGGTGAGGCTGGAGAACAACCTTCGATCTCTGGTCATGTGTCGAGAGCAACTGGAGTCGATCAACCAAAAGCCCTCCATGCCTCCCACCTGCAAATCAAAAATGAGAGAGAGAGTGAGCAAATGACACAGCACTGGGGTTAGTACAAAATGGATCAAACCAGTGTCGTGCCATTTGCTCAAAAGTGGGGTTAGCAAAATCCATCCTATCTCTCCTAGGTGGAACACCCACACGTCCCCTTGGAGGACTACGCATACCACGAGGTGGAGACCGTGGCCCGTAGCTCCTTTGGGACCAAAAGCTGCGATCGTTCCCCCCATACTCGTATTGGCCACGAGCGAAGGAACATCTAGCAAACTCACCAAACCCAAACGCAACACGCCTACCACCATCTCTCTGTGGTGGCTCACCTTGAGGCACAAACACACACCTCTCTTGAGGGTAAATGGTATGCACCACACCCTCGCCCCTTGGCACCATCCTAGGCTCAGGCACACCACAAGAAGGGCGGTACCTATCCTTGTTTGCCATCTCCCTAGCAAACCTCTCCTCACGCTTCCTCCTGAAGCAAAACTCCGCTAGGTGCCCATCCCTCCCACAATGCTCACAATGGAAGGGTTTTGGTTTTGGCTTTGGTTTTGGGCTCTCTTTGGGCTCTGGCTTCTCCTCACTCGGTTTCTCTCCCTTCTTCCCAAAGAACTCATTCCCCAAGTCACTCTTGAACTTCATGGGTTTTTGGAAGTTGTCTGTGTGTGGAGGAAACACGGGTGGAGCTGGGGTTGTGTCTAGTCGGTTCCTAAGAGGATTTGGCTTAGGAGCATAGGCATTTTTGTGGTGGGTTTTTGGTGGTTCTGGGATATCACCGATCTTCCCCCTCATTCTCACCACTTCCCTCACCAACCTTATCCACCCCAAGCACTTGCCCATCATAGATCTTGTATGCCTCAATCATCAACCTGAGCTGAGGCTCATGACTAGACAACTAACCCATCATCTTCCTCAACTCATCATTCTCATCCGGCAAACGATCAACATAGTGTGCAAGCTCCAAATTCTTCACAGCATTTACTTCACAAGTAGAGCATGATGTTGGAATAGGAGCTTTCAAAGCAGCTTCTAGAGATCTAGCATAAGCAACCGATACATCTAGTTTCTCATGCAAAATAGGACAAGAAGTGCAAGCACCAAGCAAGGAGGGCCTAGATTTCATCTCATCTAGCTCTACCTTAAGCACATCTAGTTCCTCAACCTTGGAGGCATACTTTTCCTTAAGCACAGTCAAATCACCAAGGAAAATAGAACAATCAGTGCATTCAGGTTCATTAGTCACAATGGGAGCAGACTTCAGAGAATCTATTTGAGCCCTAGCATCAACAAGCAAAGACTCTAGCTCAATCACCTTCTCCTTAGCCTCTCCAAGCAAAGACCTATACTCCCTCTTCTCCTTGTTTGTCTTTCTAAGCACATCATCCCGGTTGTCAAGCAATTCATTCAACCTAGCATTCTCTGCTACCAAGAAGGATGGATCATTGTTTACCTCATCCTCAAAATCGGAGTCCGAGTCATCCTTGTTGCTCTTCTTGCTTGCGGAGCTGTGTGCCATGCTGCAAAAGCCTTGGGTGGCGAAGCACAGGCCGCTGATGTTCTTGCTTTACCTCTTGCCCTTGTGCCAGTTCTCATCTTCATCACTTGAGCTCGATGAAGAGTAGCAGGAGCTTGAGTCGATGTCGCTCACTCCGGCAACCATCGCTCACTCCTTCTTCTTGTGACCACCACTCCTCCTCGGCCTCCGCTCGGACTTGTTCTTACCCTTATGGTCATCCCTCGAGCGGTGCTTGTGGTCGGTCCTCGGACGGTGCTTGTGCTCGGTCTTGACCTCCATGGCTTCCGGGCACTCAGTGATAAAGTGTCTGTGCTTCCCGCACCGGTAGCACATGCCTGATCTCCTCCGAGCGTTCTTCTGGTTCGTGTACATGCGCTCGAACCGCCTGCTCAGGAACGCGAGATCCTCCTCACCCAGCACATCAAACTCCTCATCTGGCATGGACACAAGACAAGACAAAGAGAACTGTCTCGAAGACATGATAGCATTAGTCCTTGGTCCAGAAACGAGAGCCAGACTATGAGGGTCAGTCGGGTTCTCGATCCTTGCTCGTACACCACGGTCCACCTCGGACGACTTGAGCTTGGAGAACAGCTCGTCCACCATGAGGATCTCATACTTCTCGGACTCAAGAATGGCCTCGACCTTCTCACTCCACACGGTACGATCCAGAGAGTGCAGGAGCTTCACAGCCCTGTCATGATCATCATACGGGAGCACGGCCACATTAGCCCTCATGTTGTTCACAATCACCGTGAACCTCTGGAACATGCTGTCAATGGACTCACTGGGGAGATGAGTGAAGTTCTCATACTCTTTCCGGTAGGTCGCGAACAACGAAGCCTGAACCTGAGCATTTCCAGCATGAGCATTCTTCAACTGCTCCCAAATCCTACAAGCCAAGTCCTTTGTCTGAACCCGATCGAAATCGGATTGACACAGAGCACGAAACAAGTAGTCGACCGCCTTGTTGTTGGCATCGAACATATCCCTCGATCCTAGAGCTATCAGACGAACATAAGCTATGTTCACCGTGACATCCCAAAGGATCTGACCTTTGCCACGGAGGAAAGCAACCATCCGCCTCTGCCACATTTGGTAATTCGTACCATCAAAGTGTGGAGGACCCGAACCCTGTTCCTGGTACTCCATCTTTGGATCTTAGACTGGTTAGAATCATGAAGATCCATAACCGGCTCTGATACCAATTGAAGGACTGATTAGGCAACCAGAGAGGGGGGGAGTGAATGGGAGCCGATAAAAATTCTTCCCGGAGGATGAACTCAGCCTATGCTCCAAATTCACAACCGAGAATTCCCACACGAGTTTGCCAAGGTCGCGTAGTCACAACGGACCTTCCAACCCTAGGAACAAACCCCAACTCAAAGCAACACGGAAGCGCAACTCATGAAGCGAGAGACTTAGGCAATCTGTGGTGCCTGGGTGGACGGTCCGTAGGGGCCAGGCGGACGGTCTGCGGGACCACGGCGGACGGTCCGCAAAAGCTGCCCGAACAACCAGTATGCACCGACGAAATACAGACGGTCCGTACCCTACCCTCGGACGGTCCGTGGGTAACCAGTACCGCGCGGACAGTCCGGGACACACAGGCGGACGGTCCGCAAATGTAACACCCTAATTTTCAAAAATTTGAATTTTAATAAAATTTGTTAGCAACCTTTAATTCTGCTCTTATGGACCATAAGGTTTTCTCTAATTATTTGCAGGCATTTAATTATTTTCTAAATTAAATAAATTAATCATAGGAGTTTAATGTTGCATACATGCTGATGCATTGCTTTTGAGTGTTTGAATTCAAATTGGTATTTGAAATCATTTGTTTGATTTCTTTTCAAAAATAGAAATCTAGCGGGGAGTTGGGTTTTATTATTTATGGTGGGGTATTGACCCGCTAGGGAGCTTTATGCCCTGCTTCGTCCTGAAACCTAGTGGGTTGTTGCTCATTGGAGAATCTTCGTAAAGGCCTCGTAGCGTCCCTATGCAACCACACCTCGGTAGTGCATGTGGTAATGTGCCTACTTTTGCACAGCGTGGTTGGGTTCAAAACTCTTTTGAGTTTTTACGCGACTTGTGTTGAAAGTGTACAACCTCTGCAGAGTATAAAACTAACTAGTTAGCCGTGCTCACGGTCAAGAGCGGCCTGGACCCTCACATGATTCATTCTATGGCAGATGGAACTTATAAGCTTGTGCATTTCATTCTATGGTTCTTATGTATTTATTTAGTGGGTTTTGGTATATACTTACACTTGCTAGTAATAGCTGCTTAATAAAACTTAACCAACTAAAATGCTGATCTGCTATGCAACCACAAGCCTTCCACCATAAAGCCTTTGCATGTTGTTATAGTGTTTTTCCCTTGTTGAGTAGGACATGTGCTCATGCTTGCTATTTTATAATGCATCTACACAACCCGGCTGCTGCTCAGACGGACGTTTTGAAGACTTTCCTCGAGAGTTCGACGAGTTCTAGGCGAGCGTGCCACCAGTCGACTGCCTGTGGAGACGTCCTTTTCCGCTGCTAGTACTCGCTTTTGTTACGCTTGAGACATACGGTCATGTAATAAAGTTATAATACTTCCTTTATGCTTTTGACATTGTTTTTTGGTATTCACTGAGTCGAAGCATGTGTGTAACTTGATCCTGGCGCACATGTATTTAATGCATTCGGATTTGCTTTTAAATTCGGGTGTGACAAAGTGGTACTAGAGCCGTGTTGACTGTAGGACGTTAGCCTAGTTAGAATGGTCGAACTTAAGGATTATATTATCTTAGAAGCCATTCTCACTTCATGTTATGCTTTAATTCTATTTCTAATATACTTATCCTTGCTTTTACCCCCATCCTTGACATTCTACTTGTTCTCTATCTTATCTTGACCAATCTTTTCACTCTATGCTTCCTTGTTCTTGCTTTAAGGAATCTTTAGTATCCGTTCTATGCTCTCTAATATTTCTCTATCTTTACCCTACCCGCGTTCATAACAGTTCTCAGTAATCAAGTGACCCTATCTTGTTCAACCCAAAGATCTTCATTAGGATCTAGGAGTTCTTTAGGCTTTATGCTTATGTAATCGTTAGTCAAGATCGTCGTTTAGGTGTGTTTAGCTTAGTGGTGTGTTTGAATGCTTGATCTTGTGTTAATGCTTGATCTGGATCTTTGCTTGAGTGCAATGTATTGTGAAGTGATGACCACAATGACATTAGTTTAGAAGTAAAGCTTGTTTAGTGGGTTTAAGTTCTGTTTCTACTATCTCCTAATCTTGCATCTTCTTAATCCTTATCAAGTCTTTACTTATCTATCTTGGAATCTATCTTGCTCCAAATCTGTTCTCGTCAACCTTCGACACAGCAGTAGTGTTTTGATAATATCTCGAGCTACAGAGCTCCGATTGATGCAAAACTAGTTGGGTTAGCTCAAAAATTTCATAATTGAATTTCTATCAAAAGTTCAGCCCCATCCAGTACTTATTCTGGGAGCTATGCCCGAAACCTTGGAGCTACCAGAAACTGTAAAACTCTGCTGACATACTTAACTTCATTATTTTATATCTCGGGCTATAGACCTCCGTTTGAGGCAAATCCAGTTGGAGAAGTTCCGAAATTTTATCGGTATTATTATGTCCAAAATTCAGGAATATAGGTTACATAGACAGATAGTTATGCCCGAAACTTTGGAGCCACTTGAATCTGTTAACACTGCTGATACACCTGACTTGTTTATTTTATAACTAGAGTTATAGAGCTCTGATTGAGGTGATTCTAGTTGGATTGGTTCCGTAATTTCATTACCTTTCACTGGTCAAAAGCTCATAATTTTTGGTTACCCACGTTGAGAGTTATACCTGAATATCTGGAGTAAACAGAATCTGTCTAAAGTTGAATACCATCATTACTTTACCTTCTGAGTTTCACTCCTGACTCAAACATCTAAAGTAATGTCCCTAACACTCAGATGGTGAACACCAGGTCAGGATCCGGAGTTGATCAACCAGCAGTGAACTGCCAAGGGAGAAGCAACCGTTCAGGCCCAGCACCTCAGCAACCACAGATGGATCCAGCCATGCAGCAATTCCTTGAGGCACAGACCGAGCTCCTCCAGAACCTATCCAACACTGTGGTGAACCTGCAAGCCCAAGTCCATGATCCACCTGTGCAGCAGCAGGCGCCACTCAACAAGCACCGTGAGTTCATGAGCCACCAACCCCCAGTGTTCACCCATGCAGCTGATCCACTTGAGGCTGAGGATTGGCTAAAGACAGTGCCGAAGATGCTCACTATCACGCAGTGCAGCGATAGAGAGAAGGTCCTGTATGCTGCAGGACGACTTCAGGGGTCAGCTTCTGCTTGGTGGGATGCATATATCGCTGCTCACGCTACCGCAGATGCTATCACCTGGGATGAATTCACCAACAACTTCAGGAGCCATCACATACCAGCCAGTCTTATGAAGATGAAGAAGAAGGAGTTCCTTTCCCTCAAGCAGGCGGGAATGCCAGTGGCTGAGTTCAGAGACAAGTTCATTGAGCTATCACACTACGCACCTGAGGAAGTTGCTGAGGATAGTAAGAAGGAGGAGCTGTTCCTAGATGGATTGAGTGGACCACTACAGTATCAGTTGATGTCTCACACCTTCCCCACGTTCCAGCACCTGGTAGACAATGCCATCTGTCTGGAGTACAAGCGTAGAGAGCTAGGAGAGCAGAAGAGGAAAGCCACTAGCTATGGACAGTCCGGGAGCGTCTCTCGCCCTCACTTCACCCCACAGCAGAGCACGCCCTTCCGCTATGGAGGATCAGGTGGGAACTTTGGGCAGCAGCAGTCCCCGCGTCCCGCTCAGCCATTCCAGCAGACAGGGCCGCAGTTTCAGCACTCCGCTCCTTAGACACCGCGCCCCACTTTCTAGCAAAATCAGCAGAGAACTCCAGTTGGTACACCAGTGAGGACTGCTACACCTCCCAACCCTGCTAACACCACTTGCTTAAAGTGTGGTGAGCTTGGTCACTATGCCAATGTGTGTCCCCAGAGGCAACCCCCGAGTACCCCAGTACAGAACCAGCAGATGCAGCAGGGAAGGAATGGCAATCAGACCCCACAAACCAACAAGGGACAACAGAGCTATTGACGTGGCAAGGTGAACCACGTCAATGCTGAAGCCGCTCAGGAGAATCCTAAAGTTGTGCTCGGTATGTTCCTAGTCAACTCTA
This sequence comes from Cenchrus fungigraminus, assembly GCA_036936925.1. Classification (NCBI taxonomy): domain Eukaryota; kingdom Viridiplantae; phylum Streptophyta; class Magnoliopsida; order Poales; family Poaceae; genus Cenchrus; species Cenchrus fungigraminus. The sequence goes on along the minus strand of CM072774.1, from coordinate 116,473,626 downwards.
TACCCGCCTCAGTTCTATTTGATTCAGGAGCATCCCATTCTTTCAATACCTCTCAGTTCGTAGCTCAGCATAACATACCCATTAGCCCTATGCCTCGTCATATGCTAGTTAGTTCACTAGGGGGGAACTGAAAGCATCATATAAGTGTGACAACGTCAGTCTCAAGATTTTGGGCAGAGATTTCCGAGCTAATCTTATAATACTAGAGTCGAGAGGAATCGATGTGATACTTGGGATGGGATGGTTTACCGCGTGTGATGCGGTGATTCAGTGTGCTAAGAGGTCGATCCTTCTCACTAGTCCAGCTGGGGAAAGGATCGAGTTTGCAGCAGATCCACCACCACCAACCAGTAAAGTGAATCAGCTAGATGGGAAAGCCTTGGAGGATATAAGAGTGGTGTGCGAGTACCCTGATGTTTTTCCTGAGGAGTTACCAGGTATGCCACCAGGTTCAAGTGGGATATCAGAGGCAGAGTTTCCTGATCTTTCTCTTTCTCTTTCCAAATCTCGGGACGAGATTCCTTTTCAGGGGGTAGATTTGTAACACCCTAATTTTCAAAAATTTGAATTTTAATAAAATTTGTTAGCAACCTTTAATTCTACTCTTAAGGACCATAAGGTTTTCTCTAATTTTTTGTAGGCATTTAATTATTTTCAAAACTAAATGAATTAATCATAGGAGTTTAATGTTGCATACATGCTGATGCATTGCTTTTGAGTGTTTGAATTCAAATTGGTATTTGAAATCATTTGTTTGATTGCTTTTCAAAAATAGAAAAAAACCTTTTCCTTTTATCCTCTCTCCCTCCCCTCTGTTCTGGCCCGGTTTTGCTTTGAGCCCAGTCTCCGAAGTTTGCTATCGCCCCCTCAACTCTCTTCCCGCAGCGCTCGCTCTCGCCCTCAGCCGGCCTGTTTTGTCTTCAGCACTGCCCGTGAGCCAAGTCTGCCCGTGCCCCCTCAACTTCCTGGCCTCGTCCACCTTTGTGCCACAGCAGGCCGCAGCCCAGCGCCGCTCTCGGCCCAGCGCAGCCCGCTCCGCTCCTCCGCCGCCCGCTGTCACTGACCGGTGGCCCCCACCCGTCATCCCCTACCTCCGCCGTGTCCGGGTCGAACTCAAGTCCGCGCCACCGCGCCCACCTCGAGCACACCTCCCTAGGTATGGCCCGCACGCTAAGGCCACCCCGGGCCTATAAAGGACGCTGCGCCGCGCCTGAATCCTTTTCCCCCAAACCCTAGCCGTCGCCTCGAGCTCTAGCGCGTCGCCGCTCAAAACCCTAGAGCTGCCGCCGTCGATCTGCTGTCTCGTCACTCGTCCGCTGCCAAGGAGGTCACCAAGAGCTTCGCGAGGAGGTGAGGAGTCTCCCGGTGCAGCTTGAACTCAAGCCCGTGCCCCGTGTCGACCGCGCACGCTCGCCGAAGTTGCTCCGCCACGCCGACCTGCTTCGCTAAGCCTCGTGCCGCTGTGGTCGCCTCTGCGCTTGGGTTGACCCGCTGGTGAGGTTCGTTGCATCCCCAGCTATGTCCAGGTGCAAACCGCGCGCCAAATCGTGCTCGGGAACCCTAAATCGGGTTTCGCCAGCGATGCTCGTCGCCGTGCGCCGCCGCCAAGTCGCACCGCCGCCGCCCTGTCGCTGCCACCCGTGCTTGCACGCGTCGATGACCGTCAGATCTTGATCCGACGGATCGGATCTGTTTTGACCGGAGTCAAGTGATGGTCAACTGAGCTGAACCCTGCAGTTTTGCGATAAAACGCCTGTGCTTTTTAAGTTTTACAAGCTGGTCCTTCCGCAGTAGTAAGTTTCTTTACAGTTTGGTCCTTTTGTTACGTTTAAGCCCTAAAGCCTTAGTTTTCTTTACAAATAAGTCCTTGTATCTTTGTTAGTGCATAACTTAGTCGTTTTAGCTCCGTTTTTAGCGTTCTTTATATCCATGCGATCGTCTCGACGAGTAGATTAGTTTTCTGTTGTTTTTGTTTCTGTTTGCTATGATTGGTGTTCTGTTTCTTAATTAATTGTATTGTATGCTTGTATGTTATTGTGTGGAGCGTAGTGAACGATCAGTTCGTGGAGTACGCTGCCGTTGAAGATCAAGAAGGCTTTGAGCAGCAGCACGCTTGGGTAGAAGGCAAGTCCTTGCTGCATTCCCTTTTGTCCTATTACAACATGCATTTTAATTACACAGTTATTTACTTATTGCTTGCATTAATGTGAATGGACCCATGCTAAGGTGTGACTAGTGTTGTTTACCCTGTGCCTTGATCAATTGGGTTTTATTTTTATGTTGGGTAGCTTTGCTAGAGCATACTTTGGGTGGTTTAATGGAACAATCTTTAATCTTGATTTACTTTCTGCTATTCATTCATGTAATGCAAGAACACTATGCTTGTTTAATCGGAACATGGAGAACCACCCAGGAAAACCGTACAACCAGAAGACATATGGCTCTGTCTTGGCTGAATAACTAGAAACTTCGGTGTTGTAGCAACCTTACCTGAAAGGGACCAATGGGGAGGCGTTGTCAAAGTATAGACCTGCTCTAGCGGGGAGTTGGGTTTGATTATTTATGGTGGGGTATTGACCCACTAGGGACCTTTATGCCCTACTTCGTCCTGAAACCTTGTGGGTTGTTGCTCATTGGAGAATCTTCGTAAAGGCCTCGTAGCGTCCCTATGCAACCACACCTCGGTAGTGTGGTAATGTGCCTACTTTTGCACAGCGCGGTTGGGTTCAAAACTCTTTTGAGTTGTTACGCGACTTGTGGTAAAAGTGTACAACCTCTGCAGAGTGTAAAACTAACTACTTAGCCGTGCTCACAGTCAAGAGCGCCCTGGACCCTCACATGATTAATTCTATGGAAGATGGAACTTATAAACTTGTGCATTTCATTCTATGGTTCTTATGCATTTATTAAGTGGGTTTTGGTATATACTTACACTTGCTAGTAATAGCTGCTTAATAAAACTTGACCAACTAAAATGCTGATCTGCTATGCAACCACAAGCCTTCCACCATAAAGCCTTTGCATGTTGTTATAGTGATTTTGCCTTGTTGAGTACGACATGTGCTCATGCTTGCTGTTTTATAATGCATCTACACAACCCGGCTGCTGCTCACACAGACATTTTGAATACTTTCGTGGAGAGTTCGACGAGTTCTAGGTGAGCGTGCCACCAGTCGACTGCCTGTGGAGACGTCCTTTTCCGCTGCTTGTACTCGCTTTTGTTACGCTTGAGACATTCGGTCATGTAATAAAGTTATAATACTTCCTTTACACTTTTGACACTGTTTTTGGTATTCACTGAGTCGATGCATGTGTGTAACTTGATCCTGGTGCACATGTATTTAATGCATTCGGATTTGCCTTTAAATCCGGGTGTGACAGCAAACTCCTTGCAACACAAAGCACCTTTCCCAACGGATCGAACCACGAACGAGCACGAACAAGCGATGAATTGGACGAACACCAGGCCTCACGGACTGTCCGCGCCTACCAGGCAGACTGTCCGCCAGGTGCGGACAGAGCAGCTCGAGCCCGAGTTGCTCAAGGTCAACACCTCCTTCCCTTTGCCCGATCTCCCGAATCAACCAAGGGATTGCTACCAAATCATAGGTGAGGATGAAGCACCTCTAGGAGATGCTATACCCACGAATTTGTAGCCTCAAACCCACTGAATCAAGAGGAATTGAGATTCTACCGAGCTCACACAAAAAGCTAGGGTTCCAACCGAAATCCTTCAATCGAAGGCCAAATCCGGAGTTTGAGGGATCAAGATCAAGCACAAAGATGCACAAGGCATCTATCCATGATCCCCACAAACAAACCCAAACCCAAACACCTCAGAATTGAAGGAACAAGGCACGCATGAAAATCCAATGAAAATAGCCCGAAAAAGACACGATAATCACACGAGCTTCAAGAAGGAAATCAACGCAACCATGAAAGCTTCCATACACTCAGAGATCAGATTCTCTACAAAACAGTGAAGAAAATCTAAACCTATGGAGCAAGGAAATGAGAAGCAGTCCGGAAGGATGGTTTGCCCAGAAACCCTAGAGCTATATATATGAGTTCCTCTGGGTTGGGCAAATGACCAAGCTACCACTAGCACTTAAACTTAAGATACAATCCCCTTAGGGGTAATATGGTCAAGTAGCACTCCTCTTCATCAGACGGCCATGCCTTTGCCGCAGTCCGCGTCCTCTCGACGCAAGCCCTGCGATCCCGCCGCGTGTCCTCTGGCATCGAAGCTTCTCGGTGCACCCGGATCCCGTCTCCGCCCGCCGAGCCTCCGGTCTTGGTTTTGTGGCTGAACCAAGTAACCCGACGGTTTTGTGGTGAACCGCCACAAACTCCGCGTGCAGACTCCAGTCATGAGCCGCTACCCTGCACTGGCTCCGGTCGATGACTTCGTCTTGCTTTTATTGCCACCATGCGGCCCGCACTTGACCCCGTTCGGCCACCGGGTCCATCGAGACGAGCCTACTTGTCTCTCCACTCCTCGGAGGCCCCGCAAGGCTAAGACCTTTCGCGCCCGCTCTTCACCTGCACCAACACGAGTCAAGCCGCAACCTGCACCTGCAATACTCGCCCAAGAGTCAGTCCACACCACGTTGTCAATCACTCATCACACCAGGGAGCGACCATCCACCGGTCCTCGGACGCTCCGGTCCTCAACACTGCTCAACCAGGTGAAGATGGTGCTTATAATGCTTTAAAAGAGTGCTTGTTTTCTTTATCTTTAACTGGCACTGCTTTTGCTTGGTTTTCTTCACTTGCTCCTGATTCTATTATATCTTGGGATATGTTAGAACTTAAATTTCATGATCACTTTTATAGTGGGAGCATGCAATTAAAATTGACAGATTTAACATCGGTTAGGCAAGGAAAAGATGAGACTATCTCTGCCTACATTAAAAGGTTTAAAGAAAATAAAAACCGTTGCTTTAATTTGTCAATTACTGATATGGACCTTGCAGACATTTGTCTAAAGGGTTTAAGGTCATCTATTAGAGATAAAATAGAGGGTTTCGATTTTGTTTCAGTTGCTCAAGTTCAAGTAAGAGCTTTAGTTGTTGAAAACCGATTGAATAAAGAGAAGGATAGCTTTAAGTCACGTCGTTCTAATGTGCATCTTATTAATTATGATTCTGATAGTTCGAACGATAGTGATAAAGAAGTCTATGCTGCTGAATTTATTTGGCCCTCTAAGGAAAAAGCTTATTCTTGTTCATCTCTTAAGCTGGCTAGTAAAGGTCGGCAAGAAGAAATTAAATTTACTTTTGATGTTTCCAAATGTGATCGTATATTTGATAAATTGCTTAAATCTGGAAATATCAAATTAGCTCATACTATTCCTCCACTTGATGAGTTGAAAAGGCGTGCATATTGCAAGTTCCATAATTCTTTTCCTCATGCCACTAATGATTGCAATGTGTTTCGTCGACAGGTTTGATCGGCCATAAACGAAGGTTGTTTGACTTTTCATGAGATGCAAGTGGATAAAACTCCTTTTCCAATCAACACCATGGATTTACAGCAACCCAAGATATTGGTTTGGCCGCATCAAGCTGAAGCAACTAAGAGCAAGAACGTGGTGGTTGGGGAAGCTAAGCCCAACTTGAGAGGAAAGGAATTTGTTTGTAAAGTTGAGTATGAGAAAACTCCTAATGGTAAATAGACCTTCAAGGTTACTGTGAGAGCCTCTGAACATGGGGGGCAAGGGTCGTCCACACCCGCTCATCAAAGACCGTCTGAGCTGTCTCTGGCTAGACCGGTCAGACCAGTGCACCCCTGAGTCATCTGAGGATGATCAAACCAAGCCATCCGGAGATTGGAAACACTACAAGGTTTTGTAACAAATGCAACGCTTCTGAATTGCAACGCCTAAAATTTGGTTGCTAGAGATGGTTGTATTGCAACCATTCTAAAAAATGGTAGCGATACGTGCATTTAATACAATGGTTTTCAAGTTGTTGTGAACCTTTGTTGCATTTGGTGGATGATATTGCAATGGTGAAAAATGGTTGCAGTAGAATTGATTTTGGTTGCAATTATGTGGTAGTATTGCAACCACGTTTGCGTTAGTTGCATTTGGTTGAGCCTATTGCTATGTTTGTTTTATGTTGCATAAAATTTCACAAGCATTGCAAACGCTAGATGTTTAATGCAATGAGTACTTTGATAGGCGAAGCAAAAGTGGTTCGCAATTGCAACGCTATTTTGGGGTTGCAACTGCTACAACTTATTGCAACGAGGACTCTAGGGGCGAAGCAAAAGTGATTCTCAATTGCAACGCTTTTTGGGAGTTGCAACTGTTACATACTTATTGCAACGAGAACTGGTAGTCGAGGCTGATTTGGATTGGACATTGTATATGATATTTTATGAAAAAATACAATTCATAGTAAAAATAGAACTTGGCTAATTTTGAGTTTAGATTTTATTCTAATTACTAATTTTGAGAAAGAAGTTTGAATTGGTGGGGAAAAATTGTCATTAGAGACAAAATAAAAAAAATAAAAAAAACACTAGTATATGACTTACCACTACACCATTATAATGTTAGTGTTAGCTAGCATCGTTCATGCCTTTATCATGTTTCTGTGTGGTCAGCTTATAGTAACCTTATAGATATTAAAATAGAAAAGTTACTTTATAGGATTCTATTAGTTAGTTACACTTGGTACGTTCCCACCAGCTGGTCCCACCTCGACCACGTGGCACTGCAGTCTCACTTTAACAACATTTGAAGCAGTAAATGATTTTAGATGGAAAAGTCATAAACATGAGAGTTATAGAACGCATCAAGATCTAGACTTTGTATTATGATCATTTTTGCATTTGACAGATTTTGAATGATTCAAATTTGAATTTCAAAAATTTACAAAGAAAAATCAATTTTTGAAACCCTAGATGGTTTCAAATTATTTTTGTTTTCTGTCTAATGCAACACCGAAAAACTATTGCAATAGGCCTAAAATGGTTGCAATAGACACAATGCCATGAAACCAAACAATTTAAAATTGTCACCAGTCGCGATTTACATGTCATTCAGTCCCACCTTGAGAATGTGTCGATGCGGTCCCACCTTGAGAATGTGTCGATTCGATCCTACCAACGGGCCCCCCTCAAAAAAATAGTAATTAAATATGTATGTGTAGGAAAGAAAAAATCGAAAAAAATTGTGTGGATTACGATTTGAACTATGCACCTCCTACTTCAAGTAAAGCACTTTTACCACTACACTACATAACATTTTGTGTTTTTCCATTGCATTCAACATTTTTGTACTTGGTTTTGCCACCGGCTAACTGCGGCCACGCTCGGCCGAGCCCTGGCCGGTCGTGCCACACCGCGGCCGAGCCACGCCCGGCTATGTCACGGTCCCTGCCAGCCGCAGCCGCCCTCTAGCCTCCCACGCCACGGCCTCGTCTGGCCGCAGCCACCCTCTAGCCTCCCACGCCACTGCCCCGGCCGGCTGCGCCCTGGCCCTGTCCGACCGCGTCCTAGCTGCAGCAAGGCCGTGGCTGGCCGCGCCCTGGCTGCACCAAGGTCGTGCCTGGCCGAGCCCCACAATCCACTCATGAAGTTCATTAAAATTTATCGGACAACTCTTATTTTTGTCATTTGTTTATCCAAAAAAATGGTAATACATTATTCACAAAATTTACATGTCACTTATACTTATGAAACCATATGAGTGAGATGTAAAATTTTTATTTTCTGTCTAATGCAACACTAAAAAGTGTTACAATAAGCCTAAAATGGTTGCAATAGACACAATGCTAAGAATTTAATTGGCAAAAAAATGCCTGCTTGGGGATCAAACCTCAGACCTTGGAACAAAAATGACGTGTGCAAACCACTAGGATAAGCATTAGTTTATGTTGTATTAGTGTGTTTTATATCTTTTTATTAATTGAACTGCAATAAATCTTTTAAAACAAATTTGAAAAATATGTGGCTATGCAACATATTTTGGCTCCATAACCATCCCATAAAAGTGTCAAACGATTTCGACAAATTGATACTATACATCTTTCACAACTAGGAACATATCTCACTTAGCTACATAGGACTATGTGAGCTATATATGTCTTTGTGAGGGATATTCAACAACTCTTTATCGAAATCACTTGAAATTTTTATGTGACTCTCATACACCCAAATTACGTGGCTGTGTAACTTTTTAGATTTTTCTAGCCACTTTATGATATTTTCACATTTATTCCTTAGTAATTCAATAAATAATTACAGTAATAGAAAAACATGATCAAAAAATTACATAGATTCACACAACAACATATTTTGGCTCCATAACCATCTCATAAAAGTTTTAAACGATTTCGACAAAGCGATACTATACATCTTTCACAACTAGGAACATATCTCACTTAGTATGACTTTGTGAGGATGTACATCACCACTTTCTCAGACTCAATTAAAACTTTTTTGTTGACACTTATACACCAAAAGGAGGTGTCCCTCCAAGTTTTTTGATTTTTTTATGTAGCTAAGGGTATTTTAACATTTATCCTTTAGTAAATCATAAGATAATTACAGTAATAGGTAAACTTGGTTAGAAATTTGCATATATGCACACAACATCATAGTTTGGCTTCATAAACATCCCATTAAAGTTTTAAATGATTTCGATAAAGTGGTACTAAACATCTCATACAAGGATGAACATCTCTCACTCATCTATATGGGCAAATCCTGTGGGCGTATTTTTTTATTTTTAATATGCGTCCCCAATTCTTTTTTCAATATTTATTTTTTAGTTTTAAAATTTCATTTTTGTTGTTTAATTCTTTTTCCTATATGTCACTGCAATTATTTTTTAGATGAACATCTCACACAAGGATGAACATCTCTCCAAGCTTTTTGAATTTTTATGTAGCTTAGGGTATTTTAACATTTATTTCTTAGTAAATCATAAAACAATTATTATAATATGTAAACTTGGTCAGAAATTTGCATAGATGCACACAACATCATAGTTTTGCTCCGTAAACATCCTATTAACATTTTAAATGATTTCGACAAAGTGGTACTAAACATCTCATACAAGGATGAACATCTCTCGCCCATCTATAAAATGGTGCTCCCTGAAACCCTAAAGCCTCCATTCCCCTTTGTCGTCCCTCCCGACCTCCCCTCAGCCTCCTCAGAGCGGCAGAGCTCGATCCACACCTCCCCTCTTCTGCCCATGATGCTGTCTTTTGTTTGTTTAATTTTCTTTTGCTGGTCGACCTTTTTCCCCGTGAACGTACGTTCACCGGGTCCGCACGCGGCACGCCCCCACGCCCCCTCTCCCCGAGTCCCCCTCGTGAAAAAAAACCCGATCCACAGCCACTCGAGGAAACTCCCCTCGCCTCGCCTCCCCACCCCTCCCAACGATGCGCCTCCCATGCCGCCCCGCCTCCCACCACCAGGAGCGCCCACAACTCCAAGCCATCCAGCGCCGCTCGGATCGACGCCGCCATGAACCGGATAGATGATCTCCACGCCGGTGTCCTCACCTCCAGGATCAGCGCCGTCACCACCATGATCGTTGCCCTCACCTCGAGGAACGGCGTCCTCATCTCCAAGCCATCCACGCCGGCATCCTCACCTCCAGGATTGGCGCCATCACGACCAAGAGATGCGTCATCGCAACTCCGCCGTCCGCCGCTGCACCTCGCCCGGGCACCGCCGCCACACCACCCCAGGCCGCCACCGGATCCATCACCTCCTCCCCGGATTGCCTCCCATCCCAACGTCCCCAACTGCTGTTCGTCGGACGCCACCGTCTGCCGGAGCCGCCGCCAACACCCCCACCCGTGGCGTCTCGGCCCTCACCAACCTCCCTCGACTCCATCATCTATGTGAGGAAGCAAACTCATCCTCCTGCATATTCTCCGATTCATTCAGATTCGGGGAGTTTATTAATGTGGTTCTGAACTCGTGGGATGAATGCATCTTGTACCCCTGAATCCTAATACAGTGTGAAGTGCTTGAATTGGTTTAATTGGGTGATGGAGCCATCGACCATCGTGATGTGGAGCACGGATGAGTGATGCGGAGGGCAACGACATCTAGATACTCAAATCTACAACTGGTGCATTCTGCCAAGATCCAAAAATTGCTGAGGAACTATTCTGGGTGGAACTAGCTGACAACAAGGTCTGCTAATATTCGCTTAGTGCAGAGTTGAAAAGGGTTCAGATGGCCACAGTTAACTTCAACAATGCCTTGAGTTTTTTCTAATCCCTCCACAACTGGGGATGCCCCACTACCTTCTGTATCAGGTACGAAATGCAGTTCTGGAATGAAATTATATTATTATAAAACTGATCATATTTTTCTCTGGTGCCTTTGTCAACTCCTACTTGATATGGTAAATACTCGATGTGGCCAGTCCCTACTACTTGGTTTGACTATTTGATCTGACCACTGCTGATTACATTGCCAAGTTATGTCTTGCCAACTTCAACAAATAGTTTCCTAACTGAATTCTATATTTTCTGTACTTGTTTTCCTTTTCAATCTTATGTCTTGCACTCATAGCGGAATACTACAGCTTACATTGCAATGTTGCTTGCTAGAAAAGAATATGATGGAAAGCTGATTTCACCTTGGATATATCTTATTTCCGATAAATGACCATATACGAATTTACATGATACACATTGTTTGCTTTGAGAAGTGTCATTATTCTGAAAATTGTGAACAATAAACCACGGTACCGGTAATTTGTATATATGATATTCAAGGTAGTGTTTGAACTTTCCATGCAAAATTTATGTTATACTTATGCAGCTATTCAAAAATAACAATTGAGCATGTGGTAAAATGGTAAAATTGAGTTGTGTTATATGTCCTGATGCTACCCAGTGCAACTATGGTTGCCTTGCACGTCTTCCAACCTCACTTTGTCATCATGAGAGATTTGAATTCACGCTGTGTGTAACCATTGTTGGTACCTTGCCTGGTTGTTGAGTCATGCTTTCCTTCTGTGTTCACCCATCTTTATCAGTGGTGACAAAATGGAAGATGACTCTTTGGCCTACAGCAACAGGCAGAGGCTAATTGCTTCATAACTCATGTATTTTTTCAGACTATTTGAATTACTCATCCTGCTTATAGTACATTACTCAACTGGTGCATCATAGTATAGTACAGAGCTAAGAGATAAATTAGTGTGTCAGTATACACAATCCAATTCAAAACAGCTTCATCTAATAATATGCAATTTTTTAAGCTCATGTCAGTTAAGAGTTATACACATTATTTTTTCAACTAACTTTGGGTCAATGTAGGTGGGTCTAACTAACTAACTAACTCACTCTAAGTTAATGTTTTTGCTTATTTCACACTTATTATCTTTAAATTATTAAATGCAGCCCGTAGCAACGCACGGGCACGATCCTAGCTAGTGCATACTTAAGATGGTATATTGGAGTTTTAGCTTGTCACTAGAAAATCCAGAAAATCTATCAATATAAAATCCATCAGTGTGAATCTCTTATTTTTGCATTGCTGACACAAGTAGGTTTGCTCTTTACCATTTTGCCAGCTATTTTATTTTGTTTTTATTACATAAATTTAGGCTCCATAGAATTCAGATGTGGAGTACAGTTGGCTGGGCACATTCTGGTCAGGCTGTAATATACTTGCAGTGTAGGAATTTTTTAATTATCAGCAATGAAGCAGAAATTCTATATGTATAATTAAGATACTATAGGTATCCTTATTAGGTATTTTTATGGTTATCAGGGTTCAATACTATTTGTCAGCAAACCATTTTCCATCTAGTATATCATCTGATTGTTTGCCATCTGGTATATCCTTATCTGTCTCTCAGTCTTTGTTCTAGGCTGAGTAGTGAAAGATACCTACGCCTGACATAACTCATTCAAAGTGGCATTTAATCATTATGAACATCTTCTGATTAAGTTCAGTTAACCACTAGCAGTGACATTCCCAGTATCATTTTCCTTTCGGAAACTGACATGTGTAGCGTTGTTTGTCTCTGCATGTACACCAGGATTGCCTGCAAGATGGGAACACCATAACATTTTGTGTGAATGAGGGCTCGACCAACTTCTGGCTGTCGCTGCTGATTGAGTTTGAAGACAGTGAACGGGTGGATGTGGATCCATGCACATAAATTAGGTACCAAGGTGCCACACCAAAACCTATCGTTCCATTTCCCTCCTATACATATGCTAATTCAATATTTTTTCATGATCATCTTACTTTCAGATTACAAGAATGGAGTGCACAATCATATGTCTGCAAATCTTGAAGGTACTAATAACATAAACAAGAATGGGACGATGGCCAACATACATTTCAAGGCAACCTTCGCTACTACAGTAGACATTGGTCTTTTGATTCGAATGAGTCCAAACAGTTGTGTGTGTTGGATACATTATTATGTGTTAAGTTGTGTTCTCGTTTAGTTTGACACTCCGTGTGTTTTGTTAAAGATTTGTATGAACAAATTATATTTTATTTTAATGGATGTCGATGCTTCATTCATTATGTATTTGACGTCTGCGATTATTGATTTAAGCTACCAAACAAAGGGTCACAACATGAATTATTAATATATTAATTTGGCATTTCAATATAATATGGAAATCAAACCGAATAACGTTGCAATAATCACACATATAACAACCACATTTAGTTGTGGTAATAGGTACGATAATCGTGGCAACGGTAGCAATAGAAGAATCTACCTATAGCAACCACTCAATAACGTGGCAATAAAAGATATCTCTATAGCAACCAACCTACAGAAACGTTGCAACAACCTTAGCCACCTATAGCAACCATTTAGGCGACGTGGTAATAGAGAAGCTCTATTGCAAGGGTTTCTCCGCGTAGCAATAACCACCATTGCAACACCTATGTTGTGTTGCGATTGCATTGTGTTGCTACACGACCATCGTGTCACAATACGTATCGCTAGCAACGCCTAGTTTGTTGCAATTGATACTATTACCACACCCATAATGGTTGCAATTGCTATTGTTACAACACTCACCAAGTGTTGCAAAAGCGTCAAAAATGTTGCAATAGAGGGGTTGTGTGTCGCAACTAAAACGTAACCCGTTGCATTATGCTATTGCTACCGTTACAAGTACAACGACATTTAACCAAAAAAAAGGTAGCGAAAGTACTATTGCTACCATTTTGTGTCTTTTGCTACACTTTTTTGGTGTTGCATTTGATACAAAACCTTGTAGTGAAATTGGAAGCTTAATGTAGAAAAAAATGAGGGGAGTGGTCTAAGCCAAATGTCACTTTTGACATGCTATTTGATAAGTATTCCAAGCAAAAGGTTGTAACAAGTGATCGGTCGTTAAAAAAAAGGATGAGATCACCTACATACCAAGGAGGGTTGTCTTCACCTCCAAGGACTGCTACAAGACTCAAGGGTGAATCATCGCAGCAAGGGCAACACTTTACTCCACCTTGGGCATCATCAAGTTCAAGTGCACCATGCCCAATTTATGATGACAATGGAGTGATGTGGGTGCCATATCAACAAGACTTTTATCCTAGATGGGGAGGACCAAGATCAGCTTTGGACAGAATCTCCAGGCCTATCCAAGACCGATTGGCTCCACACCATTTTGGTTAGGGTCATCAGACCCAACCGTCAGACCGGTCGTTGGCATCGATTAAACCAGTGCAGCCAGGCAGGCTGTGCCACCTCCTGTGAAGCAAGTCTACAGGTCGAAACAGAAGGAGGAGGTGCAGAAGATGGATATTGATCTAGAGAGGACTACAAATCAAGATATTATTCAGATTGGATCAATGGATGTTCCCATTAGAGAAAGTGGCAAAAGACCGATTGTTCCAAACAATAAGGTTGTGACACTGACTCTAGGGGTATTTGCTGCTGCTAATGACCATGAGGCCAGTGGGAGTGGTTCCAACACCAAATACTTCTTGCCAAGGTGGTGTCCTCCCGGTTTGACTCGAACACAAAGGAGGAAGCTTCAACACGCCTTAGATTTCAAGAGAAGAAGGAGACGGAGCTAGAGAAGCACAGGGATGAAGCTTTCAATTAGTACAGGCCAATGGTACCTCAAGGAAAAGAGTCGAGGGTCAAGACTAGCTCCCAACCAGAACCGGTCAGACCGGTGGAGGGGTCGGTCAGACCGGTCACACCGGTCAGAACAGTGGCGGGCGTCAGTTAGACCGATGACCCAGAAACACCGCCCGATTTCTCTTCCTCGGATCCTATGGTTTGTGATGACAAGTCCGCAATGGAACCTGCACCAGAAGACAATGAAGAGCTTGTTGATTACAGTTCTTCACCCGAGCACATGAATTTTGATATTAATGTGATTCAGATGTCTATGGATGGTTATTTACTCTCAGAGGAAGATGTCGTGCATCTCGACTTTGGGCCTAAGGAAGCTATTTTCCGAAAGCCTAAAGCTACTGAAATTCATCTGAAGGCTTTGTACATGAAGGGTCACATTAATGGGAAGCCTATCTCTCACATGCTGGTGGAAGGAGGAGTGATTGTCAACTTGATGTTGTATTCTTTGTTCAAGAAGCTGGGAGGTTCAGATAATGAGCTGATCAAGACCAACATGACCATCAGCGGTGTGGGAGGAGGCGAGCCGATGGGAGCTAAAGGCGTCGTTTCTATGGAGCTCACCGTTGGGATCAAGATGTTGGCTACGACATTCTTCATCGCTGAGACACAAGGTAACTTTAGCTTGATCCTTGGCCGTGATTGGATTCATGCAAATCAATGTGTACCTTCTACCTTGCATCAATTTTTAATTCAATGGGTATGCGACGAGGTAAAAATTGTTCATAGTGATACGTCGGCTTGTGTTGTAGTGATTGATAGTCCTACAATGGATAATCATGAGAATCTTAAGTGCTTAACTGGTTTAGATTTATCTAATTTAAGGCTTATTGATTCTACCAAAGATGGCTTTGTTACTGTTGTTATGAAGACGATCGTTGATCAGGCAACAACATCTCTCTTGATTTGATGGATACAAATCTAGAGTGGTTGCAACAAAGGTGAGAGCACTATCGGGAGCATAAGAACGATATGTGTGAGGCCATCGAAGACTTTCATGATTTGAGCAAGTTGGGACAAGGGTTTACGTCGGCTGATCTTTTAGAGGAGGTAGATATTGGTGATGGCACTATACCTAGGCCGACATTTGTAAACAAGAATCTTGATCCTTTGTTTTAATCTGAGTTAATAAAGTTGTTAAAGGAGTACATTGTTTGCTTTGCATGGAATTACAATGAAATGCCTGGTTTAAGTCATGATTTAGTTGAGCATCGTTTACCTATTAAACCTGGTTTTAGGCCTTATAGACAACCTCGTAGGAATTTTAATGCTGATATTTATGGCCGAGTGAAAGAGGAAGTCAATCGGTTGCTTGATGCTAAGTTTATTAGGCCTTGTCGTTATGCTGGTTGGATTTCTAATATCGTGCCTGTTGGGAAAAAAGGAACGAAGAAGCTTTGTGTTTGCATTGATTTTAGAGATCTTAATAGAGCTACTCCTAAAGATGAATATCCTATGCCTATAGCCGATTTTCTTGTTAATGCTGCATTCGGACATAGAATTCTTAGCTTTCTTGATGGTAATGCTGGTTACAATCAAATCTTTATGGCCGAAGAGGATATATCCAAAATGGCTTTTATTTGTCCGTGTTTTGTTGGCTTATTTGAGTGGGTTGTTATGACCTTTGGATTAAAAAATGTGGGTGCTACTTATCAAAGGGCTATGAATTTAATCTTTCATGATTTGCTTGGCATCATAGTAGAGGTTTATATCGATGACATTGTTGTCAAATCGGTTGGAGAGAATTCCCATTTAGCTGATTTAAGACTTACATTTGAAAAAATGTGTCGGTATAAATTAAAAATGAACCCACTCAAATGTGCTTTTGGTGTATCGGCTGGGAAGAATGATATTGATTTCACTTGGGGGCCAAAGCAACAAGAGGCATTTGATGAGATTAAGAGCTATTTGACTTCGCCACCCGTTCTTCAAGCACCCAAGAGTGGATTTCCTTTCAAGTTGTATGTAGCGGCTGAAAAGGATGTCATTAGAGGTGTTCTAGCTCAAGAGACTGAAGGCAAGGAGTATATTGTTGCATATGAGAGTAGAAGATTACTGGACGCCGAAACAAGGTACACTTTTATCAAAAAGTTGTGTTTATCACTATATCATACTTGTACCAAGTTGATGCATTATTTACTACCAAGTACTTGTATAGTAGCATGTCAAACCGACATAATTAAATACATGTTGCATAAACCAATTTTAAGTGGTAGAGTCGGCAAATGGGCTTATGCTTTAGTTGAGTATGATTTACATTGTGAGCCATTAAATTCAATGAAAGGTCAAATTGTTGCCGACTTTATTGTTGGACATAGAGTAGATAAGCAACTTGATTTAAATGTCGGTTATGTTATTTTTTTCTCCATGGAAATTGCATTTTGATGGATCGGTTTGGAAAGATGGTTGTGGTGTTGGAGTTGTCATTATTTCGCCAAATGGGTCTGTTTTTGAAGCTCTTAACCGATTAGATCATGATTGTACTAATAACCAAACCGAATATGAGGCTCTTCTATTTGGATTGGAAATTTCGCATGACATGGGAGTAAAACAAGTGGAAGCATATGAAGATTCTTTATTAGTGGTGCAGCAAGTTTCCAAGGTATGTCAATGTCTAAATGGCTTTTTAAATGCTTATCTTGATAAATGTTTAGACATCATATCTTGTATGGATGAATTTGTTATTTATCATGTACCATGAGAGGAAAATCCTAGAGCTAATGCTCTGGCTCAGCAAGCATATGGTTATAATGTTCAAAAAAGAAATTTTCAAGAACACAAACTGTTGCTTACAGCCGAGTGCTTCGCTCTGGAAGCACCGGTCAGGCTGACGCAGCTGACCGGTCTAACCGGTGACACCGGTCTGACCATTGTCCCTGACCTGTCTGACCGGTCCCCCGGTAAAAAATCCTCTTCGGTTTTTGATGACAAAAATGAAGTGGAGGATTGGAGAAAGCCTCTGGTTAATTATTTACAAAATCTTAGCAGTTCAGTTGATAGAAAAGCTCGATGATGGGCTCTTAAGTTTGTTCTTGATGATGGTGAATTATATCGTCAGACCGCAGATGGTTTGCTTTTTAAATGCTTGGGTCCTGATCAAGCTAGGTTAGCTATGGCAGAGGTTCTTGAAGGTATTTGTGGTACTCATCAATCGGCTGCCAAGATGAAGTGGCTCCTCGGGCGAGCTTGCTTTTATTGGCCTACCATGATAGCTGATTGTTTTCGATACTACAAAGGTTGTGAGGAGTGTCAAAAGCATGGAGATGTTCAGTTGGTGCCTGCTGCGTTGATGCATCTGATTATCAAGCCTTGGCCTTTTAGAGGATGGGGATTGGATTTTATTGGAAAGATTCACCCTCCTTCGTCAAAGGGACATTGTTTTGTGATTGTGCATACCGATTACTTCACCAAGTGGACTGAAGCTATTCCTTTGAAGAATATGACACATAGAGAGGTGATTGAGTATATTATCGGACACATTATACATAGATTTGGCATTCCACAAACTTTGACTATGGATCAAGGGACTTCATTCATATATAAAGAGGTGCGTGAGTTTGTCGATTCTTATGGTATTAAATTGCTCAATTCATCTCCATATTATGCTCAAGCCAATGGTCAAGCCGAGTCTAGCAACAAAACTTTGGTGAAGCTCATCAAGAAGAAGATGGAAGACAATCCTATAAGATGGCATGAGGTATTATCTTAAGCTTTATGGGCTCATCGTATTTCTAGACATGGTGCTACTAAAGTTACTCCTTTTGAGCTTGTGTATGGTCAAGAGGCCGTTTTGTCTGTTGAGGTGAATCTAGGCGCATATAGACTTGCAAAGCAAAATAATCTTGATGTTGAGACATATTATTCTTTGATTATGGCTAACATTGACGAGGTGACTGACAAGCGTATGTAGGCTTTGGAGGAAATTGAAAAAGACAAAAAGCGAGTTGCTAAAGCATACAACAAAAAGGTAAAAGCCAAATCTTTTCAGGTAGGTGATTTGATTTGGAAGATGATTTTATCTATTGGAACTAAAAGTAACAAGTTCGACAAGTGGTCTCCAAGTTGGGAAGGTCCATACAAGATTCGTGGTTTGTTCTAGAAATTCTTATATGGTGGAAACTTTGCTAGGGTAGCAGCTTCCAAGGGCTACGAAAGGATTTTGGTCTAATTAGAACATAAGGAGCACCCACTTTAGTCTAGTTAGACTAACTGGCATACAAACAGAATTAGCAACTTATGAAGTACACTAGAAGATCAGAGGGTTGGGTTCATGAAGAACACAAGCCTCTAAATCAAGAATAGATGAAGAACACAAGAACTATTCAATAATGCAAGAACCCACTTTAGTCTAAACAGAGAATGTCGGAATACTCACTTTAGTCTAAATGAACAACAAAGGCATTCGTAGAGGTTCGTTCTTGGGGAAAGATGCCAAAACACCATGGCTTGTCTCCAAGTCACCCCCTCACCTTCCTTCTGATCTCAAAGCACTAGCAAGCCAGCACTAATCCTATGCAAAGGCACTCCTCTCCTAGAGAGGTAGGAGCCCAAAGGCAAAATAAGGAGAAGAAGTGTGTGTCCTATTCTAACCCCCCACTTCTATTTATAGTGTCTGGACAACTTCGTGAGAATGGCGTGAGCACCGCAGGAATGGACTAGGAGCCAACTAGGAGACACCATGTGGCGGTAGCTCACTGGCAGCCACAAGGTCAGTTCGCCCGACCTGTGGGGTCGGCCGACCCCCTGTGGGCCCTAGTGACTGTGTGCTTTCACGAGGTGGCTGTCAGGTGGGTCCTCAAGTCAGTTCCAGGTGTCCATGGGGTTTGGAGGCGGTTTGGACACGTTTGTGGGCCATAGGATCGATGTGATGCACACGTGTCGGCTTCTGATTCGTCTGGCTTCTCTCCCTTGGATTGGTGACATCAGCGATCCATGGTGCCTTGCATGGCAGCCTCTCATTGGCTGGGATTTATAGGCTTGGATTGATGAGGTGGAAGGATGAGGTGTGCTTTTGCTCTATTTCTTGTGCTAAGTGTCTGCATTTAAATATACATTGCCACTTGTGAAATTTGTTAGTATACGCCCCTATTCTACCATGGTTGTATATTTCTTGTGTCAAAATGTAGGAGTTGATGGTTATAAATATGGTGGTTAATAGCCATCAACACTTAACACCTTCTTTGTTTCCGATTGCGAATGATCTCAACCCTTACCTCTTGTTCTTGTACTTGTTTTAGCGGGCCAAAGGGTCAACATATGAAGTCACACCTATTCAGACTTGCTCCAAGGTAACAAACTTAACACCTTTGTTTTCTTAGTTCGAATCAATTACAACGTCCTAATCTGACTTGGGATCCACTGTTGCTAGATGGAAGCTACCAAGTCAAGGATGCTTCTTCCCGAACAAATTAAAACAGAGGTAGCTGAGTACTGAAGAATGGGTACCAAATCCTTAAGTAGTAGTGTTGATGAAGAGCAAGTTGATGCTCCCAATCATGATGGGGTACAACTTCAACAACGGTTTGTTGCTCACCAGAAAGTGTTATTGTTGACGGCTGTTAAGTGCTTACTTTAGCCATCAATATACTCATGAATAAAGGAGCAAGGGGAATTTTGTACACGCATTTTAATTAAGAATAATGTAGTTCCACTTGTCCTTGGACATTATGTGATTGCAGGAAAATAAGCATAAAAGAAGTAGCAAACTCACCTTCTATGATTCATGCCACGTCACCTCAGCCAAGGAGGGTCTGCCACCTCAGATGCCATGCATGCAAGCCTTGTCACCAATCCAAGGGAGGCAAGCCCCAACGAATCAGAGCGTGACATGTGGACTTCGCATGGATCCATGGGCCCACCAGAGCGCCTAAACCACCTCAAGAGCACGTGTACACCGAGGACCGACCTAAGGGCCCACAGGACAGCTACCCAGAGGAAGCACACCCTGAGTGGAGCCCACAGGGGGTCGGCCGACCCCACAGGTCGGCCGAACCGACCTTGAGCCCCCCACTTAGGGGCTTCCATGTGGTGCCTCCCCATTGGTCCTAGAGGCCATTCCCGGGGTGTTTGGCTCCTCTTGACGCTGGTGCTCAGGCCTATAAATAGAAGGGGAGGGGGTTCATTTCTTACCAACACACTTTACTCCTCCTCTCTCACTTTTGGTTTCTAAGGCTAGGAGGTAGGCTAGAGTAGTTCTACTTCAGGTTCCAAGTTTACTTTGGGATCTAGGTATGAGTTCTCTTGTATCTTTATTTTATTGTATGACTTTGATCTACTTCAGTTATTCAGCTATTTCATATAAAGTTGTGCTTGTATACATGGTGATTTGTTCATGTGTTCTTTCGCTTGTTCATCATTTAGAGGCTCATGTTCTTGATGAACAAGGCCTTTCGATCCAGTTGACGAGTGACTTACTCATGTTTTCGGTGTTTGTTCATAAGTTAGAGACTCGTGTTCTTCACAAACACAACCCTTTGATCTTGTTGAATAGACATAGGAAAGCACAAATCTGTTTGTGTACCTAGCCTAGTTCGATCCAGTTAGATTTCATGTTCGTGTCACTACGTGAAAACCTCATATAGGTCACGCAGCATTTGTAACGGGCCCTTAACACCCGTTACATGCACCCACATCTGTAACGGTTGTTGTTTGGCGCTCGTTACCCATAAGCGCGGCAGGCCGACCCCGGGGTTGGCCTCCACTACGCCCGTTACCAATGTGGACTTCTGGTAACGGGCTTCATAAACACCCGTTACATGAATTCGTTGTAACGGACGTTAAATCGAGTCTGTTACAACAGTTAAAGCTATCGGTAATGGCCTTCTAAAGTCCATTACCGATCAATGCCCTGTCGGTAACGGGCCCTTTAAGTCCGTTACTGATCGCTACCGTATCGGTAACCGGCTTTAGTGTCTGTTACCGATGATCATTTGACGCCTGTTACTAGACTGAGAGCTCAATAATTAAAGTCTAATAGCACTCTTCACTGCCGTGAAGCTGGAGCGCGGCGGCAGTGAACAAAGGAGACGGAGGTTTGTTAATCCATGTCTCCTTTGTGAAGAAAGGAGACGGAGTTTTGTGAATCCGCGTCTCCTTTGAGTCTGTCTTCATCGACAGGTCAGCTCGATCTCTCATTGCTTCCATTTCGACATACAGGCACAATCAACACATATATCTTTTGAGACAAAACAGACATCATAAGATAGATAACTTGTCCACATAGATGAAGATAACTTGTCCACAGGAATAAAGAATAATTATTACAAACAGTTAACTTAACTTGTCCATCAGGCTAGGACTTAACTTGTCCATCACATTAATTATTTACTATGGGACGTGCTATCTGACCATACACATCAACAAAAGCATGCCCCTTGAACATCCACAGAAGTATGGCTATCTGACCCTGCACATCAACAAGCTTGAACTTCCTCATGCCCAATCAAGATTGACTCTTTTTGCAGCCTCTTTGTAAGAAACCAAGGATTCTTGAAGCCCTTCGAGCGCATCTTCAATGGGCTGAAGATTCTGTTCAGTAGTATACTTCTACCTCCTTATGTGCTTAGCCTTTTTGATGAGGATGTTCACTTCTTTCATGATTTTTTCAAACTCAAGTTTCACATAATCCCAGACATTAAGGTTTAGAAGTAACTCAAGCTTTGCTCGTGACTCATAGAGTTTTGCCTGAAACAGGGTTAAACATGGTATAAGAATAACATAGTTAATTCAGAACTAATTTGCCTCAGAACTTGGAGCAGTATAGGAACAGTAATCATCATAGAAAAATTATATAAGAAATTGAAAATTATCCTAGGCTTCATAGCAGGGTGACAAGTAAAAGCAGAACTTAGTTTAGAAATGATTTGCCTCAGAACTTGGTATAAGATCATGACAAGCATGGAAGACATCATCATAGGCACTAACTTTATCAAGCTCAAGCTCAAGCTCAAGCTCAAGCTCCATCTATAGAACAAGTAAAAAGGTAGTGAGATTCAGGGAAACTTGCCTCGCCGTCGTCGTGGTCGTTGCCAGAGTCAGAGATGAGGTCCTCTACACCTTCGCCGCACCCTCGACCCCTCTTCGTCGTTGCCAGACACTTGTGCTCGTAGACGTGAGGCAGGCGCCTCGCCCACTTCGCTGCCCCCTCGCCGGCACGCTCCTCCTTGCCGCTGCTTGGCCCCTCGTCGGGACCCGAGAGGATCCAGTCGAGGACCCTTGTCTCCGGCATTGGGTTCACTCCACCGCCGCTTGGCCCCTCTTCGGCGCTCATCGTCGTCTCCCTCTTCGCCGCCATCTCGCCGGCACGCGCGCGGATCCAGTTGTGGCACCGCTTCACGTTCCGGTTCTCCTCGATCCCGGGTGCGTGGGGTCGTCTGTTGCCTGGCCCCTCGCCGGCGCTCATCGTCGTCTCTGTCTCCACGCCTCCTCTCACCCCAGTGAGAAATGAGGAAAGCGTCGTGTGCTGCCCGTTTTTTTTAAGGAAAGTGTTGCGCTTATCCATTCGGAAGAAGAAAGGGAGAGTCGGGAGACGGAATGGGTCGGGGTGGTTGAATATTCATTTTGCAAAATGGATAGTCACTGCCGACGCGGGTTAGCAAACCCACGTCGCTTTGTTGGCTGGTGCGCGGGCGGGCAACGGTTACTTTCTTTATACTAGACTGCTGACGCTGACACGTGGGCCCGACACTTATTTTTTGAAATGACACTTGCTTCCCTCAAAAATTAGGGCTCATAAAACAACACCTAAAAATTATTAAAAATACGAACAATTCAAAGTTTGTTTTTGAGAATCGAACAACTCATAGTTGGGCATTTGGTATTTGAATAAAATATGAATAGTCACACGTCTCCTTGTGACCACATGTCTCTTTTGTGGCCAAGAGCTCTCCTGAGCGTACACGGGTTCCGAGGCGCGTGACAGGCCGCCTGACGGTTCCCCGTCTTGTCAATATAAATCCCCAGCCGGCCAAGAACTTCGTCAACTGCGGCACCAAGAAAACACCAGTACCACCGTCTCCGGTCACCAAGAAGTGAATCCAAGAGCTTCTTCTTCCTCAAGCGTGCGCATGGCATCATCAGAGCCATCCAGGAAGCGCGGGAGGGAGGAGGATGCCGACGACGAAAGCCGCCGCCGTCAGCTCGTCAAGGAGGGGACGGCGCTGGCGCCCGATGAGGAGTCCGAGGAGGTCCCACCGCCCCCGCCCAACGAGCCTGAGGAGGTGCCGCCGCCCCCGCCCGAGGAGGCGCTGGCGCCTGTTGGTATTTCTTAACCTCGATGCTAAGTTATGAGTTCCTAGCAATGATGCCAGAAATATCCAAATGGTAATCCTAACGATTACAAGAGTCCACAAGCGCACGGAAGTACCATTGTAGCATTTCCCCAAAGGAGTATTCCAAAGGGTATCGAATCCAAGGAAGGCTGGGCGGATTGACAAGTTCAACACTATTGCAAGGAGTATAAATCATAGACGGGAATGAACCAGACACTCAAGTACAGGGGTAAGATATGATAGATAAGATAGTAGTGTGAACACACAGACACACTCTCCCTAAAGGTCCTAGGCTTCGGAGGCAACATACGAGTTAGTTCTAGGTTCTAAGGTACTAAACACACAAAGTTAGTCAGACGAGTTAGACACACACTAGCATCGCATGATCGCTGGCTCAAGCACCCAAGTACAAACGGGGAGCTAACCTCCCACGTCGCTTACGCACGACTCCAGTTGTTAAACTTTAGACTCCTACAGTGTATCTGAACGTGGGGGATTCCAGAAGGGTCCAACGGCTGTCACCACCGTGGCCTACCCCAAGACAAACCGTGGGATACACTCATAGTCAACGTAGCTACGCAACCCAAGCACCACGCTTACGTTGTTAGCATGACCCTGACCGGCCCGGGCTATTGTGACCCAGGTCAGAGCCGCCAGATAAACCGGCCAATTACACCGAGTACCGTAGCTTGAGCACAAACTTCATGCAACACAAACATGGGATCTAACTAGATCAAACTAGGCTAAGCACACAAACAGATTTGTGCTTTCCTATGTCTATTCAACAAGATCAAAGGGTCGTGTTCGTGATGAACACGAGCCTCTAACTTATGAACAGACACCAAAAACATGTATAAGTCACTCGTCAACTAGATCGAAAGGCCTTGTTCATCAAGAACAGGAGCCTCTAAATGATGAACGAGCGAAGAACACATGAACAAATCACCCATGTATACAAGCACAACTTTATATGAAATAGCTGAATAACTGAAGTAGATCAAAGTCATACAATAAAATAAAGATACAAGAGGACTCATACCTAGATCCCAAAGTAGACTTGGAACCTGAAGTAAAACTACTCTAGCCTACCTCCTAGCCTTAGAAACCAAAAGTGAGAGAGGAGTATGGTGTGTTGGTAAGAAATGAACCCCCTCCCCTTCTATTTATAGGCCAGAGTACCGGCGCAAGAAGGAGTGAAACACCCCGGGGATGGCCTCTAGGACCAATGGACAAGCGCCACGTGGAAGCCCAGGATCAGCCAACCCAAGGTCGGTTCGGCCGATCCTAGGGTCGGCCGACCCCAGGTGGGCCCCACTCGGGGTGTGCTTCCTCAGGGTGGCTGTCCTGTGGGCCCTTAAGTCGGTCCCCGGTGTACACGTGTTCTTGAGGCGGTTTAGGCGCTCTGGCGGGCCCATGGATCCATGTGAAGTCCACGTGTCACGCTCTGATTCATCGGGGCTTGCCTCTCTTGGATTGGTGACATGGTGTGCATGTGTGGCACCTGAGGTGGCTTAGCTTGCATGCATGGCACCTGAGGTGGCAGCCACTCCTTGAGGTGACGTGGCATGAATCATAGAAGGTGAGTTTGCTACTTCTTTTATGCTTATTTCCTGCAATCACATAATCTCCAAGGACAAGTGGAACTACATTATTCTTAACTAAAATGTGTGTAAGAAATGCCTCTTGCTCCTCTATTCATGAGTAAATTGACGGCTAAAGTAAGCACTTAACAGCCGTCAACAACTCCCCCAAGCTAGCCTCTTGCTCGTCCCGAGCAAGATACTTAGGACTTAGGTTGGTCGATCAGGAGTTGCTACGATGTTGTATTCCTAGTTTATGACAAGCATACGACTAGGTACTCTATCAAGGATTGAATGAGTTGGCATTGATCTTACCTTACGCTTGATTGCTATGGGGCTTGTAGCTTCACCTGCCTTGAGCGGTTGAAAGATAGAACGGTTATATAGAAATTACTAATCACAAGTACCTTGATCAGTTGTCAATCCGGAGGTTATGCAAATTTTCGCAAAGAAATCAAAGTTCCTCGAATCATACTCTCGGATCGCTCAGTGTGTATGATTCCTCACCAAGGCATCGATTTGCCTTCTTTCTCCACCTACTTCTAATAAGCTGATATGTGGAGCTGTAGGTAGGGAAAACATGTGGCATACCTGTTTCTGATATATCGTCGAGTCGAAAACCGAATCCTTGGGAGTAACAAGTCATATAGCCTGATCAAGATGTGCATGTGTGTGTATATGGTGGATGGATGAAAAACTCCTTTTTGTATATGATTCTCTCCTCTCCTTTTCAGATTTTTGAGACTTGGGCTGTGTCTCTTTATTCTTTCTCTTCTCTTCTCTTCTCTTTCTTTCTTTCTTTCTTTCTTTTTCTTTTCATGCTCTAGAGCATATACTGCTTCTCTCTTTTTTTTATAGCCCATAGCCCTTGCTGAACATTTAGGAGAGAGTAATCATGAAACAATGCGCGGAGCTTTATTTACGGAATGGATGAAATGATGGGTGCTAACTTCCGGTATAGAAGTTTAGCATATAGTGGCTGTGTACGTGATCTTGATCATGGGAGCATGACAAGTTTCTCGCCGAGGGTCACAACAATTCGACAAGACTCAATGAAGAAAACAAGTAGCATATGTGGAGGGTAACAACAGCTAGGATCTACATATGGCTTTGGATAGGAATTTCTCATCATTGAGGAACTTATAATTTTATCATTTTCAAAGAAAACTCCGGATATCAACATCACTTAGCACAGGCTCATAGCAACCCTATTATACCATGTCATACCTCACAACAACCTAGGCAAAGGTCATGCTTTTTGCTACCCACAAGTTTCAAGCTAAGGTTTGATCGTACAAGCCAACAAACTCAAAACTAAGATAGGATACTAAGCTGTAGCAAGGCATATAAAAGGAATAAACAGAGCAACTATTCATCATTTTGACCACGAAGGACAGAAAGCATTCTTACCGCGCATATGAAAGCAAACTAATTTAAGAAAGCAATTAAATATTTTTGGTCTTTTTAATTTTGCAGATTTTTATGTGTTTTTAACATATGAGATTTTGAAAATAAAGATATAAGTTACCTCAGAGTGGGGGTCCTCTCCCAAGCTAGCTTCAGGCTAACTACTGTGGAGGGGGAAATCCTATCCACCGGTAGTAGGCCCTCTGCTCCTCCAGCTGCTGCAGCTGTGCTAGCTCGATAGCGTGAAGTCTCTTGCCAGACATCCGCTGCCAGTCCCGGGTGGACTCGACGTGCTGGTGCACGGTCTCCTCCATGTCGCCGACTCGGATATTGAGCTCGCTCATCTGTTGAGTGAGGGTGGCCCCACGAGATGACGAGCGCAATCCGGACGACGAAGATGTCGCATCTCCGTAGGTAGTACCAGCAGGGACGGCCCACTCGCCACTGCCTGCGCAAGCCCAAGCCGAGCTACTCGCACCATGCTGGTACATGGGCTGGTCCCAACCGGGAGCATATGCTGGAGTGACCCCAGGCATGTATTCGGTAGGGGTCCATGCACCAGATGGAGGTGTGGTAGGCTGATGAAGGACCGATTAGGCGACCAGAGAGGGGGGAGTGAATGGGAGCCGATAAAAATTCTTCCCGAAGGATGAACTCAGCCTATGCCCCAAAATCACAACCGAGGATTCCCACACGAGTTTGCCAAGGTCGCGTAGTCACAACAGACCTACCAACCCTAGGAACAAACCTCAACTCAAAGCAACACGGAAGCGCAACTCAAGAAGCAAAGGACTTAGGCAATCTGCGGTGCCTGGGGCGGACGGTCCGAGGTGACCAGGCGGACTATCCGCGGGGGTCAGGCGGACGGTCCGCAGGGTCACGGCGGACGGTCCGCAAAAGCAACCCGAACAACCAGTATGCACCGGCGAAAAACGGACTGTCCGTACCCTACCCGCGGACGATCCGGGGGTAACTTGTACCGCGCGGACTGTCCGCGACAAGCGGGCGGACTGTCCGCAAACTCCTTCCAAACAAAACCAACTTTCACGATGTATCAAACGACGAACGCGCACGAACAAGCGACGAACTGGATGAACAACTAGCCTCGCGGACTGTCCGCGCCTACCAGGCGGACTGTCCGCCAGGTGCGGACAGAGCGGCCCGAGCTCGAAAACGCAAGCACGAAATCCCCTATCCATCCATGGATCTCGCAAACGGCTTGAGCTCTTGAGGCAAGATTTGGGGGAGATGTGAAGCGTCCCTAGGAGATGCTATACCCCAAAACTTGAGACCTCAAACGCACTAAATCGTCGGGAATCGAATCACAGTCGAGCTCTACTAAAAAGCTAAGGTTCCAACCGAAATCCTTCAATCGGAGGCCAAATCCGGAGATTGGGGGGTCAAGGTCAAGCACAAAGATGCACAAGACATCTATCCATGATCCCCACCAACAAATCCGAACCCAAACACCTCAGAGTCGAAGGAACAAGGCGCGCACGAAAATCCAACAGAAATAGCTCAAAAAAGACACGAAAAACACATGAGCTACAAGAAGGAAATCAATGCAACCATGAATGCTTCCATACACTCGGAGGACAGATTCTCTACAAAATGGTGAAGAAAATCTACGCCTATGGAGCAGGGAAATGAGAAGCAGTCTGGAAGGATAGTTTGCCCAGAAACCCTAGAGCTATATATATGAGTCCCTCTGGGTTGGGCAAATGACCAAGCTACCCCTAGCACTTAAACTTTAGATACAATCCCCTCAGGGGCAATGTGGTCAAGTAGCACTCCTCCTCATTAGACGGCCACGCCTTTGCCGCAGTCCGCGTCCTCCCGACGCAAGCCCTACGATCCCGCCGCGTGTCCTCTGGCATCGAAGCTTCTCGGCGTGCCCGGATCCCGTCTCTACCTGCCGAGCCTCCGGTCTTGGTTTTGTGGCTCAACCAATTAACCCGACGGTTTTGTGGTGAACCGCCGCAAACCCCGCGTGCAGACTCCGGTTGTGAGCCGCTACCCTGCACCGGCTCCGGTCGACGACTTCATCTTGCTTTTCTTGCCACTATGCGGCCCGTACTTGACCCTGCTGGCCACCGGGTCCCTCGAGCTGAGCCTACTTGTCTCTCCACTCCTCGGAGGCCTCGCAAGGCAAAGACCTTTCGCGCCCGCTCTTCACCTGCACCAACGCAAATCAAGCCGCACCCTGCACCTGCAATACTCGGCCAAGAGTCAGTCCACACCACGTTCTCAATCACTCATCACACCAGGGAGCGACCATCCACCGGTCCTTGGACGCTCCGGTCCTCAATCTCCCCCTTGATGAGTGCATTGACAACACACACATAGTAACCAATTCAGAGAAAAGAGAAAAAGAAAAGAAACGAATGACAAACTCAAACAAGTGATCAAAAGCCAAACAAAAGCCAAAAAGAGATCACTCGAGAGAAAAATCTCGGTCCCCTAAGGCAAGGGCAACGGCTCGACACAACCGAGATAAAATGCTCCAAAATTGCTGACTCCTCAAGGTGAGGCAACAGGGCTCGACACCATCGGCAAAAGAGCACAACTAAAATTTAGGCGAAAAAGAGCTCCCAAATGCATGAATGCAAGCTCCCCCTGAACAAATGCATTTCTCCCAAATTTTCTTCCCTTGATGCAAAAACTCCCCCTGGAAACAACTTTCTCCCCAAAGCGAGAATTGGGTACTATTCCTCCCCCTTGTTGGTAATGCATGAATCAAGTCTACAAATGCAAGCATGTGCTTCTGAAATAGACAAAGAGCACTACAACATGCTAAAAATGAGACATAGACAAGCAAGATAGCCACAAATTTAGTACAAGCATCGCCAACAAGATAGATAGGGACATATAAACATGTGACATAGCCATGATCAAAATAAAGCATGTTGCACAAAAAATTTCCCTCTCATGAGCATAGGACCTAAACATGATCAAAATGAGCACAAACAACACATAACTCACAAACTTCATGCAAGGTCACAAATTCTCATCACAAGATCATCAGAAACACCTACAAGCTATCTCATGTCATGTCAAAGCCACCGAGCCATGTGTCCACTTCTAAATGTGAGACTTCTCAACGGTGAACATCATGCAACGGTTTAGCACCCAAGATAAGGAATTTAAAGCATATATGACATAGAAGCATATTTTTCAAGCACAAGCATTTCATATACCAAATTCAAGATTTACAAATTAAGCATGGTACATGAAGTGCCTTTGCGGCAAAAAGAAGCTTAGGCTTCTCCACAAGGTAGCATGTAGGCTAAACATCCATGATGATAAATGGGTCTTTAACCCCATATGAAAAGAACATGGTTCCAAGCACAAATTAAGCAAGGTATAGCCATAAGTGCACAAATTTAACATGAAAGGCATTCAACTCATAAGAGAGGATCATATATAGCAGTTTCACAAAAGAGAGCCATCCACAAGCATATACATCCCAAAGCTATCAAGAGCATCGCTATTCATCATATGAGCATCACTAGCAAAGTCATAATCTCATATCTAGCACTTCATAGTGATCCAAGTATATAGGAGAAGCACATCTCATATGATACATATGCAGTCTATGATACAAAGATGCAAGCATAATATGATACATAAATGAAAATGCAACATGAGTATGTACATCAACCCCCCAACCAAAGCTCAAAAAGGAAAAACAACACCAAGCTCCCCTCGCAAATGGGCAAAAGTAGCTTGGTCCAAAGGCTTGGTTAGGATATCGGCAAGCTGCTTTTCGGTTGGCACATGGATGAGGTCTATGTTTCCCTTCTCAACATTGTCTCTTAGGAAGTGGTACCTCACCTCTATATGTTTGGTTCTGGAGTGGAGCACGGGGTTTTTGGCAACACTAATGGCACTCGTGCTGTCACACATGAGAGGTACATGGGAACACTCCTCACCAAAGTCACTCAGCGTGTATGTGATCCAAAGCAGCTGTGAGCAACAACTAGCGGCAGCAACATACTCGGCTTCTGTGGTAGACTGAGCTACACTAGACTGTTTGCGAGAAGACCAAGAAACAAGCGAAGATCCCAAAAACTGGCACGTCCCCGAAGTCGACTTCCTATCGACTCGACACCCCGCAAAGTCGGCATCCGAAAACCCAAGAAGCGAAAGAGAAGAGGACGCCGAGTACCAAAGACCGAGCTCAGGAGCGTATCGAAGATACCTGAAGATCCACTTGACGGCCTGCCGATGTGAAGTCCTCGGCGATGCCTGAAAACGAGCGCACAGACACACAGAAAACTGAATGTCCGGCCTCATCGCCGTCAAGTACAAGAGGGAGCCGATCATGCTCCGGTACTCCTTCTGGTCCACGGGCTCTCCGTCCTCGTCTGCATCCAACGCTGTAGTCGTACTCATCGATGTCGACAAGGGCTTCGAGTCATCCATCTTGAACTTCTTGAGGATGTCCTTCGTGTAATTAGCTTGATGCACAAAGGTTCTCTCCTTCGCTTGCTTGATCTGAAGCCCGAGAAAGAACTGCAATTCTCCCATCATAGACATCTCAAATTCTTTGCTCATGTCCTCTGCAAACCTTGCAACCAAAGAGTGAGACGAGCCGCCAAAGACAATATCATCCACGTACACCTGAACAATTAGGATATCATCGCCCTGCCTGAGGAGAAAAAGAGTCTTATCAACCTTGCCCATCTCAAACCCCTTGCAGAACAAGAACCCCCTCAAACGACCATACCAAGCACGAGGAGCTTGTTTCAGCCCATACAACACCTTCCTCAGCCTATACACCCGGTGAGGAAACTCAGCACTCTCAAAGCCCGGTGGTTGCTTCACATAAACCTCTTCTTCTAAAAACCCATTCAAGAAGGCACTCTTCACATCCATTTAGTACAATTTGAACTCTTTAGCCACAGAAAAGGCTAGAAGGATCCTAATCACCTCCAAACGGGCTACAGGAGCAAATGTCTCCTCATAGTCTATCCCCTCATTACTGACTATACCCCTGAGCAACCAACCTCGATTTGTTTCTCACCACCTCACCATTCTCACCGTCTTTGTTCTTCCACACCCATTTTGTCCCAATAGGTTTGCAATGTGGTGGTGGCTCTACCAACACTCGAACTTGGTTTCTCTCAAAGTTCTCTAACTCCTCATGCATTGCGTTCACCCAATTAGGATCAGAGAGGGCGTGTCCAATGTCTTTCGGCTCAAAGGTAGCAACAAAAGCTGAATGAGCAAAGTGAGAAACATTCCTGGACCTTGACCGTGTCGTACGTTCATTGATGTCACCGATGATTCTTGAGGGAGGATGATCAACTTGAACGCGCCTCAGTGCCTCTCGCCTGGAGACAACCTCCTCCTCAGCTGCAGCTTTCACTTGATCTTGCTGGATCGTAGTCGGTGTAGGGGCTGGACCACCCTGCACTGTAGTCATCGTAGTGGAAGTAGAGGGTACATGCTCGGCTGGAGCTTCATCATCACCATCATCCTCTCCAGCATCATCCTCCTCGTCCTCAAAGATCTTCTTGCCAATCTCGTCGTCACCTGCACACTCAAAAATATACGAACTGCATGGCTGGGGCTCGTCGAAGGTAACCTCGCAAGTTTCCATGACTAGGTTAGTATGAAGGTTGAGCACACAGAATGCTCGAGAATGACTCGCATAACCCAAAAAGATCCCATCGGAAGACCTCAACTCAAACTTATCAAGCCTGCCCCTCTTGAGAATAAAGCACCGACAACCAAAAGCCTTGAAGTGGCTCACTCTAGGTGCTCTCCCGTGCATGAGCTCATAGCACGTCTTGTTCAAGAAGGCCCTAAGAAAAATCCGGTTCCCAACATGGCACGCGATGTTCACTGCCTCAGCCCAAAATCTCCTCGGAGTCCTATGCTCGTCGAGCATCGTCCAAGCCATCTCACAAAGGGGACGATTTTTCCTCTCAACCACACCATTCTGACAAGCCACATAGGGAGAAGAGAATTGATGTTAGAGACCCAAATCACGACAAAAGGTTTCGAAACAAGATTTTTTAAATTCAGAGCCATTGTCGCTACGGATAGCTCTAATGGTATCTCCATTCCTCTCATTCTTCAACCTCAAGATTAGATCCCGCACAAAACCAAACGTCTCCCCCTTGTCAGCCAAAAAGAAGACCCAAGCATAGTGAGAATAGTCGTCCACTATCACCAGGACATACCATTTCCCACCCGCCGAGCACACACGAGCTGGACCAACCAAGTCCATATGGAACAGCTCGCATGGCCTCTCTGTCATAACGGATGTCAGAGGCGGGTGAGAGGCGGCGACCATCTTACCATGCCTACACGGAGCACATACCAAGTCCTTCTGGTATTTCAACTTAGGCAATCCTCGGACAAAACCTAGCCCACTCAAGCGTGACAACAAGTCAAAACTCAAGTGACCTAGTCTCCTATGCCATTTCCAAAGCTCTGCCGAAACACCAGCAACCAAACAACAAGAAGAGCTGACACACTGAGAAAAATCGGCTCTGAAAATCTGACCCTCGGGGATGATCGTGCACACAAGATCACCTCGAGAATCCAAAACACGCGAAGCGCCCATTTTGAAACGGACCTCAAAACCCTCATCAAGAAGCTGGGAAACCGAAAGAAGATTGTACCCCCAAAGACTTGACAAGAGAAACACGCCTAAGAGTCACAGACTCGCTCACCTTCACCGTGCCTACTGAAAGCACTCTACATTTCCCATTGTCCCCAAAAGTGATGTACTCTTTGGTCATCACCAGGGTGAGGCTGGAGAACCACCTTCGATCTCCGGTCATGTGTCGAGAGCAACCGGAGTCGATCAACCAAAAGCCCTCCAAGCCTCCCACCTGCAAATCAAAAACGAGAGCGAGGGTGAGCAAATGACTCAGCACTGGGGTTAGTACAAAATGAATCAAACCAGTGCCGTGCCATTTGCTCAAACGTGAGGTTAGCAAAATCCATCCTATCTCTCCTAGGTGGAACACCCACACGTCCCCTTGGAGGACTACGCATACCACAAGGTGGAGACCGTGGCCCGTAGCTCCTCTGGGACCTAAATCTGCGATCGTTCCCCCCATACTCGTATTGGCCATGAGCAAAGGAACGTCCAGCAAACTCACCACGCCCAAACCCAACACGCCTACCACCTTCTCTATGTGGTGGCTCACCTCGAGGCACAAACTCACGCCTCTCCCGAGGGTAAATGGTACGCACCACACCCTCGCCCCTTGACTCCATCCTAGGCTCAGGCACACCACGAGAAGGGTGGTACCTGTCCTTGTTTGCCATCTCCCTAGCAAACCTCTCCTCACGCTTCCTCCTGAAGCAAAACTCAGCTAGGTGCCCATCCCTCCCACAATGCTCACAATGGAAGGGTTTTGGTTTTGGCTTTGGTTTTGGGCTCTCTTTGGGCTCTGGCTTCTCCTCACTCGGTTTCTCTCCCTTCTTCCCAAAGAACTCATTCCCCAAGTCACTCTTGAACTTGATGGGTTTCTGGAAGTTGTCTGTATGTGGAGGAAACACGGGTGGAGCTGGGGTTGTGTCTAGTCGATTCCTAAGTGGGTTTGGCCTAGGAGCATAGGCATTTTTGTGGTAGGTTTTTGGGGGTTCTGGGATATCTCTGATCTTTCCCTCATTCTCACCACTTCCCTCACCAACCTTATCCGCCCCAAGCGCTTGCCCATCATAGTGCTTGTATACCTCAATCATCATCCTGAGCTGAGGCTCATGACCAGACAACCAACCCATCATCTTCCTCAACTCATCATTCTCATCCTTCAAATGATCAACATAGTGTGCAGGCTCCAAATTCTTCACAGCATTTACTTCACAAGTAGAGCATGATGTAGGAATTGGAGCTTTCAAAGCAGCTTCTAGAGATCTAGCATAAGCAACAGATTCATCTAGTTTCTCATGCAAAACAGGACAAGAAGTGCAAGCACCAAGCAAGGAGGGCCTAGATTTCATCTCATCTAGCTCAACCCTAAGCACATCTAGTTCCTCGACCTTGGAGGCATACTTTTCCTTAAGCACAGTCAAATCACCAAGAAAAGTGGAACAATCAGTGCATTCAGGTTCATCAGTCACAATAGGAGCAGACTTAAGAGAATCTATTTGAGCCCTAGCATCAACAAGCAAAGACTCTAGCTCAACCACCTTCTCCTTAGCCTCTCCAAGCAAAGACCTATACTCCCTCTTCTCCTTGTTGGTCTTTCTAAGCACATCATCACGGTTGTCAAGCAAGTCATTCAACCTAGCATTCTCCGCTACCAAGAAGGATGGATCATTGTTTACCTCATCCTCGGAGTCAGAGTCCGAGTTGTCCTTGTTGCTCTTCTTGCTTGCGGAGCTATGTGCCATGCCGCAAAAGCCTTGGGCGGCGAAGCACAGGCCGTTGATGTTCTTGCTTGACCGCTTGCCCTTGTGCCGGTTCTCATCTTCATCACTTGAGCTCGATGAAGAGTAGCAAGAGCTCGAGTCGATGTCGCTCGCTCCGGCAACCATCGCTCGCTCCTTCTTCTTGTGACCACCACTCCTCCTCGGCCTCCGCTCAGACTTGTTCTTGCCCTTGTGGTCGTCCCTCAAGCGGTGCTTGTGGTCGGTCCTCGGACGGTGCTTGTGCTCAGGCTTCACCTCCATGGCTTCCGGGCACTCAGTGATAAAGTGCCCGTGCTTCCCGCACCGGTAGCACATGCCCGAGCTCCTCCGAGCATTCTTCTGGTTCGTGTACATGCGCTCGAACCGCCTGCTCAGCAACGCGAGATCCTCCTCGCCAAGCACGTCAAACTCCTCATCTGCCATAGACACAAGACAAGACAAAGAAAAATGTCTCGAAGACATGTTAGCGTTAGTCCTTGATCCAGTCACGAGAGCCAGACTATGAGGGTCAGTCGGGTTCTCGATCTTTGCACGCACCCCACGGTCCACCTCGGACGACTTGAGCTTGGAAAACAGCTCGTCCACCGTGAGGGTCTCATACTTCTCCGACTTAAGAATGGCCTCGACCTTCTCACTCCACACGGTACGATCCAGAGAGTGCAGGAGCTTGATAGCCCTGTCATGATCATCGTACGGGAGCACGGCCACATTAGCCCTCATGTTGTTCACAATCACCGTGAACCGCTGGAACATGGCATCTATGGACTCACCGGGGAGATGAGTGAAGTTCTCGTACTCTCTCCGGTAGGTCGCAAATAGCCGAGCCTGAACCTGAGCGTTCCCAGCATGTGCATTCTTCAACTGCTCCCAAATCCTACAAGCCAAGTCCTCTGTTTGAACCCGATCGAATTTGGATTGACACAGAGCACGAAACAAGTAGTCAACCACCATGTTGTTGGCATCGAACGTATCCCTCGATCCTGGAGCTAGGAAGTTCATCGGATGAACATAAGCTGTGTTCACCGTGACATCCCACAGGATCTGACCCTTGCCACGGAGCAAAGCAGCCATCCGCCTCTGCCACATCTGGTAGTTCTTACCATCAAAGTGTGGAGGACCCGAACCCCGTTCCTGGTACGCCATCTTTGGATCTTAGACTGGTTAGAATCACGAAGATCCGTAACTGGCTCTGATACCAATTGAAGGACCGATTAGGCGACCAGAGAGGGGGGAGTGAATGGGAGCCGATAAAAATTCTTCCCGAAGGATGAACTCGGCCTATGCCCCAAAATCACAACCGAGGATTCCCACACGAGTTTGCCAAGGTCGCGTAGTCACAACGGACCTACTAACCCTAGGAACAAACCCCAACTCAAAGCAACACGGAAGCGCAACTCAAGAAGCAAAGGACTTAGGCAATCTGCGGTGCCTGGGGCGGACGGTCCGAGGTGACCAGGCGGACTGTCCGCGGGGGCCGGGCGGACAGTCCGCAGGGTCACGGCAGACGGTTCGCAAAAGCAACCCGAACAACCTGTTTGCACCGGCGAAAAACGGACCGTCCGTACCCTACCCACGGATGGTCCGAGGGTAACTTGTACCACGCGGACTGTCCGCGACAAGCGGGCGGACTGTCCGCAAACTCCTTGCAAACAAAAGAAACTTTCACGATGGATCAAACGACGAACGCGCACGAGCAAGCGACGAACTGGACGAACAGCTAGCCTCGCGGACTGTCCACGCCTACCAGGCAGACTGTCCGCCAGGTGCGGACAGAGCGGCCCGAGCCCGAAAACACAAGCACGAAATCCCCTATCCGTCCATGGATCTCCCAAACGGCTTGAGCTCTTGAGGCAAGATTTGGGGGAGATGTGAAGCGTCCCTAGGAGATGCTATACCCCAAAACTTGAGACCTCAAAAGAACTAAATCGTCGGGAATCGAATCACAACCGAGCTCTACTAAAAAGCTAGGGTTCCAACCGAAATCCTTCAATCGGAGGCCAAATCCGGAGATTGGGGGGTCAAGATCAAGCACAAAGATGCACAAGACATCTATCCATGATCCCCACCAACAAATCTGAACCCAAACACCTCAGAGTCGAAGGAACAAGGCGCGCACGAAAATCCAACAAAAATAGCTCGAAAAAGACACGAAAAACACACGAGCTACAAGAACGAAATCAATGCAACCATAAATGCTTCCATACGCTCAGAAGACAGATTCTCTACAAAACGGTGAAGAAAATCTACGCCTATGGAGCAGGGAAATGAGGAGCAGTCCGGAAGGATAGTTTGCTCAGAAACCCTAGAGCTATATATATGAGTCCCTCTGGGTTGGGCAAATGACCAAGCTATCCCTAGCACTTAAACTTAAGATACAATCCCCTCAGGGGCAATGTGGTCAAGTAGCACTCCTCTTCATCAGACGGCCACGCCTTTGCCGCAGTCCGCGTCCTCCCGACGCAAACCCTGCGATCCCGCCGCGTGTCCTCTGGCATCGAAGCTTCTCGGCGCGCCCGGATCCCATCTCCGCCCGCCGAGCCTCCGGTCTTGGTTTTGTGGCTGAACCAAGTAACCCGACGGTTTTGTGGTGAACCGCCGCAAACCCCGCGTGCAGACTCTGGTCGTGAGCCACTACCCTGCACCGGCTCCGGTCGACGACTTCGTCTTGCTTTTCTTGCCACCATGCGGCCCGCACTTGACCCCGCTGGCCACCGGGTCCCTCGAGCCGAGCCTACTTGTCTCTCCACTCCTCGGAGGCCCCGCAAGGCATAGACCTTTCACGCCCGCTCTTCACCTGCACCAATGCAAATCAAGCCGCAACCTGCACCTGCAATACTCGGCCAAGAGTTAGTCCACACCACGTTGTCAATCACTCATCACACCAGGGAGCGACCATCCACCGGTCCTCGGACTCTCCAGTCCTCAATCTCCCCCTTGATGAGTGCATTGACAACACACACATAGTAACCAATTCAGAGAAAAGAGAAAAAGAAAAGAAACGAATGACAAACTCAAACAAGTGATCAAAAGCCAAACAAAAGCCAAAAAGAGATCACTCGAGAGAAAAATCTCGGTCCCCTAAGGCAAGGGCAACGGCTCGACACAACCGAGTTAAAATGCTCCAAAATTGCTGACTCCTCAAGGTGAGGCAACAGGGCTCGACACCATCGGCAAAAGAGCACAACTAAAATTCAGGCGAAATAGAGCTCCCAAAAGCATGAATGCAAGCTCCCCCTGAACAAATGCATTTCTCCCAAATTTTCTTCCCTTGATGCAAAAACTCCCCCTGGAAACAACTTTCTCCCCATAGCAAGAATTGGGTACTATTCCTGCCCCTTGTTGGTAATGCATGAATCAAGTCTACAAATGCAAGCATGTGCTTCTCAAATAGACAAAGAGCACTACAACATGCTAAAAATGAGACATAGACAA
Source organism: Cenchrus fungigraminus (assembly GCA_036936925.1). Taxonomy (NCBI): domain Eukaryota; kingdom Viridiplantae; phylum Streptophyta; class Magnoliopsida; order Poales; family Poaceae; genus Cenchrus; species Cenchrus fungigraminus. The sequence continues at coordinate 116,435,452 of CM072774.1, read as the reverse complement.
GCAAGATATCCACAAATTTAGTACAAGCATCGCCAACAAGATAGATAGGGACATATAAACATGTGACATAGCCATGATCAAAATAAAGTATGTTTCACAAAAAATTTCCCTCTCATGAGCATAGGACCTAAACATGATCAAAATAAGCACAAACAACACATAACTCACAAACAACACATAACTCACAAACAACACATAACTCACAAACAACACATAACTCAATGAGGTTGTGGCTGAGGTGACAGCTGCGGAGATGGCTGTGGTGGCGGCTGTTTTGCCCCGGCTGCTCTCCTCGATGCACTCCTAGTTACCCTGTCCCTAGAGACACTAGAATGATGTGGTTCCCCGAGAGGAACGGTCAGTGGCCCCTGGCCGTACAACCTGAAATCCGGGTTAGGTAACTGGATCTGGTTTGTATGGCTCGGGTAAAAGAAAACCAAAGAATCATCCGGACCCTTCTTAAGAATATACCCCTGAGTCAAATAAGCCTTGTCAATCTGAGTCTGGGGATTAGCAATGGAGGGCACGTTCGGCCCTTGCGTAATCCCAAGATTCGTGATGATGCGAGAAATCAGAGACGTACACTCAATAGAACCTGTCATCTTAAAATTTGTTAACCACTGCCGAATCATGGCTTGCACTGGGGCGATCTTGATTCGTCTGACCGCGGCATATAAGATCATCATCTCGTCAGTGCGCACGGGCCGTACGTCATCCCTTGGAAAGAGAGTGACGGCAAGCCACTTGTGCCACAGTCAGAGAGTGGGATGCAAGATATCGTTGCACCTCGGTATTAACTTGCCGCGAACAGGCCGACCAGAGATCTCTTCGCAAAAACTCTCACGATTAAAACCAGCGCAAGCTTGCTCAAGAGAAATAGCGTAGCGATGATGAAAACTGAGGGTGCGACTAAGATCTTTCCATGAAACTCGATACGGAACTCCATGAAATCAAAATGAAATACCAGACGCATCCTCTTGAAGAGTGCAGAGAAACTGGATGGTGGTAGGTCTAGAACCAACCTCCTGAACTGGGACAAAGTCCTCCCATCCTAGGGCTTGCCAGATGGAATTGAACTCGAAGTCCATACCTGTTTTCTCGAGAAGGTCCGGGTCGAACTCCTTAGTGTTGGCGAAGACTTGGTCCTTGATGAGAGTGTAGGCTTGTCTCTCGCGATCACTCCTCAAGTCGATGATGGCGGCATCGACGGCGTACTCTTCCTCGACTTGTGGCATGGGTAGCTCTTCTTCTCCTTCCTCTTCACGGTCGGTTAACATTGGGCTTGGTGCAGCTTCGGAATGACAAGACGAGCTCCCCCTGTCACGTGAACGGCGTGAGCGAGTCAACTTCCGGAATGCGCCGGAAGCCCAACTCATCATGCACAACGATCGGACAACATGAGCAACTCGGTGATGGGTTAGTGAAACCGAACGAAATTCTTACCGAGTTTGCTCCACCAATGATCAATACTTCAGTAGCACTTGGAGAGAATACTTGGCACCTCAATCTCGAGCGAGAAATCCACGAAAACCAGAGAGCAAGAACAAGAGAGGGAGAGAGTGTTGCAATGGGTGAAGACACCCCTCCAACCCCCTGGTATTTATAGGCATTGAAGCCGGGCACCGAGACATGGGCCATGTGCAACGGCTAGGAGCCGTTGGAGGAAGGAGGGTTGGGTTAGCCGTTAGGCTGGGTCGGCCGAACCCACCTCGGGTCCGCCCGCTTCCAGCTTTTTTGCAACGGCTCTCTAACAGTCACAAGGGAGCCTGCCTAGGTGTCTCGGTCCAAATTTGCCCGAAAACTTGCTCGAATGAAAACTTGCCAGAAATGCTTGTTGGTATTTCTTAACCTCGATGCTAAGTTATGAGTTCCTAGCAACGATGCCAGAAATATCCAAATGGTAATCCTAACGATTACAAGAGTCCGCAAGCGCACGGAAGTACCATTGTAGCATTTCCCCAAAGGAGTATTCCAAAGGGTATCAAATCCAAGGAAGGCTGGGCGGATTAACAAGTTCAACACTATTGCAAGGAGTATAAATCATAGACGGGAATGAACCAGACACTCAAGTACAGGGGTAAGATATGATAGATAAGATAGTAGTGTGAACACACAGACACACTCTCTCTAAAGGTCCTAGGCTTCGGAGGCAACATACGAGTTAGTTCTAGGTTCTAAGGTACTAAACACACAAAGTTAGTCAGACGAGTTAGACACACACTAGCATCGCATGATCGCTGGCTCAAGCACCCAGGTACAAACAGGGAGCTAACCTCCCGCGTCGCTTACGCACGACTCCGGTTGTTAGACTTTAGACTCCTACAGCGTATCCGAACGTGGGGGATTCCAGAAGGGTCCAACGGCTATCACCACCGCGGGCTACCCCAAGACAAACTGTGGGATACACTCATAAGCAACGTAGCTACGCAACCCAAGCACCACGCTTTTGTTGTTAGCAGGACCCTGACCGGCCCGGGCTATTGTGACCCAGGTCAGAGCCGCCAGATAAACCGGCCAATTACACCGAGTACCGTAGCTTGAGCACGAACTTCATGCAACACGAACATGGGATCTAACTAGATCAAACTAGGCTAAGCACACAAACGGATTTGTGTTTTCCTATGTCTATTCAACAAGATCAAAGGGTCGTGTTCGTGATGAACACGAGCCTCTAATTTATGAACAAACACCGAAAATATGTATAAGTCACTCGTCAACTGGATCGAAAGGCCTTGTTCATCAAGAACAGGAGCCTCTAAATGATGAACGAGCGAAGAACACATGAACAAATCACCCATGTATACAAGCACAACTTTATATGAAGTAGCTGAATAACTGAAGTAGATCAAAGTCATACAATAAAATAAAGATACAAGAGGACTCATACCTAGTTCCCAAAGTAGACTTGGAACCTGAAGTAGAACTACTCTAGCCTACCTCCTAGCCTTAGAAACCAAAAGTGAGAGAGGAGCAGTAAGGTGTGTTGGTAAGAAAAGAACCCCCTCCCCTTCTATTTATAGGCCAGAGCACCGGCGCAAGAAGGAGTGAAACACCCCGGGGATGGCCTCTAGGACCAATGGACAAGCGCCACATGGAAGCCCAGGATCAGCCGACCCAATGTCGGTTCGGGCGATCCTAGGGTCGGCCGACCCCAGGTGGGCCCCACTCGGGGTGTGCTTCCTCGGGGTGGCTGTTGACGGTGTATTTTGGTACACCAAACATGTTCACTACACTTTGGTTTGGACTTGATTATGGAACTAACTCGCCACTAGGCACACTAATGATATAACAAGTTCATCTTCGTATGTGCATTTGGAAGTGTTATGTTTTTGCAGGAAAACATGGACATAAAGGACGGAGTCACAACAAGTTCAAAGGAGCAATTGAGGAGTCCCGTTCGTGTTTGAGAGCATGATGAAATCACTCCCAAAGGTGGCAAGGACCAAAGTGTTACATAGGAACATCCCCGAGGATTGAAGTGTAAAAGACCGAACTTCATGCGGGAAGACCCTCCATCTTGGACACGAGGATGACATCGTCAAAATGGTGCAATTGGAGGGGGCAAAGTGCAAAATGTCAAGAGGATCCACGTGTGCGAAGGGGCGACCGAACCGGGCCAAAATGGGCCTAGGCCGGTCGGCCCAGGCTGGTCGGCCTGGCCCATTCCAGCGTCGATTCGGCCCCTCATTTCTTGAGCCTGAAGATGACGCAACCCTAAATACGTGGAGGCGCCGCCATTCGCAGAGGGAGAGCCATTCGCCCGAGAGGCCGTCCACAAGCTAGAGAGAGAGAAGAGGAGGGAGATCTTTCACGAGAAGGATCGCTCTACTCGAAGGAAGCAACCACAAGTGGAGGAGGACGTCAAGGCCTTGCCAAGACACCCCCGAAGGAGAAGGAAGACACCGTCGGAAGCGTCACCATGATCAATGGTGCTATGCCTAGCACCTTGATGGGGTAATCTTCTCATTTGTCCATGGGTTGTAAACGATCTTGAGATGTAATCGCTACTTTGTTTGGTTTTCAATCTATCATCTAGTGTTGAAGATGCTTTTTTGTTTAAGGTTAGCTACCATGCCATGCTGGGAGTATAGATCTCACTTCTCCCTTAGAACCCTTCAATATGCCGTGATCATCATAGGTCTAATCACGAATACCTCCGCGTAGTGACAGTGCAGGGGGAGGGAAAGGGCGAAACCGTGGTCACAACCGTCGATAGATTAGATCGGTTTTCATATCTTAAGCGATTGCATGTTCAAGTATCGTAGACCCTTAGGCAAGTGTCTTTTATATATCTTGTGAGTTTAATCGTTCTCTCTAGTGTAGCGTAGTAGTTCTCTAGTCTAACCGTAGTTTAGGGTTTGGTTAAGTTAGTTAGTAGTGCTAGATCAAACGCTTGTAATCCCCTTGCTCCGCGGATTGACAAGAACCTAGGGAATCCCCGTGGTGAAAAAGGTGTAGGTCCGTACGCTTGCGGATCGTAGGTGGATACATGTTTTATCCATCAACAAGCCCCTTTTTCTGGCGCCGTTGCCGGGGAGCAAGCCAGTTTACATCATTTGGTTTTGCATCTAATTTTGTTTTAATTTTTGTTTATCATTTATTGCTAACATCTAACCCCTATTACCTAGAAAACCATTTTCTTTTGTTTTTGTTTTTCTATCTTGTTGTCTAGATGGCGTTCGCCAACCACCCCATGGAAGAACCAGAGAAATTGCTAAGGGATTATGCTAGTCCTCGATGTGAAGACATAAAGGTACAAGAGTCGGATTCGAAGCTCGAAGCGACCAAGTATGAAATCAAAGCTAGGATCATCGAGATGGCGGCGGCAACCCCATTCGAAGGGATGGAAACATAGAACCTGTATAGACACATAAGGCATTTCACAACGCTATGCAACACGGTGCATCAAGAAGGAGTTCCTGATGAATGGTTCAAGTGGAACCTCTTTCCCTACTCACTTGCCGGCGAAGCAAAGAAGTGGTACTCGTTTGCGTCCTTTGAAGTTGAAGGCAATTGGAACAAGTTGACGAAGAAATTTTGTGAGAAGTTTTTTCCAATAAGCAAGGTTCAACATCTAAGGAGGCAAGTGATCACCTTCACGCAAGGAGAAGAGGAAGGGATAGACCAAGCTTGGAATAGATTTAATGAGTTGATTGAACAAGAACCAAGACTCAGCTTCTCCGGTGACGTACTCTTGCATACATTTTTCTTTTCCCTAACCCCTAGTTGCATGGAACATGTTCAAATGTGTGCAGGTGGGGATCTCATGGAGAAAACACTCACGAAAGCCGCTCAACTTTTACAAAAGATTAGCAAAGCGGCGGCCATGCGAAGAGATTGGGAAACAAGGCTATTGGGAGAGCCGGAATACAATTCAAGGATGAAGACATGTGCTGAAATTTACAAAAAGGCAACCCCGAAAGACAAGAAAGAGGAACCAATCCCGAAAAAGCTTGAAGAAGTACACACAAAGACAAGAACTACCCCAAGCGTTGACTTTGCCAAGTCAAATGAAATAAACAAAAGGAGTATGTCAAGCGCGAAGCCACTAAGGGAGTTCGAGCATATGGACTGGGTTCCTATCGATTACGGAGAAGTATTCGACAAGAGAAGACCGTTCCCTAACCAAAAGGGGATGGTGAGAGCATTGGAAGTGGATTTCCCACCGGAAAAGCAAGCGGAGAATTCGTACGATCTTGAAACCACTGGTGAGATCTTTCGAAAGCTCTTTAGTGATGATGAAGTGGATCCGGATCACATAGCTGAGGTGAAAAGAATCATGGGGATCAAGCCCGAAGCATCACCATACGCTCGCCTCGCCGAAGTTTATGCAATAGGATCCAACCAAGAGGAGAAGATGACACCACATCGTGAACTCGAAAGTCATTGTTTACACCGATCACGCGGCCATCAAGTATCTTTTAGCTAAGAAGGATGCTAAACCAAGATTGATTCGTTGGATCCTTCTTCTCCAAGAGTTCGATGTTGAAATTTGTGATAAAAAGGGGGTGGAAAATGTTGTGGCTGATCATTTGTCTAGGATGAACCATGGACAAGATGACAAAGAGCCCATAGAGGATAAGATGAGAGATGACCACCTCTACCGAATACTCGATAAGGATTCTTGGATGATCGATATCATTCGAGCAATTCAGAGAATGCCTCTTGATCACTTAGATAAAAATAGTCAAAGGAGGATAGTCTCCAAAAGCCAGAAATACTTTTGGGATTCACCTTATCTCTTCAAACTTGGGAATGATGGAGTTATGAGAAGATGTGTACCAAGAGAAGAGAGGCAAGAAATTTTGAGAAAGTGTCACTCGGCGGAGTACGGTGGACACTATAGTCATTTTCGGACCCAAGCAAAAGTGTGGTCCAGCGGATTCTTTTGGCCGGAGATGCATGAAGATACTAAAAGATATGTTGCATCATACCCCGAATGCCAAAGAACCGGAAACATTTCTCAAAGGAATGCCATGCCCTTGAATTATAATCTACAAATCGATTTATTCGATGTTTGGGGAATTGACTTCATGGGGCCCTTCAAAAACTCACATGGATTTGAGCATATCATAGTCATGGTTGATTATGTGTCCAAGTGGGTAGAGGCCATGCCATGTCGTAAAGCTTCCACGGAAGAATCCATTGCTATGATCAAGAGTGTGATTTTCCCTCGCTTCGGTACTCCGAGAATTTTGATAAGCAATGGAGGAACTCACTTCACCAGGAAGAACTTTAAGAAGTGCTTGTCCAAGTTAGGGATTGAACATAAAGTCTCTACGGCTTATCACCCACAAACCAACGGACAAGCGGAAACACCGAATAGGCAACTAAAGAGCATCCTTAATAAGACTATAGAGAAGGGAGGCAAGGATTGGTCGAAGAAGTTGGATGGAGCTTTGTGGGCATATCGGACGGCGTTCAAGACACCGATAGGTATGACTCCATATCAATTTGTTTATGGCAAAGCTTGTCACCTTCCGGTTGAGCTAGAGCACAAAGCCTATTGGGCTATAAAAGAGATGAACCTCGATCTAGATGCCGCGGTAGTAAAACGGAGAATCCAAATAAGCGAGCTCGAGGAAATGAGGTTGAGAGCTTATGAAAATGCAAGCATATACAAAGAAAGAATCAAAAGGTGGTATGACAAAAGATTAAAGAAGAAGGAGTTTAAAGAAGGAGATAAGGTCCTCCTCTATAATTCGAGATTCAAAACTTTCAGAAAGGGGAAATTGCAAAGCAAGTGGGATGGACCTTACATTGTTCACTCGGTGCTCTCCAATGGAGCGGTTACCATCATGGATATGAAAGGTGATCAATTCATGGTGAATGGTCAACGGCTTAAGGTTTATTATGAACCCGACGTTGTGCCCCTTCACCATATTGATATTTTCATCATGGAGGACGAGCCCGAACGTCAAGCCTAGGACGTAAAACAAGGTGAGCATTTTTGTAAATAGCTTTTCTTCTATTTTTCTAGAGTTTCTCGCGAAGTTTTACCAGGCCAACTTTTTCACATGGGCTAGCAATTGAAAAATAGTGGGGCACGTGAAAAACCGGACCGAACCGGCCCACGAAGCAGGGCAGGCCGACCGGCCCGGTCCGATCGGCCCAGGGGGCCTGGGTGGCGGTTCACCCCCGGTTTTCTCTGGGACGCGCGTATTCAACTTCCTTGTTTGGTCAGAAAATTTTAGGGAAGTCAAGAAAAGGAAAAGATGGGTTCTAGGGCATTCCTTCCCGGACTATTTAAAGGGACGAGGTTGGAGCTCGGGAATCCATCCCAATTCACATCCTTTTGCACCCAAGCAGCAGCCATGACGTCCCCAAGGAGTATGGAGATCAAGCTAGGTGCCGAGAAGCCTTTGAAGTCGGAGGAGGTGAAGCGATGAGAGCTCAAGCCATCAATGGAGATCAAGAGGACCGCCCGCATCCATTGCGGAGGGCGTGTCCCGACCGGGCCAATCGCATCTCGCCACCACGTCAAGGAGGAGAGGGTCTCTACTCCCGTCCGTAGATTGGAGCAAATCCGAGGCATGAAGAGGAAAGACTACAAGGAGGTGTCGCCCGAGCCAAAAGATTATGGGGGAGTGACTACTCTGACGACCGCAGCCCGAGCTCGTGGGTAGCCGTTGGGAGGGACGACAACGACCTCTTCTATTGGGGAGAGGTGCCCAAAGAGAAGACTCCCGAAGGTCCTAACGGTGGTGGAGATCCCAACGACGACGGCGACAGCGACGACGGCAATGACCCCGGTGACGAAGACCCTTTCGGGATGCATCCGTTATGTTGTGCGGCTTGCCGTCACTCCATCTCGGATCTCTACGCATCGGTCGAGGAGTGTTTCCAGGCTATGGAGGCAATGAGGCAACGTATGGAGGACTTGGAATGAGTAGTTGAGGACGACTACAAGTTCCTCAATCGGAACGTGCGGAAGTTGTTTGGTATGGTTGGCAACATGAAGAACAAGTGGTGGAAGAGCTGTGGAAAGTTCCACTAGGAAGTAGGGTCCCCCCCCTTAGGTTTTTTGTAAGATACGACGAGGACGTCGTATGGTTTTAGCGTGGGGGAGAGCTAGCTAGCTAGATCCTTTTGCTTTAGTAAGTTTAGTTCGGTTTGGTTTAGATTTTGCGAGAGTTTGAGAGTCTTAAAGTTTTAGGTGTGCTTTTTAATTTTTCTTAAATTTAGTGTTCGAGTCAAGAAAATCAAATAAAAAGTGTCTTTTAAAATTTTTTGTCTCTTGCAATGCTTTTCTCCCTTTACTTGTATGTTTGTCTTTAATTTTTGATATATAAGCATGAGCGATTGTTTTGAAACGTTTACCGTGGTGCTTAGTGGAGTTTTTACCTTTAAAAGTACCCGCATCATGCTTTGTTCTAGAACTTCGTTTCGGTTGTGCTAAGTTTGATGCTAATATTGGAGGAGTTTAATTCTGAAAATTATATGAAAAACCCTTGTAATAAAGGTTAGCGAATTCTCTTTTTCCAAGTTGAGAGACTAAGAAAAATCCTATACAAAGCCAATTTAATATTCGCTCCACCATAAGTGCGGTTAGCACAATGAGTTGGGCTAGGATCCTTCTCTCTTGGAAGTTTTAATTTCGAGCAATGATCATGTCCTTGTGTTTATCTTTTATTGCTAGCCTCGTCATGCATTCGGTAACGAGACTCTCACATCGAAAGTCCCGTACATCGCAGAATTCCATACCCAAACCATAATGTCTCTTTTGTGCATCGTATTCCTTGAACACAACCTATGTTCGAAGTTTCGTCTCGTCTCTAGCATGGTTTTTATTTAAAATTCAGATTCTGTTTATGCAAGAAGAGATGAGTAAAGAGCTTTGAAAGAGAGGTAAAGATGTCAAAAGAGAGAGAGAGAAGTAAAGAAAAAAAATATGTGTATGGAAAAGAAAAAAAAGAAAGAAAAAAAGAAAGAGGAAAAAGCAAGAATGATATGAAGAGGGATGAATCAAGTGAAGGTTGAATAAAGTGTAAGGAAGGATGCCACGTTGTCGCTAAGAGACGAAACTTCCATTGTTTTTTCCAACCATGTGCAATCCGACAACGAGGACGTCATCGGTGCCTCGTAGTCTTATTTTCTTTTTTTTTGCCCTTGCACATGTCCACCATTCTACATCTTCTTATCCTTGACATCCCCACATCATGGTTTAATTCTCATGATCATTGGCTTTGAAAGGTAAACAACCACTAGAGGAAGTTCTTAGCTTGACAATACTCGTGTTAATTGCACTAGCCATACCTATAGCTCCACTTACATGATACATGAGAGACTTATGGGAGGTGAGAGTTTATGAATTGTTTAGGATTGCCACTTCATATGAGCGACATGTGAGAACTTGGAGAAAGGATTTTGTCTAATACTTGTTGCAGGAATTTTATTTTTGAAAAATCATGAAAACCCTCCAATGGAAGCAAAGAAGTAAGCATGGCTGGAATTGAGGACCTCGAGTGAAAGGTATGAGTTGTGGGGTAAATCTCGATTTGGTAAAAATTCTAAACGCCCATGTTTATGTATGATGATCATTGCTTTATGTTTATTATATTAAACATAAAGGATTGACTAACTTGTGAAGGAAGAATTAGCGGAGCACGTTTTCAACACCTTGGACAAAAGTTCTTTTACAAGTACTTGCTCGAGGACGAGCAAGATTTAAGCATGGGGGAGATGTTGACGGTGTATTTTGGTACACCAAACATGTTCATTACACTTTGGTTTGGACTTGATTATGAAACTAACTCGCCACTAGGCACACTAATGATATAACAAGTTCATCTTCGTATGTGCATTTGGAAGTGTTATGTTTTTGCAGGAAAACATGGACATAAAGGACGGAGTCACAACAAGTTCAAAGGAGCAATTGAGGAGTCCCGTTCGTGTTTGAGAGCATGATGAAATCACTCCCAAAGGTGGCAAGGACCGAAGTATTACATAGGAACATCCCCGAGGATTGAAGCGTAAAAACCGAACATCATGCGAGAAGACCCTCCATCTTGGACGCGAGGATGACATCGTCAAAATGGTGCAATTGGAGGGGGCAAAGTGCAAAATGTTAAGAGGACCAACGTGTGCGAAGGGGCGACCGAACCGGGCCGAAATGGGCCTGGGCCGGTCGGCCCAGGCCGGCCGGCCTGGCCCATTCCAGCGTCGGTTCGGCCCCCCATTTCTTAAGCCAGGAGATGGCGCAACCCTAAATATGTGGAGGCACCGCCATTCGCAGAGGGAGAGCCATTCTCCCGAGAGGCTATCCACAAGCTAGAGAGAGAGAAGAGGAGGGAGATCATTCGCGAGAAGGATCGCTCTACTCGAAGGAAGCAACCACAAGTGGAGGAGGACGTCAAGGCCTTGCCAAGACACCCCCGAAGGAGAAGGAAGACACCGTCAGAAGCGTCACCATGATCAACGGTGCTATGCGTAGCACCTTGATGGGGTAATCTTCTCATTTGTCCATGGGTTGTAAACGATCTTGAGATGTAATCACTACTTTGTTTGGTTTTCAATCTATCATCTAGTGTTGAAGATGCTTTCTTGTTTAAGGTTAGCTACCATGCCATGTTGGGAGTATAGATCTCACTTCTCCCTTAGAACCCTTCAATACGCCGTGATCATCATAGGTCTAGTCACGAATACCTCCGCGTAGTGACAGTACGGGGGGAGGGAAAGGACGAAACCGTGGTCACAACCCCCGGTAGATTAGATCGGTTTTAATATCTTAAGCGATTGCATGTTCAAGTATCGTAGACCCTTGGGCAAGTGTATTTTATATATCTTGTGAGTTTAATCGTTCTCTCTAGTGTAGCGTAGTAGTTCTCTAGTCTAACCGTAGTTTAGGGTTTGGTTAAGTTAGTTAGTAGTGCTAGATCAAACGCTTGTAATCCCCTTGCTCCGCGGATTGACAAGAACCTAGGGAATCCCCGTGGTGAAAAAGGTGTAGGTCCGTACGCTTGCAGATCGTAGGTGGATACGTGTTTTATCCATCAACAGTGGCTGTCCTGTGGGCCCTTAAGTCGGTCCCCGGTGTACACGTGTTCTTGAGGCGGTTTAGGCGCTCTGGTGGGCCCATGGATCCATGTGAAGTCCACGTGTCATGCTCTGATTCGTCGAGGCTTGCCTCTCTTGGATTGGTGACATGGCATGCATGCGTGGCACCTGAGGTGGCTTAGCTTGCATGTATGGCACCTGAGGTGGCAGCCACTCCTTGAGGTGACGTGGCATGAACCATAGAAGATGAGTTTGCCACTTCTTTTATGCTTATTTTCCTGCAATCATATAATCTCCAAGGACAAGTGGAACTACATTATTCTTAACTAAAATGTGTGTCAGAAATGCCTCTTGCTCCTCTATTCATGAGTAAATTGACAGCTAAAGTAAGCACTTAACAGCCGTCAACAGCGCCGCAGCCCGTGGAGGCCGTTGCTCCTGCACTAACTACGGATGAAGCCACTTGGTCAGTCAACTTGTTCCGCGAAGCTTTCAATAGGCTTTGACAGGTGGCCGTTCGTCTCGGGGTCCCAGCACCCAATGATTCGCTGTAGAGGACCATGAAGGATTACGCCTTCAAGATCCATATCTTGGTTGGGGACCTTGATAGAGGCGTGCTCACCCCCGTCGACAACGACGGCAACGACGATGGCAGCCTCAACGGCTCTGGCTCCGACTCCGATTCCGACGGTGGGGCTCCTCCGGCGGCGACTACCTCTGCTTAATTAATTTGTTCCTCTGTTAATGTGTTCCTCCTGTGTGTTTGTTGAACTTGTGATGAACTAGTAGATCCTCTGTTAATATGTTCCTCCTGTGTGTATGTTGAACTTGTGATGAACTAGTAGATCTAAGAGACGCGGGTAGATCAATCCATGTCTCCTATAACGCATTGCAATGTCTATGGCAGCAGCTTACAATGAATTGTAATGTGTATGCCAGAAGTTTGTTACTATGTTTATGTCATTATATGGCAGCAGTTTACAATGAATTGCAATGTGTATGCCAGAGTTATGCCAGAAGTTTGTTAATTACTCTATTTGTGTTAATCCGCGTCTCCTTTACCTCGTGCTACAATGAAATGTCAGCACAGATGAATTGATGAATTTTGTGATGTGTGACACATTAAGATTTGTGACCCAATTGTCATTCCATCCATTCTTCATTCATACATTTAAGTTTGTCATCTGTGACAAATTTTTCATTCTTCATCCACACAGATGAAGCAAAAGCACCACTTTTAACATCAGAATTACTTCTTTGCAGCATACATCCCCAGTAAACATCCGAATACTACACAAAAAACAGCCACAATAATCAAGTTCATCTTCCAGATCACATTGTCCATCTTCTCCTCCAGTGCTTTCTTCCTCTGCTTGTCCAGTGCTTACCTCTGCTCGCCGCTCCCAATTTGACATTCTACTGAATCAACTACTTCATCGACCGTGTCTGCCCAGTTCGACGGTCAAAAAACAATGATGTCAGCATCCTTCTGCATCTGGAGATACTCCTTGTGGAAACGATAAAATCCACAATTCTTGGTGTACTGCAGAATCAAAAGCACATAAGAACCCTAACTCAGATTTGGGAGACACAGCAGACTACTCACCGAGTTCCTTGCACACTTGAAATAAAGACGACCATGGTTTTCACCTTCCTTCTGCGTCCGCCCCTCCACCACTCGAGCCATACCACAGTCCGGGCAAGGCACCAGTGGAAAGCCACTTAGCTCACCGACTGGATCCAAGCTGATGGAGTGATTGCGGTTGCTCCGGCAACCTTGAACCCTGCTCCTCGCACGTGCACCTCTAGACGAATCGGCGTAGTGCGACATGTGCGCGACGGCGGGGAAGGACGGGCGGGCGGTGGCGGTGGAGCTCAGATCGGGGAAGAAGAAGGGGGCCGGGGCCGAGGCATATGGATATTCATTCAGCCAAGGGCATTTCGGACAATGGAGCACTGGTTGGCGACGAGGGTTAGTGTACCAGCGTCGCCGGGGCGGATGCATATTCATTCGGCCAGCGGCATTTCGGACAATGGAGCACTTGTTGGCGACGAGGGTTAGTGTACCAGCGTCGCCGGGGCGGATGCATATCCATTCGGTCAGGGGCACTTCGGACAATGGAGCACTTGTTGGCGACGTGGATTAGTCTACCCGCATCACCTTTGTCGGTCGGGCAGGCAACGGTTATCTTTTTTTATATAGGCTTCTGACGCTGACGCGTGGGCCCGACACTATTTTTTCTGAATTGAAACTTGCTTCCCTCAAATATTAGAGCCCATAAACAGCACCAAAAAATTCGTAAAAAATATGAACAATTCACAGTTGGTAATTTAGTATTTGAATAAAATATCAACAGCCACACTTGTTTAACCAAATTTCTTAAAATTAGATTTTTTATCTCTTGTTTACGATATAATAATTATAATAACATCTTAGTGTGTTCTAAAAATTCTACAAATTGACTTGGCAACATAATTTAGGTCCCTAAGCTTGTCTACAAAAATTCAAATGGTTTCAAAAACGGAAGATTATACTTGTGTACAAATGTCTACATCTCTGACATAGTTTCTTAGAATGTTACTTCAACATTGAAGTTTTCCACACTTTAAAACATGTTCGAACTCATATGCATTTGAAATTTTAACATAACATTATGTTCACCATAAGATTACGAAATGCAAAGTTTCATTAGTAATGGTTGAGTAAAACAAATATTATTTCTATGTTGTACTTATAAGGAACAAGATAAGGCGTATAAACAACATCCAAGAAATGGAATTACATACGAAAAAATGTCATAAATGAATAGATGTTGATTTTAGAAAAATTCAGAAACAAATATCATCAAATTTGGATTACGGATGATGGAAAAATACGTGATACAAAATTTGATTGCAGATTAAAAGGGGAAAAGCAAACTGTTCTTCATTCGAATAGACCTGGCCCCGCCCCTTCATTGGCGATGGGTGGTTGCACTACAAGAAAATCGTTGACTAGTGACGCAACCACATTTTAGCGTCATTGATTTATGATGTTCCTGGCTGATCTCGTCATAATATTTCACTTCCGAGCAAATTTAGTGACAAAAAAAAATTTCGTCATTACGGTTGGCATTGTAGCCGGGCGTTCCCTGTTCCATACTGTTTTGTGACACCATAAGCTCTGAAAAAACGTCATAAACCAATATCGGTCCCACATGTAAGCATTATTTTAAAAACAGAGTGTTCCAAGTCGTCATAAAATTTAGTAGGGTCCCACATGTAAGCATTCTTTTGAAATTAGAGTGTTCCAAGTCGTCATAAAATTTTACAGGGTCCCACATGTAAGCATTTTCGCTAGGTCAGCGGCGTCATAAACCAACTTTGGTCCCACATGTAAGCATTATTTTAAAATAGAGTGTTCCAAGTCATCATAAAATTCAGTTGGGTCCCACATGTAAGCATTTTCGCCAGATCAGCGAAGGCTAGGTCACGAAATGTTGCAAAAATAATTTTCCATGGCATGGGTCCGAACCAGGGACCTGAAAAAACAAGGCTGTGCTGTTTACCACTGCACCACTTCTTGGTTGTGCATGTTTTATGGGAAACACAGCTAATAGTTCATGTGATTTCTTAACTGTGACCAGGTCCCACATGTAAGTTTCAGTTGAGTCTATAATTGCCTATCGAATGGTTGGTGAGACACTTCACTCAGACTTCTCAAAGACTTTCAACTTCCGCTACGCAGATCTGCAGCAGCGGCTTGTGGTAGGAATGGAGAATCCTAGCGGCGATGAGAGGGTGAGTTATGAGGCAGCTCCCGGCTACCAGTACCTGAGTCAGCGCGACAAGGTCAGTCTTCTGGTTTGAGCCACTACATTTTATCCTACAACCTAGGGATGGAGATTTCTAGATTTGGGGATCTTGCGGATTGATGAGCATATACAAATACAATTGATTCAGATTTCTTTGTACCCTCATATTTGCACTTCGATTGGTGTTAGAAGTTGATAGGCTATTGACAATTCATAGGTGTTAGATTCAGTTAGTTTTCAATTTGCATCAGATTGATAGGTTGTTGTATTTTACTAGATTCTGGAGGTGGCTCGGTCCACTGATTTCGTTACATCAGGCCCTCCTGATGCTGATCTTATCCTTGTGGATCGCTATAACAAGTGCGAGCATGGGTATGTTGTCATTGTCAAGGAACCCTTGTGCAGCCTTGGGCGCCGGTATGGAATCTGCGGTCAGGTAGACTTATAGTACTTGTACTCTTGATGTCAGTGTTGCAAATGGATAATTGTATGAACATGTATGTATTTGGTGTCTACAGCTTGAAGACCAACAATGTGGGACGTTTATTTGGATTGATCCTCAATGGGATGCTAGGACTACTGCTATTCTGGATAGGCTGACAAAGGTTGTTGAAAATGGTCGAGAGGAAGCAATTGATTTGAAGGAAGACTATGAAATTGCTAACAAGCAGCTTGAAGCTACTGCCGCTGAGTTGAAAAGGGTGAAGGCAAAGCTGGAACAGGTTGAGAAGGAGAAGGAATCGATTCTTTGCGAGTTAAATAAAAATAGGTAGTTACGATTATTATGAAACTTGTTGCTTGTTGATGTTTAACTACTGGTTGTTTCTCACTTCATAGTGATGAACAGCCCTGAATGACATGTAGTGTTATAAAACTTGTTGCTGCTGATGTTTACTTCAGATCATGCAAACGACAAAGGGAACAACAATGGGAAGGATCGCAAGAAGCTCACAAGAAGCTTGAAGCTACTTCTCCGCCGAAGCTGCAGGATGGAGCTATGGAAGGAGAATCAACGCCTACAAATGTAATTTATGTTTAGTTCTTGAGTGTTGAGAATGGTCATGAGTTGATGGAACTTGTTGCTACTTGGTGTTGTGAACTTTGTGGTCGTGAGTTGAGAAACTTGATGCTACTTGATCATAATTATGTTTGCTACTTGGTGTTGTGAACTTTATGGTCATGAGTTGATGTTTTGTTGGAAGGACCTTCCTGAGTAACGATTGCGAAACTGCTTATTTCCTACTGTCGTTCCAAGTCATCATAAAATGGAGGTCCCACATGTAAGCATTTTCGCTAGGTCACGAAATGTTGCAAAAAAAACTTACCATTGCAAGGGTTCGAACTAAAGACCTATAGGAACAAGACTGTGTTGCTTACCACTACACCTCTTCTTGGTTCTGTCATTTTAACAGGAAACACTTTCCTTATGGTTGTGTAAGGTGAATCTTTAATATAAATCAGTAATTCGCAGGCGAAAGGCTTCACTGCCTTCGCAAAGACTCTCGACTTTTGCTACGCGCAGATCTGCAATGGCTCATGGCAGGAATGGCGGATCCTAGAGGAGACGTGAAGATAGTTCCGCTGCCACCTTCCAGCTACAAGAAGCTGAAATGGCTCGACAAGGTCAGTTCTCTGGTTTGAGCCACTATATTTTCCCATATCGTCCTAGGGATTTCTAGATTTCGGGATCAAACGGATTGATGAGCATATACACTAGAATCAGATTTCATCGTACCCTCATATTTGTACTTCGTTTGGTGTTATAAGTTGATAGGCTATAGACAATTCATAGGTGTTAGATTCAGTTAGTTTTCAGTTTGCATCGTTTGATGGATTGATAGTTATTGTATTTTACTAGCTTGTAGAGGTGCTTGAAGCCACTAAAGCTGGGCTGCAGGAGGTGAAGAGAGACCTGCAAGAACAAGAAGGCAGAGAACTCATGGCGTAGCAAGAGGCTGTAAAATACAAGGAGCTGTGTCAGGAAATTCTAAATACAACTATGCAAGAGATGAGAAAATTCAATGAGATGGCTGACCAATTGTTATATGAACAATTGCAACAGACCAACAACTACAAGGAGTTGTGTGCCCATATGTTACGCCTGGACAATGCCTTATTGAAAGAAATAGGTAAGATTCTTGACCAAGAGTCGAAAGACCTGGTACTGGACAGGAAGGCAAAACCTGAAGAGGAGGCAAGGTCATGGAAGGAAGAATGAGCAAAGGCTAACATCAAGCTTAAAGCAACTACCACGGAGCTGGAAAACGTGAAGGGAAAGTTGAAACATGCCATCGATGCGATGGAAGTGTATAAGCAATCAGTTGAGCAGCTAGTTATCGAGATCGAGAAGGAGAAGCAATCGATACAACAGAGTGTCATCCAAGTGGAGAAGGAGAAGCAATGGATACTGTGCGAGAAAGATAAAAATAGGTAGTGCTTGATTATTATGAAACTTGTTCTTTGTTGATGTTTATTTACTGGTTGTTCCTCCTGATCATAATACAAAGTGTTATGAAACTTGTTGGTGCTTATGTTTTCTTTAGGTCATCCAAGCGAAAAAGGGATCAACAATGGGAAGGATCCTCAGAAGCTACTGCCGCTGAGCTGCAGAAGGTGAAGGGACAGCTGCAGGATGGAGCTATGGAAGGAGAATCAACACCTACAGATGTAAATTGATGATCAATTCTTATCGTTATGATTACAAATGGGTGGTTATGATTATTTTGAAAATTGAAATGATGATCATCCTATGATGTTTGCTACTTGGTGTTGTGAACTTTGTGGTCATGAGTTAAGAAACTTGTTGCTACTTCGTGTGATGATCATCCTATGATGTTTGCTACTTGGTGTTGTAACTTGTTGCTACTTGGTGTTGTGAACTTTGTGGTCATGAGTTGAGAAACTTGTTGCTACCTGATCATAATATGTTGCTTCTCGGTGGACGGCAAAGTTCCGGTCTGTTGATGTTTTGCTGGAAGGACCTTCCTGAGGAATGATCGCGAAACTGCTTGTTTCCTACTGTGGTTCCAACTCATCATAAAAATTAATAAGGTCCCACAAGTCAGTCTGATAAACAAACATAGGCAAATTAAAAGGATACTATGTCAATAGCAGGGGTCGAACCCGCGGCCAACAGCTATATCAACCGTGTACCCTGCAAGGGGCTTGCCAGCACGCTCCTGTGGGTTGTTGTGGCAAATATCTAGCCTAGAGGCCTTGGTGCGCAGATCTACAACCCGCAGCGGGAATGGCGGATCCTCGCATCAAAGGGAGGAGAGTGAGCTACGGTCAGGTCAGTATCCTGTTTTGTGCCTCTGCTTTCCCCTTTCGTCAGAGGGAAGTGATATTTGGAATTGCGGATTTCGGTTGAAGCACGATTGTTGTTACAAGTTGATTGATAGGCTTTAGTTTAGAAAGTGCAAAACTAAGCATTGATGTCAAGTTGCAATGAATTTTTTTGAAGCATCTGTGTACTCCAGCATCTTCTTCCATTGGTAGTTACTGCTCGGAGACATCTTCCTGCAATAGTAGCCAATGGCATCCTAAAGACAAGTGCAAAAACGGGTTGAGAGCTGTGGTGAAGTATGTTTGGACCTTTCTCAACCCTGGCCGCCGGTTTGCTGGCTGCCCAAAGGTAATGGCTAGTTGGCTACCTGCTTATGTGGTGCCTGTGGTCAACGGCTATTGCTAATGGGCCGTTTAATTTGCAGGAACAAATAGAGCAATGCGATTACTTCTGCTGGATTGATCCAGAATGGGATGAAAGGTCGTATGCTGTTATGATGAAGCTCATGAAGAAGAAAGCGAAAGCTGAAGAGGATGCAAAGCAGTGCGAGGGGGAATTGGGAAAAGCTAACTGTGAGGTTAGAGAGATTAGGAATGAGCTCAAAATAGCGCGACAAAAACTTCAGAAGGTTACCGCTGAGCTGAAGTCAATTGGGAATTATAGGCACAATGTCAAACTCGCGCATGTGCTGCTTGCTTTATTTGTTTTTTCGCGGGAATGGCGGGATTGATGCTCAGTGGTAAGGCTAATTAGATGTCTCGATCATGTATTCTGCAGGTGACACTTTTGTATTGTGAACAATGTGTCGATCATGTATTCTGAACAGTGTGTCGATCATGTATTCTGAACAGTGTGCCCTATGCTTCTGAGCATTGTACTGATGATGTATTGCCAAAATCTACCGAGAAATGCGCGGCAGTTAGTATCCACCACATTGTACTGACCATGTAGTCCGACCTGTTCACATTTCCAAGAACGTAATTTCCATTAGGTTCCCCAACAGTCACAATGAATTATTATTGTTATCCCGAAATCAACGGAACAGCAGCGAAGGTTGTTTTGGGTGGCGAAGGAGCGGTGAATTTACTGTAAATGCGGAGAAAGGAACGGAGGATTTGTTGTAAATGGGGCATTGATCGACTTCTTCCGCCTGGGGTAAAGAAAACATTTTTACAATTGCATCTCCTCCTCTCAGAAGGAAGATCCGTGAGAGTGCAGTGCTCTCTTCCAAGTCTCTGTATCAATTTGAATGTGCATTTGACCTGGCACTCTGATGTTTAATGAAACTATTTTCAAGATGCCCGTAGGTCAGTAATCATGTCGTCGAGGCGGTTGCCGTTATCGCTGGTGGTGCTTCCTACAGACGTAAACATTGACATCGCCGGCCACCTCGCTGCGACCTCGGAGCGGCCCATGGACGACCTCCGTAGCCTACGGGCGACCTGCCGGGAGATGCGTCGCGTGTGCAACAATGCAGCCATTGGTCGGCACGTGGCGCTAGAGCGATTTGTCGTCGAGCTGCAGTGGAATGACCGCAAGGGCTACGACGCCCTCCTCGATTGCCTGACCCGCATAAGAAACCCAGAGGCATGTTTCATCTCCGGGATGGACATCTTGTTCGGGAAAACTACAGCTCCCGGTCATCCATTGCCAAGCTCGAGGAGGCCACCCAGGCCGGGCACAACGTGGCGGCCTACGTAGCCGCCATGGTCCTCTACAGGGCCAATGGCAGCGCCGGTGATGATGACACTGCGAGGCGGTACATCAGACAGGTTGAGGGTGAGGAAGAATCGGCGGCCGCGACATCGATGATGATGCGGACGAACAAGGGTTGCCTGCGGTGCCGTGAGGCAGCCTCAGAGGTGATCCGGCGAGTGACATGGTGCCGACGTGCAACGCTGGCGCCACCAGTGGTGCACGGCAATCATCAGTGCGCAGGCCGCCTGTGCTTCAAGATGAGCTGGGAAGAATGGTCACATTTTTGTAACGAGGAATGGAGAATTCACGCTGAATGTGATTTGTTCTTTAGCAAAATAATTGGATATCTGCATCCAAACAAATTACCTGACATGTGAGAGTGATTTTGGATATATTTGTTTCTAGATCAATCCATTGATATCTATTTCTATCTCTCTTCCTTGATTCCTGTGTAGCAATACTCGCACACGCATTGACATGATGGAAACCAACTTCTGGTCTTCCCCCATTTATTTACCACAGCTGGTAGTTGGAATAGTTCATCGCAATTTAGAGAGGTGGAAATCAATATTGGACAATTAAAAAACAAATAATGTGATCTCACTTTCTCAGAAACTACGAAATCCGTAATCAGGTTTGCCCAATTCAAAACAAGCAACTTTTGCCAGGAAAGGAATGAAAATTTTTGTCCGGTCTGTTAATGTTTTGTAAACCCAAACATCCGGTCCTGCCCGGGTTATATTGCCTATCTCATTGCATGCTTTCATTTTGTTGTTACCAAGCATGACTCGTCAACAAGGAAGAATGAAGCCGTGGTTCAAACTCTAAGTCAGCTTGCTTGTCTTCACGATTCTTTCCTACTAACCAAGTCTTTGAAAAACAAATCTTTCCTAGATGGGGTAGTGTACACTAGACAGAGTAGACACCATCTTACTGAAAGCCAATTTGTTGCCCATCGCTTCAAATTGCTCTACCTAAGCCACGGCTCCACGTTCGAATTGTGCACGTTTTTGGCTCTCCCTAACAAGGATGATATCATATCTCACCTTATCCATATTTAAAACAAGCATCTTTTTGCCATCAAATGATTAAAAATATTTCTCCAGTCTACTCATGGTTCGTAAACCAAAACATCCGACCTCGTATACTAGAATAACCGGTCTCGTGGGAACTTTCGATCTCATCATGTTCAAGTGAATTAAGTTTGCTCCAAGTTCAACAAGATTGCAAGTTACGCGCCTAGGCCATTTGCCTGACACGATCCCCCATGAGACCCTGCGCCTTTCCCTTGGCAAATGAGATCTATTAATATATACTGGAAAACACTTTTGCATCTCCTCCTCAATGAAAGAAAACCCCATCGGCATCTCCTCCTCTCGGCACTAGAAGACCTCATCGGCATCGCCTCCTATCGGCGCAAGTACCATCGTCCTCTCTCCCAATTCAATCGATTTCTTTGTTCTTTCGACCTTTTCCGCCTCTTTGAGCAAACTAATTTCTATGTGCATTTCAGAGCATCTCCCCCAATGGCCGACGACAATCATCGCGTGCCTCCTATGGAGCTCGCTCTCCTACCATCCACGCCGGCTAAAGCTCCGACGGCGCCGAGATGCAGCGACTGCGGTAGGACAGAAATGCCGCAATGGATGGCTGGGCTGATGGGGCCCGGCACGCTCTGTGCCGACTGCGGCCTTGGTCGCTGGCATGCCGGGCAGTGGTGGGAGAGGCGTTCTCTGTGCATCTATCAAACTACGATTCCCGTCTCACCGTCACCACCAGAAGCTGGCGTGCAGTGTGTCGAGTGCCCGAGAGGCAGGGTTGGTCGCACGTGGCAGCCGTGGCCCTCCACTCCGCCATTGATGTCAAGTGCGCCCGCCGCTTGGACTGTCCTGGAGAGCTCAGGCACACGGTTGTTCCCGTCCCTGCTCCACAGGCCGGCGGCGTTACCAGCCGCTCGGCCATTGATGTCAAGTGTGCCCGCCGCTTCGACTGTCCCAGAGAGCTCAGGCGCACGGCCGTACCTGTCGCCACCAGAAGCTGGCGTGCAGTGGGTGGAGTGCCCGAGAGGCCGGGCTGGTCGTACGTGGTAGCCGTGGCCCTCCACTCCGCCATTGATGTCAAGTGCGTCCGCCGTCCCGGAGAGCTCAGGCGCACGGCTGTTCCCGTCCCTACTCGACAGGCTGGCGGCGTTGCCAGCCGCTCGGCCATTGATGTCAAGTGCGCCCACTGCACCGACTGTCCCGGAGAGCTCAGGGGCATGGATGTTCCTGTCCCTGCTCGAAAGGCCAGCGGCGTTGCCAACCGCTCGGCCATTGATGTCAAGTGCGCCTGCCGCGTCGACTGTCCCGGAGAGCTCAGGCGCACGGCCGTTCCCGTCCCTACTCGACAGGCCGGTGGCGTTGCCAGCCGCTCGGCCATTGATGTCAAGTGCGCCCGCCACGCCGACTGTCCCGGAGAGCTCAGGGGCACGGACGTTCCTGTCCCTGCTCGAAAGGCCGGCGGCGTTGCCAGCCGCTCGGCCCCCGATGTTGGACCCGTTCCTGCTCGACGGCGAGGCGGCGCCTTTCATCCTCGACGACCCAGACTGGATGAAAAGATAATTGCCAACAATAACAAGTGTCACTTTGCTGTAATGCTTATTAGTATGATCAGAGAACTCTGTTTCCTCGTATGGAGTACTTTGGATGGATGTTCGTTCAATAAATAATTTAGTCCAGTCTTGTCACTTTTTCTTAACAGTAACATCTGCCCGTTGCCATCCTCGTGCCACAACTTCCCATGGAAGGTGGTTGCCATCATCAAGAGATCACAGACGTGTTGGTCATACGGCGCGGGGACCCGCACATCAGCCCCTCAACGGTGGAAGATGAATGGAAGCCACTCAAGAGTCAAGACTCAAGAGGCGCCCGTTGCTTACCTTCTCACCGAAGCGGCACAACTTCCCGGGCAAGGCGAGTAACTCCACATAAATCTCCATTCCTATCCCCCCACCATCGGCGTCCTCGCCAGTTCCGAACCACGCTACCACTTCCCAAACACTCGCGCCTCACTCTTACCCGGCCGACGTAATGAAGCGATCAGGCTCCCCGTCGCACCGGCTATCCCCCACCGGTTCCCCGTCGCGCCGGCTATCCCCCACCGGCTCCCCGTCGCGTCGGCTCTCACCCTCGCCCTTCAACCGATCCTTCGGTGCCACATCCTCTTCGCGCGCCCATGACTAGGTGCCGCCGCGCGACAACTAGCACTTCGCCCACATGTTCACGGAGGCGCTGTGGGGCCACATCCATGGCACGCCGCCGCCGCGCTCCGACGCCACCAACGTCGACCCGCCGCCGCCGAGCTCCGACGCCGCCAACGTCGACCCGCCGTCGCTCGTCGGCAGTTTCCCAAGAGCCGGTGGTGGCTCGCCGGCGGATTCCCAGCCTCCTCCACTGTCGCTGCCACCGCCCTCCAACGACGCCAACGTCGACCCGCCGTCGATCGCCGGCGCTTTGCCAGGAGCAGCTGGTGTCTTCCCGGCGGATATCCAGCATCCTCCACCGTCGCCGCCTCGGAAGCTGAAGTTTATGGTTACCCTTCCTGCTGGTGAGTTTGACTCCGACTCCGACTCCAACTCCCAAGCTGACACAGACTCGTCTGAGGACCGTTGCCACAGCTACATCCCTCCGGTTCCCCGGGGTGATGTTTTGTGCATCTTCCGGCGCCTCGACGACACGTACGGGTGCCCTGTCTGCCCCAACCTTATGCACCGGCGGTGCAAGCTGGATGAGGTCAAGGACCATGTCCTTGGGATGGCCAGGTCTGCGCCCCTGAGGGAGAAGTACAAGAAGAAGTGGAGCCACCACCGCGTCGTGGCCAGGAATGAGGGATGGATGGAGTAGATGGAGTGAGGGAGCCGCGCCGGTGGAAGATCTATGCTGTTATGTTATCTGTGATGTTAATTAGTATCTTTAGATTTTGTTGGAATATTGTCTTATGTATGTGAACTTTGTGATGTTATGTTATCAGTGATGTTAATTAGTATCGTTAGATTTCGTTGGAACATTGTCTTATGTATGTGGAAATTATGATGTTTAATTAGTCACTTTAGAACAGACTTTGTTTCCTACTTTGGATGGATGTTCGTTCGAATAATGCGATCGTATTTTCCTAATAACAATTCAACAAACCATTTAGTCCGGTCTGCTCACTTTTACAGATCAGTAAGATCCGGCCGTAGTCATTCTATTTTGCCCACAAAATCAACACTGAATTTAGTCCGGTCTGGTCACCTTTTCATCAGTAACTTCCGGCCGTAGCCTTCCTCGACAGGCCAAGGCGCCCGTTGCCTAATTTCCCATGGAAGCTTGCCACAACGCCCCATGGAAGCTTGTAGATGAATCGCAGCCACTCGATCTAGAGGCCCGTTGCTTAGCTTGTCACATAAGCTTGCACAACTTCTCATGGAATCTGGCCACTGTATTCCTACCACCATCGGCGTCCTTGCCAGTTCTGAACCACTCTACCCATAGTTCTCTTCCCAAACACTCGCGTTTCAGTCCTACTGCCCATCCGACGCAATGAAGCAATCAGTCTCCCCCAGACACACAGAGCTCAGGCGCATGGCCGTACCCGCCCCTGCTCGTCGGTCCGGCGGCGTTGCCAGCCTCTCGCCCACCGCCTCCTCAGGAGCCGAATCCGGGTCCTGGCTATCACGGCCTACTTAGAGTGGCACGGGCGTCAATTCCACGACACGGAGCCGCCCCGCTGCAACACCGCCAACGTCAACCCGCCAATGCCCGGAGCCGCTGGTATGTCGCCGGTGGATTCCCAGCCTCCTCCACCACTTGCAGAGTTGGACTCCGACTCCAATTCCAGCTCCAATTCCGACTCCAACTCCGACACCTTTGCTCTGCGCATCTTCCGGCGCACTACCAACACCTGCGGGTGCCCTATCTGCCCCAACCGTATGCACTGGTGGAGGAACCTGAATGAGATCAAGGACCACGTCCTTGGGATGGCCAGGTCTGAGGCCCTGAGGGAGGACAACATGAAGAAGTGGAGCCGCCACCGCGTCTTGGCCAGAAACGAGGGATGGATGTAGATGGAGTGAGCAAGCCGTGCTAGTGGAAGACCAATGCCGATATGTCATGTGTGATGTTAGTTAGTATCTTTAGATTTCGTGGGAACATTGTCTTATGTATGTGAACATCGTGATGTTAATTATTAACTTTACATTTCCATGAAACATGGTCTCATGTGTTGTCCGGCCTGTTCGTGTTTCTAGACAAGAACATCCGCTCTTATTGTACTTATACATGATCGTGTTTCCTAGCTTGACACATTTTTTTTCGAATCAGGGGCATCCCCCATTTCCATTGCAACAACAGAAATACCGAACAAGTCACACAATAGGGATAAAAGAGGAGTTCACTGGCCCTTGACTTGCCCTAACCTACATTGACTCAAGCTAGACTAGGACAATGATCACCCCTAGGACTCCCAGGGGGAGTAAGCATCACCTGACAACGAGTCTGAACATCATCACAAGTTTCTAACCCAAAACATAGCACCACTAGACAGACCTACACCAACATCTGCCAATCGCTTGACAATGTCAGTTTCCTAGCTTGACACATGATCTGGAGAAGTTGAAGATCAATATTGGACGATTAATAAGAAATAGCAATGTGATCGTTGCTCACCTTGACCAAATTCAAAACAAGCATGCGGTTATTGCCAAACATCCAAAATGCTAATGCATCCCTAACCCAAACCATGTTTGTGATTTTGGTTATCATTTGTTTGTTGATCAATCCCCTTATTTGAAGTTGTTTATGCTTTGTTTCCCTGACCATCTCTGTTCCTTGTCTCCCTATAAATGTTATCCTATTTTATCGCTCTCATAAACTATGAAATCAAAGATCACCTTTGCCCAAAATCAAAACAAGCATCTTTTACAGGTCCTGAAATATTTGTCCTTTCTGTATCTTTTTCTAGACCGAAACATCCGGTCTGTTAATGCATCCCATACCCGAACATCCAGTTTAATGGCAGTAAACAGTTCATCTCTGCATGTTGAAGTGCTTGTAAATATAGTTTGCTCCAAATTCACTAAGATTACAAATTTATATAGTTCTTTTCTTTGCAAAAGACCGTTACATTATTAGAGATCGAGGCGCCTCCTTGCATTAGCGTGATACAACTCCCGAAGAGACACCCCGACTTTCCCTGAAACTGAGATATATTAATATACCGGACTCTCCCAACTCCCTCCATTGCCTTGTCTCAAACTCTCTTCCTCCAGAAAACCACAACCACCATGCCTTCTTCTCCGATTCGACTTCTCGCCTCCCCGTTCCCTTCCAACCCCTCCTCCATCGGGACACCACCCGACTCCCCCCAACCAAGCTCATGCGAGCCATCCGACCCCTCCTTGAGTGAATCTATTGTAGAAGACATGGAAAGGTAGGAGAGCGAGGACAGCGAGGATGAGGATGACTACGTGGAAGAGGAAGAGGAAGAGACGTGGGCAGCCATTGAGAAGAAGCGATTGGCGGCCAAGAAGAGGAAGCGGGTGGAGGCAAAGAAGAGGACTCAATAGACGGAGGCGTTTGTGAGGCAGCTTTTGAAGGATGACAAGGCCGGTAAACTTGATTCGTTCAAGGACATTTCGTCGACGAAGGAGGAGAAGGGTGCGGAGGAGGAGGAGGAGGAGGAGGAGGTGGACTCGAAGTGGACCAAGAAGAAGATGGACCTCGGCGCTTGTCCTTCAAATGCTGGCCCCGCCAATCCCGGTCCCATGGCTCCCGCAGCCATTGAAGCTCCCTCGACGCCAGACTCATCGTGGAACTCCTCGGAGGGGTCGTCTTAGATTACTCGGATTTGGGTTTTCTTTTTCACTTTCAAATAGGTGGTCTTGTGGATGGTAAGATCAATTGTATGTTTTGTTTTGGATGGAAAAGATCGATCCCCTATTTTCCAGCTCTGTGAATCTTGTAGTGGTAGGAAAATCCCCTGTATCCCCTGTTATCCATGAAGAACATGGGTGTTCTTCTTTCCAATGATCGCCTTCCTTACTTCAGTGGATTTCCCTGGTCATGATGCATTGCCATAGTCTGAGATGTAATGTCTTGTCATGTAATATTTTATTCTTATCCCACCGCACCGCATTGCAGATACACACGTAAATGATGACCGATTTTACAAATTTACCGTTTGACTAAATTCACCGTTTTGCTAAGAATATACAGAATGTAAATGATGGTCACCTTGCCCAAATTATTCAACTTAAATGTGCACATACATGATACATCCCCATAGACCTACACCCATACAGTGGCATTAACATAGGCGCGCACAAACACACACCCAGCAACAAAATCTTCGGACTTGGCAACGAGGAAGACAACAGACACGGTCATGGAGATGGATACGGCACACGCCTATCCCGCCATACCTAATGCATGACGGAATGTAGCATAATGAGGATCCGTGCGGAGATATTCCTCCAATGCACGGTGCCTACCCCTCGACTTCATGGTACGTCCCGAGCGACCAATGCCAGAAGCATGCTGTAGGATGTCACGAAAACCCCACTGCCAGTTAGCAAGATTGCAGTAAGGGCACACATAGTGACCATGGCGAAGCACACGAGTGTAACCCTGCTCCTACAGCCAAGCCAAAGCATCTTCATCTCCTTCATTTCTTCCTCGTCCGCTTCGTCCATGTCGTACAGATCATATGGATCCATGTATCCTGGCCGCTGCGGAGGTGGCACAGCATGGGAGTTGGCGGTTCCTCCATTCGCATCAGAAGCCATCCTCCTACACACTCGCCAACAACGTAAACATGATAAGTACTGACCAGAAACAATGATTGTATGCTGCAAAAACACGACACGGAAGCTAAGAGCTCACCTCTTTTCACAGAGCGCAGAACCAAATAGAGAGGTCTGCTAGCACAATGCGTGGAGGATGAAGAGGCGATGAGCAAAGGCCTTGGGGCACGCCTATTTATCGAACCATGACCGATACTAAGGCAGCGTGCACCTCGTGGCAGAGCATGCCCTCACGGGATTACAGTAGCCATGAAAATACGTGGGATGCTCGGAATACGAAGGCCTACACTGCTGAGGAATCCTGTCACAAGTATAGGGCGGAATATGTAGGCTTTTTCCCCGGTAGGCATGCGAAATATTTGGTGGGTACACGAGTGTGCTTTGGTCCCGATAAGAACGCAGAAGGAAGATCCTTATATCCGTATGACTTAAAAAAAATAGACGTGTAGGCATTGTAGTGGGAGAAGCAGTTGTTAGGTTTTGTGATCTTCGACTAGAAACGCACCCAGCTTCACTGAAGCGTGGGCCTCTTCCAGATATCTGTCTCCCGCCTATATTGTACGCCATCGGAATCCCACCCAAACTCGCTGACAATATGGGGCCGCCATTGCACGGCCTCACTTGTCAGTGGCCCCGAAGCAAGTGCAGCTTACCAAATTTTCATTTTGCGGTAAGGAAGTCGAAAGCGGGATTTTCAAATTTTGTATTCCCTCTCCGCTCTGAAATAATAAATACTCTACTCCATTGCTACCGCGTTGCGCCACTAAACTCCCGCCTTCCATTTCCAAAAAGCATCACTCTGCTCAGCTAGATCTGCGGTGGCGGTCCGACCTCGCCGTCACCGGTGGAGGGGGAGGGGTATCTCAGAAGATGGTGAGCAACAGATATCGGTGTTCTGCTTGCGTCTGCTGTGCTGGCCAAGCTGAGCAGTTGAGCGAGGATACGGCACAAGCACCGGCTCCCGATGCCCCCTCAATCCATGGGCCCCTGAATCTTGGAGCTTCACAAGTGAGAATCTCATTTCCTTTTCTTTCTAGTCCCCTAGTAGTATTTTCGTTGGCTTAGAAAGTAAATTGCTTCGTGTATTGTGTTAGTTCTGAGATTCTTCTCTTAACTTTGCCACTCTAGATGCAGTCACTGATTTGGAACACAAGTTAATCGATAAGCCATGCATTGAAAGTAAATTGCTTTGTGTATTGTGTTAGATTGGAGATTCTTCTCTTACCTTGGCCGCTCTAGATGCAGTTACTAATTTGTAACACAACTTAATAGATGAGCCATGCTTAGAAAGTAATTTACTTTGTTTATTGTCTTAGATTTCAGATCCTTCTCTTACCTTGACCGCTCTAGATCCAATTCCTGATTTGTAACTCTTTGTGCAGGGCCTAGCATCCCACTCCTGCATTGCTGAGATTCAATCACATATCGTGGTATGTAACAGAACGCATGATAATCCTGCTACTTTATTCTTAGGATTATTCTTAAGTTTATTTGCTTGCTTCGTTTAAGGTTCAAGTTTGACTTCTCCTTTCATTTTTAGGCTCAAATGTTGAGGACAATCCTTGCGGTTCAAATATCAAATTCCTGTCCCTCCAATGTGAAGTCAAAGCCATTCATTGATTACATGCCTCGAGATTATCTAGCTTTTGATACATGCTCAAGACCTGAAGTTTCGTTGGGAGGGCTCGATGCAGCTGCTGACCTTGGTGAAATCTTTGTTGAACAGTACCAAGTTTTGACAGACCTGAAGATCAAGGCAGAAGCATCAGATGTAGCAATGAAAGTGCAGATTGATGAGATTGAGAGGTTGAAGAAACAAGTAGAAACTACAGAGACCCTCCTTGGTCAACTGCTAAGCTCGTGCCTTGGGAAAGGCCACTGTGTTTCTTAGTCTTCTGCTTGTGTCCTCCCAGCTAGTTGTGCTGGTTTGTGAGTACGGAGCTTTGTTATCTTAGTGGGTTCTATTTCAATACCAGCTTTATTTGTGAGCATGGAGATATCATGTGTATTGGTTTGTGAGCTCCTACTTACAATCTGCTTGTGGTTGTTCTGTGTTCATTGATAATAATGTGTCATGTGTGATCCGAAACATTAATTTGTATCAGTGGTATGGAAATATTATCTGTGATGTCTATTACTTAATTGATTAGCATGTAATATGAGATTGAATTATATTTAATTAAGCGCAACCTGGAGTGCAGCCCAAAATAACAGGGAAAAAATATGTGGGCTTGCCCCATCGGCCCATTATTTTTTTACGAATTCAAAAACGATTTATTAATAAAATGGGCCGTATCAAAAATGGCGTCAGCAAATGGTGGGCTGGGTCCAATATCAGTTGGGCCTTAATCATTTTATGACGTCATCGAATATTGAACTCTATCCAACCAGTACTAGACCCAAAACAAATTAATGACGAATGCAATTATTAGGCTCGGTCATACTAAAACCGGTCCTAAAACATTCTATGACGACCTCGATTATTGGGTCGGTCCAACCAGAATTAGGCCTAAAAGTGTCTATGACGACAACAATTATTGGGCTCCATCCAACCATAAATAGTCCTTAAACATTCTATGATGCAAACAATATTGGGCTCCATCCAACCTGAATAAGGCCTAAAACCAATTTATGACGAAAGAAACATTGGGCTCAGCTTAATATTAAGTGGGCCAAATTCAATCTATGACGACAAGGTATTTGGACCTTGGCCTGTCAAAATATGGGCTGAATTCACTTAATGACGAAACGGTTTGTCACAAAACGCCGTGCCACATCAGATTTTGGTCCGACGTGGCAGGTACCTTATGACGCCTTTGTGTTACGAATTTATACACGTCATTAAACTCATGACGCCGGGAAATAAGGTCTCGTCATTAATCGCGGTTTGTGACGCTCGATTAATGATGACGCATTTTCGTAACAACCGGCATCATTAATCGCGGTTTATGGCGAGAAACAGCCTTTTTTGCGTCACTAGTCGGCATTTTTCTTGTAGTGTTGTTAATCATCGTATCATTTGCGCATCCGAACCTTTTTAATAAACACTCTGCCTTCCACCTTCTATCCCCTTCTCCAGCTTCCGCCTTCCTCGTCTCTGTCGCAGCCTCGTCTCCGTCACAGGGATGGCCCACGACTCTAGGGGGAGGTTCTACAAGGAGGAGGCCCCACGGCCACGTCTCCGTCCGTCTTCCTCGGTGCTGTCCGCCGCCCCCGCCAAGAGAGTGAGGTTCCGCGGCGACGAAGAGGAGCCGTCCCAGCGTGCTGCCCCCGTGCGTCTTCCTCGACGCTCCATGGAAGAGGCCGGTTCTTCGTCGGCCCGGGGGAGGAAGCCGTACACGCGCGCAAGGGCCAAGATGGCGGACTCCAGCGACGCCCACCATGGAGAGGCAGGGTTTTTTTCCTCAATGCGAAGGAAGAAGCGGTCCACGCGCATTGAGGTGAGCGCGGACTCCTCCGGCGACGACCCGGGCAGAAGAGTGGTGGTAGACCTTATCTCCTCCGGCGATGACTCTGGCAACAACTCCGGCGACGAGTCCGGCAACGACTCTAGCAACAACTCTGACGACGATTCTGAAGACCATGAGGCAAGTTCTGAAACCATCACGCACGATTTGTCCTTGTACCTTCACATCTTCACTGATCAATTGTTCTAATGCATCAATTTCCATTTGTTGTAGGAAGTTGCTGCACATGACATTGACAGGATTTGGACTGAAATCAATAAGCTCAAGGAATCGGTTGAAGAGACACAGGCAAGTTTTGAAACTAGTTAGAGCTAAACATCTTTCTTGTAAGAAGTTACAACTGTTATGAAGCTTGCATCAATATGATTTTCCTTTGTTTTAGGAACGTGTTGTTACTCGGGATGACATTGACTACATCTGGAAAGGAATCGACAAGCAGGATGAGCAGCTTAAAGCGGCACAAAAGAGGCAGGAGATTGAACTTCTAAAGAAGAATGCTGAGCTGGAAGAAAGAGTTTCAAAACTAGAGACAAGGATAGCTGAACTTGAGGCAGCAGCACAAAAGAAGCCATCTAGCTAACTAGTTCCATTGCAGCTACAATCTAGTTTGGTGACGTGCCCAGATGATGCAGTCTTATTTTGGTGATGTGCCATGCTGATGCATGTCAGATGTGAATATGTTTGTTATGAGTTAGTTTGCTTGGTGATGTGAACTTGTGATGCATGTCATATGTGAACATGTGATGTGATGCTATATCAACAGTTACACTTGTTTGCTTGGTGATGTGTTAGAGCCCATAAACAGCACCTAAAAATTCGTAAAAATACGAAAACTTCATAGTTGGTAATTTAGTATATGAATAAAATATCAACAGCCACACTTGTTTAACCAAATTTCTTAAAATTAGATTTTTTTATCTCATGTTTATGATATAATAGGAGAGTAGTACTTGACTACATTACTCGTTTTAAGGCCCACACAAGCCCACTCGCGCTAGGTTAGTAGGGAAGGACGCCTCCCTCACGCAGTCTCCTCCCACTCTCCCCTCGCGCCGCCGCCACCGCTTTCTCCCCCTCGCCTTCGTCCCCCTCACCAACCCCCACGCCGTGATGCACGCTACACCCCTTCGCTGAGACGCGCGCCACACCACGCTCGGCGCGATGCGCACCACACCTCTGACAGCGAGATCTGGAGGAGGAGGGACCTAGCAGCGGCGGCGACGACGACGACGACGACTAGAGGAGGGATCCAGCGACGACGACGACTAGGAGGAGGAGGAGGGATCCAGCCACGAGGTCGACGCAAGGACGAGGACGTGGCGGCGAGCAGGCAGCGACGAGGAGTAGAGATCCCTGCACTCCGACAGTGACAAGGTCAGTGGCGAATCTAGGATTTGAGTTTATGGTATGCCGCTCTAAAAATGTCTTATACAATTCGGTAAATGCATTCTACCAACTCGGTAATAATTGTAAAATTAACAACAATTCAGTAATAACTGTAAAATTAACAACGTAATTTGGTATATTTGCTCGAGTTTATGCAATTAGGCCAAGTGAGCGTATGCAGCACACATGCGTTCAAATAATCAAGTATACAACATATGCGTGCGTATGCTTTTCTTTTTATATAAATGCGTATAAATATACTTGTACTTGTGGGAATTGCAGGGTATGCCGTGGCTCCTTTGTATAAGTACATGTGGACATACTTAGCTATTGATGGTATACATACTTAGCATTTCCCATTAGATTGACTCTTATATTTGGTTTTGCTCTTGTTCTTATGTACATGTGCACATTCTCTCCAAGTTGAATAAGTACCTCATCAGCAGCAGCGGCAGCCTGCATCTTCCTCTTTAAAATGGTAAGGTCGCATTGACTGAACTAATTTTTTGGTTATTGAATTTTGCATTTATGTTAATGGTTTACCAAGAACCAATGATATTACAGTGGGCTAAAGTAGTTACTGTAATTCCCTTGACTATTAATTCACAGGATAAATCTGACGAGGACTATAGACGTGGGCCACAAGATGAAGAAGAGGGTTATGGCACTGCTAGTGCACAACAAGACCAGGTGGGTGGGGCTCAGCGCCGAGGCAGAGCACCAAGGACATCCACAAAGTGGCTAAGTGACACAATGATAGTCACTGAGGTCGACATAGGGGGGATGCCAGTACCATTGACTCAAAAGCACAGGTTCAGGGTGCTTGCGGGGCTCGTTGCTAGACAAAAGATACCTTTGCACTTGCCAGAATTCAAAGAACTAAGCAATGATGAAAAGTGGGCCTTGTTTGATAAGCATGTGCAGAAACACTTGAAGTTCCAGGAAGGCGTGAAACCGCAGGCATTCAAGCTTTTCTGGAAGACGGCAGCCAAGGCATGGAGACAATTCAGATTTTAGCTTAGGCGAGATTTTATCAGAAAAGGACTTGAGCCATTTACAAGGCACCCGTTTATCGTCCCGGAACAGTGGAAGGAGTTCATGAAACAGGAGGAAACCGAGCAAGCCTCATCTGTTAGTGTCAAGTTCAAAGAACTCCGAAGCCAGAACACAAGCGAGCACAGCATGGGTCCAGCTGGTTATACTGTGAAACTAGAACAATGGGAGGAAGAAGACAGACAATTAGCTGCAGCACATATCCCCAACCCATATGACGCCTACCCTGACGATCATTCCAAGAATTGGCTACGAGCAAGGATTAAGCTAGTGATTAAAGACCGTGTTGTCGTGATAGTGTTCAACAACAAAGAGGCGGAAAAATTGGCTGCAGACATCAAGGAGAAGATTGCATGTGCAGAATCTTCAGGAATGGTAGGGTAGAGGGAGTATGATGTGCTAAGTCAGTGCTTGGGCTGCCCTGAACAACCAGGTCGCGTGCGTGGTGTCTCCAGCTACCAGGGCTAGAAATATGCATGGCCTCAGCACGCTTCCATGTACAGGAAGAGGAAGAGGACGAAGACCGACGCATCAGTTGATACGGAAAAGATAAAGGAACAAATCAAGCAAGAACTGGTGGCTGAGATGCAGATGCAGAACATGCAGATGCAGCGGTGGTGTTGTCACCAGTGTCCAATCGCGCAAGCCCTTCACCCGCCACACTGAAGAGCGGCTGTGCGTCCGCAGATAATGTAGGTTTGACCGATGCCACTGCAGAGTTGGCGACGGAGGTGCGCTGTGATGATCGTACACAGGAAGACCTTATAGGCATGTTGACTGAACCCACACACTGTGGCCTATGGATCACGTGGAGGGGTCTTGAATGTGAGGCTGCAATTGGTCTTGTTCATCCAGAGCAGACTACGCTACAAACAGTCCCGATTCATAAAGACTGTGTTGTGGTTGAAGTGCTCACTGTATATACTATCTACGCGGATGAACTGGTGGAATACCATCCTAATGAAGAGGTGATGAAACTCGGACAAGCTGAAGGACAGAGGTTACAGTGGAGAAGGTGTCGGATTGACATCAAGGGAGCACCAACATGTAAATCTCGTTCACAGGCTACGGTAGAGATTCCTTGTAGTTCACAGAGTACGGTACAGGTTCCTTCCTCACATGGTTCCCCACATCCTCCTCCTCCTCCTCCTCAATCCCCACATCCGCAAGATGTTCCATTCGGACCTCCTCCTCCTCGTCCTGAAAAACTTGCATCCCCACCTCCTCGTCATCCTGAAAACACAGAAAAACTTGCATCCCCACATCCGCAAGATACACCAAATATTCCATCCCCACCTACTACTAGTCCTGAAAAAACAGAAAAACTTGCATCCCCACATCCGCAAGAGACACGAAATATTCCATCCCCACCACCACCACCTCCTCCTCCTCCTCCTCCTTCTCCTCCTCATGAAACAACAAAACCTACACCCCCAAACGAAAGTGCTCAAAACAATCATGCCAAAGCAGGTACATCTGGGCCTAATACCTCTATAATAGCTCCTGGTGAGACACCACTATTACCAGTCAACCAGAGTGATGTGTTGGCTGGTGCTGATAAATCTGTCAACGACATTTTGAAGAAAGCTGTAGGTACATATGGGCCCAATACCTCTGTAATAGCTCCTGGTGAGACACCACTAGGCAAGAAAGCCCTTGAGAAACCTTCAGCCATTTCAAATCAGCAAGGAAACAAACTTGCCGAAAATAAAATCTCTACACCACGTACAGCAGGCAAGAAATCCCTTGAGAAACCTTCAGCCATTTCAAAGCTGCAAGAAGAGAAACTTGCCAAAAATAAAAGCTCTACACCACCTACAGCAGGCAAGCAAGCCCTTAAGAAACCTTCTTCAGCCATCTCAAAGCAGCAGGAAAAGAAAATTGCTATAAATAAAACCTCTAAGATGCCTACTAGAAAGCGATCTGAGAGAAACACCGAGAAGCATCCTTGGGCTATGACTAACCCAAAGCGATCTGAGAGAAACACCAAGAAGAATCCTTGGTCTATGAGTAACCCAAAGCGATCTGAGAAAAACACCCAGAAGAATCCTTGGGCTATGGTTAACCCAAATTACAAATTCGGAAAGAGCCTTCTCAGTGATGATGATCTCAAAAAGGCTGCTCCTTGTACCAGAAAGCTCCACACATTCTACATGCAACGTGGTAAGTTAGATGATGAATCTTCGATTATGGTCGCACTTCAGCCCGGGACCAATGCATGGCCTAAGAGAGGAGACGAATCGTCAAACGGACTCGAGCAGATACCTGTGCAACTCAGTGATTTGTATGATCTCTTCAACTTAGATGCTTTGGATCTGACACTTCTCTGCTGCTTCATCCTGTAAGTTGCTTGAAAATTTAATCTGCTTCTCACTAATCATTCTCTATCGAAATGTGCTTTTTGCCTCACATCATCTTTACCATGAATTTTGCCTCCTTACACTTTGTTTTTTCTTACTAATAGGAATATGTCTGTAGAAGTTGAGAAGACGGGCGCTGCAGTTGGCTTCCTTGATCCTGAATGCCTTTGCTCGGCAACGTTGACCAGCACGGATGACACTCTTGCTTTCTCTGTGTCCTATATGTGCAGTGCCTTCAGACTATATGCTAAAAAGAAACTCATCCTTACCGCTTATCTCAGTACGAACCACTAGATTGCAGTGGCGATCTTCCGAAGCAGCAGAAGGTCTACTATCTTGATTCACTGAACAGAGTTAAGACTGATACTACCCCTTTCGAACAAATCATTAATGAGTAAGTTATTTCTTTCTTAACCTGCGGACGTTCCTTAACAAATTGTGCAGAGTATATTATTTAATAGTGCCCTAATCATTGTTGCATGTTTTGTTGTAGGGGTTGGGAACGTTACTGCGGCAAAAAGAAGTTGCGCCTTAGCACCTTGGAACATGTCAAAGATGTTAAGGTACATACCACTTATTTCCTTCCTGTGGAAGCTAGTACTAAAGCTTGAGTTTATTTCTTCTCGATCACCACTATTTTTCTTTGTACATTTATTGCAGTGCCACCAACAACCTGCTGAATCCAAACTCTGCGGCTTCTATTGTGCCAATCATATGCTTAAATTAAAAGATTGAGGCCCAGATATGGAGGTACTTTCTTGGGATCTTCATTTGTAAAACCTGCAACTGAGCACAGTTCTTGCTTATTAGCACTGCACATGTTTGGTAACTACCTATATATGTGTGCTGACTGGTGACATTGTTATATCCAGAGATTAGGGCTAGATGAGCATCCTCTCCACAAATCCACGCTGGTCTATGTTCGTGAAAGAATTGCCACAGTCCTCATGGAACAGGTGATCACAGTCGGAGGAAAATTTCATGCTGATGAAAATGTGTGGGCTAATATTATACATGGTGACTAGGAAATTTTTTTGCATTCCTCCACTACAAGAAAAACGTTGACTAGTGACGCAAAAAAAAGGGTGTTTCTCGTCATAAATCGTGATTTATGACACCGGTTGTTACGAAAATCCTTCGTCATTAATCGAGCGTCACAAACCGTGATTAATGACGAGACCTTATTTCGTGGCATCACTAATATAATGACGCGTAAAAATTCGTAACATGTGTCGTCATAAACCTATTTTGGAGGTCGCGCCACGTCAGACAGATATCCAACGTGGCTCCTACGTGGCAAGGGGTTATGACGATTTTAGTTCGTCACAAATTGAAGCCCAGACCATATAAGAGCCTTTTTAAGCCCATTTTCGTTGGGCCATTTTTAGCCCATGTTAGGTTTTTAAGCCCAATCTCGTTGGGCCATTTTGACCCCATGCTGGTTTTCACATCAATTTTTGGGCCAAAAAATCATGTTGTATTGGGCTTTTTCCTGGAGCCTAGCCCATTTAACGAATATTAATTATTTTGAAATTGAATTATAAATTTGTGCAAATAGCCCATTATTCATTTCACTGATAACCATCACAATTGCACATAGACATAAAATTAGCTCATTATCAGGCTTTACATCAAACCACCAGTTTCACATGTACATGGTGTCCAATTTTGGGCTAGATCTATTACATGGCAGACGTGGCTAAATTATCAGCCCATCAAGATAAAAAAGGAATATAGGAAGCGCAAAATTTTTGCCTCATGCATCTTTCAAAGGAACTGGACAACAGTGGCAGCACCTACAGGTAAGAAAAACAGTAGCTGAACTTTCAAGCCCCATCAACCAAACTTCCAATCAGAATACCTTTCCCTGCAAAAACAAATGGAGAAAACAAAAACAAAAGGTAAATCACTAACACGGACGAAGACCGAGTGACTGATATACTGAAAAATTAAGTCACAAATATCTAAACCTATACAAGCATGGGCTAGTTTTTAACTCGAAAGACAAGCTGCTCACTTGCAAGGACCATACTTGAGATATCTAATCATTCAGCCTCTACATTTACTGTCTTCCTTCCATGGTATAACATAACATGGTAACTACTCTAGCTAGTTTAAGAAATTAACATGCCAGACAGATGGATGTACAAAGTACATAGCTAAATGTTTGGCAGTACATACAAAGAAAATGAGATTTAGATTTCTCACCTTCTCAATCTACACCTTCTCAATCGTCGTCTTCCCTATCTGCACTTTGCACCACCAAAAAAGGCAAACTGAATCAGCAAAGGAAACTAAACAGTAACAATGAACTAGATCGAATTGAGGGGCTCTTAAAATCTGAGTCCTACCATGTCAAGACCACAAGGGCAGCAGGCAAGCGCCGACACAGCAGCAGTCATCCTCTACGGCTGACCCATCCACCAGCCTTTGGTAAATCCCATTACTATCTGAAAGACTGAAATTGGAACCATAAGCAAGATTGAAAATTTGAGGCCATATGCATCAGGTACAGTCAGGGATCACAAGACACCAACTAATCACAAATGTTGGAGTCATTACCTTGCTGAAGAAATGGTGGAAACAATGCTTGTTCAGGAGGCTGGCACAGGTGACAGTAGTGGTAAACTAGATTGGGAAGGGAAGCTGATGTTAAAGCATGATGATATATCAGTGACATTGCAAGTAAAAGATGTCTATGTAGCAGTTGACTGCATCCCAAGGTAAGCAAAAAAAAAAAAATCGATTAGTCCTAGTCTTTGTTTAGCACTCGACCCAAATGATTCATCATTACTTATATTGCATTTGCTATTTTATCAACCAACAGAACAATGAAAGAGAACATATAGCATGGCACGTAAGAGACAAAGATAATGTAACAAGCATCAGTAAAGTCCAAGTTTGATGTGAATCCTGTAATTAGTATCACTGCTTAACAGCATATAAATAATCAAGATCCACCCCAAAGACGTTCTAGAGTTTCTATTAAGTACCCAAATGGATATGTTTTATAAGTATGTTCAGATCGACTCTCCTAAAGAGGAACGAGCAAACAAGTAGATCTATGATGTACTTTACAGAACGAACAAGTGATTATGATGAAAACTCAAGTTCTCATCCCTCCACTTGCTTGGGTCCATAGATCCTGCAACAAAGGGGAAGAAGCAAACAAGAGATTATGAGGAAAACTCAAGGGCTCTTCCCTCTGCTTCCTCGAGCTTTGTAGATGTTGACACAAGAGGGAAGAAAAACGAATTTGTGTCCTAACCTGGTGATGAGTAGATTCGAGTTTCTGCAGACACTTAGCTCACCGTGACTCCAACAGAAGACAACTTTTTTGCAAACACCAGCCACCAGATCCAGAGCGAGGAGAGGAGAGGGCTGAGGGAATGGCGACATGATTCAGGGTTGAAGGGAATGGAGGGGGCGAGCTGCTGCCTGCTGGAGGGGAAGGGTACAATGAATCTGGTCGACGGAGAGGGAGGGAAGTTGAGGGCCGCTGGGGGTGCTGGGTTGAATGGCGGCGGCGGGATGTGGTGAGGAGAGGGGAACAAGAAGCTAGGTTTTATTTCGAAGAGAGGGGTCATGGACTCCCGGCGCGCGGATAGAAAAATTTTGGATGACAAGGGCGGGAGATTTTTTTTAGCTACCTTTTTTCTGTTTGTTCCGGTGTTTTGTTTTGTTCCGGTGTTTCAGTAGCTGCTGACTCGGTGTTTTCACATTTGCTCTAAGAGGTTCAATTATAGCAGTAATTAACCATTATGTTTGGTGGGGAGTAATGTTTGAAGCTTCAGACTTTACTTTAATCTTTTTACTTTAATCTTTTTTTATTTGATATGTTAGCCGGCAGTGGTTCTTAATTTCTTTCTGTGTCGATTAGAACTCTAGCCATAGCACATTAGCACTTGAGTGCTAAGCTTGTTTAGTGTTCTTTTGCCAAATATATGAAGTGCCAGCATATTTCCTATAGTGAAAGTACAAGTTGCTTCACCAAAAACATGTGCTTAAATTTAAAGCTAGGGATAATTAAACATGACTTTCTTTTTAAGTCACATTCATAGAAATGGTTTCCTCATGGAGAAACCATGTCTACTCTTGACCCAATGCATAAGAAATCATGAATTTACCATTGAGGAGAAACTACTAGTTTCTATGAGGTTAATGCAACGCTCCCCATTGGTGAAATTGGGAGAGACAAAGAGAAAATAATTATTACTCGAAGACACTACAACTGTGAAGAATAGTTTCTATAGATGATTTCTTGTGTTACGGAAATCGTGTTAGTTTCCTCTATTGGGACTGCCCTCAGTATTCTTCTATGCTACTTCAGCATCACGTGCTCTACTCCAACTCCAAGAAAAGGTTCTATTGAATTATCATACAAAAAGGTAACATGAAGCATTAGTCGATGTGAGCATTCTGACATTGGAAAGGTTCTACTGTGCTGAGGCAATGGCTGCACGGGGGAGGCGATGTCGATGTGATCACTCTGACATCGGATGTTTGTTATGCGGAATAATGCGGACCTTTTTTCAGTACTTATGTTTAAAATATCTTTTCAATCCGAAGGGTGAAAATGCTCGAGCTTTTGGTTTTTGTCTCAGTTGATTCAAGTTTTATTAGCACTACATCATTCATGGTGAGAGCGTTTGATTAACTGGATGTTTGCTTTGTTTTACTTTGAGCGGATCTTCCTATCATTGCATTGTAGTCAATCGTGTTTGGGAAATACTGCTCACACACATGATGCAGCAGTGCGGCACGGTTGGAGGAATTTGTCCGTGTTTTGTGAAGGGCCAATGCCATGCTCATGGTTTGCAATAATATCAATGAATTGTTTTTAGCTTCACGTGGTACCGCTGTTGAGTTAGGATAGTCTGGCCTATCAATTTTCTCATACAGCTTCTCTTTTTGCTTTCTCTTTCTAAACACTGCCATGTATCCAATGTTGTGCTGATACAACTAGAAGCAGCACTATGTCGCTGCTATACAACACGACAAAGCAAGTCTTAGCCGTGAGCTACTGTACTTAGCCGTGAGCTTGCTCTAATCGTGCATGACAAAGCCTACTGTGTTGGATGGGACTAATACAACTGAGCACTCGATGACCGGAAGAATGGAATTGCATAGGCAAAATGTTACGTTGCATGGCCCGGCGGTTGCAATGCAATGGTGGACGGCACCACGGGCATGTCCCGAGCTGTGTAGGTACGTCAACGTACCTTCCTCTCATCACATTCAACGGTTCTAAACATCGGACTATCCTATGTGAATAGACATAGGATTGTCCTGGTGCGGGACATGGCACTCGTTAATCACGACCCGGCCACAACTAACCCCGCACCTCCCCTGCCATTGATATTTTATAAAGATTTGGTATTTTATATCATTTAATTGAATTTCTGCGTGTTTATTGAAAGTAATTCTCAGTTGACCTATATGTACCTCTAATAAGATTCACAAAAATTCAAAAAAACTATATTTAGGCCCATATGGTCCATTCTAGCTCACATCTAGGAGATTGATGAAAGATTCAATTGACTTGTAGGGAAAACTCGAACTTCTACTAGTCACCTTGTTATAAAATAATGATAATAATACCTAAAATTTATCCAAAAATTATGTAAATTGACATACTCCCTCTGTCCCAAAAAGAATCTCATTTTAGAAATTTTAGGACAAATTATTAAGGAGGTGAAATGACCTCGATTGCCCCTATTTATTTGCCATATTAGGTGCTAATTGATTGTTGCATGCCTACATGCACATGCACACATGCCAAATTAAGTAAAACGTCATTCTTTTTGGGACAAATTTTGAATCTTAAAACGTCATTTTTTTTGGGACGGAGGGAG
This sequence comes from Cenchrus fungigraminus, assembly GCA_036936925.1. NCBI lineage: Eukaryota > Viridiplantae > Streptophyta > Magnoliopsida > Poales > Poaceae > Cenchrus > Cenchrus fungigraminus. The sequence goes on along the minus strand of CM072774.1, from coordinate 116,393,238 downwards.
TAGAATCATTTTATGGATGTATAAGCTTGACAAAAAAGGTTTCATAAGATTTTATGAAAATTAGAGTATACATTGTTCATAAACTAGATAGTACCACATTGTTTCTTATAACTATACTCAAACCTTTGAAGTTTGAACACCTCATAATATTGTTGAAGCCATATGCAGCTAAAATTTGGTCACAATCTTATTTTGGTCTTGTTATGATAAAATATGAAGTTACACTACCACTTGTTATGTAAAAAAAGTTTTTTTCTATTTTTTAAACACTTAAATAACACACCCTTTCAAATAACTTAAAAATTAGTTATCTTAAATACCACCAATTCATTTTTCACATGTAGAAGACAACAAATAAGTTGTAATCTAGGAGTTTTAGAATTTTCAGAATAGATTTGCTATTTTCTATCATTTAATTGAATTTCTGCGTGTTTACCGAAAGTAATTCCAAATTGACCTATATGTACCTCTAATAAGATTCACAAAAATTCAAAAAAAAACTATATTTAGGCCCCTATGGTCCATTCTAGCCCACATCTAAGATATTGATGAAAGATTCAATTGACTTGTAGGGAAAACTCGAACTTCTACTAGTCATCTTGTTATAAAATAATGATAATAATACCTAAAATTTATCCAAAAATTATGTAAATTGACGTAGAATCATTTTATGGATGTATAAGCCTGATAAAAAAGGTTTCATAAGATTTTATGAAAATTGGAGTATACATTGTTCATAAACTAGATAATTCACCACATTGTTTCTTATAACTATACTCAAACCTTTGAAGTTTGAACACCTCATAATATTGTTGAAGTCGTATGTAGCTAAAATTTGGTCACAATCTTATTTTGGTCTTATTATGATAAAATATGAAGTTACACTACCACTTGTTGCGTAAAAAAAGTTTTTTTCTATTTTTTAAACACTTAAATAACACACTTAAAAAACTATATTTAGGCCCCTATGGTCAATTCTAGCCCACATCTAGGATATTGATGAAAGATTCAATTGACTTGTAGGGAAAACTCGAACTTCGTCTAGTCACCTTGTTATAAAATAATGATAATAATACCTAAAATTTATCCAAAAATTATGTAAATTGACTTAGAATCATTTTATGGATGTCTAAACTTGACATGAAAGATTGTGATTTTACAAAACACCAGAAAAAAGAAACAACGAATTTGAAGCTACTATGACCGAGAAACACTAGTTTCAAATTTTAATTGTAGATTAAAAAGAAAAAACGATAGGGAAACAAGCTCAATGTGTGCCACGTGGTCCCGGCGAAGCAACTCGACCATCCCATTTCTACCACGTGGTCGCGACTCATGAAACTCCATCAGTACTTATATAAATCAAAATATCCTCAAACCAACACAACTAGCAAAGTAGTCTGGTGGTAGTAGATGTACTCTTAAAGTTCGAGGTTGCGGGTTCGACTCCCACATCTTGCACTATTTTTTGGCTGTTGAATTTTTCCAAGGAGTGCTGGTGGCGGCTGACGTAAGTGGCACATGCGACCGGTGACCTGGCATCTGGGTTGTGTAGTTGCCACGCAAGAAATAGAGTATAAATAGACCGGTTGGTTATCTATTAAATATATGTGGATGTGGTGCAGTGGTGAGACCCTCTTTTTTGGAGGAGCAGGTCACAAGTTCGAATCTCCTATGCCACCCTTATATGCTCTATTTTCTTTCCTTTGTTTTTGTTTTTTTTAAAATACACCGGTGGGTTATCTTTACCATATATATGGATGTGGTGCTGTGGTGAGGCCTCTTTTATTGGAGGAGCAAGGTCACAGGTCCGAATGTCTATTTTCCTTTTTTTCCCTTCCCTTTCTTCTTTTCTTTCATTTTTTGGTTTAGAAAAAAATGCACCCTTTTCTAACCCTTCCCTTTCTTCTTTTCTTTCCCTTTTTTGGTTTAGAAAAACTACACCCTTTTCTAACCCACAAGTGCAAGGTTCGAACTTATGCAATGCAGTTATTTTATCAATTTAGCGTGTTGTGTGATGTATGTAAATAAAATATATACAATTAAATCTCCAAATATCAACACTATGTGGTGGTTCAGTGGTATAAGTGCTCTTTCTAATGCATAAGTGTAGGGTTCAAACCCTATGTGCTGCAATTTTTTAATCAGTTTTCGATAGAATGCTTACATGTGGGACCCTACTGAATTTTATGATGACTTGGAACACTTTATTTTTAAAATAATGCTTACTTGTGGGACCAAAGTTGGTTTATGACGCTATTGCAAAGCTTATGACGTCACAAAACAAGCATTGAACAGGGAAAGCCCGGCTACAGTAGCAACTGTTATGACGAAAAAATTTTTTGTCACTAAATTTGCTCGGAAGCGAAATATTATGACGAGATCAGCTAGGAACGTCATAAATCAATGACGCTAAAATGTGGTTGCGTCACTAATCAAAGGATTTCTTGTAGTGCTCCTTGTCCCATGAATTTTGTGATATTGTTGTCAAGCTAGTTAACTATGGCTGTGATATTGTTGTCAAGCCAGTGATGCTTCTTTACTTGTGAGATGATGATGCTGAAATTCGTCATATGATGCATGTGAATTATGTGGATTTCTGTGAATTTGGATGTTGGATCTAATTTCTGTGAATTTAGTCATATCCTGGCTGCTTCCAGGATGCAGCCCCTGATGGCTGCCAAATCCTGGCTGGTTCCAGGATGCAGCCGGCAAGCAGGCAGCAGGTTACTGTAGGGGTAGCCTACGTATCTGCAACGGGCGTTAATTACAGCTCGTTACAAACACTGATCAGTGAGTAATGGGCTTCATTCGGAACGCCCGTTACAAACATGCCAACAATGTAACGGGCAGCGTAAAAGCTCGTTACCAGTACTGACCGGTGGGCCCCAGAACTTGGCCCGTTCGTCAAGACAGAAGAGACGCAGGTTCACAGCACGCGTCTCCGATGTTGATTTCACAGTAACGGGCTCTGTTTTGGTGCCCGTTACCAATGTTACCTGTGAGCCCAGAGAAACTGTCATTTTCATGTGACCGGTGACTAGTTGTGGTAACGGTTGTTGTTTGATGCCCGTTACGAATCCTAGTTGTGCTGAGATGCGCGTGAAATAGACGCGTCTCATTTCGTCGAGATATCGGAGACGCAGGTACACAGCACGTGTCTCCGATATGGAGTTACTGTAACGGGCTCTGTTTTGGTGCCCGTTACCAAAGTTCTCTGTGGGCCCAGCGAAACAGTCATTTCACGTGACTGGTGGCTAGTTGTGGTAACGGTCGTTGTTTGATGCCCGTTACGAATATGTGTTATCAGTAACGGCCATCTGCCCGTTACCTTTCTTGACTTATTTGTAACACTTGATCGGTAACGGGCGCTTTGCCCGTTACGAAAGGCAATCTATGCACGTTACCAAAGTGAGTTTTTCACGTAGTGTGTTGTATGAAGTTCATGCTCAAGCTACGGTACTCGGTGTAATTGGCTGGTTTATCTGGTGGCTCTGACCTAGGTCACAATAGCCCGGGCCGGTCAGGGTCCTGCTAACAATGTAAGCGTGGTGCTTGGGTTGCGTAACTATGTTACTTATGAGTGTATCCCACAGTTTGTCTTGGGGTAGGCCGCGGTAGTGACAGCCGTTGGACCCTGCTGGAATCCCCCACATTCGGATACGCTGTAGGAGTCTAAAGTCTGACAACCGGAGTCGTGCGTAAGCGACACGGGAGGTTAGCTCCCCGTTTGTACCTGGTGCTTGAGCCAACAGTCATGCAATGCTAGTGTGTATCTAACTCGTCTTACTAACTTCGTGTGTTTAGTACCTTAGAATCTAGAACTAACTCGTATGTTGCCTCCTAAGCCTAGGACCTTTAGAGAGATTGTGTTTGTGTGTTCACACTACCAACTTATCTATCATACCTCACCCCTGCTCTTGGGTGTCTGGTTTGTTCCCGTCTATGATTTATACTCATTGCAATAGTGTTCAACTTGTTAATCCACCCAGCCTTCCTTGGATTCGATACCCTTTGGAATACTCCTTTGGGAAAATGCTACAATAGTACTTCCGTGCGCTTGCGGACTCTTGTAATCGTTAGGATTACTATTTGGTCATTTCTGGCATCGTTGCTAGGAACTCATAACTTAGCATCGATGTTAAGAAATACCAACAGTTATGTAGCTTGAAGAAGAAGACCGAAAAATCAGAATCAACTCTGGAAATGCAGTCGGCTGAGATTAAGTCGTTGTAGAAGCTAACCGAAGACAGTGAGGACCTCCTTCGTCTATTGCTTAGCAGTAAAAGATGAAGAGGTTAAGATCATTAGATCAAATCTCCACTGTCTCTTGTGATTATGACATGGATTTAGCTTTGTTAATCAATGTTCCTTGTGATACTGTTATCTTGTAATATTTTGTGATATGTGATGAAAAATATGGTCGTGCTTGATAGTAAACAACAGTTTGTTTTATTGTATAAAGAAATATGTGATGATTACCATTAATACTGATGCATGATTAGTTAATTTTATGTTGTCCTTCAGTGGGCTTAGCCCACTTTTAATTGGGCCAAAAAGTCATTTTTTTCAAATTAACGCGACACATAAGGCTGCAACAATGTGCGCACCTGTTGGACTCGACCCAACAAAAACGGGCCCACCCTAATCAAATTTGATCAAAAAAAGCTACAGTTGGGCCCAACAAAATCTTTTTGGGGCTATATGAACTACGCCAGCCTACAGGAACAGTTTTGGGCTCAACCCAGCTACAAACAGGCCAAATTCGTTTTATGACGCAAACGGTTTGTCACAATTGGCATGCCACATCGGATGCCACATTAGATTATGTCTAGCGTGGCAATGCTGCAGGAATGAAGTTATGACGCTTTGTATTGACAATTTTTCCCACGTCCTTAAACTCATGACGCCGCGAAAAAAGTCTCATCATTAATCGCGGTTTATGATGCTCGATTAATGATAGAAGATTTTCGTAACAACCGGCGTCATTAATCATGGCTTATGATGAGAAACAACCTTTTTTTGCATCACTAGTCGGCCTATTTCTTGTAGTGTAAAAGATTAGAACCACAAGATGGAAGCGTGGAAGAGGAAAAATTCGAGGATATTGGAGAGATAACGGCTAAAGAACTAAAAGCACCGGGGGTAGATCTTAAGCCTTTGCCCAAAGAGTTGAGATATGAATTTTTGGGGCAGGACAAGACTTATCCCGTCATTGTGAGCAACGAATTGAGCCCGGACAAAAATGACAAGTTGCTGAATTTATTGAAGAAGCAAAAGAAGGTGATTGGGTATTCGAAAATGATCTCAAACGAACCAGTCCCGCCTTTTGCACTCACCGCATACGGCATACCTATGGAGGATCAATGTAAACCCGTCGTGGAACATTAAAGAAGACTAACTCATGCCATGAGTGAGGTGGTGAAGAAGGAGGTGATCAAGTTATTGGATGCCGGAATCATCTACCCGGTACCGCATAGCGAATGGGTGAGTCCCGTATATTGCGTGCCAAAGAAAGGAGGATTGACCGTGGTGAAGAATGAAAAGAATGAAGGGATACGGGGTGACTACGCTAGCGCAAAACAAAATTTTATCTACCCCATAAACCAGGAACTACTTCCATTATAGATCACGGGATTACCACTAGACGCGCAGATGCAGCGGAACCATCTCGATGTAGACGAACGCGTCGAGGGTAGCAGGCAGTGCAGTTGCTCACGTCCACCTGGTCCTTCACGTGCGGTTCGTCCTTGTGCTCCAACGTAGCACCTCCAAGGTATCCACACGTACGGGAAGGAACGTCGATCGTAGATGTACTAGCACCTCACGAACGATCACGAACTGGAGGATATAGATGGAGGAGGGGCTGCAGAAATCACTATTCCCCGTAGTTACTGTAGCACCGCGGCTACTGTATCAAATAGCTGATTAGGGTTTTCCCCTCTCCCCACCTTCGTATATATAGAGGTCACTAATTGGCCTTTCAACCTTTGCGGCCCATTAAGACTCTAGTACCCTAAAGGATCAAATTCAACCCATTAGTGGATCTAATCCAATTGGCTCTAGGGCATATATCCAACAGTCTCCCACTTGCACTAGAGACAATCACATACGCAAGCTTTCCAATATTCAAAACCCCATAAGTGTGTGACCCTATGGGTTCACGCACACATAGACATGGCCCGAGTACTCCTACTCGACCAATAGTTGATAGCAGCCTCTAGCAAGACGTGTCAACTCCTATGCATACATAAAGATCTTATCAGATGAACCACACATCGTTTCATACATGTAATTCCCTTTGCCTCATGATATTTGGTCTAGCTCCAAGCTAACCTCTCTTTCTCGATACCGTGATACAGATCCTTTAAAAGAGTTAACTCTTAACCCAGCACGGCCATGCATTTCTTGATCCGGTCACTCGAGGGGCCAGAGATATCTCTCTCAAGTAGAGAGGGGCAAATTCCATCTTGATTGACCATGCCTCACAGCATGCTTCCTTACAAACCCGAAAGCCACCTTTATAACCACCCAGTTACGGAGTAGCGGTTGATAGCCCCTAAGTAGGTCAATTCACATCTTGAGTACATGCGACAATCTCAAATATAAGGATATAGCGTACACGTTGTGTAAATAGAGAACTACATGACAAAGTCCCAAATTGGGTCAGTCCAGCCCCATGTCATACATGTGCCCACATTATTAGTTATACATCTTCATGTTCATGACTTGTGAAACATAGTCATCAACTAATACATGTGCTAGTCATTAGCTCATACTAGGGACAACTTTTGAATAACCATACAAGTAAAAGAGTTTCACAAACAATTCACATAATTGGCAATCAAATACAAGTCGCCTTTCATGGATATTCAATAAAAGAACAAAGTGTCATGGATACAATGAAATATAATCATCTCTATGATTCCTTATAAGGCATATTTCTAACATTCCTCCACTTCCACTTGAGCTAATCTAGAATGTATCTAATACCCATAGCTCTCATGTGCGCCTCATGCTTAGGCTGTGGAAGGGGTTTCGTCAAAGGATCTGCAACATTCAAATCCGTGTGTACTTTGCATATCCTGATATCACCTCGTCTAACGATCTCTCGTATCAGATGAAATTTCTGCAGTACATGTTTATTCTTTTAGTGTTCCTTGGCTCCTTTGCTTGCGCAATAGCCCTATTGTTGTCACAGTAAAGATCCAATGGACTAGAGACACTCGGAAACACACCAAGTTCAGAAAGGAACTTCCTTATCCAAACACCCTCCTTTGCAGCTTCCGAAGTCGCGATGTACTCGGCTTCTGTTGTAGAATCAGCCACTGTCTCCTGCTTGGAACTCTTCCAGCTCACAACCCACCGTTTATCGTAAATACGTATCCTGATTGCGACTTTGAATCGTCTTGGTCAATTTGGAAACTAGCATCGGTGTAACCCGTTACAACGAGCTCCTCCTCACCACCATAGACTAGGAACATGCCTTTAGTCCTTCTTAAGTACTTAAAAACATTTTTAACCGCTGTTCAGTGACCCTCACCTGGATCAGATTGGTATCTGCTTGTAGCACTGTGTGCATACGAAATATCTGGATGTGTACATATCATTGCATACATAATAGATCTAATGGTTGAAGCATACGGTATTCTACTCTTGCGTTCCCGCTCATCAGTAGTCGTCGAACGACACTGAGTCTTGCTAAGATGTATGCCATGTGACATAAGCAAGAACCCTTTCTTCACCTCTTCCATGTTGAACCTTTTTAACACTTTATCAATGTAAGTGTCTTGGCTTAATCCAATAAGCCTTTTTGATCTATCTCTATAGATTTTGATGCCCAAAATGTATGCCGCCTCACCTAAGTCCTTCATCGAAAAACTATTTTTCAATGAAGTCTTAGCGGCCTCAAGCATAGGAATGTCATTTCCAATCAGCAATATGTCATCCACATACAAGATTAGAAATACTACAGAGCTCCCACTTGCCTTCTTGTAAACACAAGGCTCTTCTTCACTTTGAATGAAGCCAAACCCTTTGACCACTTCATCAAAACGAAGGTTCCAACTCCGAGATGCCTGCTTTAATCCATAAATGGACTTTTGATGTTTGCACACCTTTCCAGCATTAGTTGGATCAACAAATCCCTCAGGTTGTGTCATATACACATCCTCAGTCAGATTTCCATTTAGAAAAGCTATTTTAACATCCATCTACCATATCTCATAATCGAAATATGCAGCTATACCTAGAATGTTTCGAATAGATTTAAGCATCGCTACGGGCAAGAATGTCTCGTTGTAGTCAACTCCTTGAACTTGTCGAAAACCTTTTGCAACAAGTCGAGCTTTATAGATGTGAACATTTCCATCCATGTCTCTCTTCTTCTTATAGATCCATTTGCACTCTATGGGTTTAACACCATCTGGCGGGTCAACCAAGTTCCAAACTTGATTGTCACCCATGGAATCTATTTCGGATCTCATGACACTTTGCCATTTCTCAGAATCTGGGTCCATCATTGCTTCTGCATATGTCATAGGTTCATCATTGTCTAACAACAATATGTCGCGCTCTCCCGTGATCATGAGATTGAGCTTATCAGTTGCGCGACGTGCCCTTTCAGACCTTTGTGGTTTTGGTGGTGCTTCTCTTGCCACAGGCATCTCAACTCGTTCAGCTACATTAGCATCACTTGTGAAATCTTGCCCAAGAGGCTCATCTTGAACTTCTTCAAGATACACCTTCTGTCTACATTTATCTCTTTTAAGAAACTCTTTCTCTAAGAAAACACCGTTCCGGGCGACAAACACTTTGCCTTCCGACCGGTTGTAGAAATAATATCCCAAGGTTTCTTTAGGGTATCCCACGAATATGCACTTGTCCGATTTGGGTGTTAATTTATCTGATTGAAGTTTCTTCACATAAACCTCACAACCATAAATTTTCAGAAAAAACAAACTGGGAGTCTTACCAGTCCACATCTCATATGGTGTCTTAACTACAACTTAGAAGGTACCCAATTTAAAGTGAAAGCTGCGGTTTCTAGAGCATAACCACAAAATGATAATGGTAGGTCCGACTGGCTCATCATTGATCGGACCATGTCCAACAAGGTTCGATTACGTCATTCGGATACACCGTTTCTCTGAGTGTTCCAGGTGGCATAAGTTGTGGAACAATTCCGCAACTCTTTAGATGACTGCTAAACTCGTGGCTCAAATACTCACCTCCACGATCAGATCGCAAGGTCTTGATTTTCTTGCCATGTTGATTTTCTACTTCACTCTGAAATTCTTTGAACTTTTCAAAAGTTTCAGACTTGTGCTTCATTAAATAGACATAACCATATCTACTTAAATCATTAGTGAACGTTATGAAGTATTGTATCCACCTCTAGCTATCGTACTCATTGGTCCGCACATATCCGTATGTATGAGTTCCAGTAAGTCTGAGGCTCTCTCAGGAAAACCTGAGAAAGGCATCTTGGACATCTTGCCTAGCAAACAAGCTTCACATGTCTCGTAGGATTCAAAATCAAACGAAGTTAAAAGTCCATTGTTATGGAGCTTCTTCATGCGTTTTTCACTGATGTGACCCAAACGACAATGCCATATGTGTTGACACTGTTTTTTGGAAAAACAGGTCAAAAGGGATAAGAAGGAGCAGACGATGAGAAAACGGTACAATCGGCCGATTGAAGAAAGAGAAGGCAGTCAACAGAAGCGCACCGATGGTCAAGGAGGTCCAACCAGATCCATATGGGTCAAACCCGATCGGCCGATGGTCAATCAAGGAATCGGCCGATGAAGAGGAAAGTGGCAATCAAGAAAATACGCCAAAGGCAAGGCACGGCAGAGGCGGGTCAATCCACGATTGGCAATGGGTCAGAGTCGGTTTTTAGGAGAGTTCGACTCTTGCATGAGTCTTTTTCTATTTTTAGTAGTGTTCATTTTCTTTAGATGCAAGTAAACAGTGTCGTAATCGGCTAGGAGTCGGGTTGTCCTTAGCACATAAATAGCGACCCTGCGTGGTCGGAAAATCTATACACACCAATATCAAACAAACCGCTTCCGGGCAAACCCTTTATAATTTACAGCATCTACTTTACAGCATCTACTTTTCGGCGACTTCGCCATTGCGTTTTTCTTTTCTTCAACGTCGTCCTTCAAGTTCGTCGAGCTGCATCGACCGATCTCCGGCAAGCTTGTGAGTATCATTTTATCGAATAATCCTAGGCTTTAACCTCCGGGTGCATCACTGAAGTTTCGTCTAGTTCTTTATTCACCCCTTACCGATATTAGCTAGATCTACAAGTTTTCGTACCAATTCTTGTGGTTTTAGCTTTTATCACCAATTTATCCCACTCGATCTAGATCCTATCGGCTTCTAACACTACAGCCGATTCAGACCTGTTCAAGTGCTGACGTCACGATCGGCCGATCCAGCCGATCTCTTTATTTACATATTCATGCTTCAGTCGCTTTCGAGCCGGCCGATCTTGCTTCTCTGTATCGGCCGATTGGCAGATACACATGTCACTGAAGACCCATAGACTCCATGGGCAAATATTCTCCATAACTTGTGCATCTTATATCTCTCGTTAACATAGATTAGATTGGTTTTTAACTTGTCTTTAGTTTATACATCTATTCAAAAGTTTATATGAACTAGATTAGTACTTGGTTAAGCGTTAGCAATCCGCTTGCTCCGTGGATTGACAAAAACCTTGGAGGAATACTCTAGGTGAAAGAGTTACACGATCCGTGCACTTGCAGTGAACCTTGACGCGTTATTGAACCGTCAACAATGTATGGAGATGTTTGATGACACCAGGAAGATTAGATGTGATCGTTTTACTGGTTGGTATGTGTTTGCTTGAGTCTGTGGTGATGATTGCATACATTCTTAGCAAACCGAAATTAGCTCATCAGAGAAGTTATAGTGTTAGTTGTGTTTCTAGTCTACACATTCTAGCTCATTACAGTATAACAATTGAGTCACAAGAAGTTCTGATGGTTGTTTCCTCTGGGGTGACCAAGAGCCAGATTGCGGCAGACACCATGTACTTGCAAGCTTCAGTTCCACAACAGATAGAAGTACTGCAATGTTTGGTTTTTTCTAGTACAACAGATAGAAGTGCTTCAAGCCATTCCGTTGTATCATGGATTTCTCTCGTCTGCATGTATATCCACTGATTTGGCACTGGAGCTTTCGCTAGAAAGATTTACTGTTGGGACTTATGGCGGCTGGACAAAGGTGAGATATCGCAGCTGCTCCTTGCTGGACTTCTGGCTGGATAATGGTGAGATGACAGTACAGCACATGCTCCATAGCATAGCTCACATGGATATGCCCAGAATTGACATAGTTCAAGTGGAGCCTGGGATTGGTCATTGCTGGGATATGCAATTGTTCTGTCTGATTATTTCATTTATTTGGCTTGCTGAAAATCGTTCCTCATGGTCATGGCACATATGTTGGGGTACATCTAGTTTGCCGAGATGCTCTGGTTCTGAATCTGTCATATATTCTTTTACCAAAAAATTGGATTTTTCTGCAGTTCTGAACATGGATGAGTGCTGCAAAATCAGGTTCAGCTACAAAAATTACATGATCACTTAGGAGATGCTTATAATTCTTTGGTCTTCATCTAATATAAACGAGCTACATCTGTTCAACACTAAGTCATCAGTTTCAGTTCTATCCTCTATGGTTGGTGTCTTGGTGTTCATGAGTGCTGCGATCTGGTATGCAATTGTCTCTACTCCACATCTGACCTTGTGGGATCCAGCGGGTGTCCCTTATTCTCTTGATGAATATACATCTCTTTCTATGGGTTTTAAACTGAAGATGAAATAAGAGCTCATCATGATCATCAACTACTGGAGGTTCCCACTTTGCATGATTCAATTTTACCATCAAATTGTAGATGATCCATGAGACCCTTGTTGCAAGTTGGAAGCTACTTGAGTCAACTGCAAGTTAAATGATCCATGAGATTATTTCTGTTTCATCTTCAACACTATGGTGATCCACATGATTAAGCAGCTTGGGAGCAAGCTACTCTTTAAGAAGGGGGGAATGTTAGTATCCTACCTCCTGTTGGGCTGTATTGGGCTTGTAATGGGAAGCAGGCTTGTGTGCCGTCTTGGGCCAACGAGCCCATGTATCATCGTTTGGGCCCAGTGGTGTGGGCAGCTATGTAAGCCACCGGGATGCCAGTTCATCTTCTCCGTGGATGCTACTGCTGCCCCTTCTGCTCCTCTGCGCATCTCTCGATTCCTTTTGCTCCCTTCACTACCCGATTCGGAGCCTTCACCGAGAGCGAGCATCCTCTCGGCGAAGGGTGTATTCCTCTCGGCGAAGGAATCACCGAGAGGAAGCTCTCGGCGCAACTGTGCCGGCGAAGGCGTCTTCGCCGAGAGCTTGCGGGACCCCTCTCGGCGGACATGTGCTGAGAGGCCCACCTAGCTCTCGGCAAAGACAATTTCATAAAACAAAAAAAAACCAAAAACCCAGGCCCAGGCTCACCGGCCCACCGGCCGGCCGCCCTAGCCCCCACCACCGCCGCCGAGGCCACCACCACTACCGCCGCCGCCTCCACCGCCACATGCACCACCACCACCACCGCCCGCCGCGGCCACCTGCAAGGCTGCAACCACCACCGCCCGCCGCCGCCTGCAACACCACCACCGCCGCACAACACAACTACCACTGCCCGCCGTCGCACAAGTAAACAGAGAGAGGGGAGCCGCACCACCACCACCACCAGATCCGCGCCGCGCCACCTGATCCGTGCCTCACCAGGAGCAGGGAGGAGCCCGAGGCGCGGGGGCCGGATCCGCCGCCACCGCGTCGCGTCGGGAGGAGACCGCCGGGTCGAGGCCGCGTCGCGCCGGGTCGTCGAGGCGCGCGGGGGCCAGATCAGGCGCCACCGCGCCTTGCCCCGCCGCTGCTCCTCGCCACGAGGTGAGAGGCGAGCGGAGGGGGGAGGAGGGGGGCGGTGCGGCTGCGTCGGCGGGAGGGAGGGAAGCATCGGCTTCTGCGTGTGGAGGGAGAGGAAGGGAGGGAGAGGTGGGGGAGGCCACGGAGGAGGAAGCGGCGGCGGCGGGAGAGATGAGGAGGTGGTCGGCGGATCGGCGGGAGAGAGGCGGCGGCGGCGCGGAAGGGAAAGGGAGGGGAGCGGGTAGGGTTTCTGGGGGGCGGGGGGCGCCGGCTATTTGTAGAGAAGGGGGAGGCGGGCTTAGGTGGGCCGGCAGGGAGATGGGCCTCCGGCCCAATTTTGCTTCGCCGAGAGCCCAATAAATGGCTCTCGGCGAAGAAATGCTTTACAAATGCATTTATTTAGTTAAAAATAGCAAATAAATGCAAAAATTCTCAAGAACTTAACATGACCCTAGTTATGTTGTGTATTGCTTATAAAAAAGTTGTTGTGGTCAAAGTCAAATTTAAATTTGTCTAATGTACCAAACCTAGTGACATTAGTTCAAATTCTCTGAAACTTCTCATGAGATGTTCCGGTTTCTACACAGCGTACGTGTCAAAGTGCTCAAAATGTTCTCAACTTTTTACCACAACCTCAACATATGATATAATGAGCGCTCAACAAAATTCATGATTTTCAAACTTCATTTGAATTTTATACAATTTTAAAACCTTTCTACAACACGATCTTCATGAACAAAATGTTTGAAATTTAGTTTTATTTTGTGTACATGGTCTTAGAGATGTCTCATGAACATGAATCTCATTTTTCCAACAACTTTACTTTATGATTTCATGCACTTGTAGTTCATATCGGACGTCTTCGAAAAAATTACCTAGAATGAAGTAAAATTTTTAAATATAGCAAACAGAGATAAAATTACGTCAAATTTGAACATATCCTTTGTATAAGTGCATGTTGAGGATAGAAAAAGTTTGGAGGTGAAAAAGTGATTTTTTTTTAAATTTCTTCGCCGAGAGTCGAGGAAATGCTCTCGGCGAAGAATTCTTCGCCGAGAGTTTTTTTTTTGGCTCTCGGCGAAGAATTCTTCGCCGAGAATTTTTTTTTGACTCTCAGCGAAGAGCTCTTCGCCGAGAGCCCAAGGGGAGGCTCTCGCCAAAGATTTTTATTACTCTCGGCGAAGCCTCGGTTTCCGGTAGTGCTTCCTCTAATCCTGGCTCCAATTGTTCCCTCTCGATCCTCTCTACCCTGCTGTTGCTAACATTGAAGTATAGTTGCACTAATAAAACGTATCAAAACTACAGCATGTGCATGTGCAATGTTACGAGTAAATATAAATAAATACAGGGAATATTAATTGGCAACCAGGGAAATATATTGTTAAGAGAACTAGAACGGAATTAAGCAATTAACAACATCTCAAATATCAATTGCCGAGCTTGACCGCCCCGAAGACGATACCGGCAAGTATACCAACGACGGAGACAATCCCCAAGATGATCTTCCGGTTTTGGTAACCAAATTTGTACAGCCATAGCCACCACCCCCACCTCCTCATCCTGTAACCCTCGATATCTACCATGACGTCAGCATAGCAGCGTCCGATGCGCAGGCTCTGACGGCTGGTGAAGAAGTCGAGCGTGTTTTTGTTGGTGAGACCTGCTCCTTGCAGGATGCCGTTTGTTCGCAGCTCGTGCACGTCCTCCTCCCTGTGCATC